>SRSE01000365.1:3800000-6247296 GCA_005024645.1 Planiliza haematocheilus | reverse complement strand
TAATGAGTGGAAAAGGATTCTGTTCAGACTGGCTGTCCTCCAGCACGGAGCTCTTCCTCCAGTGCAGAGCTCAGGATTCCATTCGCTAATCTTCTATTAGAGAACAAGGTGGATGAACACACAACCTCAGATAATCTCACTATTCTGCTGCAAGTGCTTCGCTGTTTGACCGCGGACAGCTTGTCGAACGCTTGGAAAATTCAAGCTAATGCGCCGAGACATTGAAAAAGAAAAATTAGGAGAAAAAAGATCTTAACACAGTGAAACCAGATATATTATGGTGCATTTTGTCAGACCTCAAAGGTATCTGGGTTGTTTCAGGAGAGCATGCAGTTAACAAATAGACGAAATTGTCAAGTACATCATGCCTCTACTTTTGAAACTGCTGACCGTACGAACATGCACAGATAGAGCTGTAAAACATGCATACTTATTGAACTAGGGTTAGGGTTTGGTAGGTCTATCCAGAAGAAGCAGCTTTGGGACCATGAGGACACTGGTCTCAACTGGAGTCAATCTCCCCAATGTCTATGGCTGTGGTGCTCTGAGCAAGCATCTAAAACTACCCCCTGGGTGCCTTGCACCTGGATTAGACCCCGTGATCTGACAGTCACTGTTTAAAAGCTCTGCTTACGGCTTAACTAGGCTCAAGCCTTTCTGTCTTGTTTAATATATGCGGTTTTAGTTGTATGATAACAAGAAAAATATATTATGTATTGCAAGTGACGACCAGTCCAAATGACTCTTTAGAAATGATGTTGCTTTAGCGTTAGATGTAGAGGCATCATCTGTTCCTAACATAATGACAAGTGCTAACTTTTGTTTGATTTAGATCTGAAGAGAATACTGTGCCTGTGTCTTTGTGGATAACCTTCATGTGAAAAGAACTCTACGGGTTTAAGCATGTTTGAGTGGTTTGGAAGCCTGCATAGGCTCTGATGAGTGCATTTATACCTGCAAAAGGAAGCAAAGGACATGTCTTTGTGCCTGCATTACGACTACGCTTGTGTGTTTGTGTGCGTCCATGTGTGTGGACTCAGCTGGACTCGGACTACATGGCCTTTCACTGCCCTGTTTCCTGCTGTAACTATAGCTCAACATGAACCCGGCCACCCCCCTCCCATTACCATAAAGCAACACAGCGAGCACAATTAAAGATAATTTAAGACTTAAGCAATTAAGGTCACATCTCCCCTGGAAACGCACGCCCACGGAGGTCCTGGTATCTGTCTAGCACAGGATGAATTTGGACAGGTTTGGCTGCGCATGATTGTGTGTCTGTGTGTGTGTGTGTGTGTGTGTGTGTGTGTGTGTGCATGTCGTATGCCTTTGTAATTGCAGTCAAGGCGCAGGGGTCAAGCAGGGTCTATGTGGTGCTGGTTTTGGATGAATTGCCCGGGAGGAGATTAAGACAAAATGACACACTCTGTGCCTACCTGCGCTCCAATTACAACTGGGTAAACATGAGCACATACGGGCATGTATGCTCAAAAATATTAAGAAAAAGCCCAATTAGGCAGTTTGCGTGCACACGCACCAAGAATAATCCCATCTTCGTGCAGACCTCCAACATTATCGATTAATGAGTGCAGGCCACCAAGGAGCCCCATCTTGACCTGGACATGAAGCGAAAGTTAAGTTGGTGCTGTTTGTTGCATCAACGCTATTTTAAAGTTTTTGTCCAAAGCCTGCAGCCCGTGATGCTAAATTTTGTTGCATATGCTTTTATAGGTTTACTCCCTGCACCGTCTGCTAACCTTAAAACCATCACTATAAACCTACAAACACACAAGCGGAGCATGTTCTTGGTTCAGAACCACACTGGCTGACTCATCACATCCAGCAGCCAGCGGGAAGGACGAGGTCATCCCAGCTCTGCTGTGTGGCTTATCGCTTTGCTCTGACTTGTTCTTCCTGTGTGGTCCCCTCGGGCCTGCAGCCACTGTGACTGCCACCTATGCCAATATGGTTGAGGGGGGATGTGATTTCATGCGTGTTTGTGTGTACGGGGTGGGGAGTGGCAGGAAGACAGTCTCACTCACCTAGGACTGAGATAAAAACGGATGAGGTAAAATAATGCTGCAAATCATTTTTAGTACAGATAACACATTTTTTTTCAAAGATATTTTTAAGTTGTTGCAGAGGAGGGAGTTGTTTGACCTGATAAAAAGAGTAGCTTTAAAAACTGAACTCAGTGGAGCTGTTAAACTGTCAGATAAAGCAGGCATTGCTCTTGGTTTTATGATAATACTGCTTGTGCTATGTTTTGTTTCACATTACTCAATTATTTCATTTTTAGGCGAAGCATTAGGACTGCGATTGTGAGAACTCATCGCCTTAAAGGGAAGCTACTGTTTTTTTTACAACCTGGACCTTATTTCTAGCATAAAATAGGATTGTTTACTCACCTATATAAGTTTGGTGTTATTTGGAGTCACTCGTCGATTTGCATATATCCATAGTGGAGAGACTAGGGCACCAAAACGCAGCCTCGAAATGGGGAATAGCGCTAGTGTATCATCAAAATATTGGTGAACTAAACTAGTTTCGCGGCAGATAATGTGTTATTTAGAGGCTGTGTTTCGTTGCCCCATTCACTCCCACTATATGGATATACGCTGATCTAAATATCTGAGGAATGACACCAGAGTTATATTGGTGAGTAAACAATTGTATTTTATGCCTGAAATAAGGTCCAAGTTGAAAAAACAGTAGTTCCCCTTCAACAAGTAACTCTTGATCAAGGACAAAATAAAAACAGCATTTCTTTGACACAGAGTTATATCGACATTGGCGGACATCTGTTCCATTGGAATATTCGGCCCTGACATAATTAATCAATAGAAATTGCATCTGAGAAAAAACAATAACAGCAACAGCATTGTTTGATAGTTTAGTTAGTTTGTTTTCTGAATTCAGGATCTTCTTGCAAATGAAACCAAACTGAGACAGGCTTCAGAAAGAGCCTTTGTGTGTAATCTAATGGGCTGAGACAAGCTTAGTCTTTTATTCATGACCTGTATTCATTCACATGAGACAGGGCGGGACGATAACAGACACACTAAGTGCATACAAAGGTTTATTTAACACCTTTAAGTCCTGCTCACAATACTGTGACATCATGCCCTAGTCCTATGTAAACTATTAGAAAAAGTGACGTAGAAAAAGGAGTAGATGGAAAGAGTCTTGTCAGTAATGTTGCTCGCATTACGGACAACCAAAAGTGACAGAAAAAAATAATAAAAATAAATATGTTAATGAATGACCAACTTAATAAATGTGTATGTGACAATAATCTAAAAAAATGAATCATTAACAATTCATAAAATGAATTAAATAATAAATTGGTATTTCTGCTTAAATTTGCATCTGCATTTTTTTGACTTTGTATCAGTAACCCATACTATTAACTTTCCTATTTGACTCTCCATTTTATTTTTTACAACTTTATTTCTGAAGTTATTTACTTATGTATGCATTTATTTCCCAAACCATTTATTTGTCTTTTCTTTTTCAAACATTTTTTTTCTTAAAAAATTAAATATGGTAATGTTAATCCAAATTTAGTTAAAACTGAAACTCTATTGAACATTACTGTTTAAGAAACAAATAAAAAATAGCAGCCTTTCACATGATGTAATTTCCAGTATATTTGAATTACTGAACTAAGAAGGTCAAGCAGTGTTTTTTTTTTCCTAAAATGGCTAAGCTGTTTTTATATTTTTAATAGTTCAGTCTGCAAAGGGAGCAGCAGTTCTTGAAAACAGGATGAAGAATTTGTAACACAATACCGCTTAATAACAACCGGCTAAAACCCGTTGTGCAGCAGGAATGTGCAGCGTCAGAAACAAAGAAAAAGCACAGATCCAAAAAAAGCAGCGAGATTATATTGTTTTCGGCGAGACTGCTAAACATAGCCGTGGCCGGGCGTCCACGGTTTTACCCTTCCGGACAAGACGGTTACAAGTTTGTTGCTATTTTACTAAAATCGGGAATTACCTTAAACCTACACACACAGCAGAGCCCACCTGTGTGAACTGCAGAAACTGTCTGTAACTGGCAGTTTATGTGCAGTGTCTTGACCTGGCTCGTAAGCCATGACAGAAAATGGAGAGACAATGGAAAAATGGAGAGTTACCTTTGCTCTTTGCAAGACGGTAAGTCAGAGAAGTTCCAACAAAAACTCTTATAATAGCCCAGTAAACCAAGGAAACACATGAGCTCTTTCCGGGACAGGATAATATGCAAGTGCCTGGACTTTTTCATTCACTGGAAGAACAGTACCTTGACCAACCACCCAACTCAAGTACGTCACTGTTGTCCTCGCAAACTCACACTCGCCGAGTGAGACCAGCCTCAGCCAAACGGCTAAACAAGGCCCAGAAATGCTCAAGATGTTGGGACCATGTGTCAGAAAACACGACCACGTTATCTAAATCCCCCAAGTCCAAGTCCTCCAGTGCTATTGTCATAAGCCTTTGAAAGGTTGCCGGGACATTCCATAACACAAAAGGCATAGCATCATGAACGCCGAAATTTCACGTACCGGCTTGGACAAGGGAACCTGCTAGCAACGCTTTAATAAACTGAATTTGCTGACATGCTTTGCATGGCCTACTCGGTCGACTTAATCTCATGCGTGGCAAGGGAAACGAATCAGGTTTAATAATGCCGTTCACTTTACGAAAGTCTTCTTCATGTGAGGTAAAGTGCAGTGATTCCCCGTTGAGTTACCTGTTATCATCATCCAGAGTCTGTAGGTTGACCTACTAACCTCTGACCTGGATGATGTCATTTCTGAGCGCTTTTTTACCTGTAATTTGCCACTGCTAGTTTTTTATATCATGGCTGAATGTGTTTCCAGATTCAGAGGCAAACCATAGCCGGACCCAATGGGGAATAGCACTAGCGTACGATAACAAAATATTGGTGAAATGAACGAGTTTCACGGCAGATAATGCGTTGTTTAGAGGCTGCGTTTCGGTGTCCCAGTCACTGCCACTATATACGCTGATCTAATTCTTCCGGCGCCAGCGCGAGCAGGACGCCGATCCAGTAGCTCCCTTGAATTTCCCCTGGGATTAATAATCTATCTATCTATCTATCTATCTATCTATCTATCTATCTATCTATCGAAGGAATACAAATTACACAAAAGTTATATGGGCGAGTAAACGATCGTATTTTATGGCAGAAATAAGGTCCAGGTTGTAAAAACAGTAGTTCCCCTTTAACGTATGGTAAAAACATCTATGGCATTAAAATCTGACAGCCCTATGTATAAAGCAGCTATTTAATTCCGATCAGTAGATCTATTTGCAGAAAACAAAACCTGATCAGCGGTATTTTTATGTCTATATTTTATGTTTAAGCACTCATGTGCCTTGGCTGGAGAAACACTAATCACCTATTTCCTAGTATCCTAGCTTTTTATGTCTTCCATCTGCCTAACTAGCACCAGCCGACCTCTGCACCGTTCAGAAATGTGGAAAAGATGTCAAAATCCAGGCAGCATGTTATGTTTCCTTTTAAAGCAAAGCTGCAAGCGAATTACTGTAGTGAAGCCCAAACAACATTTCTCAGAGAGCATGATGAACATCGGTTATTCCACATTTGATCAGAATATATGCAAATCTCCAGCTTAAAAAGCAAAGAAAGCAGAAATGTCTTCGAGTTTTATCGACTTCCTCTGATGAGTAATGTGGGATTTGCAAGGCGGCATCATAACCAGCCCGTCCCTGTGTCCTATTCTACTGCTACTGAACAAGCTGCTCTTCTGGATGAAGCTCAGATTCTGAGACCAGATAAAAGCAGCCCCCCCCTTTTTCCTTCCTGCACCTCTGACACACACATACTCCATTTCAATCATTCACCCTCCTTCCGCGCAGACGCACACATGCCGTCTGCTCTGACCTGGTCAAGTTCATAAGCGGCAACAGGGGACAGTTTAATTAAAGAGCCATCATGTGTCTCACTCAGAGCAGCAGGTGGCTGAGGCTCGGGGAGCTAGAGTTACTCCAAACCGTCAGCATGACAGACAGAAGGGGAGCATTTCAATACAGTAGGTGGTATGGGAGGTTATTTTCTTTCCGCACGTTCTGGAAGTGACATTTAATTTGCCTTTATTTGACTACGGTGCTCCGAGCAATCACTTGTAGACCTGCGTTCCTGCCACATATGTGCAAAGACATTTAAGGAATTTAAACTTTGGAACGTTTATCTTAAACAAGAAAATATGCAACAACCAAGTTTTTAGTTTTTGCGTATCAAAGACCACAGAGAAAACTTTACTTAGTATTTTCTTTTATTTAATTTCTGACAACGAATCCCCAGCAACTCTGCCGATATCCTAAACTTCCTTGAAGGCCATATGGTGATCCCACAGTGGGTGACACACCATATGACGCTGTAAGCCTCAGGAATGTGATGCCGCTGCACCTCAGGTCTTCTGTAGGTGGTACAAAATCTGTTGGAACAACAAGCCTTGTGCAACAGTCTGCCTGGCAAAAGCAGCAGGCTCTTGGGAGCGAAGCATGCGAGCCTCGAACGGTGAAAAACACGCCCGGATTAGCGTATATCACACACAACCTCAGTTGTTCACCTCAAACCATGATGAAATGGGAGTTCTGTAAAAAAAAAAAAAAAAAAAAAAAAATCATGAAATATGCATGAGACGCAGTGTCGCAAGTTGAAAAAGAGTGCGGGGTGTGATTTTGCAAAGAAAAGACAAGTTTGTTTTGCCAGCATTTCAAAACCGCTGCGGATAATCAGGACACGGAGCACAACAGAGGACAAAAAGCGTGCGTGCTTGCCAACATCCTAAAATGAAATTGCAGATACAATCACGAGAGGAAGGGAAAGATGAGAGAGGACCAAATGGAGATATCTGGACAAGCTTCAGAGGAGATGGCCGGCACGGCTGCGCTAATGTGTTTGTTCTGGATCCCTTCCTCCCTCGAGTGTCCCAGCGGGTTGTGTCATTTGGCAACCGAGAGGACTTTATGAGCTGAAGGTGAGGGCTGGTAATTGATTGACACTTACATTAGCAATTTGCATACTGTATGTAATGCTCGGCGCTGTAGGAGGCCTGGCGGCGACTTTTCCAGACCATCATTCTCGCTCTTTCCTGTTAACATTTTACAGCCGTACCCACAGAACACATTTACAGCTTTTCCACGGCCTGCGAACTGCACAACTTGTGACAGAAATCTCTTGTGTTTGGTTTCACTGAAGGTGTATACCGACCTGTTGAAAAGATATGTCTTACATACACGGCATGGTCTCCATTTCATTAATCTCTCTGTGAAAAAAGGAAACACTGTCTAAACAGCATTTCCCGATGGCCCAAACCGGTGCGTACAAATTAATTAGGACTCTTTTTTTTGTAGTTCAGCCACACTCATGGAAGGGATTATTATGTTGAGTCTTGGAAATACCAGCACAGCAGGGAGTGGGGATTGACAATACTAACAATATTGATTGGTTTTTGGCAGAATTCTTCCTGACCTGTACCAAAAGGTAAGAAATACTCATATATTCAGTTTCCACGTGTAGCTCCGTCTCCGTGTCTTCCAGCTCCTGAAGGAAATATCTCATTTAACTGGTAAATGCGCCACCATCGTGACCGGTCAGTCTCTAATTTGTTTATCTTGCCGGTCAGTGATTTATGGATTTGTTTTTCTAAAAACAAATACAGGCTTTGGCTAAAAACAGGGTTACTGACTGACAAAACTAATACAATGCAGTGAAAGATATCTGAACTTTGCTAAGTAGCCCAAGGGCCTCTACAGGTTTGTCACTTCAAGAGATTTGGCACAACAAGCTGGCAGTCAATCATTTGCCAGCATTGGGGCATTGGTGAGAGTCTTTGGCCTTAGGTTTTACATTATGTACCATCATTGCTGCTAGTCGGACCATTGTTGGACCATTGTTGGCAGCATTTCCATCAATCACTCCAACTGGCTGTTCCGCTAAGCATACCAGTACATGGTCAGCATGGTTCTGGAGAAGCCAGCTCTGCAGGGCAGCTTGCAAGTCTTGCTTTTTACCTAGCTTTCTAGCAACCTAGCCTCAAAAATAGTACATCTTCTAGTTTCGAATGACGAATGCAGGCGACCATCACCTGCAGAACACTTTTATGCAAGTGAAGAACGGAGGTATGTGCCAGCTGCTTCTTGGCTACCTGCCTTTGTTGCAGGTGGTTCTTTAGTATGTCTGGACTTTAAGAAGCAAGGCTGTTGTGTTGCCCAACAAAACAATATTAACCAGTAGTTGTAACAGGACCGTACCTCTACTTGGTAACAGTGTGCTTGTACTATCTTGGTCCACTGCAGCTATATCCTCATATGTCCATCCTTGCGACACGGACAGAACATCTGTAAGACTCCTGACTTGGATTTCCACCATCCACCTTTCACTCCTCGAGCTTCTTCATCACTTTTCTTCTTACTCATTTTCTCCATCTAGCTGCTGACTCCAACTTCTCCCGGTTTCCTCCACACCATCCCATCCATCATCCATCCAGCGCTTGCTTTCTTGCTGAATCATGTCCACATAATTTGTCTTGTAGCTCTCTCGCTCTCTCTCTCTGTGGCCCTCTCTCAAGGTTCCTCATGCAGAACTGCTGACGCACCTCCATTATTTCTTCTCCTTCTTTTCCTCTCCACTTATCTCGCCACCCTGACCTAAATATGCGGGGCTGCCGGCAGAGTATCTGAGGTCTGGGCGATCGGCGGAGTGAAGCACATGCAGGCAGAATCCTCCTCCCAGAGCTCAAAGCCGCAACCGCGACCCCAGACCGAGCCCCAGAATTTAATCTAGCACTCGGTCCTGGAATTCAATCCAGAACCGAGCTCAATCAACCAGAAAATGTGACATGTGTGAAAGACCCAAAAAGCCATGAAACAAGAGCCCAGACACCTGCTTTGGCCTCAGACTCTTGCGGAGAGAAGGGGGGGGCGATTTCAGTCATTCTTCCAGCGCATGGTTTTGCAGAACACTCCAGATGACGGGGCCCACAAACCAGAGCTTTACTTTCACAGTCCAGAACCAAGGAGAGAGAAAGAAGAAGAAGAAGAAGAAGAAGAAAAACCAAGCAGTTGCTGGACTGGAACTCATTTGAATGTTTTCCTCCATCACCTGTTACTTTTTGAAGAATGAAGAACCAAAACACCCCGACATCTGGTACCAGTGCGCAGTCCGTTTCGGTCCGTGTTTCCCCTTTTATTTATGGGACAGAAACAGAACCACACAAATGGGCCGGGGGGAACTGCTCCATAGCTTACGCTCCACACCGCAGGAGAGGAAAAATAAACGCAGGCCAAACCCTAAAAACCTAAACTAATATAGGAGCACTCCGAATGCGAAATTGCCCATTCAGTATGGCCGTGCTGAATTTTCTGAAATGTGCCCTAATGTACGGTAACACAGTTATTTTTGACAGACTGCGGGTAGAGAGAGAGAAACACAGGCCTTGACACATGGAGAAATGGGAAGTGCGTGTGTGTGAATGGAAAGACCTGTTAGTTACTGGTCTTTATTAGAAATAACAGATATCACACCTTCTATATTGGTGTACATAATATTAAATCTGTTTTTAAGTCAATGTAAGAGGGGGTGGGGGTTGACAATGCCAAGACAAGGAGGTGAAAATGAGAGAAAGAGAGCAGGCCAACAAAAGAGTGACATAGAGACAGGAGGACAGAAATGACTGTGTAATTTATTGTGTAATATGGAAACAATTACGTCTTGGCAAGGAAGGCTTGGCACGACGGAGCAGATCTGCTGTGTCCAGGATTGTTACTGCCCGCCTGTGTCTCCTTTAAACTCTCACCGTGCGCGTTTCTGGACTGGCGCACGCGCTCGCTCGCTGGCACTCCGAGGACAGCGGGTAATTAAAAAAGAGAGACTAAGTGGACAAAAGAGAATTCGAAGAAGGGAAGTTGGAGAGACAGGATGTGGAGGGTTAAGCCTCCGTCCCTGCATCATCCAAACGTTGGCTGCGCACATGGACGCCTGCCATCCTTACTGACTCTGAGAGAGAACAAAAGTATCCGCCCAGCGCTTGCACGTTATAAAGACGAACAACACAAACCTGCCGTAATCTTATTTTTGGCAGCTCGGGCTTGGCAAAACAAGCTCCCCCAAATCTGCTAAATCTGCTGACATATAACCTGACATATCAGCACCTTATAAAGTTGAAACGGCTGACATGTTGGCAAACAGCTGCCAATATAACACATCCAGCGAATGCACAGCAACGTTAGCACTCATTTGGAATTAGATTCCTGACCACCTGATTAATCTCAGCGTAAGATTTACACTTTCTCTCCGGTCACCAATTAATGTGGGAAAACCCTGGCTTTTTATAGCTGTTAAATATTCCGCCGTGTTCACCACCTAGAAGCAAAATGAGACGCTCTGACGTTTTGACTGGCGGGGCACGGAGGTTTTATGAGAACTTTCTCAGTGAAAACTAATTTGAAATAGCTTTAGGAGTTTTAGGACATAGAACCAAAACAATGAGCTCAACATGTACTACAACATGTAGTTTATACAAAATGTTTACCTGTACAGCTGAGAAGTCATTTTCACAGATTTGTTTATAATTTTTTATCAGATATTGGCACAGAAGGCAGCCAGAGCCTCCTACAAAACGTATAGTCGGATAATGTTGGTCTGGAGTAGCTCCACTGATTATGCTAGGGCAAAGATCTCTATCAAATTGTTTGGGACAGGAAAGCAGCAGAAGCTCAAACTATACATCATGCGCAAGTAGGCAAAAGGTGACCTCTGAAGGAAAACGACACTCCCTAAACTTTTATTAATGTGTTTTGAACAAGAAGTGCATGAGATCAGTGATTGTGCAAAAACTTGTTTTAATGGTCAGTTATGCAATTTCAGACAAATTTTTCAACCAGAAAGTCATTCTGCTTTAAACTACGCTGCTGCCTGATAACTGCACCTGTCACATAAGGCTGGTTGGAATACGTGATCCTCAAACGTTCCCCTGCACAGTGGTGAGTAGTTTTGAGTAAATGCACTATAACGTACTTAATGGGTCAAATCCTAGTCCAAAGAAATGAAGCGGCTGTTTCTGGAGGCTGTGTTTTGTTTTATTGCTACATGATTCAGGAGTTCTTGGCCACTGTGCAGTTACGGTTACTTGAAATTAATCATTTGCCTCTGACCCCACCCTCCGCGGGCTGCCAATAGATACCCACAACTGCCCCATTACCGCCACTGTTTCCTCTCAGGAAATGAATTAGGACGCTGATTGGCTCGAGTCTCGCCCTGGCCCGGGATGAGAGAAATCTGATTGGCACCGATACAGCGGGCCTCAGCCAGAGCGCTCTGCAGGGGGGGGCTTTGGGAGGGGTCGGGCTGCCGAGAACACAGATCCAGACAGGACACACAGCTACGCACACACAGCACAGCACAGCACAGCACAGCACAGCACATCCTGTCCTTCCAAATTCTGATAAAGCCAACGGGTCCGGTAGCTTATTTACTTAATGCTGACTCATTTTTTTCTGGACCAGTAGAAAGCTCTGGGCTGTGAGGTATAAAATTTGAATATAGTTAATGTCTTATTACTATACTATCTGGCGATACAGCTTTTTAAAGGCATACATCATGTTTTTGTGAAGGGGGGATGAAGCTTAGGTCACAGAATATTAGACCTCGTTACCATGACAGTAAACGATGACGGTGCATGGATCTGCGTAGCCCGTCTAGAGACAGAAACGATCCCAAAAGTAAAACTGAAGTTGTGCAAACCATAGACAAAAATAACAAAATACGGCCAGGCAAGGATGGAAACGGGGATGAAAGAAAGCAGCTAACAAATGGTATAAATTACAGCCTTTCGTGTTTAAAGTTTAGCTATTAAATATCTGTTGATTATATTTTTGCAGGACAGAACGGGGAAAATGAAAATTCAAGTTTTATTTATATTGCGCAATATCACAAATCATAGGTCTGCCTCGAGGGGCTTTGGGCCCAGCTTCGCCCGACGTGAGTCACCATCTTTCCTTAAACCCCTCGAGGTCTAAGGATCAGATTAACCTTTTATGAGAGGAATTATGACTAATTATAAACAATTCATGGTAATGTGACAAGCGGACAAATTATCTGATGCCGTCCGCAAACCCTGAGTCGGCAAAACGGTGTCACCCGCCACCGAAAACCCTCCTCGGATGCCGATTTTAAAACTTTTTTCTACCTTGAAATTGTGCAACGCCGCGCTGCCGACATTTAACGTTACAGGTTCTTGGAGGGAAAAGGCTAATGATTAATGGGCTAAATGCATCCGCAACCCCGCCAAAGCAGCTGGGACAAACGGTGGAAAAAAAAAACAAAAAAAAAAACACTGTAGGCCAAGGCACTGACATTCATGACAAGGTAAGCTAATGTGAGCCATTATCATACTGTAAGAAATGCAGCGTGTGGGTGTAACGCTGAAAGTTATTTTCAGATGGCTTTTTGTGTGTGTGTGCGTATGCATGTGTGCAGCAGGCATCCGAGTCCAGCTTTTGGAACAATCACGCTGTTCTGCATTTCAGAGCGTCGCTAGCTGCAATGGTGCAAAGCAAGAAGCAACAATAGCTCTGTTCAAGTGCGACTAATACCTGCATCTATAATTAGTCTAAACCAAGATCAAGCCAAATACTCTATGTATTATATCTTAGCTGAACTAGACTGCAATTCCATTTTTGCTTTCCGTCTTTGCCACGGGGCTCATTTGGTGTTTGAAACACTCAGCACAGCAGTTTCTAAGAAATGTTTCTCTAACTAAAGCTACAGACTGCTGACTCTCCCAGGTCAGAGGTGTAGCGTTACACTCTGGCTGTCAGAGCTCGGGCTCGCACAATAACGACATGACGCAGTGTGCGGACGGATGGAGGGACAGACGGAGGAGGGGGAGGAAGGGGAGAGAGAGAAAGAGGGGGCGCTGAAGGAATGCAAAAAAAACACGCAGGATGAGAGCAGACTGAAAATGAGGTGGGCGGGGGAGGCTGAATGTCGATGCCGGGGATATCAGAATGGGATGAAAAGTATGACGGGCGGAGACGGGAATGGGGAAAGAATGGTAAGATGTGGGACAATGGTGTCCTCCCTGTGCTGATTTATCTACGCAGTCAAATGAAAAGCGTCACACATAGCAGGTCCTGCGGGCACAGCTGAGGGTGGAAATCATGTTTTACACCATCCTCTCCTCTCTCATTTGTTTGCCCACATATGGATGTGATTTCTGTTAATCTTTCGGGCTTTATGAAATGACAGCCAGACACAGAGGCTGAGGAGTTATGTTTTGTTGCCAGAACATGACACTCGGGTACAAGATGTTGTGGCCGACGAGGTATGCACCGACAAACATACCGGCAGCGCAGAAACCTTCATGTTGCACGGTTTGAGCTTGGCCCTTGTTTTTGCCCTCTGTCACCATTCTGCCATGGCTCTCCTGCTTATTATTACTCTTTAAATACTGAATGTCAATCAAGAGGCAATAACCTTAAGAGGCGAGCTGGAATTGGGATTGTGGAAATTTGAGGATTGACGTTGGCTTCGACCGGTATGCTATCCAACTACAGTAAAGTGCCCTAAAGAAGGGGTGTGAAACGGGATTGTGATGGAGGAAAGGCAGGCTGGAGAGCAGCAAAGGCCCATACTGATCGTTTAAGGAAAAGAAAAAGTAAATGTTCCGAAAATAAACCACAGAAATTATTGCAACCCCTGGGAAACTTGTTAAAAGCTCATAAAACTAAAGTCTGCTATAATACATGAAGCTATAATGGGGATCTATTTCACAGATTTTTTTTTTTTGTTTTTTTTCTTTGTGGGGCAGTGTTTTTTTTTTCTCTTTTCTTTTTCAACAGGACGTGGCAAGTTAACAAGGGACTGGCAAGTGTTACAGTCCAGCAGCAAACCTTTAGTGAGACTGTAGTGCACGGTCTTAGCTATACAGTTAGAGTTTCGAGCATTTTTGTAAAACACTACACAGTGATCCCGTATACGGTGCATCGCAGTCACTCAAATGATGTCATTTTGTGTGTTTGTTCAAAGCCTGTCAACACAACAGAAACTGTACCAGAGCACAACTTTATGGAGTCTAGTGGTGCGTTCACACCACAAGGCTACGACTTGGTCAGCGCTGACAGCACCATTGTTGTAGAGACTCTATTGGAGCGTCGTCCAAGAGCTCGGAGGGCTGTTCGGAACAGGCAGTGACTGGATGTATAACATGGCAACAGGTGAACACAACTCATATCAAGTGTTGCCAGCAAAGTTGAAAGTTGCTTCTAACTTGCAACGTTTCACGTCTCACAGCACAACACGTAGCAGTAAGTGGCAGAGCTCAGCTCGTCACCTCCATTGAAAATGTGTTGTAGCTTGCTGCTGTGACACTGCTAGCGTGCACGAACTATAACGCTATGTTCACACTGTGAATGGCTACGTTACAAAGCACCCAAGCGTGACCACCTGCATTGGGAAGAAGCTTTTGAAGTGCTGGCGTCAAGTGATCCTTTAGAAATGAACAGCTGGAACACTTATGAAACAGTTCCGAGTTGCTGATGCTTTACTTTGTGTCTTTGGAGCTATGAAAAAGGCTGAAGCCAGCTGAGCTTGGAGTTGCAGAGCGTCACAGCCTCCACAAAGCGCCATGTGTCAGGTTTCGATTTGTAGCTTCATGTGAACGTCGTAAAGTAGCAGGCAGCGTGAAGGCAACATAAGAATTAGCCACATTAGCTACTTTGAGGCTATTCAGAACTTCTATCTGTTGGTGACTTGCCCGTGAAATCCTTCTTTTTCTTCAGTTTGAGTGTGAATATGTCCAATCAAACGAGATTGTGCAGTGTCCACTTTATTGCAGTGGGCATCGTTAGCTTGGGTGTAGCAACTAGCAGAACCAGACCATAGGTTAGAGGTGTCAGTTACCAGTTAGCATTCTCCCCTTTCTGAGTCAACAGGGTGGGTGTGAGAGCTGCGGGTGAAACAACGCAGACCTCCGCAACTTCAAATCACTGTGGTTTAACTTGCTGCTCGCTGAAGCTACTTTCAAATAAACAGTCCAGGAACCCGGTTTGATACGCAATCATTTCCAATGCCCTGTTTCAGTTGGTCACAAGCACCATCTGCCTTTGACTGAAAAACTTTTCAGCCGTTGAAAGTCCTTCAACTGGACTTCTGCAACACCACACAATTGTTGCTTTCCATGTTTTACTGTGCAGTGCACAGAGCTGAGTCAAATAGTGCAGATAGCTGTGGCTCAGTAGGTACAGCGGGTTGTCCATAAACCAGAAGGTGAGCGGTACTATCCCAGGGACATGGATAACATGCTGAAGTTGCTCCTAGTGTTTGGCACTGGTATGTTTGTGTATGTGTGCTTACGTGAACATGTACCTGTAAAGCATTTTGAGTACCAATAGATTAAATAGATTAAAAAATGTAAGCTTGAATCTTCAGCAAATATACATTTTATTATAGGGTGCAACATTGCAATGCATGTATTGTTAGATGGCGTCAATTTCATGAAGTGGTGCAACATTTTCAGCATCAAACAAACACGCGTAAGTTCCTCTGTCTTGTTTCGTAGCATATCAGAATACACCCGCACACACAGTCACGCGCACACTGGCCCATGTCCGGACAAATTGGAGCTGAGCATGGTCTGAGTCAGAGAAGGCAGGGGCGAGCTGGCTACCGAGGTCTGCTCTGCGTTCAGCCTAAACGCTTCTGATGGACCTCGCTTGAAAAACGACATGGTGTTGAAGCAGTGGAAATCAAGAGCCGCTGGCACAACGTGTTGTTTTAAGTGCCGAGCGAGGGGGGGAAGAAGGAGAGACGCGAGGGGGAGGACCCCGAACAGTCGAGCGTCCCTCTTTTGGAACTGATAGATGGACGTGACCTCTTGCAATTCGTCTGGCTTTTGGTGAGAGACTTGGTGAGACAAATTGGGGCAGGGGGAGACAATACCTTCTTAGAGCTCTTCTTCCATTCTTCTGTCGCTCTTCCTTCCATTTGCTTTCAGCTTTACATAATACTACATGTTTGCTCTTCAGATGTGGGAGTGTCACTGTGTGTGAATTCGCTTTGCTTTTCTGCCCAATTTGATAAATTTGTACTTTGTACTTAGAGACCTGCTCAAGAAATTACAAATTCAAATGATATATTTATACTCTTGGACATGATCTTCATTGAAAGACAATACAAAGTGCTCAAATACTGACGTTTGCCACTTGTGTTCCTTCTCTTTCTCCATATTTCAGATCTGATAAAGCACAAACACCTAAACAACAGCTCAGAATCTGGTCACGTCTTCACTTGTCTCCCCTTCCTCCCTCTGTCCTTAACAAGTCCACCTACATCTCCATTTCTCGCCGGCTCCGGGGTGATGAGAGCTGTGATTGATCAGCTTTTCCAGCAGGAAATGAGAGGGCATCTCTCAGAGGCCTGTTTAAACAGCCAGTTATACGGTTACAGAGTTGTTCCAGGACGGCCTTTCACGTGACGGCCCGACCTGCCTCACTCACCCAAGCCGACGTGAGTCATAGTTCCCCGCCAGGTCCTCATCTCGGGGGTGTTTTCTTTTGCATGGAAGTGTGTACATTTGCATGCGTTTGCGTGCACACCGTTATGTTTTTGTCTTTGCAGTCACTCTAGTTTGTCACCGTCTGCCGCTTGTAAGATAGATAACCCGGGAAATGTTACATCATCGTTTAATTAACATTATGTTTATTGTCCATTGTGGTCGTCATAAATACCTATTATAATATTGTCCGTTTAGAAAAAAGTAACTTATTTACACCATCATTATTTATCACCATCCATTGAAGTTCTATTTTCATTGTCCTTGTAGCTCAGTTTTGAGTGTAAGCTGGCAGAGGAAATAAAGTTTTATTAAAAGAAGTATTATAAAGGCTTTTTAGAGAAGACATTAAAGTGGAACTACTGTTTTTTACAACCTGGACCTTATTTCTGGCATAAAATACGATCGTTTACTCACCCATATAACTTTGGTGTCATTTTGTGTCGTTCGGACGATATTTACATCACCTTATATCCATATAGAGGGAGTAACTGGGGCACCAAAACACAGCCCCTAAAAAAATGCATTGTCTGCCGTAAAACTCCTTCATTTCACCAGTATTTTGTTATGATACGCTAGTGCTATTCCCCGTTGAGTCCTGAAATTACGTGTTGTCTATTCGCGGACGTGCAGTGGGTTGTTGGTCTTTGGCCAGCTCTCCCTCTCTCTGCCTCTGCATCCTCCTTTCAACAAGCTCCTCATCCGTATACTCTGTTCATGATGGACGTCCTTACCGTATTAAGCCAAAGTCATCGTCCACAACATCAGAATGTGAAAAATATTCAGCCATGTTGCAAAAAAAATAGCAGTAGCAAATTACAGGTGAACAAGCCATGCGGGGTGTGCGCTCAGAGATGACATCATCCAGGTCAGAGGTCAGTAGGTCAATCTACAGAACCTGGATGATGATAACAGGTAACTCTGGACTCAACGAGAATAGCACTAGCTTCATCATAACATAATATTGATGAACTAAACGAGTTTTTGCAGCAGCTAATGTGTTATTTAGAGGCTGCGTTTCGGTGCCACAGTCACTCCCACTATATGGATATACACAGATCTAAATATCATCTGAATGATAAAAAATGACATCAAAGTTATATTGGTGAGTAAATGATCATATTTTATGACAGAAATAAGGTCCAGGTTGTAAAAAAAACAATAGTTCCCCTTTAATCAAAGTCATAGCAGTGAGAGTGAACCAAAACAATGAGCTTAAAGAGCTTAAAGAGTCTTACACTTTCTCTAGGGTTTCTTTCATCAGATCATCACTGGATGGTAAGACACTATTTGAAAGTCATTAAATTGTGGTGGAGCAGTTTTAAGCAATTAACTTTGCAGGTGTTTATTATTTAGCAACTCTAAGGCAGTAAATTGATATCTCAATCTTCATCATCGACTAGATTTGGATGAAACTGACGTGCGGACATCAAATCCATTGGCCAATACTAACACTGGTAAATGCTAACCTGGTCTAACCTGAATATCTGATTATACTCTTCATGATAAATGACTTTTAGACGAGGAATAACAATTATTTGCAGCCAGTTGGCTTCTCCCGATAATTAATCAAGCAAAGTACCCTGGAAAGTTAAAAAATAAAAACATCCATTTGTGTCCAGGCTTGCTATTCTGCCCATTATGCAAAAGGGGAGCGGTGAACGGAGACTCCTCGGGAGTGCTAATTCACAGCGAATGCAGCTTGCTCCCACACAGACCTTGATATATGTTGCGCAAAATAGGTTGCCGCTGTTCCATGCACCAAGAATGCGGTTTTGAGATCCCGCTACGGCTGCTGAGACAGCGTCGTTACTGTCTGGCCTAACTTCCTCATCTGCCACGATGATACATGCTCACTGTTAATTAAAAGGAATCCACACATATACACACGCACACATCCAAATCCAGGAGAAATTTTAACCAGAGCAATTAGGGTCTGGGCATTCCCGGCATCCACATTAACACCGGCCCCAAAACACACCTCATCTTGACAGTTACAAGCTAGAGAGAGAGGGAAGGAAAAAAAGAAACCTGACAGAAGAGGAGACAGGAAAGGAGAAACAGCGAAAAGGGAGTTTATGTCTTTTAATTCGAACCAGACTTCCATATCTGCAGCTCACTCTGGGCTGGTACCACCTCTGAGGCAGGGCCGGCACAGCACAGGATGCTGGGGAAATGAAACCCACGGTATTAGTCTCCCCAACACTGCATATTAATCAGCATTTAATAAAAGGAAAATAAATTGCCCTCCACTCCAAATATTATGAGTGTGACGCTACCTTTATTTTCATTTTACTGCAGGTTTTTCCTCCAAAAAATCTAAAATAAACAGCCCTCGGTGAAAGAAGGAGGGAAGGACGAAGTGGAGGAGGGACAGAGACGTATGACTGGGGATTTACTGTATGAACACACAGCATGCGTGTATATAAAAAAAAAGAAAATCTGAAATTAAATAAACAGAGGCTGATGAGGAGAGGGCTCTTTTTTTTTTTTTTGACGCGCTCGCCTTGAGGTTCAAGTTAGAAACCGGGGTGGTTATGACTGCAGATCGATGTTTGAGGACACAAAGTTTCCATGTTAGAGGGGTGGCCACCTTCCAGAAGTCTCCCGTTTCCACATATGTGATTAAAACAAACATGGAAATCACCCCCGAAAATGATTAGATTGGCTTTTAAAATGCATACGAGCGAGACGAGCGTCTGGGTTTGTTACGTGCTGTGTATTGATTATGCCGCCGCAGAACACCAAACCGCGAGCCCCGTTTCCATTAGCAGGAAGCAGACGGTACAGTCACGTCCATTTACCGCGCGCACGTGTCTCGACCGCTCTCCCGTGTTCAGCCGTTTGCAGGCTCTCGTTCGCCGCGTGTCATGAGCCGTCAGCGTAATCCAAAAGAGCACCGTATTGCACCAACGCACCTAAATCAAACTAATTAAACTGTCTTTAAAAAATATGTGTAACTGTTAAAGCGAAGTTGGTAATAAAAAAAAAAGATTTAACAGCGGAAAATATAAGTCAGAACATGGTTTTTGAATAAAACAAGTGGTTGTGTTTGTAACAGCCTGTATAGAGAGAGACCAAGAATCAGCAATGATGGTCTTTTTATTTTTTTTGTAAAAGAAATTAATGTTTGTCAAAACTAGAGGAAGTGGCTCGGTTTGCAAACGTTAAAGGGCCACTAGAAAGTAACGCCTCGCGGGTTGCCGCTCTGTGTCTCGCGTTTGAGCTCGGAAACGTCGCTTTCTTTGACAAAAACGTCGAAGGCACAAGCCTGTGAGCGTGATAACCTCGGGATAGAAGTTAATCATAGCTCGTGAAATACGGTTGTACTCGAAACATCAGATCAAATCAGCTGGATGTCCTGTGTGTAGATGTACACGCATACAAGGAATTCGCTCTCTGGGTTTAGCCCATCAAACTGAGCGCACTTGAAGCCTTGCAAGGGATTCAGGAAGCAATTTTGGGGGTATGGGGGATTCATTAGGCTGTTATGCAAATATTAAAGTAATAAAGACTGGGGGGAAACACGTCCAGAACAACCAGCTCCTCCTAACAAAATAAAGGAAATGTGAAAATAAATATCTGAAAAGAGCTTGAGGTTATTATGGATACACTGTGATTGTCAGTTTCTGTCTATCCTTAAGGTGTGGACTTCAGTATTCGATCGTGAAACGGCTTTACTCAGTGTCTTTAAGTAAAAAATAAAATAAAAGTCAATATCTTTATTGCCAATAGCTTTTATTTTCCCCCATTTCTTCTATATTTTGGGAAATCGGCCTCATGAAAATGCCCTGTATGTTGTTAAGGGGCGTGGCGGGGGATAAAAATTACTCCACATTTATTTACAGTCCTATTAAGCGGACAACTAAAGTTGCTTGTTCAAATCCACAGCCGCTCTGGAAAATTAAATAATGCCAGCGAGGCGTTTTGCCTTGCCTGCTGAGGGCGGCTTGACAGCAGAACGCTGTATTTGCACTGGTCAGTGTGGGAATGTGTCACATGGCATCAGTGGAAAAAAGGTCAGATTCACCCATTAGACTCTTCCCTTGGATAAATAAAGGTTCAAATAAAACGTTTCTATCTTTACCTTCGCGTCGGGTCTCGTCTGGTTTTGCGCACGTAGCTGCCGATCTATTGTGCCAAACTGCACACGCAGCATTGAAGTGAGGATATACTATATGTGCCGTGCGGACACGCGTCTGTTTAAAACAGTGACGTGAGTGTGAACAAGCCCAGCACACACTCACTCAGATGCCGCGCTGCACACACACACACCGGCACACTGTAGCCCCTTTTTACCTGCAGGCTCAGCTTCTGCTCCAAGCCCGCTCTCAAGTTACCTGTTTTCCTTCGTGTGAGTGTAAAGTGTATTCATATGCTCCTAAGAGGGCCGAGATTGGAAGGAGACTGTTTTCCCAGTGATAAAAATCACTTGGCACCTAGCGAGGAGCCGGCGCAGGACAGCGCAGCACAGAATAGAAAGGACACATCGAACGAGTGGCTCGGCACCGCTCTGGCACGGCCCGAGTGTACACAGGCAGCGAAAGAGGACAAGCCACACATGGGTCTGAAGCAATATCAGGGCTCTGCTGCTTAACCGCCGGGTTAATAGGTTTCATACTTTATTTTCACAAGGTAAAAGAGGGCAAACACTGCAAATAAATAGAGAAATATACCCTCAGATAAAATAAAATAATAATAAAAAATAATCTTACAGCTAGTACAAAGTCAGATCAGTGCAGAAGCTGCCACTTTCCAGGCCTCCATCTGTGCTTTCATCCTTCCACAATCCTGCATCATTACTGCAGATAGCTCTGCCTTAGGAACTGATTACACAGGGAGCAGCAGCAGGAGTATATTATATAACCCTACATGTTTCTAATACATCAAAAGGATAAACAAATTTGGGTGAAATGACAGGAAATTGGCTGAAAGGACACCAGGCAGGACAAATAAAGGAGTATTACATGTCTTGCAGAAAGTGCTGAGCGACGCAGGCGAGAGACAGTGACGGCAAACAAAAGCAAAGGGCCGGTTTGTTCTCTGCGTTCTACCCCTAATGCATAATAATAATAGAAACAATAGGAAGAAGAAGAAATTGTATTGAAATGTCAAATCAAAAAGTGTTGTGGGTCTGTGGTTAATACAAAAAGCAGACTACGCTGTAATCAAATGACATATTCGTAAGAAGCTCTGAAACATTACCGTCCACCAACTTCAGAGAACACTCGAGGTAACCTTCACCTTGGTTCGGTTCAGAGGTCTATAGTAACAAAGTAGATGTACTTCGTTACACTACTTACACAAGGATCTGTATTTTACGTGAGTTTGTTTCCTAATCGGGACTTTTACTCTGCTACTGTGACGCTTGCCACCTCGTTACTCGTTACAAATGAAAACAGAAGTATAATTAATCATTGGAGGATTATCTGGAATGTGCCGGAGAGGACGAGAGGAACAACGTACGGTGCCCTCACGCGGTTTAGAGGTAAGAGAGGTAAGAGAGTGTTTTTTTGGTTTTGTTTCATCATACCACATTTATATCATTCACCTGAATGTGAAATAAAGAGAACAAGGGGTGAAACATCTTTGGTTGTTTTGATTCTTTTTATTTGTACTATAAAATATTTTGTACCGTACTTGATACTTGAGTATTTTTCACGAGATACTTTTGATGCTTAAGTACATTTAATGTGAGCTACTTTAATACTTTTACTTAAGTGATTTTCTTATGGGTGACTTTAACTTTTAAGTCATTTTCAGTTACTTTTTTGTACTTTTACTTATTTTTTTTTTTCAAGTACTTTTTACACCTCTGGTTCGGTTCGTGTTCACACGAAACATAGGTCGCACGTCCTCCACACTGTGCTCTTTAAATAACCAAATCCCAACTGGAACATTCATGTACCACTGCTGTTCGTGTACAGTTTCATCAAGCATCTAGGCTACGTGTAGAAAACAACATTTATGTCCAAGCTCTCTTCCAGAGACGCAGGTAAACTGCTGATATATGAATTAATTGTATCGGATCAGTCCATGGGTAACATGTGTTCACACTGCAAACTAACCAGCCCAGGTAGCGATTGCTATCAGGCTGAGACCACCCTCTGCAGCCAAGATCAGCTCGGATCATTTGTTCTGGATCGGAGGAGCGCGATTGCTGCGTTCACACTGACCCAAATGACCCATCCTGGGGAGGGAGACGCTCCTGCCTTTAAAACAACGACCTGGGTATGAAAGCCCCCTCAGAAAGCTGTTCAGCGAGCCCCACAAAGGGCATTTGTGCTGGGAAACCCTGCATGGCTCCGTGTTGCCTTATGGGAAGTTGTCTAAGCTACCTATAAGCCCATATTACCCAGACAGACGTCAAACGGTTTTAGCTTGTGTTTTTCCTGTGCATTACCACTATGTACAGAACCAAATGAATTTATTAAAAAGTGCTAATTCCAAGCAAACATCAGCAATTGCCAAAATAAAGGTCTTTGATGTAACAGCGCTGATGTGTATTTGGCCGTCGCTCGGTGGGACACCTCTGTGCGAGCGTCAACCGGCGTTACGGGAACGGGCGCGCCGCTTCGCCGCTCGCTCGGTCAGCTGATAGCCGGCGCTTTCCTGCGCTGTTTGCAGAAGCTTTGACCCCCGGCTTCCTTATTAGGCTCTCGGCCTCGACTCGCGTGGCGAATGCGAGGCGGCACACAATGCCAAGCGCAGGCCAAAAGTGAGGGATTAGCTGCAATAAGCCAACACTCTCGTCCTATCCACACACAGACTCAATGTGTAATGTGTCCTAATGGCAGAGGTAAATTGAATACTTAAGCCCGAGACACATGGGTCTCCATATCTTCACTCGCAGCCACCTACATCGCCGCTCGCCCTGCCAAACCACACGGCTGAATGAGCCTATGAGATGGACAGAGTGTGTACTGTACGTTATGGCCCTCTGCTATTCCACCACTCACTCACCACAGCGGGCTGGTACTCGAGGAGGGGGTTCCAGTGACAGGGGGCCAGTGTTACCTTTAGCCTTGGGCCGTTTGCCGTGAAGGATTTAGGCGTTATTCTATCACAGTTTAATTCCAATAGGGTTTTCAGGTACTTTGTCGCTCCCTCACTGCGGTTCCGTTTCATTCTTCATGAAAGCAATACTGCTTGTCTTCCTCTCTTTCCCCTGAGTGGCAATATTTGAATCCTCAGATGGCCCCGCAGTATCAGTTCCTTCCTGAAACAAGCTGACACTTTCTCCACCCCGTCTCGTTCTGCCTACCTGATGAGAAAGACGTCAGCGGACATTCCTGCATTCCAGGGTGTTAGATGGTGCTTTAATAACAACCCCAGAGACAGAAACATGACCGCTTTCGGTGTGTTCCTGTCTCAGTCTTCGTCTCATCTGTTTGTCTCCATTTTTGCTTCCTTTTTTTATTTTTATTTTTGCCTGTCCAGTCAGATTCAACCGTCTGCAGTTTTCTCCAGAGATAGAAAGCCACAAAACACGGCTTTGGCACTGGCAGCTCCAGCGCACTGGCACCATAAGCGAGGCTAATCTGGCATCGTGATTGCAAAGTGTTTACCTGGCATGCTCTTCTTCAGCGGTCACATCCACCCACCCTCGTCACCCTTGAGTCAACAACCCCATTACTTCCCAACGTCGTCCGGTCTCCATCCAGCCTCCACGCCAAGTTCCTCCCATGTCTCCCCAGAGGCGGCTCACTGGACTTGGGTACTGCTGAGCCACGAGGCCAGGGTCAGCAGAGGTAAGAAGGAAGTAACTGGAGATTTTTAATTATGAGCCTCAGTGGTGCGATGAGCAGCTCAGCCCATGGCTCGGAGTTCAAGAGGACTGAACAAACCGGGATTTAGCATGGTTCCTGAGTTCTACAGAGCGGCCTTTAAAACAGCACTTGGCAAAGGTTTGACGCAAAAAATACAACCGTCTTTTCCGCCTAAATCACAAATTGAGGCAGCTTAAGAAACGAGTGTGCCATCCTCTGTAATTAAGACCCTGTGGATTCACCTTATTTGCCTAAATTATGGGTATGGTCGCTGGCTCTGAATGTAATTGCCACACAGGAAATGTTGAATTGAAGCCGAACAGTGAAACACAAAACTGTCCCTTAAGCAAGCCTTGTGCTTTGACCAAAGAAAACTTGACACAACTAACCTTTTCATTACTTTATCTCCTCCTTTTTTAGGTGCACCTTAGGTTCAAATGATCGAATACTCAGCAACTCATATCTCTTTTTGTTAGTAGGGCGTACGCTGCTTATTCCCATATAAGACAATGGATTGAAACTGTCTCCTGCCTCAGTTATAATCATGCTCAAATCCTTTGTCCATTTTTGGAATAGTCACGAGTCAAGCACTGCCGAGATGTTAACGACCAGAGCAACCACACCGGGCATCTAAGTCACTCTTCAGGAAACCTATAGGGGAGTTATCTGCCGAGTGGTTTGATATAAACCAGTTAGAAACAGATAAGCTAAGTTAATCAAGACAAAATAAGATGTACCGAAAGTGGCTCTGTTAACATTCATTAAAACTATAATGTCCTTTTGGTATTCTAAGGCACTGGCAGCCCTGAGAGCTGTATTTACACACATTCGTTTGGCTTCCTTTATCTATTTGACAGAATAGTTTCTGGATTCACTCCGCTCGCTAACTCAGAACAGGTCCGTCACTACTCAGAGTCTCCCCGGTAAGCTGAGTAAATGGCCTCCAACCGCGCCTCCTCCTCCTCCACCTCCTCCTCCCTGCACTCTGCTCCTACTTGCACTCTGTGAAAGATACGCCGAGACGTTTTAATGGCAGGAAATCAGGCGGAGCAATTTCCTATCACCACATGCAACGCTAGCACGGCACGGGGCGCAGAGGCAAGACAGGAGTCGGTGCGGAGCGTTGTAAAGAAAGAGGTATGAACTGCATGGGCGCAGAAATCTGGCGCTATGGAAACGGTGGGAGGAACTCTGACTTAGTTATCATTGATTAAGCACATTGGACTAGGACTAGAGTTTGAATGCCAGAATCGCAGCGACTGCCGATCTCATTTCCTCCTCAGTGAAATGTAAAATGATTGTTCGCGGCTAAGATAAACCTCTAGAACAGTTCATTAAGCTAAGTGAGGGAACAGTAATTGAAGTGGCAACATTTTTACTGCAAAAACATCCAGAGGCTGATATTTTAAGGGGAAATAATGTTTTCCTGGTGGCTTCGGTGACTAAAATTCAAGTCAAACCTCGCGAGGCAGTTCAAGAGGTAAAGCAGAGGTAACAAGCGATCCCTGACAATAGATCCCCGACTTCCATCTGAGTCTTATTTGGGCCGAGGTTCCGCCTCATGGACACAATCACACAGAGCTTTGTGAGATAAACTCTGCTCAGAGGAGCTTAGTTTGGAATTAAATGAGTAGTACACTGGAGGAAGACTTTGACAATGTGAGAGCTCACGAGGCGATGAGGCCAGATGTAGAAAATCAGGCCCGGCCGTGGTGCTACAGCTGGCTTGTTTTACATCAGCCCGCAGACGCACAATAAAAACGGGTCCGTACCACCGTGGCTTGCAGAGCTGATTGGGCAGAGTGCTTGTTCACACGCACGCACACACACACACACTCACAAATGACGCAACTGCATTCACATTGTTTTAGTATGCGGTCGCTAGCAAACCACATGTTTATTTGTTCAAAGAGGGAGAAAATGTTAAGAGCCTGAATGAACAGTTCGTCCTGAAGACAAATCAAATATTAACCGCACCAGCTAAATGGAGGAATACCATCAGTTTGAACACCTGCTACTCTTGTTTTGATTGCCACAGATTTGAAGGAACAGTAAGAACTTTGGAACTTAAATGCTTATGGACAGAAGGTTTTCACATTTTCTGCGTGGCTTAAACTTTTAGTTCTTAAATATAGATTACTATACAACATATACTTTGACATTTGTTGTCCTGGTTGTGAGGAGGTGTCTCCAGCTGTTTGTCAGTTTACAACACATGTAATTTTCAATAACGTACCAAATAAAATACTACCTCGGGGGTGGGGGTGCCTGTTTGTTCAGCTTATTGGAGATCTGGCTTTCAGAGTGTTTGAATCAGCACACGTTTGGAATAAGAAACTCCCAGCCACCAGTCCAAAAATGTGGAAAAACAGTCACGTTCAACGAAGCAAAACGAAAATAAAAAGGAAGGAGAAAAAAAAGAGCATTTTTTTGTTTTGTTTTTTACCATAAGCCAAAGGACAAGTAGAATTATTTTTTTCTAGTATTGATGAATAACTTGCAAAAACACAGAATGATGCACTGGTGTTGTTTTTGGTTGGCCAAAACGGAAGCTGCTACTGTTACATATTCCCATTGCGGAACTTCTAAATTGAATTTTGGATTAACTGCTGTAGGCGTGCAGACGAATGTCCAGATAGAAGAACACTCAGCACATTTATCGTTTCCTTGAAAAACAAAATGAAAGCTGATGTTATTCTTTGATATCAAAACCACTAAGGATTCAGATTAGTCTGGCTACCAGCCTTCAATAAATACAGCTCGTAACAACTGACTGGTTCTGCCGACCGTCAAGCATCAAATCTGCTGGAAGTGTAACAAGGGGTTTTCTTCCAAACTTCATTGAGAACACTGCGTTCATTCAATCGAAGATGACAACCAAGATGGGCCCATGTGTTCAGTGTTGTTTCTACAGTGAACAAGGAAATACTGAACACTGCAAGCTGGTGTAAAACTTCTTCATTGGATCTGCAGCAAAGGTCCAGTGGTAATTTGTCCCTAGGGTTAGGGTTAGGGTTAGGGTTACCACACGGTTTACACCCCTCTCATTCAAAAAAAAAAATAATCTGTCTACTCAGTACAGTCAACCCATTTTCATTCTGACTGGAGCATCCATGTAAACATACACTAATCAGGCATAACATTAAAACCACTGACAGGAGAAGTAAATAACAGTGACCATCTTGTGTGACCGTCAATGAAACGTTTGGACCTGGCATTGGTGTAGATGTTACTTAGACATGTACCACCCACACAGACCAGACCAGGCATCTCCATCCCATAGTAATGACACTCCTTAAAGGCAGCAGCCATCCCCAGCAGGATGCAGCCTGACACGGAAACACACAAGAAAATTATTTAGGAGCAAACAAAAAAAAACAAACATGAAAAACAGCAAAAGGTGTTGACCTGGCCTCCAAATTTGCTAGATCCCAAACTGATCAAGTATCTGTGGGATACACCGGAACAAGCCTGATCCACAGACACCACAGAAATGTCATGTCCATTCTCTGAGTCAGAACTGTTTTTGAGGCACAAGGGAGACCTATACAATTTTAAGGAAGGTAGTCATAATGTTAAGCCTGATCGGTGTAGCTACTGCATTATTAACACACACACACACACACAATCACTGTACCACACAGCCCAGTGTCGGTGCTGACATCTGCACGTGGTTTGAGTCGATAGATGTGGGTCACAAGAGGGAAAGCGGATGCTTACTGTTTGGCATGCACGCTCAACACGCAGGCCGTGTTAAGAAAGGCCGGAGCCGGACGTGTCACTGTTTCACCAAACTGCAGCGGTTACAGTCAACTTCCTCTATTTCCCCTGCATCTCCCACCTCACATTTAATACATGAAAGCCACATGTTACAGTACAGTACTGTTCAGTATCCCACAATGTCTACCATGCTGGATAAGCGCTGACTTAGCTTACATGCACTTGCACTTTAATAACCAGCTGTCAGTGCATGTTAGTCTGCGTTTTAACTCCCATGTTAGGATCTCAAAAAGCTGATTAAGATAAAAAATAAATTGTATCGACATGTATCAGTGCAGGATTTTGCTATAGTCGTTGCATTTAATAACAAAATAACAAATCCCATTTACTTTTACCTATATAGTGATGAAATAAGCTGCTCTAATAAGCAAAATGATTGATGCCTGTAGGGAGACTAAAGAAACCAACCACTGTTTGCCAACAGTTTTTTTCTTCTTCCGTATAGTAAATCTGGCTTCGACTGTTAACGTCATTAAACTTTCCTATGTCTTCCTTCCTTTAAAAGTGGTATTTTAATCCGGATGGCTGCGGTTAAAGCAGGATGGAGGTTTGCGTGGCGGTCCGCAGCTAATGGTAGCCAGCCAAAGCGGCGAGATATCATCACTGTTTCATTAAGCCTGGATCTCTGAGCGTCCGAGCGGGGTGACCGTGCAGGAAGAATGCGAGGGTTTCTGCAGCACCAGAGGAGCTAGAGCAATGACAGAAGTGACAGGTCTTCATGCAGACTCTAAGAAGCAGGTTTGATCCTTTTCAGGTGATTAAATTTGATATTTAGTGAGTTAGTCTAGTGATCTTTTAGAAGAAAAAGAAAGTTGGCAAGATACCGTCAAGGGATTTGCATATGGCTGCAGCTGTATTGATGAATAAATCAGTGTTGGAGATCTGTTTAACAGAGTGTATCCTAAAACAAAGGAAAACAAATGTTTGAGGTGCTGATGCACAAAAAAAAATTGTATAGGTGAACCTTTATTGCCATGTCTATAATCTATTGCCTCATTGAATCTGTCCTCTGTTTCTAGAATAGAAGAATAGAACTCTTTATGACTGGAATTTACTGAAGATTGCAGGACGCCACCCGCCAATTCAGTATTTCTGCAAATTACAATGTCTTTTTGCGATACAGGTTTAAGACCTGAAAGACAAAGTAGCTTAAATGAAGTGTCCATCAGGAGCAGATTTTGTTTCGGTGTCTTGCCAAAGCAAGATCTTGGAATTGAACGTCAAACCCATCCATAAGTAGATGGCTGCTCTACGTCTATGTTAATTCCTAGACTGCACTAGGCATCCCATCTGGATTTTATTACCGGTGTGCGACCCGAGACTAAGAATATTGAATCTTATACAGTACATTATATGGAATAAATGTTTTAACAGTTAGAATTACGATTATTCATTTTACATTTGAAGATTTTGAGAAGTTTCTTAGTTAATAGTTCTTCGCTGACTTATAGTGACAGATTTTAATAAAGCTTAGGTGAAAGTTCAATTCCCCAACAGTGAATGTGGGCTGTTGCTGCTGTCGAAATTGCTCCATTCTGAATATCCATGTCAGGGGGGAGCCGTGGAGAAGCGGATAGTCCATGGATGAGGTGTTTTGAGGAAGCTCCTAACCCCCAAACCAATTCCCCATCTTAATTGTGTCCACTTCGAGCAACAATACTTTAGATATAGCAGAGAACTTTGAAGAAGATTTTTAGCCAGAATTGACTCATCTCCTGTGGTCTATCACAGAAAGAGCAATGTTTATTATTAGTTTTAATGGTAAGCTTACGTCAGTGTCATTTTTGGTTACTTAGCATTACCCGGAACGGAACCTGCAACCCTAACATGTTACAATTTAATAACTTTCACAAAACTATTTTTGACATTTAAAATAATTCATCTGGGTTTACTGGAAACGTTGCAGCAAGGGCCACGCATGCACAAAACCAAAAAACCCTCTAACTGATGCAGAAGAAAGGAATTCAACCATTGTTCATCTGTCCTAAGTGTGCACCCTTAATGTCAGCTTTCTAGCTTTAGTTGTGTGCTCTTTCCATTAAAATAAATAAATAGATAAATAAAAAAGAGAGAGATATCTTGTACCAAGATATGGTTAAAGGCTCCAGAATACAATTCTAAGGATCTAACCGACTGATTTTTAGTCAGGGCCGAATGTTATGTCATGAACATGAAAACTACATTTATTTATAATTGAATGGCACATTTAAATATGGATTTTGATCCTGATTTGCAGGCGTAGAAATTAGCTATAGCTGATAAACTGAAAATAGCGTCTGGAGAATGTTTTCCAAAATGTTTCCTACAGTGTATTTCTGCAGCTTCGTTTAAATAAGGCATCTTTGCCGGTTGGCAAGAGATACTTCAAGTTTTGCTTTGCCCCGATACAAAAAAAAAACCTCATAAGCACATCAAGTCATTACAAACTGTGTGGCACGAGTTAACATCAACCACAACTATAAAGACAGAAAGGGACCAAGAAAGGAAATGGGAGTATTGCTGGCCAAGACACAAGCTGTTACTGTTACAAAAGAGAGAGAACCAAAAATCACATTGAGGAATAATTTTAGACGTCTGCCCCCACTCTCACCGCCCCATCCTGCCTCCTGCACAATTCAATAAGCTGTAAAAATGTGCTGCGTTATAGTTGGACATCCTCTGCTGCTCAGAGTAACGTTTCGCTGCGTCAGAGCTTTTCTCCCTCAATCTCCTCCTGAATCGTGGGTGCTTCTCTCCGTCCAGGGAAGGAAGGAGGGAGTTTTTCCAAGTGGCACGAGCCACCCGCTGACAACTGCCGCCCCTCCACCCCTTACACCCGCCCCCGCGTACACACCACACGCACTAGTCCTTAAACCCAAACAACTGCTCAGCATTAAGGTGTGGATCTGTCATTAGTTAGGTTGGCCTGGCTGGGTGAGACCATTGTTATTGTTAAAGCGAGGGCTGTTTGCACAAGCCATATCTTCGGAGGGAAATGGTACTCCGCTGCGGCTTTTTCGACTCGGCCTGAGTGGATTGGGTTTCCGTTCGCTCTTCCAACCTCTCGTACAGCATGGTATGAGCAGCTAATGCATATTTTTTGATCAGCAACAACTCAGGTTGCTGGGAAATGTGTCCAGAGGCATAAAGTGATCAGGTCTGTTTTCTGCAGGATTCAGTCTGGAGAGGAGTGCCGATGCAAAATTCCTGAAGCCCAGATTTTTAGCAGGTTCATGCTACTTGATTGCACCAATAGGGAAATCAGAGAGGAAAATAAAGAAGAAGAAGCCGAGGTGTTGGTATTAAGGGACAGGCAGCAGGGATTGGGTCAGTGATGGATGGTAGCTTGAGCGCTGCTCTTGACTGGGTCTTTCCTAAGTGTTGTTTAAACAGCATGAAGAGCAGAATGACATTCAGTCAACAGACACCCTGTGCCTAGACATTCAGATCACAGTGGAACACACACACACAGGCTCAGGGCAGCTATTAATCACTCCGAATCCTCGAAGAATGGCGCATCACACCTATCTGACGACTGTAGACTCCAAGAGATGAGATGCTTCCCTCACATTCTCTCCACTGCTTTCGCATTTTCCCCTTTTGTAGTCATGACACAACCGCTACAGTTACGTAGTAACCGTTTTAATGGGCAAAGCTTGGCATTTGGCATTCTTTAAATCATGAAGGCCCTAACTGGGACATGGCAGGATCTTAGCAAAAATAAGAGCACTGCTTCAGAACATCATTAAAAGGGAAATTCCAGCGATATTGTTATTACAATATCAAATTTTGGTTTATATTAAGTCATCAGAATTTGAATCATCCAGAGTGAGTCTACAAGGTCGTCTTTTCCCAAACTTTAGAAACAATCCTAGCAAAACCGCACGGTGTTTTCGCAGACTGAGGAATTTTTGCTCATAATGAGTCAATTTCATGTGTGCAACTGGAGGAGAGAGAAAACGATGGAGGGGGGCTCTTTAGAAAACAGTGGTAATGCTTTGAGGGCAAACATTTGATTGTGTCAAAAAGATGGTTCTCTACACACGACACAGATTCTGGCGACAACGTTAAGTCGCAGCAAAAGTGCCATGCTATGGACAAGATAACCATTTATAAAATAATAATAAAATAAAAGAGCCATAAATATACTTTCCCACCGTGCTCCCGGTTCTAAAAAATGCTAAATTGTTAAATGTGCTTTAGGAGCCATTTAGTGACGAATGTACATGGATCAGTGTGGTCACCACTGGAATCCACTGTGTTGTCAAGATTGGCTTGATCTACCATGAAGAACTTTCCATATTGACCTTTGTTGATATACAATGACAACTGACCCCTTTTTAGGAGCTCTGTGATTGGTGAACAGCAGACCAATCAGAGAGTTCCGATCCTTTGTCAATACACATTAATAAGAGTCCAAGTAACATTGAGGCAACACTTTAGCAACTGTGCTAATGCCTGACGTTGAACAGTTACTTGTCTTTTCCGTTTCATGTAGTTATTTTCTCAACTGTTCCCGTAACTTGTCGACTGTATAGCTTTATTTGTAGACAATCATAATAGTTTCAAAGCTAATTAAGTCTACAGGTTTTTAATGGTTTACCATCGGAAACCATGCTAGCGTTTGTCTAACCTAGCAACTGTAACATAGGAAGTAAGGATCAATCAGAAGGAAAACAAAGCGAGAACTGATTTTTCTACCGACAGAAAATACACTGGGGGGGGATGCAGAATTCTGCCATCACATCAGTACATTCAGATAATTACTGCATGAGTATGAGAAACAGAAGCAAAGAAACTGTATATACCGTAATATCCTGATGCTAGCGCTATCTCCCTCTTGCTAAGAGATGCTTCCAAACTGCAACCAAAATTACTGCAAAGGCACAATCACTGAAAATCTGATATTAACACAAATAAAAGGTCATAATTTTTTTTTTTTTTTTTTTCAACTTTTTTTATTGGGTTTTGCAGATAAGTACAATTGTTTTAAAACATGTATAAAGAGTAAAGCCATTTTTCTTATAGAAAGAACAAACAGAAACCAAAAGTGATCATTGGAGCATAGCTGCGTACCCGAACAATTCACAAAACCAGAACACCCATAAAAATAACTAAAATAAATAAAAAAAAATTAAAAAAAAATTGAAAATTGTTAAAAAAAAAAAAAAAAAAAAAAAAAAAAAAAAAAAATATATATATATATATATATATATATATATATATATATATATATATATATAAAAAAATAAAAAAAAATAAATAAATAATAATAAATAAAAATAAATAAATAATAAATAAATATATACACATATATAGAGATAAAACAGACAAAAAAAAAAAAAAAAAAAGGGCCGGCACATCAGTCAGGTAATAATAAGCTAGAATTGAGATAGCAACAGACATCTTAAGTTAGATTAGCAGCATGTTACCCTTGACAGAAGTAACAAATCTGCCTCTATGTCAGTCAGGGGAAAGTGGAAGTTCCATCATCTTAACAAGTTGTAAGAATGGGCCCCATAACTTCTCAAATTTTCTGGAGCAGCCCAATAAAGAGAGTCTGATTTTCTCTAATTTAAGAAAATGAAGGGTGTCTCTAATCCAGCGGGCATGACAGGGCGGTGTTGTTGACTTCCAATTAATTACAATTAGCCTTCTGGCTAACAAGGTAGCAAAAGCCAGCACATCCCTTTTGGACTTACTGAGGGAAGGGGGAGCAACCCCGAATAGTGCACTCAAAGCATTTGGCTTTATTTCCTCCCCAACCATCTTTGACAGTGTATTGAAGATCTCAGTCCAATAATTATATAGGGATGGACAATGCCAGAGTGTATGAATTAGGTTGGCGTGAGACTGCTTACACCTATCACAAGTTGGAGACACACCTTCATAGATTTTAGCCAGTCGAGCCTTTGTATAATAGGTGCGGTGTACAACTTTGCACTGAATAAGACTGTGTCTTGCACAAATAGAAGATTTATGTACCCGTCTCAAAATCTCTGTCCAAACTTCTTCTGATATTGCGGCTCCCAAGTCCTCTTCCCAGTGAGACTTAATTAAGCCTAGGGGCTCTGAACGTAGATTGTTAATTTGATTATAAATACATGAAATAGAGCCTTTAAGAGAAGGGAGTGGTGTCAGGAAACTGTCCAAAGCTGAATCAGAGGGCAAGTTAGGAAAGTTAGGAAACGTGTCATGAACAAAGCTGCGAACTTGTAAATATCTAAAGAAATGTTGCTTAGGGAGTGAGAAATTATCTGAAAGTTGCTGAAAAGTAGCAAAGCCATTGTTAATATACAGGTCTTTAAAGTTATGAATACCCAAATTTGACCACCGTAGAAAAACGCTATCTATGAGGGAAGGAGGAAAGGCATGGTTGGCTGCTAGGGGTGCATAAATGGAGAATGTCTGTAGCCCAAAGTAGCGCTTAAACTGGACCCAGATCCTAAGTGAGGTCTTAACGATCACATTTTTGGTGTAAGGGAGAGTGGGCGAGTGAATAGGGGAGTGCACTAAGGCTTTCAAGGAGACAGGACATGCCGACCTTGCCTCCATGACCAGCCATGTTGGGGGAGGATCAAAAGCCTCATATTGGAGCCAGTATTTAAGAATCCTAATATTGGTGGCCCAATAATAAAACCTCAAATTCGGCAGAGCTAGTCCTCCCAGCGGTTTTGGTCTTTGCAAATACTGTTTGCGCAGCCTAGGAACTTTCTTATTCCAAATGAAATCTGAAATCAAGCTATCTAGCTTACGGAAAAAAGACTGAGAGAGAAAGAGGGGAATGCACTGGAACAAGTAGGAGAGTCTTGGGAGTATATTCATTTTAACAGAGTTGACACGTGCAACCAAAGAAAGACCGAGCAGGGACCATCGTTCAAAGTCCTTCTGGATTCGAATCAAAAGGGGGGCAAAGTTAGCCTTGTAGAGGTCTTCAAATTTGTGTGTAACATGAACTCCAAGATAAACAAAACTATAACTGGCAATTTTAAAGGGGAAATTTTTCAGGGGATATATCTTAGCAGCAGGATTAATGGGAAATATCTCACTTTTACTTAGATTTAATTTGTACCCAGACAATTGACCAAATGACTGAAGAGAGGCAAGAGCAGCGGGAACTGAGACCGACAGGTTGGAGACATATAAAAGAAGGTCATCCGCGTAAAGGGAAACCTTGAGCTGAGTATCATTTCTAAATATGCCTGTAATGAGGGGGTTAGACCGAAGAGCTATCGAGAGAGGTTCGATGGCGATAGCAAATAAAAGGGGGCTTAAAGGGCAGCCTTGCCTAGTAGAGCGATATAGGCGAAAATATTCTGATTGAATATTGTTTGTCCTGACTGAAGCTTGCGGAGCAGAGTAGAGCAACTTAACCCATGAAATAAAGTTATTTTTAAAACCAAACTTCTCCAAGGCATAGAAGAGGTAATCCCATTCAACTCTATCAAATGCCTTTTCGGCATCTAATGATATTACGGCTTCGTGAGTGTTGGAGGGAGAGACATTGTAGAGTACATTGAACAAACGTCTAAGGTTGGAGAAAGAGTGCCTATTTCGAATAAACCCTGTTTGGTCCAGGGAAATTATAGAGGGGAGGGAGGATTCCAGGCGTAATGCTAATAGTTTAGATAGCAATTTAAAATCAACATTTAATAGACTTATTGGACGGTAAGAGGTACAGGCTAACGGGTCTTTACCCTTTTTAAGAAGAAGGGAAATGGAGGCTTGATTGAGAGTTTGAGGAAGGCGGCCCGATTCAAATGACTCATTGAACATATCCAATAACAGAGGGGCGAGTTTGTGCCAAAACTTTTTAAAAAATTCGGAGGGAAAGCCATCCGGCCCAGGACTTTTTCCATTTTGCAGGGATAATGCAGCCGTATTAAGTTCAGCAGTAGTTATTGGCCTCTCTAACTCTTCCACAGCTGACTGAGCAAGTGAGGGAATGTCCAGGTTTTCAAAGAAATGATCAAAGTCAGGAGTGGTATCTTGTTCGGAAGAATAAAGAGACATGTAAAATTCTTTAAACACATTATTAATTTCTGTGGGTTCAGTAGTAGTATGTGAGTTAGTGCGAATTTGCAGGATAAGGTGAGATGTTGATTCCTGGCGTAATTGGTGAGCTAACAGTTTGCTGGCCTTGTCTCCATGTTCATAAAACTGGGACCTTGTTTGTAGAAGAAGTTCAGTAGTACGTTGTGTCGCCAGAACATCAAATTCTGCCTGTAGACAGAGGCGCTCTTTATATAGCTCCGGAGTTTTGTGGGTAGCATACAACCTGTCAAGTTCGGATATGCGTTGCGTCAGTTTAGTTAATTTCTCTCTTCTAAGTTTCTTCTCGTATCCTGTGTAGGAGATTATCTCCCCCCTGATATATGCCTTTAATGCCTCCCATAGTACTGAGGCAGACACATCGGGCGTTTTATTTAAGCTCACAAAGAAATCAATTTGTTGAGAAACAAAGTTGACAAAATCATCATTTAAAAGTAGGCGTGAGTTAAGACGCCATGGCGCACGTGTAGAGTTTAAATTCTTAAAGCACATATTCATAGAAAGAGGGGCGTGATCAGAAATAACAATAGCGTCAAATTTACAAATAGATACCGATGAAAGCAATCTATTATCAACCAAAAAATAATCAATGCGCGTGAAAGTGTGGTGGACCTGAGAAAAGAAAGAATATTCCCTCTTAGACGGGTTCAAAAAACGCCACACGTCGGTGACCGCAAATTCCTCCATAAAGGACTGAATTACCTTAGCTGACTTAGACGGAGCACAAGCTCTGGGGGAGGAACGGTCCAGCTGAGGGTCAAGCCAGCAGTTGAAATCTCCCCCTAATATTAAGTGGTGTGATGATAAATCAGGGAGAGTTAGAAAGACACGTTTAAAGAAAGCATCATCATCAAAATTGGGAGCATAAATATTAGCCAAGGCCACCCAGGTGTCATGAATCCGACCAGTAACTATGACGAACCTACCATTAGGGTCAGAGATAGTACTTGAGTGCACAAAGGGAACAGATTTATGTAACACAATAGCTGCACCACGAGATTTGCTTTGAAATGAGGAATGATATATCTGACCTATCCATCCCTTCTTCAATTTAGAGTGGTCTGAGATTTTGAGGTGGGTCTCTTGCAAAAAGACGATTTGGGCACCGAGGTGGTTAAGATGGTGCAGTATCTTACTTCGTTTTATCGGGTTATTGAGCCCTTTACAGTTGAAGCTTATAAATCTAGTGACACACCCACTGGACAACGTTACATTGGATGGTGTCATATCCAGGTAACAGAGGCATTATGTGAAAAAGATGATCTGAAGCAAAACTGGAAATAAAAACGTGGCTGATGTGAAAAAAAAAAAAAAAAAAAAAAACGAAACATGCACATAAAAACCCACACATATAATTTCCCTCCCTCCCACCCATACACCCACCCATCTAAACTCTAGCAGAAGCATCCCCCCAAACGGGATGCGCGCAATGTACCCCTTAAGCAAACCAACTGTAACACCTCTTACAGCTCTAAAAGGAGCCCAAGTTAAACTACTAATGAACTACAACTACTTAGGCGTTGGAATTGTGACATAGCGTTAAATCAATGAAATTACACTGTATTAAATGTACTTATGACTGAGCCGAAAGGAAGGCGTTATTGTCTGAAGTATTGTGCACTCAACTTATCACCAAGAGCCATGTTAGGGAAAATCAAAAATAAAGAAGATAAACAGGCAAAGTTAGTGACACATCAGGACCACAGTTCACTAAACATTTCAAAAATAAGGTATCCAGGGTGAGTGGTAATTGTAGTCCTCAAGGCTAGCAATAGCAACAGCTAAATGGCAAGTAAACAGGACTGCTAAACAGAGTCGGGGGTGACTCCCTTTTTAATGTTTTTCTCAATGAAATCCAAAGCTAGGGCCGGGTCCTCAAACCTGTGGGTCTGCCCGCCGGGCAGAGTGATGCGGAGTGTTGCCGGGTAGAGAAGGCCAAACTTGACGTTCGGACAGGAATGAAGCACCTTCTTTACTGAAGCAAAGGCGGCCCGCTTCTTAGCCACCGCCGGGGTGAAATCGGGGTAAATCGAGATCCTCCTGCCCATGTAGGAAAGCGGGGAAGCTTCTCCGGCTCGGCGTAGAATGTGGTTCCGGACTTGAAATAGATTTACCCGAATGACGAGTGGACGAGGGGGCTCACCGTCCTTGGGCTTGGCGCGTAGAGTACGATGGGCCCGGTCCAGCATAGGCTTGTCGTCAAGACCGAGTGTGTCTTGTAAAAGCTGGGCAGTGAACTCGGTGGGACGAGGGCCCTCTGTGCCCTCAGGCAGGCCCACCAGGCGAATATTATTCCACCTTGAACGACTTTCCAGGTCCTCGCATTTCTTTGATAGGGAGTCGACAGTAGCAGTTAGCTTGCTAACATCAGCTCGGAGGTCGGTTAACTCCGCGTCATGAGCATTAGCGGAGCGCTCGAGGTCCGCGATTGATTCACCATAGGAAGCGAGTCTGTTTTCAAAGGGCCCCAGAGCCGCCACGATCTCTCTTTTAACTGCTGTTGAGATGGTAGTTTCAAACTTATTGAGGATGTCTGAGCGCATGTCATCTATCATCTCCTTCATGTTCCGCAGCAGGGTGGCATCGGCGTTGACATTAGTATCTGGGTGATCCGGGGATTCAGACTCAGGTGATAGTCGGGGTTTGCTGCGGCCTGCTTTGCTAGCGTCACCTTTCCCTCGGTTTGCCATCATTAAGTGCCCGCAAACAAAACTTTTTACACTTGGCGAGAAGTTGTCACGTTAGGGCTTCACACCGGCGGAAGAGTTTTTTAAAAAGTGTAATATAAAATATGAAAAAGTCACAATCCAGCGGAGCCTCCGCGAAACGCGTCTTACATCCTCCTCGTTCCGCCGGAAGTCCCTAAAAGGTCATAATTTGTATCCAGTTTGAATTATTTTTTGAGAAATCCTAATAGCCTTTCCCCAAAGAAATTCATTTTCCATCTCCGGTCGTTAAACTACACGGACACGAGTAAATCAGTGATAATTTGCTTGTTTTTAAATTAGTACACGCTGCACCTTTAAATCAGAATTCATATCCGAAACCCAGCCACGCATTTGTCACTCCCACAGACGTGACGCTCAGAAATGTAAAGCAGGCCCGATGAGACTCAGAGAAAAGCAGACAAGACTTTAGCAGTTGACTCCCACTGTTTGCTCAGATTTTTTACGTTGTAGCTCCAAGTCGAGATGAGAAGTTTCCCAAGGCCTCGCTCTGTCTGCCTGCCTTTTGCACACACCAGCCTCTGGTTGTCCCCCCCACCGCCTTCCACCCCCCGCCCCACTCCCAAAAGACCACAGAACGGACGACGCTTTTATCCTGCAGTAACTTTGAAACCACAGGCGGATCCCCCTCAAACTGTGCTGTTAGACAGGTTTGAATCTTTCGATTCAAATTTGTAAATATATATATAAAAAAAGCAGATTTTAGGAAGACCTTTTAACCGCTGCGTTGTGCCGCTAACCCTCTAGACGGAGGCGTTGATGACATGTGTTTGCAAAAAAATACAGATCGCAAATTAAAGATTCAGGTTTTGAGGAGATGGTAGAGTGTGAATAAATTCAGCGCTAATGCTCGTCATAAGAGTAGATCTAACTACGCTGTGTGACATGTGGAGGAGGAGGAGGACGACGAGGAGGAGGAGTGCATTCAGGAGTGCTAAACCATATGTCAGTGTCGGATGTTTTTTTGCTGTGCTTTTATATTTTTGACAAGGTGTCACGTGGGCGTGGAGGTCACACGCGTCCCGTGTGTGTTTATGTGTGTATACATGTGTTTTAGATATATGCAGATCTACCATGTGGCAGCTGGGCAGCTGTTCCACACACCAAATATGCAACGAAGCCTTCTCTCAGTCTTTACTTTTAATTATGTTGCTTAATTGTCGTATTATTGCCTAAATGCTCTCATTATTATTATTCTGGACTGGGAAGCACTTAAACATAAATCTGCTGCTACGTTTGAGCGTAAAGTTCATCCTTTACAACTACGGGAGAGCATGTTTTCTGGGGTGACGTAAATGTCGCCGTGTTGAACATCTCCGATTAGTAGGAACAGGAATCGTCCATTCTGCAGGGAGCCGCGGCTGGAGAGCCAGTTTGGTGTTTCTCAAATATAAAGTAGTATCGGCATGGCTGTCCGCATGTGTCTGTTCTTCGTCCGTTAGCGCGGCCAAGTGATGCCGGCAGCTCGTTTGTAACACGTTACATTTGTGACTGCCCCGGGTTTCAGAGCACAGCTTGATCAACTTCCTGCAGAACGCCACAAATAGAAGGAGGAAGAGCGTGGCACTGGTTCGAATGTCTGGATTAGCAAAGCCAGTCGCCTATTGACCGGGATTCATATTAGTTGCAGTGGTACATTTTACCACAAAATTAGCTACTTGGCTGAAATACTGCTGCTTTGCCATCAAAACTATTTAATACTGGATGCACACTCACCGGCCACTTTATTGGGTATACAAGTCAAGCACTAAATCCTCCTCCATGACTCCTCTAATGTTCAGTTTATGTTGAAACAATGTGAGAAAGGTGCTGATTTTTTTACCACGATCGACCTCTAGGACAAACTGGCAGCAAAGCTGAGAGTCTGCATTGTGTGCAGCTCTTTTAAAACATGCACTAATCCAAAGTAGGAGAAGCCCAGACAGGTCACCTGGCTGAGCAGTAACCCCGTAAACTGAGGCTGTAGTCCTCATTCGTGACGCTCCAGCTTGCACCCTTTGTTTGAACGTATCAGGCACAACATTATGACCACTGACAGATGAAGTAAATAACATTGACCATCTTGTGACAATTCAATGTTCTGCCAGGAAACTTTTGGACCTGGCATTAGTGTGGATGTTACTTAGACATTTACCACCCGCCTTGACCAGACCAGGCAGCCCCACCCCATAGTAATGACACACAGAGGCCCCTCCCCTCAGCCCATAGGACCCAAAGGCCCCAACTAACAACACCTTGTTGCCAGACACCACAGGACACCCTCAGAAGGCCCATGTCCGTTCTCTGGTGAGTCACAACTGTTTTGGAGACACAAGGGAGACCTACACAATATTAGGATGGTGGTCTCTCTCCACTAGTAGCTATCAAATAAAGGCACAGAAGGCCTTTTAGTCAAGTGTGAACCAGCTTGAAGTCCTGCAAAACAAAAAAAGGAGCAGTAGACACAGCCTGTCGCATCTTCTCCAGCCACTACATCACTCCCAACAGGCCATACCTTGTGTTTTTATTCCTGCAGCCAGTTATTCATAACCGTGACAAGGTATAAATACTGCATAAGCTACAATTAAGCCCAAAGTGAGAACTGGTTTGTGTGATGCAACCAGCTTTAACTTGATTAGGCCTAAACTGTAACTCTGAAAACACAGCTAGGCTGTCTGAAGTCCCAGCTAACTCTCTTCTTCTTCCTCCTTCCCCTCCTTCCATTTACTCTTTCCACCTCACCGTCTTCTCCCTCCTGCTTTTAGCTTCTCCTCTTCGCAAACCTCCATTCGCCGTATTTACTCTGTCAATAGCAACACCGCGTTTTCCACCCCTCTGCTCCGTGAGTCAATGTGTTCACGCCTCCGCTGCTCTACAAGCAAACACGGTCGCATTTGGTGGCCCCGTGCAATGGCACGCAGCGCGCACGCGACCCCAGCGACGTCCCACGAGCCATTAACATCAGAGCCAAACTGCCCCCTTCTTATTTGTGTTCAAACTGGGTATCTTAAATAAGCATGTCTCGTGTAAATAAACTCGCGGAGGGACGAAGCAGCCGGGCCGATGTTAGGCTTTAGTGTTTTGGAACCACAGGCCTAATTGGTGAGGGAGAGAAAGAATTACGGAGTGATTCAGAGCTTGAGCAGTCGGACTGAAGGCAAACAAGCAGCGGAGCAGCATTACAGCATCCAATGACAGTCATCTTCTCGCTTTTAAATGCACACAGAGAAAGAGAGAGAGAGAGAGCAAGAGAGAGAGATCTGTATCTGTTAAAAAAAAAAAAAAAAAAGCTGTGGCGGTCTGTGTGTGGAGCTCAGCAGCAGCAGCAGCAGCAGCAGCAGCAGCAGCAGCAGAGCAGGCAGCGCGGTGAAATTAGCTCTACCTGACATCTGTGAACTATTAAAAGGGACTTCAGGTAGCACATGTTGTCCACATTAGCCTGAACTGAGATTTACATTTCCACATCTCCACAAAGCATAATAAACAATCAAAGGGGGCGTGTGCGGGCAGGTTACCATCGGTGACCACTGCGGAGCACTTCTACCTTGCGCTGATTGGAGAGCAGCACCGTGTTCGGCTCCACTGAGAGGACAAAGGGAGCGTGTGTTTGTGCGCGCGAGGATTTCTCAAAACTGGAGAAGGAGCCCGTAGGTGATGCACGCCGACCGATATGACGGCAACGGGGGAAAGTGAATTTGCTGAACTAAAATATATATATATAAAATAAAAAATTAAAGCTTCTTTGCTTTCAAGTTTTTCTGCAACTTTTCCACTGGACTGGAGTCAAGGTTACACTCCCTCTGTGGATTAACATCACACAATATGATGTTAGAGATTTAACTGAGGAACAGTAATATGTAAAAGCAGTTAAAGCAGCTCTACCTTGACCAACCGCAACATTAAAACACATTCATGCATCAGTAGAAGTAAAACACATATAGTATTACAGAGCTAACTTAACCGGCCTTTTTTTGGACTTCTGGCCTTTTGCCAACATCACTTATGTTAAATGCTGACTTTTACTTGTGAATGGCTATTTTTACGTGGCTATATTGCTACTTTTGCAGTGGAAAAGACGTGAATACGCCTGTAGCTATTGCACTAATATATAAATATATATACAGTATATAATATGATGTTGGAAGTCTAGTCTGAAATATGTGCGCAATTCCACAACGAACATAAAGTTCTAACGCCGTGTAACAGTACTCTTTAAATGTTCTCGATTTTTATGAAGAACATTTGAAGGGGGTGGGGTGTAGGGGGGGTGTAGAGACAGAGCAGAAGTGGGAGAGTCAGCAAATTGAACGGAATCCACAATTCACCGGATTATTGCTCAGTTGTTGGAAATGAGATGAGCGATACAAATCAGAAGCTGATGTTTGACAGCAACTGTTGCTCTGCAGCAGTCTGCTCTGCTCTGCTCTGCTCTGCTCTGCTCTGCTCTGCTCCACGCTCCCTCCTCCTCCTCCTTCTCCTCCTCCTCCTCCTCCTCCTGGTCTTGGCCAGAGGGCGGGAGGTGAGCTTGCTGGGTTTCTAGACTGCTGTCTCCCCCTATTGTCCAGACGGTGCAACTGTAGGCGTGGATCCGGAGTGGCGGTAGCTGCTCAGAAAGACAAGAAAACCATTTTAAAAAGTTGGAACATAAAGCGTCTGTGGTAGTTTAGGGTCCCAAATGTCACTTTATCCATAGTTTGACAAGTACTTTATATTATGGTTTGACATTGTACCTGCTGCAGTGATTGTTTTTCATTCAATGGTTTCCTTCCTTCTAAAATATTTCACTTTGTGTAAATTTAAATTTGCGGATAAATATTCCAAACGTCTGGTTAAATGTTTAAAACCACTGCCTCCTTATAAAGTCTAGAAAATATCGATAGGAAAATCTAACAAAATTGAAGGCAGCATATAGAGGCTGCTGAGCAGCGTGTGTGTGTGTGTGTGTGTGTGTGTCTGTGTCAAGGAAACGTGTGTTCCGCGCTGGTTAGGAGAGTATCAAATGTCTTGGCGTCACGCGCTTCCAGCCAATCAGATTCGGGCTTTCCTCAGAATGGCAAGCCGTTATAAAGCCCGAATGCAAAACGTTTGCAGTTCAAAGCACTCACGCGTTCTGGGGATTGTACTCGGGGAACTAGAAAGGAGCTCTTTATCGTTTCATTCTACAGAGTTGAAAACAAACTCCTACCAGCTGGCTCTTCTTTTTTTTCTTTTTTTTTGCCCTTGCAAGTGCGGATCCGTTTGCACAAAACCACGCGGATCCAGGAAGCCTGCAAGAAACTCGTGCGTAAAGACACTCGCTCTCCAAATCCCTTTACGCACTGCACCGGAGCAAGAACGTTTTCCACTTTTTGCGCCTTTTTTTTCCATCTTGAAAGACTTTGACCATCCTGGCAAGGTAAAGTCAATTTACAGGCTTTTTTTTCCTCTTTCGCTTGAAAGAAGAAGTAGATTCCCGTTTTCACGCGTAATTTGGCACCGACAAGTTTTTCGTATGAATCTCCTCGACCCCTTTCTGAAGATGTCGGAGGAACAAGACAAGTGTCTTTCTGACGCCCCGAGCCCGAGCATGTCTGAGGACTCCGCGGGCTCCCCGTGCCCGTCCGGCTCGGGCTCCGACACCGAGAACACCCGGCCGTCGGAGAACGGGCTGCTCAGAGCGGACGGCACCCTGGTCGACTTCAAGAAAGACGAGGAAGACAAGTTTCCCGCTTGCATCCGCGACGCCGTGTCCCAGGTGCTCAAGGGCTACGACTGGACCCTCGTGCCTATGCCGGTGCGCGTTAACGGATCTAACAAGAACAAGCCTCACGTCAAGAGACCCATGAATGCCTTTATGGTGTGGGCTCAGGCTGCTCGGAGGAAGCTGGCGGATCAGTACCCGCACCTTCACAACGCGGAGCTCAGCAAAACTCTCGGGAAACTCTGGAGGTAAGTGGGTCTGCTCTGCTGCTCGGGTTTTACGCACCGATTTCAGATGCGTGCATTTCAAATTTCGCCACTTCTCTCGCAGCACGCATGCACAAAACCTCATTCGGTAGTTTCTTTTAAAGCTGCAGAAAAAAAAAAAAAAAATCACTTGCACGGATCAGTTCGTTTAAGTTTGGCAAATATAGATTACATAAGAAAACTGGAAGAGTTTCAAGTGTAATAATTTTACGTTTTACGCACAGACTTCTCAACGAGGGGGAGAAGCGGCCGTTTGTGGAGGAGGCTGAGCGGCTCCGGGTGCAGCACAAGAAGGATCACCCGGACTACAAGTACCAGCCACGGCGGAGGAAGTCGGTGAAGAACGGACAGAGCGAGTCGGAGGACGGCAGCGAGCAGACGCACATTTCCCCTAATGCCATCTTCAAAGCTCTCCAGGCGGATTCCCCTGCTTCCAGCATGGGCGAGGTGCACTCTCCGGGAGAACACTCAGGTGAGAAGAGACATTCAATTTTTTTTTTTTTTTTTTTTTAATCATTCAGTAATTAGACCTTGTAGTTAGTGCTTGGTTGAATGCTTTATGTCCTTCCCATTTCTTCTGGGGAGCATTCAAAGATTTTAAATGACTAGATGATAAGATGACTAGTTTATTAAAACAACCGTATCAGTGCTAAACTTAAAGATAAACAAAGCAGGATCTCATCTGTTGATTCTTTTCCTACTTCCAGGCTCCCAAGGCCCCCCCACCCCTCCCACCACCCCAAAGACTGATGTCAGTTCAAGCAAGATGGACCTAAAGCGTGAAGTCGGCCTCCGCTCTCTGCCCGATGGCCCCAGCGGGCGCCAGCTCAACATCGACTTCCGTGACGTGGATATCGGCGAGCTGAGCAGTGATGTCATCTCCCACATCGAGACCTTTGACGTCAACGAGTTCGACCAGTACCTCCCACCCAACGGCCACCCGGGCTCCGCTAGCGGCCCCGGCAGTGCCCCGGCAGTCAGCTACACCGGCAGCTACAGCATCACCAGCGGCCCCCCGGTCAGCCCGCAGGCGGGAGGCGCCGCTGCCTGGATGGCTAAAAGCCAGAGCCAGCAGGGACAGCAGCAGCAGCAGCAGCACACCCTGACCACCCTGGGGAGCAGCGGCAGCTCAGAAGCTGCCCAGGCCCAGCACAGGACCCAGATCAAGACAGAGCAGCTGAGCCCGAGCCACTACAGCGAGCAGCAAGGCTCCCCTCAGCACGTCACCTACAGCCCCTTCAACCTGCAGCACTACAGCCCCTCCTCCTCCTACCCGGCCATCTCCAGGCCACAGCAGTACGACTACTCCGACCACCAGGGGGGAGGCACCGCCGCCTCCTACTACAGCCACGCGGGGGCGGGGCAGGGCTCAGGGCTGTACTCAACTTTCAGCTACATGAGCAGCCCAAGCCAGAGGCCCATGTACACGCCAATAGCTGACAACACGGGGGTACCCTCCATTCCCCAGAGCAGCCCGCAGCACTGGGATCAAGCTCCGGTTTACACCCAGCTCACCAGACCCTGAGCCGCCTGGCAGACTGAGAGACAAGACACACAAATACAAACACACATGTACAGCCACACACACCCTACACCCTACACTTTACTCCAGGGAGAGTTCTACCCCTGAATCAGACACTTGAATTCGAAGAAGAGGAGAGCTGGACTTGTGATTGGCTCACGTAGTGCCTTGCTATTGTATCATGATAGAAACTATATATATATTTTTAGAGAGATGAAAAGACTTAAAAAATCCTCTGTGAGGACTTATTGATTGTCGATATTTCAGTAGGTACTGTGTATGTTTCCTTTTGTTTTTCTCTTCATATGCTGGCAGTTTGTAACCCATGGGGGCATGGGGGGGTGGGGAGGGGGGAGGGCTGGGATAATTATTCTGTACCTGTAGATATTAAACAAACAAACAAACAAAAAAAAAAAAGCTTTATATTTTAACCAGTTCGGCAACTAACCACTTTGGGTAGTGCAGGTTCTGGTCCTCTGTCCGATCTTCATACAAGGGTTTCTGTTACTTCTTCGTTGCTTACTCTTTTCGTGTGCCATTCAGCAAGTATGGTTCGTACCTTTAGCCGTTACGCCGTCGAAGCAGTGTGTCATGATCGTCCGAAAAGCTAATTAAGCAATACAAGAGAAAGAGAAGAGACTTGGCTCCACGATGCTGTGCTGTCTCCACAGTGGGGTAGGTGAGGGGGTCGCGGGGGTGGGTAGACTGCAGCCCCTTCCACCATCCGTGCCTTGGATTTTTACATTTTCCCGACCTGTTTTTCTTTTTTTTTTTGTAGTATACGTGTGTGTGCGCGCGCGCTCAACGGCCACAGCTGAAATTACACTTACCCTCCAACAGCATGTGTTTGACAGCTACAGGAAGTCACCTTTGACCCCCCAGGGTGTCCCCCCTCCCCGTTGCAGTCGCCCCCCCCCCACTCCATGCTGGTGTCCAACACGCTCCCCTCGAGCTTCCCCCCAGGTCAAATCCAGTTTTAACCTTTTATTTATTTATTAGCGTTAACTTTATTTCAAAGTAATTATTTTGCATACTATTCTTATAACTAATGAATTGTCCTCTTTGCGATGTAGACAGCATATAAATCCCCTCCCCCCATTTTTTTTTATTTTTTTTATTTTGATTTTCAACCCAGGAGGTACTTAGACAAAAATGGTACATGCTGTAATCGTCTTTTTTAATTTATCTTATCTAAATGTCTATTTTAAGTATGTATTTTTGTTTTTTCTCTGAGGGTCAGGGGGACTATCTAACACAATGCGTATGGATTATTTGTTATTTGTGAAATTTTCTTATGAGTTTGACTTTAAACTATGGCTGAAAGAACTGGAAAATGGTATCTCAGTTACACAGATTTTTACAGTTTTTCCTGTTAGGCTTTTTTGTTGATGTTGATGTTGTTGTTGTACGAGCGATCACCAGAAGGACCCGTCCATCCTTTCTGCTCTGCGAGCTCCACTTCCTTTTCTTATCGAAGAACTGACGTTTCCAGTCCTTTTTTTTTTTCTTTCGTCCTCCTCCTGCGATCTCGCCATGTATTTGTACTGTCTTTACAGAATCTTTTGTATATGTATTTGCAATAAAAAAAAAGAAAATGCTATTAAAAAAAACAAAACGTTTTTCATTCATCTTCTCGACATGAAACCCGGGGATACGTTCACTTACGCAGCGACGAGATGCTGAATAACACGACGCCTAAAGCAAACGAAGCTTTTTTTCCACATGCCAGTGAAAGGGTTACGGTTAAATGAAGAGTGCCAAGAAGCAGCGCCGATGTTTGTTTTCCCAGAAGCCTTGTTTTTTTTCCCTTCTGCTTTTATTTTCTCCGTCCCTCTCCCCTCCGTCAGCTGGTAGCAGCAGGGGGTTGTGAGGCTCTGGGGGACCCGGAGAGAGGGGGAGCGAGAGAGAGAGAGAGAGACGGAGGGAGGGGGTGGGCACTCCATATAGTGAGCGTGGTAAAACTGCTGGAGATATATAGAATTTATTACAAAGGCTAAAAGAAAGTGGGCTGGACAGTCACGCTCAGATAAAATCCTGGTAGGGCGCGCGGAGGTTGCGCGCCGCAAGACGGGCCTGCAACGCTGACTTCTATTTCAAGCTGTGCGCTCCATGCGTAATGGGAAAGAAAAAAAGAAAAAACATCCACAACTCCCAACTGGTGACATTTGCATACAAATCCTGCTCAGACGTGAGTTTACCCGTACAAGCTAATGATAGATCTCTGCAGAGCTAGCCATCCCCCTTTCTCCTATTCTTTATCCAACTAAAGCTACAATACTAGTTTTGCAAGCGAAAAGAATTTTGATTATAAAGTAAAAACATTTAGAGTTAGATTCAGGGCCCACTTATAAGTGTTGTGGTACGTTGCATCGGCTAATATTCACCTCCTATGCTGCTGTGTGCTGGGTAACAGTATAGTAGCGACGTCAGTGGTTACGGCTTGAACAGTAGCAAAGGAGTCGTGAACCTTTTTGACATTCAGAGTCGGAGCATTGCTACAGCAGATGCAGCTTCTGCAGTTTGCAAACTATAACACTGTAACTGAAACTTGAGTTCTGGGTACAGATCCGAACACCTGCGTTAGATAAACTTGATGCATTTCCTCCTCTTATTTGAAATGCTCCGTGACACATGGTCTATAACTTGCCCTTAATCATCTCATTGTCCCTCACTCTTGGGTTTTATTTCCCACAATATCTACGCTTGCCGTTGCCATTCATATTGCCGTTTCTCAGAATCCCTTGCATCAGCTACGTACTGAGCCGAGCTGTTGACAGGTCCCACATGCCAAAGTGTCCTTGAGCAAGACATGGAACTACGAGTTGCTCCAAGTGCCTAGGCGCTGGTGTGTGCACATATGTGCTTCTGTAAACAAATGGGTAGATGTGTCACTGTGACTGTAAAGTGCTTTGAGGTACAAAAGCACCATATAAATACAAAACCATTGACCACCACACTGTACAGCATGCCATTACGGTGGCCATGTTGTCAGAAGCATAGCACCAGCTTACCAAAGTGTTTGGACAGGAGCCAGACCAACCAAATCATTCCCCGGCCTTTCTGCTATGCCAAGTGCACAACCTTGAGATTTTGCTGCTACAAAGAGAATTAGCATATCACCAAAAATGGCCAATCTGGTCTTTTTATGCAAACTCTAATTTCCCAGTAGACCCTGAGACAAATAAACTGAAGCTGATTTCCTTGACCACCGGGAAAATATATCAAGCATATTTTTGGGTAAAAACCTTGCAGCAGTAGTGACTTGTTGTTTGAGCTTTACTTCTACAGATGATGCGTGACACCACAAAGAGGGCCATGTAACAACGGGGGAGCCGAGCATCGGGAAACTTCCTCATTACGGCGCTGTGTATTTGTTTCTGGTGTCCCTTCAAGCAGAGCATCTGTTACGCAACAACTAAAAGTATCCCGACTAATTACTGAAAAAAAAAAAAAAAAAAGCAACAACAGCAGCCATTAAAACTCCCATGTGCTTTTCTCAGTGGTCTCTCATTCATTTTCTGAATCGTAGATTTTGGATATCTGCGAGGGCACGGGCTGCTCTCCTCCTCTCGGGTCGCCCAGAGCTGGCATCAGACAAAGTTCAAGGAAGGGAAACACTGAGTGATGTCAAGCTGTCAGGGGAGCAAACACCATGTTCATACGATGTGGATGACGTGCTAGGCGACACCCTCAATTTAAGAGTCCAGTGGCTGAGACAGATATGAAGCCAAGACTCTGTGCTTCATGAGTACTGATGAACTGCAGCGCTGCAGCGCAGTCATCATGACGTTTATTAAACGGTGCTCATCTATCACCAAGTACTGGATAATAAAAGCACAGATTGGGCAGCTAAAGCTACTTTAGGCAGATCAACACTAGCAGTTGACTGATATGTGCCTTGGCATGCTGACATCTGTCGCAACGCAAACGCGATACAGTACAAACACTGCAAGAACACGTGGAAAGCATCAATGTGTACGCGGGAACGAGCATGTTCCAGTCAGACATGTCAAATGTGATGACTGCCTGGTACACATCAAGGTGGAGGACAATACTGTAACACTAAATATTTTTTGTATGAATCACATAGGAAGATTACAGCAAGTGACAGGTCACATATGAATCACAGAAATGAAAATCATTAAAACTGAATGAACCAAAATTAAAAACTAAAGACCATTAAAGACCATAATCTAAACATAGACAAGCGTAGAGCCTGTATAAACTGTCCATGGTCACTCCAAGTCCAGTACGTTCTGTATATTATCTTGTATAGCAATGGTAAGGTGCATTTGCACAGTGAGCATTAATAAATGAAGAATTTGACCGTGTACAGTGATAAATACAGTGCTCTATCCCTCATATACTGAAGTAATGACAGGAGAGATGGAGTAAGAGAGCGAAAGAGGCAGCAAAGTAAATTAAAGCTGTGAGCAGCTTAGCAGGCCCTTGCACCTTTCTTGCATGTCAGGACGTGCTGCAGTTTTCTTTTAAGGTTATATAGGTGTCTCCAGCCCTGCGGTGTGAGTAGGTGTTGCCCAAAAGGAGTTACGCATCAGCGGCATGCCCACCATACCTGGTCATTATATGTTATGTTGTTGTGTATCATGCGCAGAGCCAACCGTGAAAATGCCGTGTAAATCGGACAACGTTTGTTATGATGTCTGCCTCCTTTGATAAAATGCAAGTAGTTTTGGGCAAGAATGTGCTTTGGAGTGAAAACAGCCCGAGGTTTCAAAGCGAAACGCCAAAACTGGCCCGTGCCAGGGCAAAAACCGTTGAACGAAATCTTATATTTTTCACAGTGAAGCGTCCTCAATCCAGTCCAATCCCATTTTGTTTTGTAATGCATTTAAAACAACTGAAGTGCTGTAAGGAAAGACAGAATACAAATAAAGTCAACATCTTACAGGGTCAAAGAGAACAGACTTGAAAACAGACAGAAGAGGCCTCTCTAATGCGCAGAGGCAAACCATTCCGTAATAGTGAAGCTGCAACAGCAAAGGCAACAGGTTTCGCTTGGTCTCTGGCACGCTCAGGAAGAGCTGATAAGCTGATCTGAGAGAGCGGATGGGTGTAAGAAGGTGTAGCAGCTCAAAGAGGTAGGGTGGGGCGAGGCCATTGATAAATTTAAAAGCAAATGAATTATTTTTTTAAAATGGATCCTAAAATGTATGGGCAGCCAGTGGGCCGTGGCTAAATGGGGAAAATGTGCTTGTATTTGCAGCACATATGCCAGTTAAAAGACATGTAGGAATATTAGGTACCTTTTGGAGACGGGCAACAGAGGACCCACTAACCCCCACATCCAGTGCACTGCAGTAATCGAGTCGAAAGGGGACAAAGACATGGATTATCATCTACCGTAAGGTGCCACCTCAAAATAATTCGTTTTATTCTGGCCAGCTGCCACAGGTGGCCTCAGGTCTCAAGTTTAAGATTTGTTTGAGACGGATATGGTGAACCCAGCAGGCGGAGTACCATTGAAGCTTCACAGTTCAGCATTGCACATTGTGTTGTCCTGATTTAGTCTGGCCAACATCATGGATTTTGGAGGAATTTGTTCAACTACGTGTCTAACTTCCTGTTGGGTTTAGGGTATGGCTACAGGAGTTTAGTTTTTCTACAGAGTCTACAGAGGTCACATGTGGCTGCTGAATTCTGTACATGTAGGACAACTGAAGGGCAAGGTTTCTGTAGGTGGCACCAGCAAACTATTTTGCCTCAGCCAACCATGGAATGCCAATCAGATATCAAACTAGGCCATTTCTGACGGATGTGCCAGGTTTTGGGAATTCTAAAACCTACCTAGATCATCAAAGACAACGCAAAAAAGCATGCGGTCCAAGTATGATTGTCTCTGGTTTACTCTCGAGGAGCAGTTAAAGTAAAACCCCTCAGATTGGGAGTACATGGAACCTTTAGTGTTTCCAGGAGTCTTTTTTGGGAGAATGTGAAATGTGGCTAATAAATTTTGATACACATAGGTGAAACACTACTCTGTTGAAATTATAGGGGGTGCTATTTAGCCAAAACCTTGTATTGGCCTTTAAAGACATCAAATATAACATCAGGGACGTCATGCGACTCACATCTATCTATCTCACCCCCTAACAAGTGTGTGATATGGCAGGATCTGGACGTGGATATTAGGCAGACTGCAGTCAAGAGTAAGCAGCACATTGTCCCATCTGAAAAAGCCATCAGTCTCCCCAGTGCTCGCATGTCAGGGGAAATGGTAGTAACAAGCACAGGACAGATGACATGTTTCACATGGATGTTTTCCACTGCCGACGGCCAAGCAGACGAGTCACGTCACGCGAGAGGCATGAGCACGGTCTCGTCACGATTGGCGCGATCAGTACGGCGAAAGTGGTAAAAGAGCTCTGATGTTCAGCATCATCTTTTAAATGACTAATAACATTGTCTTCACTTGCTAGGAAAAACAGACGAGACCAAAAGGCTAACAATCTAACCTTTCACAAAGAAGTCTGCTTTGCCGAATCCTGCTTGGAAGATGAATAAGCTCTAAAAATAAGTAAGAGATGTCACATACAGAATATGGCTGATTAGACTTGTACTCAAAGCAAAGCGGGGCAAGCGGCAGGCCATCACAGTGAATATGAATCAACAACAGTGACAAAGGTTTAACCTCTTCTATACCAACAGGTGTCAGAGAAGTGAGGTGTCACGCACTGATGTCAGTCTGCACATGCTTTACCACAATATACATATGTACTGTCCATGGACCTCTCATTTACTTCTGTTGGAGCACGGACAACAGACAAAGTGAAGCGTGAGTTTTTGCGTTTCGGTGCCACGTCCAGCTGGCACTGGCTGACCCAAACGTCGGAATTCATCTTCGTTCATCTGAGTGGACATCAGCCATTAGAAAGCTCAATGCAAGATTAATACTGCTAATATTTTGATTGTATTGTTTATTTCAATCTTAGGAGTCTAAAACTACTGAAGTCAAAGTTCTCCAGTGTTCAGTAAGTTTTGCGTGCCCACTCTCCACCCCCACCACCTTTCTAAGGTCTTGCACCAAACAAGAACGTACCACTTCATAGACTTAAAAATACACCATCAATGAACATAATCCAAACATTATGCAAAAAAGGTTGGCATGTCTGGAGTTTAAAGGGAGCGTTTTGGTCATTCGGCTTATTAAAAGACTTTCAGGCAAAGAGAAATTAGTTAAATCTTTATATGTTATTCATAATGTCTGAAACTCCGTAATCATGTTCATAAATTCCTGCGTTTCAGGCTCCAGACACGACGGCAGCTCCGGCCTCTTTTGACCAGAACACACAGTTCTACTTTAGAACACTGCAAACTCCTAATGAACAATGTTTGTCCCATTACAGGCATTTGTAGGACACTGATCACGGGTGACAATGCAGGTCAGCGGGAACTGAACCAGAACTAATCATAGAGGCATGTCGCTGTGACGTCAGCTGCCCTGACTGACAGCGCTAACTGTAGCCTGTCGTGCTGATTATCATCCGATACCCTTCCAGACGGATCGTCCGGTTATAGGCTTGATACGGCTGACAATTAGGGACCACACTATTGTTGGAGCAGTGCGAAGTTTGAAAGACGGAGCATGACAGGCCCTGGGTTTGGTTTGTAGCAGGGCAGGGAGGGTTGGGTAAGAAATGTTTATCTCATCAGTTTGTGAGATCACTACAGATGAAATAACATGGTGCGGTGTAGGGTGGAGTGAATGCACCCGGAGCATTTTGGGAAGATAACTTGATTTCTTCCTTTTCCTGCTGCTCTGTTTTCTTTGTCACGTCTGCTTTCCCACGCCTCCCACCTTCCATTCACAATTTCACCTGACAATTCGAGCAGCAAATCTGTCTGCTTATGTTCTTCAAGCCGGTCGCCTCCCTGTTCTTTTTTAATATCACACCATGGTGTCGGAATCAACCACATTCAGCACTCCCCTCATAACCATTTCAGACATGTCCGATTCAGCCCGAGCTCCAGCTCCAGCTGAAGCGCCACAAAGAAACTGAAGAGCACTTGGCAACCCCAGTTCTCCTTGTCCTTCCACCGGCAATGCTAATGTGCCACAGTCTCTTCAGGCGGCGATGGCAAGCCTCCACTGTGTAGATGCCCACCAGCAGACTCTAGAGAATACCAATGTTGTGCCCGCTACGCCGCTAACTCACATTCAGCCTGCACGCATCCATTGCCCTCTGCCTGTCGCCTTGGTCTCCATTTCCTTGTTGCAATTTTCTCTGGCCTAGAAAACTCCCACTCCCACGTTAGACAACCTTTACACCCCTTAGGTATCACCAACACTGTGCACCAAGCTCTAGTGAAAGACATTCATTTATTCGGCCCATTGCTGCCTCCCCCTAATGTGACAGGAAAGTGAACCTTACTATATATGGTTTTTGCATATTTTAAAACATGTAATTTTATATGTGACATTTCAGTTTTTAGTGGTGTTTTCGTGGTGGAAATCTACTAACATGCTCTGCAGAAGTTGTTTAAGACTAAAAAAAATAAAGAAGGAATATCAAAATTTAAGCTGGTAGAAAATGCAAAACAATAATAACTGTCCAACCCTGCATCCCTTTGCCAGCGTTGATGAGTCTGTGCAAGCCGGAGCCTGATTCCAGTGTTGCCTGCATAAACAGCAGTTTGTCTACGCAGAACCGGGGGCTTAGAATGAGAGCGGCGGGTGGTGTTAATGTGGGCAGTTTTCCCAGGAAAAAAAAAAAAAAAAAAGACAAAACAATTAATATTCTAAACCAATTCCTCTCAGAGAATCTGCCCCCTCCTGAACCCATGGGTGGTCTTTTCAAATGCAAAATACTGCACAAAGACTAAACAAGGGTAAGAGACCTAGAGCCTGTGATAGAGACACACAGGGAAAAAAGGGACAGATGGGGAAAGACAAAAAAGGGGGAGAGACAGAATATGCCAACTAACAACTTTGGAAAATGGAGGAGTGTCAAACTATGCAAGCATAAACAGATAAATGACTGAAAAATGTACGTGGGAAAGGCTGTTGACAAGCACCAAGGAAAATCTGATTGGGCTCTAATTCTTTGGGATTTAAGTTCTAATTGTGTGTGCGTGTTTGTGTGTGTGTTGAGGAGAAGAAACAAAAAAGTGGATGCGGAAAATCTGTGTGTGCTTGACGAGGTACTGTAGCTGTGTTGTGGTGGTTTTCATTTCTGCACGCGGGCAACGTGCCCTAATGAAACAATGACTTTAATTGCGCTTCTGCTGCCGTCCAGCAACATGGGAAAATAAAAAACACAACGTGAGCCCCGTTCTGAAAATCAACTCATTATTAAAAACAATGGAGAGCTGCATTGTTTTTGCTAATTTAGCCGAGGGGCAACGAAATATGTAGTGTAAGAGTTGGCTTTATTGCACACGAGGGCCGTTTTTACTGCATGACTCTGACCCACTGTAGTCAAAACTTGCCAATGCATAACCGCTACTACTGGAAGCACAAATGCAAATAAACATGCGTTATATTACATGCATTTACCCTCTTTTGTGTGTGTGTGTGTGTGTGTGACTGCTCCTCTTTGCCTTTCCTCATTTCCTTTCCGGACCCCATCTTGGCCTCTGTGTTTGCGTGTGTGTGTGTGTGTGTGTAACTGTGCGTGTGTGTGTTTTTGTTTGTGGTGACTGACCCCTCTTTACAAACCCCCTGGCCCTCCCAAAAAGCTACTTCTGATCACAGCGGAAACTGTACATCAATGTGGAAAAACCAGTCTGGAAGTTTTTACTGCACTCATACACAGCTGGAGGCTGTAGCACAGGGTCCCAGGTCTCCCGTGGAAACAGGCAACTGTGAACTGAAAAACTACCAGTGGGAAGCTGTGATTGTTTGGTGCAATCAGAGTGAGTTAATGCGGTCGAGATTTAAAGTGTTTATTATAAACAAACAAATGGGTCACCACTCGGCCCTCCACCTGCTTGGATGCAGCGCTGGAAGACGCAGTCAGATGCTGTACTTAAAGCAATAATAATAAGAGACTTTAAGTCGTTGACATTGAATTATTTTGCTGAACAACACACAGCAGTTAATTTTGAGCGATACAAGCGGATTCTAAAAGAAAATGTCAGGACTTCTTCCCATGAGTGGGTCAAGCAGCGTAGCTCTACAAAAAAATGATTAAAGAACATGAATATTAATGTTTTGGCATGACCAAGTCCTGACTATAATCCACTAAAAACATTGTGGAGTGAAAACTGAGACATGCTTCTGGGCTGAGGAATGGGCCTCAACTGATCAACAGTTACTGGAAATGTTTAGTTGCCGTTATTGCTGCACAAGGGCTCACACCAGCTACTGAAAACAAGGGCTGACACACTTTTGCAACTCACGGATATCAACAAATTACACGTTTTCTCGAATAAATAAATGCACAAGTGTAATATTTCAGTTTCATTTGTTGATTTGGTTGTCTTCGTCTACTTTCAGGACAAAATCTTTTTGAGTCATTTTTATGCAGCAACATAATGTCGTTGGTGGGGGCCTTTGGGTCCTTTGGGTAGAGAGTAGGGACTTCTATGGATGAGGCTTGTTCCATTGATTCCCACAGATATTTGATCAGTTTGGGATCTAGTGAATTTGGAGGCCGGATCAACACCTTGTGCTGTTTTTTTATGTATGTTTTAGTTGTTCCTGAACTGTTTTTGTGTGTCTGTCTGTGTCAGGCTGCATCCTGCTGGGCTGCCATCAAGGAGTGTCATTGCTATGGGGTGGGGGTGCCTGGTCTTGTCTAGGTGGGTGGTTTCTTTGCAACCTATGAGCATCACAAGTTTACACGGAAAATATATCTGCAACACCGCTGAACACGCTCTACTTCTAACTCAGCGGTTTAGATGGACATTAAATTAAATGATCTGTGGCGATGTACGTATTCACATACCTCAAAACATCAACCAGAATAGAATAATTTTGACATGTACAAAAAGGTTCCAGCCGTGTGTAATCGGTAAGAAATGTAACAGAAGAGGAAAATGAGTCCAACCTCCATTAACAAAACGGCATTCTTTCTATAAAATAATATGACCAAGATGGACACACACAGGCAACATCGAATCATCCAGCCTCATTCAGCCTCAGCCAAACACTTGTTTGAGCAACTCGTTTCGCCATGTCAGTTTTGCTACTTCTATATTTCTGCCTTCCCACATGGGCCAAGCATGCGCAGAAGGAATGTTTTCATTGCACCCCAAGAGAAACAATCAAATCAAGTGCTGACAGAAGAATACCACCCTTCCCAATATGACTGAAAATTCCTTCAGATCAGGGGAGTCTGCTCTGATTGAAACGGTCACATGAAGTATTTTTGTTGTGATTGGACTATTATTAGCAGAATACTGGTGTTCATGTAAAACCGGTTATTATGGAAGCTAAAGGACCTCCAACTTCCATTACACCGTGACTTTAAAGGTCAGGTATACTCCTTCAATTTGCTCCCGGGCAGGATGCGTACTCAGCTCGCTCTCTTGCACAATGTTTAATCGTGGCATTTTATTCTCCTCTTCTTTTGACATTCAGTATGTACATTGTTTTCCCCAAGCAAAGCGCCTTCCATTATGTCATTCAGTGTTCCCAGATTTTTCCATTTCACCCTCTTTCAAACAAATTATAATAAGTCTACGTTTACATTGACTGTCCTTGTCCCGTGCAACTCTTACGACGGAACTAAAGCTTCGGTTCCTTTGGAGGCAAAGAGTATGTGGATTCAAAACATGCACTCCTAACAATGTCAATAATAAAATGCAGTGTATTTGCAACATCACCAAGCTATCATGTACAACGACATACTGTACAGAGTTAGAGTCAAAACACTCGCAATACATCAACGCATGAGATTAAATGCCTTGCTCAAAGGCAGACACCACTTGCAGAGTCCATGGGTCGGAAACATTTCATCCACTTTCCTATCCTAGATTTTCAAAAGCCCTCTTGGACTGCAACCAGCAGCCTTCCCTTGATCACATGCCTTTTACCTCCACATCCCAAACGGTCAGTGGGCTTTATGGGGGTCTTGAATGTTCCACCAGGGGTCTTGAATCTTTCTAGTGGTCTGTAAATTGGGGAGGAAGGGCTTACTATTATGTTGAGGTTTATGAGCTTGTAGGGGCCTTGACAACTGGCCAGTGCTGATAAATCCCTATGAGTTATTTCACAGCAGTAGAAACATTTCGCTGACGGAGAAATGAAAGTGGACGGCACAGAAAATTCCCTCTAGGCTTCGGCAGCTTACATGCAGAGAAAGGGGTCGGGGGTGGAGGAGGAAATGGTGTGCATATGTAAAAAGATATAAGCACTTACCGTTGTGCGAAAGGGTGAGTACTACATGGAAATAGTTGGGGTTTTGACATATTTGGACAAACAAGCCTTTGATCTATTTCAGAAAGTGTTACTGAAGATGATAGTTTTGAAAATCTTCTCCCATCATGTAATGGACAAAGATATCATAGCCTTAGTCTTAAAAGCAGAGCATTGCCCACTGTAAAATAAAAATGCTTGTAGTTGTTTGGCATAAGGGTCCACCGGCCTCTAATATTGACTTGCTTGTTTGGGCTTGCTTTGATTTTTCACCAATTGCCCATGCAAGTTTTCCTCTGGCTGTAAGATGTTTGACGGCGAACACCAGGGTTTAGTCTACTAGTCTTTCAACTCCCCTTGCCACGGGGGAGGAATCTGAAACAGGATTTAAATCCATGCTTTGGCCAGGGCCATTCCACGACCTCTCCTTTTCAGCCATTCCTGTGTGGATTTGCTGGTGTGCTTAGCATCGTTATCCTGCCCAAAGCTGCACTTCTGGTTCAACTTCAACTTTCCAACACATGGCCTCACATTACCTTCAACTGCGCTTTTTGATACGCAGCAGGACTCGCAGGTAAAATGAATGGCAGCCAGTTCATGACGCTGCAAAGCAACCTCAAACCATAACATTTCTTCCACCATGCTTCACGGTCCGGTTCTTCTCCTGAAAAGTGTTTGGTCTGCAAACCAACATGTCTAACGGTACTGTGGCCAAACAACCCTAACTTTGATTGTTCTCTTCAGAGCACAATATCACCCAAAGGCCTGGTCTTTGCCTCAGATATTCACTGGAAAACCTTTGTCCTTTTGCCATGGCGCACCTCAAATTTGTACGATCTCTTTCTGACTTTAAGTAAAATGCACTTTGACATCAACTGTTAGTAGAGATATCTGTAGCTGCTGTGAAATGTTGGAGTTGGAGACCTCTCATTTCGTCAAGTGTTCTGCTTTTACTCTGACTTTGCTGGGGCTGCTGGTCCTAATGGTCATTTGAAATCAGCACCAATTCGTAACGTTGTAATTTGGAGATCTTTCTCAGTATCCATCCAGAGTCATATGCGTAGAGGAACTTTCTTTTCTCCTGAAGACCTCGTGCAAAGTGAACAAAAGACCCTAAATATCAGGGGTTAAAATAAATCAGGCTCCTACAAATAGGACACGACAAACATTTGTCTGTTATAAAGATGAAATTAGAGAATTCTGACTTACTTAATTAATAAACCCACTCACTTGCTAACTATTATGTATTATTTTATTTTGTTGTTAGCTCAAAAGATTCAGTGTAGTTTTAAACTGAATCTTAAACATCTTAGTGAAATGACATTTTTATAGGACAGTATTATGATAACAGTTGTTCCTGTCTGGATATATTTCTGTCTTTTAAGTCTCCTGCTGTTCTTTTTTTTTTTTTATCTCTAAGCTCCAACTCCCTCCATCTGTCTCTCTCAACTTTGCCTCTACATATCTTCCACTATCTCTGCTTTGGTCTTCTACTCCCACTAATAATTTCCCTTTCCCGTCACAGCTCCTCAAAACACCCACTCACCTCGCACACCCACCGACCCAACGTGTGAACTGTCCCGCTCGCCAAGGAACACACATCGACATTGGGCTCGCACGCATACACAGAGCCGCCACATGAAACGGCGGCAGTGAGTTAATAGATAGGCAGAGCATTGGTTGGTGACATTGCGTATCCATCACTGGGGCTTATCTGTCGGCCGGGCTGGGAGGTTCGACACGATGCAGCCAGATGTGGAGGGAGGGGAGATTGTCCTGCCTCTGCTGCGCTGCATGGAAGTCGTTGGGAAGTAATCGGAGAAGGGAAAAGAGAGAGTACCAGCTGTTCCCTACAAGCAAATAAACACGTATTGTGTTGGGGAAACGAAAGCTGTAAATGGACATTTTTGTTACGTGATCTTTGCAACCATCTGGCCACCTGCAAGACAGTTCAGTTGAGTCTGTCCATGCTTTCTGTCCAAAATAACTATTTATTCCTAATTGCAATTAACCTGCTGTATGCCCCAGTATTTTCTTAAGCTAGATTTTAACTGTGTCTGCCATTTAGTGCAGGGCAGGAAGTGTACCGGGGAGCTTAGTAAACTGCAGCGTCAGGTACTAATTCTTGTTAGTGCTGATTAGAGCAGATTTAAGGAGTTCTAGATGGGAGTGAGGCACGGCTAGAAACAGGAGGAGGGGAAATGTGGGTGGTGGGTGGCATATTGTCTGCATAAATGTTTTCATGCATCAGGACATGTGCATGTCTGTTGGATGGGGAGATAACCTTCATGATGTCATCAGCAGTATCTGGCAGCACTCAGTGGTTTTCTCTCGTACACACACATAAACACACCAGTCAAACCCCGCAGCCGTATCTCACCCCCGCCCTCCACAAAGGGAGCTTATCACTAATCACAAAGTCATGATTTACAGCGATGGATCGCCCTGCAGAGCTCACACACTCAGTTTTTTTTCCTGAGTGGCTGAACACGTGTTAGTGAAGATTTATAATACTGGGAACACAGCCAGCTCATCTGCAGAAAATATTCCTGGATGGGGATAGTGTAGAAGCGACTTTTTGCAAAGTCAACATCAAGGCTAATGGAGAGAATTGATTTTGTAAATAGTTTGCCTCGGTTGGCTGTGTTTGGGTTAAAATGCAAAGCGTAAGGAAGAAATCTGTTCCGTGTTATTCAAGTTGAGGACGTTCATAAATCCTTGGATGAAAGCAGACTGCTTAGATGTAACCGTTTATTTGTTTCATGACTTTGTTGCAGGTGTTCAATTTAAAAAGACTAAAAAAGATAGGATTAAAAAAAAGAAAAGCAGATCAAACATTTTCTAAAACGCTTTTCTCGCCTTCAGGGCCAGCAGTGCAATAAATGTAATGGCCACTTGGAATGCTAAATTAAGGACCTGCAAAGCACTTTTTTTGGTGAATTACATTTTGACTTGACAGAATTTCTGTTTTTTTGACTAGATTCGCAATTTCAACTGAAGCGCAAATGTGAGCTGAAGTTCTGAGAATCGGACGAATCTCACTAACCCCGACTTCAGACTTGAAGACGTATGCTCCACTGACATTAGTAGAAGCTGTAGTAATACCTCATCTGTATTGCTTACAATGGCTGACCAGGCTACTGAACAAACTCCACTGTAATGTGTCTCAGTTATCCAACTTGTTGTGCAGGAACATGCTATGACTTCATTCCTGACTCCACCTTCTGAGGTAAACACAGCATAAATCACCAGATGTCAGACATAGGTAGCAGAGTATAGAGTACTCAGTAACGTAGTGGAGTACAATAAATTGAAAATAATCTGGACACATTTGCCTGTAACGTTGGCTTAAGTAAAGTATTTGTGAAAATGACTTGTTGACTAGTAAAGGCCACAAAATGTGGAAGTTAAATGATAGTTACTGTCCATTGGTCCTGCACATGTACAGCCAAATCAGGGTTGGTAATACAGCAATACAACTCCAGGAAGGTAGGAATGTTCACTTAGCCCTCGTGCTACCCTCTTGCATGATCTCTCTCTCCGTCCATTCGCTTGGGGTCCCGGAGACCCCAAAGGTAGCACAAGGGTTAGAAGGACAGTGCTAGAGACTTGAAACCTAGTGCATTGGACAGGGCATGGACAGATCTTTCCAATGGTACCAAGACCGACAGCACTTTCACACAGGGAAGTCTGCCTGGTTTGTAAAAGAAAGGCAAAAAGAGGCGTATTTCGAGATTGGTAAGTGCTAAAAATATGAGACCAGGACTGGCGTGTTCAGCATTGTCGAGTTATGCGGGACATAGGTCATGTCTGACATGTATTTTCAGGGGTAGAGCACTTTAACAAATTCATAACTTTTGATAGAAAGGTGCTAGAGACTTGAAGCTGTGAATAAATTCATCAGGAGGAAACCAGTCGAGATTGTTGATACTTTACACAATCCCGGTGCCGTCTACCTAGCGTGCGAATTAGATTTTCCAACATCCGATGAATTTTCAGCAGCTTCCTGTGATAAATTTTATAACCCAAACTGTGGCCAAAGGGTTCCAAGTTCCAGGAGACAGGCATGCGGGGATCTGAGCTAGGGCAGAGTGCGAAATTTAGCACAGAGGTCACAAAAGGCTGAAAGTCTCTCCGGTAATCGTCTTATTTGGTCATGGCACTACCTAAATCCCTAATACCTACAAACCTATACTTTCCATGATGTAGCTGGTCTTTTCTAAGACCCAGAAAATACAATCTGTCAAATTCCGCATGTGAAATGTACACATTTTAAGGTTTCAAGCTGAGCAAAGGTGACCTTGATACTCCAACCACTGCAGACACCAAACACAGCTGTTTACACACAGCTGATGTGCAACTGAAATAGTTCACTTTAAGTTTAGGCATGTGAAGAAAAATCAAGGAGCTGGCTTTAGCTAACCTTTCATGGATGAAGCAAGGTTATGTTTTTAACCCCCGCATCTTGTGACATGCCATTACATAATATTCTATTCACAATCCAGACGCCTGATCGTGTGTTTTTTTGGACAGAGGACCAGAACAAGCCTGGAGTGTGATTTCTAATGCTAGTTCAGAGATTCTACAGATGCAGTAAAAGGCATCATCATAACTTTCCATCATGGTAATTGATAGGCTGTCTGGGAGAAAAGGAGCATTCCTATAGCCTGACTGCCGCGTCTCATTTTCACTAATAGGACATTGCACTGGGGAGATTCTGGCTCGGACAAAACAAAGAGCCCGGATCGGAGACCGGCCAGGGACTTCAGCTAGGCAGACACAACAACTCAGAGAGAAAGTAAAAAAGTGAAGGCAGAAGGATGAAAGAGAAAGAAGAAGGTGAAGAGACGGGACGGGAATAATAAAAGAAAGCTTTGCCAAAGTAGTAGCCTCTGGTTTTTTGTTCTGCGCTGAGGGATAAGGTCCTACAGCTGTGAAATTCAAGTCATGGTGTGGGAGAGGAGGGACCAACACACACCGAGGAGTGTTTATGCAGGCAGATGCTTCAGACATACCTGATTGAAAAACCATTCAGCAGTGGGCTTTCATCATATTGCATCATCTCACAATATTACAAAGCTTGGTAATATGAGGCACTACTGTGAACATAATAGTAATAGCAGCAGGAGCCTGGGGGAGTTATGTTTGCAACAGGAGCAAAATATGACTTGTAGGGAATGTTAATCATGGTACTAGACTCCTAAACTCCCGAAACATGTCGCAGTCTTCCCAGAAAACATGGAGAATATCACTGTGGTCCAATAAACATGCTTAGCAAGACAAAGCAAGTGCCTGTCTTACCTTACTGGTTGACTTTGATCGGTCCATTATATCCACAGCAATCCAAAGATTCAATTTGCTCAAGTGGGCTTATTTGATCCAAACATCTGAAACAGGGCCTTGTTGTGGTTGGCCTTCTACTCCTACTTCTTTTGTTCTCAGTGGCAGTTTGTAAACTGGCTTACAAGTGCTTTACCAAAACTGTTCAATGTTTCGGTCTGGTTGCAATGTGCACACTTTCCAGTTGTTCGGTTGCCTATTTTATACAAAGTGTAATTAAGGCCTACGTGGCCAGTACTCAAATGTGTGATTTTGTTTTCTGCGTTCCATTTCCAGTTCCGTACATGGCCTGAACTTCCTCACTTCCTCAATTCAGGTCAGGTGTGGAGGATTGCTTCTTCGTTCTCTTGGAGGTTTTACAGGAGCTTCCATTACCGCCTCCTTCAGGATGGAAGTGGCATGAACGCCAGGTGTTATTTAGGGTTAATTAGGGATATGTGATCTACATACCCACATATTTTTGTGCCAACTTAACCAATACAACATTTTTTTAGGCTAAGCTAATGGACTGCTGCCGGCAGTATCTTATTAACCCTAACAATATAAAAGCAGGATTGATTTCTGACAATATATTCTTGCATTTCAAGCTTTGTCTTCAATACTCCTGCATTTAGTATTCATCTTCATATTCCACTGGTTCCTGTATTCCTTGTCACATTAACTCTATTTTGGATTATGTGTTGTATACCTTCTTTTTGCTAAATTATCCCGGTGCAGTTCCCTCCTACAGACAATGAGTATATATATTACTAAACTGTTCCCCCAATTACATTTTTGTGACAAATTTAATCCTTTCCTTTCAGAGGCATCTTTTCACTGGGCGGTGGTCAAATCCATTTGGTAATGGTAAGTCTAAAAAATGTTACATTTACTTGCAAATTAGTTTGCGCTCTTGTTTCTCAAACATGGGTCTCTTTTCTTTTATTGACTGTTGTAGCATTTATGACCAATCTGTGTGATCCTATACTAAAACAGTGAGTTGACTTTAGTTTATATTCTGTGGTATGTATATGTTTGTATCCTGTGGCATCTTAACAGCACTGACTAAAAAGATTAATTCTTAACCCAGTGAAAGGGTTAAAGGTTATCGTCCAATTACGACCGGGAGAGCTGGGCAGCTACATTTTCCTCTACTTTGTGACTCCCATCATCCAATTTTGTTGTATGCCAGTCATCTGAAACTTCCTTCGGGATAATCATTTTTCCAGTGCATCACAACCAACAGCATGTGACTGCTGGGATAGACCCTGTCCAAACACTCTTGAATAATATCTCCATCTGATGCCCCTGTTTTCCTTCTCAATCAGCTTGTACTGCCATTTCCATTGTTGCCTAACATCTTCCTGTATTTTGTTCGTGGCAGCGATTATGTATTGTATTTTGCCTTTGCTGCCAGCTGCAAATTGCCCAAGAGAGACTACGGACTATTAAAGTCTACATTCTAAGCCTTTAAAGAGGGTGCTCTTTGTGATTATGGGCACAAATGAAGTAAAAAAGACAAAATGATTGCATGTGTGCTGAGTAAGGAAGAATTTGGAGAAAATAGCTACTAAGCATATTATGGAAATCCTAATGTGCATTTGTAAGAAACAATACCCATTAGAATATATGAAAGTCTTCTTACTAATAAACACAGTTTATAATTAAACCTGAGCCAAGGTTGCACTCATTGGCACATTTTACTTACAAATCATCAAATGTTTCACACATTAAACTGTGCTATTTGTGGTTTTATATTGTGCACCATTATACAGAGACTCTAGAAATGTTAGTAACATCATGCCTCTCTGAAAGATCACCTTCTTCTACCTGTGTGTCTCTGATTTAACCAAAAATAAAAGACAAATGCTTTTATTCTGCAACAAAATGGGGGCGCCACACTGAATAAAGGAAAGAGAAAGGAAAGAACTGAGTTCTCTGATGAGACGAAAACAATATAACTGCCAAACATGGTCAAGGTAAAGGCTACAAGATCATCTCCAAGCAGCGTGACGTTTCAGTGACCACAGTTTCGAACACTATTAGGAGACTTAAGTTTCACCGTACCGTAAACTCCCTGGATGTGGCCGTGAGAGCAAAAGAAAGAAAGAAAGAAAAAAAAAAAAAACGGTCTCAGATTGAACAGAAGGATGGTTTCAATGGCGGTATAACAACCGGAGAAAATTTCCAAACTCGTGCAAGATGTCGCTTTCTGCGATGGAGGTTGCCAGAATACGACTTGACGTGTTCTTTTAAAGTGCCTTGGGGTGATGAACCAAAATGAGAGCTTTTGGTGAGTAACAACAGAAAAAAAAATGAAGCTTTCAAAGAGGAGAACAGCATCTCCACTGTGAAATATGGAGGAGATTCAGTCGTGTCCACCTCCAAAAGCAGGCTTGCTCACTTTTCATACGACCTCGACTGTCTCGACTGTAAATGTTGACACCTGATGTTTTAGGCTCACCGGTGATCAACCAAATCCGTCAAAAATCACTTTAATTCTTGTGTTTTCAACAAAATACAGCACAGGAAACAGTGTGCGTTCCTTAGTTTCAACAAATGCATGAGAAAATTAAGGTTTTACCTATCTTTGGTGAAAGAATATGATTAACTTCTAATCTGTCCAGAGGTGAGTTGTTGTAAACTATTTTTCATCGCAGTGCTATGTTTTACAACTTTGAGCCTAGTTGGAGAGCCAAGTAGGAATCACATTTTACCCATCTTTCTGTTATCATGTACCCTTAAATTATAAAATAGACTTCCCTAACTCTCCAGTTCTAGGTCTAATTTTGTCCATCGTGGTCTTATTCGACCTACAGCCGCACTGCACCTCTGCTGTTGTTACCAGAGAGCAGAACCATTGCTGGTGAGCATCTGGTCCAGCTAAGTGGCCAATAGATTGGTGTAAATGTGCGAAAGTGTTTGAGTGCGAAGAAGGGCAGGAGAACACGCATGCTGAGTGAATCCTTGCTGGATAAATAACATTTAATAAAGTCAAATAAAGCTCAGTAGGAAGACTGGTGTGACCAAACAGATCACTTGGCTGGAGTTCAGTATTGCATAAGAAAATTCAACAACAACCCTCAAGTTAACCGCTTCTTGCCCTCTCCTCCCTTTGAGGGCCATGTGCATGCATTAGCTGGGCTCGGATTTCACATGTGATTGGAGTTGTTTTATTAATTGCTCAGATGAAGCCAGCAGTTGTGAGATACTCTCATTAGGAGCACGGCTGACGAGTCGTTCTGATTTAACAGCAGCAATAGCTCAGTCAGAAAGACAGACATTTGGCCGGCAGATTTTCCTCCCTCACACGTTTTCTGTCTCTCATTCGTATGGAGCAGGGAAACTTAAAGTTAGGGGGGGAAACACATTATCACTTACTATCGTTATGTCAGTGGCCATGGACTTGACAGGGAACAAGAGGAAACGAGGCAAAGGTCAGAGATTAAGCTGATGTTACCCCTGAGGAGCTCCTACCCTTGTGTGGGAGTCGGGTGGATCTTCATTGCTCATACAGGAGCAATCTTATCTCGCTGTCATTAATAACATCCTGCTGTTCACGTCTTCTGCTGCAGCAGACGCCACTTTTTCACCCTAGCAAACATATTTCAGTCACTGTGTGATCAAAAAACCCTTAGTAATCATTAAACAAGACCAGAACAGGCACCCCCCACCCCATAGCAATGACACTCCTTGATGGCAGCAACCATCCCCAGCAGGATGCAGCCAGGAACAGCACAACCTGTTGACCTGGCCTCCAAATTCTCTAGATCCCAAACTGATCAAGTATCTGTTGGATGGACTGGAACAAGCCTGATCCAAAGAGGCCCTCCCCTCAACCCGTACTACCCAAAGGCCCCCAACATCCCTTTGCCAGAAACCACAGGACACCCTCAGAAGGCCCATGTCCATTCTCTGATGATCACCAACTGTTTTGGAGGCACAAGGGAGACCTACGCATTTTTAGGACTTAATGTTATTGCTGTATAATATAAAATATCATGATCTTAAAAGTCTTTACACCAGGCTTTTTAAGATGTAAGGCTAGATGTAAGGAAGGCAGGAAAGAGAAAGTTGGGTTAGGGTTACATAACGTTACGTCAATATCGAGCAAAACATAACTTTTCAGTTTATGCCGAAAAACCATCGACATTGTGTTTCAAGTGGTCACTTAGCATCTATGTTGCTTTCTTCCCACATACTGTATCAGTTAAAAAAATGTACAAATGTACCTCTGCATGTTTATCTGCATTTTGATTACAAGCTAAAGCTTTACAGTCCATAAAATCATAAAGAGGGATGTGTCTCATTAGTCCTAAACTCATTTTTTAGTGCGGTGGCAGCTCCATACACGAAAAGGCAGATCTCATTCCCAGGGTGTGAAAGTTGCTGGCACTGAGAAGATGTACTCAAGGTGTTCTTTAGCATTAGTGTAATCAGGCACTGGGTTTGCAGTTGACTCCAATGTAAACCCGCCTTCTGCCAAATTAAACACCTTGAGACCATGGCTGTGATGCCATTTTCCTGCCGTGATCGGTTCAACCTCGAAACCATGGTGTTTTCCTGAACAATAACCAAGCAGTTTCTGTGCTTAAACCTTAACTTAGGGGCGAATTTCGAAAGTAAAGCTGAAACCAAAGGCAACTGGACTTGTTTGGGTCTTCTGGAAGACGTTTCACAGTTCATGTAATCAATGTCGACGGCCCCCACGTAGCCCTCATCTCAATCGTGGAGTCAGTCAGAGATTACATAAAGTGACAGAAGATCCAGAGACAAACCCAATCCACAGAAGAACTGTAGGAAGTTCTCCAAGCTTTGAGCAACCTTCCTGCCAAGTGCTTTGAATAACTATGTGCCATACAGGAAGGAAGCTGACTCCCTCCAGTGTATTTTGTATGCGGAAAGAAAAGATGCCAAAAAAAAAAAAAAAAATGCCTATCCAAACAGAAACAACACAGGCTTTGAGAAAAACATTTCTTGTGAGATAAAAGTCTATTGTTTCATCGCACCTTTACCTACAACGGGCAAAGAGTAGCTTCTAGCGGATGATAGCATTAACTGGAACCAGATCAGCTGTCAAAACAACATCTACTCAGCCAGAGAGCGTTCAGAACATGCAGAGAGGGAACGAAGGAAGGGCACTGAGATGAGAGGATGATGGGGATGGGAGGCAAAGAACCTAACGCCCCCCCCTCCCCCCCCCACCCCTGGCCTCTTCTCAGTCCTCCCCCCTTTCTCTCCCTTCCTCTGTCAGGAAACCCCCAGCGGTTTTCAGCAGAAACCAGATCTCTCATCTCTCGTCTGCATGTTGCACTGGGATGTCCCGAGCTCATTATCCTGCTCATTATACTCCTCTTTTATTCCCCGACATAAATACTGTCTCCCCCACGTCTTTGTCTGTCTCTTCCTTCCCCTCTTTTTTTCCCCTATCTCTCAATCACGCTCTCTGCTCCTCTCTCTCTCTTACGCGCGTCCTTTTTCTCCCCGTCACTGTGTTTCTGCCCCTCAGACCCCTCCAACCACCCATCGGGGTCCCCGGCTGACCATTAGAGGGCCAGTGATGTAATCTACTGCTCATTAGTCATTGTGATTGACAGCTGGCATTGTGCGTGGAGGGGGGGGGGGGGGGGGGGGGGGGGGGGGGGGGGGGTGGTCTTGTTGGCAGGTCTGCATGTTACTGCTGGGCAACTTCATGATTTAATTTCAAGTCAGAGTGAGCGAGTGCAGGGTATGAGAGAGAAGAGAGAGCGAGGGAGAGAGCAACAGATTCATGTAAAGGCGTGGCAAGTCCAAAACCAAAGCCAGCCAAAACCAGCAGAGACCTGTCAAAGAGTGAGATATGACTCACACAGCTGACATCAAACATCGCTGTTCACAGTTGTTCACTTCCAATGCTGAAATTAGAAAATCAAATGCAGTAAACTGTCTTATCATGGCCTTTTGGGCAGTTTTCATACGGTGGATCACGCAAATAGGAGATGGACGCAAGGACAGTGTTGGCCAAAACTTTGTTGGTTTTATGGTGCAGTGCGGTGCACTACAAGTAATGGGCCTTGCTTCTAGTGTTTCTTTCAGCACCAAAGGGCGTGCTTCCAGGATCAGCCCTCAGACCACTCATATTCTGTACTGCTATAACATCTGTTGGTCAATATTTACCCGGAGCAAATGCACACTTTGCAGATGACCCTGTCATTTATTGCACACCGTACACACATATGGTGCTTGAACCCGATGTCCCAACGTGCAGCAAGGAAGGGCAGGACTCGAGTCCAAGACACACAGCTATGTAAAGGCAGAGAGAACAACAGAAGGGATAAAAAGTGCTGCTGAGGTGAGTGGGTTAGGGTTAAGGTTAGGCCAAAAAACAGATCCAACAAAATGTGTCATCTAAAAACTCATAAAAGAAACAGGGTAGGCCGCAAAGGGAAGAAACAAACAAATGGACAACAAGCAGATAACTCAACAGACATTTTGACAAGGTGGGCAGACAGGGCCAAATTTACACAAGGACTGATGGGCAAATGAGACACAGGTGGAACCCCTGAGGGCAGAGTACACAACTGGGAAAACACAAAGGGGGTAAAACCAATGGCAAGAAACATGGTATAAGAAAAAATCCAAGCTCTAAAAGAAAAACAAAGGAAGACCAAAACTCAGTACCACCACACCTCATCATGTCCAAACTATATTTTCATGGCTTAAAGTTTGCCTTTCGTATCTTTAATTAATTCGTATCTTTCATGTTCCATATTCAGCAACTTAAAAAAAATAAAAATAACAACAACAACTGAAGATGACGCTGGCTTTTCAAAATAAGACTTCTCATTACTTCGTTTTCTTAGCTAAATTGTTCCACAGCTACTTTTCACGGCTTGGCGGTATATGGCGATGTCTTCTCGGGATCTACTTTCCTTGGATATTGTGTCTACTAGATTTAACTCTAACAATTCCAACCATCCGATTCATGCATGCACTTACTATATCAAACATGTTTAATTGGCCACAGTATGCATGCTTTCAGGGAAGGAAGTTTGATCTACACTGACTCCTTCAGGTAGACCCCCTGTGTTGGCCTCAATGATCATTAGCGTTTGTCCATGCTGCACTGACACTGTATTTCTGTGTTTTTACATGACAGCACGTAGCCCATATTAAATCATAACCGCTTCGTCTTGTTGATATTTGAGTTTTAGTGCAATATGCAAACTTCAACTCCACCCTGTTAATCATCCAGGCAGGGGAGACAGATGGAGAGTGCGGTGCGGTGGTTCAAGTGACCTCAGTTGGGAGGCCTGTCAGACCGAGCGACGTCTTGTCTCACTTCGGATTTTCTCCCGAATAAAAATATTACGACAGCAACAACAAGTTGCCTTCACATCACGTCACATGAAATAGGAGTCATTAATCAAAACTGCCTGCCTACTGTCTTTTCCTCACTACGACCATGGCCTCTTATTATGCTGCAGTGTTTTTCCTGGAGATGGAGTGACACCTCCAGCACAGCAGCGGTTGGGTAAACATCAAGACAGAGGGCAGGGAAGGAAATCTCTACAAGGGTATGATCTTGCTTTCTTATTTAATCTGAAAAATAATAATAAATGAAAGTTTTCAGAGTGCATGCAGTATGGTGAGTTAAGACTTAACAATGCATGACAAGTCAATGGATTGTCAAACATTTTAACATGAGGGTACTGCAGTCTGACTGTAGCACAGTGCTGTGCTCATTAAAGTCAGTGGACTGCATCTCCAGGGAAGATCTGGTAACATCTAGGCTAGCTGAACTCTTTGAGATGCAAAAAATATATATTTTCTTCATTTTATGGACGTTTGCTTGTTGGTTTCCGAGCGTGCCATGTTTTATGGCATGTTATTTGCTTTATTATCTCTGCATACTCCATCAAATGCCATTGTGCTGAGGCTAAATTGATAACTTAAAGCAGCACATCTGAGTTTCGCAGTGAATCACGTTCATTCATTCACAAGAGAGCGCAAACAATCGGCGTTTGACAGAAGGACGTGGTGTGAAAGCAACGGACAGATGAGTGGCAGGAAAAGATGGATGGAGACAGTGAGGGATTGGCTGATGAAGGGAGGAGGAGAGGGAGGTCTGACGTTGATTAATGGCCCCCCCAGCGTGTGTGGATGGGTGTGTGTGTGTGTGTGTGTGCGTGGGGGGGTAAGGTCCCAGGGTTTTGATGATGGCGACCATCCTCGGTGTGACAACCCTGCTGAGGTCTGTTTTACATCCAGTGTGGTATTTATCAGTGCGTCTGAATATGAATATACAGTAGGTCGCAGTGATTAAACATTATTATAAAATCAATGATAAAAAAGTCTCATAAGTGTGAATGAAATAACTTAGAGACACTTAAAACGAGGCTTAGAATAAAAGCTGTATTGTCCCTTTAAGAGCAAAATTAAATGTTTTAAAATTACGTGCCTACAAAATGTTGAGAGTGTCCTGTGGTGTCAGGCTGCATCCTGCTGGGGATGGGGATGAGGATTGGGTAGGAGTGTCTGGTCTGGTCTAGTCTAGGTGGGTGGTACATGTCTAAGTAACATCTGCAAGTTTCCCAGCAGAACACTGTATTGTCACAAGATGGTCAGTGTTATTTACTTTTTACTTTACTTCTTCAGTGGTTTTGACGTTGTGGCTGATCAGTGTATAACCCGTGTACCTTAAAGGGGAAGTCCACATCATATTGATCCTTCATGGGGAAGGCAGTGATCCAGTGTTGCTCATCCAGCTTCCTTAAGCCTAAATCATATAATTCGTAGTTGATTTCATGGCTAAATGTCCTGTGTGTCTAAAGTGAATATTCTGACAAAAAACGCAAGTGCCCTTTTTGTACGACTGAAATCATTTTCAGCAGTGTCGCCTTCCCTGACAACCACCGCAGCACAGGGAAGTTTCAAGGTACAAACAAACTCCTGAAGACCGTGACCCCTGCTCCGCAAACTTCCTGCCATTAGCCGGCCAGATGATAACATCCTGATGACATCACCGCCCATCCATCATTTGACTGGCCGCCGCAGTGATTACAAGTCCACTGATAGTGATTGGTGATTGTGGCGGGATGCTGATTATGCTAAACACCCTGGCAATTGCGTGCCATCTGTGTGTGTGTGTGTGCGCGCATGTAATAGTGAACGAAGCTCAGTCAGCTGCAGGGATGTGTTCACATTAGAACCTGATTACTGTTCAACCTGCTGACCCTAACCGTGAACCCTGACAACGGCTTCCTTTTCCTTCTCCCGTTTCTCTCTGTCATCCCTTCACTTTCATCTTTTGCCCTTTTTCATCTTTTCTTTTTTGATTGGGCTACAGTTACAGATGCTATTCAGCAGAATAATCCCTCCCGGGATCATTGTTTTAGTCTGAGTTGTCATGACTACCAGGCCAAAACCAAGTCCTCAACATCATGGCACCTTAAATGTCGCGGTTAGGCAGTGGGTAACAATATCCGAACCGTGCAGAAACACAGCGCTCACCATGGTTGAGCTTAATCACAGTGTTTTTTTGTGTTGGGAGGTATAAAATTACCCCCTCTGGTCTGCGCTTTAAGAAAATATTAGTTTGGTAACATTTTTTTTCCCCCATTTCTTACAATAGACCAAACACGACTTTCTAACCACAGTCATGGGTTATTCAGACGCCGCTTGCACCATCATGGAACCGTGCTGACCGCAAAGCCAAAAACAGATGCTTTAAACTGACCCTGCACCCCGCAAAAACTCTTACAACCTTTCCCCTAAATCCCCTCTCGAGTGAAGAGTGAGTGGAGATGAATACAAATCGCCCAGCAGTCCTTTCTGACTGTATCCCTTCCCCTTGTTTTGCTTTTTTGCATTCACAACACACAAGCAGACGCTCATACTCTGTGGCAACGCAACTGTATTTAACACCTCCAGTAACCCCCCCCGCGCACACCCCACCCTGACTCTCCTGTGTGTCTTTTCACCCAGTGTACAGAGAGCCAAACTGCTGCAAGCCAGAAACACCCTGTTAGCAGAGAGAGAGAGAGGGAGAGAGAGAGACTGAGAAGCTAATTGCTCTGGATAATACTGCCTGCTGATACTGAATACTGAGTTTTAAAAGCATTAATATATTTTTTTCCCTCCCCTGGAGTTTCTGTCATTAGACAAAAGCATGGGGGAGATAGAGGAGATACGATCAGAGATACTTATTACAACGTGGCTTTTATTTTCTCCTAATGTGAAGAAGTAACTGAAAACACTTTAGTTTAAGTATTTTATATAGATGTAAAACTCAAACTGTCAAAGCTGAATACAGAGATCGGAGTAAAAACTATGCTAATTGTAGTCTTTGGATGCTTTTGTGTAATTGATACAATATTAACTCTTGTTAATGCTCACAGTAGTGAATGATTGGGAGTGTGTGTGGTCACCTTCCTAATATTGTGTCTCCCTTGTGCCTCCAAAACAGTTGTGGCTCATCAGAGAGTGGACATGGGCCTACTGAGGGTGTCCTGTGGTGTCTGGCAACAGGATGTTCTTAATGAGGGTCTTTGGGTCCTATGGGTTGAGAGCAGGGGCCTCTGTGGATCACCCTGCAGATACGTGATTAGTTTAGGATCTGGTGAATCTGGAGGCCAAGTCAACACGCTGTGCTGTTTTTCGTGTCTTTTGAGTTTTTTCCTGAACCTTTTGAGTGTGTGTCAGCTGTCATGCTGGGGATGACTACTGCTATCAAGGAGTGTCATTGCTATGGGGTGGGGGTGCCTGGTCTGGTCTAGGTGTCGCTGATGCCTCACAGTAAGACGGTTCTGGAATCGGACTGTTTGGTGTGTATTTTGCATGTTCTCCCGTGGGTTCTCTCCGGGTACTCCGTCTTCCTCCCACCGTCAAAGACATGCTAGTTAGTTAATGGTTGTCTGTGTCTCTGTGTTGGCCCCGCAATAGACTGGCTACCTGTCCAGGGTGTACCCCGCCTCTCGCCCAATGAGAGCTGGGATAGGCTCCAGCCTCCCCGTGACCCTTCACAGGACAAGTGGTTACAGAAGATAAACGCATGGATGAATGAATAAATGAACACTGAATTGTCACAAAATGGTCATTGTTATTTACTTGTGGTTGACCGGTGTATAATTAACCTGTAAGGTAGTCATATAGGTACACAGTTTACGCGTGTTCACACTGCATATGAACTGAGGAAACCTGGCTTAACTTCGGTCATTTGCTCCAGAATGGAGTGCCATTGTTGTCTTCACACCATCCAAAAATGAACCAACATGAAGGATAAATGCTCCCAGTTTCAGATCAGCGACACAGGTGTGAAAGCACCCTTTGATACGCTATAACCTGCTAAGAACAGTGTTTATATATATGGCTTCAGTCTACCAAGAAGATTCCCATTACCGGCTAGAATAAATACATTATAATGCTTGTTACAACGACTTAAAAATGAGTGATGTCTATTTATAACCACATCAGTTTATTCCAGTTAAATAGGAAATATTCTGACTAGCTGTTTTATGTGCAAAGATTTAGTAATGAAAGGAAGTATTGCAAAAATGTAACATAGATTACTCAACCTTTACTGGTTAATTTGGCAACACCTGTAGTGAACGTTGCATCATGTAGTTTCAGGTAATAGAGACAGCAGTGCCAACTGAGATGACTTCCAGTGTTGCCTTTATTACTCAGAATATCGATTACTTGGTCGGTTTGGGGCAAAGCTGTAACCGCTGACATATGGGAAATTTCTGAGCAAACGCTCTTCTGTTTATCTCTGTTTTGGTCTCCACCACCTCCTAAGGGATACGTGTGTTTGTTCAGCAGCTAAACGCTCCACTTACTGCATTTTCTGTTGCTCATAGCACATCGTGGTTTGGTGAGAAATGGTTGATCAGAGTGTTCAAAGGAAAACAAAACTGTTACTGTTACTGATCATTAAACTTAAACAATAAACTTAAACTTGCTCCAGAGTTGAAATACGCTGGTGATTTCTCTGCAGGTTCATCACCATAAACGTCTCCTTCACAAAAACGACACCCTTTGGTTACATTTTGGTATGAAAGTATTGACTGGTGAAGCTTTAAGGGATTATAACTTTGATCAGACAAGTGCCTAGGTCTTTACATTCAAACAGATTCAAACTCAGCTGATTCCAGGAATTTGTTCCTCACATTCCCATAAAAACACACACTAATTTGAGAAGTTGTCCGCTTGGCTGGAATGAAAACACACTCACTCTCGGAAGATGTGGTTCATGCCTGATAATCGCAACCACGTGTAATCGATCCCCTTATACCTTTCATGATCTGCAAATGAACTCTTCTTTTTTTCAACCTATTGCGAGACATTGGCAGGGATCTAAGGGTCAACCCGAGAAGAAAAACGAGACTCTGTGGTTATTTCCTAAGACACAAGCTCACAGAACAAGGCACGTCAAGGTAACCTCAGACAATTAAGATAAAATAAGAGGAAAGTTGTGTGGACATCACTTTAATGTCCTCAGAATGAACACATGACTAGAAAAAAAAAAAAAACTGTATTGTGCATGTGCTCTGATGTCCACCAGAGACTCCATGTGTGTCCAAGAGATGGATATTATCCGCTTCACTCACTACCTCTCTCTTTGCTAAAATGTTGTTTCACAGTCCAACGGATGATCAAGTTTCCGAGCTCCAATCTGTGGTGAACAATGCGTTGCCAATAACAGCGTTCACAGGAGTCTTGATACAAGCCTCAGTGAGTGCCAATGCCTAATTTTAATTACGGGAAACCTCTTGGTTTGCCAGCAGCTTTATCACTTCTAATTGCCCCTCTTTCAAAACTATGCCGTCTCCACATTGAGCAACGCGGGGATATTTGGAAGGTGCAGTGATAGATGTTTGGGGGCTTATCCTTCATGTGTCCTGCGCGAACATTCTCAAAATATTCCTCATCGCTTCCAATGAAAACTAATGCTTTTCATTTTTTGAACATTCTCAGAGGGGAAGGAGAAGAGCTGCAAGGAAGGCTCAAAAGGAACGAGCTAAAAACGGAGTACGCTCAGGATGCTGAGCGAAGAAATGCTGAGCGGAGAGATGCATCTTGCGATCATTAAGCAGAGGCAGGGAAAGCGGCATTATCTGAGGAGCGTTGGATATAATGAATGGCTGCTGCAGTTGAGAAGATGAGACCCCATGGGAGAGAGGAAAGAAGAAGAAGAGCCTGGGGATGGGAAGACAGGAAAATAGATTATGGAGAGTGAGACTGAAGGAGGAAATATAGGAAAATACCAGAGGGTGAAAGGTGGAAAAACAGCAGAGAAAAGCAGAGGATACAGTGTCCTCTGGAAGGTCACAAAAAGAAACGCTGATATGCTTTGCAGAAAGCTCTCCCTGAAATATCATCTTCTCCTGGATCTAAAGGATCACAGACTGAGAAGTCAAGATAGTAAAAAGAAAATAGTTTTTTGACCCGCAGCTGCAACGTTTTACACATGTCCGGCAAACCAGAAGCCTGCTGAAGCCTTGCGAGCAAGATGATGAGGTGCCTATGAGGTAGAGAGGTGGAGGGAAGGAAAGAGGGAGGGGAAGGGCTGGATAAGACGACAGGATCAAAGCCTGATTCAAACCGGATAGCTCTCCTTAAAACCTCCCGTCACATTAGGTCACCCTGTGAGCTTTGTCACCTTATGAATCCTCACGGAATAGTTTATCATTTGTTTTATTATTCCCGACCAATGCCAGAGCCACACCTTAGTGTGACTACAGTGTAGGCTTTTAAATTCAAATTGCATGTTTTTTAATTAGTGTACACGTGCATGACTTTCCTCTTTCTTCGTTTACTTTTTTTAGTTGGCCTTTAAATGAAATCCCCCATTATTTCCCCAAGGTGTGTGATAGCATGAGCAGAGCAGGGAAAGTCAACTCACATGATTGAAGTTTGAGCCTCCTGTTTGCATATGGTCTATGGCAAGCAAACACAAACACCTATAATCACATATACACACACACACACACACATACACTCCCATCCACCCTTAAAGCCTATAGGGATCAGGTCTGTCCACCATAGAGTGCGTGATGAGGTGCTAAGCCCTGCTTGCAGAGGAGGGATCTCTTTATGGACCTACGCTGAGGCCTTATATCATAGTCACACACATGGTGCTTGCAGTGAGTTAACAATGGTTTGTGAGGATATGAAATTCATTCAGATAACTCTGGGTAGTATGTATCCATGTGTTTATACAGCAACTGCTACTTGGGTGGACAGACATGCAGGTTACTTGCTGTTTCAGTTATATCTGAAAATAGCAGAGAACTTCATTTTAATCACGCCAGCAACACTGCTGAAGTGATACTTTGGGTGGGAGTGAAGTATCTCAGTGCCTTTTGAAAAAGTTACCACTAAATATTATACATAAACCATGGTCTCAAGAAGATTAATCTTGTGATTTTCTCACGCCTTCATTATCTTTTGTGTTTAGCGCTAATTAGCATTTAACATTTAAAATCTCAAGTCTGTGGTTGTTAACTCTGTTTTTAAGTTTACACTGCCGTATGTGTACATGTAAACAAAACAAAAAATCACATGGACTTATAAGTAACTAGTTTATTGTTTGTCATTTTGACAATAGCAAAAACATAGATAAACTACTGTAGTTCTTATGTAACACAATTAGCAATTCTATACTCTGCTTTGTCCCAAGAGGGAAACCTCCAATTACACTGGTGCCCTATCCATATCTTTAGCCTTAGCTGTGCTTTGTGTTGTGTGCTATTAAATATTAGCATGCTAACCTGCTAAACCAAGGTTGTGAACGAGGCAAACCATATACCAGCTATATGTCAGCATGCTTGCATTGCTTTTGTGAGTGCGTTGCTTGCATTAGCATTTAGTGGTAAAAAAAAAATATGTAGCGTGGCTGTGGCTGTTAGGTTTGTTTAGGTTCACTCTAATTCAATAAGCATTAGCTAATGTAACATTAGCCAACCTTCTAAACCAAGATTGTGAACTATGTAAACATTACACCAGCTACATGCCAGCATGCTAGTATTGTTATTGCGAGTGTGTTGCTAGCATTAGCATTCCAGTCTGGTTGGAACTGGATTGTTTACGTTCCTTAATAGAAAGGAACTTGCCTGCTAAACAAAAAGTTACATGGATTCATAAGTAGGTCATTTATTGTACAGCGTGTTGAGGTTTTGGTTATTACATGTATTTTAGTTCTCTTTCTTAATTCATTAGCAATTCTACACTCATCATGGTCCCAAATGGAAAAATCCTAATTACTTGGGTGTCATTTGCCTTAAATGTGCATTTATTATTTGTTAAACAATATTTGCATGCTGCTTAACTTAAGTGATCAACAAGGAAAACATTATAGCTAAAATGTCAGCCTGTTAGCATTGCTATTGTGTGCATGTTGCCAGCATTAGCATTTAAAACTTCACAAATTATTTACCAGTGCTGTGGTTGATACAGGATTATTCACATTCCCACTACCTGAGTAACATTAAATGGTATCTATAAGTTTAAAATTATATGGGCTCATATGTTGCTAGATTATTGTACAGTATTTTGGCAATAACACAAAACAAATAAACCATTCCAGTCCATTCATACAGTTCACAGTACTACAGTTTTTATAGTCCCAAGAGGAAAAATGGATTATATGGATGTGTGTGCCTTAGCTGGATGTTTTTTTTTTTTGTTTTTACTTATTAAACAACATTTGCATGCTGCCAAACTAGGGAGGTGAAGAAGGTAAACATTATAACTAAATGTCAGCCTGCTAGCATGTAGACATTATGAGCATTAGCTTCAACATTTAAAACCTCATCTGTTATCTAGTAAGAGTTTTGTCATTTTTGTCACTAACAGAAAACAAAATAAACTATTCCAGTTCCCTTGCTATGCAATTCTCAATTCCACACTCTTTATTATTTTTAGCTAATGTCGTCTTCGGTGTCTCCTTTTAATGACATTACCTGCCCAAACAATCCAAACCACTTTTAATAACACATACTGTCAAAGCACTCCTAACCTTTTCCCCCGATTGGAAGTGTGCTAACAGATGAAGCCATCAGACAAGGAGTTGGAAGAGGACCCACAACATCTGGTGGATATTTTGTCATGGCCCTCTCCCTCTATTTGTTTGTTTTCCTTCTCCTCCTCCTCTACAAGCCTTCCACCAGCTCCTGTCATGCTGTGTTGCAGTGGTCCATGCCTCACTGTTTGCGTAAGGAACCGGAGTGGAGGAGCTGGAGTGCAAACCTAATTGTCTACAAGTACGTGCTTAGGTCAGATAAATTGTGTCAAAGTGTATGCAGCCATGTGTGTGTTCATACCGTCGTGCTTTTGTGCTGTTGTCACTGTAGACAGCCGTTTTCATTGCTATCCATCCAACAACTGGAAAGGGAACAAAATTATTTCTGACAAACAATACACTGGAGGATGGATTGAAAGTACAGCGAGCTCAGCATGCAAGTAGTAAAATGAGGGATACTTAAATGGCTTCATATGTGCATACGTCATATCTCTGGATTAATAGGCGAAAGCTTGATACCTCTTTGAGCTGAGGCGGCATGTTAAAAAAAGTCCTTGCTCTTGATCTCATTTTTCCTCCATGACCTCGGTGGTTTGGATCAGGCTGTAGGCTCGGCCCTGTTCAGCGTGGACTCGCTTGAGAGGAATTGGCCTCTTTGGTTAAGTCTGATCCAGAGCTGAGCACCGTTGCCACAGAGAGTAATTGGCTTCACATATACTGTAAGTGTGTGAATGTGTGACAATGTAGGTCTTTACATGCTTTGCAGATGTAAACAGGCGTGCTGTCACACATTTTGAGTGCTAACTAAGCCTACTGCATGAACACCAGGGAAGAGGATGAAATAGGACAGACTTGTTTAAGTAGCTGGGTGACAAAGAAGCAAAAGAATGCCTTACTTTGACACTTGTTACCTTTATCATCAGAGCAAAAGAAAGAAGTTATGCACTTGACGCAACTCTTGTCCTCTTTCCTCCTGCGCAGTCTCCTAATTTTATCTATGAGACTTGCTTGGGAGTGCTCCAGATATAAATAAACATGTTTACAACCTGGTACAAAATCGATTTTGTTCTCAATAGCTGCTTTGAGTGACAGCTGTAGCCGTCAGAGGCGGCTAACTGTCCACGCAAGGCGTGACCCACCTGCCCCAGCTCCACCCATGAGGCAGAGTGAAGCACTGCCAACATGGCGACGGCCAGAGCTACCACACCGAGCTTCAAAACCGCTATTCAAGAGATCCAAATTACTCCAGAATCTAGTTGATGAAAACTGGAAACAACTCAAAACATTCTCGGACGTTTGTCACCTAAGATTTAATCTTCTCATTTTATTGGGTTTTTCATGTCTGTTGTCTTGTCTGCTATTCACTGATAAAAGCATATGTGGCCTGTTCATTTAAGTGGCTGGGATGAATGCACTCATTTGTATTTCATCAGCTTGATTGAGTAGAGCAAAAACCTTACCTACGTGAGGCTTTGCAACATAGAAAACTGCTGTAATAGCATAAAACTAGCAGAAAAGTCCTTCTTGTAGGATGCTTAAATTGGCCCATACACACACACAAACTCAAATGCTAATCAAGCTTTCCAGTGCCTCACTGCAGCACCCAATATCCTTGCAATAACAACGATGACCAATCCACAGCAAGTGCCCTCATAAAAAGCATCTTGACGTGTGACTGCTGATGGAAACTCTCTGTTCTCCTAATAGTCCTGGAACTGAACGCGGTGTCCTGCTCACTTTGAGAGGGAAACGCGCTTGAGAGAACCTTTAAAGGTGCCTCACAAAGTGGTGCTGCAAAGGTTCTTCTTATAAATGTGTTATGAGTCACATTAGAGCACGCTTCAAAATGTGCAGCGCTCACTGAGTCCTCGTTGCCGCGCAGGGCTGAAAGGTGTTTATTGGCGTCTTCTCTAAACTCCCCTCCCGAAACAGATCCTCCTTCAAAGAGTGGACGCCCAAGCCCCACCCCTACAAAACTTGCCTCTATCTTCCGCCATAAACGCCTCATTTCGTGGGTGGATGGTTGGGTGGGTGGGTGTGGTTGAAAGGGCCTAGGGTGGTGAGTGTTACTTGGCTCAGTGTCACATTTTCCAGGGTGAAGAAAACAAGTCTATTTGTGAAGCTGCCACAGGAGCAGAATGTACCTTTGCTGCAGGAGCAAGTTACGTGTCTGTGTGTGTGTGTGTGTGTTTGCCGGAGCCGGCTTGGTGGCTGGCTGGCTGGCTTGTTGGATTTCAGTGGCATTTGTGCTTTGGGCAGCTTGTGCTCTGGTGAGCCATGATATTACCACAAGATTGGTTACACACAGACATGACCAAAAACGTGATATGGTACACAGCAACCTTCGGAACTTCACACTCACTGAGTTGGTCATTCAGACTACGCTCGAACTAAACAAGACACGTTAGAAAAGATGTCCTCTTTAGGTGTTAAAAAGAATACGATTTATTGAGATTTTCCCTCGATTCACACCACTCTCCCTTCCTTTCTTTGCCTCTTAACTCTTACATCACTCATCAGCGTCTGAGAACGAAAACTGAAATATGTGCGGTTGTGTGTGTTTGTGGGACAGGGATAATGAAGCGAAGGGTGTAATTTAGTGAAACCATGAGATTGCGGGGGTATCAGCATGGCAGAACAAATCAAATGTCACAGTCGCCCCGTCTCCCACTGCCTCCGCCACTTTTCCACCGGGGGTGTAGTTAGCATAGCGGGTATTAGCCCGTGCCCACATCCCATAGCCATAACTTTGAGGTCAGTGCTCCAGCTTAAAATGAGCTCTCAAAGGGGCTGCCGGCGTGTGAGCTCCCGCAATCGGACCAAACGGCACCGGAACAAGGCGACTGCAAGCCCAATTGCACATTTTTCCACTGCAGTTCGGGCTGAGTGAAGTCGAGGTTAAGTGGCAAATAAACGTGCCCCGTTCGCTAAGAAAACCATGGTGACATCGAGAACCTCAACATATACTCTTTGGTCGAAAAGGTTCAATAAATTCTTTTGGTCGTCTGAACTTATGTCAGGGGAACATGTATGAGTTTTATGTGATGTAAAATAAGTTCAGAGCTGTCTAATACTGGTATAAGTACAGTCATGTTGTAACTATGCAGTGAGACCTCAAAATGAATCTGTTATCCATTTAACAGTGCAAGCAGCAGTGCCAATGGAACAACATATTTTTTCCTTGTATAAATGCAACTCAGTTAATTTAATGATTCATTCTAAATTGGCTAGAATCTTTGGAATGATATCAAACACATCAACATGAATTGTCAGTACACTGATCAGGCATAACATTATGACCCGACTCATCAGAGAGTGGACATGGGCCTTCTGAGAGTGTCCTGTGGTGCCTGTGTTGTTAGTGGGGATCTTTGGGTCCTTTGGGTTGAGGGGAGGGGCCTCTGTGGATCAGGCTTGTTCCAGTGCATCCCACAGATACTTGATCAGTTTGGGGTCCAGTGAATTTGGAGGCCAGGCCAACACCTTGTGTGGTTCTTCTTGTGTTTTGAGTTGTTGTGTGTCTGCATCTTGCTGGGGATGGTCATTCCTATAGGGTGGGGGTGGTCTGGTCTCGGTGGGTGGTACATGTCTAAGTAACGTCCACACAAATTCCAGGTCCAAAAGTTTCCCAGCAGAACATTGCATTGTCACAACATGGTCAATGTCATTTACTTCTCCTGCTGATAGGTGTAATTGTGTGTAGGTTAAGCTGTGGACGTGAAGTTTAACTTTTCCACAGGACGTATTTGCATTCTTTCAAGAGATTTTTAATTCACCTTTGTATTTACAATTGCCATAGCCTTTCTCTAACCTCAGCCATATGATTAAGTTGGCTGACTGTTGATATACCTTATCTAGCGATGCAGCAATCAGCTGTATCTGTACTGGTGCCAGTACTGACCTCATTCAGCAAACTGGCCTTGATGTGGTTAATATGAAATCCATTCATTCAATCGTGGAAGTCTGCCAAATCAGTTTCTTTTTGTGTAACAGTGTTGTGTTTTTTGTTTAAGCTTTGTGTATAAGCATCTCAAAAGAGAACATTCAGCGGATTAAACATACGCGATATATGCAAATGAACTGGAGGGTGACCAGCTTTCTATGACACTCAGTATGCTTCCTGGCTAGTTGGACTGGCAATGCAGACAATGAAACTATCATTTCAATGAGTTGCAAAGTTTGGACAGAGTAAAATCTCTGTTGGTGGGTCTGAATAAGAAAGTTGAAACGTCGTGAAGTGACTGGCAGCTGGAGATGGACATGTGGGAGGAGGTTTCACATGAAAACAAACCGCTCATAGCTATTCATTTAACAGAAACCGCAGGAACTAGTATGAACTAATTAATTGGCGTGAGAACAAATGAAAAGTACTTCATTTTTAGCTGTATGAGCTGAACTTTGAGCTAGCTTAATTAAGCCTAATGCTTCCAAAAAAAAAAAAATCTTCAAAAAGGCAGTTGGGTAGCGTGTCCATTGCATGTCAGCCGCTGCCAGAGCCTCCTCTCAATCCTGCCTAATGTGTTAAACATGATATGTGACTGGACCGCAGTTGAGAAAATAGATAAACCAACAAGATAAGAGTAAAAGGTCTCCAAACTTGCACGCTGCCAAATGCCACGTAACTTGAAATTCCCGAAACGTGTGGTGAAACCTCTGAAAAGTGGGTGTTGCACAGTCAGTCGTGAATGAATGTTTTGCATGGTTTCTGGACTCTTTTACAAACATATGTGGTTCAACTTTTTGGATCTACATATGTGTAGGAGAAACACTGTTAAAGTAGAAGCTGTGAAGACGGAAAACAGATATGCAGACCAACATACAAGCCTTCGATATTGCGTTTCAGTCTTGGGCCGAGGGTGTTTGACCTGTGGAAGCATTTATTTGTATTTTCAAATGATGGCATGAGCTTAATCCCATGCACATGCTTTACCTTCATCAGTATGACAGTGCACATTCAGTGTAGCAGTGTTTTAAAATAAAACTTGGTATTCTGGAGGCTGGCGATCTGGAGAATCATCCAATATCGACACTCTCGTCGGGCGAAAGGGTTCACAGTTACAGTAAACCACATCTGGAAACGCTTGGAAGCTCGTTGAGAGATTTATGATATAACTCCAGAGCTGCTAAAAGGCCCTGAAGGTTTACTAATTAAGCACCAACCGATTGTTGATTGTGCTATGTTAAACCAGAAAGGTGAAGGGAGAAAAAAAAGGTTCCCTTCAGACGCGATTTGATAACAATAGGGGTATATTTGCTGTAGCAGTCTGCTCTATCAGGTTGCTGAGCTCAGGGTGTTTAACTCTGGGATCAGCAGAGATGCGTCCTGACAGGCAAAAGTGACTCAAGAGCACTGTTTGTGCTCTGGGACGTGAGAAATCCGTGGAACAATTGTTGCTTCAGTGAGGTCATTGATATGCTCCTATATTGTCTCCGCTGATGTGATGTGCTTGAACCAGCGTGGGAGGATACAAATTGCAGCCATTACAGAACATTACAAAGCGAACTTATCGGTTTACACTGCGAAGGCGAGTAGTGCTCAGTGCAAGTCAGCCTCAGGTTTAGCACCAACACCACCTGGCTCGAAGTTGCATTGTTAACCCATATTTTTGTTGGTACTGTAAAGACGTTTTCAAGTCAAAGGTGCAAAAAATACGAAAGAAATCACGCAATCATGCTTTCGAATAAGAGGAATGGCATTTGTTGCACCCATTTCGGCGTATTCTTTGTTACAGTCTGCAGGTTAAAGTACGAGGTGACCTCTCCGCCTCGTCCCAGTTCAAGGGCACGGTCATTATCTGTGAAATGAGACGACGACGTGCCCCGCAGAGGATGGGGCAATCACTTCAACAAAAGGCGCGCCTGGGAAGGATGGCAGGAAAAAAGAAGAGAAAAAAAAAGAAAAAAAGTGAAGCACAAAACACTTTGAAAGTGGGAGAGGCCTGTGAACAAGAAAAACAGGAAGCTGGCAAGAGTGTATGTGTGAGTACGTGTGTGTGTGTGTGTGTGTTGCGATATCTTGAAACAGAGAGGACAGATTAGATTATCAAGCTGCACCTGACACTTTCCAGTTTAACAAGGGCCTTGCAAGACTGAAAATTCATCAGCGGCTTATCAGAAATGCTTTTCGGGGTTTATGCAGTTTAGCAAAGACTGCTGCAGAGAGAGAAAGGCATGGGACCTGGCGGACAGTTTTTTTTTAGTTTTTTTTTTAAAAACGTTCCAAAGCGACCTCTACGTGGAAAGATTTGTTTGTTTAACACGGCAGCTCTATCCACCCTCTCTAAAAACTGAAAACTGAACCCTAAAGGCACTGAGTGGAGGAGAGAAGTAGTGCGTCCTCTGTGCTACTTTGTGCGTGGAGTTCTGGACTCGAGCTGCAACAGGTGTTTTGGTAGTCAAGGCATGACATAATAAAAAGAATTTGACTTTTTATTATTTTATTTTGTCGCTAAGTTGGAAAAAGCAGGGCAGATTTCACATGATATAGCTCCGTGTAGTTTATAAAATCATGTGCTCCACCTGGATTATCCTAAAATAAAAGTTCCTAAATGACAGAACAGATATGAGGTAGCTCTGTGCTTCATGTTTGTATTCTTTCTCAGTGTTACCAGAGACGTTTCCAGGATATTTCTGTGCCCTAGTGAAACACCTGTGGTGCGTTCAAGTGCTCCTCCAGTCATCTCAAGGTAAACTAACCTTGGCTGCTGGTTTGGGAGATTCTTGTTCCATTACATTTCTGTTTTGATCCGGTAAATTGAACAAAACCAGTTGCTGCGCAGTCGTTTGACTGAAACAGGAAGTCGTTTATCCTGAGCAAGGCCTTTTTGCCCACCTCGCTGATCCCCAGGATTTGTACACTTGCACTGGCACAGATGGGTCACAGTCGGGCAGCCACTCGGTGCCATTGTTCACGTTGTGGGAAAGAGGACTGGGAGAGAAACGGAGTGGAAAACAAATGGAAAGTTTCTGCGTCTGATTTTTATTTTTATTCACCCAATTTATCTTCTTCTTTAAGACTACCGTTGAGCAGCATCTCATATATCTCGATGATGAATATGAATTTTCTGTGGAGCCGCATGGTTTGAGGCCAAGTGGCAGAGGACTGACAGCGAGACTGACCCAGACTGACAGCTAGACAGATAGTCATCCTGCCCACCAATCTCACCTTGTCCTCGGGGAGGCTAATGTTTCTGGGAAAATCCCACTCCGCTTGTTGCCCCGTCATTTCCCTACAGCTGGCAGAGCCGTGTGGATGGATGACAGGTTGAGGGAAAACGGGATCCTGTGAGCTGATCAGGCGGAGAAAGTGGTGAGGATGTGGGTGAACGACGTGGATGAAGGAATGGATAAGGTTTAGTGCCGGGCGTGTCTCTGTGATTGGACATAATCTTCATCCACCTCTGGTTCTTTCTCACCTTTTATAATTGCATCCCTTTCCCCTGAGCCATTAAAGCAGCTCAGACACTTCCCTGGCACACAGCAGCCTCTGAACGTCACTCTCTTTCAGCAACACTTAAATCACCACAAGTCCCGGGGTCCAAGGAAGGAAAAAAAAAAATTCAGCATATGACAACAAGATGCAAGCATGGCCGAATAAGGTGGCTGGTGAGAGCGCTTGTTTTTCGGGCTTTTGCTTTACACTGATTTCTCCCGACTTCCGTACAAATTAGGTGCCATTATTGGGCCGACAAACCTGGGCATTGGCTCCAAAGAGGAGGGTCGGTCTTGGACGGGCTTTCTAAACAAACGCAACAATGGTTTTTATTGTCGGGCTGGCTCAAACTCACCCACACACCCCTGGCAGGGAGAACAGCTTTCAGTGGAACAGCCCGTCAGTAAGCATAAGCTTGATTTGGCTGATTGTGAGCCCGAGAGGTGCTCTTACTGAGACGCGGATTCACTTTCTTTCCCTCTTTCTTTTCACTCTGCTGTGTTCCCAGCTTTGTCGGACAGACAGATAAAGGGAAAGGAGGCCGACAGAGACAGAAAAGTGATGGAAAAAAGGGAGTTTTTTTATGCCCCTGAGTGTTTTCCAACTGTGTTGTCTTAAATACCATCCCATAATAGATTTTCTTGGAGCTGTCCATTTCCTTTTGCCTTTTATTCGTGTGAACAATGGGTATTGGTGGCTTCCCAGCTAGTGCAGCCCTCTCGGGCTGGCAGAGTGGCTGTTTAAAGCTCAGCATGGTCGGCACTGGAAAGCCTGCGGTTGTTAGTGGTTAACCCAGGGCTCCCCACGGGGCCCGCTGCTCACTCGTCATCCTGCCAACGTGCCAGTGAATTGCCTGAAGTGTTCGGTGTCGATGACGTACGAGTGATCATTCAAAAATATAGCAAGGAGTATATGTTTAACGGTGAGAAATGGCCAGATTTTCCACAGAGTGCAACCAGATTAACAAGACGGTTCCCATGCAGTCCTTCCACAGTGTCACATAATCATTCAGATGATTCTATTAAACTACAAAAGAAAAAAGAAAAACAACTTTTGTGACTGTTGGTTGATCAACTGAGGTCATGACTGCTCGCCAAGCTGGCTAGTTAGGAAAGGACAAATTGGTACCAATGTGAGGTCAAGACTTTAGTCAGCTTGTTTGTGCCATTAGACGTCCAACTCACAGCACCCGATACCTCCGACCTCCACCGACTATGACTCACCAACGTACACCTTTCACAGTCAAACTCTCTTTCCGCCCATCTTCAGCTGCAGCAGAGCGATAGAGCGGGTTAAGTAAAAGTAGGCCCGCGATCTAGCTTCTGCAGTTGCCTCAAAGGTCAGCGCAGTCAGAGTGACGCGTGTCAAGTTTCACCAATTTGATGTGACCAATTGGCGCGGATTAACTTCGCCTCTGGGAGCCGGTCCACTGATTGCGGAAGTTCAACAGAAATAAACTTATTTCACTTTGAATTTCCAGCGTTTTAAAACCCCGATCGGACGCTTTGCGGAATGAGAAAGTGAGAGGTATAAGAAGTCCGACTCCTGCCCCAGATAAGAATGCCAAGGCCATGGTTACAACAGTCCCTCTGCTCTGGATTAACTACCAGAAAGTGCTTCCTCTCCTCCCTCTGCCTGTTGTCTGTCCTTGACTCCATTTGCACGTCCCTTCCTTCCTGCACTCCTTTTTCTCAAATGGGCTTTTCTTCACCTTTATCTGTTGCTTTCTTCCTTTCTAAGCGAGACCTTAAATGATTGACCTTCATTACAGAGTGATAAGGGTGCACTGAGACAAACTGGCAGCAGAGAGAGTTATACTATTGATATAGTACATAAATACGTCTCAGACTCAAGTTGATGCAAACAGTTCAGTGCACCTGGCCTTTGGAAACACTGTAATGAGAAACGAAAGTAGAGGGGACGGCACCAGTTGTCGCAAGTGCAATCATCAGAATCTAAATCAGTGATGCTACGTCAAGCCCCGTGCTCACGAAATGTGCTCACTCGATTTGTTTTCAGTGCTTGTACCTTAGCCTAACCACAGGCCCTGGCTGCGACGTCCATGCTTCGCTTTTATTGCTTCTCTCATCTCCTCCTATTCGCTCTGCTTTTCGTCTGATGATTATTTCTCCATGCCGCTGTGCCGCGTGTGTCTGGTCCTGGGTATCGGTTCAGTGCTGAGACTTTCTGGCAGGGGCCGGCTAAATGTTGCATGGTGTTTTGGTTACTGTGGCGAAGCCTGGTGCTATTTAGCACTCGAGCGGCTATATTTCAAAATGCTCTACGTCCACTTTGAGGATAGAGTCATTACATAAAATTCATCATGCCATATTTCTTAAGTGATGATGATTTGGATTGCATAAGCCATTCTGAAAAAATATGACTTACAGTAAGTTACTCAATAAGTGCCAATAAGTGTGTTTTAATTATGTGCTATCAGTCATTCTCTAAGAGGACATGTTGCCTTTTGCCAACGGTGTATATCTTATTCTCTCGCTCACACTCTTCTTTTTTTTCCCCTCCAATTCTCAGATGAATTGCCATCAAACGACGGAGCAGAGGTAGATTGTCTAAAGGGCAAGACTCCCAAAACCACAGCACCATCACAGGCGAAAACCACAGATGCAGCTGTTCAGACGGAACAGAGCAGAGGATATGTTTCTTTCGCTCTCCTTCTCTGTCTCTCTTTTTTAAAGACGGGCCTCATTAAATGGGAGCAAGGCAGCTCGGATCCAAAACCAAAGAGAGTCATGCCCCTCGAGAGTGCTCTGCTTCTAACCATAGCGCTGGCACGGCGCAATGTGGAAAACAAGTGAATCAAATGCAACCGCTGAGCTGCAGCGAGTGTACAAAGACATAATATTACATGGTATTACGTGGGTTTAGAAACAAGGGATCAGCTGTAGCAACAGCAGCGCTGCTTCACAAAACAGTGGCGAAACACTACGTGACGAAGGCCTTCGCACCGCCGGAGTCAGTCATGTACCAACTTGCAAGCAGGCAGTCAGGCAGCAGGCATGATAAAATCAGCTTAATCACATCTTTTCTAGTCGTACCAGAGGCATGGCTGTAGTAATGATAATGTTAGTCCGCTATCTCAGTGTCAGGAACATTCATGGTTCCTAAAGGTCCTTGTTAATTTCTGACTTTCCCCTCTAGTGCCATCGCAATAAACTTCATATTTGTGGTTTTCGGTGAAATATCCTGAGAGTAACAATGCAAATATTCATTTCCTTAACAGGGTGAACTGTTGTAGTTTTAATCCAGTTCCACCACTGGATCAGGTTCTTAACATGCTCTGTAATTATTAACAAAGACCTGCAAATGTAATGACATCTCTTATCAACTGTATAAGTGATAATTAGCAAACAACAACATACTAACTATGAGGTGTTGGAGGGAGCTGGAGCACCTGGAGAAATCCCATGGAGGAACAGGGAGACCATGCAAACCTGCAGCAGATTCAAACCCTGAACTTTCCCGGTGTCAAGCGACACTGTTAACCAATGACTTTGCAAACCAAAATGGGGACAATTACCCCTGCTAAACATTAGCATATTGCAACAGCAAAAATTCCCACATTAGCATTTAGCTGTGCAATAGTGCAACCGCTAGCATGGCCGCACGCTCTCTGTGTTTTTTTTGTTTTTTTTTGCTGTTGTTGTTTTTTAAATTGGGCTGTGTGGTCGTTATTAGGGCAGACATAAAAGTACGCAAACCATGACCGGGATTTTCCTCCTAACCGAAAACCAAAACATTCAACCTCATGCTAAATAACTTACTCGCTTGCAGTCGTAACTGAATTAAGTCCTCAACGCGATGCCTAAAAAGACACAGTAGTTAAAATGTGATAAATGTGTGGTAATGTTAGAAAAAGAAACAAAGGACGTGATGTATTCTGTTGGCCAAATATCACAGAAAAACTTATTTTTCTTGTAGAATACACAATGAAGTGGCCAAGGACATGTATTAGAATGGCATTAAAAGCATGTAATGTGAATAAGAGTGGCAGCAGCTGTGCTGGTGGTATGGATAGAAGTCAGTTGGCAGCATACAGCAAAGATCTGCATAAGGGCGTGTTTCTTTTATCAGTTATTATTTGTATCATTTGTACTGGATCCCAAGGCAACCTCAACTGTAACTGCTGGCATGACTAAACGTAAACCTTACATCATTTATTTGAGTGAGCCGCATTAACATGACGGACAGGGAGACATAACAGAACATCTCAATCTTGACTTGTACCACAGTGTTGATGCAGAACTGAACTTTGTGATTTGGGTATGGGTTTTTGTGGTTTGCATCGGTAAGAACTCTCGGTCATTAGTGTGTCTGAAATGAAAGCAAACCGATGCAATCATTTGCTGTTCTTTTCTAATATCAACTTTGCATCAGCTATGTTTTTTTTTTTTAAATGAAGTGCATGTGGACCTTTACAATTCTGTTACACCAACACTATCCAGGCATATGCAACTGCTAAGAAGAGAGCATAAAGTCCTGTAGTGTGCGGATGTCAAGAGAAACGCGGATCAACCCGGAGTGTGAGCAGGGAGGAGGGAGAGAAAGGAATGTGGTTAATAGTCTGTTTGGTCACACTCCATAACCGACAGCCTTAAACAAACAGGCAGCCTGCTCCTTCTGTAAACTATTGCTACCTGAGTGTGCAAACCTGATCCCATCAGCCTACTGTGGTTTGCTTGGAGTTCTTGGAAACCTCCTCTTTGTTTTTCTATGTCAGCGCAATGCGCCTCTCATTGCCTACAAGCAGATGGTGATCAACTTTTTACTCCTCGTTTCAATTTCTTCTCATATCTTGTCTTATCATAATAAAATCATGCAAGCGCAATGTTTGCAAAACACTTTGATTTGTCTTTTGTAGACCAACCCGGGACCAACTGGTTGTAGACGCTGCCGCTGAATAATTATACTGCATAATGTCGATGCAAAAAGACACTCTGATACATGTAATTTAACATAATCTCCATTATGTAGTTATGTTTTCTCCAAAACCACAAGTTAGTGTTTGCGACTTTCCACAAGTCATTTGAGTATCCAGGTCACAATTCTGCTTTAATAGTTTATCGGGGCCAAAGAAAAGAGCCGAAAGCACAACTTAAGACACCGAGAAAGCACAAGAAAACATCCAATCCTTACTTGAAAAGAATGGGTTCAAGGTTACATAAACATCAGGCCAGCAAACAAAACAGCAGGCCGAGGCAAGAGAACCCGAAATACAGGCAGGGCTATAAAAGGCACAAAGACAATATTGCAGAAAGGATTAGCCGAGTGCGATCAGGTGAGTAGATAGGAGGGGCAGGGCAGGTGACACAACTGGCAGAAAAGGTCATGCAGGTGGTTGTGAAACGACAATGCTTTTTTTAGCGTACGAGATTCTGTTTCTATGTATATCCAGTTGCATTTTGCACAACACATGGCTGAGTGACCAAAAGAGCAAAAGACTACATTGCAGTAAATAACGACAATGAGCTCGTTACATGACTTGTTAAAGTCCTCAAGTCTTGCTTTTGGTTATAGCCATCTTGGTTTTATTCGGCAACCTGGAGTGACCATATTTGCAGCCAAGGAGGTGCTGGGGAGGAGCGAGGGGCATGTCTAAGAGTCAAACAAAACAGCGGACTGAAAGCATGAAACGGAGGGCATATTGGCATCACGTTTTCGACACGGACTTCCAACAATTTTAAAATTTTCTTTAATTTTCTAAAATTTAAAAAAAGCAAAATTATAAAATTTTCAAAAAAGTTTCTAAAATTTGACGTCACCTTCCCACCTTCTCTTGTGGCGGCACCCATATAGGGAATAAGTGCCGTTAGCTTTGGATCTGCATGCAGTCGTCTATTTTTATTCTGTTCTCCTTCCGTTGTTCAAATACTGGATGGAGATACATTCATTTTCCATTGTTTTGGCACATATAAGGGAAACTCTAAAAATAGGTGTCACATCGGAAACACACACCCAAAAAATGTCTTCATTTCAACTTGAGAACACACACTGTCATGCCAGCTAGCATTTTTGTCTACTCTGCACCTACAGTATGTTGCATTTAATAATGTGTAATTCAAGAAATATGATGCTAATATAATTATAGTTTTAGATGATAAAGGCTTCCCTTAAAGTGACCTCGTACTGTGTGATAATATCAGCATTAGTGTCGTTTGATCATAAATTCAAAGCTAAAAGATCCCTTTTGAAAGATTGTTGTCATGGTAAATGTGTTTTTACACAAGGAAACATGTCAACAAAGGAAACAAATGAGTTGACTCTGAAGGTTTTGACTGATCTTGGCGAGCTTGTGATCTTTTCTCAGTCCAACTGCTTCCACAGAATCTCAAGCCAGCAAATCCGATTTCCACGTTGACGTCCTCGAACCCTCTCGCAAATATGACAGGATAAAAGAATAATGCACCGAAGCTGGCCGTGTCCCCTTTCTGTCAGATGCAGAGCCCTCGCTGTGTGTGGTTGGAATACCGTAGTCGAGCTGAACCATATTCTCCCCCCTCCGCCACAGACTGAGATCAGATTCTCTCAGATAACATCGGAGTGGATGGTTAACACAGCCTGTTTGGCTTCTCCTGCAAACAGAGGATCAGGTTTACATGTGGACATTCCGTTGCACGTCTCCTTTGACGGGTTTGTTTGGTCAGTGTGGCGCCCCACGCGAATACCTGGGAATGGATATTATGTACACACATCACACCCAAACTCATGAGCAGGCACCCACACAACAGAGAAGTACACACACTCAAGACAGAAAAAGATGAAAAAGCCACAATGTTGTCTTTAATGAAAACATTTCCTGGTTGTTATGGTAACTGCCACAGCAAGCCAAGGAAATCCAAACCACAGGTTTTTACCATTTATTCCGTAAGGATGACAACTATTTATCTTGTCCCACATTCGGCAGTGAAATGATATGGTATCAGAGCTGGTCCGCACAAGCACATGAAAGGATCAGAAACCTCAGCTAAGCTGCTGTGAAACACATAATCCCAAAGAGGACGGGGAATCAATTTTTATGACTTTTCCACAGATAATTACAGACATATAGGATTAGCTTCATGCTCAGGTAACGGAAGAATGCAGGACACCGTGTAATGCCCGCAAACAGCATGACTTTGGTAAAAATGAAAGATAACTCAGGGGTAAGGCCACATTGCACCTCCTCACCACAGTCTCCCCTTCTCTTCACTTCTCTTCAGCCGAATCCCATGCCACTGACAAATGTGTTTTCTCAGTCAGTGCAATCTCCTGTCCGACTCTGGCGAACTCGCATGCAGGCTTCACTTCTGCCAGTTCAAACAGACGGCCAAAACTAACATTGATGCACTGTGTCTGGGAATTGGGAAGTCATTATTGTACAGATGTGTCATCATCCCGCTGCCAGACTACAAACTGACGCATTTGTCTCATAAACCGTTTTTGACGGCTGCGCTCGATATTTATTTATTAGCCATATTGGAAATGGACAGAGGTCAGGGCATAGGGTACAGGAGCAACTCGGGCAGGAAGTGAAGTTGCGTTTGAGGATCAATTCCCTACGGTGGAGAGAAAGATGTGTATTTATTTCAAATAAATGATTATGCTACCTGCAATGTATATAAAAGTTGAACAGTGATGTCACGCATTGTTTTGTGGAGTGCTATTTTGAATCCTTGAGTCTGGCATCTTGTTTATCTTATAACCGGAAGTGACCTTATCTGGAGCCAAGGAGGAGCTGGGGTGGAGCGAAAGGTGCATCTAACATAGACCAGGCCCAAAATAATAACTTCATTCTTTCATCTTCTGTAACCGCTTGTCCCGTGAAGGGTCGTGTGGGGGCTGGAGCCTATCCCAGCTGTCATCCTGCGAGAGGCGGGGTACACCCTGGACAGGTTGCCAGGCTAACGCAGGGCTAACAGAAAAGACACTCATCAGAAAGAAGGCGACTTCAGCTAAAGAGGGCACAATGACGTAATATGCTTGGAGATTCTGACGTCAAGTCATTGGCTGTACTGTATGTTCTATACACTAAGCCCTGACAGTGTAGTCCATATACCAAAATAAACAGGAAAGCTAACCTGAGATAGAAATCAGCCATGGCTATGCGCTGGCACACCCTGAAAGACACACCACAGCTAGAGTCGTTCAAACAGAACGCACATACCCACACAGTGACTCTCTCAAAGGTACATACTGTCAGATCTCCACCCTTGACTTCCCGTCTTTCCAGTCAAGAAGCCGACTCTGACAATGGCTCCTCATGGCTGCTTGGCTCTGACAAATAACACCACATTCTTACGCTACCCTCAGCCTCTTGCATGTTTTTAAATAGTCAAGCAGGATCTTTGGGTGAGGGAAACCTCCACCCACTGAACTTCGGCTGAACCAGTGTGATTCCCTCTGACCCCAAAACGCGTCACTAAAGGCAGTGTTAAGCATCATTTAACTTAGTGTTTTCAGATTTTCTGCCATTGGTGTCAAATGAGAATATTTTAAACCAGTTTATCAAAATTTCATGTAACGGTTTCATTTAGGCAAATTCCTGCGCTGGGGATGGAATCTCAAAGTAGTGTCACATGTTTTTGAATGTCATGGCATGTAATCTTGAGGAAAGACCTCTAACATCTAACCTAACTGTCATCTTAAGTTATTCATGCATAGTTTGATACTGCTAAATGACACGTGAAAAAGCTTACAAACAAATTCTATCCCTGCACTGTTAACCGACGTCCATATTAAAGATCGTGTGCCAGCACTGTGTCAAGTGCTCAACGCTTGCACGGCCATATTCTTGCGTTAACACGAGTTTTGAACACAAATCAGTCAACGTTTCTGTTGCAATGCTGACACAAGACATGCAGCTGATGTGGCATGTGCTAAGCATTTGGGCTTTACACGCTTAATCATCTCAGCGCTGAGCGAAATGTGTTTTTTCCCACCTCAGATATAAAAGAGGCAGCTTGCATCATGGCGCAGAAGTAGTGACACCATGGGGACCGAGGAATTATAAAAACAAGCGACTGTTCACACCTTCTTACACAGAACACAACACACTTGCGTCATCCTTTCATTAACGAAAGTCGGTAGCAGCGGCGCTTGGAAAGGAGACGCACTGCGGCATTCAAGCCCCATGCCATGCAGGTGAAAATTTGCCAGTAAAAGATATGTTCTCTCATTAAGTTTAACGGGGCAACAACCCCCTACCCAGGGTCCCGCCCCTTCAGCAGCGAGGGTGGGATTTTACTGGCTCGTTAACGTGACAGACAGCTCAGCAGCGTTGGTCTGTTTGTCGGCTGCGATGCAACAGCTTCCATACTTCATAAAGGGGATGACGACAGTTGGTCAGTAGAGCCAGTGGGTTGCTGGCTGCAGATATTACAGCATGCGGGTCGGTGCCAGCTGGTTGGCTATAAGCTCTGCGGTCATTAGACAAGCACGGCTCACTCTCTCCTCTCTATCATCCACCGTGCCTCTTAACTAGTGACGAAAACCATGGCAATCAATTCAAGAATGTGTTGGTTGTTTCGTGAAAATGCTCTGTCTGATTTGCAGTCCTGACACAGATGGAATCCACCAAGAGCGTGCTTTTCAACGTCGATGCTCCTACTCCATCAGTAACACATTTAGATACGTATTTTAAATGTTCTGCTCATTGCCTACAAATCACAGCAACTGCAAATAACTGGATTGATGTTCTTTCCTCTAGGTCAAACAGCGTAAACTCAAGGCCTGCAGGCCACATCCGGCCTACTGTTCCATGGCAGCACAAACAGCAAACAGAAAACTTACTTAAATATTAATGACAACAGTCCCACAACTAAACTCCAGTGAATTAACATGTTAGCCAACAGCAGCATGTTTAACGCAGCCATAGCATGCTAACTCAGCCCTGTGGTTAGCTCTCTACCGTATAGCATCAGTACGCGATGGAACCAGAAGTTACCCTATTTGGAGCCGAGGAGGAGCTTTGGAGGAGCGAGAGGTCCATCTAACGTAGAGCAGGCACAAAATAATAACTTCATGACTGAGCTCAATGTGTGTGTCCTTGACCTAAACATGGCCGGTGAACAATAAAGGCTGAAATGTCCGTCATACCTTCAAAGTTTGCGGTATTGGTTGGAAATAGAAGAGGATTTATCCCCCTGGGAAATCTCGATCTCTTGAGCACAGTTCATGGAAATTCCCTAGTTAGACTTTGATAATTATACCAGTAAAAAATGCAAGGGATCAGCAAAAGTATTAGGATATAGCGAGCGCAAGCCCATGAATAACCAGCCATGGAAATGTTGCCATCAGTTGTCCAGATATCTTTCTCCGTGTTGGACATGCCGTCCATCCAGTCCACTGACAAAAGGGTTGATGACAACCGCTGGAAACAATAGAAGGCCAATGCTAAAGACATCCATTGGGAAGTTTTGTGCCACACCACCGTGAGTAAGGAGATCCCTTCGGTGCAGATGAAAGTGGCCGTAGACCCAGAACTTTCTCACAGAAGATATGTTTGTACGTCACACTAGGAGGATGATTATTGATGGCTGAATGCCTTTGAGCTGCTTTAGTTTCAGGGTCCTGATGTTGCATTTGCTGGCTCACTCTCATGGCTTACCCGGGGGCACTCGAATAGAAAGGCCTCATTAATGCTATTAGCAACGCTTGCGCTTTTCGTGCATTGACAAGTCAACATGTCTGCTGAGAAAAGGATGATTGTGTTGCATTGGAACACAATTATAGAAGACATTCCATGGAATTTCCTGTGTTTGTCCCCAGAATAAATCCATCTATATCCTAGAGTGCATTCTGGAAATTTGCAGGAAAAGGGACTGAACACCTACTCTTGTTTCCCCTTTTGTTGCATTTCATCCTTAGTGTGGATATGAATTTTGGTTTCAGTATTTTTGTGTGATGGATTTTATTATGTTGAATTGCTAAACACCGGTGCCAAATAGCAACCCTTAACCCTGCCTCCCTGTTTCTGATACAGTCATCTGACATTTACTGTACAGTTACTCTTTTAAATCCCGTACACGTAGCTGCTGGAAGTCTCGAAAGTCATGTCACACAAGTCGATTTGGCATATTAAAATCGCACAAACAAATTTTTCCATTCGCTTTTTTATTTCCCTTCTTTCGATTACGCATAATATGTCTTTGTCCTGCGTGTCTGCATGTTTCTACAGATTGACCGTATCCAGCGCAGTATCCAGGCAAACAGAAAGAGAGAAGCCTGGCTAAGACAGAGCCTGGGGACAGATTTACACAGAGGAGATTTGGATGATTACACACCATGAAAGTTCTCAGTGATTGAGATTGGAAACTCACACCAGCCAATAAATCAACTACAGTAGCCAACGTTAAAAGTCTGGAAATCGCGATGCATTGTAATAGAAAAGTAACCTTTTAGTAATGGTAAGTGGGGGCGCCTTGATGTGCAGGGTTTTTTTTTCACTGTAAACTACACAATTACAAAACTAAACAAATTGTTTCCTCCCCTGAAGGGATCCTTGGACGACAACCACATCTAAAGGACACACTTCAAGGAGATATATCTTTCATTATTATATAAATTCCAGGGCTTATACAGTAATCCTGTACAGTAATCCTGATACCTAGGGATTAGGTGGATAACTGCCTTGATAAAGGCGACATGGTATCCTCTTTAGATAGGGATCTAAAAATACAGTGTATACATGCTATTGTGGGTAGAGTAGGAAGTGGGAATGAGAGTATCTGATGTATTCACTGTATCTAAAGATCACAAATAGGTTTCCTCTTGCAGCTCAGTTTGATGACTTGATCCTCCGCCCGTTTGTCAGTGCCTGACTCCACCTAACTCCTATTCAAAAATGGGTGCGATTGAATGGAGCCGAGACGGGCGGGTGCTACCTAGGCAGAGAGCCAGCGCGTGCAGTTGTCATAAATTGGGGGAAAATTAGGTACAGAGACAAAATCTGCTCTTTGTACCAAGCAGCAAACATGTTTATTTTTGCGGTTAAGTTGGACCTTTCGACAGAGGAAGTCCGTGGGGATTGACTTGGAGTCAGCCTTTAAGAGGCCATTCGAGGAGCTGCGGTGCCTGGTGCTCATTTTTCGGCCTCCGAGGTTGCAGCTTAGGGCTAATAAGAAAAATCCAAATGGAGAGCTTGAAGTTATTATTATTATGTTATACTCAGTGGAAAAGGAAATGTCACTGGAGCCGTAAAGTGGGTGAACGGGACGTTGCAGAAAAAGGAGAGAATGCAAGCTTTGCAAAAAGACAAACAGTAGTCATAACTGGCTTGACATTCATGTTTAACGCAGTTCCCTTGACAAAATAGTTGATTTTAGCCCGTTACACTGCTGTCTGCTTTAACCAACTAGTACTACTGATGAATCCACGGGGTTGATGTTATGTTCAGTCAGTGCTTTCAATTATATGTCTTTATCAGATAGGCGAGAGTGGATGACAGACCTGATGTCTCTGATTTGCGTCCATTTTTTCTTGCTCTGAACAACAACATGGCAACTTGAATGCAATGCTGCATTCGATACACATCACGTAGGTGTGAGGTCGGAACTCAAAATGATGTCATTTTCAACCAGTGGGGAAAAAACCTGTGGCCGCCTCCGGGCTCGCTTTGTTTCTCACCCCTGAACGCCAAACAGTCATCAACAGGCATGTGCGGTAGTTTACTTAAGTTGAGAAACAGAAGAGCAGAATGTTTTTTTTTTTTTTTTTTTAGAACAAGAATGACAATGGAATGATTTGTGTTGGCAGCGACGTGTAATGTGAGGATTAACGTGAAATGCGGAAGGGGTTGAGAAATCTTACCTGGGTTACCGATAGGAAATCCTTCTGTTGGTGCTGCTGTTTTTATTCTCCTAAGTTGGAGATTTCAAGTTTCATCCCACTCAACGAATGCGGGATGAAACTAGGTTAACAAGTAGTTGGTACTGCAGTTCTCGCTACACAAAAGACGAAAAGGCACAGAAAGACAGACGGGCAGACAGACAGACAGACAGACAGACAGACAGACAGGCAGGCACCGTGCAGCCTCAGGTATGAGACATGGATCAAATTTGAAGAAAGCTGGAGGGCTGTTTACAGTTTAAAGCATGCAGGCAGCTCCTTTATCACTGTGTTTTCTGCAGCTGCACCTGAGTAAGCACAAGGAGAAATTACACAATCGTCAGTCGACCATATCTAAATGTGTAGACAATGATCTACTGCGAGCCGCTCTGGACACTCAGTAACAGATATTGAAAAGTATTTTTCCACCGTGTGATTACATTCTGCATGTCCATTGATTGCAAATGAGCTGTTATTTTACCTGCTTTGCATGAGCATGAGTTTCTCCCCCCAGTCCATGCAGATGCTGCTGGCTCGCGCCAACATAAACATGGCTCCGAATGATTTCTCAGTGTTTACCATCTTTATCTCAGCTTACACCGGTGGAGGGTGGCTGCCTGAAAGTACAGACGCTCTCCCCCTTTGATTGAGTCCTAATGTGGGCCATTGTCTGGGCTCTTTCCGCGTTTAGTAATATTCGATCAGATGCCCTATTTCACATTTCAGTGATTCCTTCCTGTGTGTCCGTCTTTCTGTATGTGGGGGCCGATTATCTCCCCTGCGCTCTGGTTTGAAGCCAGCTGGCAGGGAGTTCAACAGCGGCAGCTCTAACTGGTTCCATACAACCTGGCAAACCCACCTGCATGGGCACTTGTGCAATCGCTTAAGTGTACTGAGGTGTACCGCTGCTTGTTGTCTCTCTTCACCGGAATCAACTCGATATTTTATGAATCTTCCCATCTGTGGCTGGATGTGCATGTTTTTTTGTTTGACTGCATACTTCTAAGCTTAGTCCCTTGGTTGCTTTCATCTCCCCATTAGCGCACTCAAGCGCCCAAAGACTCATAAAGAACCGAGCCCCTGCTCTCGTAATAATCGCCGCTGCACTAAATTCAGTGCCAACTGCAGCACGTTGAACAAGCCTGGAGCAAACCGGATTCTTATCTTCCACGTGGAGCACATCCTTCGAGAATCTCTGTACCAAACAACTTTGTGCACATGCAGCATACAAGGCAATGTGGGTTTAATAGTCCGACCTGACGTATGCCACATACCGCAAGGCCCTGGCGCACAACCCATATCCCCGGGTCTCTTTACAGGGCACCCTACAGCCACTGTCAGGCACGGAGAGAAATTTACGATACATGGGAAAACACAGCCTTGGCACCGCACCCAACACACTGGTGGTGGGTGGTGTCGAATGCTGGACAGATTTCGAGGAATTTGTAAAATCACCTAACCATTAGCCACTGTTAAAGTTAGCTAAGCATAATTAACTGGAACTGGCTTGAAATTGACCAACAGTTGCTGTATCATCAATTAAAAAAGAAAAAGTTTCTCTTTGTGCAAAAGGTAAACACCAGAGGGCTTTAAGCAGCCCTGAACCAATTCTGTGGAAGAATCTGACGCAGCCCTGTTCCTCCACCCACAGCCACCATGACACTGCAGTCAGGCAGTGCGACTGTTTACACAGAAGATGCAATCTTTCGAAAAGATATATTGGCTTGTATGTGCTGGACTGCATACACACACATAAATACACACACCTTTATCGCACACTTTCAAAATCTAGCACGTTTAGAGAAAATGCATGTGAGTCTACGAAATGAAATGCTTCATGGCGAGACTGTGCATTCAAAGGATAGAAGCCAGTCCTTTGGCCTGTCTTTCTCTTTGACTTGTGGTGTCCTTTGACTGTATATAATGATGGACAAACCATGTGTGGTGTGACCCGTAGGTTCCAAAGGAGCAGTTTTGAGCTAAATGTGGGTGACGCCAGCTATCGGCATCTTAGCTTTACCTTAAACAATGGTCGAGGTGGGACGTTGTGAAAGAGAATAAGATCCACATTACAGTGAAATTGCATATACCAGGAGAGCTGGAGAGCTGCTGCACTCATGCCGCCATCTTGTCCAAACACCTACAGGATTCCTGAAGCGTGGTTTTTGAAGCTCAAAGTGGAGACTCTCGCTGTCGGCCATCTTGGCCGTGTACCCCTCACATGTGAATAATTCAAGTCTTGAGTTCTCTAGGTCTATAAAAACTGACATTTGTCATCAGTTTTATGGTCTTGGTGAATGGTTATTTATATAGCGCTTGTCTACCTATTGGTGCTCAAAGCGCTTTACAGTCACAATCGCACGTCTAGACATTCGCTCATACAAACACACACATTCACAACCGATAACTCTCTGCTTTGTGGATATGCACAGTGTGCAAAAACAGGATGTTTTCTGAATTCAAGCATAAACTAACAGTTAGATGAGGTGTGTACATGCTTTCTACATGATAAGTAGTTTTAGTGTTGTCATAAATTCGATATCATCTACAGAAAAAAACAACAACAAAAAAACAACAAAGATTCACTGGTGACACATTTATCAGTTTCCTACATCAGTCCTTGAAAGCATGGTGACTCATTCGGTACCCCCTGTAGGCTCCCGTGGCTCATCCTCATCACCAGGATCTACAAACCCAGCGTGAGGGTTGGGTGACCGGGTTAAATGATGTCATTGGCAGTACATCATAAAACGAGATGTCTGTGATTATTTACCAAAAGGTTTGTTACCGTGCCGACTTTTTTTTTTTATAGTTTGTGTTTGAACCCTCATAAGCAAACCTGTTTCCTGTGTGGATGTTCACTGATGATATCATGGTCTGAGAGTTCAGCGGTAGATAAGCTTTTTGAGGTAAGGAAGCGAACGTGTGCTTGTTGTCATGTTGGCATGGGAATGAAAGTTTGTCTGACGTGTAGTGCTCAGGGTAACTGGGTTGGAACGTTTGTTGGTCATGAACTGAGGGAAGTCTGAGAGTATTTGTAAGGGAACATGGCTGAGGAGAGAAGGTTAATGGACCACACATGCTCGACAAAAACACATACATTTATAAGGATGAGGTTGGTGCGCAAATTGTCCAGCAGCAGTCCAGGGGAAGAATGACTTTATGAAAAATCTGGACCGAAATATAATTAAATTTTACAGACAGCAGCGATTTTCCGCCAAGAACATGTTCTAATCACACCTATGATTTACCCACCCAGCTGGCATCAGTGCAAGCACTTGCAATGAGCAGGGTTGGTGTTTCTCCACAGCTTTCCTGTGTTTTACCCCTAAATATACTCTAAAGAAACCTTTCAAGTTTATGACGCCTCAACAATAACTTCTATCTTTAAAAATAAAATAAGTATTAGATAACAGCAGGGTTGCAAATTTTTAAAAAGTACCACTTACATAAACCCATGCATTCACATGTACTCCAGTACTGGAGTTCTTTAAAGCTGTCTATTCCTGGAGGAAATGGTGCATGTATTACGGCTGGTGTAGTCTGTCGTACATGCTGAAACATGACAAAGGATTTTGCAGAGGGTTTGATAAACCGGACAAGATAAGACAAATCGTTGAAGATGCAATGTTTGGTAAAAGCTTCTAGACAACTCCTCGACAGCCCCACACAGTGACGCTGCTTTCAAAGCTGGAAATTCACCGGCTTGTCTTAGAACCGACAATTAGGACTCTGATTGTTGTGATTCAACAGAAGGCGCCCGTGTTCACTTAGCTATCCATATACTCCCCTATGGACACATGTTCAGATACTTTGCAACAGTGGGTGTTTTCCAGAGGACGCGCTCTGTTATGTTACAGTAATGATGTGCTCAGACTCGCAGCTAGGTTCGACTCATTTTTAATGGAAGCAGGGGAATGTGAGGCTGCAAACTGATGCCAAAACCACTATTCACTAACAAGGAAGTTTATTGGTGGATAGGTTCAGAGAGTAGTAGATGCAGTGCTGAGAGGGGTCGAATGCGGAGATGGATGATTGTCCTCAGACATGGAGGAACATGGACGAATGGAATGACACTCAGGGTAGGGGAATGCCTTGGTCTTCATAGAGTAAAGGGGTTAAAGGGGAACTGCTGTTTTTTAGAACCTGGACCTTATTTCTGTTATAAAACACAATCGTTCACTCACCCATATAACTTTGGTGTTATTGGGAGTCAGATATTTAGATCCGCGTATATCCATATAGTGGGAGTGAGTCCAGAGTTACCATCATCTGGGGTCTGTAGATTGACCTACTAACCTCTGACCTAGATGATGTCATCTCTGAGCGCCGCGCAGCTTGTTTACCTGTAATGTGCTGCTGCTAGTTTTTTAACTAGCAGCTTAACTTTAATGAGTTTTGCTGCAGCTAATGCGTTATTTAGAGGATGCGTTTCGGTGCCCCAATCAATCCCACTAGGATATACGTGGATCTAAATGTCTTCCAAATGACTCCAATGACACCAAAGTTATATGGGTGAGTAAATGGTCGTATTTTATGCCAGGAATAAGGTCCAGGTTGTAAAAAACAGTAGTTCCCCTTTGAGCTGCAACCGGTCTACACGCTAGTGGGCGACCTTGGCGGACGCATTAATACCTGTGCAGTGGTATGCTGGCATTGTCCTGCAACTTTGCCACTAAAACCCAATGTCCAGCCAGCTTTGTAGAGGGTGCAGCGTATGATCTGACATGCAACTATAAATTTAGACACACCTTCCATAGATAAGCGGGTGGGTGGGTGGTTGGGGGGGATATGTTCTCATGACTGAAGGAGCATGAAGGAGCACTTCACTGTGGTTAACGGCATAGCAGATGTTTTTTTTTTGCTTTTTTTTAAATGAATGAACCCTCTGTGCACGTTTGCTGTATCATCATTCCACAACAGTTCGCAACCCATCTGTGTGAACCCACCACTATTGTGTATGCTGACTCACTGTGACACTGCCACGGCTTACTGGGACTGCTGAATTGAATGGAGCCTTTGTTAAGGTTATTAGTAATACCTGTCCTTTCCCTGATCAAAAAAGAACACGCTGTCACAGTGACAATCACTTTTATTTCTTGCTCTGTGGGAATTTCTCAAAACTATTCTTAGCAAAGCTTTGATGCGAGGGAATTCAAATGTGACAGCTGTTTATGAATAAAACTGCATGTTGTCTGTTTACAGTGACCTCGTTTCCATGCCTCGCATACCTGTTCGTCACTTTTCACAGGGCACAGACGAGTCAAAAACTTGTCTGACAGATCTAAATGGCTCGTCACCTATTTGTGGTGACCATGGAGACAAGCCAGGAACAAAATTAAAAGACATGAGGTGAAACGAGGCCACTGTTCTGAGGACAGTTTTGTGCAAATTAAATGCGTGATCGAGAAATAGCTTTCACTGCGAAATATTCTGAATAGGCTTCATCTTTACTGCTGCTGGCACATCATGTGCACAAAGCTAGATTATTTAGGCCTTTCAGTATCATCGAGACTAATCACTGTTCTAATTGTCTGTGAATGGGTCTGTAAAAACAAAATGCTTCTAGTTGAACCTGCCCCTGCATTTGGACCGAGTCCAGGCTACGTCAGTTATGACTGATGTTAGCTGTGCATCATAGACCGAGACACCCATGGCCACATTCCTGCATAGCCAGCTACATGGCAGCATTCACGTAGCTTGGAGCAGCACTAGAAATATACAGATTTAAACGATTTAATCACACTGAATCCAAAACATCTCCAAATTGTTCATTCCTAATCCAAATGTGTCCAACCCCCCCGCCCTCCACCTGCCCATCATCACAACATGCTGTGACCCACAATTCACAGAAACCGCACCGAATTGCTTCACGGGAAACACACAAAAACCTTATTGTGTGAGCCAAGAAACTTTAAGATAAACTAAAAAAGCCCCCGGAGAGTCAGCTAACAGCCAATGACAATGTTCCTGTGAGCCCAGACAATAGTGAGTCATTGCAGCAGAGCCGTCAGATCATCCACCCGGCTGCAGGAACCTGTTTGCGGTGAGGAGGTACTTCCTGTACGGCAAACATTAACTAATGATGTCATTTACACCATTTTATCATGAGTGTGGAAAGAAAAGGATTAGCTTCTTTAAGGGCTGTCTAACACTTGTGCGGTATGAATTGTTCTAGGAGCAGTTGACCTTTTCCACAGCAGACGTTGCGACATGTCATAAGAGGAAAAACATGGCTGTAATTGATACCATTAGTAATGGACTCGTTCCACTTTGGTGTCACAGTTTCACAGTTGTGCCACCAGTACACTGAGTACGGCCGAGAGACTTCCAGGAAATCATCAGCCATTGTTAATGTTATCAAATACGCTTGTTCTTTTCTTTTTCGGACTAAAATGTCTCGTGGAGCGGTTTCAGTTGTCACACATTCAGAAACCACTCTTCTAAGTTGGAAGAAAAGAGACCCTTCAGATTTTCCAAACGCTTCCTCGTGGGATCTGAGGAAACATACAGCAGTGTTTCAGCAAGCCTGCAGTAAATAACTTTAATAACAAGCACGAGCCCGACATTTCATCCCTGCCAAACAGCTCCCATCACTCTTGCCCACAGCTGGTCGACCTCCACGTGACCCGGGGGTGAAGGGTCAGCCTCTCGGGGTCCATTAATGTTCCTCCTGACATCCACTCACATGCCCAAAACACTCCCTCCTGTGCACGTACCCGCAAACACAAGCACACTTGAACGCACGCACACACACAGAATGCAGTCGGAAGGGTCCAGATGAACTGCGATCCTGGACGTTAACCACTGAACCCTGTTCAGTCACTTGAGAAATTTACCTCACACGTCTTTGTTTTTCCTCTTGTTCCGCCGTTTGGAACACGATCCTCCTCCGCAAGGATTGTAACTTGCGCGTGTTTGTGTTGTCTGTCGTCTTTCTAGGCCTTCGTGGTGGCGAGGTCGCGGAGGTCGGGCCCTGTCTGAAGGCTACACCTGGAAGTTTCATGATATGTGCCGGGATCGACAATGTTTTGTTGTCTTGATTGTCTGTACTTTCAGTATGTATGCTGTTTTTCTGCACGCAAAACACCGAGTTCACGTGCTGACTCTCTGGTGTAGGTAGAGATCGGGAAATCAAAACAGAATAATACACACATATTTAACATTTGCAAAATTAGATTCAACTGAATCAAGTTTCTCCTGAAAACACGACTGCAGAGCAGGGTAACCCATTTTCTCAAACCCCGACGCTAACTCCCTTACTGCATAATTGACTATTCATCAAGAAAAAAGCCAGAGGCTAAACTTGTGGTTGGCTGGATTTCAAAATTAAAACATTGGGAATAAGGCAAGAGGAGGCAAGACATAAAAATCTGCGCGGAGATAAATCAAATTTAGACAGGAGAGAAATGTGAGCGATGCAGCAGCAGGCAACAGGAAACACAGATAAAAACAGACAAAGGGCCTTGGGTCGTAACACTCTTCCTCGCCGCTGCCTGTTTACTTGACTTGAGTTAACAAAAATGCATCGCTGATTTCATCTGGCCCAAGACACAATAATAATTTGATCAGGCGCAAGTTACAGGAGGGGGATTTGGTTGAAACAGCTGAAAACCGGTTGGAGGAGGATGTGATATGATCTTCTTTTTTAATAATCCTGTTGATCTTTATCTCCAGTTTCTAATGAGCTCCTCCCGGATCGGATTACTGCGGCAGAAAGACGCCTCCGTCTCCGCGTCCCAGGACCGCGCTTGCGATGACGCATCTTGGCTTCCTTTCAGCTTTTGTTCAGGTTCGTTGTTGAAGTTTGAAGGTTACAGAGAGATCGCTGTCGTTCCTCGGTGCAGGCTGAGGTGGCTGTCTTGGTTTGTATGCATGCCCTGCCCTGGGAGGAGAATTGTGTGGGTGTTTCAGTCAGCTTGTCTACGTGCAGAGTCAGTTCTGTCTTTGACATATTTTGAACATTATTCTTTCTGGAGTCACCTTCATGGGTGGTGCAATGGAAACTTTATCTCCAGCCAACACAGGCATCATCTGTATCTAGGAAGGTGCAAAACTGTAACTACAGAATGCATCCCAAACATACCTAGTCTTTTAGTTCAATTTCGATCCTAAGCAGTCTGTTCACAGGTTTTACTACAGGTGTGTAGTGTGAACACACGCAGGATGTATTGAGGAGGATTGAGGAAATATTCTGTCCTTACACATTAAAGTGATTTCATCGATAACTATCTGCACGCCTAATTAACACCTATAAGGAGACACGTCAAGTGAAGTGATGGATTTCGTCAATAATCACTTGAGTCTTTGCCTGAGATTTTCCTGGCATTGCTTCAAATAGCTCAATTATCTGAGATAAATAAACATTTAACAACTTAATGTGTGGGCTTTCGGTGAGAGACAGAGACCTCACAGCTTGTTCCAAAATATACATCGTCTCCCCAAGTCTGCTGTGCCCCATGTTGTACTGGTGTGATGCACACAGAGCTCGAAACTGGAATCGAATTCCAATCCGATCGAATCTGGCTGGGGACAGATGCAGAGGCACATGCCAGATGCGAACACATAACTGAAGTTGGATACTTATGACTGGATAGGCCAGGTCATTCGTTAATGCAAGGTCTGAACAAGGCCCCAAGATCCAATGCCTGGGTCCTTGTGTCAAAGTAAAGTCAAGTTACAATGTGACACAAGAGTTTTTTTGCCATTGCCATTTGTTCCACACGTGTAAATTAATTCTCTTTTATTTCTGTGTCTGTGCATTGAACACTTTTCCTTTCCCCTGGGATTTGATTTTCAGAGGTAAGCACATTGTGCCTTCTTTCACTAGAAACAAGTGATGCCAAAATGACAAATTAGTTAATGCTCGCTCGCATACACAAATTAGTGTCTGCTTTGCACAGAGGTACATATGAAAGCACCTCCTTGTCTCACTAGTTGGGTTCTGGTCAGTGTTTCAGTATTTACTTATTCCCACTACAAAGAACGCAGAACGGAACAGGGATGTCAGTGGGGGATCCCGTCGTTAACACATCCTTGTGGTTCCTCAGCATATCTACTCCTTCTCCACATCAAGAGTGGAGGTAGAACTGATAAGGACCCTGGTGGATAGGAAAGTGCATTCCAGTCTGCGAGGCAAACAAGGAACAAGCGAGCTGTGGTGTAGATTAATCAAGTGACGGATGCTGGCCTCCAGCCATTTACAGGAAGCAGGAATGTAACCAGTTGTCATTCGGTTTCTCGTTAAAAAAAAAATACTCTTGCATACTCCTGCTTTTTGCAGCTATGCATCAGTGCATTGCATTATAAGTGGGTTAACAGTAGGTAAATTATAGAAAGAGGTAGGAGCCGTTTTGGCTCACCTGACCAGAGATTTTCGTATTCGGTGTATAGTATCAGGTACTGCAGTCCAGGTTAGGTTTTGAAATATTACCATTCATTTTATACAGCGTTTTGTGGATGTCTGGCCACAAAGACGGTGCAGCAGCAGCGTCTCCACTCCATCTACTGCATGCCAACTGTAACAAGTGCACCTGCTGCCAAGAATGCTGCAAAGGATCACTTGTGGAGCCTCCACTTTAATTCAAGAGGAGATAGAACACCTCAGTGCAAGTATGCAGAACAGAACAGGGATTATTGGTTTTAACCCTAGACTAGTTCCTGCTGCAGGAATTCTCGAGGCGAGTAATCTGATACCTGCGCCTGACCCTGGGCCGGAACAGATTATTGTACGATGTGACATGCGCCTGACAATCTTGTACGAGAACTGTCTACCGAAGTCTTCAACGGTCCCAAAAGTAGGGTTGAAGCATTAGACTTGAAATGAAGAAAATAAAATAAAGAAAATCGAGTGTGTGTTGTGTGTGTGTGTTTGTGTGTGTGTGCCTGCACGTGTAAAACCACAGGACTGGCAACAGCTAATCTGACTGCTATGCAGGAATTAATTTGCAACAAGAACCACACAGACGGCATGATGTGGTTTAATCGTCTATTAAACTCCATAATTAGAGGCTTTTTTAAAGATCGGACTGAGTCACTGAGACGTTCACCAACACACAGAGTCTGATGTAACTTCTCGTCTTCGCTCTGCTGTTTAGGCTGAGCACCGAGAACGCAGGCTCGGGGGCAGGTGAAGGGGCGTGTCCAATGCCACTGGGGGATAAACATTAACTTTTATCTTTTTAAAGCATCATGGCTTATCGCTTAGTGGACCGGTACTTCTTTCAGTATGATCCATTTTAATCAGTACAACCTTGAGAAATATTACTGCAGCAAAGTCATTCAATTTTCTTCTTTCTTCTTCTTCTTCTTTTTTTTTCCAACTAAGATTACACAGTTTACACAGGTACATACTGAGTGAAAACTACAGTTAAGGGTTTGGTAACTAAACATTACAAATGTCAGGTAATATTTACATTCCCTAACCTTGTAATATTCACTCTGGTAAAACTCCAGAGAAGGTATAATATTTGTCCTTGTGTGGTTTGTCAAGTACAGCAGCTGAAATACAGAAAGTGCTCTCGATTTTAAATCTCAGTTCTAGTTTGTCAGAAGGACCAGGAGCATGCCCATCTCTGCCGTGACACTCATATCAGAGTTTGAAACATTCACACATGCAGCAAAGCGCAGGAAGTAGTACTGGTGGAATAGCCAGCCGTGGGTACATCTGAAATGAACGGGGCTGCAAAAGATACTGATCACTGACAAATTTGTACACCAATCTGATATAACATTACGGTCAATACGACGTTCCTAATATAGCATAGGTCTCCCTTGTGTCTCCAAAACAGTTGAATGGACATGGGCCTTCTGAGGGTGTCCTGTGGTGTCTTCCAACAGAATGTTGTCAGTGAGGGACTTTGGGTCCTATGGGTTGAGGGGAAGGGTTTCTGTTCTGTAGATCATCCCACAGATACTTGATCAGTTTGGGATCTAGTGAATTTGGAGGCCAGGTCAACACCTTGGGTTGTTTTTCATGTTTTTTGAGTTGTTCCTAAACTGTTCCTGTGTGTGTCCCTGTGTGACGTACATGACTAAGTAACATCCACATAAATGCCAGGTCCAAAAGTTTCAAGATGGTCTGCATCATTTACTTCTCCTGTCTGTAGTTTTAATGTTGTGGCTGATCGGTGTATTTACCATTCTCTCCTTTAAAACCATGAGCCTGAAAATAAATGCTTAATCCTCAGCACACACTGAGTTTTTATTAAGAAAGCAAAGGCCCTCACCAAGGCTGTGTGTTGCTTCTAGAAGATTCAGGCCAAGTCCATTCAGCTGCAGCTGGTGCTAGTCGATGCTAAAGTAGTGATGTTAGGGCTAAGTTTGTCCGTGGTCTGATTTTGCTGCTGGTTTTTGTTTTCTTATGATGTACCTCGGTGTCTTCCATGTAAGCATACGTGGACAATTAATAAACTCTGAAGCTTTATCCTGCAGACCTATGCAGGGAGTTCTTTGTCTGACTGCTTTCAGAATGTAAGGTGCATGAAGGCTAGAAAGAAACAGGACCTGGTCAAAACTCCAGCAACACATCTTCCCAAACAGAAAAAAATAAATTAACCTAACCTAGTTACAGTTATAACTGAGCAGCAACTGTAGTCAGTAGCATAGGCAGTCATAGTCCTCATGGCTGAAAAGGCAAAGATTGCAGAGAACACTGGGAAACGAGACTGAAACGGTGGAAAATAAACTCATCACCGTTTTAAAACTTGAATTAGAGACCAGCAAGCGTAAAGAGGTTGTATACTTTTAAAAGCCACACTGAGCATATTTAGGATGGCATCAACACTTCTGAGGCTAGACACATGTGACATCACCACACAGGAGTCCATGCCAAGATATTACTGAGGAGTGAGACCTAATAACTCAGGGTCTCTTTGTTTTTTATGTGCAGTGGCTGTTTTCACTGCAGTCCCTTGCAGTCTGTTTTTGCAGATATACCCATTTTCCCACTGGACAGGCACCCTGGCCTGGCTCTAATCTGTGAATCCGGTGGGAAGTCACAACGGTCAATATTTGTCAGTGTGGTAGGCGGTGATCAATACGGACTGCTGTGTTTTCACACAGATGATAAGAAGCCCAGTTAATCTGAGAGCTGTCTGTGATGACCTGTTAACTATGACCCTACGCGTAAAGAAATCTGAACCTGTTTGAACACCCCGTGGCTTCGTGGTTACATTTTAAAGAAGCGGGGATATAGATGAAATGCGGATAAGGCGGCGCAAATCTCAAAGTTTGCACAGAACAGGGCAGTGTTATTCCTGCACGGGTGCAGAATCCAAAACACAAACCTTTACAAAGGTTCAAGTGATTTCTCTAAATGGCACACCAATTGTGGAAACGTTTATGTGTAATGGCACCGCATTTTAAGATTTTTGGATAAGGGTCGAGGAGTAGGGAGGTGGCCCTTTATCAAGACTGGACGCACCTAATTCGGTGCATTGAATAACACGGCAAACACACAAAATGCCTACCAACAGCACGTGGCTAAATGATAACAAACCGCATTACTAGCCCCTTTGGTAGAGACTCTCTCAAGGTACAAAACAGCATTGGTAATTTGTGAAATCATGACATTATGTTCCTCCTCATGTGACAAAACGTCTTATGGGCTGCAGGAAAACTAAAGTTCAGTCCTTTTTATGTCTAAACCTTGGGAAACATTTACCACTCTGGCACCAGATCACAAAATTCTGCTCCTGATCTGCACAGACAAATGACACTGTCCTGCAGTTAGTGACTGGATGATGTTTAACTCGAGGGACTTGTTGCTGAAACAGCTGATTCAATGTGCGATTACTTACTGAGCTATGCAAACATCTGACTCAGGCAGCCACATGAGGCTTCGGCTTAAACCAAATTCGTGGGAGTGCTTGTGTCATTCAACTATATCGCCAGCAATCTGCAGTGCCCTTCCGGTCATGCAGAAGGCTCCTGCATTCATCATTTGCTTTGCAAATTGGTGCACCTTTGTCCTGTGATGGCAGCTTTGAATACCTGTATGTACAGAAATTGGTCAGTAGCAATGTGTCCAGTAGCAAATATTTGTCCCAGAATCCTTGAATAATGTGATTCAGCCACAGTAGCGTCTATTTAATTTCTGTATTTGCTTGTTTTGCTGAAGGTTGCAAAAAAGCGCGTACCAGATGATGGGTGCAGCACACATAAGTTCACTCATTGGCGCAGAAAATGAATCCTTAAATTCTTCTAATCTGAAGGAAGGAAACTGAACTGCACACAGATTGGTACACGCCAAGAAACACCCTGCTTTTGAGTCGACTGCACAACCACTGAGAAACCACCAGTCACTGATGTCACCGGCCGCCGCATTATGCCTGCAGACTTGCAGTAACCAGGAGACGGAAACATCCACAGCCCCGCTGAATTTCCTCCGAGCCGCTCATCCTCCTTCTGTTCGTCCTCAGCAGGGGCGTGTGCGCGGAGGTTAGGCGCGCACAGACCGCTTCGCATTTCCATCTGCATACACACAACGACAAGAAACACCCATAGCGTACACGCGCACACCTCGAGAAAGGTCAAACCACAAAACACTGCGCTGCGTTGAGTCACCACCAAAAATGGAAAGTTTTAATCTTTTTTTTATTTTTTATTTTTCCTCAAATCTGAGAACAAACTGAGAAATAGGAAGGGGGAAAAAAAAACAGACGTGAAAACTAGGCCATTTGTCATAATTTCCCGCGGCCGGTAGCTGTGGACAGAATGAGAAAGTGGTCGCCATGGCTGGGGACGTGATGGTGCATCTTAAACAGGCGGGAGTTCCACCAGAACGGGAAGGGAGGCGTGGCACGGGCATGGCACAGACGCGGCACGAACTCGGAGGGACTGAGGTAGCCCCTTTAGTCGCGCGTAACATGGACGCGGAGGTGATAGATGGAGCTGAAGGCAGGATATCTGGGTAGTGTTGAGGTGTGTGTGCGTGTGTGTTTCTGGTCTGTGTATTGGGACCTATAATGCTGTTGGTCTGGCTGCACTTGTGACTGCAGGACATAAGCCATTCGTTACACAGAGACAGTTACACACCAGGCTAAATGAGGCTTATCCAGCAGTCTGGCTGGAGGTGTGCGCGTGTAGGCGTGTCTTTGACTTTTACTGTATTTTATTTATTTTTTTCGGTATGAGTGTAAAATGTTAGCGTATGTGCGCGTAATGATTGTGTGCGCGCTCCGTCTCCGCTGCGCCATGTCACCACTCTCGTAAAAGTCACCGCAACGAATGCTAACCCCAAAACCTGCGCGACCCAGAGAAAGAGAGAGAGAGAGAGAGAGAGAGAGAAGAAAAGCGATTCTTGATGTGAGGGAAATCAGAATTGAGCTCATTACTTTTTCCACAATGAGAAAGTTGTTTGTGTGACACTCCTAATTCTAATACTTGTGCCGTGGCGGCCTGCTTTTATTTGGAAATTTCCCTGGCTGTCCTCCTTCCTCCTCTAAGGACGCTAGGTCGGCTCTTTTTCTGAGCTGCATTTTCCAGAAAAGCCAATAAGTTTGACATAATTGACAATAAACAGAGGATAAGCAGATTAATTAAGTCAGGCCTAGACAAACGTTGTAAAGCAAGCTTTCATTTGGACTTGAGCAAAAAGACTAAAGACATTTTTTTTTATTTCTTTTTAAAGGCCGTGTGCCAGTGGCAAAGAAATAAAGCACTCAAGACGTTAGAGGACAGACTTAATAATGTCATCAAAACTGCATTCCAACACAATAATCTGAACGGACCCGACTTTACAGCCGCCTTCGGCTGGAATCGACCTGAACGTCTTTGATTTGCTGCAAACACCAGTTCTTTTCTCTTCTTTCGCTGTTCGCTCCTCTAAAACTTTTATTTACCCACTCAGCGTGGCAGGATCATTTTCAGGGACGCTCGGCTTCGCGTCCAGGCAGTTACATTCACACTTGAGAGTTGCCAGTTCAACCACAGGCTTCCACTTAATGGACAGTGAGCAGAGAAAGTGTGGCCCCTTCAATGGTGGAAGGTTAGTTTTTCTTAGTCACTTGCGCTATGCAAACACTCACAGCCAGTCTGGGAATTAACATTTGATCCCCTGATCACAGGCCTCAAGTGCAGTGAGCTTTTCTCTGTGTTTAGTAGCTTCGAGCAAAAACATTTTTTGAATAGAATGATTCAAATGGAATGGGCCATATGAAAAGAGCTATAGTCCAGTGTAAGTAATGCAACTGTGACATTAGAGATGCGCTTGGAGATCACCTTACAGTTGCGCCCATTTTACTGCACCCACGTGACTGAATGAGGACGCTTCATTTATTCACTAAAGCCATATGCTGTTCGGATACACCGGCCTTGTTTAAATGTGCGAGAGCCAGCTTTTGTTTCTTCCCGTGAGTTTGCTGTAACACTGCTGATAGCTAAAGGATATTAAACAAAGTGAAGTTTCAGTCTGTTATTTTCGTAACGTAGCGTCTAGAAAGGAAAGCCTCGCTACGAAACCCTCCCTGTCACAGCGAAAGAATGCGAACGTGGCAGCCAACAATACAGCGTAGTAATAATGAAAGCAAATCTGTTGCTGCTGTGAAGGCATCAACAGATGGACACTGAACTACACATCTGAACTTTATGGTTGCCACAGCAGTGCTCCCATTAATCAGCTTTATTGGACTTATATTTACAGCTTTTGCACATACAAGGAGTTTATTCCCTGCATTTAACCCATCCACGGAGTGTGATGAGCACACTTGGAGCAGTGGACAGCCATGTAAGACACCTGGGCATATTGCTTTCTAATACAGCGTAATGACTCAAAATCTACAAAAAAAGGACCACATATTGTCGCTTTACTGAACCCAGACCCTGACACCCCCAGATCAAGCACTAAGGCGATGGTGGTAAGTATAAAGAGGGAACTATAGAAGGAGAAGAGAGCCGCAAGCACTAAGGTGATGGTGGTAAGTATAAACTCCCTTTTAACAGGAAGGAACCTTAAGCAGAACCTCAAGCACATATGGGGAGAACCATCTGCTTGAGGCCAGCCGGGTAGAGACAAAAAAAGAGGGAAATGTAGACGGAGAAGGGAGCTGCAAGAACTGAGGCGAAACAAAAACTCCCTTTTAACAGGAAGGAGCCTTAAGCAGAACCTCAAGCTCATATGGGGAGACCCAAATGCTTGAGGCCAGCCAGGTAGAGACAGAAAAAAAGAGGGAAATATAGAAGGAGAAGAGAGCGGCAAGCACTAAGGTGGTGGTGGTAAGTATAAACTCCCTTTTAACAGGAAGGAGCCTTAAGCAGAACCTCAAGCTCATATGGGGAGACCCAAATGCTTGAGGCCAGCCGGGTAGAGACAGAAAAAAAGAGGGAAATGTAAACGGAGAAGAGAGCTGCAGGAAAAGAAGATGATACATACATCTGTCTTACATACATCTGACTAAACGTTACAAGTGGCATCTAATTATGGCACAAACAAGAGGACAAGATACAGCTGATGGTGCTCACAAAATTACTCCTGTAGGGATAAACAAGAGCACAGGGGCATGAAACTTTAAGTGACAACAGCTGTTCCATTACGGGTGATTTATCTCGGATTGGTGGTTGGTCAGAGAATGATGCATTCAGGTAGGAGTGGATAACTACAAGCCATGAATACTGGTTGATGAGGCCGTGATCAAAGATGAGGAGCATTTAGCTCTGCAGATCAGAGGGCTGGACACGCATTCGCAAGAAGAAGATGGGAAAGGAGAAAGGAAAGGGAGATGGAGAGAGGGAGCTCGTAACATGCAATAAAGTAGTTGTAGTACACAAATGCATGGGAACCAAGTGCAAAAAAAGAAGAGTTCCGGGGCAACTGCACAAAATTTCTGGCTATCTTCGAACACACTGTACAAAAATGGTCTCGTAAAGTCCCAATAAAACATCAAATACTGTATGTAACGATAACCAGACTGAAAATGTACCGTTCATGATCTACTTACTCTTTCTTAAAAGTATGTCCTGGACTTGTCACAGTGGCAATTCCCAGTTAATGCCGTCCCACATCCTCAATAAACTCCTTTAAAGGGACTATTTTAGCTCATGTTGACCGAGCTTTCATCTCCAGTGTTCTAAAGTGGTCCCAGCGAATATTTGGGATGAATGTGCAAACAGGGATCAATATTTTCTCGGTGACTTAGATTAGCCTACAGGCTCCTCTCTCTCTGACCTCTGACCCCGCTCATTTGTTATCACCTCTGTAATTCATTTTCAGGCTCAAATCAACTGACTCTGCACACACAGTTCCTCCAGCTGTCTTACTATTCCTCCAGCCTCCACCCCAGTCCTCCACACACACACCGCCCTCTCTCTCTCTCTCTCTCTCTCTCTCTCTCTCTGCCCTCTCGGTTTCCTCCATAATGATGTTAATAAAGTGAGCAGAATGGATTATCCAGATTCCCATGGCAGCTGGCCTGAGGACTGCTCTGTCTCCCGCTCCCACCCACCTCCCTCTGTTTACTGGAGGGAATCATTCACTTAGCCTTATCGCTTTACACCAACGCTATCTCGGCACACACACACGCAGGCCATGCAAACACACAGACACTGATTAGCGGCGTGTTTACATGGCAACGTTGTAAGCACAGGGAAAAGTTAGAAAGGTGGGAAACAAAGGATTGGCCTGGGCCTTCTATCGGCAAAGATCAAACAGAAGGTGCACTGAAAGACGGCGAGAAAGGCAACATCTTCTAAATGTTTTCCAAATGTCCTTCCCTGAAGACTGAGGAGACATGCACAGTGCACAGGACACAGGCCCATATTCCTGCCATGGGTTACGGGGTAATTGCTCCAGCAAACCTCTATCCAATCTAATATGAACTAACGATGCCGCTCCGATCACTCCGTCAGACGTTGCCAGACAGAGCGCATTGAGGGGCGAAACATGCTGTAGTTCCATTAAGCTGAACTTTCTCAGGGCTTCAGAGCTGCAGAGAAAGAACAGTGAGGTTGGCTGGATGTCGGCTTTGTATCCAGTTCTATTCAGTTAAGCCCATGGTGCTTCTGTCTTGCAGGTTGCAATAAAAAAAAAAAAAAAAAGTAATATTGTGTAACACAAGACATACCAAGCAATCAGAATTTGAGTTAGTATCGACTAAGAATCATCTGTGAGAGGTGATTTTCAGTTGCTGACCAGGATCCATCCATCCCTTCGATTTTTCCCTCAACGGGAAAAATGAATATGGACCAGCACTTAAAAACTACTGACAAAGACCAGACCAGCTGTGCGTCTTAGTGAGGGCTTGGGCGCATCTGGAGGCCATCAAGAGGAACAGGTAGTGCAAGATTCCCAGGCACAGTGACCAATGTAGCCGTGCCTCTGGAATGTGCCGACAATAAGTACATTTACTCAAATACCGTGTCTGCAAGTACAAATTAACCTCCCATATGTAAAACTCTTATAATTAAATCCTCCTTCACCAACTACAGCAGTTATATGCCAGCACAATTCACCCACACAGTACTTCTGATACCCTGTGATTTGTTGATACGACCTTCTTTTCTTTTTAGAGTTCCACATTTGCCACTGCCATAAATAATATAATACAACAATTAGCCATAACTTTAAAACTACCCCTAATTATTGTATTATTTCCCTTCATGTTGCCACAGTAGCGCCACAGTAGAATGGACTCTGCAACACCTTCTGAAGGTACCCTGTTGCATGTTAGCAGCAGATCCTTGAAGTCATGTTTGGTCAAAGGTGGGGCCTCTGTGGATCGCACTTGTTCTCCAGCACATCTCACAGATACATGATCCAATTGAGAAGGGCAAACCCACGCCTCGAACTGAACTCAAGATTTCTGCATTCTGCTGAAAGAGGCCACTGCCATCAGGGAATACTGTTTCCGAGAAGAGGGTGCACGCAGTTCGCATCAGTGTTTAGGTAGGTGGTACGTGTCAAAGTAACACGTGAACTTAAGAACCCTAAGTTGCCCAGCAGAACATTGCTCACAGTATCCCACTACTTCTGCTGGCTTGCCTTCATCCAACCCTGTTGCCGTTGCTTCCCCAGTAAGCAACGCACCCAGTCGTTCATATGACGTAAAAGAATATGTGATTCTTCAGACCAGGGCACCTTCTTCTATAGCTCCGTCATCCATTGTAGATGTTTTCATTGGACCCATTGGCAGCCAGCTGTCATAGCCACCAATAAGGTTTTCAACAATTTTATATATATATATATATCACCCTTTATCCAGGTGTCCTACTTTATGTAGAAGCCATGAATGGTCCAACACCTTATGATTTGCATTAAACTTACTCTATGTTTAGGGGCTAGTGACATATGATTATGTAAAACTGTTGTAAAATTCAAATAAGGAAACAGTATTTGGATTTTAGGAGGGCTGTCATGTGTTGATCATCAGTTGTATTTAATCATATTTAAAAGCTGTGCCAATGGGACTCTCAAACCAAGGCAATGTAAGTTTGTGAAGGCCCGGATTGTCTGGTTAACACAAAACAATCTGCTCAAGATTGAGAAATTAAACTCAAATGAATCTCAATTTAGTGATTTCTCAACAGCTGACGACAGAGTTGTCCCAGGAAAAGATGGCATTTCCGAAACAACCCTCGTGAGGATGGAGTCAAAGCGAGTCAGAGAGTTCAGCAAGTGCACCTTCGCTGTACCGTCAGGAGAGCTCGAATTAATGAACACAATGAAAGGAACCGGGTGAAACAGAGATCCTAAGCAAGAGGGGGGAAATGGATGTTGCTAAAGTAGCTCCAGTGAGTGGGAGTAAAGATCGGCAGAGGCGAAGAGTAGGAAACAGAGGTGAGATTGTGGCAAAAGGGGGCGAAGAGGGAGGGAGGCAGGAAAAGAGACACTGGCCAAGTGGAGAAAGTATGATGGAGACTGTACCTGAGAATGAATACACTCTATGCACTTCCTTAATATACTTATCCATTTAGCTGAGGAGCGTGTGGTGCCAGCTCCAGGGATTCGTTACGGCCTCAATCAAGTCATCCACACTCAAGTGTACTGGCATTCGACGTGGAATCAAAATGGAAAAGTGGTTGATTGAGTTTAGGAGGGGATATTTCTTAAAGATTAAGAAAAGGAATACTGTCCTGGAGACCCTTTCGCTTTGCACTTGGAGACCAATCAGGATTACGCAGCAGCCGAGGAAACCAATCAAATTTAGGCAAAAGTGAGAAACGGCGCTTCCCTCCCTTATCCTGTCCCCTCTCTTTTTTCCTTTTTTCTTCCCGTCACTCATTCATTCCACATCTCCCCTTTCAGACATCGTCATATACATCATTTTCCATTAGTCAGCCACTGTATCCATCAGTCAACAATATCTCCATCTCCTATCTTTGCCCCAATCGCCGCCATCTCGCTCTGCAACGTGAGGCTCAGCAGAGCGCCACCAGGCTCAGGGCAAACCTAATTTGGGCTCTTAATTTCTGTCAGCCCTGTTGGACACAGTTATGTGGAGGAAGGGGGCGGAGCAGGGGGGTAGGGGGTAGGGGGTGGGGGTTCTATAGGCAGCCTCAAGCGTAAAGAAGTAGCGGTTCAAAATGTTCATTTTCGAAACCCCTTCTCCACGCTGCACTCTTCTTTTTTTGTCTATTCTCCTGCCTTTCTCATCGTCACTTTCCCCCCCATTGTCCCCCTTCTTTCTCTAAATATCTCCGCTCCCCCCACCCACCCAACCCGTTGCTCCCCCCCTCCCTCCCGCTCTAATTAATTCTGCTGTGAATTAATTACCAGGGGGAATCTTCCCAAAACAGAAGAGAGAGAGGGGGGGCGAGAGTTGGTGGTGGTAATGGGGAGGGGATCTGCATTAATCACCCCTCTATTCCTCAGCAAAAAAAAAAAAAGAGAGGGAAACAAAAGAGGCCACGAAATAAAAGAACATAACAAAAACATGATAAACAAAATTGTTTACTTCGCCCTCACCTCCGCAGCTGAAACCTCATGGGGATGTGATTAGGGAAGCAGGGCTCTTTCTCTCCCCTCTTTCTTTCTTTTTTTTTTTTTCCTGTTTCCCTGCCCCTCCTTGCTCCACTCATTCCTCTTTGATGAAGTTGTGGGAGTTCAGAGGGAAGCGGCGCGGCTGGGATATCGCCCGAGCACAAAGCACCATGGGAAGAGCAAACTTTGGCTCATCCGACGAGAGGGCCTGGAAGAGGTGTCTGCACGACTCTCTCTCGCTCCCTCTCCCTCCGCGCCCGCTCGCGCTCAGGAGTGCTGTCATAACCGACTGATTAAAACTTCGAGAGCGACAAAACGCGACGCTAAAGCCGCTCATTGATATGTCATGCCAGGTCGCTTATTGTGCGCTTTCCCCTCATGCATGCTAATCAAGATGTTTGTGCGGCGAAAAAAGGCACGGAGGCTTGTCAAACTTCAGGGGGCCCAACAAACCGATGACTCAATCCTGCTTGTGCGCATGTTGCTGAGGTAACCGGGGCTCCAAGGAAGAGTGACAATGAGGAGATATGATGTCAAGAAGGAGCAACGCGATTGGGCAAAAACACCTACGTCGGACAATATATAACACTCTTTTTTTTTTTACCTCTTTTTTTTTCTGGTCTTTGTTTGGGTGGGAGACATGCTTCTTTCCCACATGGGTGACCAAAATCCCTGTCTGCGTGCATGTGTGTGTGTGAGAGAGTGAGAGAGAGGAAGAGTGGGTGGAGGGGTAGGTGGGGGAGGCTTTCTAGTCACACTCACAATGAAGATGTCATCAAACCAAGCTTAGCTCCCCTCCCCAAGTGTCCACACAGCGACTTGCCAACCCCACCCAGCCCAAAATCACACCCGCACACACAAGCGCGCAGGCATTCACTCTCTCTCTCTCTCTGCCTCCACGCCACGCCAAGCCCAGACCATCAACACAATGGCAGCTCCCTTCCAATAAAAGGCGGATTTGAATGAAATCCTAATCTGTGGTGCGCCACATAGGAAGTGTCCTGACCCATTGTCACAAAGAATAAAACATGTCTGCTGAGATGTATAGAAGCCTACTGCGAAAGAAAACAAAAAAAAACTGCTTTTCTCTGCTTGTTCCCACATTGTTTCAAAGTCACACGGGCTCGCAGGTAGACGCTTTATTAGACGGACTTCTGTACCGTCAAGAAAATATTTAGCTGAGTACAAGCATCCATCCAGGCTGCGGTTTCCACTCATTTCATTTTGTTATGATCCAAGCTTGAGGAACTGCTAGCTATCACGTATCCACATCCGACTCCTCGTACCCATACAATTCAGTGATTTTGCTTCCTGTTGCTGGTTCAGATCACAATTGTTACGATCCTCGCCGCAGGTTGTTTGGCAGCGGTGGAAAAACTCACGTTTGCAACCGTCGCTCGATGCAGTTATTTTCTCGCGCGGGCGCCAAGTCAAACAGCATCGTTCTCACCTGGCGAATGAAGCTCCCTCCGTTGGATTAAAGCCTCAAAAGGAGAAGAAAAAAAAAACTCCAAACTCGTACGGTTTGAACGTACCCTCGAAAAGCACAGCCGGACACTTTTAAGTTACCACACTGAATCTGTAAACATGTTTAACCGAGGCAGAGACAAAATAAGTGGCCAATTAGAGTGACATAACAGAAGCAAATCCATATGATTTATGTTTGTGAGGTGATACCGGGTTAAAAAGGGTTTTGGATGTGGAGCTCCTGTGGGGGGAAAAAAATGCTAAAATATTGCCAGCGTATTACAGTAAATGACACTGCATGGGGATAAAAAATGCAGACATGTTATATAACTTCTGGTAAAGTTTGTACTTTAACTCCTGCCTCTTTCAAAAGGGCAATCGTGTTTTGCCACGCTGGGTTTAGAGAGAGAGGGATAAATGTTGCTGGTGCATGTCTTTTTTTATTTATTTTTCCTTTTATAAATGTTGAAATTTTACCATGAGCAGCACCGGGAGGGATTTTAACTCTGACAGCTTAAACACCTCAAATCCTCTATTAACCATCAAAGCCTGACTGTTCACTGTCCACTCCCACTTACGGGCTGATGTCACTGTGTATCCTCTGAAGGGCAAACCATGTATGTCAAAATTAGTTAGGCACAGAAACCCCATCAGTTGGCATTCGAGAGGTATATTGAAGTGTTGAAACAGTTCAGCTTAGACCAACTAAATCTCCTGATAGTGGGGATGTAAGGATTGAGTTTACAGTTCCTATCTTTTAATATTTAGCATCCGAGTCCCAATCTGATTTTACATGAACAAAATTCCCTCTCCTGGAGATCCATAAAGGCTTTTCTTGTTTTATTTGTATTCTCCTAGATCCCGTGTGCACGGTGAGACTATATTTAGCCCAATAAATAGGCCTGTCAAAGTTAATGTAGTGTGGAGAAGGTAGCTAATACCTTGGCTACAGAAGCTGCAACAGACGGTGAAAACCTGCGTTCTTTGGTTCTGGTCATCCAACTCCACAAACTGCATAACCCTCTCTTGAATATTTTTGATTTGATACTGTCTTGAGGATACTTTTCTCTTCTTTTAAACGCAGCGTTCAAGCAGTCTTTGCCTGAGAGTACCCCGCACATTCCGTTTTGTTTGGTACTATTGAATGACGATCACGTACTACCACCTCACCAAACGTATGTCGTTGTTGCGCAATTTGCTGTTTGACCAGACAGAAGCACTTCCAAACAGCAGACGTGTGTGTGGAAGCTTCTTCCAGCTGCTTCTTCTTTCTTTTTCGAGGAAATAAAAGACGAGAAAGACGCTTCGGCCCCTCCAGGGACGTGGTTTTGGTTTGTGGCCGAACATTAAAAAACTGGAAAAGATCGTGCTCGGCTGAGGCCAGATCCTGATCTGATCGTTTAAAAAATGCATGGGCATCCCGACAAAAATAAAAATACATTTTCAAGCAAGTTTCTTTCTTTCTTTTTGGGGATGTCTGACTTTTTGACCGAAAAAAAAACACATAAATCATGCACCCTGTTTTTGGCGAGTAAGGCAAACAGGATTCAGGTGTACAGCTCCCATGGATTCAGTTACCTAAGTCCAGTTTTCCGTCACGCTGATTGTGTTTGCATGTCGGTCGTGGATGTACTGATTAAAATCAATGGGACTGCTCTGGATGCAGAAAAAGGCAGTATTTTCGCCAGTTGGGAGAACTGCACATCTGGGAGAATTACAATTTTTAATAGGGCTTCATTGGATATGCAGCTAGTAATGGAGAAAATAGTGCAGCAGTTAGTCTTTAGACTTGAACTAAATGTTGGGATGGTGACGTATGGGGGAGATGTGCTTGCAGGTAACGTTTTGACTTAAGTCAACGTTAAGAGTTAATCCATGGTTGGTGCGACTGTTCCTCACTAACCTACAGTTCCCTCCAGGTGTTAAGAAAACAGCCCAGCAGTCAAATTTAGATTTTCTTCCTGTATGAAGGCAGACTTGGAAGAATATTAAGTTGCAAACAGTTAAGCCGCAACTGCAACAAATTTAAGTAAGACCACAAATTTCTCAGACCACCGCCATCTGTCATTTCGGACACCCTTCATCCCGCTCAATGACACGGCTTTCTGGTGTTTAGTGAAGAGGCTTCAGTGCGTCTCAACTCAGCCCGGGCTTCTGTCCTTCACACAGAGGTCCATCGCCACGGTTTGGAAGTGCTGATGATCGATGAGGTACTGCGTCACTGCCTAGGGCATGCTCCGTCTGAACCGTCACCGTGCGCCCCCCCGCGCCAAGCCCGCCAACATCCAAAGACAATGTGATGCATCAGTCATCAAACTAGATTTTTTTCCCCCTCTGAAAAAGAGGATCTGAGCCCAAGTAAGGCATTTTCCCTTGCTCTAATCCCATCGTGCGCTGTGAACCGCCGGCCAGATGCAAACCAAAACTTTGAATTTCGTCCCAAAACCAGGCCTGCCTGATTTGGCCCACTTTATCACCCAAACAGTCAGACCATTCCCCCCACACAGGACAACACGTCCACATCCAGATGTCCAGACTCCATCCAAGCCCATCTCAGCGGGGCTAAGCTCATGAGCCAGCATAGGCCAACATGTTTCTACCTCATGTCAAGGGAACCTCCACTGTCTCAGCCCTGAGCTGGCACAAGCAGCATGTGGGGAGGGGTAACGGAGGAACTGGGGTTTGCTGGGGCAGGAGCTGCAGGATGAGAGACATCCATACAAACACAAACCAGATGGAGGGATAGACGGAGGGATGAGTAGGGAGGAGAACCTGAGTCATCCTCTCTCTCTTTCTCTGTTTCTCCAGTTTTCTTTCTGTCTGTGGAGACTCGGAGGTAGGTTTGTTTGGCCACATACTGTATGTGGTATTATCCAACGGGTAATTTCAACTCAACTTGATTGGTCAAAGAAGCAATTCCGCTTTGTGGACCGCTGTGCTGAAATGGAGTTGGTTAGGCCACTCTTTCTATCTGTTTAATCTCCAGTCTTTCTAAGTTTTGCATACAACTCAATAGAAACCTCTTAAGACCACATGGAGACAGTAACACTTCATACACTGCGACACCTAAAGGCAAGAGTTTAGAGGAGTTTAAACTACATGTATGTACAAATATGCATAGCAGGGCATACTTTCATATCGTCCAAAAGCCATTCATGGAGGTGTATTTGGCCGTGCACACTAAAAGAAATTGTTTCTTTGACTTATATGGATGCAAACATGCAGTGGTCCTCAACATCTAAGACAACTACAAAGCCTTTTTGTAGATGAGTTCAAGTACTTCCCCTTTGTCACTGGTGGAATGCACCAAAGTACATTCACAATTTCTGAGAACTCATACTCACCCTGTGTATTTCTATTTTATGTTTCTTTACATCTCTGTCACAGAGGGAAAGGGTGCAATTATGTGTCTGTTATTTTATAGATTAGATTGCATTAGTTAAGGCTGAACTAAGTTCATTTTTAATGAAGGGCCTACTTGCCATAAAATATTTCTATATTGCTGTACTAAAGGAAGTTCGGTGTCTGTACTGTATGTGCTTTAAATCTATACTCATCAGTTCCCATCCACTGTGTCTTGGTCCTGGCCTGGAAGCCGGCCCAAAGTTCCCCCACCCACAACATTTTTGTGGGGGATTTAAGGTCTGGAGTTGCTCCATTAAGAAATCATCAAGCCCAGCGAAGATATGTTGGGCCAGTCAAATCATTTGTGGAGTAGTGGACAAAATAATTGGTTGTAGGACTACCCAGTTGCGTGCAGAGGTGCAGAACTTTTCTATTGGATTAGGTCAGGACTCTGAGTTGGTCATTCCAAGACATTAATATTGTTATTCTTTAACATTCTTTTGTAGAACGACTTGTGAGCTTGTGGTCGTTGTCTTGTTGCATCACCCCGTTTCTCTCAAGATTCAGCTCAGGAACAGATGCACTGACGTTTTGTTTTAGAATATGCTGGTATAATTCAAAATTCATTGGTTCACCAATGATGGGAAGTTATCCTGGCACGACCACCCCCATGTTACAAAAATGAGATGAGGTTCTGATGCTGGAATGCAGTGTTATTTCGTCTCTAAACATGACACCTATCACTTACCCCAAACTATTCAACTTCGGCCCGTGCAGTCACACAGTTCCACAAACATGTGGTATGAAGATCAGAATGTGAAAAATCCGAGACTTTTTAAAACAAAATGGGAGACTAGACGACACCCGAGTCTCATTATTAATTATTAATTACAAACCGTTCAAAACAGCCCTTGAGATTAATTTGTAATCCAAGAGGTGGACTTACGTTTGCACCTCACATGTATGTAATAATGGCTCATTTTCCTCAATAAACAAAATAGAAAAGTAAAGTTATTGGGGTTTCATTGTCTACATTCATGGCCTTTCCACTGATGTTTGTGTAAAAACTTGTGTAGGGCACAAAATCTTTTGAGCTACACTGCTCTATTGCATACTGTTCTATATGTACGTTTGTGAGTCCATAAGAATATTATTAATATTAAAAATGTCCACGATACCCCTGATCTAGGATTGTCATGTAGATGCAGATGGTCTCAATCCTCAGTCCATTATTTTTACTTTTTGGTTTGCTTTTTAATTATATTTAACACATTTTTTTTTTTTTTTTTTTTTTTTTTTGTAATCCAACCATAGTCACACAGCACCGTACCAATCTCCAATCAAAACGAAATATTGTTTTGTGTTTGTGGATATTGTCAGGATGTTATCAAGCCACATTTTGCGCCATATTTGTCTTAGATGCTTCATTTTTTTTTTTTATTGTTTTCTCTGAACTATGTAGACGTTTTACACGCAGTCTGATCCAGAGCCACTAAACTGACACCGACACTTCAACACCCACATCAGCGTACTTATGTCAACAATTCTGAGACAAGTAAATCTGACATCACTCTTCCGAGACACGTGTCATAGGTTTGGCAGCTTTCGTACAGACGACAACAAGAAACAACAATGAGAAGAAAGCCAGATTACTTGCAAATTCTGGGGCTCGCGGAGACGCCTCATTTCAGTCGAAAACCGCAACGATATATCATAACTGAAATGGGTTTGAAACAAAAACAGATGTGACAGCTTATATTTTTGTTACTTTTGAGATGGCTGCCAGTTTGCGTTGGTGACAGCTATCAGCTAAAGATGTTATGAAGAGGGTTTCAGAGATTCAGATATGAGTAGTATTTTTGGCATGAAGGCCTGTGACGTGATCTGTCTGCCATATTTTCCCTTCTCCTGTCCTGTCTTCTCGTTCCATGACACCCAGTAGTGCATACTCTGTCCATCACACCTTTCTTTTCCACCAATAAATCTTTAAGTGCACATCCAAGGAGAGGCTGACTGTCCACCTTATAGGCCATTCACATGTGAGAGAGCAAAAGAACCTAAAAGGGGGAAAAGTGAAAAATAACAAGAAACATGACGGCTCTGATGTCATTCACCGTTAGAAGCCGTTAGTGGTTTTGAATGTTCCATTGCATGTTTTCAAGTCACTGTGGTGCGGGTGAAAGCCCATTGACATCTTACTATCACCCCATAAGTAACTTCACACACACTTGTGTGCATGTTTAGTGGTAAATTGGGAGCACTGAAGCAGAAGCGGGGTCACAGTAGCTCTTTGAGCAGCCCAGCCTTCCCTACACCTACAAGAATCGCACACACGAGCTTGCACAGGCCATCACTCCATCAGCACCGAGCGGCCGACGTTATGATGTCATCAGCACTGGCCCATCCTGTTTTTCCCTTGGCAGTGATCGCCGTGTGTCGGGTGGCACTGGCCTGAGGAATGAAAGATGAAAGAGAGAGAGTGAAAAGAGGGATGAAGGAGAAGACAGATGGGCGCACAGACCTGTCACCACCTCAACGCTACACTATTTCCACCCACTTAACTGCTTTTATTTCTCTCTGTGTTATTGTTCAAGTGTTTGCTACATTTTTATATGGTGATATTTTGCTGTTCTTAATATATTCTATATATTCTGTTATTGCTGCATGATGACCATGCACCCCACTGTTGCAATATTAATTGTTCGCCTTATTTTTAAAGGCGAGGTTTGAAAAACGCTGAACTTGTTTTTCATGCTGTGGTTTGACAGACACTGGGAATCTGAACCGCAACTCAAACTTCATCAAACTGGCCCCATCCTGCCAGCCTGGCTTTCTTTTATCACTCTAAGCTATGTAACAATCGTGGCTGCTTATATGGCCCATTTGATCTAACTGAGGTGCAGAGAGAGCAAAATTCCAAACTGAGAAGACAATAATAAACCAACTGTTACGCCAACATAAACAGCATCCAACACTGGCATTGTGTTTTAAATGATATTTGTGTACTTAAGGCATGCTGCTGCAAGAACATCCAGTTATCCGAATGCACCAGTGGTTGCAGACAATATTCACTGGTTTTGACTAGGGCTTTCAATAGATTAAAATATTTAATCGCGATTAATCGCATAATTACCACAGTTAATGTGCCCCACCCCATAGCAATGACCTCCTCAGCAGGATGTAGCCTGACACAGACGCACACACAAAGGTAGGTACAACTAAAAAAAAAAACATGAAAAACAGCACAAGGTGTTGATCTGGCCTCCAATTTCACTAGATCCCAAATTGATCAAGTATTAGAGACCCCTCCCCTCATCTCATAGGACCCAAAGTCCCCCCACTAGCAACATTCTGTTGCCAGACAAAACAGGACACCCTCAGAAGACCCATGCCCATTCTCTGATGAGTCACAACTGTTTTGGAGGCGCAAGGGAGACCTACACAATATTAGACAAGAGGTTATGCCTGATCGGTGTATATCGTGATTGCAATACTTTAATGATATCATCTTATACTTGGAGGATCATAATAAGTCCACAGAAAGTTTGACAAATTTGTCTGAACATGCAACATATGCAACAATCTCTACAATGAATGCCAATGTAGGTTCTGAGCTACATTCAGAACCAGCACCAGGACCAGAGGCAGCTAAGCTAAGAGGAGCCCAGTGTATATACAGTACAAGCTAACTGCCAGCATCATACGCCAGCCAGAAAACTTTATAGGAGTTGGGTCTTGTTCTAATAGTTGCAAGGAAGCCCTTAGAGGAAGGTTGGTGGGGTGGAGGAGTTGGACAGCAGGGGTTATGTTTCCATGCCCCTGTGTGAGTGTGGATAATCAAAACCCCTATATCTGTAAATGTCAGAGTTAGGAAGTTGAGTCCAAGACTGAAATCTCTATAAGATGCCCTGTAAGAAGCAGTAAACGCAGACTGAAATGGAACTGAGATCTTTATCAGACCGACACATTTTGCTACACAGGCACAAGGCTTTACAGTGTATGTACCTTTCATTAGTACGGGAAAGGGTGCCTTTTCTTACTTGCAGTTAATTTGTGCTTATACTGTCAAACAAAACTCATGTGTCTCTGTTTAATCTAGTTAACAGAGCAAGCCTTAAAACCTCTGAAAGAAAAACTGATTAAAACTACGGCCATCTCATTTGGCCTCGGAGACCTTTGAGGGATCCATTTGGCATACAAATTTATGTTTGTTTCCAACATTTGATGCTGTTTTCACGGTCAATGAACTCCAAGAGAGGAGATATTGTCACTTAAGACGTTATTGTTAGAGGGTTTTATTACAAAATGTGATCCATGAGGATATGGCGACAAATGTAAGAGATTTACTCTGTGACTCAACAAATACAATTGGAGCAGATGAGTCATTCACAAATGTTGTTACTGTTGAGTTTGGAAAGCATAGATTACATCTAAAAAAAAAAAAAAAAAAAAAAAAAAAAAGTGCAATTTGGTCCACACTGGAAAGCTAGCTTCTGGTTCTCATTATTCTCAAGGCAGAGTATCTGTTCTGCACACCCTGCACTGTTATAAGCTTAGCACATTCTGTGAAATGTGAGCACCAAACACGAACTTAAGATGAGTGGCCAAACGCAGTAAAAAGGACTAAATTGATTTTCATTTAGGGCCTTTCAGTTCATATGTGGTTTCATAGCTTTTGAGTAACATTAAAGTTGAATACCTGATTGCATCCAGTATTTGGAAAGTTGGCCTTTTCAAGACGTTCGCATTGATAATGCCAAATTGTTGTTATGTAACAGCATCTGACCAGCTAATCTACGCGTTTGTGTTCTTATATTTTGCAATAATCTTTCCCCAGTGAGTTAGTTATCATGAATTTAAGCGTTTTGGTCTCTACAAACCCCTAAAGGCAGTATCTGGCTCGCTTGCTGGGAAATGCAGCATTGCCTTCACCATCGAGCCACTAACATTGAGTGGTTTTGAAGCTCAATGTGGTGGCTCCAGCTGTCGCCATCTTGCCAGTGCCTAAAACGGCCACCTCCCAGCTAATCCAAAAATAAGAACCGAAGCCTGGATGAATCTGAGGAAAGTGGTGGACATCTAGGCCAACAGCTCCCTGGTAATACTGAGGCCCATTTGTCACTCAAAGCAGCCAGTCCCCTAAAAATGAATAACTTTACGCCTTGATATGACTAACTTACAAAACAATTAACCCCTGAACAGTTGCCATGAATTGGCAGTGGGCCACTTGATTCACTTACATTTAGACGTAGCCTCAAGAGGCAATTTAAGGTACTGCAGTTAGGTTTACGTTAGGTTCATTTGGCATGCCCAGATCAGATCAGCAAACCCGCAGTCTACATGGACAAGCACTGAGCTGGGGTGCAGTTTCAGGCAACAATTCTTTATCACTAATTATAAACTTTACACGCTATGTCGGTCAATTTCTCCAGATCAGTACGATAGTAAGAGTGCACACGTGTTCAAATGAGCACACAGCGAAACAAAGTAATATGTCAAGCTATTCAACTTGAGGCAAAGAAGTCAAACTGGATCAAGCCAGATTTGATTTGATCAAATTATTACTTATAAGTATTTCTATAAGACCATGTAATCATGTGATCAAAGGTCATGTAAGACATACACTACTATGTCCATGTTCCAGTACTGGGGATTATTATCATTATTATTTAAATTATCTGAAAATATCCACCAGATGCTTTGAGAACAGCTAACCAGTTGCCCAAGGAGTTAAAGGGGGGGCTGCTTGATCTCAGGAATCCCCAGGAAGGTTTTTCAACCCCGCAGACTGTTAGGAAGACCGAGAACAAACACCATGAGGTAAAACAGGGTCAGACCACAAGTTTACTTCAGTGTCTATTCACTGTGCAGTAATTCTGCTGGGGATCAGCTGGTTGTAATAAAGCCATCAAACAGACATGATGGTCTGTAATATAAACCAGACAAGTGCTTTGCAAAAGGGCTTTACATAATAAAGAGATCTGAAATGAGAGGAAGATTTGAAAAAAGTGATTATAAGGAACACAAGAAACCACACGGTATGACAAAGGGTGAAAAAGAAAAGAAATCGCAAAAATGGGGCTGTAAAGGTTTATCTTAAACATAAATTGATGCTGGATTAACAAACCTACATTCTTGTTCTGTTTGGGTGACTTAAGATGTCATCCCGCCTCAGGTGCTTACTCTGGCGACCAACAAAATTCTTTCTACTCATTACTTTCAGTCATATGGGAGACATGAATAAACAACTCCTGTCAGCGCTGTTGTCATCCCAATCTCAATTGTTTACTGTCCTTAGATCAGATCCAATTGTAGACTTCTTTCATGTATGCCGGTAGTGTATTGAGGATGTGTTCATGTAATAGACTCTAAGAATTTAAGCATACCATGTTAAAATAAGACCATCACCTGACTTAAATACTTAAAATACACTATGAGTACCTGGATAATGTGCTTTCACTGGTGTCAGTGATTGTTCAGGCTATGTAGTGGAAGCTAATTCCAATTTCCAATTTCCAAACATATTGAAAATGATGACCAAGGAAGCCGCAGCTCCTGCAGTTTTATGGTGAGCAATGTTCATTTTGCAGAAGTGGTAAGCACCGCCATTTGATACATGAGCTGGTCAGTTGTGGCTATTGTCAACACTACCCCTTAAAAGCCCATGCACCATGCAAGAGTAGTAGTATACGGATTACACGGTGTACATGGAAGTGTACCCTTGGAAGTATTTAAAATGAGTCTGCTCATATACAGATGTTCCCAATGAAAACTGAAGGGGATGAAAACTGAAGAAGCTACTTGGATGAGTGGTGAAAAGTCTTCAAGAAACCCAACAAGTCCAGTGGCCTTATTTTAGTATTATTTTTGGGGTATACCATAAGAGAACCTTCACAGACTGCCTAGAATGAGACATACTGCACCAATATCTGCAAAATCTGTGATCCTCTACACTGCATCTACTACATTTGGTCATATTTGTTTTGGCGCATCTGCATCTAGGTAAAACACCACCCAAACACAACACTTAAAATTCAGATTGTGTGTAATTTCTGTCCACAGCCTTCACTCTGTTGTAAGAAGATCTAGGACGGAGACTGGCAATTGTTAAGCACAGTTTTATTGCACAACATGGCAGTGAAGGGATAATGAAAGCAGATGGCAGAGTTAGGACTGAAGTTCTCAGTGTGTGGCAAAACAGCTAATGGAAGGTGGCAGGTGACTGAGTGGCTACACGAGCTGAGCTGAAGAGCAGCCTCAGGAGAGGCATGGCAGGCAGGGTGAGCCCAGCCGTTGGCAGGTGTGGTGCCGAACGAGGCAGGCTGAAGAGTTAGACAAGGAGGAAGTGAACCTGGTGCAAGTGGAAACAACGGAATAATAGAAACACTGGGAATTGCAAGACTCGACAAGGCTGTAGGACTAGTACCATGCTGGCAAACTGAACAAATAGAGAGCAGGGATACAAATACTGCAGGAACTGATCAGCAGATGAGTCTCAGGTGTGCTGGAAAACCCTGCTATCTGGGTCAGGCCGGAGTACCACGCCCAAACAAACACACAAAGGTAGAATAAACAGGGAATGAAACTCCATGAACAACCAAGACAGAGTTTTTTGATGGCCTATAACTACCTTTTAAAGCAATAAGCCTTGAGGGGTAGGTAAAAAAGATACAGATAAAACTGTTGCATTAGCCTAATTATTTCAAGCAAGATGTCTATTGATCTAAGAAAAAATAACTTAAGTAAAAGTAAAAAAAGTAATTTGCACCACAGACAGTTTTACTTTTATAGAGCGCTGTTAATGGGGTTCAAAAGAAAAAGGTCTTTGTGAAAAGGTCTACATTGTACCTCTCAGGGAATAAATAAGCTATTTAGAATAAGCCATCTAAAAGGTTCAAGGCCAAAGTTTCTGTGATAAAACTGTTAATAAATTATAAATTATAGGCTCAAGCTGGGTGTCAAAAAAATATGTAACTATATTTTGTATCTCATAACATTATCAGATGTCCAATCCCACTTTGAATACAACTATTTGCGCTTACTCTCTTTCTGAAATTTGTAAAAGTGTAAAGTGGCATAAAATGGAAATATTCAAATGACGTACCTAAAAGAGGAATTATCATTTTTAAAACCTGGATCTGTGTATATCCATATAGTGGGACTGACTGGGGCACAGAAACACAGCCTCTAAATAACGTATTATGCTGAGAAACAGGTAAACAAGCCGTGCGGTGCACAGAGATGACATCATCAGTCCCTGGTTGGTCAAGTAACGCACATGCCAAATGTTAAGAAGTGAAACCAACAGAACAAGTCCGCTATCAGCATGGCATATTTGGTGGCAGGAACCAAAGTTGTGTTTCCTTGGACTAAATGTTTGGGGAACTCTGTGTTCGCGTCATATGTCAAATAACCATATCATTGGTTCTCACCTCAGTTGTGTCCCTTAAAAGCTGCATTTACTTCCACTTGGTACTCGCCCACTTTGCGTCACCAATGGTATTTTCTTTTTTCACCGCCACAACTCGCTGAATGTCATTAACATTCCATGGTCTCTTGTCGCCACATCCTTGCTAGTCTCTTCCACTGTATATGGTTCACTCTCCACCATTGATCTTGTAGCCTTACAGATGGTAGCATCATCTTTCAAACAAGGTTTACAGGAATTCGACTGGAGTGAGTAGGACCAGACTTGACCTGGGTTTCATTGGTTTTAAATAATTACAGTTACAACACAGTTAGTTTGGCAGGCATTGGTTACAGATGCCACGTGTAGCATGAAAATAAAAGAATATATAATGTATACACAAATAAATGAGTGTTTGCTCACACAGATGCATACTGTGCCCACAAGGACGTGTGGTCCAGCTGTACACATTAAGCATTCTTTTGGCTGAAGGCTCTTGTTGTCGGTGGTTAAGCGGCCAGGCGTCTCCACCACCCCCAGCAGTGTCTGAGGAGAGACCACATCCACTATCCTCTCTCTCCTGAGCCAAACCCCCAGCAGCCTTAGGAGAGGGAGAATATTCATGAATTTGTGTGTGTGTGTGTGTCCCCACCAGCGCCTCCAGCACCGCCCTCGTGTGAGCCAAGCCCCCATCACAACAAACCAGAAACAAACTCTAAGTGGAGTTGCAACACACTGCATGTTTGGCTCTCACTCCTTCGCAAAGATCTTTCTTTTCTCCCAGGGGTGAAGTAGAGTTATACAGGCCATCTGCTGCCACGATAGTTAGATAACAATCCCAGTGAAAACTGAACCCCTGGCGACGCAGAAGTGAGCCAGAAGATGATATGCTGAAGTGAGACTGTGAGAGAATGTGCTGGCGTCTGTGTATTATTAGTCACTGTCGTAGTTAACAGGCTTGATCAGCCACTTACTGCGGAGATTTGCGGCCTGTGCAACAGTGGCCCAGGAAACATCCAAAGAAACACACATAGGCGAACATATACACACTTAAAGTGACACACAAATGCTCCCTCAACATCATGTTCTGTCATAAGACTTCTTCTGCTATCACTTAACAATTGTTTGGCTCAGTCGATCCAATCTTGTTAGACGTTTCCTCTAAACTAGCCATCTGGTTACCTCTGCAAGACCAAGAGCTTGTCACCACCTTCATAATAAAAGACATTTAATCTAGCTTTGGCCTGCAGCTCCACACTCAAAACTCAATTTTCCCTCTGTTCCTCTGTCTTTGTAAACTCAGTTACATGAGATGTTATGTGGTCAAATACACAATGAAATGATCTGGAGGTTGGGAAAGCGGGTTATGCAGTTATCAGCATCGTTTTAAATCTCCTATTGTAGCACACTCCTTTTCAATTCCCAAAATATATTGGCCCTTCGACATCGGCATTTAAAACAGTGACAAAAATCTATTAATTTCAGCTGAACGACGTGAGGTAACAATGAAAATTGGACATTTTGGATTACCTAGTTCTATGTAGTTCTGAAGGATTCATTTGTCTCATTGATAAAGAACATATTGTTTTTGCGGTGCTAACGAAAAGCCAGAGAGTTTGAAATGGAAAGCAGCCATGGGTTGTCTCTTGGTGTATACTCACAGAGCTAGCTGGTGCTGGTCACTGAACTGGGTCATTTACTTGACCCAGACCTTTGTTCAGTAGCTTACAATTTACTGTGAGTATAAACCACTTCACAAAAAAATGGGCCATATTTACACAGTTACAGTATGAGGCAGTTGTAGATGGTGAAATATGTATAGAAAAAAATCTGTTTGCTATGTCATATTAATATGGCTTTTAATTGCCATGACTTGCTTTACTTACTGCTATCACAATTTCATTTCCCCTCTTTGTATTTCTTTTTCTTTCATTTTCATTCTCAAGGTGATGAGCTGTTTTCATTTTCATACTTCATATTTAACTACATGGCATGCAGCACGAACTGTTCAGTGTTGCATCAGGTGAAAGCAACTTAGTAAGGTCTACTGACCTAGGACCCATAGAAGTTGTCTACCCTTCCTGCTGTGAAGCTAAACCTCTTCACTGGATTTCCAAAAGTGATATCAGCGATTAACCTGCTGGGCACAGTGAAAAACGGAATATGCTCAAAAGAGCCGGTGAGGGCAAGCTAGCATTTTAGCTGTTAGCTTGCACGCTACAATAGTTCAAAGCCATGCGATTTGTTCACTCCAGTCCCTAGCATCAGTTTCAGAGGATTTATGGATTATTTTCACAGTACCAACCTTCTACCTATTTTTTTTCTTTGATGATGCAACTGTGATGTATTTAAACTGAATGCATTCTGCACAGCAGTAAATGCTGAATTTTCAGAAATGTAAAACTAAAGTGGCATCTACTACAACCCACAACCATCCTTTCATTAGATTGCATTGAAGTGAAAGAAGCATGTGCTATTTGTTATATTTTTACATTGTCTATTTGTAGACAAAATTGGCGCCTTTAATATAATTTTAAGTTGACCCTGTTCCTTCAGCGAGCACTGCTCTGCCTCAGCTTGGTCCAGTGGTGTGAAACTGTCCTACATGTGGTGGTACAGCGGTATTGGTCCTAATTACGTTAACTGCATTGCAGCTTTCTCTGACCGCAGCACCAAAGGTTTACGGGGCTCTCATTATACACTTAGATTCTACTGTAAACCAGGAAACAAGGAGCCAGTAAGCTGGTGCTCCAAAACCACACCACTTCCTAGCATTCTCAGAAAACACTTTGTTCCAATTCTTTGTTGTCCACTGTGATCAATGTCAAAAATCAAATCCCTATTTGATTTGTTTGCCAGTTAGCACACACGCACAATCGAAACTGTGTTGCGATATTGTAAACTCTGCATTTGCAGTTGTTTTGATTCGGTTTGATTCTTTTCCGGTGGTTATGTTACACGATACTTTGGCTATTTCCAAGTCCTCTTTTTTTAAGAATGGCTGTGACCATCAGCAGCTATGTCTTATACAATACATGCATGTTTCTAACATATTGCTACATACAACCTGGTGGCACTTCCTGAAAGAGAAAACATTTTACCATGTACATTTTCTCTTACGCCCAGTATTATTTCAGTGGATTGGGAAACACATTCCTGTTAAATACATATTGAACCATTAATCCTTTTGGACTTTTAATGTGGTATAACACGTCATTTGAGGGGCGCTTTCTTAAAGTGCCTTACAACGCTCCCAAAAGGCCTGACTAAAGGTGCTGTGTACATGTGTTTCCATGTAAAACAACATACAGTAGCTTACTTGGATCACAGTTGCTTTACCACCACTGATAAAGAATAAATAAAAACTTAATAATAACAATAAAAAGTAACAAACTGGCAGAAAGTTTGTCTGTGCAAATCACAGAGCCAAGGCCTTGCATTAGTAGAATTAGAGGGTATTTGTGAGCGGCTCAGCCTAAGCCAAGAGCATTGGGCATACTGCTGAAGATTATAACCCAGCCTGCAGCCCTCGGCAGTCCTGTTTCCAGCCCATTTCTGCAAAAGATCATAGTCTACTGGCTGAATAGCTGTGCACTAAGTGCCACAGAGGGAGAGAGTCGTAACCAGCCAAGTCCACCGGTCCACTGGCAGCAGAGGCTGGCAGAAAAAAGTCCCAGTTCCATAGTTTAAACAGCCAGCAGTAGATGATTGGCCTGGCAAAACAGGCCCACTCTGCCCACCAAAACACATGGCAGCGCTTATGTTCTTAACCCTTCCACAGGCTATACACTAACATAGCTTGTACAGTACATGCGAGGGTAAGTAATGGTGGATACCTCAGACTACTGTCTCTTATGACAACAGAGTCCATTTGTGATGGTTTCTTTAAAATGCTTAGTTGTGGTAGGCCACAGGATGGATACTTGGACATTTAATCAAACACATAGTTAAAATCTGATCTGAGAAAATCTGAAAAGTGAATCAGGCATATACTTTCAGCTCACAGCTAGCAGTGGAGCACCTTATTGGTATTGCAAATGTATTCTTGTGTTTAAAGGGATGAAGAACGCTGTTGGCATTAATAGAGTCATGGATAGAATTAATATATCCACAGTAGCCGTGGATGTGAAGTCCCATTCGAATGCTGTTTTTTTTTTGTTTTTTTTTAAATGTACAGTATGTGATTTTATATAGAAATCATACAAGTAAATCAAGATGTGCTGTCTTTTTGGATTTGGAATTCACAAGTAATGGTAAAACACAGATACTAAAATGTTGCAGTAGAAAAACAACTAGAAACTGTAATTTGAGCAACAGTAGACCCTGGATAAATATTTGAATGACCAAGCAAACAAGAAAATGATGGCTTGTTCTTATTTGTTAACCAGACAAATAGCATTAAATCAAATTGGATAACTGTGATCATAAGCTCCTAAAGTCAATACCCGTGCTTCTTTCAGAAACAAATAATGAATGCTGATGTGCAATCTTGTATTATGTTTGGCAAGTATAGCAGAGACTGATGGGAAGGTTACATGTTCAGTGGGTATTTGGTCAAGTGATAAATGCTACTACGATTTACCCGCTGGGCACCATGCCTACGCCAAATGTCAAAATTGGAATCCATCAAACATCTGAGCCACATGAGATTAGATAGCGTCAATAAACCATGATTGGGTGAGTTATAGTGAAGCTGGGCTAGAAAACCGATGGCGACGCAACGTGGGTAGTTAATAACTTTGAGGCAACACTACTGAGGCAATGACCAATGGAAGTTACTGATACAGATTATTGACACATGTGCGAGGTAAACACTGTCCATGGCTTTGGTTCCTACCACCAAACTCACCATGCTGATAGAAGGCTTGGAGTGAGTGTTGGTTAACCCAGATGGAGCAGCAAAGGTAGGAAGACAATAAGCGCTAGTTTTTGTCAATCCATAATGTAAAGCTTGCATCTAAAAACTGTTCTAGGTCTGTCAATGAAAAGAAAAGTGGGGGACTGTTCAATCAGAATCAGAATCATAGGCTAGCTCTTCAATAGCATCATTTCTATGTTCTGCTTGTTTCACCCATATATTGGGATGAGCGCAATCAGAGCTTGGAACATCCACTAGTGACCAACTCTTGCAAAGCACTGGGCAACAAACAAATTGTTTGTTATGTGAACAGGGCTTCAGAATGGAAGTTTCATTTCACACAAGTGGATTTCTTTAAATGTTGTTGAATAGCCAGACAGTTACACAGTGTTGTTTTGAATGCGCTTATGTCATTTACTCTACTGCACAAATTTGTAGCTCACCCTCCCTGTATCCTCACTGAGATGTACTGAGACTAATTACTTATGGCTATTGACTGTGTTGACTTAACATGAATATTCACTGGACCTTTGACACATTGATTCAACATATTTACAATGACAACATCGCAGAGGAGGTAAAAACCTTCATTTTAGTTTATGGAAACACAATCAGTAGTAGAATAAACTCAACGCATGAATGCAATGCATGTGCAGCGCAATTGATCTGTCATCTCAAAGGAATGGACTTCCATCTGAGAGAGCAACACGCTTAACAAGTTCAATGTGAGCTAGGGGTGAAAGTAACAGGTTTGGGAAGAGCGCTACCATCTTCATCCAAAAAAAATAGGTCATCCTTTTCCATCCATATCTCTTTCCATGTTCTGAACGCTGAGACTCATTTTCAGGCACATAAACAACTCAGTAAACAGCATGTTGAGACTGTAGTCCAAACCTCAGACCTCCGATGCCAGAACTTAAGGCTTGCACGTGGCCTTAACATCTCTTAACACGGAGCCCTGGGACAGAATGAAGAAGTGAGTGCCAAACAGTAAGAGACAGACAGACTGACAGGAAAGCAAATTGCCCTAAAAGAATCCCCTAAAGCCAATTGTTGCCGAAGAAAGAAAAAACCCACATGCAGAGGTACGAGAGGAGATAGAGCTCTGCCTTGCAGCTTGTTTCTGTACGTTTTCGGCGCTGTACGTTGGACGGAGGGGATCAGATTGCAGCGCTGAGCCCCGCCAGCCAGATTTCTTGGAGCGCCTGGTGCTGCGTTCTGCCAGGATTGTGTCAATAATCTGAAGCGGTGGACTTCTTCCACCTCCCAACCCACTCCCTGTTTATCAGCGGTGCCAACCACACACACTCATAATACAGCAGTGCTCAAAAATACGGGGAGTTCATACGGTGTGCAGACTCACTAAGTAGCGTATATTTGAAATAAAATGGAGTAATTCATTCAGCACAGTCCCCTCCCCACACAGAGAAAAGTTACAGTAGATAACAATGCACATGTGGCTCCATAATTCAATACTACACATTCGGTGTTGAACATTTGGCGTAAATTGAATTCCACACGCTGTATGTAGTCATTGTAAATTATTGCCGGCTGCATATGTTTATATAACCCCAGTTTACCCCTTTCTTATTTATATCCTATTTTCTTTTCATGTATCCTATTACTTCTTGCTGCAGCAATAACTATATTTCTCAAAGGAGATCGTTAGAGTTTATCTAATCTAATTTCATCAAATCGAAAAGCTTCATTTTTACCCCATGCGGCACCCCGGCTCACTGTCCAACTGTTTGGGTTGAGTCGAAGAATTTTGCTCCAGAGCCCGCAAGAAAGGGTCCGGTTGTTTGAGATACAGCAGAGGTTTGTGTAATAATACACTACCTGCTGCAGTAGTTTAAAAACAGAGATGTTAAGTGAAAGCATGAATGGGGACTTATTCAATAATCCACATTTTATGTTTTAGATTTAACTGTAACTGAAGCGGGGCTATCCATTCAGTCGGCACGGTGGACGGCGAAAAAGTACACACTGGGAGCTGCGAATTCAAAGATAATATTAGATTGCGTTACATAAGATCCACAGAGAGGTTAATTTGAGATCCTGCGAAATTCTCTCACTCCGTTTCTCTCTCTGATCGCGGGATACCAAAAGAGGCCAAATCTGGTCAGGGGCGAACATTCAGTATAAACTAAGAGGAAGAGGAAACCTCAAATAAGTCTTATTATCACAAGAATTCTCTTGATTTCTCGTTTACCTTTCTCCCTGTCTCTTTTCTTTTTTCACTCTTTCTGACTTTATTATCATTAATAACTTTGTCTAGATTTTACACACATTATCGATGAATGACTGAATGATTGCAGAAGACATATGAATAAACAAGATTGTTCTTGGATTACAACAAGCTTTAATTCTTGAATTAATTGAAATATTTTGGAGAAAAATATAAACTCAAACTCATATTTCATAAAATTCCAATTCTGACACTTGATTTCTCCTCTACCGAACCCCATTTTTGTCTTTCTTTTCACTTTTCTTTGCCTTCATTCCTCCCATTTACTTCTTTCCCAAAGCCTGTTCATATAAAAGCCTAGAAATAAACAACATTGTTCAAGGATTGCAACGTAGAGCTGGTTGATCCATGATGTGTGTGAAATATTTTCGAGAACTCATGTCATTCTGCATGGTTAGGTATTTGCATGTGCATATTTTAACTTTTAAGATAATGTCGCCATAGGTGACATTAAACTTTGCCATGAAAAGTCAGAAAGGGTCATGTTATCCTAAAATCTACAGTTCGTGAGCAAATGATTGACCTTGGAAGTTTCACTACTGGTCACAGTAAGCTAGTTCTAGTACTAAGGTAGCTAGTAAGTAGTAAAACTAGCTTACTAGTTACCAGTAAGCTAGCTAGCAAGCTAACAATTTAAGTATGAGACCTCTTGCGTATGCCTTTTAACTACAGTCCATTCATGTCTCTTCATGCATTCGGGTGTTTAGTAAATGGGAGATTAGGAACAAAGATGGAAACTTAATGCAGAAATGCAGTCTTCAAACGAGATCTCCTTAGGCTGTCGAACCCGGTGTAACCCCTCTTTTCTCCCTTTCACTTTGTGTTTCTTTGCTGTCTAAACTGTGAAAGGATATGATGTTGGGAAAAACACAAACACAGCATTAAATGGTAACAAGCTGAAGTAGTTATGATTCATCCTTGCCGAGACATCTGGATCAAGGCGGCAGATGGGATGGCGGGCGAGGACACAGACCCTTGGGCCGAAGCCGAAGTCTTTTGGATGGTTTCTGTGCCCTCTGAGCTCTTTTATCTCCAATGTATATACACATCAGTTTAGAGATACACCCATTTCATTTAGCTGGAGAAACGGTGGAGAAGAGAATCAGTGGCGTGGCAGTAACACTGAAATATCGAGAATTCTGTAGAATAGACAGACGCTCTAATGCAGTGTTTAATATATAATTTAATCTGACAATTTGTATCAACAAGTAATTTAATTTTAAAGACAGTTTTCGATTTAATAAGAGACAAGCCATTGCCAGTGTGAAACGAGCTATCAGGACATGTTTCCAAAGCACGTTCACCGAAATTGTCAAGGAAAATGTGTCAAAGCGAGACAGATTAAAGCGTCCACCAGAATCAAGATAATGGCAGCGATTCAAGGACATTCTTCTTCAAACTGACTTCCACTGGCAACAAATGGCACTATCTCACCCCAGTTGCACTTTTGCTGTACTTGTTGAAAGAAAAATGCATTCTTATTGTTATGAGCGAAATAAGATGTGAATTCTCTTAACCTTCATGGCCCTATTTCACGCTGTACAAGTGCACGCAGTGGAACAGCACAGAGAACGGACCAGACAGAGTGCAGAGACTTTCATCCAAACCTCAATCCCCAGACTTCAGCTTACACTTGGCTTTAGGATTCTCCTAGCATACCATTTTGACAGGGGAAAGGAAGAGAACGGCAGTGCGAGGAGGCAGGAAAATTGGTGAACACTTGAAAGACAGAATAGGAGGACATAAAAGGAAAATGTTGTACAACGTGAGTCAAGATCGCAGGCCAGGGCCAGGCTGATGTCTTGAAATTCACATGTCAGGTATTTAAACCTTTACAGTGAACCACAAGTTCTATTCATGTCCAAATACCAGTTGTTTTAGCTTTCCTTCTAAGACATACGATAATTATACCCGGTGACAATCATCAGGTAATGCAACTATTTAGGTCAGGCAATTAGTAACTACTAAATAGAACCTACTTGCCACCATTTGGTGTAAATCTTTAGGAATCATGTCCTTGAGGAGTACATCCTGTAGAGGTTGCCAGTCTTCTGGGAAAGAAGCTATGTCATCAGTTCTTTCAGTACTCGAAATTTGTAGCCTGGATGCCAGTCCAAACTTCCCCCGCCCATATCATTTGTGTTAGACAAAGTTGGTATGGATTTGCTTTGTTTAGAATTGATTATGCCCCAGTCTGCCAGGCTAATCAAGTCAATGGACGGTCGGTAGAGTATCAGCAACGTAGTCTTCAATGTCATCAGAACAACAAAATGTCTCCGACTTGTTTTTGGAATATCAACTTGTGTATGGAGGCATATTTTCCTTGGTATAGGTTGAAATGCCCAAATATGAAATCCAAATGTTGGGCTACCAGTTTATGATAAGAATTCACAAAAATACACATTTTACACCCAAATCCCAAAGTCATCTAGCAGTCACTGTAAATGTTTGTTTGCCAATATTGAGCATAGGAAAGGAAAACCAAACACTGGTCTTTGACACAGAAGTCATTGTGCACAAATACAACAAGTTCTACAATTATGTTCAGCTGTCTCTGTTGTCAAGAGGAGAAATATTTTGAAAGACTACAGATCACCGCCAGCATTTGGAAAGACAGTAATTGCCAGGGCATTGGCTAATACCAGACTTGGAGCGCATTCATGTTGAACTTGGTCAACAACAAACAGGTTTCTTCTTCTGAAAAGGGCTGACATCCCAGTTTCAGTCTTAGTTCTGGTTTTGACACAACTGCCAGCTCAATTTCCATGCCCACTCCCAGAGGCAGCTCCTTCTCCTGTCCTATCCACTATCACCCCGTCGCCATCCGCCTCTCCTCTTGCAGTTCCAGTCTTAATCCGGGTCTCAGTTCCAGCTCCTGCACTCCAGAGCTCCAGAGTATCCAAGCCCCAGGCACAGACCAGGCCTCGCGTGGGCCCGCTGGCTGTCGGCATCTGGATCCAATCAAGGGTGTTTGTCGTCGGGAATTGAATCAAATTAAAAAGTTTAATATTTAATGCGACACCAGATGGAAGCGGAGAGGGGAAAGAGGCCCTGCGGTCACCACTAATATCCCCTTCTGAAGAGCCGTGCTGCATTCCTGGAGAGTCGCTGGAAATATGTACACACACACACACACACACACACACACACACACACACACCCATAAAAGTCAAAATGCACACTGACACAATTAGTGTATCAACTCTGGCCAACGTGTTCGCAGTCATAAACACACAGAAATAATGCACAGAAGTTGAACAGGTACAGCACGTGCATAAACATGTTCCACAAGCCGGCCTGTCAATCAAAATCACTGAATGCCACATGGAAAGGTGATGAGCACTGAGCATACCTACTGACACACACGTGGAAGCTAAGCCACACAGCTTAGCACCTCCTAAGCTCATACAAGCATATATGAATGACTGGTATTTCTGACAATTACTCACATGTATATGAATATGCTTCCTCTAATTAATAGAAATTTTATAGCACTTATCTCCCTGAATATGGGCAATCACATGATGTATCTCTCAATAACTGTAGTTTTGACACCCACAGATTCTTGTTTCGTAAAATCAAGACATAAATCTGTCCGGTATCATTCCATATGGTCTCAACAATCTTTGGTAATGGTAACTTTTTATCGCACCATTATGCATTGGGTGTGTGCAGCTTCATGCTCATTTAGGTTGATGCTAAGTGCTTCTAAGGACATCGTGGCTCCAGTGTTCAAGAATTAAATCCGGGCAGTTTTGCCTTCTGTCATCCCGTTTTGCGTTATTTATTGGCGTTTTGATATCATTAGTGTCAATATGTCACCCCGATGTTGTGCTTTTCACTTTTTTAAGAGCGTGAGGGTTTATTTTATTTTTACCGAAGTCTCGAGGGTCTATAAAACCAACTAGACCTGACCTAAACGCGATCAAATTAAAGTTGTCCTGTGGTCTCCCACCGTCATAAAATGACTTGGGAGGTGCTTCGGGGTTCTGCAACTGATTAGATACAGTACAACAAGCTGATGTACTGCTTTGTCTGTGTGATCAGCTCTCATAATCGTCAAAATGAATATCTGTCACGAGGCTAGCCTGTCCTCTGTTGGATATGCGATAAATGGGTATTGTTTTTTTAAATTTTATTTTATTCTGTATGCTTTCGATAGCATCCTTCTGGTGCTTATGAAAGTGTCAGTGAGGTGTTGTTGAGCACGCACAGGCAAGACAGTTGTTTTTGAATTCTTTTTAGCTGCGTTGTTCTATACTGTTAACAGCATGAGAGGCTGTAAACCTTTACAAACTGAGGCTTGTCTCTATTATATACTCTAATAAAGTATGAAAGCAACTTTCACAGAACCGGATTTGGGGGTGATAGAAATGTAGACCAGAACCACTCGTTTCTTACTTTTGGACCAGAGGCTTGGAACAAGTCCTCTGTGCTTTAATATGATATAGTTGCAGCACAGATGATGAACAAAGGCAATTAGAGAACACAACATTTTGAATGTTCTGCTATTAACTGTTGTTTAAATTCCTGGATCAAAATTCGATGAGTTTTATTCACAAAACTGCAGCAGTTACTGGTAGATATTAGTTTCCCTTCTACAGATAATCATGTGATTGTGGTGCCTCTCTTTTTGTAACCATTTTCCCTGTTTGTATGTGTTTCAGCGTACGTTGCATTTCTGGAGAGCCGGTTTCAACAGGCAACAAGTGAAAACACCTGTGTAAATGCACCATGGAAATGCAGTATCTAAAGTTTCTGTTGGCATTTTTTCAGGCTGCGGTAGTTGAACATGTTACATGAATCCATATGAACTGCCTCCTCAATCCTAAAATACAGCTTCTATTTGCTCCTGAGTGAAAATAGTCTAACAAATATCCTGCTATTTGGAGCTCTAGTGCAGCCTCATCCAGCATAAAGGCTTTTGGAATTCAGCTGAGGGAGTATAAAGTGCAACAAAGCCCACACAGGCAGGAGGTTGCGGTGGAAGAATGGGGTCAACCACATGACTTTCTCCTGGGTCACCGGGGTTCAAGTCCTATGTGAAGCTGGATGTTGCTGTTTACTTGTCATTTTTAGACCCAGTTGACTTATTATTAACAGCTTTTTTAGGTTCAAGTAAAGAGCATGGTTCGGATTTAAGTAGATATTTTAGCAGTGTTTACCACGTGTTGCGAAGTCTTTCTGCTGGGTGAAAATAGCAATGTTGGCCAAGGACACCTTCACTACAAAGATGACATATTAAGATTATTACCAGCTCCTCATTTATACCCGAGACTCCTCTAAACTCACCCATAAAAATAAGCTATTATAGCTACTGTCTGTTAAACGCCTTGTTCCCTAAAATCACTTTTTTCTTCTTATTGGTGGGATTCAGTGCCGTTGGCAGTCAAAACATCTAATACTGTAACATTGGTTTCAAGATTGGTTTCAAGATTCAAAAACTCAACTTGAACTTCATACTAACTTCATACCTACCGAGTACCATAACTAATCATTCATGTTTTGAAATGGCAAGTTCGGAAATTCAATTGAGCCAGAATCAGATCAAGAATATGAGAGTGGACGGTATCGCTTCCCAGCAACAATGATTACTGTAGGAAGTCTCAGCTTCCCAAATATTAATCTCATTACCTGTGATTTCGTCTGTCAATCACAATCCACATATAGACTTTTTTCTATGTATTTCCCACTGATAAATGTGCATGTGAGGACTGAGGTGCACACGGAAGAGGAGAATATCTTCCATCAGGAAAAAAAACAAATCTAGCATAGCCAGTCAAATATTTGCCCACTGTCTCTATATGAACATGTAGTGTCTCAGTATACACCGATCTGGCATAACATTATGGAACGTTTTGAACCTGGCATTCATGTGGATGTTCCTTGGACATGAACCTGGCCAGACCAGGCACCCAGGCAAAAACACAAAAACTTCACAAAATGTTGACCTGGTCTCCAAATTCACAAGATCCCAATCTGATCAAATATCGGTGGGATGCACTGGAACAGGCCTGATCAAGCCATAGGACCCAAAGGCCCCCACTCACAACATTCAGACACCACAGGTCACCCTCAGAAGGCCCAAGTCTATTCTCTGAGAATTGTTTTGGAGGCACAAGGGAGACCTACACAATATTAGGAAGGTGGTCACAATGTCGTGCATGACTGGTGTAGTATTCTCTAGGTACCAGTGGCTATTTTGGAGATCATTGTGTGCCTGTAATATCACTCATGTGGACTGTTTTGCCAGAGCGTCTACAGTAAAGAAAGAAGATTGGTTCACTTTGTAGGTGTGCTGTTTCTGGAGCCCATTACCACATAAAGAAATCCGAGCTGAGCTTGGCACTCTAGTGGGCAATGATCACTTTTGCATCCTTTACATACTTTAATCGTAGCCACATTTAATGAGAACATCTGGAATTGTAACATTACATATATGAAGGAAAATAAACGTGTAATACGTCGCATTTCACATTAACTAACAGGAAATTATGGTGAAAGTTAAAAGAGTGAGGATCTTCACTGACTGGGGCGTGCTTTGCATACAATAGATATTTATATATGTTGTTTCATCTCCCTCAGATATGTGTCAAAATTTAGCTTATAGAGCATGTATCAAATAATGTTAGGTGTCCATATAGGTTAAAAAAAAGCACAAGCTAAGCTGAAATGTAGCCCTATTTGCAGTACATGCAGCACATGCCAGTTAGTCCAGGGAATGTGAAGTGTACTGCAACACACATGCTTAGTGATTAAGTTGGCTCATTGTGCATGTGTGCGTATGTGAGACTGATTAATGTAATGAGGATTAATTTCAGGCCCTCTCAGCGGACCACCCTGAGAGATACAAGACTTGGCACCACCTGGCTAGCTTTCACTCTCACATATGCAGAAACACATCGTTCGCAATGCCGGAATTTGCATAAAAGAAATGCAATATAAAAGCGATTATTACTACACCATTTCTGCAGCGTGAATATACGTGTGTGCGTCTTCCAGAGTTCATATACTCTATATCCCAGCTCATCACAACTGACAGCACAAACATCTGTTGTTACGTACTGATACATGCACAAAAGCACACATGCAATGTCCTCTGTTGCATTTTCTCACTGTCATGATATATATGTTTTTTTAACATCTGTTTGGCCGCTCACTCACACACACACACGCATACACACATGCTGAGAAACCCCATCAAGCAGCATGAATCTATAGGAGCAGCATGGAAAGAGAGAGGCCGGGCTGCTGGGGAGAAATCCAAGAGAAGTGATTTCCATCCGGAAACGGTTCGCTGGTGCCCAACTGCTCTCTGATCCCCTGGCGGTAACAATATTCAGCTGACATTTCAGTGGAGAAACCTAATCCGGCCGCCCCTCGCCAGCAATACCTTATTGCGGGGCTGGCATCCACAAACACTCGCACACACACATCTCAATGTAAACCATCCCCACACGCATGTACACAACTGGAAAAACACGAGCATGGCTGATTCTCTTCCAAATCCTGCCCTCTGACCGCTAATATTTTCCTCCTCATATATGCGACGCATGTTCCTCGGGTCTTTTTATTACGGATTTGAATGACACATCAGCGTACCATGTTACAAACGTTGGGAAACCGTTCACTTGCAGAAGAGCCGTGCGTGGAAGGGCTGTACAAGCAAACGTCAAAAGGAAAGAAGGAAACGTTCACACGGATTACTTTATGAGAGGAATGTCAGTGCAACACCAAACGGATAATGAACTAAATCCATCAGACTTGCAGTTAGTGCAGCTGCAGGGTAGAAATGCATTTAATTTAATTCCCACGCAGGAAGCAGTGAATAAAAATGCAAGTCAGACTTACCAGTGTACAGTATTTCTCATGCTAGAAGAAAGGTGTTTCTGCACCGGCCTTTATGGTGGAACACACACAGTGGAACCACAGTGAAAACGTTCAACCAATAGTCATATACATAGCCCACTATACCGTATATTGCAACAGCCCTATGACAGACTATGATAGACTGTAATAGACTGCCGATTTGTCCACAGTGTTCCCTGTCTCTTGCCCTGTAACAGCTGGAATTGGCTCTGGCCTCTCACAACCCTCTGAGGATAAGTGGTTATAGGTGATAATGGATAACGGATGGATTGATGGATTTTGCAACACCGGTTTTGTTTATTTTGTCTCTCTGGCAAGTCGCAAGAGTGAGAGCACAACAAAAAAAAAGTTTGGTTTCTTGTTCAGTATATAGAGAAAATCTGCTCAAGCCAAGTAAAAAAAACAAAAGAAGAAGAAGAATAAATGTGTATTTCCGTCCACTACTGTTATTGTTGGGCCCAATGGGATAAACAGTTGGCCGCACTGATTTTCCAGTCTGGTGCCATTAAATCATTGCGGAACGAGAGGGCGTGATGATATCGTCAAAACAGTGCCAGTCCTCAGATGGTAAAACCGTGTAGCACACATGACGGGCCTTTTCACTTGTATGAGCTTAAGCAACGGTCATGATTTTCCTTTCCTTTTGCTTACAAACTCTTCCAGTTTATTTACTAAGACTTGCACTTTCCACGCTTGAAAACTTTTTCTTTTTGCATCTTTATTTTTCCTGGCATATTCTCTTTTTACCAACTGAAAATCCAATTAAAAACAGGACTCAGTGAACAATTCTTTCTTTTTGTCATCATTCAGCGAGCGACTTTGATCAGAGTTCCCCCTGCACACAGCACGCCCCTGTTGCCCGCAGCTCTTCATCTAACAGCTCACTGTTGCTGCTCTCTCATGTTCCATTACTCCCTGAAATGGTTCAACCTGCCAGAAACTGTGGCTATTAACGCGTTTTGTGGATGTATTTTTGGTGAGCGATAATGGTAAGTGCTTAGCTCAGTGACAAACACATCTCATTTGGCTGCTTGATAACAAAAGTGCACGCTCGTTTTGCCGGTTAAACGCTTTTAACGTGAAATTGCACCAGTAGAAAATGCTTGGTTTGCATTAGCGGCATGTTCTTGAACCCATCAGCTATCATCTGATGATGATTTATCATTCAGCGTTCACATCCACAGCTTTGTTTATAGAGATTACTTTTGCAGGAGGTTACGACCACTTGCAAATATTTCACATCTAATACCGCAATGCTCATCAGTTGCCCCAAATCTCAGTAACCAACGTGATAACTCATTTTGCAATAGATTGTGACTCAACACTGAACTGAACTCAGCACGTAATGTTATCTGAGCTTTGTCTCATTCCTGTTTTATACTTTCATGCATGGGTGCATTCACAGCTAACCTCCTTGGTATGGTTAAAAAAAACTGCATCGCCCATTAAGCTCAGCTCCTTCAGGCTGCCTTGAAAACTCTTGTTTGAGCTATTAGGCAGGATGGAGGCAATTTGTCCGGGCAAGCTTTGATGTGTTTGTAATGTAACGGCAAAGCAGACGTGCCACAGAACTATGTGATAGCAGAGGTCCTTTACGCCATCTGACACCAGACTCGCAGAGGTAGCGATCAAGCGGTCGTGTGAGTCACTTGAGGTGTTGCGTTAACGCTGCCGGCAGGGACGGCCATGTCAGGTTTAGTGAATTTCTGTGACTGCATCGCTGAATCAGGGCATAACTGACTCCACTGCTTGATCCAACGTGCACAGTCAAAGTTCCCCAGATAAATAAAGGTTACAGGGAAAAATAAAATAAAAATAAAAGAGATTTTTAGTGCTGATATTTTGGGTGCCTGTTTTGAGCCTGGCATTTCAGCATTTTCCGATGTTTTCCGCAGAGGGAAACACTGGTGAACATGTTCCAAAGCTCATGAATATGTTCCAGTGCGAGGAATTGGGAATATTTAACAAGTTGGGTTGTAAAGACAACTGCCACCGTAATATAGATTTTTGGGGGATTTGCTCAGTATGTGTGCGATTTACCACCTGGTCCTCTGATTGCTAAAGGACTCCCAGGCCTGGAGTTGGGTGTCACTTTCACATCGCACTGTTTACATTGGAGGGAGGACTCGGCTGTGTGGGCTTCACTGCCACTGTTATAGACGAAGCAGTAAAATAATGGAAAATGTTTAACACAAGTGTGCGGAAAAGCAGAGGTTTTTGCGCGTTGCGTGGTTAAATGTACGGGCGCTCGCGTACGTCGGCATATGCGCAGCTCACGTGTGCGCACAAGCGTGTGTGCACAGGCATGTGCGTGCACGTGTGTGTGCGTAGGCGTTCGGCATGCCTGCCAGTCTGGGGTTCTCCTGGCAAAGAAGGCTTCCCACTGCAGCATCAGAGGTGACGAGGTGCGAGGGCGTATGCACACGCACACACACACACACACCGAGGGTTTTCCTCAATTCCATGCCAAAGCAGAGAGAGGAAAAGACCAGTGTGAGGTGCTGGGAAATAGGCAGCATTAAAATAGTGAGGCCTTTTTCCACTGGCACATTCCAACATGCAGCGAATACACAGAAGTGACAGGTGACTAGGCCTGGCGTGACTTCTGTCTACACACACACACACATGCACGTACACACGTGATCCCCATACATGTACACAGAGTATAAAAACAAACACAAGCAGACATTGCAGTCTTGCAAAAACATAACGCATGCACCGTACATCAGCACACTATATACACAAATCCTCGCACTTAGGTCGATCACATTCCTTTAAATTAATCATTAACGCAGTGAAGTCCACTATTAACTAACTTTATTTTGGCATGTGTTTTTATCTGAAGTACCATGAACATGATTTATTCATTTGTTCAAGGGACCTCCTGGATCATGTTGTCTTTTTTACGGCGTTCTTTCTGCGTCTATTTTACATTTCTGCACGGTTCCGGTAAGCAATAACTGGCCATCACGCCGTTATTGCTCCCCAGCGCACGGCAAGCTCTCATAACTTGGCAGTTATGGGGGGAATTAGTCACACGCACACATACACACACAAACACAAATCTCCGCACATATACACTTACGGGCGCATTGCACTCGTAAAACACACAAAGTTGTGCATACAGATACTCAAAGATACAGATTTGCTGACGTGCGTCACCGAGCAAACAGATTTGCTTTGGCTGAAACTATAGGAAAAACCACAGAGCATTTTTTTTACTGAAAACAGCTTAAGCTAAAAATGATGTTAATGAGAGTGAAGAGACTGGACCGAAGCATCTGCAGGGGATAATAACAACAATAAGCTGGAAGAGGCCAAAATGGTCGACCTTTGCAATATTCAGTTCAGTTAATCATTTTCAAGTTAATATTAGGATTAAAGGGGTGTGCACACAGGTAGAGGGCATTTAGTTGAATTCAGTTTTATTTTTATAACATCAATAATAATTTAAATTGTCTCAAGGCGCTTCACAGAACCCAGAGTCTGAAATGCCCAGAGCAAGAACTAAAGAAAAAACTCCCATGCCACCTACAGCTGTGGACTTTTAGATAGTGTTTTCTTTTCAAATACAGAGTGGTGATGGAAAGCAGAGCTAGCTTCATCCATACACAACCACTACCTTTGTAATTTGCTGCAAGAGCCTGGATTTTCCACCAGGGACCCACTGTCAAGTACAAAGCAATCAGCATCTCTTTTTCTGTAACCAAAGAATCTTAATGGCATTTTCTCAAATGTGATGACTGACAAGCCCATCAACTGTATGTAAAGATGGACGAACCCTCTGTGATGACAGGAGTATGTTTCCTGAAGAGCAGTTTTGAAGCCCAGTGTGGTGATTAACTCCCAGCTAGATCACAACTGGGCAAAGAGGTGAAGGGTAAGTGTAGCTGAGACACAGACCACAAAGCCCTGGATAATGCAAACCTTTCAGTCCTTATACTGAATTAGCTATAGAGACCAAAACTGGTTTTGTACTGGACTGTAAACTTGGCCATTGTAACATGGAGGTCTGTGGGGACTGATTGGCTTTTGGAGACAACCTCAAGAAGCAACTTGGCTACATTTTTTCATCCCTGGAGATTAGAGCTCAAACGGGGCATTGGGCTATCACCTTGGTCCGACTCCAACAAGCATTTACTATTACATAGCATTTTTTTTATCTTCATCTTCTGTAACCGCTTGTCTGTGAAGTGTCGCGGGGGCGCTGGAGCCTTTCCCAGCTGTCGGGGTACACCCTTGACAGGTCGCCAGTCTATCGCAAGGCTAACAAAAAGAGACAGAGAACCATTCACACTCACATCTACAGCCAATTTAGAATCACCAATTATCTTTGGACAGTGGGAGGAAGCCGGAGTACTCAGCGAGAACCCACGCAGACACAGGGAGAACGTGAAAACTCTACACAGGAAGGCCCAGTTAAATTCTAATCACTTAATTGCAAAACAATCTGCAGATTAGCTAGAGTTGTTGACCAGATACAACTATTAAAAATGATTCTCTAGTCGTTGGGTGGAATTGGTGTCCTGTCATTGGTAAGCCCATGCAGCCCTCAAAATGCATGCGTCCATCCCTGGATGGTTGCATATGTTCAGTTCTTCCCATTACCTTACCAAGTTTGTGCCTCAGCAAAACACTGCGGCTCTTGTGGCACGGCCCATTGAGGACTGACTCAAGCAGCGTTCACTCAAGTGACTCAATTTTTGCCTCCAGTTAAGGTCTCCCCATAAATCTAACATATTCAACCCATACACATGATGAGAACATTTTGTCCTGACGTGGACAGCTGAGAACTTTGCACAAACATTACGAAGAAAAAAAAAAAAAAAACAGCAGCAGAGCACTAGCTTGTTAAAGCACCGTCCATCCACTACATGAAGCAATCAGGACCAAGACTGCACAGATAGGTCATCAGGGCAGGACACCATAAAGCCCAGACACTCGCCACAGTGAGTGCGTTAGCGTATACTTCCCACTTCGCATCCTGCCATCCTGAGAGCGAGACAACAAGATGGGCGGATAAAGTGACGCAAGGTACGCCAGCTTCAGTTTACCGTGAAGGACACTGTAACCTGCCATCAGTTTCCATACATTGCGGAGAGGTAGACGGTGCATGAGAAAGAAAAAAAAATAATAAAACACAAGGAAAAGGCGTGGAAAGGGACAGGGAGAACCGTGAGAGCGGGAGCTTTATTGCACAGGCAGACAGGCGAGATGAGGAAAAATTCTGCAGATGGTAATGAAAGTAGAAGCAATAGAGTGTTCTTTGAATAATGGTTTTGTGGAGGTAAATCTAGAAGAAAGCCTCGGCCAAGCTCATTTGCCTTGTCTGTTTGTGAATGAAAAATTAATGTTAGATGCATGTCATAGTTATCGTGTAATCTAAAGTATAAGTGAATGTAATATTAAACAGTTGTACAGCCCTTACATTGGTCATGTAATTAATACTCAACTCCCCAAGTTGCGACAGTACATACACTGAGCTTAATATTCAGCCAATTGTTAACCTGAACATAAATATTGATGTGTCATCGCATCATATGAGCTCCAGCTGTGCTATCTTGACCCCTTATCTCAGTGGCTATTGACACAAGCCAGACATTTCCTCCATTTGAGACCTTGGCAGATCTAAAAACATGCCAGTTAACTACCCAACACGGCCAAGAAGAATGCAAACAGACAGACGGCTCATGACCCGGCCGGTGATTCAGAGGTGGCAGGAATTTCCCACACATTAACAAGTTTAAAGTTAACCGGAGTGACAGCAGGGGGTAGACAAGAAGTGGCTGGCGTGGAATGATAAGTGATATTTGAAAACAGTAAACAGCCATAGCTGTGAAGCAGGGCACGTATTGGAATATATTACAGGTTACTTCAACTGAGAAGGCTTTACAATAAAATGATTTAACAACATGAGAGTTACTGATCCAAGCATTGTTCTGACTACAGTTTCTTTGATGGTTTGGTGCAGGGGCTAGCTGCTAGCTGCTAACATCCAGGGCGAGCCTGATCACAAGTGTCCAGCTTTAAGTACCTGCGTTCACATACGTCCCCAGCCAATGCTCAAGAGCTGATTTTGAGTTTTGTGCTCAGCATGCAGATAAATGCCGACATAGTTTGGGGCGCAGCATAATCAGTTCCCAACGGACAGGCTCCAGACCAACTTTCCGCCACAAAAAAATTGCAGGAGGGCAAGCTTGTCTGGCTTCCAGGCTAAAACTCGAATGTGACTCATTCAGCAGTAAATAACATGCTTACCTTATCAGCTCAAGGACACAGAACAAGTTTCATTCATTATCACGACAAGCATGACTGGCACGACGGACGTTACATTATATCAGAATAACAGATGAGCAAAGATAGATGCGGCCTGATGCTGCTGCAGCTCTAAGAAACTAAGGAATTTACACATGATTCAGCTCTGTAGCTACACGTAAGTCACCCATATCACTTCAAATGGAAGACTTTTGCTTTTTAAAGCTCGCTGAAATCATTGCAATGATAATTTCCTGCAGTTTCATCATTAGGACCAGCTGCTTCCACATTAGCCCTAGCTTAAACTGGCTATCAGTCAGTGCTTTTTTGACTGATGGCCCACTTCAAACCATGCAAACTTATTTCTTAGTCAACGCATTTCAATCAAACCGATATTGCAAAATGTTTTAGGTCTCAGTTCACCTAATACCCCAATGTAAACATCGTTGGCGGTGCGTGCAGGGCGAGCTCGGGGCCCGTGGGATCCTTCAGGAGCAAAGAGAATGATTGCTGCGTGATGCAAAGCGGTGAGGGCGATAGAGCGGTGAATGTGAGTCACGCTGGTTTCCCACTCAGTCATTATTCTGTCATTGAAATTTCACTCGAAACCCGTGCGTGGTCCCGAAACAATCCAGACACTCTTTCACATACAAGTTAATACGCTACTAATTACGGACTACGCCCACTGTACGGTCAGCCCCAGTCAAAGACAGGCCCCCGATCGCAGCGTCATGTCCAGCAGCGGCCATTGTAGTCCTGTTTTACACATGCATCCTGCGTCTGCGGAATTTCAAGGGAGGCTAATTTCTGAAGTCAGAAGCCGGCGGCCTCATTATTGACTTAAAGCTGTAGATGAAGAGCAATTCTTGCTGATATTTAATTTTCTTTTGCCAAAGTATCGGGTTATTTTCTGTATTTCTGACAACTCTTGGCAGGACAGAAGGGCCTCTGAAACGGCACTTATATAATTACACACTAAAATCCCCACTTATGTGACGATAATAATATATTTCTTTATAACAATAGTCTTCTATGCCTTTGAGGAAAATGCCACATCACAGTCAATTTGTGTTTCTCTCGGACCAGATAAAATTTAACAGCATGCAGGCATGCAGGCAGCGAAAAATACCCCATGGAGTTGTCTCTTACGTTACTGTAGTCTCCTCTCCTTCGACTGTAGACAAAATGCAAACAGCAAGACCTGTTGTTTGACTTGGGATTTATATAGTGTTTGATATTTTTTTTACTCCATAGGAAGCACATGTCAAGATCACTCAACACGATATTGCAAATCCAAACATCCTATATTCTGCAGCAGGAATTTTAGGAATTAAAATTTCCCCTGCACGCTTTAGCAGGAAGCCGCGGCCTCACCTCTGGGGGGTTGCAGAGAGGAGTTTGCGGCTTCAACTGTGACCTCTGCTGATAGCATGACAAGCTGTCAGTCTGTCTTGAAGCCACGCCGATGAGTGCTGAAGTGCTTTTTTTTTTTTTTTTTTGAACGTACGCAAGCGCACATATTTCACAGCCCGCTGAAAATGATGAATGAAAGACAATATGCGCAACCGACAAAGGCGGAAAATAATAAAAGTATAAAATCGATGGGAGGAACTGGTGTGAGTGGGAAACAGAGAGAGTGACATCGGGGGGCATTTTCCCTTCAGCTTGATTGACGAGACTTTTCTTGGAGGACTCTCAGAAAAGCTCTCATTCTTTTTCCTGTGAGAACCTCTCACTAACTCCCAGTTGTTTGCTTAAAGAAGTGATCCGCCAAAACGCTTCATTGCAGCAATAACAGAATTACGGCTGACGTCAACAAGAATTGCATTTGAAGTGTGAGTTATTTGGGGTGTCGAAAGATTCGACTCTTCATATGCAGTTTTGGGTTTTTTTGTTTTTTTTTCTTAAGCCATAAAACCAGCTGGAAATGCAAATACAAGGGGTCGCAGTTATTTCAGAGCAAATCCATTAATTTCGTCACGCTCTGTGACTTTTAATTCTCTCACTTAGCGCTAATGCTAACTTCAGCAATTCATAATTTCAGATCAGCTTCATCAGAGGGGACCTACTTGAGGTTTGGGATAGTTCAGCAATGAACTGTACCTGCGCGGGTTTCCTCCAGGTGTGCTAGCTTACTCCCACAGTTCAAAGACTAGGGATTCTATATTGGTTGTATCTGTGTCAATGGTTGTTTGTCTATCTCTGTTAGCCCCGCCTCTTGCCCAGTGTCAGCTGGGATGGGCTTCCATTGCCCGATTAGACACCAGCTATGACAGATCTCTACATCTTTTCCATATTTTTTGTCTTCTTCTTCTTGATTTTTTATTCAGCCTTGCTGCCTCCATCGTGCATGCTGAAAAGATCCCAAGCTTAGAACCCTGTCGCTGTTTGATCCGGCACCATATTACAGAACGCCCTTGGAATGCCCTTCGTATCACACGGTGATAAAAATGCCAGACGTCTTACTGAAGAATCGGTCCAGCCCCATAGCAGACACAGTAAAGACACCAGTCATATGGTGGTAATATCATCAGGTTGGGCGGGGAGGATCATGATAAGATAATGCACTAATAAAATCTGCTCCATGTGTCTGTGCAAATTAAAAATTGATGCTGCAAGAAATGCATGTGTCTTCCGTTTTCATTTGCTGTTATGTATCTCGGCTGTCGAACGTGCTGCCATGAAATATGATGTCAACATTTGTATATATATATATTTTTTTTTTTATCCAGAGCAGTCAGCGTTCTTATTTATCAAGTGCATCAGGACTGCTATATGGATTGGCAACAAACTTGGTGCAAATGTTCACAAGTCCTAGATTAAAAATCCTGTTCACTTTGAGCCCCACCATAAGGTTTATATGTGGTACATGTTATACCAGCTAAACAACAGCATGCTAGCATACAGCACTGAGCTCAAAGTGGCACTGCCTAAACTCAGAGAGCTGCTAGGATCAATTAATTAATTCTCTCAAGGGCAACTTGTGGTCTCTCCGGACAGAGGTAGACTTGAACCATGATGGAAGACATGCACACACTTGTACTCATACTAAGCAGAAGTATAAAGCGTAGCAACCAGTGAGAGGCTGGACTGTAGCACTGTGTAATTTTGCACCAAATGCCATTGAAAAGCCTGCACAGTGGGCAAACACTGAACAGGATTTCTGGAGAATCTGCAATGATTTCTTGCCAGGAGTTTAACGTCATTGTACTCAGTGTCCTTGTACTCATTTAATGATGAAATACAGAGGTGTGTATAATCCTGATTCTCCTCACACAGCCTTTTCTCCAAACAAGATGTTTTCCTGGCGCATGGGCCGTTGGCGTGCCTTCAGTGCGTACGGTCTGTGAAGGCCCTAATTTTGGGCTGCACGTTGGCGTCTTTAGGTATCCATGCAGTCCCCCACGGACTTTGATGATGGAATTAATGTCCTGTTGAGCCTCGTGGACATGCACTCTCTCCGTTGTGCACATTGCGATCTGCCCCTTACTGCATCTCTCAATCCGCTAACACCTTCATCTACCCATTCTTTTCTTGTTCTCCGTTTGCTTTGTCCCAATTAGTGTTCCCAGTTTTTGGCCATCTCAGCGGTAATAACCGCCGAGCCAAAAAGCACAAGTTTATGAGCTGTGACTGTCCTTCTCCATATCCAAGCTTGTTTAAACTGTGATCAATGAGTACAGGCAAACGCTGATGCAAGGGCCACTTAACAAACTCTTTATGTTGGAGAGCAGTGGTCGGAACATGGTGGAAACTGGTGTCCAGTTTTGACTTTCTCTGGGCTGTCGACTGGAAAAAGCATAAACAATTTGACGGCCTGCACTTTTTTGAGCTTCCGTTAGAGCAGAAAGAAGCAGTTTTGTAAAGTTTGACGCCTGAAGGTGGCTCCAGTAGAGGTTCTAACTTTTTTCCTTTTTTTTCACTATAAAAGTGACTTGACTGTGTGAGGCGATCAAACTTTGTGTCTCTGGGGATAAACACCCCATGCAAAGTCCTGACTGAAGTTTAAGGTGTCTTCAGAAAAACTAGTTTTTCCAAACTCAAAACAGTCATAAATCTTGGTCAGATGCCAACTGACACATGACTTTGACAAGTGACAACAACAGGCATGACATCAGCACCGGAACCTCAGTGATGCAACAACATGCTTGGTGACAGATTGGTGCAAAGAGCCCCGAACCGAAATACTTTTCTGATGGCACCTGTCAGACACCTGGAGGAGCAGGAGACTGACAAAAATGGAAATGAGGGGGCAAGGAAGGGCCGCAAGAGCAACGGAGGGAGGGAGGACTCGGGAGAAAACATGACGAGCTTTCAGGGGAACAGTGGTGATGGATCAGGCCTCCTGCTGACAGCTTAAATATCGGGCCTCCTCATGACTGTCAGGGGTGCGAGGTGATGAAGAAAACAAACACACATTCACGTAAATACTCGAAACCATAAGAATAAGCAGAGAATGTTGTCTTTTTTATTTGACTGACAGATTTCTCATGCCATGACTACCTTATCAAAATAAATGTGCTGCTGGGTTCCAGCTACTGTATGATTATATCGGCACAAGCCAAATTAGCTATTTACGGTAACTCCTACTGAGATACTTTTTGCTGCAATTCCATAGAGTCCGTTTCCATTAAAACTCCTGCCAAGCGCAGCTTTACCCTAATGTGGTCTCATTTATAAAAACATTGTTGACTCATCTACCTAAGCAGATTTCGCAGATTGTGTTCACATTCGGGTCTCCAGATGAGGCAGAGTCAAGGGTAATAATGCTGATAAATGTGTGTGCCTGCGCTTTGTGTGTTTCCATGTGCATCCAGATGCAGCTGAACGAACAGGAAATGTGGTGTTAACTGGAGTCTCACTGCAGCGGCGTACAGGTTAAATGGTGTCACGCTCAAAGGAAAGGGTTAAATGGAACCACATGGATACGCGCTCACACACACATAAACAGACACAAACAGATGTACATACAGACGCAGGAAAGCAAGAGAATGTACAGGTTCCCTCAGTATACTGTGTATACACACATTTGGCATGTACATGTGTTGAAATGCAGATACACTCCCCACTGACACACACACACACACACCGCATTCCGTCGTTAAATTCTGTCACTCGCTGTCTTTCTGCATTGTCTGTTTGACAGGCTGGCTCAGGAGTGTGTTGGTTTTGTGTGTGCGCAAGCAAGGGCGTGTGTGTGTGTGTGTGTGTGTGTGTGTATGTGTGCATACAGCAGCCCGGCAGCCGAAAAGCCTCTTCTGCTCTATATTAGTGGTTTTGTCAGCGCTGTGTGTTTGGCCCTGTTGCCATGGTGACAGACCCTGCAGGCAAGCTTCGGGGCTACTCTGTTAGCATTAGCGCTGTTTATGATGGCAGTGAACAGAAGGGAGGGAGGGAACCGGAGGGGAAAAAAAGAGACAGCGAGTAAGATATCGAGAGATAGACAGAGAATGTCAGACATGGTTTTCATTAGTCACTGCTTATTTTGGCATGTTTTTGTTCTTGTCTTTTTTTCTCCTGCGCAATGTATATGCTCAACTTGAAACATCTAATAACAACTATGACGTTTCTTGTTTGTTTCTCCGAAGTGCAAAGTGGGAGCATGTTGAAGAAATCATTCAAAGTCTTGTTAAGATGTTTGCTGCGGTGGGGGGTTTAATGGTGTAGTGGAGGACCAAAGGGTAGTGATCGCGCTGTGAGTCATGTTGCAGCATATTTACATAAATTCCATATGTGAAATTCATGATTTTGATGTATGGGGAATTGCTCTTTAATGTAGAAGACATAAAATAAATCAGGGTTGTCAGTGGAGTTACATATTGATTTGCGATTAATCGCATGTTTGCCATAATATCACTTGATTTATTGATTAATCGCATCGGATTAATCTCAGCGGATTTGCTGCGCCCGCAAATGGTAAATAGTCTTGTTTTTAAATAGTTTCTTAAAGTGCTTTATAGTCACATGGAGACACACCAGTACCAAGCACTGGGAGCAACTGGGCGTTTAATGTCTTGCCCAAGGACACTTCAGCATGTGGCATGTTCCGGTGATCAAACTGCTAACTCTCCGGTTTGTGGACAACCTGCTCTACCTACTGAGCCACGTTCACCCCACGTGAAGGGTTCTCTGCCCTCAGCATTGAGCTTGAGCAGCACACTTTGAAGCTGAAATTACCATTCAATAGACCATTTTCACTATCAGTTTCTGCTTGTTTGTTTCAGCTTGATTTCTTCTTGTTGTTCTGGGGGTATGTTCGTGCTTTCTGCAGGGTACAGTTGTTTACTAGGACTGCACTTCAGATTCTGCTTGCTTTCCATAGTGTTGTCCACTGCTTTGATCACTTCTTGATTTGCCAAACTTTGGGGTGGGCCGAGGTCATAATAGTACAAGGTGCATTCATTAATCTTGCCTTACAACAGTTGTGCAGTTAAAAGGAAGTTGCGTTAACACTTTATTAACTTTGACAGCCCTCAAATAAATTTCGTGTCCAAATCCTTTACACTACTAAAAAATCATTGTGTAATAAATGTGTTTTAAAGGGCTGCTATATCAATTTCACATGTGGAAAACAGTTGCGGTTGGAGAAAACAAAGATTTGTCAATATCTGAGAAAATAATCCCTTATGCTTGGGTTCAGAAATTGAAAACACTGAGACAAAGTGGGAGAACAGAGTTTGAAAGATGTAGCTATTTGCAATAATCTTCACAATGAAAAGTGAAGCGAATAAAAATTTCAGAAACATGTTTTTGGGAAAATCATGTCTTTAACTCATTTTGCCAACTAATAGTTCGGTCTGATGAAGTCAGACCTATTGCAGCTCATCTTCTTTCCCCTCATCTGTTAATAGTTGAATCACTTGTCAACCCCACCATGCACAAACACACACAAATTCCAATGAGGAGTGTGCGTTCGGTGTCGACAGTGGTTTCCGCTTATTTGAAAACAGGCATTAAAAAAGTCAACATGAAGAGATTTAACTTGCTAAGTCATTAATCACAGTTAAAAAAAAAAAAAAAGTAGCAGCCTTTAGCTTTGAGTTGAGTTCCATGTAATGCACTGGATGTTGCTGGGGTTACTCTCCGTACTGGTGCATTTAAGGACCAGCTGGCTTCTGAAAAAAAACAAACAAAAAAAACACTGCTTATACAGTATGAGCTGTTGGTGAAAAGAAAAACAAACAACAAGAATATGGAAAGAAAAGAGAGATTTTGTGTAAAGGATGGTGTGAGTTTGACAGCTATATTTTTGTGTGACAGTGTCACAAACCCTAAGGGCCAAGATAGTGATTCATTTTGCGTGTAGAGTGCGTTCTTCACATTTGCATTTCCATATCCCGCTTTATTTAACTTCAACACTGCTACATTTTAGATGGAAATAATCTGCATTTATAAGGCAGCTATATATATTGTAAATAGGCTGGCTTTGTTGGGGTTGTCACTGCATATGCAACAAGTTGCACGGTCATTGTAATGGATGGCAAAAGGGCCAAGAGGAGGTTGCTTGGCAACATCTTGCTGAACAGCAAGAGGTTCACAAGGCTCGACCAGGAGTTTTAGAATACTGACAACTTTTTATCCCAGAGATTTTAACTGATTGTTGTCAGCACAGATTACGTTACACAGCGCAATCACTGTCAGTCTTGCTTGCTTACTTGTTACTTCTTCATATCTCTTAATTTTTTGCATTTCACATGAGCAACCTTCCCATTGAATTTCATTGAAAGCCTCCCCACAAGTTGCTCAAGTTGCTCAATCACTGCTGGCCCTTCCTTCTGCTAAGATAATGCAGCTGCAGCCTCAAGCTATCTTCACTGTATAAAATATCTATCCTGGATATATATACATAAAAACAAAACAATAAAAGAAACAAAATGAAAGCCATTCAAGAATAATTAAAACCAGGAAAATCTCTCAGATAAAAGTATGTCTTGAGTAGAGATTTAAAAGAGATCATGGAGTCAGCTGACCTGATTTTCTCGGGCAAATTATTCCACAGCCGTGGGGGCTGCAATGACCCTGTCCCCTTTTGTTTTCAGCCGGGCCCCTAGAGCAGACAATAGACCACTGCCAGAGGTAATTATACTCAGTACAATTTGTAAAACAATTTATGTCTAACATTCACGTCCAAAATTTACATTTTCTGAAACAACTTAAGGACATCTAGTATCCGCCTTCATAATGCATCAAAAGCCACAAAAGAAACCACCTTTTGAGAACCATTTGTAGTGGAGCTATGTTTTCGCTGAAAAAGTTATCAACCCTGTGGACTGCAGTCGTTTTATAACCACACCCATTTTTTTTTATACACAGCTTGTGGTACATGTTTGGTTTGAAAAGCAATGCCAGAGTTTTCAGTTGCATTTCATGATTTAATGATTTCCCAAAGGAAATACTGATCATGAAATGCAAAAAGCACATCACTGAACAATATGCAAAGCAGTTTCCATACTATAATGTACTTTTTTTCTCAGATTATGTTGTGGCATTGTGATTAGTGCTATTTCCCTTTTTTCACAGGTTGTTGCTTCCTGTGTGTTTTGTGGGAGGCTTGTGTGGTATGTGGCTCAGGATATGCCAACAGGTGAAATGTCCCTTGCTGTAGGTTTGCTGAGATAAATTAGACTCATAGGAAGTTGGGAGTTGTGGGAAAAAAAAGTGTTATCTGACAAGAAAAGGAGATCCTGATGGGAGAGAAAAACCAGAACTCAAACCCACACATATAAAATTCAGGAACATACATGGACATTCCACATACACAGAACTTAACACGTACAAACTTTCTATAGACACACATTGTGGGATCTTGGTTGCGCATATCCAAAACACTAACCACACTGTTTACCCACCTACGCTCAACTGTAGCTTGTTTCCACGACGACGCCAGCATCCATAAATCCCCGTATTGACTGAAACGATCATTAATCTTTTCAAGTTTCTCCCAATGGACCAGTAATGATATGTTAGTATTCCAAACTCCCAGCGCCACAACGTTGGTGGACTATCACCGACCAAATGAAAATATGAGGCAACACTAATGTATGTTGGAGACATGGAGAAAGAGGCTTGTGACCAGAGGGTTGGCAGTTTGAATCCCAGAAAGGCAGGGAAAGTGTGAGTGGGGGTGGAGCACACAGAATGACCTCCATTCTGTCAACGAGACCTAATGGGACATAGGGGAAAGTACATGGTAAGTCTGCACCAGTGGCCACTAAATTGACCATCGGTGATGAGAGAAAGTATGCACTAATTAATCCTGTGAGTATTACTGGACCGTGTCTTTTGAGCTAAAGTTATTGTACTTGGTATCAGAGCAGCTGCTCTTAAGCTTGATCTCCTCTTCCAAAATAAACTCAAGATAATTTAACTTTGTGCACATGCATATGAAATTCCATTGCCCTGACTTGGCACCTATCTGTAACTGGAGTCATCTGCAACATAGATGATGGTAGCCAGTGTAGTTCATGCAGCAAAACAGCCACACTGAAGAATCGTTGCCTTACTCCAAAAGTTGGAGTAACAATGCACAACGATGCAAATATTTGCCTTACTCCAAGCACTTGCATTGTTTGAATTCAAGAAATGAATTATGGCAGCAGAGGCCTTAAATATGTAATGTAATCATAAATCATAGAAGGCCCTAACCTCCAATCGGATGGAGAAACTGATATTAAATTAAATTTAGGGCTCATTATCATGGATGACTCCCGATGAAGGCCACAAGCTGGAATGCTTCAGTCAGATAAAGTAATTCCATATCTTACAAGTGCTGCTCGAGTCTTGACCTCCATGCACTTTGGCATCAGCTGAAGTTGTGCCGGTAATACAACTTTAGCTTTGCCCATGCATCAAAATGCCCGGCCAAAAGTTTGGTAAAACAGGTAATCAAAGCAGCAGCAGTGGTGTGGAAAGCAATCAGTTACTGAAGTGCTGTCGTAGTAAATAGTTTTACCCTCTAGAGGGCAGTAGTCTGCTCTGTAGCATCAACACAGTCCAAAAAAAAGAAGAAGAAAAAACAAATTAGAGAAACAGTAGATAAAGAAATGCTGGGAATCACGTGATGATTTTAACTTACTGACAGCTCAGTTTCATTCTATGAGGAATTAAAGAATTACCAGCAAGTACAAAGGTGCTGATAGCTTGTACGAAATGGCAACTTATGAGTTTTTAATTTGAACAGACTTGTGATAAAGGTGCTTGAAAATTCTACAGATTTGAAACTCTCATTCTGAGGCCTCAGACCTTGACCCTTTAGACAAATAGACTCTGTGCAGATACAGATTGTAGTTTCTTTAGCACCACATTGAACCAGCTGAAAATGTGACATCCCATTCAAATACAGTTTTATTTGACTTGCTAAAGAATCCCTCAAGTCACCTCTGGCAAACTTCTCTTTCAGTTCCTAATTTCACAGCCTCGAGCTTGCAACTCAAAAGAAACCACTCATGGCATATCCAACATACCCGAGGCCTCATTCTCCATTCTCTTGCACCGCCTGATTGACCGCAGTGGCGTGTTTGTTTTGCTTAAACGCTAGGCAAAGGCTAAGATAAACATACAGCATTGGGAAAGCTACATGCGATGGGTTATTAATGCGGCATTTTATGATGGACAAATATGTCTTGTTGCAGGGCGGGGGTGTCAGAGGTTGGGATGGGTTGTGTAATAAGCACATTTTCATCAAACCATAGTGGCTATGGACTGAACGAGAGGAGAGGAGAGCAGAGGAGAGGAGAGAGAAAGCAAAGGGCAGGCCCTCCACCTCAGTTCCAGGGCTGTTACATGTTTATCTAAGAGCTCAGGGCATACACACAGAGTCATGGAGGTGCGTTAGATCACTTGGGCCAATATAGAGAATTCACTAATGGCTATTTCTTTTTATATGCGGCATCTCTGCAACTCCCCCTTCTTCTTTTTCTTTATTTTAGGGGGGACTTTTTTAGACACACAACAGTGTGCAAGCATGAAATCCTCAACTCAAACTGTGTGTGATATTAGCTATTATCCTATGGGGGCCTGTAATCTCAGCGTCCATATGACTTCACAGGCTAGGAACTTGACGGCTCTGCCGCTCATGCAGTCTTCACAGGGTCTATGTAAACAATGAGAGGATAAAAGAGTGCCTACGTGTTTGTGGACTCTTATGTGGCCGTGTACCAGTATTTGGTGTGTGCACATACGTCTTGTGTACATATGGCATAAGCATGCAGTGCCTAGGTCAAGTAAGCCAGACTTCTTTATACTTTTTAAATGTCTTTTATCGTATATCTGATATTAAAATCGTGCCTTTCTATCTCATTATTGTTGTGGATTTTCCGCTGCTTTTTTTTTTTTTTTTTCACTGTGAAACACTTTGAACTGTGTTCAAGAAAATATCACAAAAATATAACTCATTACCATTGTTGTTATATGCAGACATGCAGTGCTTTCATCTGGCTGGTGTCTTGTAACAATAAGGGATACTGTATCGGCTTAGCTGCTGCTGTGCGCAGTCACTGACAGATAAATAGCGGCCTCGTCTTAACTACTGTCCTTGACAACTATCTGTAGGAGGGGAGTCTATTAACTTGAACTCAGTGTGTGTGTGTGTGTGTGTGTGTGTGTGTGTGCGTGCGTGGTGTGTGTGCGTTTTTGTTTTCATTAACTTGTGGGGGCCAAACTCTTGCGGAATACTGATGTTGTGGGCCATTGTTCCTTGTGGGGCCATTTTTTGGGACGCAACATTTTAGAGTTAAAACCTGTAAAGTTTTGGTTTTAGGGGTAAAGGTTACACTCGGGTTACAGATAGGGTCGGGGTTAAGCACTTACTTCAGATGATTATGGTTAGGGTAAGAGGCTAGGGAATGCAGTATGTCTTTGAAAGTCTTTTCAAATATAAAAGAATTAGTTTGTGTGTGTGTGTGTGTGTGGAGAAGAAAGACAGGGCGGTACATCATAAAAGGCGGAATATACTAGAGATGCACACCGTCAAACATCAAAGAGTTCATGTAAATGTATACCCGCACACACACTTTTGACACTCACACTTGCAACTCTGATAAGTATGTGTCAAAGCCAAGACAATGGGAGTGAAGAGACACATTGGGTGAGGCGGTATCTCTTTCCACTCTGTCATCATTTTCTGCATTAGAACTAAATCCCACGGAAATTTTTCTGGCCCGTTCGCCCTCGTCACCTCCCCCCTCCCTCTCCCTCTGACGTCAAACTCCAAGGCAGTGGAACGTGCTGCCTGGACATGGCAGCCTCGCAAGACTTAATAACACATGTCAAGAGTCCCCTACCCATAACCAGTTGCGTAACACCGGTGGATCACATTATGTTTCTATTTTTGCACAGCTTTGGCTGCGGTCAGCCTATTACACAATAAAACCCACCCTTGTTTTCATTTCAAGTTTTACCTCTCGAAGACGCCATTTCCTGAACATTACCCTGGTTTGCACGTCTGGAGTCAGCTTTTTTTAGTATGAGAAGTGCACAAGTCAAATATAGTACTGGGACCTGGCCACTGATTGAAAATGACATCAAATGTGTGTGTACTAATATGCACGATTTAAACAAGCAAAGAAGAAGAGAAGTAGTTTGTCCTGTTCCTTTGGAATCTGTTGCTTTTTTTTTTTATGAAGACATTAACTCAAATCTACTACTTTGTTCATACCAAATATTAATATGTTAAGTCTAATCTTGTATCAGTAATCCTTACACAAGTATAGCAGGATATAAATAGGATAGCAGTCTACCAGATAAACATGTAAGTAGCAGTAGCAACAAGTAGCACAACACAGTTCGGGATTAAGTTGAAGAATATATACAACAGAGGAATAAATACTCCAGATAATGGGAAATACACATGTAGATGTTATAAAGGTGTCTAAAGCACTGTTCCTGTGCCTAGTTAGTAAAACTAAGAGGCCTCCGATTACACAACATTCAGCTGACTAACCCAGACTTAAACTGTCTCTGTGAGATTAAGTCTACATGGCAATGAGACAACTGTGTGAATGGCACAATGTAAATGTATTAAATGACTGATGCACGCATTCCATCAACCATCAGAACCATTCACGCATGAATGCTCGAGTGCTCGGATGACCTTAAAAACACGATGAACTTGTTCTTTTTGTCTAGACGGTGACTACTCATAGGCAGCAGCGTTTCTTGTACAGTTACTTTGGTCCTAATCGAATGTACCTTTATTGAGCCTCCATAGTAAGTATCAGTGAGATGCACTGGAACACGCCTGATCCACAGAGGCCCCTCCCCTCAACCCATAGGACCCAAAGGCCCCCATTAACAACATTCATAGGATCTCTAATGCCTGTGGAAGGGCAGCTGAGAAGACAACAGGGTATTTGCAATTACAATCATTGACAATATGTGCTATAAACAACAATAAAGGACCATGTTTGTGAAGGTTCTCATTCATTCAGGTCATAGTGTGTCCAAAAAAAGCTTTTATTTGATTCTAGTGAAATGATTCCAGTACTGCTTCCTTCTATCTCCGTTTGGGGCTCTGGTCCATCGACTCTTTAGCTGCTAAATGAGACTCAATCAAATCTTTAAAGTTGTGCTCCATAAACTAAAAATCTTCGTAAAACTAAGACAATAAGTTTAAAGGTCATGTTTTGTGAGCAGCCTCCTTCAACATCACACATATCTGTTACTTGCAGAAAACTTATGAGCCTTTAAACTTCCTCATTCAGTTATCTCATTACATTACACTGAGGAAGGGTGACTAGATAAAAGCTTGCACTATTTGTTTTTGCTTTACTGCGGAGATGAAAGAGCTGATGGACCGGCATTTTTACACCGCATTTAATTTCTGTGCCTCTTCAACCTGCTGCACACTGTAGACAGGAAGTGAGCACTTCAAAGACTGCAAGGAGGAGCATTTCCCGAGTTTTCCTCGATGCTCGCCGGGTGAGAGGTCTTTCCTTTTTATCCCAGGAATAGATGAGATAGTCGCTGTGTGCCAAAGGGAGCTTTGAGGGTCTTGCCAAGGCGTATGGAAATTCGGGAAGAGATGAGACTCAGGTCAGAGGAAAGAGAATGGAGCCTCCATGGTGGGATATGACCTGAACCTCCTCATTGACTAACGTACGGTAGCTTCTTGCGAAACAAGAAACTGCCCCTGCAGCAGATGGTTTCCTTTACAAAAAGCTAAGCTGCATTCAGCACTGTATTGCTGCTATTTTTACATTTTAATGACTTTCTATTGGATGCTTGATTGTTTTTTTGTTTTTTTTGTGATGGATGTCTTTATTCATTTGGATTAAGTCATTTGGAACTGGTGGTTAACAAAGATAAACGGAAATGTTTCTCTCAGGCTAGCCAACAAAAAATACAGTTTATGCAATAAAATGTCACAACTGGGTCAGGCCACATTGTTCGGCTCCAACTATGAGTGAATTTAAAACAAAAGACACAACTACAGAAGAATACACAGGCATAAGTCCTAGTTCTACCCTAGGTCACCTTCATTTCGTTGTACGTGAACAATTACAATAAAGACCTTTTCTATTCTAGTCATTATCGTTGGTGTTAAAGTCATGCAAATCCATTAGCCTTGAGGTACCCTGAGAAAAATGAATTTGACAACTTGTTCCTAACTGATACAAGGAGTGGTAAAAAACTTGATGTTTGAAGTCAAAAGTCAACTTTGCCCCTCCAAATTCATGGATGCGTCTTGTCAATGCAAACATTACCAAGAACAAGCTGGCTATCCCAGAGCTGGGAGACCAGAGCAGTGATACTCATGTGCAGCTCTCCTGCTGCTGGTTGGCTGGTATAGTGTTCTGGGGATCACTCTGAGCCACTCTGTCCCCTCCCCACAGACTTTGTTTTTCCCCCAATTTGGCGAGGGCTTTTGGAGGAGAGTTGAATTGCTCAGGGAATTATACATGCAGTGAGCGAATCACACTGCTTCTCCCATCAGGGATTTAACCTGGATGTAACTCGCGTATCTAGAGATTCTGCCTGACCTACACTTCCCGTGGGAGGATACTATTGTAAGGGTAAAAGTTACCTCAGGAGTAGCAGTTTAACATTTTAAGTATATTTCGTTCCCTCATCTTTGGGTACATCATAAACAGGAGCTATTAACAGTTAATTTAGCGTACCTATAATGCTAGACTTTTTGCCAAAATGAAGCTGTGTGCAGCATGGAAGACCAGTTCCCACACGTTCCCTCTCTATCCCTTCACGGTCAATTTGGGCTGTTTCATGCCGCTCCATTCTCTTCGTCACTTCCACTTTCCCACGCTGTCAAAATCACTTAATTCTCAATTTCATGGCCACCACTCTCATCCAATGACCTGTTTGCCTGCGTTCTCCGAGCCAATCGGCCCCCAAATCCCGGCTCTCTTTAAATTCACTGCCGTTCTGTCACTCTGCATTTCAGACAGTCTGTCATGCGGCCCCTCCTCCCTATCTCCACACCATCCAGCACGTCTCAGCTGAAGTCTCCATCAGCCTATCTGCTCCACCACCACCACCACTAGCGTCTAGACTGCGGGCGGTCCTGTCCCTATCTACTTTCATCGGAGTCCAACCGCCAAAACATTTTATCTTACAAGCTCTTGTTACTTCAATAGATTTTTGCTCTTTGCTTATAAACGATAACTGCTTTTTGAAATAGCAGACACACGCACACACACACACACAAAAATCACGGCCACACTGTCACAGTTTATGTCTAAGGGTCCCGTTGTGGCGACTTTTTAATCTCTGAAATATTTGCAGTTCACGATGATTTGAAGCTCACAAACTCGCACGATCGACTGAGTTAATGAGCATTATTTAATTCAGTTTTCCCTGCAAAGTCACACGCTTTGAACAATGCACTGGCGTGTGTTGCTCAATATGGTACGTTCTGAAATACAAGTTGCTTTGGCATCTCGTCCGGTTTGCTTCTGGAAAGAAACATTATCATCTCAGTTTACAATACTGTCTCTCTGGATATCACTCTGTCTCTCTCTCTCTCTCTCACACACACACACACACACACACACACCCACACACAGAAACGCACTATAAACTTGCGGGTCAAAGCTATTATATTTGTGCAGGTAGTGGAACTGCATTGTGCACGTATGTAGGCCCCTGCATACCGAGACACTATACTGTAAGCGGAGTGTGTGAGTCATGTCGTAGATTGGATAAGGTTGTGATTTGTACAGACAAGCTCAGATCATCCCCTCTAGTCACCTTGTGTTTATATAAGCTCTTCCTGTGCTGCCAGTTAATGGCAGGCTGTGCACACACACATAAATTATGGTTGTTGAGCAATGAGCACGCTGGCAGGCAGCTGCGCCCAAAATGCATTACAAGCAACTTCAGGGGTTTGTATTTGGAAATTAATTACTAGTTCCAATAAATTTAGGATGACTGTTTGCCATGTTCGGTCTGACCGTTTCTGTGGGGCGTACGTGTTCCCATGAACAAATACTTCAACCCTAGATAAGCATCAGTCGGGACTGTGGTTGGCCCTCAGTTTATTGTGTTTCACCTGGCTGCGTAAGAATGAGGAACCGCCACCAATCATCTGTTTCTTACAGTCCGTCTAAAAATATATGTATATTTTTTTTTTAACTTGCTTTCTGGGTTGTTGAACTGCACTTGGTTCAGGTTGACTTGCAGCTTTGCAGTTCTTTGCAGATAATAAGTCAAATCACATCACATGCCTGCGAGCAAACATAATTGCAAAAACAACACCAAGGAAGAGACATGAGACAGACTATTAGGAATGTTCCCAGCTTACTGGGGTCAATCAAATTTGACAGTTGGAGACACAGCCAGATGAACCTGTTCTGTGGCTGGGACGAATGCAAATAGGTGACTAAATGTGGCAGCGTCGGTATGGGCCGGAGTTTTTGTGTGTCAATAAGTTTCCAGTGACTCAACTTGGCAGTACCAGCATCATTTGTGAGTATTTTGTTCACAAGAGGTTGTTTAAATCCTATTCAAACCTTGTACACTCCCCTTGAAGTGGAAAGCCAAATAGATAAAGATAAAGGCTTTATTTTCTTAATACAGGCCTGATCAATTGTGAGGCTTCTCTAAATTTTAAGGACTAAACATAATACGTGTTCAAGCCCACAAAACAAAAGTAAACAATGTGACATTCAAATGCAGGTCCCAGAGTTCCCACGTATGCCATACTGTGGGTTGACTACTTTTTGTGGACTCCCTGCTTGATGACATTCTGGCCTGTGTGGCGTTGGGCATGTGCCTACCCATTTGGCCACTCGGTCACCAGGGACGCTTGTGAAATTTATTTTAGGCTATCATGCGGAACTTGATATCAATGAACTTCCCTTCCATTCAAGCCCTTGCCAAACAAGCTTGCGCAATGCAGATTAAGCTAATCAACAGCAGGTAAGTCTCTGAGTAAACAACCCTTTTAAGTATGCTCCGTGTGGTGATATCTCCACGCTGGTAACAAAGTGTTTTGCATCAACTTTCAGTGAATCGCCAGAGCTGGAGATTGGAGCAACTGCAACTCTTGCAGCAACTAGGAGCATGTGGAGAAACGAGAGCTATGAATGCACCTTCTGCAAGTGAATTTGCACACGTGATGAAGAGCCAAGAAAGTGCCCAAGTTTGTCAGGCTGCAGGTAAAAAAAAAAAAAAAAGACCATTCAGAGAAAGGATCACAGTCTAAAAAGGAAACAAACAACAAGGAGAAACACTGATTCAGTCAATGAAATCTTATGTCTAAATACAAAATGGGCAACATCTCTGACAGCAAGTTCGTCTGAGTATTTATTTCAGCTCATTCATCAAGAGTCCATGAGGCTCGTAACGTGCTGTGCAGCAAGTATCTAACAGGAATGCAATGGTTAGAACAGCCTTATATCTGCTTAAAAGAAAATGAAAGGGAAAAAGTTCACGTTAAGGATTTAAGTTACAAAACACTTCTTACAGAATTCTTCCTTCTTTTCTCTACAACCAGGCTAGGCTAGATCAGGGTTGTTTGATTTAGTGCTCAGGTGGCAGGAGAGAGTTAACACAGAACGCAGGCTATGAAACAGCACAGGAACGTCTCTCTCTAAGCAGTCCAAACTCTGACTTATCGCACTCCAACGACTAACAATGCAGGAAACAAGCCCAAGCCGGATCCAGCTGCCTCTGTGGCATTAGCCACTTATGCCATGGACTCTAATCCCACTGTGTGTGTATGCATGTGTGTGTGTGTGTGGAGTGTGTGTGTGTGTCATAGAAGGGATTTGAGAGTGGGGTTTTAGAGACCTAAATCTCTTATTGCTCTTATGACCAAACTATGCTTTGTGCTATTTACTTGCCACACGCATTGACACAGGTCTCCCTCACACAGACACACTCAAACTCCTGCACATAATGTACATGGACTACACACTGTGTGTTTGAGTTGGCTTTGGAACAGAAGAGCCGAGCAACACGTTGCAGAGCTGCTGAAACAGCCCAACATTTCTGTCAGGAATCCTCCGAGAAGGATAGATGAGCATGTTTGAAGTGTGGAGACATTAACCATTATTAATAACTGTTATTAAGAATATAAACTATTTCTTCCATTTCTACTAATGGTGCACCTCACATTTTTCTGCGCCATAAAAAATAGAAAATATGGCACTTTTATTAGCGATCAGCTCTAATAAAACCATATAAATCACACCATGCACATGAAATTCCAATTCATGTGTCCCCCGTACATCATTAGCTCTGATGCGCCATGCTAACACTTTTCCAATAAACTGTAATATATTGGACGGACTTAAGTTGAACAAACCAACCTGCCAGTACCCAAATACTTTTAACTTGCAATAAGTGATTATTTGGCCATATGTTGTCAGAAAAAAAAGGTGATTTAAATATAGAACTGACAATTCATCATCTCAAAAGTTGATACACTTAACTTAACCTAAATACTTTAGTATTGGCACCTACAACAACATCCATTTGCAGGACCTACAACAAGTCCATTGTCCAAAAGTGAAGTTTGATTGATTTCAAACTTATAATTTGGTTAATTTGATCTGAGTCCAATGCCTAAAGTGTAATATGTACAGTTAGCTACTGTAGGCACATAGGCACAGATGTCAATCTGTCGGTGAACAGGGTCTCACTACTGTTTTTTTACAATCTGGACCTTATGTGTGGCATAAAATACAATCGTTTACTCACCCATATAACTTTGGTGTAATTTGTAGTCAGTCAGGAGATAATTAGATCTGTGTACATTCATATAGTGGGAGTGAATGGGGCACCGACAGACAGCCTCTAAAGAACAAATTATTTCCTGCAAAACTCATTCATTTCACCAAATACGTTATCGTACACTAATGCTATTCTCCGTTGAGTCTGTAGATTGACACACAAACACCGGATGATGTCTTCTGACCTGGATGATGTCAACTCTGAGCACGGTTGGCTTGTTTACCTGTAATTTGCTACTGCTATGGTTCATCTACAATGTCAGAATCAGAAAAATATTCAGTCACAAACCAGCAGTATTTTATGCCAGAAATAAGGTCCAAGTTGTAAAAACAACAGTAGTTCTCCTTTAACCTTTTAATATTTTTCCTTGTTGCTATTAAAGTATCTTACCTGATTTGAAGGTAGTGTAAATGTTAACTGTCAGTTAATCATTTATTTTTGAAACCAGCTAGCAGGCGAGGATTTGTTGTTGATGTTGAGTAAGGCAAATCCTTTTTACAAATTCTGCAAATCTTTGTTGGTGAAAGTAGATGAAAGTATTTAGTTAGTGTACAATGAATCAGATGAGTTTCGTAAAAATGACCAACTTTCCGCCACAAAAAAAAAAGTCTGTAGGTGGGGGAAGACAAGCTGGCACGTGGAATTGGTGGGGATGTTGTGTTGATCCCTACCAATTCATGAGCAACTACCTTTTTGAGGACATTTGGTAGCTAGTCGCTAACTTCTATTCATCTGCTGTAGTCATAAACAATTCTCAAGGGAAAGAGAGAACTCCTACTAAAGCTATACAAAAGCATTTGATTTATCGTTGAAGTCGATAATAAAATACCAAGTTGGGCACCTTTAACTGTTCTAGTTTATGGGCCTTTAGCATAGATACAGTAAAAGACAAATCCCAGTCCAACTTCCCCTGTCATGTAACATGTTATAGGCCCTTCTGGATAAATTATTGGACATACTGAATAGATTAAAAGCTTGTTATACACCCTACAAACCCACAACACAACCCTAGCCTAAATCCCCAATATGATTCTTCTTTGTAACGTCCAACAGTGACATTTGTGCTAATGTTATCCTTGGATAAACTGTTATTTTTATGTGCTTTTTCTACGTTGTACAGTTAAAGTGTTTGAGTAAAGGAAAAACAATACAGTACCAATGACAAAATATAAGGAATAGAGATCTAGTTTCTTACGACCTTGGTATGTTTTCTATCCCGACACTTGCTGCAGTTTCCATTGCCATGTCATCTAATGCTCTAGAGGATTTTGCCACAAGGATAATCCAAGTTGGCAAAACCCGAGGACACTCAGAAGTCCAGAGATTTCTCCTTTACACTAAACAAGCACGAAAATGACATTGCCATGGTGTTTGTGTAGAACTTTGTGTGCTTGTGGTCTGGCGCCGCGTACACAGTATTCCATTGAAGCAAACGTCCTGATGCAAAGTGTGACGGATATTGTTTTAAAAAGAAAAGAATCAACATAAACACTTTAATGGTGACCAAATGGCAACATACCAGCAATGTCCCCGAAGGGGGGGGGCTTCTGTGATGGTTCTCACAGCTTGGTTGGGCCCAAAGGCAACATCGGCGGCGAGGATTGGCAGCAAGGGGAGGAGGCGCCGTTAACGAGGCAACATGGGAGGAGACTAGCAGATGGGGGATAGCAAGGGGGATCAGGTCAGGGTTTCAGGGAGGGAGTTGGTTACTGTTAAGCCGCCGGTCGTCCCCTGGGAGCCCATAATATCTTTGAAAGTGAGATAAAACACAAGTTTGGCAACTAAATGCCACCTTGTAAAGTATCTACGTCATAGTAGAACTTGTGTAATGTCACTGTGTGTGTGTGTGTGAAATAAGCAAGAAGCACTTTGTAATGTTTGTTATTGTAACACATTGTGAATTTTGCCCCTCCCCTTCTTCCATCTCTGTTCTCACTCCGTCTTGATGCTACATAATGAAATCCATCCATCCCAATTAGGAGGTGTCGCGGTCTGTTGTGGTACGGGGGGCTTTGGAGAATGAGGGTGTGTGCGTGCGTGCGTGGTGCGCGTGTGTGTGTGTGCATGGGCGGGTATTTGTCTTTTAAATTGGGCCTTTACAAATGACAAACAAATGTATTAATCGCGTATAAATCCGTTTGCATCGGGACAAAAGCCCCCGCGCACATTCGTATGCGCGCTATACGTACGTATGCTTCTGCCCATGCATGCTAGCATTCACACACACACACACACACAGAGATCAATCACCCCCACACATGTTGCAGGAGAGTGTTTTTGTTTTGAGAGGAAGAGGGGTTAATTACTTACATTCTTCAATCGGAAACATCTTTCCACCTCCCCCGCTCCTGCTCTAAAGCCTCTTTTTACTCTGTACTCTAAAAACATGGGGTTACACACGTGGAAAAGCAACGTCGGACAACGTTTTTTGCAAAATATAAGCTGTCTGGGGGCTTTCGTTGCTGAAAATTGACTAAAAAATCAAAATCAAAAGCTTCGAAAGAATAGGACGTTTCCATTTGGAGTGAAATGTCTGTGGATTTATCTTGCAGGCCCAATTGCCCTTTCTGAAGCGGGCCTGGAGATTTTAAAAAGGATTTTGTTACTATGCAAAGAGCCAAACAGTTCCCTAGCTCTTTTTGACTTTTTAGAGTGCAGGCTAACAGTGGGGAGGAGAACAAGGGGCATGGAGAGGAGATGAGGGGGTTAAAGTCCCACAGAAACTCAATGGGGACCAGCTGTAGGGTACTGGGCAAAGGCCAGGGAACGTTCCGGATGGATAGAAAGAGGACGATATACCCCCAGGAGAGGAGAGCAGAGGAGAAAAGATTGGAGATTAGATTAAAATAGGACAGAAGGGGGGGAAACACAGGGAGACATACTCAATAAACACAAAAAAAAAGGACAGAGAAAAACATTAGCAGCAGGGGAAGTAAAAGTGGCAAGTAAAAAGCGGCTAATCCTAGATTTATGGTTTCTAGTCTCACAGGTTTCTACACTGCGAGATACAATCCATGGGCGTTTTGACAACCTGTTGTTCTGGTCCAAACACACTTCTATACCGGACAGTGAAAACATGCTGAATATGTGTTTTACTTTAGTCGTTTCATTTCAACAGAACAAGGAAAAACACGGACAAAAAACAACATTTCACTGATCAGATGCCCACGAATACCCTCGGTGGATTTTACAACCCTTGAAAGTGATGAGCTGCTGCAATGTTTGCCGTGCAAAACGTAGAGATACGGTGTTCATGTTACAGAGGAATCTAGCAGGAGTGTGTCCTTGCATTTTTCTGCCATGCTGGATGATGTAGTTCAACTTTTTTCCCCTCTCTCTCTCTCTCCCTCTGTGTCTCTCTCGCTGCTTGACAAGCCTTTGTGTTCTTCACGCAGAACTAGTTGCTCAGCTGAAAGCAGCCTTACAGGAAGGAGTGAATGACAAACGCCGTCCCTTACTGTTAAGCCTTTGAGTAGAGCCACAGGAAGGCCACTGTTGCTTTAGGCTCTACTGGTCTGTGTGGTGACTTGCACACATTTTTCTTTGCACGTGTGTTAGCAACAAGTGCAAATTAGCTTTTGGGAACTGCACACGTTGGCTTTAAACTTTGACTGGAGCTGCTCTCACCTTTGCGGGTGCAGCCTTCGACCACCGCTTGATCTGAAAGATGTAGCGTTGCACAATGACAAATTGAGCTCAGACAGAAATATGCATTGCTTCGTTAAATACCAGCAACCAGTCCGCCGACAGTTTGAGTTTCTGAGGTGAAGTTGTCTGCTAGTATCTGCTAGCATCATAGCACTGAGAACACAGTCCTGACAAACGCTGTAAAACTTGTAAAAGTATTAAATCTGCATTGTTTACATCTCTGTGCACGTGTTGACGTGATACACAACCCAAACCAAACCGCCAACAGGTTGCGGTGATCCACCAAGGAGCTGCACTGTGCCAGCAAAAGATGGAAACGTGCACATAAACATGAATGCAAATAAAGATTCAAACTAACAAACACTTTTGTTCCATGTTTTTTTTTTTATGTTGATTTGTGACACACAATGCGTTTTGGTGAGTAACCCCGAATAGCTTTAGTTTTTTTTTTTTTTTTTAAGACTTCACAGGGCAGCTTCAACTTTAAACTTCCGGGAAGAAAAAGGGGCTGCAGCTTTACCCTGAACATTCCACAGAGGGCTGACAGCTTGCTAAAGAAGACAAAGATAGATTCTGTGTCAACAATAACTGTGTAAAGACGGCTCACCGTTCATTATATAAGAACAGCCGCAAAAACAGCAAACACATAAGCCCGAGTTCAGCCTCTGAATTCTTCGCTCTAACCTGTGGCAACATGTCCCGCGTATAAGACACATAAACACCCTTCAGGTTGATTTATCCAGGACAGATTTGCGCTCAGGGTGCTTAATTTGTGGTTCATTTGGTAGTGGGCGGTGACGGAACGATAGTTCATCAACAGCCACACCTTCGCGAGCAGAAAAGAGGAACTTTCTCACAAAAAAGCTAAACTAAATGAAAAGTAGATTTAAGTGCAAATCTAAGTTTTCTGTTTAATAGAGGGTAATAATGTGAGTCACGAGTTTCCATCAGGGGCATGGTGACGCGGGAGAAGAATGACTACAGTCTGCTTTGCAGCACATTAAGCAGCTCTGTTTGTGTGTGGGTCGTTGCCAACTCAGAGATAAGCCATCAGAGGGCTCAGGAGCGCTGGTGAAAAGCAGTTTTCCTGGTGGAGCTCTGCTGCCACCATGTGTCTTGTAGCACGTACTGAAAGTTTTTATTTACACAGTTCCCTGTGGGCATGCAGGGTAATAATAAAAACATCCCATAATAGAACTCAGATATTCCTTTTATGTATTACAAAGTAGATCAGCACTGACTGTAACCACACTCAGTGATGTAACCAAACAACAGTGCATGGGGATGTACTTGAAATCCGTTATTTTCATCAAGACGGTATTAATTATCCACCCTACCAGAACCTGTATAAGAAGATATACTGAACACTAGTTGGCACTTACTTGAAACAATGACTTTTTGATATACACCGATCAGGCATAACATTATGACTACCTTCCTACTCTTGTGTAGGTCTCCCTTGTGCCTCCAAAACAGTTATGGGTCTTCTGAGGGTGTCCTGTGGTGTCAGGCAACAGAATGTTAGTTAGTCTTTGGGTCCTATGAATTGAGTGGAGGGGCCTCTGTGAATAAGGCTCCTTCTCCTCATATGGGTGAACTGGTGTTTTGAAGATGTTATAAATAATGTGATACAGCATTAAGCTGTATCACTGAAATGGAAAAACTTCTACAAATTCTAAAGGATTCCAGCAGGGTGAAGGTAGAGAAGATAGCACATCCCTCAACCACTGCAGAAATTAAAAAGCATGAGTCATGCTAAGGCATTTGTTTATAAATGGGATACTTTTCAGCCATGTGTGCCATAAATGTCTGTGTGGTAGTCAGGTGCTATAGTCTGACTCCATATTTGTAAAATACATCAAGTATCTGTCTCCAATAGTCGCTGGGGGCGGTGCAAGACCAGAACATGTGTCCTGCTGTGGCGGTTGCATCTCCAACAACCAGGATCTGCAGTTGGAAAGAGTTTGGACAATTTGTGGTCAAAGTACTTTAAATTGAATTAAACCTTGGCGTATGCACAGTGACGAGGTATGAATACATTCTAGCCACATATCTTCAGAAAGCTCAACCCCCAAATCTTTTGCCGTGCCATTTTAGTTTTATCCCATGACATCAGTTTCAAGTCCCTTATCAGATTGTTAATCACAGATTATTGTTTCTTCTCACAAGGATCCAGTTCTAGAATTGCAGGCTTAGGTGGTATGAAAGGAAATGAGTGAAACGTTTTTTTCTGGTAAAGCTACATATCTGAAGAAAAACTACAATAATGAAATCTGGGTAACTTGTAATTTTGTAAGAGTCAGCATGATTGATGTATTATTCCTGGATTATCACAGTCTGGCATACATCAACTATTAACCAAGATATTCTCATGTTAAAACTGATGCAGCTTAATTTGCAGCTTGATTCATAAATAGTGAGCAAAACCTCATTTATTTCCAAAGCTAAATACATTCCGTTTGGGAAAACTTGTCAATACAAAGCATCTTTCTTTTTCTTTTCTTTTTTGGACTTGCTCTGGATGGTAGACCAGCAGAGGGTGCTGCAAAGAGTTTACATCCTACGGAACGAACACAGCAAAGCTTGGAGAGACCGCCATGCATGGAAGACCCTGGTGTTATTTGATGAGATCAGTTGTCTTCCATGGTCTTTTAGAAACAACTGTCTCTCGTGGCAATCCGGCTAATTCACGGCTGGGTTGATGTCACAGTACAGCACAAACAAGATACAGACAACAACTGAAGGGCCAACAGGACCCTCATTCGTTTTCAAGTGTATGTATAATAGTAAGCTGCTGCAAATAAAGTTCCATAGCATGTCAAGATTATAAGTTTCCCCTTTGTTTGTCTGGATCCAGGATGATTTTGTGCTTTTTGTCTTTGTGCTTCACATTTTCAACTTTTTTAAGAATGGGACACAATGGTATTATCTTTGTGTCTCTTTTAATAAGAATTGAGGTCTGTCTCATAAAACTGCAGGGTGAATCTATGGCTTATTTCACATGCAATGGATTGTCCCAGGAGACCTTCATTAGTACCACACTTAGCTGACCATCAGCAGATTTGAAATGTTTGAAGGTATCTGGAAAGGGACCAAGCTCTCATCCAGTCACATTTTTAACTATTGATGACTTTTTCTGCATATGACCCATCCATTCATTTCCAGCAGTGCGTACACTGGGCCACCACCAGTGCTGGGTGCTTGCTCAAGGCACCTCAGCCATGAATCTAGCAGGGAACAAAAGCCAACATATTGTTGGACCCCGGAGGCTTTCACTGGGGACTCTGACATGTGTCATTTGTCAGTGGACGGTGTAATGACTTGAGGAAATTTCCTGGAAACCATCTTCCATCTACCTTAATCCTACTGTATGCGTGTGAGATAAAAACTGCAGCTTTCTCTTATTTGCTCCTCTTTTAGGAAGTGAAGTTGCCTTGTAATATAATTCATTAAACTGAATTAACCCATGGTATTTTACAGAGTTGCAGCAGTGTCCAATCTCCATTCACGTTTTATCTCTTAAAAATCAGTCAAACAGGATGCAACCTTTGTGAAAAGTAATGATGGGCATTAGAAGTTTCTGGAAACTCTGACCTTCAACCCTAAAACTGAGCAGTGGTGACACCTAGTGGCTGCCTCCTGAGTCACATCTATGTGCTCTATACAGAAGAGCTCCTGAAGTTTTTTTAAAGCTTTTTACAATGAGGAGAACTCAAATGCTAACATGCTATAGAATCACGGAATTGTTAAGAGGATTTCTTGGACAAAGGGTGGAGCTGGTGCAGTGTGGCGAGCGGACAGGCAGGTAGAAGATCGGAAAATTGACGCAAAGTACAACTGGGCTTGAAAGAAAGCAGTTTGAATGCAGACTGAGAACAAGAACAGGAACTTGTATAAGATCAGGAAGGTTTTCCACCACTGGCAGTGAAAGCGAAACCTCCTGTTGAATGAACCAGGGTTTAAGTAGTAGGGATGATGAGCTGATGAGCCACAGTTGTGGAGCAGATGAGAAAGCCACACCCACAGAAACTAAATCATGGGGGGATGCCATGAGGAAGCCCAATGTAGAGTATTTAGAATGCTATCATCCTTTATACAGATGCTATATATTTGTTTCAGCTAAGACGAGCCAAGATGCCTACAGGGTCTTTTAGAACTGATGCTGAAGAGAGAGAATGAGAAATCAGCTTCTTTACTGGGGAAATGTTGCAAGCTACCACCCCCAAAAAATAAAAATAATTCAACGACATAGGGTTCCGTAAAATAAAACACCAGCATGATTATTGACATAGTACTGAACATTAAATTGGCGGGCTCAGCTGAGAGCCTCTCTTAACCAGCTCAATAGGCATCTAATGGACAACCCACTCCATCTTCATCACTTTCGCAGCCTGTTGCTATTTCAGAAAGTAGCTACTTATATCACCAGCTGAGGCGAGACTCGATTTCTGAGCTCGTGCCCACCAGAAACCCACTCACACGCCGGGTATTGACGAAGGAAGGATGCACCGACTACCGCCAGGTCACAGCTATTTTTGAGAAACAAGAAGGGATGCCGTCATGATGGGATTAATAGATTTTAATCGAGCAACACTTGTCATTTTTCCATTGTATTCACTTTTATATTGCTGCTTATCCTCTACCGGATCATACTAGAGCTGCTGAATGTCGAGGCTGAAGACGTAGCTCTAATAAACCAGAGGAAGCATCATATGGCTTTTATTGATTCCCATTGTTTTTGTTATTTTTTTTGTGTGTGTGTTTCTTTAAACGTGTCCAGTTTTGCACGTCACACTGCTCACATGTGCCTTAAATTGACTACCCGCAGGACAAATACAGTTACTTCTACCCAGAGTGGCCCGCCGGCAAACAGCTGTCTCATCTCTCTCTGTGGTTTTTGCCTTGTTCCCTTGATGAGCCGAGTGAAGCCAGGAGCGTTCAATCACCTGCCGCAGCATGGAGCAAGAGCAGCGCACTTTCAACTCCCTGTTTTCTAAATTCAGGGTGTTTTATGTCATTAGATTTATTCTAAAATATGTAAAAATAAAAAAATAAAAAAAGTTGTTCTCTTGCACAAATCTGTGCCCTTTCTAAGGATTAAAATGATGGCCAAGATGCACCGACCTGAGCCACTTTAAAAGCTGCACTACTCAAAAAGTAACGTGGGAAAGGGAAGCAGTTCATGTGCAGTTCACATGCACAAACCACTGGCTAATCTATTAAGTACAAAGCCTGCATAGAAAAACATTTTGGAGTAATGCGTCTTAAAACAAGGACATCCTTCACCATTATTTTTTTGTTTTTGTTGAGTATCCAGAGGGAAACCGCATCTCTGTTCAATAATACAGCTTTGGAAGATGTTGAAAAACCCGCACTCACATTGTGAAGGAGCAAAGCCCTGCCGTTCTGTTTGTTTAACAGATTAATAGTCAAATGTGACTGTTAATGCTTAATTTTTCTTTTGATGTGTTTATTCTGCTCATTGATTGCCCTCACAGACTCTGTGCCAGAGAGTTGGAAAACAGGGTAAATGTCTAGTAAACTGGGCTAAGACTTTGTTCTGAGATTTTATTTGATGCACAATAGAAAATGGTAGTATTTTTGGCAATTTGACCCAAAAGAGTCACCCTAGATCTTGAGGTTAAAGGTAAGGCTGTGCTTAGTGTCTAGACCTTGTATTTGAACAAATAAATAAGTTTAAATTACTTTCTAAATCCTAAACAGGCTATCTGCCGAGCAAACGTAGGGATAATCAAAAAGTGTTGGCCGACCACGAGAACAGAAGGCAAAAGGTGAGAGACTACGACTGAAACATAATAATGCGTGCCACAGAAAATGTGAAAGTAAAACAAAACATCATGGAGCCAATGAGATGGGCATGGCAGGCTGGAGACTGACATTTAAAAAAAGAGAGAGAGAAGAAACACCAGCAACCTCTGATGAGAGGGAAAATGTAATTCAGGGGATTACCAGAATGAATAAATGATGAGCCTGTGGAAATTCCATGAACGATCATTTATCATTAATTTCTTCAGTCCAACTGTTTATACGGTGAAATGATTAATGCTGTGATTTAAATTCATATTTTATTAACTGAAAATGTCACAGTGTATGTGTTACTTGTGCTGTAGGTTTGTGTATTCATCATAACAGACGGATTTCTACCAGAATAGCTACATGTGTTCTTAAACAGTTTGCGTAATCCCACAATTATAGTTAGCGATACTACACTCAAGAACAGGAAATGCATCAACACCTGAGGTCTGAAAGGTCTAAAACGCATCATGTGAAGGAAAGCATTCTGTATTTTTCAGAACAGCTTTTGAACGACGGACCATGTGACCGACGGAGGGCAGTCTGAAAATCTTTAAGAAACTGCAAGTTGAAATTTGAAAAGAATCATGGACGTATACAGAGCATGTGGAGCAAGAACACAAGAATGCAACTTTCCAGAGGAATTGCAGTAGACCTCTCTGGACCATGCGCCATTCATTACTCATGGTCTGCCTTTGCTGGCTGGGTAGAGGAAAACTGAAAGCCGAAATTACTTCTGTCAGTGGATCAGCAACGTGTTAGATGTTCCTTTTAGATCAGGGGTGTCAGCCATATGGCCTAAATTCACCCGCCGAAGGGTCCAATCTGGCCCAGGGATAATTTTGCAAAGTGCAAAAATGACAGAAGTTATTAAATGCATTTTCCTATAAAAGTAACTGCTATTTTTAATTTGTCAACTAGGGATTGCACTCGTTTAATAAGAATTCATAAAGGTTATTCATAAAATGTTTTATAAAAGATATTTTGTTAAAAATAGTAATTTTTCGAATGCACTTGTTCTTCTTTGCACCAAAACAAAAGGACATTTTTGATTTGTTATTTATTTAGAGTTTTTTTTTGTGTGTTTTTTTTTTTTTTTTTTTGCTATTATGCTTGAGGTTGAATTGGGTTGTATGTGCCCCCTGAACTAAAATGAGTTTGATGCTTCTGCTTCAGACCTCGACCTGCCACTAATGAAGTTAAATAACTGTTCAGGAAACACTGAATTACCCGCTCCTGCATACAGGCGCACCTAACCTCTCCTTACCAGTTTCATTCAGTTCTCAAACCCTCTCCGCCCCAACCCTCTCTGTTCTCTTTTCTCCTTTACAGTCTCTTTGCAATAACCAGGGGTTCAAGAAGCCAGAGATATGCCCCCACCCTGAATCTTTCTCCCTGGGTTCCTACGTCCAGTCTTCCAAGGATCATTGTTAGTCAGTTCTCTTTCCCTTACCCTTGACCCTTCCATTTGAGCTCCTATCTTTCCCTCCTTCAACTTCGTTGAATATCAAGAGGCGTGGTCTTGTTGTTGAAGCTGCCTTCTAAACCCGCCACTAGCTTTGCTCAGTATTCCTTTATTAAGGACCAAATGACTACAAAATTGTTAAACGTGATCTCATCAGCCAAATACACGCATATCTTAAAAATGTTTACACCTAGGATGAAGAAAATTTGGACCAAATGAGCAGCAGGATTCAGGAGAGACCAGATCAACATTATAAACTCTTCCTAACTACCCAGCCTCCCAGTTCTTCTGGTAGTTCTTCCTTACACACTGGTGCGGAAGCTACGTAGCAGCTGGCTGTCGGCTATAGTCTTTGTGGTATGTTCAGGTGTAACGCTCTGGCTGAATGTGAGGTGGTGTTTCAGCTGGCTTTTTTTTTTTTTTTTTACTTCAGTTTTCCATGTCTCTACCTTTTAGGTGTATTTTTAGGACGCTGTTTTGGTTTTCAAGCTTTCACAGTTTCGGGCACGCTGCTCTCACCAGTATGGTTAAAAGATCCAGCATACAACTATTTTCAATGAAAAAGATATTAATAAATGTGCTCTGCAGTACCTGCCTGGCACAAAACAGTTGAACTCAATGACACCATGTGATAAATTGGCATATAGCTTGTCGAGTAGTGGAGTGGAACGTATAGCTCCTAAAGAGCCCTATAGACATTGACGTGAACAGTTGCACACATAAAAGGAAAGTGAATGTTGAATAAATTAGTGAATACTCCAGATTCATCGAGTTAGTAATAATGTACATTGTATTTTATTAAATTTGTCAATGGACTGTTAAAGTGTAATTTGTCTCCATCACGTTTACAGCTCCCACAGCCTTTTCTGACTGATTCTTGCAACTAATTCTTCCCAAAAACACTCTTAACAAAAGACAATAAAGTCTTGACCATAAAGTTGGCAACATGTCGTTGGCAGAGTTGTGGGCTTCAAGCGTGATTCACGGAGCGAAGAAACACTCAACATGATTAAATTACCATAAATAAGAAAGAAAAAAATCTCTGATCCAAGCCAGTGGAGGCTTTGTGTTTGCTGTGATGGATTATGTCTTTCAGTTCAAGCTGTTTTTCACACTCTGCAGGAATAAACAGCAGAAATGGGCTTGAGAAAAACAAAGAAAAACAGTTTTGTTTGGTTTTTTCACCTCAACAGCTGACTTGATGTAGGAGAATAAAGGGCAAGGCAATTACACTGCACAAAGGTAAATCATCTCTTACAAATATTTAACCTTGTCCTAAAGCGTAATTAAAAAGGAGTGGTCATGCTGATGCTGCGTACACAGAGACTGGCGCTGACAGATGGATTTTGCACACTTCGCACAGGGTAATCGCAGGTGAAATGGAAGAACACCACAAGTACACCAAGCATTAATTGTGCCTCTGCACGGCAAAGTGTGCAGATCGGCTAGAAGACACTGTTATAAAAGATGATGACTATATAAAGCAGAATCCAAGGAGGTGTTGCTATGCCAGCATCAGTGCGTTATTAAAGCTAGAGGGTAGGGCTTTACATTTAACTGAACATCACTGAGTTCACACAATGCAGATCAAGGTGATTATGATGTGAAATCTCTTTAATTCAGAGTGTGCCATTGTTTTAAATTTGGTGTCTATAGTGACAGTGTTCGTGCAATGTTAGCAATGTGGATTAGCGCCCGAACACAGCAAACTGACATCAAAGAACTAGCGTCAACAAAGGTGGACTCTGACGTGGGCTCACACAACCTGTGTCAAAACGCTGCACTTGAACACACAGGTTGGCATTAAGCTTTAAAATAGCTACCAGTAGCTGGCAGCAGTCTTTATTTGTCATTCAAAAGGGGGAACCAGTACACTAGGACGGAAACAAGGAAATGCAACAAGCTCTCGTATGAAGCTCTCCTGAAGCATGCTAATCGGTTGATCCATGTGTGCATTTAGGCTTTACTCAGTGACCAACCGTGTTGAACTCTCTCACCGATGGGATCCATCGCTCATCGAATATGCTTAAATGGCTAAAGCGGCGCCAACATTTGTTGACTAATGCTGCCGGTGTCGGACGCACTACAACGGCTAGGACAGACAGAAAAAACAGACACTCACAGATGGCTGAAAAGCGGTAAACTGCTGCCTGGCGGCTTGGTGTGACGCGGCCCTTACGTAAATCAGCAATGGTTATTTGCTGCTGCTGAAGAATGGAGCAGTGCCTGGAGCAAGAGAAGAAGAAGAATATTTAGTTTCTATATAAGAAAATGCTCCTGGGAAATTCCGGAACAAGCAGACATACGCTACACGCGCACGTCAACGGTGTTAATGTTCTTAACGTCACTGCCAGAAGTTGGAGGGAAAATGGGAAAATGCTGACAGCTGTGACAATAAGTAGACATGCATAATGTGGTTTGTTTTTTCCAAGTCAAATTGATTTACATGATGGGAAGTGTGTGAAATCAGAATGTCAGCGCAAATATCTGTGCACGCAGCATAAATAACGCTGTTAATGAAAATTGAGACGACAGACCGAGACGTGACTACGTCTACGCACAGGCTCGCATTTAATCATATTTTTAAATAACATGCAGCTCAGTTTATCCACATCCGTTTTAATGTCCACATTTGTGATATAGTTCATTCATTTATCATTCACTGCATGTCCTGTGAAGGGTCGCACGGGGGCTGGACCGTGGACAGGTCGCCAGTCTATCACAGGGCTAACACAGAGAAACAGACAACCACTCACACTCACATGCACACCTACGGCCAATTTGGAATCAACAATTAACCTTAACAGCTTCCGGCTTCCTCCCACGCCAGGCCGGGCCCCGAGAAGCAAAGTCACAAATAATATGAGATGTGATCGTGTGCAATGGAACCAATCTGCCAAGAGACTAGACTGGGATGGTCCGTGTCAGAATGTCAGACCGTGACATATCAGGCACAAATGATTGGTTTGGGCACGTTGTGGACCCCTGGGGCTGGCCGAAATTTCCCTTAGATAATTGATCCAAACTCCAAACACAGTTCAATCGGACCTGCCGAGGGGTTGCAATATCAAATAGACTAAGCGCAAAGTTGTGTGGCTGAGAAGAATGTCATGACATTACTGTTTTGGATCTACCAGGTTGGAAGCGTTTCTCTTTAAACATGTAGAAAGGATCTTTACCCACCGTGTCAAATTGTAAAACTTGCAGCAGTGTCATGAGGCTCTTTAAAATGATGGCGTCTACTTTAACTATGGAGTATGCATTGGAAAGAAGCGCAGGATGAGGCAGGAAATGGGATTTTGAAGATACAAACTAGTCGCGGCAGTACTGATGTAATGGCCCTTAAGCAAAATGAAGTGTGTTTTTTAACTATTGTATTTCACGACCTCTGCCCGGAACAGCAATTTTGGCTTTAATTGTGTAAAAGACGCCCAGAAGCACCCACGGAGATTAGATAATTAGATCTGCTGCCACTTCTTGTTGCTCCGTATAGTACAGGGGTTTCTTCATGATAAAAGCAAGGCATTCTATTTAGCCACATTAATGTTTCAGAGATTTAAAGAGCCGCGAGAGGCCGGCCTGGTAATCATCACTCTATCATTTTTCTTTTATACCTGTACCATGTCTGCCGAGTATTTTTGGGCACAGTGTGTGTAAAGAAATAGTACAAATGGAGCTATTCACCCCGCCTGTGTGTAGACCTCTCTGAGAGAGTGTGACTCATCATCCGACCTGCAGGCACTTGCTTTCCCCTGCTTCATCAGATTATTATCAGTAATGATAACCTGCTGTCACTCTGTTCCTCAGCCGCTGAGTTTTGGAGAGCTTTCATTTGGGCAGATGGATCAGCTTCCTGTGGCTCGGTGCATGTTTTTTCAGATACGCAAAAACACATGTGCAGGTATTGGCAGGTCATTCTGGGAAAATCCACTGAATGCTTTTAAACATTTTCTAATTATTCTTCCTTTTTAAAAATGTCCTTGGTGGGAAAGCATCTTTTTTTTTCGGTCCATAATGATCTCCTGTCCTTAAAGTGTATGCCGCAGAGGTTTTTACTGTTTATTTTGATATGATGAGAGCCTTTTCTTTTCAAGCTCATGCTAGTCTCGGGAAAATCTTTTCAAAAAGGCTAAAAATAAACCCTGAGAATCTTGAGATCCATTTTATGCTCCAGCTATTATGAAAATGAATGCCTCTTCACCTTCAAAGGTTCAGATGTGCAGAGGAACACTTACTCTTACACTGGAAAAGGGATTTTTGTTTGGTGCAAACTGATGATCCAAGATAAAACACCCATTAATTGTGTCTGTATGCCTACCCATACCCCCCATCTACACCATCCCAGATTCCATTTTTTTTGTTCTTTAATCCCCGGTAAGTGGCACGGTTCTCTTCCCATCTCACCTGTCAGTATGTTTTATGTTTATATCACATCCAGAAATAACTGTGGAGCTCACTGGAGTTGTGTAAAAGGAGTTACATTGTAATGTAAGTGCCGTGGGCGATCTCTGTGTGGAGTTTGCATGTTCTCCCTGTGTCTGCGTGGGTTCTCTCCAGGTACTCCGGCTTCCTCCCACCATCCAAATACATGCTCATTAGGTTAATTGGTGATTCTAAATTGGGCATAGGTGTGAGTGTGAGTGTGAATGGTTGTCTGTCTATCTGTGTTGGCCCTTCGATAGACTGGCGACCTACCTCTCACTAAAAGGAATAAATGGGTACAGAAGATGAATGAATGAGTGGATGAATGAATGTAGGTGCAGTTCAGTATCTGCTGAATACATCTCCTCATTCACAACGCTAATGAAATCTGAAGGGGCATCATGACTGCTGCCTCGATGTGGTAAAAGAGAAGTGCAGTCAAATGCGTGATACCATAAGTGGGCATGCTCGTTCCTCACAATGCTACATCCTCAACTTGGCTATAACACTATGACCAGTGTGTGTTCATGTCCAGTCCCCCACAACTAGAAACTTGTAAGGCCAAAGTGAGCAGACTTGGCATCTCTAGATTCCTCAAATACAGAAATTCACACTACAAGAAACACGGTACAAGTCATTTTCAGTAAACGCAGACAATAAGAAGCTACAAAATGATGCCTGACACTTCTCACCCCTTGTCGCAGACAATACTCCACAAATCAGAGCTTAGCTTTGGCTTCACGTTTTTTTCAGTCCCGCGGTGACGCATCAACCAGTCGTTTGTGTTTGCAGTTGAATTTTAAATAGATGACAACTTAAAATGTCAATGAGTGCTTGAGTGACACTTCTGCAGAGACTCTGCAACAACGTGTGCTTGCCCAGCTCTGAGAGTAAATACCAGCCTAACCGCAGTTGTATTGTGCCGTCTGTACACCTCTTCAGTGAATATGCCACCCTTGTAATAGGTCCTTGTCCAATGACTGCCAGGATGGAAGAGGTTGAGGATGGTAAATAGCTAAAACATGAATCCTGTCACTGTGGAACATTATGAAGGTTAGAAATGTGTACGTGAAACAGCATTTGTTAAACACAGATGTATTGATATGTTTCAACTGTTCTATTTTCTGTGTGGCGTCAGTTTTGGGATCACATTGGTCATTTCATACGTGTTTCTTATAACTTCAGGTACAAGACCACAAATCACATCATTCTATATCCCTCGGTTACTTTTTAAAGTTGTTCCAGACTCCTCTTTCTTTCTCTTTTTTTCTCAAAACCCCACCCTCCACATCCCTCCCTAACTCAATCCCTGACTTACTTCCCTTCATCCACTCAATCTCTTGCCTTCAACCCCATTCATCCACCCCTTTGACTCTCTCATCCGCCCACCTTCTTCCCTGAGGTCTTCTCAACCAACGCATGTCCTTGTATCAATTACCTTTGTGTGTGAAATGTTAATTAAATGGATAATACTTGGATATAACTTTCTAGTATCTAATACATGCTGTGTTTCCAAGAAGCCATTTGTAATGGAATAATTTTGTTTTATAGTCCATGTGGGAGTTGTGCATTAACAGCTGTTAAGAGTTGTGCAACAAGCTTTTTATTGTATCCAAAGTGTTGCAACACAATGTTGTTCCAGCCATACCATTCACCTTTTCTGGGTCTTACAAAGACACTTAAACTAAAATCTTCAATCTCATTAAGTGGCCCAGATTTCCCCTGGTCTAATAGCTATTCCTCTAGAGTCTTGGGCCAAGCAGTTCTCTTCCACTCGTTGATCTTAATCAGTCGAGACTTCTTTGTAGCAGCTGGACAATGATAAAGGTCTGGTTTACAAAGTCTCTTTGACAGTGTCAATTATGGCTCCATCAAAGCCATTGGTCTGAGATGCGCCTGCCTTGAGATCTGGGAGCTTAGATTCAGGCTCTGATCCGAGGTGCTGTTAAATCATTTCTAAGGCCGCTAACTCTTATGAACGTCTCCTTTGGAGGGGACAAAGAGTTCATTTTTGTTTAATACATAACTGTTTGTATTATTTCACAGTTCAGATGTCTTCAGTGTGATTTTAGTTAATTTAATGAATCTAAGAGCTAAATACTTTCTTTATGGCTTGGTGGAGAATAAAATGGAGCAAAAAGAAAAGCAAGTAATGAACTGTATAGTTGTCGCAAGGATGTGAATTTGCTTTCAAGCCGAGACTATGCCGTCATTGTGTTTCCAGATTTCACTGCCCCCAAAGCGACCACAGTGTCCTGCAGTTACTTTTCTGAAGCCCAGTCTTGTTAGCCAAATGATCTGCAGGCTTCTTAGAAAAGGTCACACATTACTATCACTGTGCAGCTTTCTATTTGCAGAGCCATGAGTCAATAAAAACTGCTGTATCCTAGGATAATTTAATGACTGGACGTGTGCGAGCCCAACCTCAGCCGCTGAGAAGGTTCTGTTTGTCATAAGGAGTGGGCAGTGCAGTTCAGGGGTCTAATGAGGAGGGTAACCTGCATATTAACCAGGTGACACTCCGCAGCATGGGCTGCATGTGATATTTGTGATTTTGAAAATTGAGCAGCTCAAAATAGCAAACAGCCAATTAGTACACGCCGCCAGCAGCTGTGTCCACGCTCCGATGCCCACGTCTCTATAACTATCATTAACTCACTGGCTGTGCGACCTCTGCATCACTACGGTGCATGCGCTTCTAAAAGCGCGTGTGCCGGCAGGAGACGCCACTTAAGACACCTACAGCTTCTTCTAGTTTAAGCCGTGATCATTCTGTTTAGAATTTAGAGTATTGCATGAGTCACAAGGAGTAGCTGGTGACACGAGAGCAGAGGAGAATGATTTCACGGGCGCTACGCCTGTGTGAGTGTGTGTAATATTTGTGCGCTTTGTTTACTCCGTATCCACTCATTCTCATTCTCCAAGTCCACAAGATTACAAGTAATGGAACAATGAGTAAGGCTTTAATCAAAGGAGGGCAGCAGAACCTAGACATAATTGCCTTCTGGCTTGGACACTGAATACAGATGAAAATGATGTGCCCATTCTTACCCCACAATGAGAATAGATTGAAAATTATCCCGAGACAACTGACCTTTTAGACTAGCGTTAACTTGACAGATGTCTCTGAAGGTCTTGTAGATTCATACCTTTAAAATGCCATCATTGTATCATAGCCCATTTTTTGCAGTTTCTTTTAAGCTTTATTTCTAAATGTATCTGTATATTACTCCACTCCGTCATATAAAAGTGCTACAGGCTGGTTTCTGTGCAATGTCATCACGTCAGACATGTGCAGCTAGGGGCATAAAGCAGGAACTCTTCACAGCATACCTAGCAGAGCCAAGCAAATAGCACTGGGTTCTGAGAACCTTTTTTTTAAATATATATGCTGTATATATAATCGGTGCAGTCTAAGCTACGCAGGCTTCAAACCAGTGTCCCATATCTCATGTCCAGTGTCTCATGTCTAATGTCCAGTGTCTCATGTCTTCTATAGTGTTTACAGTAGCTGTTAAAATTCATTTTTTTTTAGAAAAAATATACTTGGCTTGTTGGCTTAACCACCATCAAAACCAGGCACGTTGAAGGAAGCCAAAATGATTTTCTGCTAGAGAAGATTTCCGAACTCTGAAATTGCGTATTACTGTTAAGTCAAGAAGAATTCAAGATAATGTGAAACTGGATTAACCACAACAGTGAACTACAACTGTCTATGTATGATTAAATTCATATAAAAGTTCCGTGACCTTGCATCGGACAATATTTGTAACTGAAATCAAAAGTGTGTTTGTGACGTGTGAGTGCTAAGGCAGAGCCCAGGAACCTTATGGAAGAACCTCATTTCAGCCGCTTGTATCTACAATGCCTTTCCTTAGATGAGGGCTGGAGCGCAGATCCACTTGTAAATCAAAAGCTTTGCCTTATAGCTCAGGGACACACACTAACCCTATGAACAGTACAAACCTGAAACCAAACAAATGATGTAAAAGAATGTAAAACAAAGGCTACAAAGGTCTTGGATGTGTTGGTTACAAAGAAAAGATTCCTTCTCAGATAAAGTCAGGCGGACTTAATGCGGTTTAGTCACAGTTATTATAGTGATCCATTTTTAGAACGCTTAATTTCTTTGTTGTTACAGCTTAGTCCCAGCTATAGCGCTGGAGAATAATATTCACCCAGTGATGCAGATCCTTAACCGTGCTGGTTGCTTGTGCCTACGCATATATGTAATGTCTTCATGGAGCTCCAGTGGGGTAGATCAATCAATATGAACAAGTGAAGTTGAGAGGTCTTTGAGAGTTGTTTCTTCGTCACTCTCCCCTCACTCTGCTCAAGCTGATAATAAATGTATTCTTAGCGTGAGGTGCCAAGTCTTTCTATTTTATTCCTGCAGAAGGTCACTTAAAACGAGATCAGTAAAAAGCAAGACTTGGTGTTGAGTGGAATAACAAAATAAGTCCATGAAAAAAGACCTATAAGAAGAACCAACAATGAACTGATTATTTTTTGAGGGGTCAAAATCAGATCAGTTTTCATAGACAATAAACTGTAGGGATGATCTGCTCCTCTTGGTCAGAAAAAGCAGACGTTCTGTTCACATTCCTTGAGCCAGTCAAGTCTCGGGATGCTCTCCCTTTTTGTTTTATGGTACCACTACCAGTTTAGGGGCCAATCCTTATCCTGCACTTTGGAGAATAGATTCCGGCATTGTACAAACACTGAAAATGGTCTTTGAATATAGTACTACCTACCTTGTGTCAATTTTAAAAAAGGGGGATTTTTTATGTATTTTCTTCATTAGGGCAAAGGTATAGGTGTCATTTAAGGAATTTCTAATCACAGTGCCTAAACATGTCTTTGAACATTATTGGCGTTCATTGATCAGTCACCTACTGGCTCCACCGGGGGATCCTTTCTTCTTCCTTTCATTCTTTGGAGAAGAGAAACCACACCATCCAGCCAAGTGGAGAACACTCTCCAGGATGTAGGCATAGCATTATCCAGGCTAAGGAAAGACTTCAAGTACAGTCAAGTATAACTCATGATCCAATGCATGCATTACCTGTATAACATGTTGGAGGCAGTGTGATGGCTATGAACATGCATTACTTCCTGTGGCACTGGTTTATTTATTGATCACGTCACAGATCAAGATTTTTCAGACGTTCTTGAAGATTCACTTGAACATATCTACCAGCCATGTACAACTGACTCCACTGGACACTTAGAGATCTTTTTTTTATTTCATAATGAGTTCCATCGTTGACCTCAGTAAATATAGTTCCTTTTGTTTGTATCAAACATTCATAAAAGCAATAAAGCTACAGGCAGAGTTTTACAAATCAAACTTTTACATCCTCCTGAAATTCGACGTTCGTCTATAATTACAACTTGACATCTGGGAAATCAGGTGTTATGAAACACATGACAAGGGATGCACAAAATGCAATTTGTCCAACTCTGCTACTGCGTGTAAGACAACCACTTGGTAATTTCTAAGCACTAAGAGACCGTGTGGAAACATTTCTTAATAACATGGGCAATGAATTTTCAAATTTTGAGAGGACATCATTTGTTTTTTTACGAGAGAGATGATGAGCTCTGTTAAATGAGGTTTTCAAGCAGGTGCTTTTGCCCTCTTGCTTGTCGGAAGGAGATGCGTCGGTGTTGTTGGCACTTTCGTTAAGTACACTGTCACATCTATGAAGCCACCTGACTCTGAAGGAACGTGTTCCACTCACACTGCTGATGATATTGCGGCTCGAAACTGCTTCACATGCGGACATAAATATAGATTTAATTGAATTTAATTTTTCTTTTTTCTGCTTAGTAACACATCACCCGAACATGGTTGTCATTCAGTTTATTTATTTCAACTCTCCTGGCAGAAGGAGATCTGAACATTCTCTCACCATCAGCAGCATCCCCGTTAATATTCACCTCCTCTGTATCAGGGTTATTTAATGTCAAGTCTGCTTTAATTCATTCACATCTTCATTTAGATGTTTTGTCTTCTCCGGGAAGTGTTGCAAATTTCTCTCTGTGACAACTCCATTTATGTCTAATTATTATATTTTTTATTGCTGTGACTCTTTTTATAAGCCTCCTGGGGTTTCTTTGCCGCCACCATAAAGGTTGAATTTCCTATTACCTTTTTTTTCCTTTTTTTAGTCATTTGTCTCTTACAAGTAAAACAGTCAGAGTTATTGATGTGCGTTGCGTAGGTGGAGAGAATCACAACCGTATAAATGGAAGGAGGAGAACTTGAAAGAACCATTGTTCCCCTGGGTGTGCGGGTGGGTGACGAGAGGGGGCGGGTTCAGACAAAAGTTTAAAGAGGTAATCCGCAGCCACTTTATGTTTTCCCGTCTTTGGTGCCATTGTCTTTGCCACATTTCACACTTATTAAACTGTGTGGGATTTACTGTGATGCTTTTTATTATTTTACACATAAGTGAAGATTCTGTTAGAGCTGGAGATTATTCTCCTAACAAGACATTATAAGGTATCACTTGATTTAGTTTTTGGTCTTGTAACTTGTAGCTTAAAGACTAACTAAATCCAAACTACAGAAAAAAAAAAAAAAAAAAAAAAAACACGTTAGTCCTGAGCCATAACTTTAGAAGTGATAGGAATTCTGTCTGTGTAATTTGTCTTGTATGTGCAACAATATCTGCACCAAATTTCCCAGTCATGTTTAGGCTTCGTAGGTGTAGTGTAGGAAAATACCATCACAAAAGGAAAGAGGAGGCTGGGGTCGTTGGCAGGTGTAGAAAGCATCTAACTGTCAGCCTACTGATGGGCTTTGTGATCTTAGGCAACAGAAGCCCATTAAAGGTAAAGATTGTGGTTTCCAAAGTCAGTGTAGATATTAAAGAAGACCACAATCCTTGGGGTAAGGCCACTTTGAGTGGGTGCACATTGTATCTCTTTTTGGAATGGCTGGAAGTCGAGTCAAACACTGCCACGAGGGTGATGGTCAAAGGTCGAAGACAGTACACTAAGCTTAAATACACTTCTCAGTTAGCTATGTTAGCTGAATGTTTATAAAGGTGAAATAGTATACGTTCATGAATCTGGATAAACTGAGCCAGTCAGGGCAAAAAGATCTTATTCCCAGCATTATTAAAAAATAAATAAACTTTACATGAGCCTCAATGACAACAGCGCCCTTCTATTGTTAAAAAAAGGTGCAAGAAGGGGAGAAGGGGAAAGGTTACATCCTGAAAGTGTTCATGCGGACGTGGGTGGTTTTGGATCATGAGCGAGGCTGACATGCCACAATTTGGCACCAGTCGCCGCCAGATGGGCTTGACAGCATGAACCTCAAGGCAATAGTCAACCTGCCAAGGCCTATCCCAGCACCACACCAATTTCCTGTCTTTTCAACAGGCGTCCTCCTGGAGGTCTCTGAGCCGCGCAGGAGCCCTGCCGAAGATACCAAAAAAATATAAAAAATGTTGTATTTTAGTGGCCATTTTGTTGTTTGAAGTGGCAACAAGCCAAGGGAAAGATAATGTGCTTTGCACGAACAGCAAATAAACAAGCGCATTCACACACACTGTACATATGGACATATTGTGTGTAACGTATGCACCTTAACACATGCATGCATCCACCGTGAATATCTTACTATCCTCATTCATGCTATTCTTGTAATGCTAACAATTATTATAAATGACAGCATCATCCTTTACCTGCTCGGGGTTGTACAGACTAGTCAACAAGTCAGCTTGTCGGCCTCACTGCTGTGCCATGACACTACTACAGCGCACATTCATCTAAAAAGGCATCAGCTATTGCTAGCAGAGGAACGTTTCGGATCCTTTCGACAGCAGTCAGATAACAACTCACCAAATGCTCTGCGGTAAGAGAGAGAAGGAGGCCGCAAATCAACAATTTGCTGGTGAATTTTATTGTCAAAGTTATTAGACCTTTTAGACCTAGCTGCAGCATACTGAGAAGGCTATTATAAAATACCTTTTTAACCCCGCTACACTGTCCCATCTTTCAACATGCTATTAAATGCTATTGATGGTGCTGAGTTGCTGCCTGTTTTTATACAGGCTATACATATTTACAACATACAGCAGAGCATGAGCTGTTTGTTCTCAGGTCATGCATTCTGTTATTTTCTACTGCACAATAGTCAATTTCTGAAGAAGTACAAACCCTAATACTTACTGAACCACCTATTAATCTGACAATGGACAGGAAATATAAATTAAGGTGTATCCAGTAATCAAAATAGTGCCATGAAGTCTATTGATCCTATTACTTCACTAATCACATATAGAGGCTAGACTGACAGGCATCTGCACTTTATATGGATTCTGTAAAATTAGTTTCATCCCTTACATAAATCTGGACATTTAGCTGTGGTGGTGGATGTAAACACACAGATTAAGTAGTACTGCCATTCTTGCTCAAGCTGTTTAACAGGAAACTGATCACTATACATGCTGCTCACTGCTGCTGTCAGCCGTGCATTTCTCTAGCTCACACACACATGAACACAGATACCTCACATTTAAACCACTTCCCGCGCAAGTCTTTTTTCGCCGTGCCTCCCGATAAACAATCACAATCAGATCCACTGACCCACGAGGAATCAGCGTTTATGTGTGTAGTGGGTGGTTTTAAGCGTACGCATGTGTGTGTGTGTGTGTGGGTTTGCGTGTCTGTGCGTGCCTATAATCAGAACAAAGCTCCTCACTGTTGCACAGTGTGAACGGGTGACGGCAGCACGGCGGACAGTAGCGTGTAAGATCTTTCTATAGCTCTCATCCTTTCGTCCCCCACCTCTGCCTCCCACCCTTTACTATTTTTTGCCCGTGTGTGTTGAAACACTCTCACAATCCATTACTGGAAGGACTGAGACACAAGAACAACCTGCAGCGCACACACAAGCCCTTAGCTACACCAAGGTAACGGTGCAATATCACCTTCAAGGCAGACACATTTCAAAAGTGATTGTGTCTTCAGATTGAGAGGGTTGTCTTTAGCATGTCGAAGCTCGTCTGTATCTGTGACAGTAAATGTAGCTATACTTGAGGTGTTTTAGAGGAGTAAAGTAATGTCTGGAAAAGAATCTTAGGATCTTAGAGACTTCATCCAGTGAGACAAACATACATACTCAGACACTGCAGACAAAACAGAACTAGCTCCACTGTGAAGTCAAAAATCCTTAAAAATCCTTAAAAATCCGACAACAAAATTGCGACAGAGGCAACAGTTCTCACTGAAGTGGCCCACGTTTGATTCCAGTTACAGTTCAATCTATTTTTATGAAAAGAAAACTGTTGATCCACTGTTAGAATGTGGTCATCTACCATAGACAGTATAAATATATGTACAGTGCGTCCCCACTTGCATGGGCCAAGTTAACGCTATTTTCGGCGGGAAATTTTGCAACTTGGGAGCTAGAGTCTGAGCAGTAACATCGATAATCTGACCACACTTCCACTTCGTTAGAATCCATGGTCCGGCTGGCCTTTCTGTGTGGAGTTTGCATGTTCTCCCTGTGTCTGCGTGGGTTCTCTCCATGTACTCCGGCTTCCTCCCACCATCCAAAGACATGCTCATTAGGTTAATTGGTCATTCTAAATTGCCCGTAGGTGCATGTGAGTGTGAATGTTGGCCCTGCAATGGACTGACGACCTGTCCAGGGTGTACCCCTGCCTCTCGCCCGATGACAGCTGGGATAGGCTCCAGCAGACCCCCGTGACCCCTAACAGGACTAAACGGGTATAGAAAATGACTGACTGACTGACTTCCAACAGACTCACTTGCGTTTTGTTTAATTAATACTACACCTAGCTCTACCTCCAACAGTTACAAGGAAATGTTGGATTATACACTGTACTTATTTTGAAAAATGTTTTTTACAACTCTGTCTTTACAGAGCCATTGGCAAGGCAATTGGTGGCTGCCATTACATCACATCCTGTTTCTATTGCTAACTAAAACGAAACTTATACAAAAAAAAAAAACACTTTAACATGCATCAACATTATATTGACTGGCTAAAATGACTGAAACCATTCTTGAAAAAAAAAATACTGTAAATGTATTTTAGTCGGCCCAAGTCCCATCCACCAACATAGAGAAGGTGGAGCTTATGACCTACAGTATACTGCAGCCAGTCACCAGGGGGAGCTCTACTTGCCTTGGCTTCAATTTTGAGAAGCTGTTCTGCTGTCCATCTTCATACAGTCTATGTCATCTTCCTGCTAACCAATGTATGTGTACTGTGTGATCACGGTTATTGAGCTGTCAAGGCGCTGCAGTTGAGAAGACAACAATTAGCCTGTTCGTTTATTTGTTTGCTTGTTTTTACATTGGGAGATTTGGGAGCTTTTTAAGTGCTGTCAAACAATATTCTATCAGAAAGTAAACCTGTAATTATAAAGTGTATCACGGTGGCAGCAGTATCAACGTCTATTAATAAGCTAGCTAGATCCAAGATCGTTGGTTAATTGCTTCTTGCTTGCGAGCTAACAGAAGCACTTTTTTTATGTCATGTGAAATAGTCACAGCGGATCTCAGTCTATTTAGAGAGACAACTTTATTGGTCCCTTTGGGAGGTCCCCGCAGGAAAATTGACACTTGACTTGGTATGAATAAATGGTACGGACACATGATTGCACGCATTATACGACACAGCCAGATTCAGATGAGAGAGTAATGTCACAGCAATGGAGCATGATTGACATAATACTAATATATACCAGTTTATGGCTCTAATTAGATAATAAATATTCTTTGTTGTTATGTTGACCTTTTGGTTGAATCCACAAAAAAGGGAAGGAGGATAAAAGACAGAGAGAGAAACAAGGAGCACAATACAGCTCATAAATCAGCTCATCAAGACGACCGTTATAATGCTGCTTCTGTTTGGTCCACGCTCATTTCAGTGGAATCCACTACGATTTCATGTACTAAAGGTTGTCAACAATGTATTGCTACACATCATCAATTACTGTAAAGGGAAGCAATTGTGCCAGATCCACAAATGGGTTCACATGTATCCCTTTGTTAAAATGCATAATGTTCCAGCAGAAATAAAAATGCTTACAGTACAGAAAAACTGGAAAGATATTAGTAATCCATTGAAAGTATTGTTGTTTTTACTTAGAAATTACATAGAGAAACATTTATTTATACATTTTTATCCAGTAACATGAGCTATTTAGAAGGGGGGTTTGAAATCTCGCTAAGTACTACATACATTCTCATAAAAATCTGGTTTTAAAATTGCCCCTGATAATACATAATTCTCAGTAGGAAATCAAGTAAAGGCTAAATTATACCCAAGCAACATAGGGCTACGACACCTGCATAAACCCTACAATACATCCCCTCTTGCAGCTTTTCTTTCAGCGGCGCTACAAGCTAATTCAAGCTGGATCTGTCCCGGCAGGCCTTCTCCGCTCCGAATGAATTAACAAATCATAGCAGAGGAGGCACAGGTGGAAATGATTGTACAACATTTCTGACTGCGCTGCGATTTACCACCACGCCACTCTCGTGCTGCCTTGCCGATGAGAGGTACCAAGACAATTTATACCACTGTTGTTCCTGCTACGACAGCTCAAACTGTCTGCTGCGAAAAGGGATTTGTTGATTAGCAACAGATGTGAAATTAAAAAGGTCTCCTTTTTGCAAGTATCTCTAGTTGATGTGAGGAGCAACGGTTCCTGTTCAAGGCCACTAAACAAATCTCATTTGTACCAATTTCCTGAGGCTACCCAAAGTAAATAGCTCCCATTCAACAGTTTGTGTGTTATTTCCCACCAATTTGTGCCATTATTGTCATTTTGGTTTCTTGTTGACAACCAAACGGCTCCAGCTTGCCATCTGCAATAGAACTCAATGACAGCAATAAAGTGGCTAGTCTGCTGGAGTTAGTCAGCAAGCAGCATTCAGCCAGGGTGGTTCTCAGTCTCCTCTTTATCTGACATTTCCAGTCGACGTCAGTAATAAGAAACTTAAAGTTTAACTCAACAAACTATTGCTTAGAGAGCAGCTGCTTCTTAGAGATATCAGCCAAAATCAGACGCGGGTTTACAATTACAGCCGGTGCTGCGGATGAAGACATTTCATTGCCTTGAATGTATGGAAAATATTGATCAGTACACACACGCGTGCACACACACACACACACACACAATACACTGTACGCTCTAGCAATGGCGATACGAGCCGTCTTCAGGCAAAGTTGGCTCATGTGTCCCAGTGTCATTGTCTAGAGAACGCAACGGTAGCGTGAACAGCAAGAGGGACAAACAGTGTACCGGAGAAATGTGGCAATGACAGCGGCGACCGTGACAAGGTGGGCCGGCGTGCCTTTGTGGCCTTTGTGGAGGGGTACAAAGACAACCGACAGGATGAGGTACAAAGGGGGGGACAGAAGGACGGGGGAGAGAAGAGCGGAGAGAGGCTTGTTTTTTTTTTTGTCATGTAGACGTTTTCGCTTGAATCCTTGATCACCGTTGCCATGTGAAAAATAAAAAAAAACATGCCTTGCTTCTCTGTAAACCTTGAAAATGCGTCACCCCTCAGACTCACAGAGCATAGTAAGATCTATTGCATCTCATTACCTCTGTAGTCAAGCGAGGTGAAGACTTGATTTTCATTTTGAAAAGGTGGCATTTGGGAGATACAAGGCTTCCGCCTAACAGTAATACTATCCCATCATCACTCCTGAAAATGGAAATCTTTCACATGGAGATATTTTCTCACCACAACAACAATGTGTGAGACAGAGAATGGATGCACAAAGGATATTGCATTGTGTGCATGTCTAAACAAACCAGGGAGAATCAATGATGGCTTTATAATAAAAACAGCAGTGCATTTAGGAGTGTTGTTATCCACTCTTCTCCATCTGTGGAGAGGGTCACACAGCATTGTGTCGACGCCGCAGACCAAGAGCGAGGCACTACGTAGCGGGCGTCTCAAATTCCTCATCACTCTAAATAATGAATTAATATCACTGAATGAGACCGCTGAACAGTTACCCTTGCCTGCTTCCCTCCCCCCTGAAATCGCTCTGCTGATGGAGCCAATCAGATGCCTGCACCCCGTCTACCACTTCCCCAAAGCTCCTCCTCCTCCCCTCTGTGATTATATAGTCTATGAACATCGGCACTAGAACACACACGCATCGTGCTGCTGCTGCTGCCGCGAGCAGCTCAGGAGACGAGGCTCCACTGAAAACATCTCTCAATTGATGGGAATAAAAAAAGGGTGAGTGCTCCCTCTGTGTTGCACATCCGTGGTCCTTCAGATTTTTTTCACTTGACCGTTTTGTGCATGAGTGTTTCACTGCGCAGCCCAGGTAAAATGTTTGCCCTGTAGTTGTGTTTTCCTTGCTTCACTTTTCTTCACCCATCTCCTGCTGTCTATTTTCAGCTTCTCTCCCTCTCCCCGTCTCTCCAGTTGGAGGCACATGCCGGCGGCTGGTGTTGAGAGCAACAATAAAGTATCAGCATAAGAAGCAGCTTTTGAGAAACCCCCTGCGGCGTCATAAGCGGCAGCAGCAATCACCAGACGCACGCTGAAAGGACCGCCGCCACCGGGAACAACAGGCAGCCTTTCTCGCTTCGTTACCCAAGGACGGCCGCTCCGAGATGGGCTGCTCATCGGGCCGCCAGCCCCCGGCCCCGGTCTTTCACCCGGACCTGGACTGCGGCAACAGCAGCGAGACAAACACCTTACCCCAGGACTGTGACAACCAGAACCAGGGTTTGAACGGCTGCGGGGAAGGAGGGGACGGGGAGGGAAGCCTTGAAAGGTGCCAGGCCAAACCTCCAGAGACTCTCCCCACGCTGGAGAGGCTCGCCCAGGCTACAGGCGGGACAGAGAAGTCCTGGTACCGCTGCGTGTTCCCGTTCGGCGTGATATCTCTGGTGATCGGCATGGCGGGCACCGGGGTCACGTTCACCTTTAACACGCTGCTCCAGACCAAGGTGGTGTCGGTGGCGCTTCTGTGTGTCGGCGTGTTGATGCTGCTTGTGGCAGCTGTTTGCTGGAGGGCCCACAGACTGAGGAGGAAAAAAAAGAAGGAAGGTGGATTCTTTACTGCTGATCAGGGTACTTTGTGATGGTGGGCGGACTTCACAGTCAGACCCCTTTTAGTCCGGAGAGAGAACTCTGTGTTGGACTTCATGAACGAGATCACAACTGACTGAGAAGCCGGAGACTTTTTATCAGTCTGCTCTGGCGCAGACTGATAAAAAGTCTCCCCGGCACAATAATGCTACTCCTTAACAGCTCTGACAGATACATATTCAGAAAATACCACTTAGGCAAAGGCGCCATGCTGAGCAGATACACAGGGTAAAATAAGTGTGACACAACAACCACCTCCCTCTGCTTTTCTGTCCCTTATAGATTTACCGGAAGATGCCTGGGGGAGCAGCGCTAAGAGCACATTATAGATCATTGCTCCAGGACTGACCGCTTTGTGTTAGAAGAATAGATGGGGACCTAGGCACCTCAGGAATAGTTATTTAATACCTCCTCATTTTTACCCTGAAGTTTAACGGATCAGCCCGAGAGCAGTTGTTCTTGATTGGGACAAGAGAGTTATATTAATGGACTTGCTTGCTAGGAACGTCTGTATTGGTTTATGACAGAAATGACCAGAGCTGTAGCAGCGAGCAAAACTGTCGAGACATTAGTGTTTGTGCCTGGCAGTTTAAGTGTGCAATTACTCTACAAAGGGGCCACGGAGTTCCTATCAGTAGTGCACCGAAAGAGAAGCTCGTGCCAACAGCTCTGTCTTGAAGAAGTAGATTAAACATGATTTCCCCCCTCGCCCACGAAAGGGGTGCCCTTTTGCGCTTACGCTTAGCATCCAACTGCTCCAGTGAGCGGCTCATTGGGTGAAACAGTGAGGGGCTGTATCGGAAAAAGAAGCACTGAGAAACGAATAGGGAGAGCGGGATAGGATGCTCCAGCAGTGTCCTCCAGGGTTAAGAATTCCACACATGCACATAATTCGTATCTCTCATATCATGGCCCAAACGTCGACACCATTCCTTCCTGGCACCAAGTTTTTGCGTTGGGTAACTACAATCCAGCTGTGCCAGATCAGTGGGAATCACCACTTGGCAAGAGATTAATCAATCCTGGACGTAATGGGCCAGCTTTTCATTCCTCACAGATGAAATTGAGTTCCTAAGCGCACATAGACTTGTGATAGATGATTTACACTCAGGATGACAAGAAAAATCCCATTAGAGACAAAAGGGGCGAAAATAAAAGGAGGCGCGGCCACGTCCTTGCCCACCCGACTGCTCTGATCGTCACCTCCCGCTGGACCAAACAGAGGCGACGCCACATGAGGTTTAGCGAGGGAAAAAAAATCAATCCGTCCTTTACCCATGGAGGGCTTACACTACTGTTTATATAGGATGGACAGAAAGAAATGGACATCAATTTAACTCTTCCCTGGGGCGCAGGTGTAACTAGATTAAACTTGCTGAAGCTCACTGATTGGGTTAGCTTCATAGAGAGGTGGCTTTTGTGAAAACCTCGTCAAGGTGAAATGTCAAATGTTATTCCTTCAACTGCCATACACTAAAACCTGTAAACGTTTGTTTGGAATGAGAGCAAAATTTGTGGAGCCAACATGTAGCAGTGAGTTAACCAGGATAGCTAATAATTGTAAATGACCCTTAGCAGCAAGCGATGTGGTTTTGAGGAATACCCAGGAGCTTCTTGTCAGCTGTAGCGTCACTTTATCGTGTTTGACCGATGATATTGTTATTGAAATGTTTACTGGGCATCACATGTGGTCCAACTTTCTACACAGAGTTATCAACATCAGCTGTAAATGTGTGTGTGTGTGTGAGCGTGTTTGTGTGTGCACTCCAACGCATCCTCCTACGTGTGGATTATCCAGTTTCACGGCTTTCTTTCGCAGCTTTTCTTATGAAGCCAGAGATATCTCCGATAATCCCGTCTGGGCGTCTACGTTTTCATCGCACACACGTTTGTTCCAAAATACTGCGTACTCTCCTGAATGACATATCATAAATGCTGTAGGTACTGTGTCCAAAACTCAGAGCGTAGCCACATTCCTGAATGTATCTCTAACTGTGAGTGTCTTATGAACATCCTTGTACAGATTGTAAAGACTATTTATGCATCTTCTATTTTGAGTAGAAAAAGATTTAGACACGCAGCCCAGTGTGTATCTATTTGAGGCACTTGCCTAAACCCCATATCTGGTTGTGATGCGACGAGTATAAATCGACATAATTTAATTCCAAAATGAGACCATCTGCCATTTCAATTAACAGTCACAGACGACATGATCATTTTCATTAAATTGAAGCACATCATTAGTTACATTTAGTTTATTTATTTATTTATAAGTTCAGTTACTTTTTAAGGAGGGGCCCGTGTTTCGTTTTCAACGCAGTGGTTTTGGAATGAAACTGTTCAGTTGCTTAAGTGGTCGTGGTCAATTTGAGTTTATCGGCGTGGTCAAGCTTTTCTCTGAGTGCCTTTTACTTGCTACATTCATATTTCTGCGTGAGGTGCCGCTAATGTGAACAGCGCAGGTCTACCGGTGCCAACAACAGACATATTTCAGTCCAGCTCGGTCTGTTTAAGTGCTGATGTGCGTATGAGGTTACTTTATGTCACACTTTGATACGGTTCCTTTAGCGAAATCGACCCGGGAATACCAAATATATTTCTCAAGAAGTTTATTTTTTGTCTCTATGAAATGTGTGTAAGGTTGTACATTTTTCTTGTTTACTGTTAAGCTTCTGAAGCACCGAATTAAACGAAAAGGTCAATTTTGGAAACAAGCTTTATGATTGTCAGACTGTTCCTTTTCACCCTGCTGGGAAATTGTTGCAGAACTGCCATTTAGAGTCATTACTGAAGTCATTCACATGGAGGGTTTGGAAAGCTCTTAGCGGTACTTTCCACCTCACTGACCTTTGTACTCTCAGATCTGGCCATAATGCAATGGTTTGTACAGACTGAAAAAAGTAAAAGATATTCCGTATGGTCTACAATACCATTCAGATTGGCTTCTAGCAGGCATTTTGCAGCTGTGGAAGCTGCAACCAAAGACTGTACTGTAAATAAATATGGACAAGCCTCCCCACTTCCTTGCATTGGCCAAACCGAAGCTAGTTTCTAACTAAAACATAAAATGTCAGAAAAATGGACACTTGAACATGCATCAGCATTCAATTACCTACTTTAAATGACATTAATCTTTCTTTAAATGTATTTATTCAACATGTACTTTAGTGTTTTAGTCAGATGCAGGAGGGGGTGGAGCTTACGACCCATACTGCAGCCAGCCACCAGGGGGAGCTCTACAGCAGGACTAAATGGCTTGTTTTTTTTCATCTTCGAGTAATCTCAATATTCAAATGTTTTCTGAATGACATGATCAACTCAAATGCGTAAACTGGAGACCATCCAGCATTATTCAGGAGAGGCCAGCTTTGTACAGTGGTTTTAAGATCTTCCTAGCCTACCTCCCCCCTTTTAACTGAGAAATATAAACTACTGCCATCTGCTGGTATGAATGAAGCATTACTTCCTTCCATGCTGGTGCAGAACGTATGTGCCAAGCTGGTCATTGCCCTTAGTCTCTGCGATGTGTTCAAGTGCAGCTTTTTGCTCCAGACACAGGCATGTCCGTTGGTTGATCCCAGGACTTAAGATCGAAAATACAAAACTTTAACCTGATGATGGCACTAGACATTTCACTACAAATGCCAACCTCAAAGCGCATGAGGAAAACCAGGGAGTCACCAAAGTCAGTAGTATTCATTCTCTGTGGACCATGAATGTCTGTAATTTCATGTTCAACTTTCATATTTTATAATTTCAGATTAATCTAGGTGTGCTAATGGAAGTTGAATCCAGTCAAATGGTTTAAGTTAAAAATCTATTTCCCAATTTTTGTGATGCAAATCCACGCCCTCAGGATACTACAGTAAAGCAAGATGTGCTGAAACAGTGCCTGGATCTAAAAAAGAAAACCCTTCAATGTGCAGTTGTAACGTACTACCAAAAATATATATAATCTATGCTGTCACTCAGTGCAGATGATTCACCTCTTACTTTTCTTGACAATGCAGCACATGCACATCAGCATATCCCACGTAACTTCTCATCAGTATGCTCCACCTATTAGTCACGTCAGTCATGCAAACCTCTCAGCGGAGGAGCCCTCATTTGGTTTTCGTCAGAGAATCAGCGCTCATCGCCGTCCCAGCACCTTTGTGAACACATCTGTTTCCCATGAATATGCAAATGAGCACTATCCTGAATGCGCCCACGCTTTCTCCACTTCCTCTCCTCCTCCTCCTCCTCATCTTCTTCTCATCTACCCGTCTATAAGGGATTGTGCCATTCTGTCTCCCTCTCCCCTCACCCCCCTGGACGGAGCTAAAAATAGCCTGATGTCGAAGGCAATGAAAACAGGGAGCGAGAGGGGTGGGCAGCTGGTTTAGAGATGAATGTGTGAGAATGAAAGCGGGGAAGCAGTGTAATTACTTTACCCAATTTTCACCAGAGCTAACGCTCAATAAATGGACACATTCCATTTTACACAGACCAAGTGAAGATATCCATACAGATCAACACGAGACTATATTTTCAAGGAAATTAATCATTATGACTAAATGTCAATTTATATTGACTTCCTGCGGTTACACGCTTTAATTAAACCTTAATCATTTGTGTTTGCCCTTAAATGAGATTTAACCTGTTTTTTTGTGTTTGTTTTTTTCGATTTACATTCAAACATTCAGGCTCTTACCAACACTTCTTTCTTTTTCCCCATAAAGCACTCTACTACTCATGAAAATCGTACGGAGTTGAGTTTTTTCCTATACCATTCATGCTATGTATGAATCTGCAAAATGGTCTACAGAAACAACATAGGTAGCTAGCCAGGCTTTGTGAAGAAAAGTGAAGAATATGCGTTAGCTTGATAGAAGACTGATTAATAGTGCATGTGTTGATGTCCACATGAATACATTTTTTAAATTAGCCACTTATAATTGCTGTTTTTCACAAGTATGAATTAACATTTGTGGGAATACAGGATGCCATTTTTGTATGACCAAAAATGATGCATTTCTACAACTTCAGACTAACCATCATCACACTGACAATGCAGATATCCCAAGTAGAGATCATGATAATGTGCAATCGTTTCTCTAAATCCAGGTAATCATTGTGTTTGGATGGATGATGTTAGCGTGCGTGCGGATTTTGTCAATTACAATTACTGACAATGAAAAATCATACACTGCCATTTCAGAAGCTCCTCACAGTTTGTTCAGCAGCGTTTACTCTAATCATTCCACTACTTACTCACGATTCCCACCTGTGCACCGCCAAATTGAAGCTGTAGATTAGCTCTAATCACCTTTAAATATCGCTCTTCGTGCCTCCATGCTGATTGCGTCTCGCCGGCCCTCTTCACCTACTCTTCCACAAGCTTTCCTCATATCATTTTCCCTTCTATGGTTACAGGCGACATAGACAAATCATTTCATTAGCATGTTCTGTTAATTAACCAAAGACTCTCTGCTTATTTGCTACTCTTTTGTGACACGTCCACAGTCAAAGGTTATTAATTATCGCGGTGCGAAGTCACCTCACATGTTCTGAAAATGACATGAAAATAGCAGGTGTCATCATAGAGGGGTGAGCGCTGCCTCTCACTTTCAAAGCAAGCGCTTGGAAATGAAATGATGATTACACACACACACAAGCCTAATGGCGCTACTTGCACTACAAGCTCAACTCTTAAAGATGGGTCTGTATGAAGGGCTTTGCAGTTATATGTCTGTGAATGCCTGCATGTCCTCCCATCAGGCTTCTTTTATTCCTGTCCGTGAAGCAGTTTTATAAAGCCAAAGAAGAAATACAGGACTACACAGGCAAATTTAGATGAACGTACACACTCACACCCGTCGTTTAATGTGAAGGGAAGGAAGTGAAAAGCAGGCAGCTGTAGGGAGACTAAGTGCCTGTGAAGAAAGAAAATTTAAAAATGGAAAAACATATTTAAAGCAGCCTCCTGGTCAATAAATCACCTCAAGAATTTCCTCCTCATTACTCGGGCATCATTCCTGATAACTACCGCATACTGCCATGACAGGCTTGAGCAGTGACATGGCATCCAATTATTCAAATTGCCATGGCATTCTCTGCTCAGTTTCCATACCTGTCTATTTATTCCTATTTATTTACACCTGATATTGACATAAAATACATTTTCAACATAGCCTAAACCACGTTGCCAGATATAGTTGATGCTTTCCACCACACAAGCTGTTCAAAAACCACCAAAATGCACACAGAACCTCCCAGAATTTCAGAGTCATTAGGCAATGAACCGAAGCAGCCAATTACCACAAGCATTGTGCAGACCACTGATAGATGGATGGAGCACTGTGTTTCTAAAAAAAAGTTACTTCCTTACCTGACACCTAGTGACCCCTGGGTAATGTAGTTTTAGTGTCATAAAGAACAGACAGACAGTTTATACCACCCCGTTGAGCGTGAAACCCCCTGATCTGGTAGCATTGCCAGTGGTCTGTAACTGGCAGAATTTGAAGGGACAAAAGGAACATTGGGTGACATTTTTATTGAGGGAACTCTGTAGACACCCCCGAGTGCAGGATGAGTCATCAAGAACTTTTGGTACTCAAAGCGCTTTTACAGTCAGAGACACATGGGAAGCCTTAATGTTACAGAATACAGAAATATGGGATTCCAACTGATAGTGTAATGGCCACATAGGGTTATGTCAAAGCCCTCTATTTTAATTATTTATTATTTAGTATGGCAGATGGACCACATGAGTCATTGACATAGAGCAGAGGGCAGTACAGAGTGCAAATCAGCATGGTAGCAGTCTGTTTGGTACTGGTATTTCAGTTTTCACAACTGTTTTTTTTTTTTTTTAAACGCAGCAGCTATTTGACTTTATACAAAGAATTAAACTGAAATTGTATCTGTCAGTACTTGAGTGTCTTGCCACCATGGCAATGCTGGTAAACAGTACAACGGTAATGCTCCATCTCCTGTATAATTGATCTTTGCCAGGGTTGCCACACATTATCTCTGTGTCTACTCACCTACCTGATGTTACTGGTTATTCAACTTTCGTGCAGATACATGGATGATTTAACCCAGAGAGTATGAATGGCTATGCCAGCGTGCCTATGTTTAGTCATGACAAATTATCTACAGATAAAATGAGTCGAGCTTGAGCTTCTGAAACCAAAAATACCCCCTCTCTCTTGTTACAGCTACACCTCTCAGTGCAGAAGTTAATGGCCATCATTGTTCCGATTATACATCCAGACAGATTCGCCCTTAACATGAGGTGTACATGCAGGCAGTGCTTCTCTACCTCCACGCATCAGCTTCCCTCACCCTAAAACTTCCGCTGGACATGTATGCTGACTTCAAGCTGTCAGCCGTACGTCTGTTACACCTTGTGCTCTTCCCTTCACCGTGGCACTTTTCATGTCCGTTACTACCAGGGCTGACAGAAAGTGACCACATACTGCCGCAACTACCTTGCTAACTCTCAAAGTTGTGAGGTTAGTTTCTCCACATGACTCCAGTGTGTAAAGCAAAATCAGATCATCTCACTCTGTTGAATCTCATAAATCTGGAAAAGACATGGTGCTCCAGTTGTTACTTTCTGATTAAGTGTTTTAAATGACCTTTCCTTGAACCATTTTCTCCAACTTCAGCTAGTGACTTAGCCTACTATGCTTTCCGCAATGCTTTTAATTATTCAAACTGCATTAAAGGATTAGAAGTGGAACTGGAATTATTTATGACACCACCACAACATGCAACATGTGATGACACAAATGGAAAACTAAAGTTGGTTTTATTAATAGAATGAACAGACCAGGCTTCAGGAAGTGCTTTAAATAAAAATCTCACGGTTTTGTGGCTCAGGCTGAACAGTATTCACAACTGTGCTGCTCTAAAAAAACAAACAACAAAAAAAAAACCTTGTTTTGATGCCTCATCTTTTCATGAATGATCAAAGAAGTGAAGTGCTTGAGTGTTTTTTGTGATTCATTCATCACCCAGTATCCACTTTCTGCTCGGGTACAGAAGGAAGCATAATTAGCCCAATGTAAAGCAGGTTCTAGGTGACTGCTGTGGAAAGCTCATAAGGCTAACAGACAGGGTTCAGGATTTAAAGAGCAAAATCGGAACGCTGTGCAACTCCCAAGGGATGATCGTTGTTCTCTCTACTGGAGTTCAAATCATCAAAATTCAAATCAGTGAAGTCTGATTGGAGTCTCTGCTACTCTGTTTCAGATTGGTGTGTTTTCTCATTGTTGGTCTTGGATGGGAGTCTGTCATAGCGCAAATGATATCCTTTTATTTTGATAAAATGTAAAACTGATACTAAGAAAATGGATAAGTGGAGTTTCATAGACTCCTGCTTTGAACCAGTTTCCGGTAAATGTCATCCAAGCCTTTGATAAAAAAAATAAAAATAAAAAAAAATCTGTATTTGCTATGTTGTTTAAATGAACCATATCAGACTGCCACCCTTTCCTTTTTCCAAACAAATCAAATCCACAGTTTATGACTGTGCACATTTGGCCATAATAAGAGGACGTACTTCAAATTTACTCTCATTGTCCCTGTTCACATGGACACAAGTATGATAGGAATCAGATCAATGTACACCAATCAAGCATAACATTATAACCACCTTCCTAAAATTGGATAGCTCTGCCATGCGCCTCCAAAACAGTTGTGACTTATCAGAGAACAGACGTGGGCCTTCTGAGGGTGTCCTATGGTGGAAGCCAGGTCAACACCTTGTGCTGTTTTTCATGTTTTTTGAGTTGTTCCTAAAGCAATTCTATGTGTGTGCCTGTGTGTCAGGCTGCCATCAAGGAGTGGCACTGCTATGGGGTGGGGGTGCCTGGTCTGGTCTATGTGAGTGGTACAGTGGTATTCCAATTTTACATGACCACATGATACAAGACCAGGCATGGCCTGTCTGTCACACACAAACATAAATTTCACAATCATGGCTGCGAATGCTACAGGTATGCCCATGTTTCAGGTGTGCTACCGTTGTAAGAGAAGGATGGACCAATATGTGGGAGATCTGAGATATATTCAAATCAGTCACAAAGATTCTAAATAAACACCCCGTCATTAGTTTTACCAAGAGGTAACTAGTAGAAAGAAAAACAAAACTTGATCAGGAGCATCTGCCATTTTCCCAGAGAAGAAAAAAAAAAGGCAGTATCCTGTCTTTTGTACCCTGTCAACTGCTTTTTGCGGCCAATCAGGGAGGTTTTCTGGTCTTAATTCCTCGTTCACCAACATGGCATCAATCTCCTAATCAGTTCAGTTTTAAACTCTGCTGCCTGCCTCTACTTTGCTGAGATAGAAAGTGGAGACAAGACTGTTTAGGTTTAAGGATTGGTTGGTGCCCTTCTTTAGAATAGACTCCTCACTTTGAGCTTGTCTCTTCTTGATCTCCTTTTTATTTTGGAGAAGCTCCTCCAGGTGGCTGACTCGTCCAGCTACCACTTTTCAATGGTGTTGATCATGGTGGACTTCTCCATAGTCCTCTCAAAGTAATAAGGGATGGATGTCATTCGTAACTAACAAGTTTCACTAATGTAAACTACTATTGGTGTAGAAGGAGTTTTATTTTCAATATAAATCCACAGCTATGCCAAAAGGGAAACATCCCTGGGTGGGCTCGAACCACCATCCTTTCGGTTAACAGCCGAACGCGCTGACCGATTGTGCCACAGAGACCTGGGGCAGTTGCGTTCCTGCTGTGGTTTGGAGTTTTTTCTGAAGACCTTTAGCTTCAAGGGCACCTTTCTTTAGAACAGACTCCACAGTTTGAGCTTGTGTCTTCTTGAAGTACCCCGATGTGCCCATCCTCATTCCTTGCTATCCTTGAGGGTGAAGACCCTGCCCCTATAAAAAGACTGGGCACTTGTCTGCAAGGTTATTCTTCTTCTTCCTATGAGCAAAAGCAAACATTTCCAAATATCTCCTCTTTAGCTTAACTGCGCAGTGACTCAAGCGAAAGATTAGACGATTTGTTCACAGTTGGTTCAGAGAGTTGGCGCTCAAACCAGCCTGTCACCAGACTATACAGTAGTCTGAGCTGTTGATTGTGGAGAGTAGCTATAATTTCAGCAACCAAAGCAAGTGGCAACACTACCAAAGGAAAAGTACTTCCACAACTATCTTGAAAAGAGTTGTCTCTGGGTGAGCTCAAACCACCATCCTTTCAGTTAACAGCCGAACGTGCTGACCGATTGCGCCACAGAGGCCTTGCTCTTCAGAGCAGACTATTGCGCCATGTTCCCATTCACCTTCCCAGAGGGTGAAGACCCTCCCCCTATGAAAGGGCTGGACACTTGTCTGCCAGTTGTTCAATAATCTCCTCTTGCTATGAGCAAAAACTCCAAATATCTCCTCTTGTTTTTAACTGACAGTGACCAGACGATTCGTTCACAATTGGTTCAGTTGTCCAAGAGTTGGCGCTCAAACCAGCCTGTCACTAGACTATAGTCTGAGCTGTTGATTGTGGAGAGTAGCAATACTTTCAGCAACCAAAGCAAGTGGCAACACTACCAAAGGAGAAGTACTTCCACAACTATCTTGAAAAGAGTTGTCTCTGGGTGAGCTCAAACCACCATCCTTTCAGTTAACAGCCGAACGCATGTTGTTGATCATGGAGGACTTCTCCAAGGATAGCAGCATCTCCTTAATGTCTCTTTTTCCTTTTCCAGCTACTGTACTGACTTCTGCCTCTCAAAGTATTGAGGACGTCATTTGTAACTAACAAGTTTCACTAATGTAAACTACTATTGGTGTAGAAGGAGTTTTATTTTCAATATAAATCCACAGCTATCCCAAAACACAAGCGTCCCTGGGTGGGCTCGAACCACCATCCTTTCGGTTAACAGCCGAACGCGCTGACCGATTGCGCCACAGAGACCTGGTGCAGGTGCGTTCCTGCTGTGGTTTGGAGTTTTTTCTAAAGACCTTTAGCTTCAAGGGCACCTTTCTTTAGAACAGACTCCACAGTTTGAGCTCGTGTCTTCTTGAAGTTCCCCGATGTGCCCATCCTCATTCCTTGCTATCCTTGAGGGTGAAGACCCTCCCCCTATAAAAAGACTGGACACTTGTCTGCAAGGTTATTCTTCTTCTTCCTATGAGCAAAAGCAAAAGCTACAAATATCTCCTCTTTAGCTTAACTGCGCAGTGACTCAAGCGAAAACTTAGACGATTTGTTCACAGTTGGTTCAGAGTGTTGGCGCTCAAACCAGCCTGTCACCAGACTATACAGTAGTCTGAGCTGTTGATTGTGGAGAGTAGCTATAATTTCAGCAACCAAAGCAAGTGGCAACACTACCAAAGGAGAAGTACTTCCACAACTATCTTGAAAAGAGTTGTCTCTGGGTGAGCTCAAACCACCATCCTTTCAGTTAACAGCCGAACGTGCTGACCGATTGCGCCACAGAGGCCTTGCTCTTCAGAGCAGACTATTGCGCCATGTTCCCATTCACCTTCCCAGAGGGTGAAGACCCTCCCCCTATGAAAGGGCTGGACACTTGTCTGCCAGTTGTTCAATAATCTCCTCTTGCTATGAGCAAAAACTCCAAATATCTCCTCTTGTTTTTAACTGACAGTGACCAGACGATTCGTTCACAATTGGTTCAGTTGTCCAAGAGTTGGCGCTCAAACCAGCCTGTCACTAGACTATAGTCTGAGCTGTTGATTGTGGAGAGTAGCAATACTTTCAGCAACCAAAGCAAGTGGCAACACTACCAAAGGAGAAGTACTTCCACAACTATCTTGAAAAGAGTTGTCTCTGGGTGAGCTCAAACCACCATCCTTTCAGTTAACAGCCGAACGCATGTTGTTGATCATGGAGGACTTCTCCAAGGATAGCAGCACCTCCTTAATGTCTCTTTTTCCTTTTCCAGCTACTGTACTGACTTCTGCCTCTCAAAGTATTGAGGACGTCATTTGTAACTAACAAGTTTCACTAATGTAAACTACTATTGGTGTAGAAGGAGTTTTATTTTCAATATAAATCCACAGCTATCCCAAAACACAAGCGTCCCTGGGTGGGCTCGAACCACCATCCTTTCGGTTAACAGCCGAACGCGCTGACCGATTGCGCCACAGAGACCTGGTGCAGGTGCGTTCCTGCTGTGGTTTGGAGTTTTTTCTAAAGACCTTTAGCTTCAAGGGCACCTTTCTTTAGAACAGACTCCACAGTTTGAGCTTGTGTCTTCTTGAAGTACCCCGATGTGCCCATCCTCATTCCTTGCTATCCTTGAGGGTGAAGACCCTCCCCCTATAAAAAGACTGGGCACTTGTCTGCAAGGTTATTCTTCTTCTTCCTATGAGCAAAAGCAAATGCTCCAAATATCTCCTCTTTAGCTTAACTGCGCAGTGACTCAAGCGAAAACTTAGACGATTTGTTCACAGTTGGTTCAGAGAGTTGGCGCTCAAACCAGCCTGTCACCAGACTATACAGTAGTCTGAGCTGTTGATTGTGGAGAGTAGCTATAATTTCAGCAACCAAAGCAAGTGGCAACACTACCAAAGGAGAAGTACTTCCACAACTATCTTGAAAAGAGTTGTCTCTGGGTGAGCTCAAACCACCATCCTTTCAGTTAACAGCCGAACGTGCTGACCAATTGCGCCACAGAGGCCTTGCTCTTCAGAGCAGACTATTGCGCCATGTTCCCATTCACCTTCCCAGAGGGTGAAGACCCTCCCCCTATGAAAGGGCTGGACACTTGTCTGCCAGTTGTTCAATAATCTCCTCTTGCTATGAGCAAAAACTCCAAATATCTCCTCTTGTTTTTAACTGACAGTGACCAGACGATTCGTTCACAATTGGTTCAGTTGTCCAAGAGTTGGCGCTCAAACCAGCCTGTCACTAGACTATAGTCTGAGCTGTTGATTGTGGAGAGTAGCAATACTTTCAGCAACCAAAGCAAGTGGCAACACTACCAAAGGAGAAGTACTTCCACAACTATCTTGAAAAGAGTTGTCTCTGGGTGAGCTCAAACCACCATCCTTTCAGTTAACAGCCGAACGCATGTTGTTGATCATGGAGGACTTCTCCAAGGATAGCAGCATCTCCTTAATGTCTCTTTTTCCTTTTCCAGCTACTGTACTGACTTCTGCCTCTCAAAGTATTGAGGACGTCATTTGTAACTAACAAGTTTCACTAATGTAAACTACTATTGGTGTAGAAGGAGTTTTATTTTCAATATAAATCCACAGCTATCCCAAAACACAAGCGTCCCTGGGTGGGCTCGAACCACCATCCTTTCGGTTAACAGCCGAACGCGCTGACCGATTGCGCCACAGAGACCTGGTGCAGGTGCGTTCCTGCTGTGGTTTGGAGTTTTTTCTAAAGACCTTTAGCTTCAAGGGCACCTTTCTTTAGAACAGACTCCACAGTTTGAGCTTGTGTCTTCTTGAAGTACCCCGATGTGCCCATCCTCATTCCTTGCTATCCTTGAGGGTGAAGACCCTCCCCCTATAAAAAGACTGGGCACTTGTCTGCAAGGTTATTCTTCTTCTTCCTATGAGCAAAAGCAAATGCTCCAAATATCTCCTCTTTAGCTTAACTGCGCAGTGACTCAAGCGAAAACTTAGACGATTTGTTCACAGTTGGTTCAGAGAGTTGGCGCTCAAACCAGCCTGTCACCAGACTATACAGTAGTCTGAGCTGTTGATTGTGGAGAGTAGCTATAATTTCAGCAACCAAAGCAAGTGGCAACACTACCAAAGGAGAAGTACTTCCACAACTATCTTGAAAAGAGTTGTCTCTGGGTGAGCTCAAACCACCATCCTTTCAGTTAACAGCCGAACGTGCTGACCGATTGCGCCACAGAGGCCTTGCTCTTCAGAGCAGACTATTGCGCCATGTTCCCATTCACCTTCCCAGAGGGTGAAGACCCTCCCCCTATGAAAGGGCTGGACACTTGTCTGCCAGTTGTTCAATAATCTCCTCTTGCTATGAGCAAAAACTCCAAATATCTCCTCTTGTTTTTAACTGACAGTGACCAGACGATTCGTTCACAATTGGTTCAGTTGTCCAAGAGTTGGCGCTCAAACCAGCCTGTCACTAGACTATAGTCTGAGCTGTTGATTGTGGAGAGTAGCAATACTTTCAGCAACCAAAGCAAGTGGCAACACTACCAAAGGAGAAGTACTTCCACAACTATCTTGAAAAGAGTTGTCTCTGGGTGAGCTCAAACCACCATCCTTTCAGTTAACAGCCGAACGCATGTTGTTGATCATGGAGGACTTCTCCAAGGATAGCAGCACCTCCTTAATGTCTCTTTTTCCTTTTCCAGCTACTGTACTGACTTCTGCCTCTCAAAGTATTGAGGACGTCATTTGTAACTAACAAGTTTCACTAATGTAAACTACTATTGGTGTAGAAGGAGTTTTATTTTCAATATAAATCCACAGCTATCCCAAAACACAAGCGTCCCTGGGTGGGCTCGAACCACCATCCTTTCGGTTAACAGCCGAACGCGCTGACCGATTGCGCCACAGAGACCTGGTGCAGGTGCGTTCCTGCTGTGGTTTGGAGTTTTTTCTAAAGACCTTTAGCTTCAAGGGCACCTTTCTTTAGAACAGACTCCACAGTTTGAGCTTGTGTCTTCTTGAAGTACCCCGATGTGCCCATCCTCATTCCTTGCTATCCTTGAGGGTGAAGACCCTCCCCCTATAAAAAGACTGGGCACTTGTCTGCAAGGTTATTCTTCTTCTTCCTATGAGCAAAAGCAAAAGCTCCAAATATCTCCTCTTTAGCTTAACTGCGCAGTGACTCAAGCGAAAACTTAGACGATTTGTTCACAGTTGGTTCAGAGAGTTGGCGCTCAAACCAGCCTGTCACCAGACTATACAGTAGTCTGAGCTGTTGATTGTGGAGAGTAGCTATAATTTCAGCAACCAAAGCAAGTGGCAACACTACCAAAGGAGAAGTACTTCCACAACTATCTTGAAAAGAGTTGTCTCTGGGTGAGCTCAAACCACCATCCTTTCAGTTAACAGCCGAACGTGCTGACCGATTGCGCCACAGAGGCCTTGCTCTTCAGAGCAGACTATTGCGCCATGTTCCCATTCACCTTCCCAGAGGGTGAAGACCCTCCCCCTATGAAAGGGCTGGACACTTGTCTGCCAGTTGTTCAATAATCTCCTCTTGCTATGAGCAAAAACTCCAAATATCTCCTCTTGTTTTTAACTGACAGTGACCAGACGATTCGTTCACAATTGGTTCAGTTGTCCAAGAGTTGGCGCTCAAACCAGCCTGTCACTAGACTATAGTCTGAGCTGTTGATTGTGGAGAGTAGCAATACTTTCAGCAACCAAAGCAAGTGGCAACACTACCAAAGGAGAAGTACTTCCACAACTATCTTGAAAAGAGTTGTCTCTGGGTGAGCTCAAACCACCATCCTTTCAGTTAACAGCCGAACGCATGTTGTTGATCATGGAGGACTTCTCCAAGGATAGCAGCACAGCTTCTGTACTGACTTCTGCCTCTCAAAGTATTGAGGACGTCATTTGTAACTAACAAGTTTCACTAATGTAAACAACTATTGGTGTAGAAGGAGTTTTATTTTCAATATAAATCCACAGCTATCCCAAAACACAAACGTCCCTGGGTGGGCTCGAACCACCATCCTTTCGGTTAACAGCCGAACGCGCTGACCGATTGCGCCACAGAGACCTGGTGCAGGTGCGTTCCTGCTGTGGTTTGGAGTTTTTTCTAAAGACCTTTAGCTTCAAGGGCACCTTTCTTTAGAACAGACTCCACAGTTTGAGCTTGTGTCTTCTTGAAGTACCCCGATGTGCCCATCCTCATTCCTTGCTATCCTTGAGGGTGAAGACCCTCCCCCTATAAAAAGACTGGGCACTTGTCTGCAAGGTTATTCTTCTTCTTCCTATGAGCAAAAGCAAATGCTCCAAATATCTCCTCTTTAGCTTAACTGCGCAGTGACTCAAGCGAAAACTTAGACGATTTGTTCACAGTTGGTTCAGAGAGTTGGCGCTCAAACCAGCCTGTCACCAGACTATACAGTAGTCTGAGCTGTTGATTGTGGAGAGTAGCTATAATTTCAGCAACCAAAGCAAGTGGCAACACTACCAAAGGAGAAGTACTTCCACAACTATCTTGAAAAGAGTTGTCTCTGGGTGAGCTCAAACCACCATCCTTTCAGTTAACAGCTGAACGTGCTGACCGATTGCGCCACAGAGGCCTTGCTCTTCAGAGCAGACTATTGCGCCATGTTCCCATTCACCTTCCCAGAGGGTGAAGACCCTCCCCCTATGAAAGGGCTGGACACTTGTCTGCCAGTTGTTCAATAATCTCCTCTTGCTATGAGCAAAAACTCCAAATATCTCCTCTTGTTTTTAACTGACAGTGACCAGACGATTCGTTCACAATTGGTTCAGTTGTCCAAGAGTTGGCGCTCAAACCAGCCTGTCACTAGACTATAGTCTGAGCTGTTGATTGTGGAGAGTAGCAATACTTTCAGCAACCAAAGCAAGTGGCAACACTACCAAAGGAGAAGTACTTCCACAACTATCTTGAAAAGAGTTGTCTCTGGGTGAGCTCAAACCACCATCCTTTCAGTTAACAGCCGAACGCATGTTGTTGATCATGGAGGACTTCTCCAAGGATAGCAGCACCTCCTTAATGTCTCTTTTTCCTTTTCCAGCTACTGTACTGACTTCTGCCTCTCAAAGTATTGAGGACGTCATTTGTAACTAACAAGTTTCACTAATGTAAACTACTATTGGTGTAGAAGGAGTTTTATTTTCAATATAAATCCACAGCTATCCCAAAACACAAGCGTCCCTGGGTGGGCTCGAACCACCATCCTTTCGGTTAACAGCCGAACGCGCTGACCGATTGCGCCACAGAGACCTGGTGCAGGTGCGTTCCTGCTGTGGTTTGGAGTTTTTTCTAAAGACCTTTAGCTTCAAGGGCACCTTTCTTTAGAACAGACTCCACAGTTTGAGCTTGTGTCTTCTTGAAGTACCCCGATGTGCCCATCCTCATTCCTTGCTATCCTAGAGGGTGAAGACCCTCCCCCTATAAAAAGACTGGGCACTTGTCTGCAAGGTTATTCTTCTTCTTCCTATGAGCAAAAGCAAAAGCTCCAAATATCTCCTCTTTAGCTTAACTGCGCAGTGACTCAAGCGAAAACTTAGACGATTTGTTCACAGTTGGTTCAGAGAGTTGGCGCTCAAACCAGCCTGTCACCAGACTATAGTCTGAGCTGTTGATTGTGGAGAGTAGCTATAATTTCAGCAACCAAAGCAAGTGGCAACACTACCAAAGGAGAAGTACTTCCACAACTATCTTGAAAAGAGTTGTCTCTGGGTGAGCTCAAACCACCATCCTTTCAGTTAACAGCTGAACGTGCTGACCGATTGCGCCACAGAGGCCTTGCTCTTCAGAGCAGACTATTGCGCCATCTTCCCATTCACCTTCCCAGAGGGTGAAGACCCTCCCCCTATGAAAGGGCTGGACACTTGTCTGCCAGTTGTTCAATAATCTCCTCTTGCTATGAGCAAAAACTCCAAATATCTCCTCTTGTTTTTAACTGACAGTGACCAGACGATTCGTTCACAATTGGTTCAGTTGTCCAAGAGTTGGCGCTCACACCAGCCTGTCACTAGACTATAGTCTGAGCTGTTGATTGTGGAGAGTAGCAATACTTTCAGCAACCAAAGCAAGTGGCAACACTACCAAAGGAGAAGTACTTCCACAACAGAGTCATGTTTTTTGACTTCTCCAGTGCCTTTAACACAATACAACCGTCGCTGCTCAAGGGGAAACTAGAGGGAGCAGGGGTAAACAGCCAGCTGACTGCATGGACGATCGACTACCTCACCAACAGACCTCAGTATGTGAGGCTTCATGGCTGTGTGTCTGATGAGGTGCTCTGCAGCACGGGAGCTCCACAAGGAACGGTACTCTCTCCATTCCTCTTCTCCATCTACACCTCAGACTTCCGCTACAACACGGACAGCTGCCACATCCAGAAGTTCTCGGACGATACAGCCATCGTTGGACGGGTAACGAACGGGAACGACCTGGAATACAGGAAGGTGGTCGAGGACTTTGTCGACTGGTGTGAACGCTGTCACCTTCACATCAACGCTACCAAGACAAAGGAGATGGTGATTAACTTCCAGAGGAGGGCAGCACACACAACACCAGTGAACATCCAGGGTTTGGATATCGACATCGTGGATGGATATAAATACCTGGGTGTTCACCTGAACAACAAACTGGACTGGTCAGACAACAGCAGTGTCCTCTACAAGAAGGGACAAAGTCGCCTCCACCTGCTGAGGAGACTGAGGTCCTTCGGTGTGTGTAGGACGCTGCTCAGGACATTTTACGACACTGTGGTTGCATCAGCAACCTTCTATGCTGTGGTCTGCTGGTGTAGTGGAGTAACAGAGAGGGACAAGAACAGACTGGGCAAACTGATCAAGAGGGCCAGCTCCATCCTGGGCTGTCCTCTGGATTCAGTGGAGCAGGTGGGGGAAAGGAGGATGTTGGCTAAACTGTCCAACATCAGGAACAACCCCTCTCATCCCCTGTATGAGACAGTTGGGACTTTAGGAAGCTCCTTCAGCCAAAGACTGCTGCATCCACAGTGCAGGAAGGAACGCTTCCGCAGGTCTTTTGTCCCCTCAGCAGTCAGACTCTTTAACATCAGCATTTCCTAACTGTTCTGCTGCTGCTGGGCTTTTTCTCACTGACTTATGTACTGTGTACAGTATGTATATATATATATATATATATATAAAACCATCATCTCACACCTTTCTAGTTACAGTACATGGTAATTTAACTCCTATTGGAGTTCGATGCTGTTTTATTCTTTTTATTCTTTTTATTCATGATATTCATGAATGTCGACATAAACATATTTAAAAATCGGCTGCCTCAACTCAGATTAGACACTGTGAATCTCTCTGATGCAACATGTAAATATTTTATGTACATAACACATTTGTCTGCCATATTCTATTTTTTATTTTTTACTTTCTTGTATCTTGCACTGCTGTTTCCTGCCGCTGTAACGCCCTAATTTCCCCACGGGGATGAATAAAGTCCTATCTTATCTTATCTTATCTTATCTTATCTTATCTTGAAAAGAGTTGTCTCTGGGTGAGCTCAAACCACCATCCTTTCAGTTAACAGCCGAACGCATGTTGTTGATCATGGAGGACTTCTCCAAGGATAGCAGCATCTCCTTAATGTCTCTTTTTCCTTTTCCAGCTACTGTACTGACTTCTGCCTCTCAAAGTATTGAGGATGTCATTTGTAACTAACAAGTTTCACTAATGTAAACAACTATTGGTGTAGAAGGAGTTTTATTTTCAATATAAATCCACAGCTATCCCAAAACAAAAACGTCCCTGGGTGGGCTCGAACCACCATCCTTTCGGTTAACAGCCGAACGCGCTGACCGATTGCGCCACAGAGACCTGGTGCAGGTGCGTTCCTGCTGTGGTTTGGAGTTTTTTCTAAAGACCTTTAGCTTCAAGGGCACCTTTCTTTAGAACAGACTCCACAGTTTGAGCTTGTGTCTTCTTGAAGTACCCCGATGTGCCCATCCTCATTCCTTGCTATCCTAGAGGGTGAAGACCCTCCCCCTATAAAAAGACTGGGCACTTGTCTGCAAGGTTATTCTTCTTCTTCCTATGAGCAAAAGCAAAAGCTCCAAATATCTCCTCTTTAGCTTAACTGCGCAGTGACTCAAGCGAAAACTTAGACGATTTGTTCACAGTTGGTTCAGAGAGTTGGCGCTCAAACCAGTCTGTCACCAGACTATACAGTAGTCTGAGCTGTTGATTGTGGAGAGTAGCTATAATTTCAGCAACCAAAGCAAGTGGCAACACTACCAAAGGAGAAGTACTTCCACAACTATCTTGAAAAGAGTTGTCTCTGGGTGAGCTCAAACCACCATCCTTTCAGTTAACAGCTGAACGTGCTGACCGATTGCGCCACAGAGGCCTTGCTCTTCAGAGCAGACTATTGCGCCATCTTCCCATTCACCTTCCCAGAGGGTGAAGACCCTCCCCCTATGAAAGGGCTGGACACTTGTCTGCCAGTTGTTCAATAATCTCCTCTTGCTATGAGCAAAAACTCCAAATATCTCCTCTTGTTTTTAACTGACAGTGACCAGACGATTCGTTCACAATTGGTTCAGTTGTCCAAGAGTTGGCGCTCACACCAGCCTGTCACTAGACTATAGTCTGAGCTGTTGATTGTGGAGAGTAGCAATACTTTCAGCAACCAAAGCAAGTGGCAACACTACCAAAGGAGAAGTACTTCCACAACTATCTTGAAAAGAGTTGTCTCTGGGTGAGCTCAAACCACCATCCTTTCAGTTAACAGCCGAACGCATGTTGTTGATCATGGAGGACTTCTCCAAGGATAGCAGCATCTCCTTAATGTCTCTTTTTCCTTTTCCAGCTACTGTACTGACTTCTGCCTCTCAAAGTATTGAGGATGTCATTTGTAACTAACAAGTTTCACTAATGTAAACAACTATTGGTGTAGAAGGAGTTTTATTTTCAATATAAATCCACAGCTATCCCAAAACACAAACGTCCCTGGGTGGGCTCGAACCACCATCCTTTCGGTTAACAGCCGAACGCGCTGACCGATTGCGCCACAGAGACCTGGTGCAGGTGCGTTCCTGCTGTGGTTTGGAGTTTTTTCTAAAGACCTTTAGCTTCAAGTGCACCTTTCTTTAGAGCAGACTCCACAGTTTGAGCTTGTGTCTTCTTGAAGTACCCCGATGTGCCCATCCTCATTCCTTGCTATCCTAGAGGGTGAAGACCCTCCCCCTATAAAAAGACTGGGCACTTGTCTGCAAGGTTATTCTTCTTCTTCCTATGAGCAAAAGCAAAAGCTCCAAATATCTCCTCTTTGGCTTAACTGCGCAGTGACTCAAGCGAAAACTTAGACGATTTGTTCACAGTTGGTTCAGTGAGTTGGCGCTCAATCCAGCCTGTCACCAGACTATAGTCTGAGCTGTTGATTGTGGAGTGTAGCTATACTTTCAGCAACCAAAGCAAGTGGCAACACTACCAAAGGAGAAGTACTTCCACAACTATCTTGAAAAGAGTTGTCTCTGGGTGAGCTCAAACCACCATCCTTTCAGTTAACAGCCGAACGTGCTGACCGATTGCGCCACAGAGGCCTTGCTCTTCAGAGCAGACTATTGCGCCACGTTCCCATTCACCTTCCCAGAGGGTGAAGACCCTCCCCCTATGAAAGGGCTGGACACTTGTCTGCCAGTTGTTCAATAATCTCCTCTTGCTATGAGCAAAAACTCCAAATATCTCCTCTTGTTTTTAACTGACAGTGACCAGACGATTCGTTCACAATTGGTTCAGTTGTCCAAGAGTTGGCGCTCAAACCAGCCTGTCACTAGACTATAGTCTGAGCTGTTGATTGTGGAGAGTAGCAATACTTTCAGCAACCAAAGCAAGTGGCAACACTACCAAAGGAGAAGTACTTCCACAACTATCTTGAAAAGAGTTGTCTCTGGGTGAGCTCAAACCACCATCCTTTCAGTTAACAGCCGAACGCATGTTGTTGATCATGGAGGACTTCTCCAAGGATAGCAGCATCTCCTTAATGTCTCTTTTTCCTTTTCCAGCTACTGTACTGACTTCTGCCTCTCAAAGTATTGAGGACGTCATTTGTAACTAACAAGTTTCACTAATGTAAACTACTATTGGTGTAGAAGGAGTTTTATTTTCAATATAAATCCACAGCTATCCCAAAACACAAACGTCCCTGGGTGGGCTCGAACCACCATCCTTTCGGGTAACAGCCGAACGCGCTGACCGATTGCGCCACAGAGACCTGGTGCAGGTGCGTTCCTGCTGTGGTTTGAAGTTTTTTCTAAAGACCTTTAGCTTCAAGGGCACCTTTCTTTAGAACAGACTCCACAGTTTGAGCTTGTGTCTTCTTGAAGTACCCCGATGTGCCCATCCTCATTCCTTGCTATCCTTGAGGGTGAAGACCCTCCCCCTATAAAAAGACTGGACACTTGTCTGCAAGGTTATTCTTCTTGTTCCTATGAGCAAAAGCAAAAGCTCCAAATATCTCCTCTTGAGCTTAACTGCGCAGTGACTCAAGCGAAAACTTAGCCGATTTGTTCACAGTTGGTTCAGTGAGTTGGCGCTCAATCCAGCCTGTCACCAGACTATAGTCTGAGCTGTTGATTGTGGAGAGTAGCTATACTTTCAGCAACCAAAGCAAGTGGCAACACTACCAACGCAGAAGTACTTCCACAACTATCTTGAAAATAGTTGTCTCTGGGTGAGCTCAAACCACCATCCTTTCAGTTAACAGCCAAATGCGCTGACTGATTGAGCCACAGAGGCCTTGCTCTCAGAGTTTTCTGCTGTTTGGAGTTGGAATTTTGGAGTTGGTTGGAGTGTTTCCAAAGACCTTCAAGGTCACCTTTCTTCAGAGCAGACTGTTGCGCCATGTTCCCATTCACCTTCCCAGACGGTGAAGACCCTCCCCCTATGAAAGGGCTGGACACTTGTCTGCCAGTTATTCAATAATCTCCTCTTGCTATGGGCAAAAACTCCAAATATCTCCTCTTGTTTTTAACTGCACAGTGACCAGATGATTCGTTCACAATTGAATCAGTTGTCCAAGAGTTGGCGCTCAAACCAGCCTGTCACTAGACTATAGTCTGAGCTGTTGATTGTGGAGAGTAGCAATACTTTCAGCAACCAAAGCAAGTGGCAACACTACCAAAGGAGAAGTACTTCCACAACTATCTTGAAAAGAGTCGTCTCTGGGTGAGCTCAAACCACCATCCTTTCAGTTAACAGCCGAACGCACTGACCGATTGCGCCACCGAGACCTTTCTTTTAGCATTTTCTGTTGTTGGGTGGAGTTTTTCTAAATACCTTTACCTTCAAGGTCACCCTTCTTTAGAGCCGAATCCAAAGTTTGCACTTCTTGAAAGTCTCTTCTTGATCTCCTTTTTTTTGGAGGAGCTCCTCCAGGTGGTTGACTCACCCAGCTACCATTTTCTGATGTTGTTGATCATGGAGGACTTCTCCAAGGATAGCAGCATCTCCTTAATGTCTCTTTTTCCTTTTCCAGCTACTGTACTGACTTCTGCCTCTCAAAGTATTGAGGATGTCATTTGTAACTAACAAGTTTCACTAATGTAAACTACTATTGGTGTAGAAGGAGTTTTATTTTCAATATAAATCCACAGCTATCCCAAAACACAAGCGTCCCTGGGTGGGCTCGAACCACCATCCTTTCGGTTAACAGCCGAACGCGCTGACCGATTGCGCCACAGAGACCTGGTGCAGGTGCGTTCCTACTGTGTTTTGGAGTTTTTTCTAAAGACCTTTAGCTTCAAGCGCACCTTTCTTTAGAACAGACTCCACAGTTTGAGCTTGTGTCTTCTTGATCTCTCGAATACACTCGCAAATGGAGAGCCATGGTGACGTGCTCTTACAGCTTTCCAGGTATGTTTGATTAGGGCAATCAAGCTCATCTACCACCCAAGGACATCTGCACTGCCACTGCAAAGCCAATGAGGGTGCAAATGGATGTAACACTGCTGCTCAGGGCCCTGGACACTGACAATCCTCTGGTGCATCCTCTGTCTAGTGAAGGTTGCAAGGTATAGCTTGCTGTCTGGGAGAAGCCGGCTGGACAACTCTCTGCTGCACCTGTGCAATGCTGCAATACGTCTACTTTCTGCCTTATTTGTCAAGGTGAAGCCACCCATTGAACAAGTAATTTTTTGATTGGAATTTAATTAAACTGAGAGTCTCTACATCCGTCCCTGTATTACAAGAGATCGTATCAAATTGACAGCAGTTCTGCTCCTGCCTAACATATCCATAGGCTTTGTAAGACATTAATCGTATCTATTAAAGGAGGAGAAGTCTGCAGTTAGAAAATTAAACCGTTAAGACTTAAATTGGATGTATATCTGCACCTGCTACGTATTTACCCACTGCGTTCTGTTGCTGCCCTTTGGCATTCAATTAATAGTCAAACAGGCAGTTGTGAGAAAAGAACAAAATTGGAACAGGAATGATTTATACATTTACTGTATGAAGGGTTGTTGCTGCCGTTCTTCAAACTGTGGGCCACACGTGGAGGCTTTACCAAAATGTGTTTCCAAAATCCCCATCTCTATGCGTGTACGCTTGAGGTGCATTTAAGAGATTGGATTATCACAACGGGTCGGGCAACATCTAAGGGAAGGATCAGAGGACACAAGGAGGAAGTTATTACGATGGAAAGCACATACTGACTCTAGCCATGTTCACCCAGTTATGTTTATTACACCTCTGCCTTTGTCACTGTGATATGTCACAATGTCCTCTGTGAAAGATGTGTATCATGGTGTTCCGTGGTCCTGTTTTCCTTTTGTCAAGCTCTATATTTTCTTTTTTCTCCTTGTGGTTGCAAAATAGCCAATTTTGTTTTCAGCAGAAGTAGAGTAGAAACTGGTGCTTTTGGTATTACTATAAGAACTTAAAAATACCACAAAGGTTACAGGTCATACTGTGTATCTTTCTCTTCGTCATATTTTCTCTTTTTTTTTGCTACGTCAATTACATTTGTGGTCTTATGTTTTGTTTTTTGTTTTTCAGCAGGTTTCTTCTCCTTAATCTTCTGGTATCATGTATCATGAACAACCCAAGTGCATTTTCTCCCATCTCAGACCAACCAGCAGTGACTGACAGGAGACCAAATGAGAGCTCCTATCTGGTTCTTTATCCCAACCCATCTGTCTGTTTTATGGGCGTGTGTGCATTAGATTTGTGTAGGGAAAGGCTAATAAAAATCTGACCGAGCCCCGAGAGACCGTCTGACTCACTAACCGATGAACATCCCGGCAGATTGCTCTGGATATTTCAATTACACCCACTGTACATATACCTAAAAATACGCACCACATAAGGCCGTTCAGTTGCACACAACAAACACGCACTCACTCACACACTGGACAGTTCAATTATAGGGGGGCTTTGCCTTGTCGCTGCCTACAACTGATGCTATATCTCCTCTAGCTGCTGGTGCACACCAACGCAGGACAGATGGCCACAGACGTATAGAAGTTTAGGCTCAGATGGAAATAACATTATGTAATGCAAAGCTTTGCAATGGCCCTTTGACTAATAAGCGGCTAATTCTGTCCATGCCTGTGACGGTGGTTGTTTTGGCGGGTTTAATTTAATGCTTTGCTACGCATGTTGTATGGTGGGGGTCAAAGGATCTGTGGTTGTACAGAATGGAGGCATTTACTGTGAATGCGTGAATGAGAAACACTGTAAAGCAATCAGTGGGGTGCAGACTCATACTGCCAATCCAAGTGGTAAATTATGAGTCATAGTGTCACACAGCAGTGATTTGGTTTTGTGTTGTCTCGTGATTTCAGTTTTATTTTGAAAGTCTAACTCTCCTCTCGTTTCAGGTCACTTGCCCTTCCTCTTGTGTCACCGGTCTGATTGTCTTCCCGATTCCTGATTGTTTCCACCTGTTCCCCATTACCCTCGTGTGTATATATGGTCTGCGTTTTCCCCTGTCCTGTGCCAGTGTGTCACATTTCATGTCATAATGTGTTTGCGTTTGCCATCCTTTGTGTTCTCAAGGATTTGAGAATTTTGTTCATGTTTTATTTTTGCTATGTTTTTCCTCTACAGAGTGATTTTTGGTCTGAGATTGGATACTTTGAGTTTGAGTTTAATAAAGCTCCTCTAGTTTTTGCTAACGCTGCATCTGAGTCCTAATCCTTTGTTACCAGCATGTCACATAGAGTAAGAGTCAAAGTTGTTATATGTTCAATATGTGTTTTGAGGTTCTCAAAGAACACATTCATATGAAAAACTTAAAATGCCATTAAACATCCAGAAGAGCAACTCTCAAGAATGTGTCTGTCACGCTTCTGACCAGCTTGTGAATTAAATTTTAACCATAAGTTTTTGCTTCATTTTGGTCTCAACCAACCCTCTGTAGTGACTACCTGTAGTCTGACATGTTGGACTTACTAAACAACTGTTCAAATGTTTTGGCAGCATGATAAATAAAGACAACAGCAACATATTGTCACATTTTTAATGTCTGCTTTAGCAAACAATTGCCTATTTGAACATCTGTTCATATATATGGGTTTTTGACCAGCTTGTGAATCCACCATCAACAGGTAATCACAAACTGTAGTCTGCCATTTTGGACTCACTAGAAAAACAACAGCTAAAATACTTTGGCAGCACAAAATTGGAAGACAAAAGCAACATATTACCATGTCATCAATGGCTGCCATGTTAGCAAAAAAATCACCTGTTAGATCATCTGTTGAATGAATGGCAAATTTGATTTCATTCTCGCTTTATTCTGGCTTCCACCAACTCCTGATGGTCACTAGCTGTAGTCTCAGTGCCATTTTGGAAGAGCAGGTAGCGCACAGTGGGACCATCAGAGCATTTAGCTGGACACAGCTGCCTACTGTGTTGCTTTAAACCAAAGCATGAAAGTGAGAAGAGAGAAAAACAGTAAAGCTTCAAGCAGGGAACCCAGAGCAATGAGCTGTGAGGGGAAACTACAGAGGAACTCTCTAGTGGTGGCTGGACAATGTTTCTACATCACTTTCACATTTTACGCCATTTGATCATCTATTATTACACAATTATTGACTGTACGGCTTTGAAATGTAATTCGTTTGTGTTTTGTTGGCTGTCCCACTTTTGTGAATTAAACTATCAAAACATTAACATTTCTGCGATAAACTGAAGTGTTTGGAAAAATCTTCTCTTTTCATTTAAAGTGTTGTTTAATGTGCAAATTGCAAAGTTCATTTCAGGCAAATGAGAGCTTTATTTAATTACCTCCAGCTGCAGCATCAAACCGAAAATCATTACATCAGTTCATGTAAACAGGTTAAAGAGCGTGCCGAGTGCTCATATCCATCTTAATGAAGTAAAAAAGAAAAATGCACCAAAGTTAAGCAGAAACACTTCAGTCATGTTTCGCTTTAAATGTCATATCCGAGGTTTAAGACGCGCTATCTACTGGGAAGAATATTCTGTTCTGTGGATTGTTCAGGCACATAACACACACATTCACATGATGTTCTTTGTCAAAAAGGAGAGCATTCTCCGAAAGTCAGTGGTGCCCATCTTCTAACCACCATAATTACACTTAATAATTGATACTTTGTCCTGATAGCTGTCTTAAACGTGAAAGATCACACATCACTCAGTTTCATGTGCCCCAGAACACGATGCACTTTACTTGTCACGCACACACACATTACTTTTTGTGCTCTAGTCTGGAAAAATTCACATCTTATTATAGTGCGAGGTAATTATCGCACACGCACAAAAAAAAAAAAAAAATGATGGGGAGAATGAAAAGCCGGCACCATCTGCTGTTATTACAGATTTGTCTTCTTTTTCAGAAGAGAACACAGCCATCACATCTGTCACTGTCGGGTGGAGTTAGCCTGCTTTGTAAGCCAATAAGCTCTTTTTTTTTTTTTGACGACACAGTTTCTTGATGTATGTGATTTGTTTCTCTTGTTTGTAGGATGTTGGTAGATGTTTTATATCCCCCTGTGAGTATGATCCGTCTCACACGTCTTGCATTCATCCCCTTTCATGCATTTGTAAGAAAATACACAAGGCCTAAAACGTAAAAGTCTCATTACTTGAAATGTGTGTAATTTCCGGTAGGTGTGCAAGTTCAAACCTGTTCAATTTATGTTAAAGGACTCTTGCGATTTGAGCAATTGGTTTTGACACCAGTTTTTCACATTGACTCATCTTTGCCGAATGGAAATTTAGTAACGGACCCTGACCCTGACAAGAAGAAGAAAACGTTAACGTGCCAGCGTGTATGCACAACAATCATTACTAAATAACTGTACCATGGCTTTGTAGGCTGTTATATACTCCACAAGTAGCAAGAAGTTTGTTCTCACTTCCCATGTGTAGTGTCCAGCAACTATTCTGTCATTGGTCAAAAATTGGATGTGGATGTGGTTAATGTGGATGTGATGTGATACCAGAAGAAGATTAAAGAGATGAAACCTGTGGTGGATAACTGGTATCCAGTAACTTGTTACCAGTGATACAGTCAATTAGTCTCTCTCTCTCTTTAGTTTCTCCTTGTACATCAGCCATTGTGGAAAACTGTCATCTTGTTTAGTATGGAAGACATACTAAACATTTTTTTTAGCAGAAATTTGGTGTGGAGTTGCTCTGTTGAGAGCTGATTATGCTCCAGCTAGGATCTCCAGAGCCTATGAAATCATATAGGCGGTGATGGACAGAAGGTGAACAGCAAAGTAGTCATACATACAGTGGATTTGAAAGCCAGAAATATATTATTATGCCAGTTATTAGGTCAGGAAGAAGGCTGGCCTTGATGGAGATCCCTAATACAGTTTGCAGAGTGTCAAAGAGTGGAAAGTTCAATTATTCATGAAATCTTGGGAGAAGTGTGTTAAGCCGCAGGTCTAGCTCATGCTACTTCCCGTTAGCATGTAGTTTTGGGTGAATCCTCGTTATTTCAAATCACTACAGTAGGAGTGAAGAGACATCATGTCACATTAAGACACTTTACCAGAAAAAGGCATGGTTGAAACCAATTGGAATTCTCCTTTATTTGTTTTATCAGTAGCGACTCAAACAATGATGCACCATGGACCTGAGATTACTGTTAGTACTAAAGACCTGGCTTTCTAAATTTACTCATTTGCATCTACTCTACATGAGTACACTGTCTAAAACTTTGGCAATTGCTTTACGAGTTTGCTATATTAAATGGCTGTAAAGCTTCCTGCTGGAGTAAAATGTCAAAACTTTCATGTCATTCCCAGAGAAGGCCTTCCTAAAATCACCAAATTAGTAATGGGTTAGCTGTTACAGGTTACAATACTGGATTAATACAACTTCCATCCATTATAGTGCTACTTGACATTTTACTGGTATTCACTTTTACAAATAATGAATTGCCAAGGATATTCATTCTCAGCAAAAAAGCCCATTCATACCAATCTTTATTTTTGGACCTGAAATAAAATTTTATGTTGTCATAAATAATCCACTGAGGCTGTTTCCTCTTCATTTCTTCCTGGTGGTCAATCTGTGTACACTTGCCAAGCTGCAACAAAAAATTCAGCATGGAATACTACCTAACTACCGTTGGAGTGAGAAGATGTGGGAGTTTAGACAGATCACGCTTCACAGAAGACTCATGCAATCCTTACAGTCTCTGGGTGCAGCAGTCAGTCTGAAGTACATTATTTATTATAATACATGCTGTAAACAGTAATAAAAATGCTATGATATGTGAAATTTACCTCACTGTGTTTGTTGTTTCCTTCTATGAATACTGAATGCTATTTGCAAACCTACAAAACTAGTGGATTTGGGATTTTACTCAACATCCTCCTATAGCCGTGACTCTACCTTGTGACGACGGTGATGGCGATGATATACTCTATCACCATTGAGAGAAATTCAGAAATTAGACTACTTGTTTGTGTCAAACATTCATTCTATACAGACCATCTGCCGTATTTCCATTTGAAGAGCTGTTGAAAAAGATGAAGTAGGAAGGTGTCTGTTTATCTTTACTCCTCTCTCCCACTTGTTTTCCATTTAAATGGCTCTCTGATTCACAAAAACTCATCTCCTCTGTCTGACTGGGAGGCCTGGCTTCTTTGTTTTTGGTCCCTTCATCTTCCCTCTTGACCCCATGTTTCTGACACTCTCCTCTTTTCTGTGTCCTTCCTCTGACATCGAATTTCACCTTCCGCCCCGGAGATGACAGCTTACCCAAGAGTAGGCCAGCGGGGTCAGTGCCTGTTATCTGGCATCTGTGTCGTATGACACACACACACACACACACACACACGTGTGCACGCACACACACAGATCTTGGCATATGGCAAACCATGGTTTTGACAGTGCATAGCCTGTTAGGCTGGCCTCCACAGTGCAAAAAGAACACACCAGATGCATTCATAACTTTTAGTCAGGGGAGCCACAGGGGAGAATTTTACAAGTATGTAGTGGTTATTTGGAATAAAACTGAATGCTGCTAAGGAATGATAATGGGTTAAAGAACGACAAATAAAGCACAATGACTCCTTCTCTGTTTATTCATTATTTAAAAGCTACCTATTTTACTCTTGATGCCTTAAAATGGCACTACAGTCAAAAGGATTAGGCTAAAATGGTGTTTATTTATCGTCATTTTTATCGTTACTGTGATAAATAGCATAAATTATCGGGATACATTTTTTAGTCCATATCGCCCATCTCTAATATGAACACCCTTTCTTGTGGTATTCACAGCACTGATTGTTGAAATCCATAGGAAATCCAGAAGAGCAGTTTTAAAGCCCAGAGTGGTGTTGTCTCCATCTTTACATACTCGGCAGCATAAATGCTCCATGGTAACATAAGCAGGCTTCGCTAACTAGCTTAAATTCTTAGAGTGAATACAAACTTGGAAGCATAATCAATGCTAACATTAGGAGGCTATGCTAACTAACTTAAATTATACAGTGAATACTCACTCGGCAGCATAAATGCTCTGTGGTAATATAAGCAGGCTACGCTAACTAGCTAACTACTAAAGCTAAGTTTTTTACATGGATATCTTAAATTGGTATTAGTACAAATCTAAACCTATGTGTGAAAACATGTCATATAATTGCTAAGTCAGCGTGGAAAAGGTTTTTACTCCATATTTTACTTCGCACAGGAAGTGTCGAGAGCTCAAGATTCTGTTTGGCTGGAGGAACTGTCAAATTTATGAATTTTGCAATGTCTGCTTCCACTTTTTGACAGTAATATTTTATTAGACACATTCTGCGTATAAGCCCCTGCAAGGGTTGCCAACAGCACTTGCGCGAAACGACATGTCTGTTTCCTTATGAGTGTGTGAATGAATGGAAATGGAAGAAACAGCCAAAATAGGATTTTACAAAACGAGTCTGCATAATTGTTGTTTAGAGTGGATAATTGTTCATTAGAGTGGATGGCAGTTCATTGCTTTGTTTTGCTGTGTTGACAGTCATCATCCATTTCTATGTTAAGAGCATCTGTACCATTCTGTCTGACTTTCAAAACAGCTCCCTCCTACATGTCTGATGACGGCTCGTATGACAAAAAGCGGAACACCGGACATTTATTTCTATGAAAATGTCAGACTTTATTACTTTAATTTGCCCTGGCTTCCCTTACACAGTCTTGGCTCATGGGTGGGTTGTTATATGCATTCCTGGATTGTCTGGGAAATTGTCACAGGTGACTGAGCGAGAACTGGAGCTGGAGCTGACATTGATCTTCTTTTTTTTCTCCGATGCATATAGCATAACTCGCTCATTTACGGAACGAACAGGGTGTGTTCAAGTGTGGGTGTGCCCATATCTCTATATCATAGATGCATTACGTTGTCAATTCCTTTGAGCGTTTAATCTGATAAGCTGTACAGTAGGGGTTCAATTCGTATTAAGAAACATCTTCGCAATGATTTCAAGCGTCTCCCATGAGCTTCTATTGTATCCGTGTTCCTTCTTCTGCTATAATTGGTTTGCACCGGTGACTACCAAGTGGCCGGTTGCTTTTCAAGGCATGTCTCGAGTTCTGAAGGCTAATCTTATGAATAATAATAGAAATTGGTGTTTGTTAGAGGTAAAGGAAATTAAGACACCAGTCTGGATTTAACAATAATTACACTGAGCATCATGTCTTGTTGATTTCTTTCATATACTGTATAAGAAATCAAGCAGGCGATGCAAAATTGCACCAAACAGAAAGCTGTTGCTTATTAACACGACAGTTTGTGTAGGCTCCGTCTCGTGTGCACATGTGCGGAGGAAGGTGCTGTGTGAGGTGTGTAAAATGAGATCACTTTAAAAAATAATTCTCCTTTCGATTTGTCATGAAGTACCCCTATCTTTTCTTCATACCTACACTCTCTCTGCATCATCCCATGCGGGGCAGAGGGAACGGTTACCCTCATGGTCCCGCAGCGCCCTCAGTTTCTTCAGTGGTCCGCCCACAACTGCTGAGTGAAACGTGTGAATTAACATCAAGAGTCATTACCAGTCTGCTCCCATTCTGCCTAGCCAGCATATGTGTGAGCTGGTGCCTCCATATGCAGTGTGAGCAAAATTTGCTGGAAAATTATGGGTTAGTGTTTTGGTAATGAAGACTGGACAGTTAAAAAGATTGTTGAATTAAAGACTTTTAAAATATTTAAATCTGGGGTAGAGTTGTATGTTATTTTAGAAGAGGTCACGTGACGGCTCCTTGCTAAAAAGCATTGCCTAAAAATGATTGATATAAAATTTGTCTGCAACGTTCCCCCATGGTTGTTGAAGAGTGTGTTCAAAGTCTGGAGGTGGATTTACCAGTTGGAAAACAGGAATGATAAGCTACTGTGGTCACGGGGTGGGGTTAATTGTCAAAATAATATACTGTAAATACTACATGTTTCTATACAGGGGTAAATATTAATACCAGATTAAAGTTGAAAACGAATAAGCGTCAACCTTAGGGGCTGGTCCAATCAAAGTGCCAGAAGCTGCAGTTCTTATAATGACCACTTAAGGCTTAAAGTAATGTCTGCCAAGGCATTGTCTGCCCAACTCAGCTCCCCTCAAGCCCCACCGCTTTGCCCTTAAGTTAAGCATAGTAACTAACTTTCAATATAGCAACAGTTGGTGTTCAATATGTGGGTTCTCAGTCATCCAGGTCATGGTAATCCAAAAAAGTTTTCAAAAAAGGCAACTGGACTTGTAGATTTTGGAGAAGACGTTTCACCACTCATCCGAGTAGCTTCTTCAGTTTTTATCTATTTATTTATTTATTTAATTTTGCAATGTCTGCTTCCATTAACCGAAGGTTTTTCCAGTCTGACATAGATGGCTTCCTTAACTCCTCTTTCAAACCATCGGTCTTCTCTGGCTAAGATTTGGGCGTTGTTATCCTCAAAAGAGTGTCCTTTGTCCTTCAGGTGTAGGTGAACACCCTTTCTTGTGGTATTCACAACACTGATTGTTGAAATCAATAGGATATCCAGAAGAGCAGTTTTAAAGCCCAGAGTGGTGTTGTCTCCATCTTTACATACACCTTCAGGTGTAGGTGGACCGCTGAATCATCTTGAGAGTTGGTGTTCAAATTCTACGGTTGATGTCACTAACACAGGGTTAATGCCACACTAGCCGGGCCTCACTGAGTTACACACTACATGCTAGCTTAACTTGTTTAGGTTCAGATAACAAGCTAATGCTAGCCAAATCAAGACTGAATGAGCTCATCTTGACACATTAGCTCAAATTACATAGCAGTAAGCTACCAAGTAATGACAGAGTAACAAGTGACAGCTCACATTGATGTGGACACCGACCTTTAACAACTGCTCAACTACTTTGAAAGGTTTATTCAGAAGAATCTAAACAAAGCCAAAAAGCTGCATTCAGGGATGCTTGAGAACTGTTAAGCAGATAACCAAGCTAGTCTGGACAGGCTCAGGGATCTTATTGTAGTTTGTCATTGGAAGAAAGTGAGAATGAGTATGGAGGAGTATAGTACAAGGGAGTGGGGCCCCGTATCACAGATCAACCTGTCTGTAAAAGACAGATGTGGTGGCATTGCAGTTTCCGTAGTTGGTCACGCCCAAGGCCATGCCCATAGTGAAAAATTTAAATATTTTGCTTTGCTCATGTTTTAATAAGTCTGTGAATGTGTTCTACACACATCTCATTGAGAGCATCTTATGAGAACAAGAAGAAGAGCTTACTGAACAAATTGAGAAAGTCAGTGACATTTTACTGGTATTTAGTCTTGAGTGATGTTGTTTTCTGACATTAAGGCTGTCAGCCTTTTACAGTTTACTCCTCCTAAGCGGCTCTGAGCTACAGTCTCTTTTTCATGTACATGCCTCCTCCACCCCTACTCCCTCTGCTCTTTGTAATGCATTAAACAATTCTCATAAACAGTTCATGGCAAGACCACTTTTCTAAATTGTAAAGAGAAGGGCGGGAGTTGCCTCATAAAAGGGCATTAACATCATCTTTATGTGGTTTGTCATTTCTCACGATGTCTTTCACTCATTCTCACCGCCGCTTCTCATTGAGTTGGGTCTCAAAGACAGCTGTGCACCATTTAATGAACTCTTTATCCAGGGTGAGTCATATTGGCAGGAAACTGTTGAATTTACTATTCGATTGACATTTTGCGAGCAACTAACCAACTTGTCTTTGTACCAGTTACATCCACCAGGCCAGAATAGTATGGGAGAAGAAAAGGGAAAGTCATCGCTGGCTCCATTCATTTTCATATTCATATTGAGTTTTTCTGCCAATATGGCGATGTCAAAAAAGTTACGTGACGTCCGGAGCTCTATTTCAGGATGACAGTGGTCCAATCTGATGTGTCGCAATACTGGAACCACTCATTAAAAATAAAGACCACCAATTTCCACAGTCCTTTTGACCCTCAACAGTGGCCGGCAGTATGTACAAGAAAAAGCTGTTTGGATGATGAAATGTGAATGTACAAGATCTAGTCTGTACTTTGTGCGTTGAATTCTCAGTAACACCAAGAAAATGCGAAGGAGCTGGTGAAGGTGAAAGGGAGAGCCGTAGAGAGGCAGAGAGGAGCAGGTGGCCTTGTTAATCACACCTCCTGTCTGTAAGATGGATGTATACGCAGTCAGGCTTAGCGGCTCCTCGGACTGCTTCCCCTCCCTCCGCCTTGTCCGCCTCTCTACTGACGGAAGCTCCCCCCTGCTCCAAGTGCCCCCATGTTTTATCCGTGGGCTGTATGACCCACATTCACTGAGCACATTATCGACCCAGGCTTGTGTTAGAGTAATTACAAGGAGCTTTAAGAAACCTTGAACAGGCACAAAGGGAAGAGGACGTCTCTGTTCTTTTTGGAAAATAATATCGAAACATATTGTTTTGTACAAGACTTTAGTTTTGGCAGAAATTCACCAGGTTTAAAGATTAACTAGGCAAGAAGTCATATTCTTTTGTGACCACAAGTTCTTTTGTGACCACTTGGGGGAAAAAGACTAAGCTGTAAACGAAACAGTGACATATATATTAAAGCTAATAAAATGTTTTGTCAGGGCTACCCAATACATTTCAGTTCATGGGTGACTTAACTTTTAGTTTCATTACTGACTGGCTTGCTACCTACTACTGCTGGGGATAAGGATGATGAGAGCTGAGAGACTGAAGCGAAACAGTCAAGCAGCAAAAAAAAACAAAAAACAATAACGCTAAAATGCTCAGTAGTCCTGAGGGAAACTATAAAGTCTGGTAACATTTTTTTATTATTATTATTGATAATGGAGAATTGTTAAATTGCTTTGAAGAAACATGAACATAATTTCAACAAACAAATAGCATGTGTAATGAGGCCTTATATGAGGGGAAAAGTGTTGCACATGCAGTGATGAATTAAAATCATAAATGACTTACACCGATCAGCCTCAAAATTAAAACCACTGACAGGAGAACTAAATACCATTTACCATCTTGTGGCAATTCAGTGTTCTGCAGGGAACTTTTTGGACCTGGCATTCATGTGGCTGTTACTTAGACATGTACCACCCACCTAGACCAGACCAGACACCCCCACCCCATAGCAATGACACTCCTTGATGGCAGCAGCATGCAGCCTGACACAGACACACACAAAAACAGTTCAGGAGCAACTCAAAAAAACTCAAATTCACTAGATAGAACTGATCAAGTATGTGTGGGATGATCCACAGAGGCCTCTCAACTCAACCCAAAGACCCCCACGAACAACGTTCTGTTGCCAGACACCACAGGACACCCTCAAAAGGCCTGTGTCCATTCTTCGATGAGTTACAACTGTTTTGGAGGCTCAAGGGAGACCTACACAATATTAGGAAGGTGGTCATAGTATGATGATGTTTTGTCTTTGTTTTTTGTTTTTCCTTACACTGCGTCACACAGCCCAGCTTCTCACTAACGTCCTCATTTTGACCGTGGAGAGAATTCACAAATTGAATAAGAGGCAAACACACGATATATAGTCTGGATACGTGAGAGAGATGGAGACGGGAAAAATGTTCCACAGCTTCATGTGAGAGATGACTCATACTCATGTATGGATCCGCTTATGGACAAAAGGTCTGCACAAGTGATTCTCTCAGATTTTTCCACGCATGCCACTTTCCAGGCTCCAGATGTGACAGATAGAGCATTATAATGAGGGTGCAAGAAAGGGTCGAGAAAATGCGCAGTTAGGATCTCTCTTCTTTGTTAAACGCCCGAAGCCTCAGCTGCAGGGGAGCGCTGACAGATGTCATTTTCTTTCTCTCTGCACCGTGTGCGTCCAGTGTGTCCTCTGTATTTGAGCTCTCTACAGCCAAAGGAAATAGATACACACACACTGTGTTGTTTGTTTGTGAAAAGGAAAAAGCCTTCATCACATTTTCCCTCCCCGTCATTCAGGCAACTTTGTCCGCGCCACATGTCGCCTCTCTGCCCGGCCCTTTTGAAGCAAACTTGCCTGGGAAAGATGAACTCCGAGAGCGAGACGTGACAAACTCTTTTCATACAAGAGAAAGGTCTTTGTTGATCGGCAGGTCATTTTCTGAAAAATGTATGAAATGGCAACCTTTGTAGTCGAAAACGGCCTATCCGCCAAGACATCGTCAGAAATGCCACTTGTGCTTTGGGCCAGATGAAAACCCTAATCACGGCCACGAGAATGTGCATTACTATAAAGAGCATCACGTCTGTACACAGAGTGGTATTTGCCTTAACGCAGTGCCGCTTTGCCATAGAAAATAGGAACGTGTAGAAAGTACCGAATTTAACAACTCAGTGTAAAACAAACATATACTATTCATTTCTATGTTGAAAAAACATTTTTTTTTTAAAAGTTGCCCTGGTTTAGAAACAAGACAAGACAACAGAAGACCAGGAAATCTAGTCTAAAACACAGAAGGACCTGCTTTTAAAATACATAAAGTGTTCGAATCAATCTCCCAACAAAAGCCTGCTGAGTGTGTTATTGATTTAGTAATGCATGGACAGCTTGTCTCTTCCTCTCCTCCTCCTCCATCAGCGTGCTTATGCTCTCTTTTGTTTCATAGGATTATGCTAATTATATCACCACACGGATTCATGGATGATTCATTAATGGGTCGAGTTGGTCTTCCGTGCCAGAATGTAATCATGATATCATGTTATTTGTGATGGTCTTTTTAATAACTACATACCAGTGGAGTAAACACAAACGCCCCCCGCCGAGAGGCGCTCAGTTTCACGCTTTTGAAAAGTGTTATTTATTGGTTTTGCCAGGTGTGGCTGGCAGTGCTGTCACACTGGACGACACGGGTCTCCTCAGCCACACATCAAAATAGACAATGTGTTCACCAGCGCTTTAAAAATCCATCGGTTTTTCTTGTTTTTCCTGCACTTTCAACACAGGTGTACTGACTTCAAGGCCTCTTAGCTGTTTTCACACGGACATCTGAGGTTGTCCTTGATGTGGCAGGGTTAGGTTAGAAAATTATGATAGAACACTAACTCTGTTATCTCTAACAGTTCAATACTAACAATGTTATACTGTTACGACCCAGGTCACTAGGGTAGATGGGAGTAACATAAAATTAAGCATGATAGCAAAATGTTCTTACAATTGGTGTTTAATACGAGCAGATTTAGAGCGGACAAGACTCTAACTATATCTACAGTTTATAGTTACTTTGATGCACCATGCCAAGTTCATGAAACTACAATAAATCACATAGAGGTGTATGTCTATTTTTCAGAATTTTTGCAAAAGTATATTGCATCCACATGGCACAATAGCAAATGCTTTGCAGCCCGGTACCGGTCTATGGACAGGTATGTGAGGACATAAGATGTAGGACCCAACGCTCATCGCCCCTCATTGGTTGTAAATATGTGGACACTGACCCAAATTTTGTTATTTGCCCAAAACACTTAAGCTGATGAAATCAATATGGACTGAAAGTGCAGACTCGCTGCTTTAATTTCTGACTCACACCAAACTTGTAGCCTGCAGTAGCCAGATTCTGATTCTTATCAGAGTATGAGGCTGGTAGCACGGCATTTGGATTTTATTCGGAGGTGCGTTTCAAGCAGTACAGCGAAATCAACACCCTTGCATGCAACTGGATGAGGATAGACATACAGCTAGTCTTTTTTTGCCGTAAACAAAGTAAGCTTCACGGAGATCACCACGCAAGGCCCGTCCAAATGATTTGACTGACCTGGCAGATCTTTGTGGGAGCATAATCAGTGGAGTGATTCCAGACAGACTGTTACACCATATACGTCATAGGTGATCTGGGAGGAAGATTTTGAAATTACAGCCATTTTTATACTCAGGACTTTATTTTCAGGGCCATAGGTGATCGAACAAATCAATTAACACGCATATGTGGATTTTTTAATACTTTGTCCATAATGCATAAAGTCTGGAACCCGTGGAAACCATGGGTACCATGGTAAGGATCTTGGGGTCATCCACCACTCTTGGCTTCTCTAGACATCCAGACCTTTCAATCTCGTCGATTTCACCAGTGTTTTCTTTTCTTTTTTTCAAAATGAACAGACTTGTCACCTGCTCAGCTGATGAAGAAACAAGTAAGAAATAGCACACGTTTGTCCATGAAGTCGGTTGTCCAACCCTTTTGAGCCTCTAAAAATACAAAAAAAAAATTAATAATAATAATTGAAACATGTGTGAGAAACATGTATGCACCTCCAATACGCAGGACAGTCTTTTATCTGGTTGGCATGAGCCGCTTCATTCGTGCGTCACCATCAGTGTTTAGATGAGTAACATCCAGTCATATTTGAATTCTCCTCATGTGCTGGGTTGTGGCCTGATTCATCATCCGTTTCTGTTTTTGTTAGCAGGTGATTAGCTGTCTCAACAGAATCTTCGTTGCCATTTGGGTTCTTCAAGAGGTCCTACAAAGAGCAGAGCCATTCCTGCCCAGTTTAATCACCTAATCATTTGCTGTAATTGGTCAATCCTTCCACATGAGTGTCTCTGACTCAGCTGACATATGTCGCTAATTGGTAATTCAACCTAATTAGCCGCATCTTTATAATCGTGTTTACAGCTACAATGGCATTATTCAGAATTTATGACCTTTTTCTTCACGGTGACTAGATTGTTTTCTACCACAGCTCTGTTTGCTTGTTTTTCTTTTGTCACCATCTCTTCAGATATGTTTTAAAGTATGTGACCCATCATCAGGGTTAGGGAGTACATTGCATATAACGGTGTTAAAATAGGAGTAACTGTATTCCATTACAATTACAGTTTAATTTGATGTATTCTGAATACAACTAGATTACTTAGGAACTACTTAATGGCACTACACACAGGTTGCACTGTGCGGATGCAGGTGGCATTATGTGCGCAGTTACGCTGCAAATCAATGCGTGAGAGGACTTTCCACACGCAACCAAATGAAAATGGCAGAGGATGAGAAAAACGACCTGGAGGAGGACATGGAAATTTAGAGAACATTTTACCTGCAAACTTCATCACGAAGGTCACAACATCACAGTGCAGTGAGAACCTTTTTCTGGGTTTGGACATTTCCTCTTTTATGTTAAAATGCCAATTTGTCATTGTACCCCATGTCAGTGTTGTTCTAGCCTTTTCCGTCAGCATTACTCTAGTCTTTTTCTTGTGTGCTTTGCACCTTTTTCCCTTGTTATTTTTGGGCTTTGTCTTGGACTACTTTTCAAAGTAAAGACTTTCTATCCACCACTTGAGTTCCACATTACACAAACTGCACTGAGTCATCAGTAATCAGTATACTTAATTCACTTAATACATTATTAATACTTACACATATTAAAAATGCAGGGATATTAATAACCAGATTATCTGCCACATCTCAAATAAGATCCAGATAAGACACAATCCTTTAATTTATCCCACAGGAGGCTGGTGTGCATGTAAATACAATCATTGATTATGGTATTCTATAATGTATCAGGAGAAATGAATGAGGACAGGGCTTTGTGCCTTGTGCCATTAACAACCTGGAGATAGAGAGTAACTTCAGATTCTTTTTCTGATCTTTCGTTTGCTGTGACAGAAAGCCGTGAAAGGTTGCGGTGCATATTTCTGAAACTGTCATCCTGTTTGAAGGTGTAAGCTGAATTGCTAGGCTTTGATTCATCGACACACAGCCTGGATAAAGGAAAACTTAAGATGATGTAAGTCGGCGTATAGCCGTCTTGCTTCAAGTTAAGAGCTTAACTGCTACCAGCACCGTATATCTGATGTGTTCAAGCTGCTTCTCCATTGATAGTATTTGGAATTACACAATTGACAGGGTGCACATGAGATATGGCATGTAGCTTTGGTAACCACGTGTACTGGCATTTTTGTCTTACCTATGCCTCAACACCGACTATATGAAACCTCTTTTTTTTTTGTTCAGTAAGCTTGGGCGAGTAAACAACATGCTTCAGACAAAACGTTACACCACCGTAGACAGGCTGCGACACAGCAGCGTGTTGTAGGAGGTAGCAGGCTGTCAGCTACCGTAACTTTCAGCCCTCTCTTCTGTGTAGTTTGAAGTTAACTGAAGAGCGGCCAAGCAGTTAGCCCACAGACATAAAACTAATCACACTATTAGTCTCTCTCTCTCTCTCTCTCTCTCCCCAAGACACTCATTGTGGCCAATAAAAAAGAGAATTCATTCACATCTCTCCAAATGAACCGCTACTTTGGTTACTGCATACTATTTTCTCTTAATACATATGTATATATATATAATGGCCAAAACTTTTCATGTTTTTACTATCTCTAAAACGGCTTTGTTTCATTTTCCCAGCCTGAAGACGGCTGTGAAGTGTCCTTCTTTACTCGAACTGAAAGCACATGTGGGCTCACAGCGACCGTTTCCTAAACCATTTTCTCTTACGCAAACAGTGGCGGAGAAGAATGATTGTGTTTTCGATAATAATGATTCCGTCTCCCGTGGGACTGTTTCTTCCTGCCGCCAAAAAGCAGATTAGAGGAGAAAACATATTGTGACACAAATGCTTAATTTGTTTTAATATTCTGCTTCTGCCTCTACTAAATCTTCACACCATGTATTGTGACATTTCATAAGCTGCGAGAACAATGAGGAAAATCAAGGTTTTATTGAATTTTAACATCCCCAATAGTGGTACGCTGAAGTACACTTCAAGAGCTGTCAAGCTTTCCATTCTTGCAGTTCACTTCATGACTCAACATTTGTAACAATCTGCAGTCACTATTATCCTTCAACCTTTACACTGTTGACTTTTTTATGCTCTTTGGACCATAACTTGTCCTAGAGGTATGCATCTAGAAACTGAAATGTTGTTTAGTCGATGTGTGCTTTCACTTTCAGTGCTGATATTTACAATGGTTGATTTTACATTGACTGTAAAACATTGCTTTCAATCAAAAACCTCAAGGCGCCTTTCCATTCTCCATACCACCTACTGAAGTCCAGCCACATGGAAGTCACTCCCGGTTACTCTCACACTTTAGATCTGAACCTGGAGTGTAATAGATTCTCTCGTCACGTCGTCTTTATTGAATCTGCCAGGTCAAAGGCCAACCGAGACGCAGAAGAGCACTGGTCCTGCCAGGCATGCTGATCAACTGTGCAACTGTGCTCAATATTAATCTACTGTAATGATCAGTTGCCAAATAAGCAGTCTTGGACTTTGGAGTTCAGCTTGCATGAGACTGGATGTGGATTCACATTATACAACATTCTCTTAATTAATGCAGTAAATCAAATACGAGTTGCCACATCTCAAGGGAAGGTGAAAATCCACCTAAATATATTATATGTATTCATCATAAAAGGTGGCATGACAACAGTGGATTTATTACAGGTTGTTTGTGTTAACAGTGGCTGACTCATCTTAAATGGCAGATCCAGTGTCAGGTTTTGCAACACATTAGTGACATGGCAAGTGTGTAGAAATTAAGCAGACCGGTTCTAAATTAGGTCTATGGAAAAAAATAAATAAAAGAAAAATGCTCATTCTCCTGTAAGTCTTTACACTTGTGCTTCTGTTAAAGCTTTCACCAGTGAATACTGTTGAGTTATGTTTTCATAATGCCAGCTTTTCTCCAGACTCAATGTTCAGAGAACATCAACTATATCCACCCATCAGCAATAACATTACGACCACCTTCCTAATATTGTTTAGGTCTCCGTTGTGCCTCCAAAACAGGTGTGACTCATCAGAAAGGGGCCTTATTCCAGTGCATCCCACAAATACTTGATCAGTTTGGGATCTAGTGAATTTGGAGGCCAGGTCAACACCTTGTGTTGTTCTTCATGTCTTTTTAGTTGTTCTTAAACCTATTTTTTGTGTGTGGTGTGTGTGTGTGCCTGTGTCAGTCTGCATCCTGCTGGGGATGCCTGCTGTCATCGAGGAGTGTCATTAGTATGGGGTCGAGGAGCCTGGTCTGGTCTAGGTGGGTGCTACGTATCTAAGTACCATCCACATGAAGGCCAGCTCCAAACAGTTCCCAGCAGAAAATTGTTTGTCACAAGATGGTCAATGTTATTTACCTCATCTGTCAGTGGTTTTAATGTTGTGGCTAATACGTGTATTTCCCTTTTGAGTATCAAGAACTGACACAAGCATGTTTGGCCCCAGCTGCAAACACCTCTCTATCACTTGGCACACAGGTGCCCCCTCTCCATTATGTTGAGCTTATAACAGCTATGGACAAATTGGATGAAACTCAGATGTAAGAGTGCTTGCCAGGTGCCTCATTACATTCGCAATGGCCCTCATTCTCTGCTAAATGCATTCTCTTCATTCACTCTCGTGATAGGTGGAAAAATGGAGAGATGGGGAGATTTTTCTCCATCATCTTGTCATGATATCTTTAGGAGCTGCATGCCTTCTGTTAGTGCTTTCTCCCTGGCTGCACAGCATCCGTCATGTCCCTTACAATGCCCCGGGCCTCCTCCTGGTGTCATTCATGTTGTAAGAATGAGTGCATGTCGATTTAAAGGTCCTCCTCAGTATTCAGCTGCAGTCATTTAAGATAAAGGCATTCTTCTGTTATTGTTATTTTCCTCATTGGTTTGTATAGGATTATCACTGCTCAGAAACCAATAAGACCATCAGAAAATCAATGTCCAGGTTAAACAAAATTGCATTTTCCTTCAAATCCTGCGCTCCGCACAAATGAGAGCAATAATTAAATGCCATTCATAGAGTTTCAGTAACAATCGAAACTGTCTCAAGATGCTTAGACTAAAAAACGAGGGTGGTGGGGCTTGGAATAAGGGAGGAGAGGAATCACAAATAAGCAAGAGTGCTCATCAAGTTACTGTTATGAGAATAAGGAGGAGCTTTGAGATGAGAAACTACTGCATGTCCATCATGTTGATGGGGCCCTGACCACAGATTAGATACAAGCAGCTTGAGGCTAGAGAGACTCACTGTAAAGTGCGGGGGAGAGAAAATGAGATGAGTACATCACACAGCTTTAGCATATGAGCACATGGAGCCACATGAAGGGTAGGTACTCGGTGTGTCGTGGAAAGTCCCCCAGCAGCCTAGGCCTATAGCATTTGAGGCTCCTAAGCAAAGCCTAAGTCTCACCATCAAAATGTTTTAAGCCTTGCCTTAAAAAATAGAAAGGGTGTCAGACTCCTGAACCCAAACTGTATCGACAGGAGAAGAGCCTGATAGTTGACGCCTCCAGTTGTATGTTTTCAACTTGAAGAAGAATTTCGACTTGTATTGACAAAGAAACAAAAAAAACTTAAATTTAGAGAAATATGACCTCCTTTTCACTAATTCCCCATCACTGATGATAATTGGCCAAAGACAGTTGATGAGTCTCTTTCTTCCTTGTTATGTGTCTATTGGAATATTAATTGTTGATAGTCCCTGAATGGTGAGATAAATGGGGTTTTGCCTCCAGGACGCTGGAAGTCACTGTTAAGCCTTCTTAAGGTGTCGTTGGCCTAGCTTAACAAAACATCGGTGAAGGGAGGTGTCCACTTGAAAACCCCAATGACATGCTGTATACTGCTGTTGCCTAGGCCAGGTATCTGATATCTTCACGTTGGTTGGTAGTGATATTTCTTTGTTTGGTTAGCTGCTGAAAAGGCCATACAAGCCAGCAGCATTTACTTAGTTCATTTAGATTGTAGGTTAATCGTTATATCACATGACCGTAGGTTTGGTTTGGGTTCCTCAGTTGGACAGGGCCTCTAAATGTGTTTTGCCTGGGATTTTGGCACAAGTGATTGTAACACCTAATCCTGTGTATTAATGAATGCTATACAAATGTTACTTAATGTGTACTGAATCAAACATCTATATCACCATGCAAAGCCTTCAGAATGTTTGTCCGAGACAAGTTGACTAACCTGCCCAAGGTTTTCTATAAAACTGTTTCAAGGTTACAGTTGTCTACATTTAATACATTTTAAAATTAAATTTCAGCTGCAAGGACCCAATTCACACAGCTGCACAGTGTAGTTTCAAATCCAAGGTGGAAAATCTACCATAAAACATAAGGTACTGTGTCTTCTACATCACTAAACCACAAGGTATTTAGACAACAGTTGTTTTTCTTTCTTTGGTCAGTGGCCATGACATGAATATTTTTTCTCTGCATCATCCAACATATACAAACGGATTTCTGATTGCTTTTCTCATTTTGGATCCAAGTTGGATTTATGAAGCTCTGCAGGCACAGACTCCCTTATTAAGTGCGTCATTCACAATCTCTGTGAGATAGCCTCTTCTTCAGTGATATAACACCATCCCCTGGCAGGGTATCTGTCACTTTATTGGACGCTCTCTCCATTTGCCACCACCTGCAGGACTATTTTGTTGATGGTTGTGCGATTGCTGTCTGCTTGAACAAGATTTATGCAAGAATCCTGAGAACTGGGTCGGCAAGGTTAGCAGTGGGAGTAAGGGGAGTACTCTTGAACTAGACAGCAGACCTACACACTACTTCTCCTGTGTACTGTATACTAGGCCAGGTAAATACAGAGTGATGTAATTAGTCATTTGCAAACCAACAGAGAATGATTTACAACAAAATGAACATCTAATATCCTGATGAGCTTGTTTATGAGCCTGAAAAAGGAACAGTTCACTCCTCACATACGACTTTTCACTTGAGTTTTTTGTAGGTTTTGAATAAAAAGTGACAAAATAAAATCACATTATATTGCTAACTTTTACCATTCAGTGCCTGATGTACTGTATATGTACAATATACAGTATGTCGGTGGGGCACAGGACCTGGTTTATTAATAACTTCCCAGAGGTCTTGTTTGGTTTGGACTGATGATTAACCAGCAACAGATTGTTATAATACTGCATTTTTACTGTAAATAGTTATAATTGTCTTGGTGATGTGAGTCTCGGCCTAGAAACCACGCTGACTTCCACCCTGACTTGCTCATCACACAAACTTTTGTGGGGAAAAGCTGATCTAGAGTCACTCCGTTGAGAACAGCATTACACCCAGGCACAGATCTGCTGAGCCAATCAAATCAGGCTTTATCCGACCATATATGAGCTCTTGTAAGTCATAAACTAAGATTGCCATGCGCAGAGCGATAGTTTGATTCCCAGTGTTTATCACACACCGCCTCCGCAGCTTGTTGTTGATCATGTGCAAATGAATTTAAATAATGCAGTGAGAGTGAAGCAAAGATGCAGGCTATAAGACCAAAACAATTAGCTGAAAGGTGCTAAAACACTTCGTGGGAACTATGGATAACAAACAGTAGATTTTAAACAAACATTTTCCATTTTACTAAATGGCTTCTTACTTTTCAGACTCGTCTCGTGTAAAAATAAATATAAAATGCATTACTGTGTTTTTCTTTACATGGTGGAAAGAAAAAAAACATCTTGTCTTCAAATCCAGGACAGTAACATTTAACATGCTCCTTGAAACTGTTCAACTATTAAAAATGCAATGAACTATAGGTCATGAGGTGGACAACATTTTTAATAAACCACAGATGATCCAACACTACTGTATTCCGCCCTATTTAATAAGACTTTCCTTTCCCCATCCAAAAGGTCAACCTGTAATAACGACAATATTTCTCTACCAACAGTATCAGCTCATGCAAGAAGCACAGGCCAGTCCGCATGGAAGACAGCGGTGATGATGATGAGGCTCTCTCACAGGTCCACTGTGACCTGCTGTCGGCTTCATAACAGTCACCAGCCTGTTTTGCTGCACTGATGCTACGCCTATTACGCCACTTTTATTTTTCACACTATTCTTGTCCATTATACGCACAGTTGTCACAGAAGCAGAAAGTAGTAGTAATGTGTTTTTTCTTTCTGCATTGTTTGGTGAGCTAGAGAGATCATATTACAGCTCAACTTCCATGACTTACACTCGCTCAGGTCCCTGCCACCATCCTCTAATTTCACATCCATCAACAGGAAGTCCATTTAACAGAAGAGCTCTTAACTTGGTAAGTATCTCTGCACTCTACGCTGCGTTGCCAAAGGAAACCAACACACAAACGCAGCAGGATAAAATATGCCAAGTCCTTCATTGTTGCATCCATTCACCAACCACTTGTTGCGGCCCTCATTGGCCTAGAAAAGTCCAAGGCTACTGAACTACTCAGTATTAGAGAAATCACAACAAAGCGAAACAAACGGATACACATCTCTGAAGAGCTACGACGAGGGTGCATTAAAATTCACTTTCACGATGTACGTTTCCCCAGTGAACTCCAGTTCAAGCCGCTTGTCAAGCAATACTACAGTTTGCCATTTCAGACAGCGTGACAAAACTATCCGTTCATTTAAATATTAATAGCAGAAGTTCAACACCACTCACTAGGCTATATATACAGTTAATCTACACTCCATACAGTTAAGCCTATCCTAGCTTACTGTGAAAAAAAATATATATATATATACGTCCAAGCTAATCAAACCAATTTCTGCCCGTAGGTTCATATCCAACAGAGAGCTGTGAGAATAACCTACACTCGACAAAGCCGAATTACCCCCAGACTGAAACTTCCCTTGGGCTCTGAATTTTAACAAAGAAATTATAATTGGAGGTCAAGCACAGACACAGCAAATGTCACTCTTTCTTTTTTCTTAGTATGATGTGATGCTGTGCACTCCACTGTATGCCAAAGCCCTAGACCTCCTTCAGGGCTTTCACCTAAGCTCTACAGCCCTGATAAAGACAATATCCATGAAATCATTAACTACACCCTAAAACGGAGCAGTACGTGCACAGATTGACTAACGCAGACGAAGGTGAACGTGCTCCTGTATCTGTGTTTCAGGACTAGGCTCATTTCAGGCTGACAAAAGATAGAACTAAATCTTTCTACCACTATAACACTGCGTTATTTTTAGAAGTGTGGTTTGGTTTACTGGCGGACAAAGAGGCAGACAAAGTGTGGAGGTTGAACTTAAGGCCAGCAAGAAAAGAAAAACACTATTCTATCTTGGATTCTGTCTCACACACAAATCCTACTTGTCGGCCCACATACTAAAGTATAAAGCTGTTATCCAGGCTTTGCTCCACTGTGCTAAAAGGATCTATTAAGAGCCCAGTGATAATGGATACTTTAACCTTTACCTCCCTTTGAGGAAGGTGTTCTCAAATAGTGCTCATTTCTATACATAAACAGTATTAAGCTAACAGGCTTAATAAGAATGGGATTAAAGTGCCAGGGAGCAAAAGGAGCCAGAGTAATGTGATTAAATGTAATTAAAAACCCAGTTGTCTAAAACGGGGGCATCAATCAAACAAATTGAATCTCAAAGAAGTCAAATGTGTGGTACACCTCTTTATTTGTTGCACATGCAGTCTGTGAAAGTTTTCAGTCATCTAGGTCATAGTATGTACAGAGAACAAGCCAAAACAAGGCCAACTGGACTCATAGGGTTTCAGTCGTGTTCCTACCTTGGGACTTGAGTCTCTGGACGGTATTAGGTTGTTACAGTACATTCATTGGAGAAAGAAAAAAGTAAAGAGGTAAAACAGTTTCCTCTGATCACAGGGTGGTTGTTAACACACCCTAGACATGCAAGTTTCAGATGATCCTACTTAAATCCTCAATCCCAACCAGTCCTTTAGAACTGACTTGATAAGTAGCTTCAATAAACCATACAAGTCCAGTAACCTGTGTTTCTGCTTTTTTGTTTTTCTTAATACATGCAGTAGTATTTGGCATTCAAAATATATAATTAAATAAATATTGGCACTTAAATGTCTTTGTATAGGCCTGAGAATCAGTGCGATTTTTTTTAACAAAATCTTCATCATCAAGGATTGTCATAAGGAGCTTTGGTGATAGTGTCATACAACAAAAATAGATTCTTTCAGGCAGTGCACAGCAGCTGCCACATGCTTCAAAAGTGCAGAACAGGTACATATCTGGATCATTTTAAGGAAGAGTAAAGCTGCGTTGGCTGATTACATAACATATAAAAGATATGACAGATTGTTCAAAAAAGGTCTACATGGGTTGCAAACTACATGCCGAGTTTAAAAGTGTCATAGTGCCAATGTCTGATTCGTTTTCATGTCACACTGGGTTGTATTTCAGCACAGAAAGTAGATTTAGTCAGACAACAGCAACATCTACTGACCGTTTTGAGGAGGTGCCTTCAGAAAGCGAGAATACAGTTTTTATGGTATGTAAATACATTACTTAATGGACATCATGCTGGATACAGTAACCCTAACTAACATAGTTAAATTACACATATAGGTCAGTTATTGCATATTACCAAAAATAACACAATTCACACAGAGTCAGTATTCCTACTTGGTTCCTTGAACAGGAAAATGTACACAGGCATGGTTCACTGAACTGGGATAGACAGAAGACAGAATCAGGTTACACAATAAACAAGCACTGTTATCTGGCTGGAGCAGATGCATTCAATTAGAGTGGGTAATCCTTTAATACACACAGTTCAAATGATTACCCACTCTGCTGCAAACATATAGTATTATTGTCAAGACCTTCCCACTGAGTTGAGTTTGGGGTGTATTATCACCGTGACTGCTTTACTTGATATTGGAACTAGACATTAGGGCTCAGCCCTATTATTTACAACACAAAGCTGACATTTTAGAAGCTCTTTATCTGCCACCTCATCAGACTGTACCTTGTACTGTTCCGGTGTGTGAACCTCAGTTGGGAATAGGTAGAATTACAGCCATGTTAACGGCTTTCCTTGACTTTCTCGTTCTGTTCTGTGTGAACATGCTCTGTGTAATTAAGGGAGTCATTTGAGCATCAGGTTAAGAACAGAATCAGGACATTCTAATACTTCCCAGGGTGTAAATTCTTAAGTGGCTAATGAGACCTGAATTCACTTATCAGTCATAAATATGTATACACAAAAGATTGAATATATCCAGCAGTGAATAATTCATTTTCCATTTATACCGATTTCAAATTTCAGTCTTTGCTTCAGGGTCAGGATCACATGTCAAGGTAGTAGATGAGGAGGCTTTACCCAGCAGGTAGTGATTCTTCAGAGGCCCATCTTGCTGCATGTCTGACTCCATTTTCCCTCTGTTTTTTTGGTCAAATTCTGCAGTAATCTGGGCTAGCGTCTTCCCCTTTGTTTCTGGTAAGGTGAAACCGAAAAACACAGCAGATACCAAACACACACACAGAAACGGAAGGAAGCAGAAGTTTCCCAGGCTATTGACGAGGAACGGGAACAACATTCCCACCAGGAACAGGCTAAGCCACATGAGTGAACCGGCGACCATGTACGCCGCTGGCCGAGCTGCCTGGTCAAATATCTCAGCCGGTAAGATCCCCGTCACGCCTGCCGGGCCCAAGCCGAAGCTGAGGATGTAACAGAACAAGCAAGCCATGCTGACGTATGGCATACCTGCCACCCCGTTGCTCTGGAGGGTAAGAGCTACAGTAAAGACTATTGTCCAACAGGTCATGAGACTGTATCCACCAATGAGAAGGTACCTGCGGCCTACACGTTCAATCAGGAGGTTACTCAGAATGGAAGCAGTGAACTCAGAGGCCCCTGTGCCGATGGTGACGTACTGAATTTTCTGTGGTGGAATACCTGCTCTGAGAAAAATGTAGGAAGCGTAGAAGTAGAAAGAATCATTGCCACAGAGCATCATGGCACTACTGGCAACCATAACCGTACGGAGTTGGGATCGCAGGTCTCTGTCCTTAAACAGGGACCATGGCGTTCTGGCAGTAGCTGCAGATCCAGAATTTACAGCTGCAGACAGTTGCTGCTGCTCCTCAAGCATCTCCTCCATCTCCGAGACAGGAGCCTCTCCTCCACGAAGTCTCGTCAGTGCCAGGACACAAGCTTCCCTGTCACCCCTGTCAATGAGAAGGTATCTGGGGCTTTCGGGAAACCAGGGTAGGGTAACCAGCTGAATGAACGCTGGCAGAGCGTTACTAGCTAGTAAATAGGGCCAAAGAGGCGCAGCACCCAAGAGCTCAGTGAGTCCCACAACTTGACCCAAAAAGATCCCAAATGCTGTGAAGACAGCAGAGGAAAAAGCCACGGCACCTCTGAGGCGTTTGGGGGCACTTTCCCCAAAGTACATTGGCTGGATGTTCATACTGACACCCGAGTTCATCCCCACCAAAAAGCGAGCGGCTATGATCATCTCAAACGATTTCGCAACCCGGCACATTAGCACAAGCAAGGCACCTACAAACAGGAAAGAATTGTTCAACAGCAGCGACTTCTTCCTACCAAAGCGGACCGCCATAGGCCCGGCTAACAGGGCCCCTAGCAAACCGCCCAGTGGAAAGGCAGACACGATGATGGTCCACACCAGGGTCACCTGAGGAGTGTCCAAGCCTGTGCCCCAGCGCTCCATGTAGGTATCATTGATAAAAGCTTGGACGTAGCTGGTGGGAGCATTGATGATTGAGATGTTGTAGCCATACTGAAAGGTGCCTCCGATGGCAGCAAAACATACAGTCAGAGCAAGGGTCCAGGAGCAACCTGTGGGTTTTCTGGTTTCTTCTGGCTCAGTATCTCCTGTAGCGTCCATGTGGAAGACAGGTGTCCCGGAAGAAAAGCAGAACTGTGTGCCTTTCCCTGTATATCCTACAGCATATGGTTCGCCACAGGCCTTTCAGTTAACTAGTTTAACGGATAGCTGACTTGTTTAATTAACTGTTTCATATCAAAATACTCTTATAACAGCAAGGTGACGTTCTCCTTGCACTGCAATAACGAAACACAGCTACAGTTGATACCGGCTTTCGGCTGTTTTTTTACTTCCTCATTTTTGTCTGTCAGGCTACACCTACTGATAGCATGCATTAATTATGCAGCATTGAAGCTTTCTACTCAGACTCAGTGTAAACGTAATATAGTATGTTTCATTGTGGCGAAGTTCACAACTATTAACACTGAGCTTATGATCCCAGATACTGCATTCAGGCTTTGAGATGTATTCTGACAGACAACGCTGGGGGTATACAATGCCTTCGCTGTCGCGTGTTTCCTTGTGAAGCTCGCACTGGATGTTCATTGGTCAACGTTAGTGCGAAACATTACGTCATCCCACTGCGACTATTACGAGTAGGCGAAAAGCAACGATGTAAGTAAACGTTACGATGTCAGTGAGTGTTTCTTACACACGCAGGGGTAATACATGGCAGCGCATTAAACTGAAACCACAGCAAGTGCAGTATTCTGACCTTAAACGTACACGTCAGCACATATATAATACGCCACCAACAGTTATCCTGCTAATGCTAAAATGCACAAGTAGGGGGCGAGCTAGCTTGTGTGTATTACAGTGGACAGGTCGTTGCCTGGCAATCAGAATTTCCTTCGCACTTCAATTATATTAACGTTGTATCGGCAATGGAAATTTATTTTCAATGCAAAGAAACGTTTAAAAAACATTTGTCGTAACCAAATAATTGTGATGCCATATGAATGTAAACAGTCTGACGTGTTGCCTTATGATCCACCATGGAGAATTTTTTATATTTATATTTATTTATATTTATTATTTTTTGTGGAATCGCCACGATGCACGAATCTGTGCATTTAAATCTTAGGTTGCACTGGATGGTTTCTGCAATGAAAATGCACTCGCTGGCCAGTTCATTAGGGACACTATTCGAAACAACCGCATAATATATTAGCTGCAGCATATCTTAGCTACATGAAGGATAATAAGAATAAAAAAAAAAGACTTTATTTGTCCCGCCATGATGAAATTGTAGTTAATGGGGAAACTGCGGTTTGCAACAACATGCAGAAAGGGCAGAATAAAAAATAGAGTAAAAAGAGTAGCATATAAAAGATAAATAACGAAATAGAATAGGATGAAATAAACTGCACATATTGAATTGTAAAATATTGCACAGACTGGTGTAACTGGGTTTTGGAGTTTTTATACCTTGTGGTGTAATACTATTGCACATATACCTGAGGTTTTTGCACCTTGTGGTGTAATACTGTTCCACATATAGCAGGAGTGTTCTTGTTTAAAACCCATAATAAAAACATACCATAATAATGTAGAAAGTGAGTGTATACTGTACATATACAAAGGTGTTAGATTTTAAATGCATTACATTCTGTATCGTACTCCACCAGGGCGCCTTCCCCAACTAAGAGGAAGGAAGACGACAAGAGTAAACAGCGCGGTAAAGAGAAGTCCGGAACCACAAAAGAGGGGGCGGACAAAGACCGGGGCCGGGAGAAGAACCGCACACGACGCAGTGCTTCTAGTGGGAGCAGCAGGTCAGAGTCTCACTTCCTGTCATTTTAACCTACTGTTGTTTTGAGTGCAGTTGCATCTGATTTAAATCAAACTGCACATGCTCAGTCGTCGGGCTTTAATCGACTCTTCAGGTCCAGCTCCAGCTCCAGCAGCAGCTCGGGCTCCAGCTCTGGCTCCTCCAGTGGCTCCAGCTCCTCTGCCTCCAGCCACTCGGGCTCCTCCAGTTCCCGCTCCTCTTCCTCCTCATCCTCATCCTCCTCGCCGAGCCCCAGCCGCCAACGCCACAACAACAGGCGACGCTCCCGCTCAAAGTATGGCACCGGTTACTGTGAAGCCCTTGAAAACATACACGTAGCAATAAATTAAGTGCTAAATATTCCCTCTTCTGTGAGAACTGCTTAACTCTCTACCTCCCAACACTTACTCTAGATCTGTAGCCGCATGTAAGAGCGACATTATTAAACCAAATTAAATGTCTTTGAAGGTCAAAATCAGCAAAGAAGGATGACAGGGACAGACGCCGTAGGAGCCCCACACCCAAACCTACCAAGGTGTACCTGGGCCGGCTCACCAGAAACGTCATCAAGGTAAATTCTCTCAGTTTTAACTGCATGATTGTAAAGTGTCAATTTAGTTTGATTATGAATGCTTGCGGGCAGTTACTGTCATGACAGTCAAAAATCAGTCCCAACATTTCCTAAACAGTCCCGAATAATGTTGTGAATGCTCTAACCATTCTTTTTACCCATAATCTACCTGCCCAGCATTGAGCTTGCTTTCTAGCTACAAATCACTTGACCACATCATAGCTCCAGACCCGACACTGTAGCCTACGGCGTAACCTGACATGCACCTCCCGAGAAATGTGTTGACCCAGGCTGCAAAGGCTGTGATTGATCCAAACTGCATTTCCTTAGCAGCCAAACAAGAACAGAAAGTTCTCCTTGTTCAGGCTCCTCCACAACATCTACTCAGATGTCTTCTAATGTGTTCTATGCTGCAGTTTCTTCCTGTTGAACGGGAGTTTGTCCTTGACCCAGCACCTCAGTGCTTACTTTTCGAGTTTCAAGCTCTGGGTTACCTGTAAAGCTCCTCGAAACTCAGTTCTATATAAGTCATGGTAATAAATAAACATATTTAGTTTGCTTTGATATGTTCCTTATGTTGCCTGCAATTAAGCTGGGCATACACTGTGCGATTGTCGGCTCATTTTGACACGATTTGCCACTCGTGCGACTGTTTTTTCAATCGGGCCGAATTTCGGCTCAATCGCGTGTCGTGCTTCGTGCAGTATATGTGGGGTAATGAGGAGAGATTAACACCTCACGACGACCTCCCGATCACAAATCGTGTGCTCGCAAGAAAATCAAACTTGTATGAAATCCTGGTCATTCTTTGTGAAGGTATCGCACAGTAGAAGCAGTGCCATGGGCCGTTTTGCCTCAACCTCTGGCGCAGAGCATGCGCGATAGCTGAAGTTACGTCAAAACAACTTGGATGTGCATCTCCCACTTCCGGGTTCCTCTTCTTCTTCTACTTCTTTTTGCCGTTGCAGTTCCGGATACAAAAGTCCGACGTGTGGTATGTGAACGTACAGTGTGAGCAGTCAAGACGCATCAGAGCATCGGGCCGTGTAGTGTGAGAACATGAATCGTAGGCTGTGAACTTTTGAACTCAGCGATCTAGCCGTGCAGTTTGAGATGTTAGTCAAAGAATTTAACATATTGCACAGTGTATGCCCGGCATTACCCGTTTGCAGTCCTATGACATGTACTCAGGTTTTCAGGAGAGGAGTATTTAAGGCTTTGATATCTTGTGTGTGAAAAACTGAGAGAAATTAAATGGAATGGGATGGAACACACACAAACTGATGACTTCAGTCATTCTGTGGAATAATGTCATGACCTTTTTCACTGGTGATCTCTCTAGTCATCTTAAATGGAAGAGTTTTCACTTCCTCAGATTTTTATACTACACAGGAAATAAACAGCCAGGAAGTGAATGAAACTGACCAAAAAGAGAAGTACTGTGGAGAGTAAAGAAGAAACAAGTGTAATACAAACTGAACTGTGGTAGAAATCTACACAGACCCTTCCTGTTTTTGGCTTGATTGTAATCCACATACAGTAGAAACAGCCGGAATGAGATTTCTCTTTAGATACTATAGCATGTTCAGACGTAGGGGTGAGTCTGAATGCGTTCTCTGTTGTTCCTTTGAAGGAACACATCCAGGAGATCTTCTCCACCTACGGCAAGATCAAGATGATTGACATGCCAATGAACCGCATCCACCCTCACCTGTCCAAGGGCTACGCCTACGTGGAGTACGAGACCCCCGAGGAGGCGGAGAAGGCCCTGAAACACATGGACGGAGGTAGGAGGATGTGAAGGAACCTGACGAGGAAAGATGCTGTGTGAGAGTCGTGTTCTGATTGAAGATTGTTTACTGTTAACAGCTGAATTGTTTAATACACATGGCTCAGTAAGGTAGGAGATGAGGATTGTTCCAGAAGGAGCCTCTTACTCTGTACTCAGATCCCAAATGGATCGAGTATTTCCTGGATTATAGGTACCCATAGAACCCAAAGGTTCCCACTAGTGCTGGACGCAACAGGACGCCCTCACAAGGCCTTTGACATTGAAATTTGCACCTCAAGTTGTGACCCATCAAAGCCAACAGCAGGGTAACACTTTGCACCGTTGTCCTTCAGGTCAGATCGACGGCCAGGAAATTACAGTCACAGCCGTGCTGACTCCCACAGTGCGTCCTCCACCTCGCAGACTGTCCCCACCGCGCAGGATGCCTCCCCCACCTCCGATGTGGCGCCGCACTCCGCCCCGAATGAGGAGAAGGTAATCAGCATGTGATGAACATCCGGCAGCATATCAGCAGTGGAGAGGGCGGAGCAGTTTGGAAACTGGTCGTGACATTTAGATGTCATGTAAGTAAAATCTCTGAGATGTCTCATCTGAATGTCATTTGTTTTATTTTATTTTCTCCCCAGGTCCCGGTCTCCAAGGAGACGCTCTCCAGTGCGACGCAGGTCTCGATCGCCCGGCCGGCGGCGTCACAGGTCGCGCTCCAGCTCCAACTCCTCCCGCTAGTTAACATAATCCCCCCTCACCCGTTTCAATCTTCTCATTTGTTTTGTCCCTTTGTTCAGTGCATTCAAGCCGTGAGTTAGCTACGTGACAAGAACATGGACACCAAAATCACCAATCACTACGGCATCAGTAAATTATTTGAGCCAATGTTTTATGCCAGCATTCACTACGGTATACTATTATCATAAGACACACAACATATGAAGACTTCAGACTCTTCTAACGGGAGTGTAAATGTAGTGTACAATACTGTATGAAGGAACTCATCTATAGCGGGTGTTTATATAAGCTAGAGCAGTGGTTGCCAAATAGTGAGCCTCAAATCCTCTTGACTAAATTATTTCTGAAAAATCATTACTTTTATTACATTTTTTTGTTGTATTTTTTTGTCTGTTACTAATTTATTGTCAGAAATATATAGAGCTATATATAGAGAAGAACCAGTGTTAGTCAAAGTGACTGTTTTTTTATGTGTTATCAGTGGTCGGAAAAAAGACAACCTGACATAAAATGACATAATTATGAGTCATAATGAACACATCCAGCTGATAAAATAGTGACCTAATACAAGACATAGTCGGGAACATTCCGTAGTTTGTTACAGAATTAATAAATATTATTATTATTATTATTTGCTGATCTAAGAAATTACATTAATAATTATATCTGTCCTCAAAAATGCAATAACAAAACTCTTAAATGAAACTCTTAAATATATTTAATTCATAAAGTAATTGAAGTCATAACTCTTAACATACATAAAGTATTTCGTAGGAAATTGCTTCTTATTTGACTACGAAGTAAATGCTGACGTTTTATACGTAGGAAATGTGATTCCTCAGCGGAGATATGACTGTGTTGCAGATAAATGTGGGGTTTCTACAGAAGGGAGAACTTCCCATACCAACCATCAGCAAAAGGTATTGATGCTTTCTTGAGAATTGGACAGTTGTAGGACATATGCGAGATTATCAGCGGTTTGGTTCACATGGACATTATGAATCGTTCTGATTAGAGAGTGCAGTTGTTTACATGGAAATAGCTATTACATTCATGTCATCTGAGCCATGTGGAGTTGAATATGTTTCCATTGGAATGACTGTAACTGATTGTAGGAATGGGCTATCTAATTGTGTGCAGAGGTATTTTTTCTCTCAGTATCAGTTGCAACACGCCCCATAATGAAATCCCGGTGGTGTGTTACCATACTTCTCCTAAGAGCTATTTTTGACATGCGTAGGAAGTCAGGAAGTTAGGGAAACACCACAACACTCTGATTAACACACTTATATCATCGCTGCATAAACAGATACGCAGAAATGACAAATGGTAGTTTTAGTAAGTGTTACCTAATGGAACAACACAAGAGGGTATGACCTGCCGGAAATAAAACTAAAGTTCTTTCCACAGATTTACTGACAACACTGAATTCATTCAGTAGAAGGTTTTGACTAGGGCTGGGCGATAAATTGATAACGATATATATCGCGATAGACACGTGATCGATATCAATAGAAAATATGTTCGATAGAATGTTCAATAATTTCACTTGAACTCCATCACAGGAAAATGGGAAGAAGAAATTGAAAATAAAAAAGGAAAGGTCAAATCACCAGTTTGGTAATATTTTGGTTATTTTAAGTCAGACAAGAGTCAGACCGATGTTGTCTGCAAACTTGGAGGCGAGTTAGCATATCAATTGGCCCTTGCTTAGTAGAGTCGGTCAAGTTTCGTTTCTCTGCCGGCCGAGTGAGTCACTGCTGACTGAGTTAAGCAGGGATCTACGAGCAGCGGTTATGAGTCAGTTAAGATTCGTTTCTCTGCGTATTGTTTGCTGGTCAAGTCGGCTAGTTTTGTTTCTCTGCAGAGTGAAATGTAACATGTTTGAATGGTGCCATTTATTGATTATTAATCAAACGTGGTAAGACTCAGCTGAGCCGGTTAAATATACTCTAGATTCATGATTCTTGGGTCGTCTTTGATGGCCGGTTATATGAACCGAATCTTTTTGACTGATATGAACCATTTATTTTCAATGGCGCTGGCGACACAGACTCCCATCTTTTCGGTGGAAATTTTGTATTATCATCCAATAATTCTGCATTTTCTTCTCGACTTCCATCATTGGTCTATCTAAAAACTGTAGATCAAAGTAGATCAAAATATTTAATCGCGATTAATCGTACGATTTTCATAGGTGAGGCACGATTAATACGAATACGTTGTTCTGAAAATCTGTTTCAGTCAGGGATATTTTTCAAGCTTTTAATGCTGTGAACAAATTTGCTCGCTTTGTACAAATGTACAGTATGTACAGTATTATTATTGCAACAGCCCAAGTGTTCTCTCCAGAATTAGCCACAAACCCCAGTTTTGCGATTGTTGTTGCTGCTTGTTGCTTTTAGAGTTAAGTGTCTCCTTTGCAATATATCCTTTCTAGTCTGCTTTTGCATTATCTGTGTGCTTGACCAGTAAACTTCGAATCTGAACGTGCTGATAAAAGAAAAAAACAACCAACCTTTATCAATTTATGCTCATTTGTTTCTGTTTGCTTTATTCTTCTCCTCTTTGGCTACTAATATTGGCATAATAACTGAACGTTTTGGTTTTTGTATTGTCCCAGATGTGGTAAATGCTTTTCTTACACCCCTTGAGTTGCATAATCACTGTATTTAATACTGGGAAGCCTGCGGTTCATCCTGCTGTTTGCACCCGGGCCATTTGGCTACAGTGGCATTGATATGGCGTTGATATTTTCTTTTAAAAAATATGCTGTCTGTGTTCTTATCCCCAAAGCTGTGATGATTTTAAATAGTTTTAAAATAATTATATTAAGTGTGTTAATGAGTGAAATCTATCCAGTATTGACTTTTATTGCTGCCTGCTGCCATTTTGATAAAAAAAAAAAAACTTTATATGGTGCTACTGGTCAGCATCGATGTGTAAATTTCTACTGTTCTTTTCCTTCTTTATACACATTTAATGGAAGTGGACTAACTAACAGAAATACCATGCAGTAGCTCCACAGTGAAAAGCTATCTGATGATTCTCATACTTGTCATGTCCTGTTTAAAGGAAGTCACGGGCTGGGATGGGACTGTCGCACAGTAACTTCAGTTTTCTTGTGTGCTCATTATATGACGGAGGTAGCAGTAACTAAAAAGTCATTACGAGTTATTTCTGTTCTTTTTTCTTTTTATGTTGCTGTGATACTTGTGTGTTTCTTGTTTTGTATAACTGACAAATTGCACTGTTCATCTTGTGATTGCGTAAATAAAGTCAAGACTGCCTGATTTCAACACCTCTCACCCTCTTTCAGCTGTTTACCTATTTAAAGATTATTTTTTTTTTGGTTGGAAGGAGGGGTGCTGAGCAATAAGTAATCACGTGTGGGTTTTTCTCTAGAAGTTGCTATGTGGGGTGTGTTTTTCCATCACAGCAGCCCCATATAAACTGGATTTTTCATCTGAAAAGTCAGAGGTTCTCTGTCCTGTAACTGAAAAGTGAGACACCAGCTCCTACCAGATCTCTACTTGGACCAAAGATGCCTTCCTCCTGTAGGTGTTTACTGGCCTTTATGTGGATAGCTGCAATGCTTTTCCTTCTTGCACAAGGTGAGTGTGGCTTTGAATGCAGTGTTTTAATAGTAACTGAAGACAGGCTGTGAAACTGTAATAAATTAGTTTATTGCTGTAATATATTCAAATAACCAGATCTGTAAATGCTCCAGTTCACTGACAATTTTCTCTGTCTGTGTGATGCTGATTCTAGGGCAACAGCCTCCTAGGCGTGCCCACCGTCGTTACGGTTCAGTCAACCCCAGGTGCTGTACAACAGCCACAGGTGGTCGCATCAAGGAACCTATTGTGGCCTGCTTTGAACAGAAGCCATACAAATTTTCTCAGTGTACGAAACATGCATATGTGTGAGTACTCAATATCACAAGCTTGCTTTTGCTCGTCTGTTATACATTATATATCAAATCCAGTAACTATGTCAGAGGTTTGAATGAATCACACACTAACATGAGGTACACTCATGGAAAGATTAATCAACAGCTCTCTGTATTTTATGAGAAATACCATAACCTTCATAAAGCTAAGCTTCGGAGCAGGTCTCTCATATTAGAATGCATTTGTTTTCACTAATCTCCCTCATGAACTGTCAAGTGAGTGCAGTCTGGCATATTTAGTTAGCATTACATTAGACTAAAATCAAGAACACCCCCAAAAAGGTATCAAATCAATACATCTTTTATATAAACCACATCCACATACTCCACATACAAAATTTAAATTTGTGGACTCCTCCCTGCACATTTGCTCTCCATTAATTGCCCAAAGTACCACTCAGTAAAAAGCTGGCGAATGGGAGAAAATGCTGCAAACAGTTAGCAAACTTGCTAGCTTGCGTGTTGGGTCACGACTTGGGACAGTTTTCTCTAAAGACATCTTAGTATCGTTCACTCGTGTCTTGGCTGCTAACGATTTTTGTGTGTTAGTCGTTAAGCATTAAGGTGTTTCCTTCTGCTTCCTGTTTTAGTGTCAAGCTAATCGCTTTGCACAGTGTAGCTAAGCTTAGAAGCTATCTACTGTAGATGTATTTCTTTGTTTAAGAATCAAATTCTTTCTTATCTGTCGTTCAATAGTCTCAAAACTGACACCAAGACATATTGTATGGACCCAAATGCCGAGTGGCTCAAAAGAACACTCAAGGACTTAAATGACGTGAGTCTGAAGTATATATTTTCACTTGAAGAATGTACATTAAAACTTAACAATTGTTTGATGCATAGTGGTGTTATGGCCCTGAAATGTTCCATCCTAATATTAACTTTCTTTTCTTGACAGAGAGGAATATATTGTAAAGAACTGTGAAAGTCCTTCAGCGGTCAACAAGGAAATGAAGATGATGCATCATAATCTTCCAAGTAGAAAGATTCACACTGGCAATCATTTGAAGTTCATTTTTATTCTAACTTATATGCAACTTTTCAAATAAACATTATGCCTCTGCAGAAACCGTGTACTGTCTTCAAAAATAATAAATATCATTTCGAGAAAGTACTGTCTTGTTACCATTGGTGCATTTGCAACTTACATTACACCGTACAAGCGGTCTTAAAAATCCCACGTAAACATTTAAAAAAAGTTAAATATGTTTTGCATAGTTTAAAAAGTGGACTACTTTTATTTCCTGTTTATTTTGGGCTAAGCTAACCTGCTGCTAACTGTAGTATAGCAGTATACTCAATGTACTTACATTTATCTCATGAGTAGGAGGGGTAAATTAACATTTTTCTTAAATTATTAGCACATTAGTGAAAAAATACAAATAAAATAGCATTCCTTAAGTAATTCTGTAGCTTGCTGCTAGCATGCTAAGTTTGTATCACGATATTTACCTAAACCAAATTTGGCAAACCGCCCTGCCATAGACTGGCAACCTGTCCAGGATGTACCCTGCCTCTCCCCTGATGACAGCTGGGATATGCTTCAGCACACCTTGCAACCCTTCACAGGAACAAGTGGTTACAAAAGATGAATGAATGAATTAAATTCTTTACGGCCATCACTAGCCATGTCGTCTTGTTCGCTAATGCAGCTGCAGCCTCTGCCTGTCTCTGCTGGATTGTAACTGCAGCTTTCTTGTGTGCTAATTATATGACAGAATTACCAGTAACTAAAAGACTATTCAAATTAATCACACACACCTATCAGCAGTTTGCGTCAGAAGTCAGGATATTACATAGTTGTTTTGAAACTGACGGTACAGTGTCCCTGTCAGTTATTTCTGTTCTTTTTTCTTTTTATGTTGCTGTGATACTTGTGTGTCTTATTTCATATAGCTGACAAATTGCGCTGTTCATCTTGTGATTGTGTAAATAAACCACCTGATTTCAACACCACTCACCCTCTTTCAGCTCTGTTTACCTATTTAAGGATTTTTTTTTGGTTGGAAGGAGGGGTGCTGCGCAATAAGGGCAATCACGTTCTCTAGAAGTTGCTATGTGGGGTGTGTTTTTCCATCACAGCAGCCCCATATAAACTGGACTTTTCATCTGAAAAGTCAGAGGTTCTCTGTCCTGTAACTGAAAAGTGAGACACCAGCTCCTACCAGATCTCTACTTGGACCAAAGATGCCTTCCTCCTGTAGGTGTTTACTGGCCTTTGTGTGGATAGCTGCAATGCTTTTCCTTCTTGCACAAGGTGAGTGTGGCTTTAAATGCAGGGTTTTTAATAGTAACTGAAGACAGCCTGTGAAACTGTAATAAATAAGTTTATAACTGAAGTATGTACAAATAACCGGATCTGCAAACACTCCGGTTCGCTGACATTTTTCTTTCTGTGTGATGCTGATTCTAGGGCAACAGCCTCGTAGACGTGACCACCGTCATTACAGTTCAGTCCACCCCAGGTGCTGTACGACAGCCAAAAAGGTTGGCTTTAAGGACACTATCAAGGAATGCTTTGAGCAGAAGCCATACAAATTTCCTCATTGTAGGATACATGCATACCTGTGAGTACTCAATATCACAAGCTTGCTTTTGCTCGTCTGTTATACATTATATATCAAATCCAGTAACTATGTCAGAGGCTTTAATGAATCATATTATTTCATCTGTCGTTCAATAGTTTCATCACTTACACCAACCAAACATATTGTGTGGACCCAAAAGCCGGTTGGCTCAATAAAAGACTCGAGAAATTACAGGAGGTGAGTCTGAAGTATATATTTTCACTTGAAGAATGTAAATTAAAACTTAACAGACAAATGATTCATGTACGTTGATGTCATGGCCGTAAAATGTTCCGTCCTAATATTAACTTTCTTTTCTTGACAGAAAGGAATATATTGCAAAGAACTGTGAAAGTCCTTCAGCAGTCAACAAGGAAATGAAGATGACGCATCATAACCTTCCAAGCAGAAATATTCACACTGGCAATCATTTGTAGTTCATTCTTCTTCTAACTTTTATGCAACTTTTCAAATAAATATTATGCTTCTGCAGGAACCTTGTACTGTCTTCTAAATTAATAAATATCATTTTGAGAAAATGCTGTCTTGTGTTAGCATTGGTGCATTTGAATCTTACATTAGGGTACACGGTGTCTGAAAAATCTCACGTAAAAAATGTTAAAAAGTTAAATTTGTTTTGCGTAGCTTAAAAAATTGAGTATTTTTGTTTGCTCATGTTTATTCTGGGCTAAGCTAACCTGCTGCTAACTGTAATATAGTGTAGTTACATTTATCCCATGTGTAGGAGGGGTAAATTATGGTTTTCTTGAATTATTAGCAAGTTTGTAAAAAATACAAAATAAAAAATAGAATAAAATACAAATAAAATGGCAATCCTTAAGTGATAACTCTGTAGCTTGCTGCTAGCATGCTGAGTTTGTATCACAATATTCAGCTAAACCAAATTTGGCAAATCGCCTGTCCAGGGTGTACCCCACCTCTCCCGCGATGACAGCTGGGATATGCTCCAGCAGACCCCACAACCCTTGGCTAGATAATTTATGGGTAGTATAAACACAGAAAAATAAAAAATAAAAAAACTGTAATTGTATATTTTACAGACAATGAGTTACAGGAATCTACTGCTAGTTTTTGTGTATGCCGACTTCCGAGACTCATGAGTAATTTGAGGGAACATTGTCATCACTAGCCATGACAGCCTCTGCCTGTCTCTGCTGGATTGTAACTGCAGTTTTCTTGTGTGCTAATTATATGACAGAATTACCAGTAACCAAAAAACTATTCAAATTAATCACACATACCTATCAGCAGTTTGCGTCAGAAGTCAGGATATTACATAGTTGTTTTGAAACTGACGGTACAGTCTCCCTGTCAGTTATTTCTGTTCTTTTTTCTTTTTATGTTGCTGTGATACTTGTGTGTTTCTTGTTTTGTATAGCTGACAAACTGCGCTTTTCATCTTGTGATTGTGTAAATAAAGTCAAGACTGCCTGATTTCAACACCTCTCACCCTCTTTCAGCTCTGTTTACCTATTTAAAGATTTTTTTTTTTTGGTTGGAAGGAGGGGTGCTGAGCAATAAGTAATCACGTGTGGCTTTTTCTCTAGAAGTTGCTATGTGGGGTGTGTTTTTCCATCACAGCAGCCCCATATAAACTGGATTTTTCATCTGAAAAGTCAGAGGTTCTCTGTCCTGTAACTGAAAAGTGAGACACCAGCTCCTACCAGATCTCTACTTGGACCAAAGATGCCTTCCTCCTTCAGTAGCTGTGGACTGGCCTTTGTGTGGATAGCTGCGTTGCTTTTCCTTCTTGCACAAGGTGAGTGTGGCTTTAAATGCAGGGTTTTTAATAGTAACTGAAGACAGGCTGCAAAACCGTAATAAATGAGTTTATTGCTGTAGTATGTACAAATAACCGGATCTGTAAATGCTCCAGTTCACTGACAATTTTCTCTGTCTGTGTGATGCTGATTCTAGGGCAACAGCCTCCTAGGCGTGACCGATATCATCACAGTCCAGTCAACCCCAGGTGCTGTCCATCAGCCACAGAGGATTCCTTTAATGGACGTGTCAAGGAATGCTTTGAGCAGAAGCCATACAAATTTCCTCATTGTAGGATACATGCATACCTGTGAGTACTCAGTATCACAAGCTTGCTTTTGCTCGTCTGTTATACATTATATATCAAATCCAGTAACTATGTCAGAGCCTTTAGTGATTCACACACTAACATGAGGTACACTAGTGACAGTGAATGCAATCTGATATAACAATCCTGCACTAAAATCCTTCACGTCTGTTGCATTGTTCACTTTAAACTGTAACAATCATTTACAAACTAATGAACTGAACTGAACTGAATCTACCTAATGAACTGTCAAGTAAGTGTAGTCTGGCATTTTGTCATGTTTATTTAGCATAACATTAGAATAAAATCAAGAATAAATTATTTTATATAAACCACATCCACATAATAAAAATACAAATTTGTGGACTTCTCCCTGCACATTTGCTCTCCGTTCATTTCTCCAAGTACCACTCAATAAAAAACAAGCGAATGGGAGAAAACATTGCAAACAGTTAGCAAACTTGCTAGCTTGCGTGTTGGGTCATGACAGTTTTCTCGAAAGACATCTTAGTATCGTTCACTCATGTCTTGGCTGCTAACGATTTTTACTCCAACAGAAGAGGCTAAATAAAAGAGAACATCTGCAAAACTGACAATATCAATTCAGTCAATAAAATATGTTCATAGTAGTCATCATTGTAGATCAGATCGTCCACACCTTGAGGAGTTATATGGTGTTACAGTTTTGTGTTTCTTTAGAAATTGTTACGTTAGGTCACTAAAACCAACCATTCCTAATTACTGTGTATTTACTTTGTGAACAGATGAGGAAAAAGTGTTAATTATTAAGCATTAAGGTGTATCCGTCTGCTTTCTGTTTTAGCGCCAAACTAATAGCTTTGCACAATGTAGCTGAGCTTATAAACTATTTGTATTTCTTTGTTTAAGAATCATCATCATCATCTATTTCATCTGTCGTTCAATAGTTTCATCACTTACACCAACAAAACATTCTGTGTGGACCCAAATGCCGAGTGGCTCAATGAAAGACTGGAGAAATTAAAGAAGGTGAGTCTGAAGTATATATTTAATTAAAACGTAACAAATGATTCATGTACGTTGATGTCATGGCCGTAAAATGTTCCATCCTAATATTAACTTTCTTTTCTTGACAGAGAGGAATATATTGCAAAGAACTGTGAAAGTCCTTCAGCAGTCAACAAGGAAATGAAGATGATGCATCTTAACCTTCCAAGCAGAAATATTCACACTGGCAATCATTTGTAGTTCATTCTTCTTCTAACTTTTATGCAACTTTTCAAATATATATTATGCTTCTGCAGGAACCTTGTACTGTCTTCTAAAGTAATATCATTAATAAAGTAATATCATTTCAAAAAATGCTGTCTTGTGTTACCATTGGTGCATTTGAAGCTTACATTAGGGTACACACTGTCTGAAAAATCTCACGTTAATATATATATACATATGTTTTGTGTAGCTTAAAAAATTTTGTATTTTTATTTCCTGTTTTTTAAGCTGGGCTAAGCTAACCTGCTGCTAACTGTAATATAGTGTAGTTACATTTATTCCATGGGATAGGGGAGTAAATTAACGTTTTTCTTGAATTATTAGCAAGTTAGTTAAAAAATACAAAATGAAAATAGAATAAAATACAAATAAAATAGCATTTATATGTGATAATTCTGTAGCTTGCTGCTAGCATGCTAAGTTTGTATCACAATATGTAGCTAAACCAAATTTGGTAAATTGCCCTGCGATAAACTGACGACCTGTCCAGGGTGTACCCCGCCTCTCCCCGATGACAGTTATGCTACAGCAGACCCCATGACCCGTCACAGGAACAAGTGGTTACAGAAGATGAATGAATGAATAAAGAATACGGTCTGAACGGTCATCACTAGCCATGTCCTCTTGTTCACTCATGCAGCTGCAGCCTCTGCTTGTCTCTGCAGGATCGCTCATCCATTTTCCGCTGCATAAAATGAATACAGTGACTGTCCAAGTCAGAAAATACACTGCATTTCTGAAGTTCTGAAGAAGCAGCATGTTTAATTTCTGTAAATAATATTTCAGTTTCAGCATAGTCCGACTAAAAGTGATTCAGCCAGATTTCTGTAACGGTTGGGCTCATTTTCTTCTACGGTTATGTTTTAAAATGTGATGAATTTTGTTTCTCTGGCTTCAGTACCTCACAGCATTACCAGTATTTCCTACATGCACATCTATCTTCTAGAGATTGGCATATTTTGCGAAACTGTTGAGTAACAACTCATATCTGCGTTCCCCTTTTGTTGGAATGAGGATGTATTTTCGGTACCCCCACTGGCCTCACTGTTACCCAAGAATTTAGTTTTGCAAGGAAGTGTTCACATTGTGAGTGCTTCTAGTGTGCAGAGACACGTGCAAATCTGTGCACAGGAGTTTTTGTGTTGTACGGGTCAGTTTGTTTTTCACTTGGTTAAATATCTTTGCTTACCGGTGTGCCCATTGCATGACAATGGATGACAATTAAGCAAAGATACATAAGGAGCAGATGCTGTGGATAGATACTAAGTCTTTGCAAGATAGCAAACCAACTGTAATTTTGAAAATATGTGACTCATTATAGGGTCAAATGTAGCATCTGATTAGTGTAGCTTAGCATAAAGACTGGAAATGGCTAGTTTAGCTTTGTCCAAAGATAACAAATCTTTTTTTTTCTTAATCTGTTAGATCGCTTTTGTTAAATTTCTACAAAAGCCAAAAGAGTCGGTTGTCATTGTCTTTACAAAAAGACGACTGCACTCAGCTAACAAATATTTCACTGTAAAACTATGACATGTAGATTTTAATCTTTTGTTTTTAGTATAGATTTATTTTGTTCTTTCAATCTGTTTTCCCTCCTGCAGAGTGATTGATCTTATTACTGTGTTGTTGTCGATACTGCAGGATGTCCTCAGTGTTACCATGTTGGACATGTCATGCCAACCTGCTGTACAGGAACCTCAAACGCCACTATTAAGGATTCTGTCAATGGGTGCTTTGAACACAAACATTTCATCACTGTAGGGTACACACTTATATGTAAGTAAAAACTGATACATGTCTGACCAGTAAATATGAAACTAGACTGGTGATTAGCGGTTAGCTTAGCATCAAGACTGTGGCTAGCTTAGCGAGCCATCTCCTGGCCCTAGCCTCATATTTAAGGGATCAGTACTTCCTATACATTTTTTTTTTTTTTTTTCACAAAACAGAACAAAACCTGGTGTGTGGCTCCAAAAGACGCTCCAGAGGTTAGAGAGAGTAAGTCAAATTAAATTAATTCAAATGTTCTGGCGTTTTTCTTTTTCCCTCTTGAGAATTCCAGCGACAAATTCAGAATAAATGGAGGTATAACTTGTTTTTATTTTCCTTCCCACAGAGAGGAATATGTGGCCGAATCATGTAAGGAGTCTCCAACGACTACATAATGGAATAACATTCCCCCCTATGCAAAACTCACGTTACAACTATTTTCTGTTTTCTTTTCATTTTGAAGCATATGCAGGTATCTTCTAAACTATATCTATATATACTTTTTGTGCTCTTTGCGAGCGATAGTCAGAAATCTATTGACATCTATGCAGAAAAATACTGTTACTGATATGTAGAAATGTTTTACACTGAATATTCATTAATTCATTCATCTTCTATACCCGCTTAGTCCTGTTAAGGGTCGTGGGGTTCTGCTGGAGCCTATCCCAGCTGTCTACACTGAATATTTTCACTGGTAAATAAAAATACTAATGATTGGTGCTGATTTGGTCCATCTTCATTTTACTGTTTGGAATTTGGTGGTAGGATGCTTTAGCGTTGTTTATGCTAAAGTTAACGCCTACAACTGCCTGAACAGATGTTTCAAACAATCTACTTTCTGTCTGGCTGCATCCTTTAGATTCACTTCGTATCCCCAAGGAGAAAACAGCTTTGCTACTCTATGCAACAAACAACTTCCTTTAGATTCTCTTCATTAGGTTTATAAGTGTGGAATAGCACAGACTGAAACAGTCTTATCAATATATATATAAAACAAGTTTTAAGCTAATTTCGTTCAAACACAAAACAGGATAATACAGTCAGTCTGAATTCTGGTCAAATTGGGGTGACAACTATTTTGTTGCCTGTGGAAACACACCTCCACAACAACTCAACTGAATCATGCGAGTTAACACAAATCCACCCAAGGGACGCACAGTCATGCCTCCCGAGCTGAATGTGTGTGTTGGGGGAAACTCTGCATGTTTTATTGAACTAAAAAAAACAAAAAAACAACTATATAACAGAAAGGACATGGGTTTCTGGTGATGTATGAGTTTTAACAGAAGCTATGCTTAAGCCTCGTAAATTATGTATTCATGTTATTAGAGGAAAATCACAATTTCGTTCAGTCAGTCAGCGTACACTTGTTTCACTCGGAAAGTACCCTCCTTGAAGTGGAACAAAAAAAACAAAAAACTTGAACTTTAGTTGTCCCCCGCTTGCCCTCAGAGAATGGGATTCTTTCAAAATACTCAAATATCACACATTAACTCATACGTGAATCCCGTATGACTCATAGGTTAAGCACGCCAAATTTAAGATGGTAATGTAATACAGTGTGTAATGATCGTATTCATTAAACCTGCAGCGGTCGATTTTTGGGTCAATTTTTCTTTTCTGACTGTCTCATCATGGCCTTATGTTTAAACCATCCACACAAAATTAACACCTAGAATTAAAGAAATGCCTCACTGACTGTATCAAAGCATTCACACATTAGTTTTAATACAAACAACTACATATTGACATCCCAAAACACCATCTTTATATATTATAGGTTCTCATTGTATGTACATCATCAGTTTATAGCTTCAAATTAAGGCCTTGCATCAAACCACAGTGTCCTCTTGCGGAGCTGCCTTCCGCTTTCTTGAGTATTCATGGTCATTCTTCTCAGCTTCACAAGAACAGCGGCCTCGTATTGCCTGTGTTGACATCGTTGTCGAAACAACTTGGTGGTAGTTCAGAGCAAAACCATGTGCGCTTTGGTAACAGGATATCAGGGTTTAGCGTCTTTGCCCGCTTGGCCGGGGGGAGGTTCCAACAGGTCCTTGAATCCCAGTTTCTCCATCGGCTCCTTGGCCATCAGCTGACTGGAAAACACAAGAGAGCACGGATACACCATCTGTTATGTCCCCGTTTTAAAAGTGTTTACTGAGTCAGCATGGAGCGTTATTAACTGAGATCCTTACTTGTCCATCCGGCATTCCAGGTAGTCTTTGGACTGCAGTCGGCACTTGGAGTTGTCGAAGCTGTTTTCTCTGAGACATTTCATGAACTTCTCTTTGAACGCTTTGCACTCCCCTGAAACAACAGTTAGCCAGAGTCAGCCCCAGTGTCCAGCTGTGTGTCTGTCACACTACAGACGTTGTCAAAGTTAGTTGTATTATTCCTCAGCAGACTACATTTGAACACTGCCACTGGCATTTGTAAGGTATACTGATGAGTCCAAACATATACGGTGCTGATTCACAATTTATATTATGTATTATCTTGAATCAGAGTTGCATGTGTGAAACTTGAAAATGCAGAAATGTGCTATTTTTAAGAGAAAGGAAAGTCTGAAAAATAAACCACGAAAATATTTGAACTGTGTAATTTTTACTTTATTCTTTATTTTAGCAGACTCATTAATATGTTGCATATTGAAAGTGTATAACGGATGTCACTTGAATTAATTGCTAACATAATAATAATAATAATAATAATAATAACTGCAGGAGACTGAAGCTAACTCAACTAAATAAATGCTGTGTTGTTGCGAGAGATAAATCTGACGTTCCTATAAAGCAGGGGAGCATCAAACTCATTTTAGTTCAGGGGCCACATACTGCCACATTTGATCTCAACATGACTGGACCAGTAACATAACAGCATAACAACCTCTAAATAATGACAAGTCCAACTCTTTCCCTTTGTTTTAGTACAAAAAAAGAACTAGTACATTATGAAAGTGTTTACATTTAATGAACTTTTCATTTATTCATCTCCTATACTGGCTTATTCCTGTTAAGGGTCAGTTAAGGGCGAGAGACAGGTTGCCAGTCCATTGCAGCGCTAACACAGAGACAGACAACAATTCACACTCTCATGCACACCTATGGCCAATTTAGAATCACCAATCAACCTAATGAGCATATCTTTTAATGAAATATCGTTTTACTAAATATTTCATGAACGATTTTAAGAGCAGTTTCAGCACATTACTGGCCTCTGCTGTTTAGTTTTTGGTCTCGGGGTTGTAATATGTCCACAAGTCTGAGTAAAACAGCACGACCCCTAGTGTACAAACTACGAACAGGTGCCAATTTTATTTAACAATTGTAGTCGATGTCTGTCAAATTCAGATCGGATCCTCCGGCGCCCGGGTTTGGCCCACGGGACGTATGTTTGACACTCCTAGTCTAACAGGTATTGAAGTTAGAGAGTGAGAGCACACAGTTATTTAACGTAACGCTGAGACCTGTGCCTTAACTTACCGAAATGATCCAGGGGGAACGAACCTTTGTCGGGGGGCCGAGGTTTAAACGTCTTTGACCCGAAATTCATGGCAGTAGACATGTTTGTCTGGTTTACTTAAAAATGCTCCAAGTTTCCAGTAACTGTAACTCGACTGACAGTGACCCTGTTGTCGCAGAAATATGACGTTTTGTTTTGGGGCAGACTCATCAGACAGACATTAGTAATCGCTTGGATTGCATCGATCGTCGAGGTCACTTTTGATCGATTCCTTATATTTTAGTAATAGAAATAAAATAAAATAAACAAATAAATAAACTGTTTAAGCTTATTAATCACCCACATACTAAAAAAATACAAAATAAATTACGTATTATTTTTTATAACGATCACGTATAAAAATAATACGTGATCGTAGTTAGCTCATGAGTCAGTTACTTTAACATGCAGTAGGCAACAAAATAGTCTGAATTGCGAATTGTTTTAATATTTTCGTTTCACTTCAATCCTTTTTAGTCACATTTAAATGCCTGCAGTAATTGTCGTTCCTGTGCAGCAGTTTTGTTTTTAACCTACATTCATTTGTAAGGCATTGTAAGAACACCCAGTAAAATTTACTGATTTTGTGTAAGTAACATAAAATATGCAGACTGAAAAGATTTCAATATAAAACTACTGTGACTTTTTTAATAGTTCTTAGAAATTTAATTATTAACAGTTGTAATATTGACCTTTCATATTAAAGAAAACAACAACAAAAGAAACAGTAGCTTTATAAAAAATAGAAGACTGAACCAGTAGCTGGATTGATACCTTAGGAGCCCTTACATTTACCTGGTGACCCTTTGGATGGGTCCTGGCACCTGGGTCGGGAATCACTGGACTAAACCATGCTGCTTGCACGTTGGTGCTTTTTAAATTTCGATTTTTTTTTTTTTATAAACAATGCTAATAATTACATTAATAATGGATGCAAATAGACTACTTCTTCCAGCACTGGACATTTGGGATGTGCAATTCCACTCAGTCAGCCGCTGGATGTCTCACTTTTATCAGAATAAGACTGGTACAGAGGGAGAAAGAAGACGGCGAGGCAGGGGAGGAGGAGGTGATGGTAACAGATAGGCTTGATTATTATGCAGTCAGCGAGACTTGGTAATAGAGCTATCACTGAGGGACAGAGAGAGGGAAGGAGTGAGGGAGGGAGAGAGAGAGAGAGAGAGAGGAGGGTTTTTTTTTCAGCACGTTTCCTTGAGTCTCTTCCTTGTCTCTCTCCGCTCTTTCTTCTCCGCTTCAGTTCAGATTGGAGGTGGCAGGTGATCGGCTGGTCCGTCCGTCCGTCCGTCCGTCTGTCTGTCTTGTCTGTTTGTCCGTCGGGCTCCAGCGGCGGATGCTCTTGGACAGGCTTCTCCCCACCGCGGTGAGCCTGGACGGATAAACTCACCATGGCGCTGGAACCGGAGGGGGACAAGCTGCTCCTGCAAGACGTGCTGGCGAGACCGGGAAACGAAGCGTGTGCGGACTGCGGCAATCCAGGTAAGACACCCCTCTCACCCTCCACCATTAAAAAAAAAAAAAAAAAAATCCGCGCTGCATGCCGCTGCACCTGCACCAATGCATTAAGCTTCTGTGCACAAGTTGGGAAAGATGAGCCAACTGGCTTCTTGAGAACCCAACAAGTCTGAATGAATTTGCTTCTATATGTGATGACAAAGGCCTGGCTACCTGCAAACACTCTTAGGGCCTAATACCATGGACTCTGGACTTCCAGTTTTGAGCCATAAAGTCATAAACCACTCCTGTGTGCTCCTGTCACGGTGTGTGAGTGCGTACAAAGGCACGGCAACCATTCCCTCCACATTGTTGCTGTTCCTGACTGTGTGTATGTGTGTGGTCTGGTGTTATTATGTTCTACACTGTCAGCATCCTCCAAACAGCTCACTTATTACTGCCGCCTCTCCGTGAGTGTATGTGTATTTTATATTTTGGTCCGCTTCCATATGACCCAAGGAGCTGGTTTCACCAGAGCAGTTATTCTATATAAGGCAGCAAAATCCTTTTTTTTTTCCAGCGTCTCGCTTCCTTTCTTTACCTCTCCATCCTTTCATCTCTCCATCCCTTCTCTCTCTCCCATTACCCCCCTCCGCCTCGCCTCGCTCCTCTCTGAAATGGCAGTAAACCAGTGAGTGGCCGCTGAGGCTCCAGCACAGGCCCAGCGCCCGGTGCTTGGAGCCGTGCCCGCCCAGGATGCCTGTTCCTTGGCCCTGGTCTTGGTTCCTCTGAGCACTGGCAGTGGCAGAGCAGCTTTTGGAGCTGGCAGTGCTCTTTCAGAATTAGATAGCTTTGTCTGAGTGGTGGACGCTTGCAGAGGAGTGGCTCCTCGGCCTGGTTTTTGCTGTTTGTGTGAGTTGAATATAGGATCTGTAAAGTGTATGAAATCTCTATGTTGCCCTTTGCTTCTTTCAATCGCCAACTTATAGTAAAACTTGGCATATAGCTGATCTATAAAAGCTTTTCCATAAACTGTCTCAATAGTTTCACTGATGATTTGACATCATGGTGTCCAGCAGAAGAACGCTAGTGGAGGACCAGCAAAAGCTTTCAACAATGATTTCAAAATTACAGGAATCACTATCATGTCATTGTATCTGTAATGTGGTTAGTTGTGCATTGGGCCAGACTACAAACGTTTTAGGATCTGAACGTTTTGAACAGTTGTGCTTTTGATAATTGTCCTCCTTTTGCTTGCAATTTTATTCTGGATTTTGGACGTGTATTACCCTGTCAGCATTAACATGCACGCTGGGTGATCTGATCACAAACTGACCGTCTTAAGTATTAAGTTTTACAACTGGCATTAGAATCACAGATCCGCACTCAATATTCAAACACAGGGAAGCATTGCAGGTTCGAGTCAGGTGGGAGCAAGAGTATTGTGCAAATAGCTAGTGTATTAAAGCGGTACCACCACTGTTGTTTCAAAACCATGAACATTACTGTGTGTTTAGTTTATTATTTGGGCGGCAGTGAGTGTTCGAGTTGTGAGCAAAGAAGAGGAATTCTTTGCTGCTGCTACAGCTGCTGGCTTAAAACAATGCACTGCTATCGCTGTTGTTTCATAACCATGAACAGGGCTGGGTGTCTTGCACTGAGTGCTGCACAGCGACATAATAAAAAGTCAGCTGTTGTGTGTGTGTGAAAGTTGGAACGTAATGAGCAGTGAATGTACATGCAGAGAGGGTGTGGAATGCGTTAGTAGTCTTATACTTGGTTGTAAACATGGAAATTGCCACGAGTGATTGTATTACAAGTGAACAAGAGCTTGTCACAGCTGAGCACACCACTTAACGGCTGCAAAAAGTCTAGTAATTTCCCTATATGTTGATCAATCAGATTAGGTATCCTGTCATCTTAAAAAATGACGTGGTAAATGTTACTCATCAAAATCGTCAGTATTGTCACTGGAAGTTTACCTCACGGGGCTGCAAAGCACCGCTGTAAACTCTTGGCACAGTGACCGATGCCAGTACAATGTTATTTGACTCTCGGGATATATTTTTTATGTTGTTTCCCTGCACTGTTCTGCAACAATCTACTGTGCCTTGGGGAAACATTGGCTCTGAGTGTTTCCAGTTTGAGGCTGTTACTCAGTTTTCCCTGGAAAGTACACAACTTCTACCTTTGCAGTCATTACACAATCAAACGTAGTCTCTGTGAAGCGATGGTCTAACAGATGTTCTGTGTCGTGCAACTGTGAATAGCTTGTCTGGGATGTAATACGACAGCTCTAGTGAAGTTCCGGGGAAAGCAGGTGATGTGACTCGTGACTCAGCAGGTGCCTTGATTCCCTTAAGCAAGGCACTCCGATGCTCAGCAGCGAGGCCTCGGCTGACGACATCCACGTTTACATCCGTAATCACTGGTCTCGCTTCATGTAATTTCAAGAGAACACAGGCTATGCAACTGCCAGAAGACCCATCTATCAACCAAACCATTACCCTGAAATGTGGAATACCCAGGCTCGTGCTTCTCATAATGATCAAGCTATGAATTATTGATGTTCAGTGGCTCAGTCCCAAGACGGGTACAGAAGCTTATCTCTGTGACCATTTCAGAACAACACCACGGTTTTGGTATGGCTTAAAAAAACACAAATCATCTACACAGAGCTCACAGACAGACATGTACTGCGCCGTAGGTGTGAACTAAGGATTCTTAAATAACATTACCGGCAGGGGAGGCGTCTGGCTGTACATTCGTGTTAAAAAGTAAGTGCAAATTTTATTCAACAAGCAAACATTTGAACCCCTATGAAAAAGTGTCTGCTTCTTTTTTTGTCATTTCAAAACTCCCATAAAAATACACAAGAGCTCAGCCGCATTGTAAGGACACCTGTAGCTTTTAGCACACCTTCAAATCATTAAAATTAGAGCAAGGAGCTCCAAATTACAATAGGCGCCAGTGATTAGGGGTTCTTATGAAGTAACAGGTGGAACCTTCTGACATGTAGGGTTTGGGTTATCCAAGCTTCTGTGTAATGTTGTCGAGCCTAAAGGACTCTCAGAGGCTTCCGGAAAACATCATTGCGATGTATGGAAAACCATCTACAAGTGGTGTAGGCCGCTCCAGCAAATTCAGCCTGAGTGCTTGCTGCAGGAAAAAAAAACAAAAAAAAGTCTTCAAGACTTTCAGTATCTGAATGCAGTTCTTGTTAATGTCAATGTCTCTTCTGCATCTATGATTAGAAAGCGTTTTCACACATTTAACCTACGTAGTAGGAAAAAGCCTTTGCTCTCTAAAAAAGCAAATTTGACCGACAGATGAATCAAAGATAAAGTGGTTTGGCCGCTACAGAGGAAATGTATGGTGCCGACCAAAGACCCTCAAACCAACTTGTAAAGCATGGTGGTGTTCAATTCTAGCTTCTGAGGCCAACTTACAACATTTTTGGTGAATAAATGTTGGAGGAATCCAATTTTTCCGGCAGTTTTCTTAAAGTACATCACCTTTATCAGTCGGTACTATTTCAGACAGGATCATCTCAAAATGCAAACAATGCTCAGTTTGTACTTAACTTAAACACAAAGCAATATTGTTGACCAGTGATTGTACAAAATGGGTGTCTGTTTGGTAGCATTGTGGCTGTAAATCACCGTTTTATTAAATATGAAAGTAAGTCAATTTAATCAGAATACTTGTAAATTGCTTTCAGTTTTCTGGGCATTTCCAGATCCATTTACATAGTTCTTCACATTGACACACTGGGGCTTCTGGTGGTTTGTTTGAAAGTTCACTCGGTTGAGTGACTGCGTGAACACGCTGCTAAATACAGTATACTGTACAACACCCAGGCCAGAAACTGAAAATAAGTATCAATAATAAAACAACACTGTAATGTGGGTGTTGGGGATTTTTCCTCTCCAAAAATAGTTTGCGTGATACTGTAAAGATTTTTTTTCCCACAGTGATCACATGATGAAACCCACAGGAGTAGGAGAGACAGATGGACAACCTGAAGATGTAATGCCTGTGGCTATGACTCACATACGTCCTAGTGCTAATAGTTCATTGCATTGAGGAACATTTCTGCATAACACCGCAAAAAAATTGAGAAATGTATTTTAGTTTTGCAGTTTTTATAGGGTTCAAATTTCTGTTTTCATAAACAGAATAGTTCTACTGCTGTGCTGACAAAATCATTATTTGAAAATCATTATATTATCTGATATATTGTCAACATACTGGTTAGTTTGCTGTGCATTTGAAGGCGCTGACATTTCAAATTGAGGAACCCCTTATATTACCCCTTAGTTTTTTTTATGCCCCTCATCGCCAATGCAAAGGTCGGTTTTTCATGTACACAGCAAATCAGAGTTTTACGACGCATGACGTGCAACGATCAATTTGGAAGCCTTTTTCATAACAGGAAGGATTTTTTTATTATTATTTTTTTTTTATTGTTCCCAGTTATTTTTGCATGAAAGCCGAGGACCTCGGGCATGGGTGCTGCGTTACATCACATGAAATCCCAGCGTCGTAGGTGAATCTGCAGGCTCAAAAACATTATCACATCATCAGCGGTGACCTGGCTGTCCTCCCTCGCCCCCGTCTTATCTTTACCATCGCAAATGCAACATCCATTAACCAGACAGAAAGCCTTCTGGAATTGGTCGGAAAACACACAAAGTGGCGAGACCGCTTGTGCATTTTTTATGCTTAGTCATTCTTACTCTGCCCTTCCTTACCTTTTTCCCTATCTTCTCTGAGCTGGCATGGTCCGATGAGACTGCTGAGAGGCCGAGCTGGGAGCTTATACTGCAGGGTTTCTCTGTGGCTCAGCAGCGGTGTGGGTTCTGCCCTTTGCTAAGGACACACAAACGAGTTTTTTTACTCCAGAGAGAAGCCTCAGCAGCCTGAGGCGTGAGGAAGGTGTTTGTTGAACAGTGAAAACTGCAGGAACTCTGATGAGATTTAGGTTTAGGCTCCTCTGGCAGCCCAGACATGGCTTATCTGACTTTTTGTGTTTGACTTTGTATGTTTACTGCAGTTTAGTTAGAGAAAACTTTATTGCATCTGGTTCGGCAATTTTGTTTTGATAAAATCTAGTTTGAATTCATTTATAGTCATCCTTTGGAACACTACCGCGTAGCATGGGCGTAACCTGATTTGCGCCTCCCCAGAAATGTAACGCATCGTGGCGACCCAGACATCAACGCCTATGATTAGTCTGATAGTAAATTTCTCGTTCATGTGTCTTTGCAGTTGAGCAAGCTCGAAGAATTCTCCCTTGTTCATCCTCCTACACACCAGTTTGCTCAGATGTCTTCTCTACGTTCTGTGCTGCAGTGATTTCAGCGAAAGTAACTGTTGATCCACTTTTATTGGCGTCACCTCCAACATGAGCCGCTCGATTACACTCACCAGTGTGTGGAGTGCAGAAGCACAAATTATTGTCCAAGGAGGTACACCAGTGATTAGAAACATGGGTGTCTGTTCTGTTTGTAGCATTTCGTCTGTTATGTATGTCACCAGTTAAAGTGATTTAATCTGAAAGTTAACACAGTTGAATAGTTGCCACCTTGCATTTTACTGGCTCAATTTCTCTTTGATTGCCGACATAGCCTCCTACGGCCCCAAATAGACGGTTTGCGTGAGTATAAACTAAGCTTCGGTGAGATGTAGAACCACAGAGAATGTGTTTTCTGTTCAAACATAGGCTTTTATCTGAAGGGTTCTAATGTTACACAGATATCTTGTTCTGTTTGCATAGTTCTGAAAAGACAATTCACTGTCTCTCACACTTACAGTATGTTTGTATAATCTGAAGCCACTCCTATTGTTTAATGTTAAGAAAGATAAGAAAACTAAAACGGTAATCTGTATATTTTCATAATCAATTTACATCTTTCATCTTAAGCAATTTTGGCTGCACGTGCCAAGATTAGAGATAAGCAACATCTTGGTCACCTATAGGATTCCCCTAGAGTGGTTTTGCGGTTTTTACGTCAGTGCAGTGTATCTGGCCATAGCCTAACTCTGTCTCAGTCAGAAAACGATCTAGGTGACATGCAAGTGGAGCCAAGGCGGATGGGCAGTACAGCCTTAAAATTTTACATAACTTTAAGCCTTAAGGAATGTGAAACAGGCGAGTTATCAGTTGTCATGGATTGACCAGTTACGAGCCGATGGTTGACTTCAGAGAGGAGACAAAGTGGTAAAGATAACTGCCAAACTATATACGCTCTATAATAGAAACTGCCTTTAGACAGACAGTGTACTCCTGGTTTCAGCAAGGCCTTGCTTTAGACTCTTGTACATATGCGTTCACAACCAGTCATCCATCAGGCAACTCTACTGCGGTAATTCAGGGTTCTAATAAATATAGAGGCGTAAGTCTCTGACACTTAATAAGGGACAATTTAAAGTCAGTCCTAAAATGGATGGGAAGCCAGCGAAGGGAGGAGAACATTGGAGAAGTGTGGCTAAGCCTACCAGCTGCTCCCAATCCAAGCAGCTGGTAGCTTAAGGCAGAAGTTACAAAACAATTCAACTATTGGCCTCCGATGTGAACAGTGTAGCTGTTACCTACAGGCCTAAAAATAGGTTAATGTAGTGAATTTGATCATATATTTGAGGAAGTTAGATTGGCTCCGGATGTTGCTGCCATGGTTTCTGCCAGTCAGAGGTCACAAAATAGAGAACCGTAAAGTTCACATAAATGTCATAATGGAGTTATCTGAATAAAAGCAGTGTCAAATTACAAACTGGGTGGATATTGTATGTTACTACATACAGAGTCAAGGAAGCTGAGGCTATAACCCAGACTTGGGTGCAAGCCTTGATGTGTTTAAGTCAAGAAATGTGCTCTTTTGGGGAGCCTTCACAGAACTAGAGACAACTGGTCCACCCTTAACAAACACAAATGTCAACATTTCACACTTTTAGAAAGTTGTCACAGCAACATCTATTTTATCTTTTACCCTGATGATTGCGATGTCAACACACGCAGTATCCATGTTGCAAAGTAGCCTACAAGGAATGTGTGCTCCCTGTGCTGGCGCTGCGGCTGTCCCAACGAATAGTCCCACTACAATGGAGAATCTATTCATACAAGGCCCCAGTCATTCGAAAGCATTTAGCACATAACGAGACAAACAGAACAAGAAGTGTCAACTTCAAATCAGATATGACTGAACGTCACTAAGGACATAGTTATCACTGTTGCCCCAGGACAAGAAGAATCTGTATTGGAACCCGTCAGGGGGTTCCTGTTCCTGCATGGGCTTTCTCCGGGTCCTTCAGCGTCCTACAGTACAAAGACATGCATGTTAGGAAAGTGGTGATTCCAATTTGGCTGTAGGTATGAGTGATCTCTCTGTTGCTTCTGTGATAGACTGATGACCTGTCCAGGGTGTACCTTGCGTTTCATGAGCTGGGAAAGGCTCCGGTCCTCCACGACCCTTAGTGGTTATAGATATTGGAAGGATGACTGTACCTGTGGTGAGGCAGTTGATGAGCCTCGGAACCTAAATCAGTGTGTTCACATGATATACATGTATAGAAATAGTTCAAAGGGTGGGATGACACTGTTGCACACCTGATTAAACAGGTGCTGCATAAACTGAGGCTTTAGTCTTCACTGCAGTGGTGCAGTTTGTCTCCATCTCTGACTAACTATATAATTAAGTTATGGAAAGCCAAAAAAACAGAGGATCTATGCAGCAGTGACTGCCTATAGATCTGTCTACATGGCAGCAAGTGAAAAAACACAAATATATACAGTATAACATATTTGATTTAAGTTTTGGGCACATACACAAAGGCCGATTTAGCTACAGTTAAACACAAGTTAAGGATAATCCAAGAAGCCACAGTCAAAGCCTTTGCTACTTCCTCAGGGGTTTCGTTGAGACACAACAGGGTCACAGCCTCTGCCGGCCCCACTGCCTCCGGTCGTTAACCCCCACCGCGACGCGGCTGCTGACAGACTCCCGTCTGCGTCCAGACATACAAATGAACTGATGCAGATGCAGAAAAGTGCCTGCAAATGCTCACAGGCACAGGGGCTGCCATTGTGTGAATACAAACGCCCTCCTCGTTCATTCATCTTACATCTGCCCTGCAGTAATGCCACAGGTTCAATCAAGAGCTCTGATGTGTCTCCACCCAACAAACTCTACGATTTTCCAAACAATCCCAGAGGGATCGAACCACGGCGCAGCATCACGCATGGGAAGCATGTCTCCAACAGCACATGCGCTGCAGTAACAAACAACTGCACCACCATGACCGTTTGTCTGTTTTTCACGGCAGCACTCTTGAGAAACATCTCCTACCAACATGTACGAGAGATAACCCTATATGTGTGCGTGTCTCGGGAGCGTGTGGTTAGTCAGTCATGCGGCCGCAGCGATCCCCATGAGTGCTGCCTGATTCTCCATGAGGCCTGACTCAGACAGCGATGACCTCATCCCTGAATGGCAGGGTTGTGTGTTATTGTGTCAGCGGGGTTGGTTGTGCGTGGGTCTGCATGTGTGTTGCCAACGAAGACACATATCAGACCTAAAAAGGAAGAGATTCCCTTGTATCAAAGCCCCGGTGCTTTAATCACGATATATCCACAGTGATTAAAGGATGAGCAGGCATTTATGAAAGTGTTGCCTACTTGTCGTGGGTTAACAGATGAATCGGAGGAAGATTGTCAGAGATACCGGTAACACTCCCAGGGGATCTGGCGAGCTCACATCGTATCCACGTTTCTTCCATCCCTCCTCATCCCTTCTATCGCTCCTCCTGCTTTTCTCTAAACATTTTCTCTCCTCAGCTGCTCTCCAGTTGGTCTCTCCCTTTATGCGTTCTACAGCCTCAAGAGGACAGAGAAATGCAGGAATGGTGTTTTTACCTTCTCTCTCTCTCTTTCCTTCGGCTCTCATGTGATTCCCTTGAGCATTACTCACTGTGTGTGTGCTTGTTCCCATGGCCTCAGTGCGCCACGCTGAGGGCCTCCTTGTGTGAGAAATGGCTGCTGCACAGTGAGTGCGATGGCGAGAGGATGGAGTTGAGTGTTGGCCGGCGAAGATACTCTCAGTACTCTCTGTCGCACGTGGCCATGCATAAGCTACGCATGTTATCAGATTGTAGTGCAATATAGGCACACATACGTTAAATTAACCGAGCTTGAAAGGTATCTGCTTGAGATGTACTGTAGACTACTAGCAATCCCGACATCCCCCGCCCTCAAACCTTTTGCTGTGGAAAGTTGATCTGGAATTGCTCTGTTGGAAGCTGATTATGCTTCCAGCAAGGATCTGTCAGGCCTATCAAAATGTTTGGTCATGCTTTATGCGATGATGATCAGGGGAGTTACAGCAACATAGTCGTACACCTCACCTGAGCATCGGGTAGTTGAATTGTTTGCGACAAATGGCCCCAAAATGAAATCCAAATGGCGTGTTATCAGACTCCTGATGAGAACCTAGCTTACCTGCCAATCTAGCCTAGCTTCGCAAAGCTAATGCCGCTACTGTAATTGAGAGTTTAATACTCAAATATAAAATCTACCACTCTGTATATGTCTTTGTCACAGCTCAATCAGTGCTGATAAGAATCTTTTAAACCAAATTTTAAACCAAAGCTGAGTCCATTTCTCTCACTATATCTGCAAAGATTTTTCTCTCAGCATAGTATGCTTTCAGACAAATGATCCTCATACATTTGCTTTCATAAGCTACTAAAATGTTAGCATTAGCAGAAACGAGTCTAATGTGATTATAACTGAAAGTGGATGAAATGTGGTCTGGTTTTGTAATCAAAGTAAACATGACTGTCAGTTATAACAGTGAACAATGGCATTAAACAAATAGTTGCCATTGCAAATCAGCAATATTTGAGCCAAGCTAATGTTTGATTGTTGATTTGATACCAAGAATGTCATCAGACGAGGTATAAAATCCAGTGTTATTACTGGCTTGTAGACCATTTGGCACATTTGTGTCATTTGTGTATCCAAATACAATAAGTGTGATTAATGCATTCATTAATCTTATTGGGGACAAGTCAACTGTTGACACACCCATACCTAAGTGTTCTACATAACCTCAATTATAATACAACTGAATAACATCTTAATTACTACTGAGTATTGGCCAATACCTTTATTGCACCGCAGACCGGTTAAATATTGATAGTTGTCTTGTGGAGCATGGTCCAGATTACTGTCAGAGATATGTCGACAATACTCTTTGACCTTTTGCTGTTTGCAAGGTTAGAAAGTTCATCTTCTTTCCACACTGACATGGACAATTTACCGCAGACATTCCCACACTGGTCATGGATCCACTTCTTTTGCATCTTTTCAGTCATCCACGGTTTGACGTCACGGCTGAAATCTGAGACAGCCCAGGAAAGTGGCGCTAGCTTGGGTGAGAATGGTCCAGACTCAGTCTTTCCTAAAACCTGAGCTAATGGTGGAATTAGGCTCAAACATGCCGCTGTCCACATGTTGTCCCCACAGATCCAGTTTGGGTGAAGACGCCTGCCAACTTTTGGAGGGTTGTCATTCTCCCATGACGTTTGCTTTCCACATCTCGTAGTGCACTGCCTGACTCTTTTCTCTTAAAGAAATTTCTGTAGCTGCTCAGAACCACACGCTAATGATACACAGTCCATTTGTAGGCTATTAGCAAGTCTTACTATAACATAAAAAGACATACAAGGCCTGAGCACTTAACCCCGTCGTCCTCTCCATATTTGGTGGGATTCAGGACAAGCAAACAAAGTAGAAAATGAATCAAGCGAATCATTTTGATAGCATTTACGTAGCATGAGAACACGTGCTACAACTATAGGGCGTTACATTTTGAAAGGCGTTAAGAGAGACAATTTATCAGTTTTCAAAACATTTATTATTTGTGATTTATTAAGCAGGAAGGCTAAGAGTCCACAGTCACGCTATCAGCTTTATGAGGTTGTGTGTAGGCGCTGAACTTTAAGCTAAATGCTACTATTAGCATGTTAACAATGCCTGATGTTTAGCTAGCTGCTGTTGCAGATATTTAATCAAAAACAGACAATTAGGGTGGAGGAAAACTGAGGGATCATCGAAGTAAATAGAGTTAATCCGGATGCATGCGTAACAGCTTGTGCCGCGTTTTTTTGGCAACGCTTCCTCCATTTGTGAGCACAAAAAACAAAGAAACTGTCAAGGTGTCACACGATGGGGAGGTGATCCTGCAAGTCAGTGATCCAGAAATTTCAGTCTGGAAAAACGGGGCGGACCGGTCGACACTCCCATAAAATACCAGACTTTCTGTTGAGAAACTGTAACCTGTAATGATGATTCCAGCAGCCAGCCAATCCGACACTGTCTTTTTCTCATTTTCTGACGCTCCGTTTCCCCTTTTGTCTTTCTGTCGCACGCCACGTCTCTATACTAACGGATGTTTCATTTGACAGAATCTGAGTGTGATACAATGACTCACTTGTACCTTTGCTGACCACCCACGGATGCTGCTGCTGTGCCAAAAAAACGTGGGGGAAAAAAAGCTGTTTTTGACAGATCTTTTTTTTCTAATGTGACTGCTGCTGTATGTTCAGGACTAGTTTAGTGGTGAAGAGCGTGTGCGTGCATGCCAGGATGTGCGTGTTTTCCGTTTCTCTTATTGCTTTAAATATGAATCTCATAAAATCTTGCATGTGTACATAGTTGTGTGTGTGTGTGTGTATGTGTGTGTTTAGGAGCATGATGAGCTAACCTGATAACTGCTTCAACTGAGATCTTATCAGATCTCAGGTGGTCTGTTTCCTGTCAGTGCACCAAATAGGATTTTGCCAAAATTATATTTTGCTGGCCTGCTCCTCCTTTATGAGGGGGAACACAGTCAACTGGAGTCCCTTGTAATATTTGCCTCATTTACTTTGCTTCTATTACCCCATAACAGCTCTGGCATCAGCACTTTCAGTATTTATAGCTTGAATGTTGAGTTCCACTTCTTTGTTGCGATGTCTATATAACAAGACTTTCTCATCTTTTTTTTATCTCTCCTCTGTCTCGCTCCATCATCCTCCTGCTCTCTTTCTTACGATTTCATGTCTTCCTTTTCCTCTTAATTCTTAATTCTGCTTAATTCACACCCTCTCCTTTCACCTCCATCTTTCCTCTTCCCACATCATCTCTCCACTTCCTTCCCCCCGGCATCTCCATCTTTCCCTTTTCCTGCTCTCTCTCCTGCAGAGCCAGACTGGGCGTCGCTGACCTTGGGCGTGTTTGTTTGCCAGGCCTGCTCGCTCCTTCATCGGAGCATCCCCCACATCAGCAGGGTCAAGTCCGTCCAGGACACGTGGGATTCCGGCGAAGTGGAGGTAGGTGTGGTAGGAACAGTGAAAGGGATATGTCAACATTTGGGGAGCTGTTCCTCATCCACAGTGTTACGCTCCTGCACTGAATTCTGTAGCTAAATGTGAGACAAGAGATAGAGGACTGGAGCTGAAAACGCTGCTCACGCTACGCCTCCACAGTGTTAGATGGGATGGGGTCATAGTGATAGTGACAATCGTGGATATCTGCGAGAGAATATTATACAGCGGGAGATGATGCACTAGCAGGTGCAGCACAGAATCTGGAAAGCTGCCTACTTAAATAAGTGTCCAAAATATATCATAAAGCATCGATCATCCTCTGTCCAGGCTTGGAATACCTTAGAGGAAGATAGTTCATCTTCTGTAACCGCTTGTCCTGTGAAGGGTCGCTCACACTCACACCTACAGCCGATTTAGAATCACCAGATAACATAACGATGTCTATGGATGGATGGTGGGAGGAAGCTGGAGTACCAGGATAGAACCCACTCAGACACAGGGAGAACATGCAAACGCCACACAGAAAGGCCCAGTCGGCCGATGGATTCAAACACGGAACTTTCTTTCTGTGAGGCATCAGTGCAAACCACCATTCCACTGTGCCGCCCAGAGGAAAGTAGATTAGAAGTCACTTTTCTGAAATCACTCATACGTCCTACTCAAATGAATAGTTTGAACTTAAGAAATGGAGCTTACCTATGCAGTAAATATGACGCTTCAGCTAGCAGATGGGCATGACGCAACCTTAAAACAAACACAAGGCGCTAATAGATTACAAAATAAAACCGGAAACTACAACCTAATAACAAACCATATCCTGAGCCACGACAGAACTATTCCTAATCTGTTTGCATGTGTTCTTCCATGAAGCCCGGTACAATTTAATGTTCTGTGTCCCAATTCTTCACACTAATATGTGTGCATATTAACAATCCTATAAGAATCCTTATTTGGTACGCAAATGTGAAGGCCATGGTAACTAAAGTGTCTAAAGCATCACCATTGTTTCTATGGAAACATCCCAGTCAGGGGACATTTGCTTAACAAGATGACAGAAAATAAGGAAGGATGAGGAAACGTCTCAAAAAAAGACAAAGCAATGGATGTTTCTAAAACCGTAGCAGCCCAGCTTGCCAACACATACAGTAGCTGCAGATCTGTTTTGTAATGCATCCTCTATTTGTATGTCTGTGGTCGATTTTTCAGAAAACGTAGGACAATAGGTTACACGAAAAGGTTAATTTGGTTTAATGCAGCCGGTATCGATCGCATGGTAAGGCTTTGATTGGGTGTGATGCGCCCACCTACATATCTGTATTCTAATCAGCTCCGCAGCATTGATCGCCAGCCTGACCCTGACCTCGCGCTGAAAGGAGAAAATTTCACCGCGTGGATCAATAGAGTTCATTAGTGAAATAATAGTTTACATTTTTCCCTTGTGTGTAAAAAGAAGCTGAGCTGCTGGGCGCCTCGCAATCGTGTAACCCTTCAGAAAAACGTCAGCAAGATATGTGAGTAGAGTGTCAAATTATGAACGCAGAGATGCATGTTTTTGAGGCAAAGTTGCTCCTAATGTGAAAACGGCGGCTGAGCTGAAATACCACCAGTCTGTGACTAAAAGGAACTTGGGGGAGGCGATGCAGATGTGAGTCATGGGGAAAACGGGAGGTTGTAGGTGTGGGAGGACAACAATGAGCATGTAATGGGGATTTGACTTAAGGAGGGGAGATTGGAGGTGTTAAGGAGCAAAATGGAGTGGAGCAGTGAATGTCTGGAGATAAATCCACAACGGAGGAACACATGTTGGCTGATTTAAATGCATGCATTTGACTGAAAGGCAGGGTTGTGAGGGCTTTGTGATGTCTGGTTGTGTTAAGTGTCATTTGCTGCAGCTTGGGGATGATTGTGAGTTTCTGGAGATTATTACTGAGAACCTCTGGAGCTGCTGTGAATGAAGCATCAGTAATCAGGCCAGCCGCTTTTGTCTTGGAGCTGCATTTATTAGCTGAACCTGACAAATACTTTGGAGATTTGTTCTTATAAAGTAAATTCCTCGGTGGCTGGGTTCAATAGGGTGCCACAAACATGGGGATCTTGCTTTATGTACACTTACATTACTAATTCCACGAATGCCCCATTTACACCTAACATAACTGTTGTGTATTTTTGTTCGAGTGCTTAAGAGGCTTTCTGGTTGCTATGCTACCTTCAAATGGATCTTCAACAGTAACCTCAGCATGAGAAGGAGAACAGTGTAACAGAGTAGTTTGTAGATGTTAAAACAGTGCAACATGGCATTTATCATTCAACTGGTGGCTGGAGCCTAGACAAGGTCACCAGGACGTCTTATTGTAAATGTAACAACATGAAATAGATGGTCAGTTGATTAACTGATAGGTCTAAATCATTTATTGAATAGGTATATGCTCAAACAAACTGGTTACAACTTGCACTGAAAAGCTGTGTTACCATGCTGATCAGTTTCTTCCGGTACTTGGGAGGCAGACTCCTGACCATGTGTACCAACAAACACAGTCTGCAGCTTAACATTCAACTCTCTTAGCATGGTTAGTAGATGTTCGACATGTTGTGATGTTGTGAACAGTCGCTGAATGTCATGCTCTGCAGATGCTTGCACCTAAAACAGTGAGAAATTTAACTGTCCATTGCAAACAACAAATCTTGAGCTGAGGTGGTTACACAATATGACTCATAGTTGCTGTTATGCTTTGACTGAAGTGTCAAATTCACATTCGTGCTGTGTGTGTAGTGGTTGAATCTGGCTGCTGTTTGACTTTCCCAATAAGACGCCACGGTGCTGCCGCCCTCACAGAGCCCCTCAGAGGATAAGAAGAAACGTCTTGGGGGATTCAGCCAGCTGGATTGAGCTCGGGGATTATCCTTGGTTGAAACACTCAATGACGAGAACAAGGGCAGAAGTCAGACATGTCCCAATGCGGCGATTAATTAATCTCTAGAAAAGCAGGGGCTGTATTGTCAAGTGAATAACTTCTACCACACTTTTATAACCCATTGTCATTTCATTTTAAATAATGCTTTTTTTTTGTTCTACTGTAGTTTTGGAGGTCTTCTTACTTTAATATACCATTGCGGTTTACCTATTGCCATGCTAAACCAACTAGAAGACAGGTTTTCAAAATAAAGTACAGCTGAATTGTGGCTGATAAACAACAGCTTAAATATAGCCTGGAAGACAGACCAACCTCCTCATCCACATTTGGTTTGGGAGTTGATCTGTAGTCTTTCTGTTAAGAACTAATTTTGCTCCAACAAAGATTTGCTGGGCCTGTCATAGTTTGGCTTTATTCAGTGACGGACAGGAGAGTTGAATTTGTTTACAACAGATTGGCTTGAATTAATTTTTCCCACTGTACGATAAAATAAAGGATTATCTTATCCTACTGTATCTCAATGGAATCCAAATGGCATGTTACCATACTCATATTCTGCTGAGAATTGAGTCTGGCTATGCCAGGCTAGGTTAATTATGCTATTAGATGAAGTATATCTGGGTTTCCATTTGCTAGAGACATCTGCAATGTTGTAAAGTTGTAAATATGCAGTCATTTGTGTTTCATGTCTTTGTTCCAGTTGATGGCTGCGATGGGAAATAGTGCAGCGAAGGCCAAATATGAGCAGAAGGTTCCTGCTTTCTACTACAGACCAACACACACGGACTGCAAGTAAGCTCTCCTTCATTTAGTTAACCTTAACAAAACACATTCTGGAGGTGCCATGTAAAAATGCGCAGCTCTAATACTGTTTTTGTAGAAATGCTGGATATTTGTTGTCAGAAGAGAGAAAATGTGTGCCACTGAATTAGCTTTCCTACTAGTTAGCTGACTGGTAACAGTGTGCTAAAGCTAACAGTGTATAGAATAATGTAAAAAAAAATAATAATTATCAAAATACTCTATGTTTTTTGCTAAGTTGTTAAATATTTTGTCAGTCAGATCTTTCCCACCATGATGGCACCAGCATTGCTTAAATGTCACACAGTGTGTGTCACAGTGCAATATAACCTTTATTTACCCAAATATCAAGTGTGAATTATATTTTGACCGACATTTCCTCCTCTATAAATAAGAAGAGGTCAGGGTTGTGTAATTTTTGGTTCCTCTAGCTATCAGGAGCTAGCTGGCTAGCGGGTAGCTCAAGACGTTCATGACATTCTTGCAGACTTCAAATAGAACTTGTGAGTATGTGGGTACAACACGGGAAGTCAAATACAAAATGCTTGGTGTTCAAGTGGGTAAAACTGTGAGAAGACTGCTGCTTGGCAAGTGCTAGCTGCTAGAAGATACAGAAGCTAACAGCTAGCAAGCTAACGACTTGGTAACTGGTAGTAGGAAATGTTAAAGTATAAGAAAAAGATGGCCGTTGGTTAGGACCCTCCATATTGTACTCATACATATTATAAAACCACAAGCTTGGCGCTTCATATCGCCAACTTTCTGGCGTTGGAAATTTATTGCTGTTGTTGCTGTTTTCTTCAGTATCAATTGATTGGACAGCAGAAACTAAAGAGATTAACTGTCCTGTAGTCCCTATCCTGTTTTGTAAAAGACATACATCAGTCCAACTAGAACAGCAGCATAATGTGGCTTAACTCTAAGTGTAAGTTCCTATCTGCATATGCACTGAATTGTGCTTAACAGGTCAGTTATTTACTGGGTTGAATTCTCAAGGAGGAAAACCATCACATTAGCTTAGCATCAAATGACAATGTCAATAGACTCATCTGGGCCGTCAAAATAATGTAAAAAAAAAAATCAAATTTGGATTAGTATAATTGTGATTATTTTTCACAGACAGACATAGCATTTGAAGTTGATTCCAAGCACCAATAACCACTTTTTGTCACTGAAACATATTGCTGACTTTACACTAAGTTATTTTAACTGCAGCATCTCTTTTGTTTGCATGTGGTTATGTAGTTTCTTGTGAGATCACGTGAGATGGCGCACGGCATCTGCTCGCTCTGTTAGTTTCAGATCTTGTAGTGTGTATTTAAATAGACTGAAGATCATCTGTGAAGTTGTGTTGCAAAACTCTACCCCTTGATGCTGGACAGGGAGTGGGCACAGGGTTTAAAAGCAGTGCCAGTGAGCAAAAAATACTTTTTAGATATTAGAAAATAGTGCTGCCTTAAAGTCTTATTGAAGTTACAGTTAAAGCTACGTTACTGCTAAACTAATGCAAAGTAATGGATGGTGATACTGTAAACTGAAACATACAGTTTCACACTTTTGACTGCATATCACTTCCCCTTCCTCTTTGTGTTTATAAAAGGCCTATAAATAGTGTTCGTACATACACATGCCTTGCACTTTTTAAGGTTTAATTGCTTTAAATCTGTTCATCTGAATACATTTATTTTTCGCATTGACAGCAGCAAATGTCTGTGGACACACATTTGATTTTTCAAACTGTTCCCACATAAGCCTTTGAATCTGCCCTCAAAAGACACTTTAGATTTCCTTCGGCACTTTGGGTTTGTCCCCCTATCTGTGTATTTGCCTGCTAACCACAGAATGATGAAAATAGACGGAAACAGAAGTGAGAAAGGGCGAGCGAAGCTCAGATGAAAGAGAGCTGTCTTTCTCTGTGTCTGTGCCACAGTGCCTGGCTGTGTTCGCACACATTCTGCTCCCTGGAGAAACTCAGGATTTAGAGGTCCAGTGTCACTAGAGGATGTCATTCAAAGACATTTCTGCTAAGACATTTTTGCCTCTTGCTGGAGATAGAAGGTCTGATTTATTTCTTCTCGACACAGAGGGAGAAGTGTGTAGAAAACGAGAGGATGGAAGCTGTCTGGAGCCTGGAGGGGCAACTGAAACGTTGAGAGGGAAACAGGATGAGAGGGAGATAGTTGGCATGGTGATGAGCTGACTGTTTTCACTTGTTCCTTCTCCGATGTTGAAAAAGGCAGTCTAGAGCACAAACTCAATATTCCATTATTTAATAAGGGTTAAGTAACAGACCTAAAAGAGCCATAGAGATGAAATTTCAGCTGTACTGCACATTCATTGTTGAACTGATAATGGTGATGATAAAATATTTTAGAAATAGCTTAAAGGTTAAGCTGCATTCTGCATTCTCATAGCGCCCATGGTCCTTTGACAAAGGCGTATTCATGCATTCATGCTTTAACAACCCGCAGGAAAAAAACAAATATATCTGCAAAAATAATGATGTTATGAAAAGTGAATAATAAAAAAGCTGGTCTGGGGTCCCTCAATTGGGAACTGATAATGTCCCAGTTAAAATATGTGGATTGTTTGGGTGGCCTACATGCAGTGATGGTAATCTGAGCTCTGTGGAGCTGAATGTGTTTACAACGAAATGGTTGTAATTGGATATAGGATTATTTAATTGCGTTGTTTTTTTCTGAATTGGTTGAAACTCGTCCCTTTATAAAATCCAAATGGCGTATTACCCAGACTACCAAAGACTAGAAACAGACCTGAAATTGCATCATCCCCATGAGGTTGCAGACAAGAATTAGTCTGAAGCATAACTCAATGTATTTTAAGAAAGGAAATTCATTCATTCATTCTTATTCCAGCTGTCATCGGGCAATAGGCGGGGTACATCCTGGACAGGTCGTCAGTCTATCGCAGGGCTAACAAGAAAGGAAATTAATGTTAGGAAATTAGTTGTTAGAAGGGATGGTGCATATATTTTGTTAGCATAAACTAGCTTACTCTCTAAAATTCAGCCATATTTGAGGTATGATTTCTTAGATATCACTCAGTCTGCAACGAACAGCTGTTTTCACTGTCATTCATTTTTCTATTAAACTATTAATAATATTAACATTAATTAATCACAAGTCTATTTCATTTTTAGACAATAGTGAAAAATGCCCAGGGAAGCCTATCAGATAGGTTGGTTGGTTGGTTGGTTGGTTGGTGCATTAGACAAATATTTCACCAACATTGCAAATATATTCACTTTATTCTTTCATATAAAGCAGAATAAACAAAGATCCATTCTCATTTCAGAGGCTGGAACGAGTACTGTTATATGAGTTGTTATTCTGTTATGTTGAATGTAATATCTCTGTAATGCCTTGAGGAAACTTCTGCAAATATGGTTACCAAATGTCACTGTAAACAAACAAAGTGTTTTTATTTCCACACAGTTCAAGAAGCATGTGCTAATTATGACACAAAATGAACACAAATGTCTAACAGAATAAAACAGTGACGTGATGGTCAGCTTCTTCATTGTGTCATCAAAATACTTCACTATATACATCTATTTAATGAGTGGACGGACAAGGATGTAAACTATTTATAGGTCATTTTGTTTAAAACATGCTTTAATCAGCATTAAATCATTTTTTAAAATAGATACAGAATATCATCTGTTGTCATTTGATTCATGTGGATATTAGTCTGCAGTTTTACTTTAAAATCTTTTTCAAACACTGAAGATCTCGTAGCTTCAAGTTTTGTTTCTTCTATTTTCTTTTTCACATGGTGTTTGCCAGTTTAAAATATGCAGTGTCTCAGGTCTGCACATCGTACCATCATGTTCAAGCAGTGTCAGCATCATTAAAGATAAGAATATCACTCATTTAGCAATTGGTTTAAACACTTCCTGTTCAATTATAGAAGGCCGTACCGCAGATGGAGGCTGAAACCTCATAACGAACTTAATTTATTGATGTGAAACTAGACTATTACAGTCTGTCTGTAAAGCAAAAAAGTGCCAGTCTCCCTGACAAAATGTGTAGGGTCGGGGCAGTTGATGATTGTGCACTTCACGTAACAGCCAAATGTGTACTTTCCTCATGTTTCCAGGCTGCTGAGAGAGCAGTGGATCAGAGCCAAGTACGAAAGGAACGAGTTTGAGTTTATCGAGAAGCAGGAGCCTTACTCTGCAGGTATGTTCACACTGATTTGGAAACATTTGTGGTATGAGGTAAACCCTCATCGGTTTATATGTTCCTCATTGGCCAAACACTAAGATGATTTGTTTGAATTTGTCCCTCGTATGAGTTCTTTATTGAGATAAAGAGAAAGTGCAGCATACAAACTATTTTTAACACCCACACCCCATAGGTGACAGAAACTAGCACCCTCCCCACCCCAGGTCTCCCTGCACTCACATAAGACACACTTTTTATTGTCATGTTGCACTCTGTCCTTCACCAGTCTATGAGCTACCTCCAACTCCTGTAGAGTTTTAAGGCAGGCTCCTTGTAATCGGGAAACAGAACACTCCATCGAAACTATATCAAGAAAGGAGTTGGCCCACTGTCACCAGGTCAAGAAATGTGGTGGTTGCCATCTCAGAGCCGACATTTTTTTGGCAGCATTGAGACCAGCCAATAGAATACGTCTCTGTTGGAGAGACAGATCAAGAGGGGAGTCATCGTTAAGTAGAAGAAACAGCAGCGAGAGTGGGCACTTGTCATGACAAAGTTTTTTTCCCATAATTCGGCCACCCACTCCTGGGTATTCCCAGTACATGTATAATAGGACCCCAGAACCCAGGATAATGAACATATTTCACAGTTGGGAGATGAAATGCTTTTAATAGAATGCTGCTTTCTAGGTGTAAGGTGCATCCTAGTGATAAATTTCATCCATCCTAGCAGATGGCTTCTTAGATATGCCACTCAGATTTTTCCATATTTTCCCCAACAAATATCTTTATTTGTTGCAGAAAGATCCCTATGCCATGTAGCTTCCACCGGCAGTGACTTGTGACAGTGTTGTGAAATCTCCTCATGCTACCTCAGTATAATATATCCCCAAGTCCTATACACTTGAACAAACTTCACAGTCAAGTAAGATGGCTGTCTGAGACGACCTATCTGATGTGCCTGAGACACTTGAAAGCAGAACGAATCAAGCCTCAAGTCTTTTGACCGGATAACATCCAAAAACAAAGTCTGACAGCATCAGCCAGGCCTTTCATGAATATTTAATAATAGCCTGTGTGCTGAAAGACTTTCCGCTTTCCAGTCACAAAGTGACATTTAAAGAAATTGCACACTTTCCCGAGATGAGAAAATTGATACCGCTCATGTTTATCGCCCTTTATGAGCAAGGAAACTGTCCGTCTGCACTTACAGTATTTGCGTGTGTCTGCCATTCAGTGTTTTGACAACCTCTCATCTGATTTACTTCACACTTGGAGAGGTTGCGTGGATGAACAGTTGTCATATTTTGGCTGAAAGTTGTTTTCTTCCCAGTTATCACGCAGGGGAAACAGAATAGCTAGGCAACAACAGTACATGGTACCCCAGGACGTTGGGACACTAAAACAATTTATCTGTGAAGGTTGCTAGTCCATCTAGGTCATGGTATATCCAAAAACAAAGCTAAACCAAAGCCAACTGAACTCGTTGGGCCTTGTTCACTTTTGCTCCTTCATTCCATCCACTCTAACAATTATAGGTGTTTATGTGGTCATTAACAGACCCTATTCACAAGAGTTTCTGGTGGGAACCACCCACAAATATTCCTAATAATAACCCCATCTCCCCACCATTCATTTCTACTTGTAGCTGCGAAATAGCTTCAAGAAAACCCAACAAGTCCAGCTAGCCTTGTTTTATTCTGGAGCTTCAAAGCAATGTAGCACCAGGTCTTTAGCATTGCCAGACAGCTACGACACAACTGTGTTATACTAAGTGTATTGCTCGGGGCTCAATAATGTACGATGTCAAGTTTGAATAAGCAGTTCTCGAGAAAGCTGTGATCTCAATTGCCTTATCCAAATAGGCACTTACACGCATGCTAATACCTTTTTAAACTGTGCTAATACACGTACAGTATACAGAGGTACTGCCAAGAGACAGTTAGCTTAGCATAAAAGCCGGAAACAGGGAAGGCAGCCAGCAAATGTAACACAACATACCCAACAGCGCCTATGAAGCGTTGCCTGGAGACCGAACACTACTAGCTGTTTCTCCTGCTTCCTGTTTTTAAGCTAAGCCTAGCTTAATAGACAGATACAGTGTGAGTGGTGTCAATCTTCTCACCTAACCGTGCAAGAAAAAAATACTGTTTTCTAAAATGTACAGTTTAACCCAGTCTTACTTAATACCAAGTGTTAATGTACAGCAACTGTCACTTCCACAGTATGTTAATAAAAACATACAGAGGTGTGAAATACTGTTTCTAATAGTCCCACTGTGTGACATATGTGCAGACAAGACAATAACAAAACAAGCTGTAAGTTTAAGAGCTACCCATACAAGGAATAAATGAATGAGTACTGTTCTTTCCAGATGCTATGATACAGGGTGCACGCCATTATTGACATATATATATATATATATATATATATATATATATATATATATATATATATATATATATATGTGTGTACTTGTACATATAGAATGAAAATAATTTTTACTAGAATAGATATTGATGAGTATTTTCAGTTACAAACAGACTATGCTGACGTCCTTCCTGTCATGTGTCACACTTTTTGTAGCGTTGGATGAGGAAGCCATGGTAGAAGTATAAAAACAGACACCTCCCCAGATCCATCCATGTCAAACGCACAAAATTTTCAATGAAAAAGTAAAACGTGGCTGGAATGTCTTCATGCCACGCTCGCGTCATTTACCCTTCGCTAAGCAGAACCCTGAGAACTCCTTGGATGATCATTCCCCAGCAGATACCGGTAGCAGGAATTCAATTACCCTGAAACATCTATTGGCGACTATCAAGCACTCACTTTCACCGTTCTTCTTGGACGTGCTTGGTATGTTTACAGTTCAAAGCATAGTCAGGCTGTAACAGTGTGGCTGCCACTCCCATTAAAACGGTGACTTTGTTTTGTTGGCAGTGGGTATATGTTGGGCCCATGCAAGTGTGTCTGCTAGTATACATTTCAAATCTGGTAGAACATGGTTCTCTCTGATTGGCCTGCGGTGATCTCATCTGTTTATTGTCACACACACCCACACACACACACAATTGTATGGCTATCTTTTTGAGGACAATCATTGACATAATCCATTCCCTAGCTTCTTACTCTATCCATCTCAAGTGCCTGACCCAAACCCTTACCCTAACCATAACCTAATTGTAACCTTTACTCTAAATCTGAGTCTTAACCCTCAAACAGCCTCGTAAAAAAGTGAGGGCCGGCCAAAATGTCCTCACTCCTATGGTGGAAAATTTAAAGCGGTCCTCAGAAAGATAGCTGTACAAGAGCACGCAATAAAGAGTGTGATAACATGAGTCATTCTTCCATCTCTATTTCTGCATCCGTCCTCTCGTCATCACTACTGGTTAAGTGCATGGCTTGTATACGGGCATCTCTGTTATTTGTGTGTGCAGCCGAAATTGACTATAAGCAGTAACCCGGCCTCCACGGCGGCCAGCATTGATCCGATATGCAAAGAATAGGAGGAATAAGAAGGGTGTCGGGGAGGGATACGAGGGTGGGGACAAGGAGGGCTATTGATCGATGAGGTAATGCCTGTGTAGGTGAACGTTTGATGTCAGAGAGTCACAGACTCAAAGAGAGAGACACACACACACACACACACACACACAGATGGAGTCGTATGAGTTCAGAGAATGAAAAGATAGAAAAGAGAGGATCGATGCGAATGAAGAGGACGCAAAAGAGAGCAGCCGAGTAGAGAGAGTGGGACCAGACATGAAAATGGGAAGGTTTAAATTTATAATGTCGGGAAAATTCTTATTTATTTTGTAACCACTGACACCGACACCATGGACTGGTCAGCAGGTCGCTCGATACTAAATTGTTGTGTCGACTTGCTCATTTCTAACAGAACTTAACCAAAGCTGCACTACTACATGTTTTCACATCAACAATAGATCAGATGACTTATAGGCGGTTTGGACTAATATGTTAAATTGATGCAGAGATTATGGTGACAGCATAGACCCCTACGCAGACCTCTACTGAGACCCCTACACAGGCCCTAGTGCCGTAACTGACGTGCACCTTCCCAAAATTGTATTTCTGTCAGCTTCTCCAACTCAGCAATATTCACATTGTTTATTTTGGATCAATAAAGATGGAACACATTGAGGAGAGGTTAACTGAGGAGGTTCATACAAACGTTTCTATGACTCGTCTTTGACAAAATTAGAGTGGAAGTTTCATTGCTATTGCTGCTTCATGAGGTGAAGCAGGAAGTGGAACATGAAGCAGGAAGTAGAAACCAAAATAAACCTGACTAGCAAAACAACACAGCACCGACTAGCGTTTGGGTGGCGTTTTTACAGAGCGAGCCAGACTGACAAGCACAAGTATAAATGGCTTACACCGACGTTGACTACGTGCGTAGATTACGGTGTCTTTGACCCACAGAGGTATAAACTCTGCTTTAAAAGTTACAAGCTGCTCAGTGTTTTAGCATTTGTTCGGTTATTGTATTATTTATGGTCGTCAAATGTACTGTTGCTACTGTTTTAGTTTGATCAGCAAATTTGAAGCTTTTTCCATAAGCAGTGTTTAACTGGCTTGTGATGAACACATGGCCCGCTCCCTGTCTAGCACCAAACAAATGAATTCAGCAGCTAACTGATGAGCACGTCACTATATCGGCATCTTGTTTAGCTTCTACCAAGTAAACTTAAACCATATTGCATTAAGTCAGAGTATATTTTTAATCTTTCAGATGTCCGCCTCCACTCAATGTAATGCAGGTAAATGTAATTTAGTGTTAATCTCAAATGAATGGATGTATAATGGCAATGTGAATTTACAGAAACCCGATCCACGCTGGCTGAACGACCTAGTGACCTCGCAGTGAACTGTCTTAGATTCCAAGAAAAACACTGACAGATGTTACTCGTTGTACCTGAATATTAAAAGCTAAGCAACTAAAACGTACCTGCATGATTAGATACCTCCGCAGGTGAAATGAAACCGTAGGAATGACAGTTTATTTGACAATTAGCGCTCACTATAAAACCTCCATTAGCACTCATGGCTAAAATCTAAATGAGTCACTTGTTTGCAGCTTCCCCCGGTTAGATATCTTAGATATCTTCCTCGCGTTCAAGCTACAGAAATAGATCCGGATTAAACAGAAAACACTTCACAGCGTGACAGAAATAGTAGATAAAAAACAGAGAAGGAGGTGGTGTGGGCAGAGAAGTTTACCAAAATAGGCCAAAGACAGCGAAGAAGAAATTACAGACTATAAATAGACCAGTATGTCATTAACATAGAAAAGGATGCTTGATGGACAGGGACAATAAGATCTTCTCGTGTGGTGACTCATGCTGCATTTCCTGCTATATTCTCCCATCTTGATTGTGCCTTCTTCAACGCTATTCCCATTTTCTCCCTTTCCAATAATCTTTGATCTCAACTTATGCGAAGTATCGTCTCACTATTACTGTTGCAAATGCGTCCTCTGTTGATGTCAGGTCTGTAGCCTAACAAACCACATGTTTTTTTTTTTTTGTATTTGTTTTTGTTTTTTTAATATCTGCCCAGGGTATCGAGAGGGGTTTCTATGGAAACGAGGACGAGACAACGGTCAGTTCCTCAGCCGAAAGTTCGTCCTGTCAGAGCGGGAGGGAGCGCTGAAATACTTCAACAAGCAAGACGTAAGAAGTGCAGTCGAATTTAGTGTGTGTTTGCTGGTGCAGCGTTTCACTTTGGTAAAAGTCAACCGTAGCTGGGATGAGGATAATTTTAACTTGTTTCTCTGTCTTCCTCAAGGCCAGGGATCCTAAGGCAACAATGAAAATCGAAACTCTCAATGCCACCTTCCAGCCGGCCAAGATTGGCAACCCCTGCGGCCTGCAGATCACCTACCTGAAAGACAACAGCACAAGGAACATCTTCGTTTACCACAGTGATGCTAAGGTACACTGTCACACACTGACAGTATCTGTACGCATACACGCTTTCTGTTGCTTTTAAAAAACGTCTAAGTGCAAATTATGGAACACTGGTAGAGCATTGGTAGTATAATATGCATGGCTTCTGTTTAAATACACTTCATTATTAATTTCCCCTTGGAATTTTTCCAGTGCAGCTCATTTATACATTCAGAACGTTCTGAAGAAAGAGTGCAGTGAGTCATTTTGTGACTGCAGGACAGCGACCGTGAGAGCAAAGTGCTGACTTTTTAGCTCAAATTTGATTATGCTTAGATTCTGAGAATTGTCTCTATTTTAAAGTCAGAGGGCTTTGTTAAAAAAAAAAAAAAGCTGTCAGAGAGGTGATAGCTACAGTTCTGACACCCTCAAAGCTGAGAGTCAGGACACTTATAGTTCCATCTGAAAGCCAGTGTGCTGAAGAACAAAGTCAGAACATGAGAAAACTTGTTCGACTTATGCTTCCTTTCGCTTTCTGTCTGTTCCTTTCAATTCCTGCCACCGTTACTGCTGATTTAGCACAGTACCCACTTTTTATATTATTTTATATAACTGACCATTTGTTGACCCTCTGATTGTAACCAAATGGCCCCTACTATGTTTACTATTGCCATAAATAAATCAGATGTCAAAATGAGTGAGAACAGGAAAAATTAGGGGCAGGAAATGGTTCAAATGTGTGCATGGGCTACTTAAACAGCCTTACGATATCCAGAACACAATCCTGGAGCAGTTTTTAGTCCTTTCTCTGAACTGGAAATATATACTGAGATGTGTCGCCTCTTGATTCGGCTATGTGGACGACCACACTGGCAGTTCAATACGCTATTGTCTGCAAAATACCTACATATGTTACATGTACATTTTACCCACCGGTACATGAGAGGTTTTGCCCAGTAGTAGTCCCATTGGCCATTATTTCCACATACAGCAAATGAGGCCTCTATTTTTTCTCATGGATCAATATATTTAGCATTTAAATATGTAGCTGTAAAAGTCATGTCATCTACAAAACTGTCAACAGCATCTCAATTCCTTTTGCTTACACTTAGAGGATATATTACACTCCTGGCTCCAGAAATAATGCCTCATAAAGTCTAGAGGTAGCATAGGGGCAAAACAGCTAACATTAGCTACAATGCTAATACAGGCAGACATTAGCTAATAGTTTCAGTTTTCTTCCGCTGCCCACACAGTTTTTTTCCACATTTTTGAAGAATCACAGTGGAGACTTTATGTAAAGGTTTTCAGGGTTTCCCTAGCATGGCTATAGTTTGGCTAACCTAGCAACAGTAACACAGGAAGTCCAGGCCTTTACAAAGGGTCAGTTGTCAAATATGCTTCTTTCATTCTGTTTTATCCTTGAATCGGCAACAAAGCAGAAGTAAATTTGTGTCTTGTTGAGTTCTGTTACAGATAATCTTTAGATTTTATTTTATAGGTCCCAAGGTTTCCATGTAATTTTATGTAGTTTCTTAGCAATGATGCGAAAAATAGAGCGAAGGAGTGAAGGAGGCACTCCACTGATTTATTACAGTTGCACAATTTCCAAAGAATTTCCTCAAAATAAATCTTTAAATGACTCTGAGTGGAAACCGCAAACTAAGAGCTATCTAAAGATCAGTAAATCATCATTATTCTTGTTGAACTGTCTTTTATATATATTTATTGGGTTTTGTATTTGGCTAATAATGATTTTGCGCAGTTAGGTAAATTGCTGCAGCGAAGAGACGATCAATATTACACCAGCAGCTACTTGTAGTTTAGAAACATTTGCAAAAACACACAAATAATTTAATTAAATGTTCTTGTTGTACTTAAAGGAGAATTATGGACGCTTAAAAACTAAAAGCCTGCGCTCATTCTCCATTTGAACCTTCTTCATTCTGAGTTCAAATTGAATTTTTTTTTACTGCTGAGCCTCATGATGTGGCTACATCCGTGGGATTTATGACTAAAATAGAAGCAGGGAGAGACTTAATCAAAAATGAGAAGATTAAAGAGAAGAAAACCACGGATATTAATAGCCTTACAGTGAACTGAAAAGAAGAGTTAGAGGGAGCACTGCCCCCTCTGCTGGTTGAGAAATGTCACTTCAAGGCTGGAAAGGAAAGGGTTCACTGGGTTTACTCCAAGTCGCTTTCACTCTCTCTTTTTGTGGTGGAGTTATTGACAGCTCTGCAGCATCCACACAGCACAGACACCTCTGAGTACACCTTACCGTGTGTGAAAGATGCGTTCACTGGAATCCGGACAAAAGAAAACCATAAACTGTATTCGTTCACAATTCAGAATAAGCACTTTAGTAGATCGTACGTCTAGGAGGACGTGTTGCCACTGAGAGCATTTGTTTTTCTTCACAGGAGATGGTCGACTGGTTCAATGCCATAAGGGCGGCCAGGTTCCACTACCTGCAGGTGGCCTTCCCTGGAGCTAGTGATGAAGAGGTGCAGAAGCATTTGCATGAATGTCTCTTACTGACTATTAAACACGCTGCTCTCATTGGCTGACTGCGTTGCTTTTAGGCCGTTTGGAGGCCAGCAGCTGTTTTATAATCCTGAGAACAAGTGTGATGTTCAATATTTTATGTGCGCTTTTATTTTGACATGGTACTCCCTCTCTCTTTTTTCTTTGTTTGGATCCAGCTGGTACCAAAGCTGACCAGAAACTTTATGAAGGAAGGCTTCATGGAGAAAACAGGTCCAAAGGTTTGTGCTGTAGGGCCGAGATATTGGGCATTTATAGGATGAATCACCTTTTTCAAACCTGCATGATGCATCGTCTATTAGCACGTTGTAGACTGTCAGCAGATGTGAGCATTTCAAGTTGTATCATTTTCACTACAGTGTCTAGAGGCCTGAAATGGTACATGCATATGATGCACAAGGCACTGAGTAATGCCTGAGCCAATAATAAGAATATGCAACATTTAAGGTCTGTTTTGCTTTGCCACAGCACACAGAGGGCTTCAAGAAGAGGTGGTTTACAATGGACGACAGGCGACTCATGTATTTCAAAGACCCTCTGGTAAGAAGAACTTTTGCTGCGGTTGATTCGTACGTCGCTTGCCTTATTTTCTAACGACTTCCGCGTCTCCCACTCTCCGTCCCCCAGGACGCTTACGCCCGAGGCGAGGTGTTCATCGGCAGCAAAGAGAACAGTTACACCGTCCTGGCCGGCCTGCCCCCGTCCACGCAGGGCTACCACTGGAACCACGGCATCACCATCGTCACGCCGGACAGGAAGTTCCTCTTTGCCTGCGAGACCGAGGCCGAGCAGCGGGACTGGATCGCTGCTTTCCAGAGGGTCATCAATCGACCAATGAGGCCGCAGGAGTATGCAGGTCATTAATCAGAACAGCTGAGCCGTGATTTGAATTGAAACAGCTTCACCCAGAAAAACAAAACAATGAAACATGCTGCTTTTTCAAATTTTTTTCTTCTGCAGTATCAGCAAAATAACACAGTATACATACAGCCCTTGCAATACCATGTAAGAACGTACATTTACACTGCAAGCCAGTGATAATAAATCATATTTAACACATTCCATATTGATTACTATTAATTATAGCAAACAACCTCATTCCCAACACAGAGTAAATTTTAACTGTGATGAACTGTATCAGTAGAAAAAAGTTTGAAATGACCTCTTTATTCATAGATTGATAGTGAAATTGTACAACTTATGGTTATTATTGTAAAGATAAGTCAATTTAATGATCAGTCAATTGAAAAAACAATCCATAGACTAATTGACTAACTGAAAAAAATACAAATCAATAGCAACAAATAATAATTTTTTTTACAGCCAGTTAGCACGTTCTAAATGTACATCTGACATTTTAGTGACATTATTTTATTCCATGGTAATAAATGCTAATCTTATCATTAACAGAGGTTTTAATAATTGGCTTCACTTTCAGTTTTTAGTTAAATTACTGTAAAGTCAGTCCAGGTCTGTTGTGTAAACCCCAGCCAACTAAACTAAATCGGACAAATACAATTTGTCTATAGAGACTCGTGCCAAGACTGATTTCTCTGCCGCTAACATACTGAAAAGAAGCCTTTGGAAAAAGGCTGTTTCTGATATAAAACCACACAGCACCCTGGGGATCCGCTGGGAAAAGACAAATATGTGTTGAATTAAAAAAAAAAAAAAAAAAAACTTGAATATTTAACTCAAACGCATCCTGGCTCCCAGCATTGTCTATTCAAAAGAATTAGAATCTGTGCATTGATGGAAACCACATTTCACTGAACTCTGCGTCGTTCTGTGTGTTTGTCTCTGCAGTGGAGGCCCATTTTAAACACAAGCCTTGAAGCCTGCAGGAAGCCAAAGCTGAAGTGGACCGGCCCAGTCTTGTTCAGATCAGAGGTAGCTCCGGTGTGCGGCCACAGACCGTGGGAGGAGGTGGTGGGGTGGATGGGGGGGTCATGAGGGGACATGGGTAAAAAATAAATAAATAAATAAATAAATAAAAAGAGAGACATGAAGATGAATAAAATGATAGAGGGACTCCAGTATGTGTAGAAAACTTAAAACTCTAATGGAACTCAAGGCCCCGTGCGGGGGTAGATGATGTCATCACTACTGCGCCTACCAACCTCATGCTGTACATTATCATGCCAGACACCCCTCCTTTCCTTAGCCATGTGGACCCCCTTCCCTTGCAACAAATTCCCCTTCCGAGGATTTCGTCTTGTGAATGGTTCATTCTTCCTGTAATCTATTGTAATTATGTAATCTAGGGTGGTGTCACTGCTGAACAAAGACAATGCATTGTTAATTTATTGAATGTACAGTTTTGATGACAGTGGCTTACCGTGTGCGTGCGTGGAATTGTGGCGTTTTCATTGAGGACACTGCGAGGTTGAACCTCTGGCGCTGAGACCCTGCTAAACCTGAATCTACAAAGTGCAGTTACCAACAAATATGCATAAAAACACACACACACAAACTCTCAGTGAACACCGCCGCTGTTAACGTAGCCTGATGGGCATCCAGGCAGGGTTCTTTTAAAACCTCAATCTGACAACTGTTCTCTTTATTTATTTGTACTGGTGAACATACTGAGTCATTGTAGACAGTCATTGCTGCTTTCAAGGATTGTAATGTGACGGGATTGTAATTTATATAACACTTCTACAGCTACATTGATTTTCTTCTTGTTTTAAAGACACATTGTTGGGTTGGACCTTAAATCACAGTGGTAGTTTGTTTCATCATAAATCATTAATACAGATGAACCTCAAACCAAGTGGCAGTGTTTGAATTGTCCTCCGTGTCTATTCGTCTCTGTCTTCTTTGTGTTGCTAACCCCACACATTGTCAGATTCTTATTAAAATAATAGTGAATGCTGTGTTCATGTACGACTGGGTCACATACTAAGAAGTTTTCAGGACATTTGACAACATAGGTTGTCTTGAAACATACTGTCATGGTGTTATGTTTATTATATGTTTTCCTCAAGGCACACACCTACCAGAATTGCCTAGTCGTTTTGAGCATGTGTCCTGCAAAGGCCGTGCTATTATTTAAAGTGCGTTTATGCCCAGTTTGTCCAGCAGATGGAGCTATTTTACACATAAATGCTCCTGAGATTCACAGAAGAAGATGCCAGTCTGTAGAAGAGATTAAAATCATTCCTCGCTGATTACTTGTAGGAATAGTTTGACATTTTGGGAACGCACGCACTCTGATTAAATTTTGATTAAAAGCTGTCACCACTCCAGTGTCAGTCCATTGAAACACCGCTGATTTTGCATTGCGCTGCTGTAATATTGTCAAAATCACAGTAGACACGCTTTAGTTTTAAATAGCAACAAATTCTTGCAGCAGAACCAGATCTATCTAGTCCGGGTGCATACATTTCCCACAATGCAACTTGAATTCACAGCTTGGCTGGAGATTTGGTTGTGCAGGAGCAGCAAGTGAAGCTAGGAGAAACTAGCTTCAAGCAGAGATATGAGGCAAACTAGAGAGTTGGAAGGCTCCTTTCTTTATTTATATCATTGAGTTTTCATATGCTCCACATTACCAATAATAGAAAGCTAAATGAGAAATCCACACCACAGTCATGAGACTGAATGCAGACTATATGAGCTAATTAGGTTTTTCACAAACATGACTAACTAAGGTAAAGTATTGCCTAGAAAATTTGCTGTTGTAATAGTCTACTATCAGAACAGCAAACAATAAAGCATTTTCTTCCATGCCTTGTTGGTGATATTAAGATACAAACACTATTTAGCCTCTGTAATAGATTGTATTTTTTGGCTATTGGGGTATGATATGTGTCATAGTGTTTCTTTTATGCAGGAAGTGTGGAATATTTTAGATAAACTGAAAGAAATGAAAAAGAACAACTGATATTTTCTGTGAAGGCAAAACTAAAGTGCCAAAAAAATGTAAATTATAGGTCTTCTTCAAAATTGAGTCAGTTCGACACTATAACAAGTCTTCCATGTTAAAATGCCTAAAATGCCCTATTGCTATTTTTTTCATTCATGACAACTCTACGAGTGTTTATTTTTTTATATAACTCGCCATGTAATTTAATCATTTCAAGGCTTAAAGCTAAGTATAATTAAGGCTACGTTCAGTAACAGGTGGGTTCCTTTGCAAGATTTAGCCAATATGGCGACAGCTGCAGCCACCACGCTGAGCTTCGAAACTTCAGGAATCCCGTTGATGATGTCACGCAGGGTTCACCCATTTATTTATTTGATTTTTTTAATAAATCCAATGAAAAAGAGATATTCCATCCAGCCTTACAGCTCAAATAAACACCCATGGGAGTAGGTGGGACACTCATGTTGAGAGTGGAACACCTACCACAGGAGAAAGTGTGAAGTGAAAGTCTGCTGGCGTAAAAACGTCACCTCCGCAAACTTCCTTCCACCGGCTCCGGGGATTCGCGGACATGTGGCTAAATCAATGTTGCTTCTGTCTGGCCGTCTTGTTGTCGTTGGCAACCGGGTTGTCATGGTAAACTGCTGAGACAGTGAGCCACTGAGCAGCGGCGGCCAGGTCGGTCCCGCACAGGAAGCGTTTAGCGCCGGGTGGAACCTCTGCTCAGCGGCCACTGGGTTTGTCCTGAAGATAATCTGGATAATCTTAACATTTCTTAAAGGTAAAGCTGCTTCTTTACTACATGGTGCAGAGGTTTAGCCTGGATATAATAATGTGACACTCCGAAGTGTTTTCTATGTTATAGGTCAATGGTGTTTCTTGTGGTGCGTCTGGAAATCTTAGTCCAGCTGTCCTGTCCATCGGACACAGGCCCTGATGGACAGGACAGCCGGAGCTGAGACTGTGAAATCCACTAATCTTCTCACAGGAAACCCGGCAGGAGCAGCTGTCGGACTGGAAACAACCTGGAAATGAAACAGCAGCGGAGGACGTAAATGCCTTAAACTAAAGATTTTAGGTGATACGTCAAAGCCCTAACCATACATCATCACCCTGAAGCTCAACCAACCATGGGAAGAAACGGGCACCAGAACAAATGTTTGACTCAAGTACAAGGTGTGAAAGGTTTTGCAGCTTCATTCTTCATTTCTACATTAACTAAGAAGGAAAACACACAAGCTCTTGGGTCATTACTGATGTAAAGCAGGCATCCTGGCTGAAGAATAATGATCCCTGGGGAAACACGTGGAACCAGCCAGCTCTAGTGTGGAAAAAAATTGTAAAACCTACAACACCTTTGTCTTAAATAGGTGCTACTTTCATAACAAAATGTCACTGGTTTTAATGGAACCTTTTAGAGTCCAAAGCAAGATCAGATGTCACATGTTTTTTTGCTGTTACTCAGAAGAGAGACAAATTCAAGGAAAAACACTGAACACAACCATTTTTTTTTTGCATGAAAATAGACAAATGTAGCGACATATCGACACGAAACAGTGCCAAACCATATCAGTTCAGGTTCATTTAACTCGTCTTTGTCAGTCTACTTGTGAGGCCACATTTTGGTCCTCTTCAAGGCCTGCTGAGAGAAGTGTAGCTCGGCTGCTCCCAGCCAGAGGGGGGACTGTGTGGGGGCTGCGCCAAGGCCAGGCTGTTGATAAGTGGCGCGGCGTAAGACCTGCGGGAGGAGTGGAAGTAGGGGTACTGATACAGACTGGCAGGGTAGCCGGAGAAAGCACTGTAGAAGCCGGAGCTCTGAAGGTCAGTGTAATCTGATTGATTGGGAGGAGAGGAAGACGAGGTGGAGGAAGGGCCTGAGCCTGAGCCCAGGGAGGTGTACTCAGGTTGGTGTGATGCTGGTGGCGGTGGCGGAGGAGTGGGGGAGGAGGTGGAGGAGCTGTAGTGACCCGGGCTCATCTGCTCGGTTTTTATCTGGGGTTTATGGCTGCCGACTTCAAGTGTCCCGTGGGCGTCGCGATTGGATGAGGACGGCGTTTTGGGCGTCCAGCCGGGTATGCCGTGGGCGTGACAGTGACTGCCGGGTGGGATGAATGATCCGGCGGGGTGGCCGGTATCCGGCGGGGTTAGGACAGCGGTGCTGTGGCTGTTTGGAGGCAGGTACTGGTCGAACTCGTGGACGTCAAACCCATCCATGGTGCCGATGACGTCTGTGCTGAGCTCGGAGATGTCCACATTGCTGAAGTCGATGTTCTGACGGTTGGGAGCAGAGCCGATGTCCACAGGGCGACGGCCCTCGTGTTTGGTCCCCACGTGCAGGTCGATTTTAGGGGTAGTGGGAGGTGTTGGGGGCCCGTGGGACTGACCTGGAAACCAAAACAAAGGAAACACAAGTCCGTTTACTGCATCAGAGCATTAAGCAAATGACTTGAAATACATGGTGTAACTAAAGGTATGTTAAACTCCATTCACCTGTCCTGTCTGGGTGGTAATGGTGGGGCAACTCTCCTGTACCGCCTAGCCTGCCCACTCCCGGATCTGTTTTATACAGGCCCTGCTGCTGCTGGACCAGTCCGGGTCTGCAATCCACTTGGCCCGGTTTGGCGTTCTTGCGTCTCCGAGGCTGGTACTTGTAGTCCGGATAGTCCTTCTTGTGCTGCAGCCTCAGCCTTTCGGCCTCCTCGATGAAGGGACGCTTCTCCGTTTCAGAGAGAAGTCTGCGGAGGAGCGGCACCAGTTAACGGAGAACGGAAATCGCTTGGACATTTCAGAATGGACTGCATGCTGCTGTATGTTCAGTACTGAACACATGTCAGTAATTCCATTAGACTAGAAAGATTTTCCTGCACGCTGCTGTTGAATGTTGTAGTACTGTAGATACTGTATATAAGTACAAACATCAGGTTTTTGTCTTTAGGGAGAGGTGTGTACACTGTGCTGCTTTAATGCAGGACTGTTCTGTGTATGCATTTAAATGGTTTATTCACTGAATATTCTGAATCTTGGCATAACAAAATACCCACGTGGTGGCATTAGTAAAGAATCCCCTGTGAGCAAATGATCTCAGTAAATGATATGTTCCATTTTAGACCACTTCTACTGTGTTACGGCCCATTGTACAGGGAAAGTCCTGATAAGAGAGCTTCTCATTTTTAAATAAGAGTTTGAAGTGAACTCCGACTGTGGCAGTCTTGACAGCGCATGGGTGGTACATGCAAGCGCTCATTAGTTGAAAACGAAGATCCGTGAGAGCCAATACTCACCGCCAAAGTTTCCCCAGCGTCTTGCTGAGCTCAGCGTTGTGCAGATGGGGATACTGGTCGGCCAGCTTCCTCCGCGCCGCCTGCGCCCAAACCATAAACGCGTTCATCGGTCGCTTCACGTGAGGTTTAATTTTCAGCCCCTTCTCCCCCTGACTGGGCATAGGCACCAGAGACCAGTCGTAACCCTTCAGGACCTGCGACACCGCGTCGCGGATGCAGGCGGGAAACCGCTCCTCCTCCGGGCTGCTCTCTGGCTTGTGCGTCATCCCGGACGGGTGCGCTGCCTCATGCGCTTCGGAGCCTGTCGGAGACGTCGGGGACTCTGAGTCCGATCCGTGCTGGGACACGGAGCCTTCACTGCCCGCTGGACTGCACACTTGCTCCCTCAGTGACTTGTTTTCCTCAGTCATGTTTGGTTCTCAGAATGTTGTCCTAAATTGCCGAGGAGCTCTCCAAGTGCGTAAATGCGCACAGCTCTGTGGGAAGACTTGTATGACCACGAAGACGAGTAAGATCCCAGATTTCGTGTATTGAAATTGCCATTCCCTTCCACATCCCCCTCCACGGCCAAGAAAAGTTTGCCGTGCCACTGCTGTAATATTTCAACGCCTTTTAGCACCTTACTCTCCACCCCTCTTGTCCTATTGGTTTTGGCTAAATTCGAGATTCTCCTAGATTGGCATAACGACGCAGGAGGAGGCAGAGAACGGACACAGTCAATATTGGATTAAGAATTCGGAAACTTTTAGGAGAGTTTGGAGAGTTGTAAGGTGATTATAGTTGAACCTGGACCTTTTTTTTTGGCCAATTTGATTTTGTTTGTCAACGCAACCAGCATGCTGGTGTTACGTTTATTTTTTAATACCTGTTCCGGGCTTATTTAATCTTGTCTATGCAAAAACTGAACTAAAACTGAACTAAAACTAGATTTTTATTAAATAATTTATTTAAATAATAAAAAAATAAAAATGAATAAACTTACAATACAATACAATGCAATACAAGAGGCCCTATTTTTGATGAGGTCTGGATACCCATTACACCACTGTCCAAGTTTTTATTTTGCTGTTGTAATTCTATAATTTTTTGAAAATATGTCAGTTATTTAACCACGTGCATCAGTATATCGTTTTTGCAACCCATTTTCTTTATATTGTATTGTAATTTTCTGTATTGCTCTATTTTGTTTTATTATTATTATTCTTGGTAAATAAATTATAATAAGCTTTGGGGGTAAATGATCCCTGCATGCTGCGTACAAATGCTGGAAACTAATGACATGCGTTCACATTATGTACACTATATATGAAGGCCATTGCTTTTACATTTTTACGCAACATATTAGTTAGATATCAATTAACACATTTAAACCAATCTTATAAAATATTATTAACAAGCTGATATTTAAAATATTAAATAAGTAAAAAAAAAAAAAATGCTTTACTAATAAAATGCCTCGTCAAAAACACAAACATAATACATAAAGCCATTTTATTATTATTATTATTATTATTATTATTATTATTATTATTATTATTATTATTATATAATATCAAATTAATAAATAGGAAAGGTATGAAAATAAATAATACTTCCGGGTCTGTTTCGTCACGTGACCGTGAGTTCCGCGAACATGGCGGCCGGCGGTGAAAGTTCAGAAAGCTCCGTGAGGAAAAGGCGTGTGGACGGTAAGAAGACAGAGACGGAGTCGGCTCTCGGAGGCGCCGATAATGGAGCGAACACCAGCAGAGACACGGGGAAGGGAAAACGACTTCAGACGTTGCGGCCTGGGACTTACTGGCTCACTCGCATCGTGCTGCTGCGCTCCGTCGCCTTTATTTACTGTGAGTATGTTGCCATGAATGTGGGTTATAGGGCACTGATGCAGATGTTTCCTAGCTGGAAATGACATGAAACTCCATTCAGTTTTCTGTGCCTCTTGTTTTGGCGTTCTTGGCGCTTACTTGCCAGCAGAGCTGTCCGTTTCCAGCCACCATAACCAGAGCTGGAGCTGATTTCACTGAAGTGGCTGTCATGTTTTACTAACAACACTCATATATAAGACCACAATACACCTGAACGGCCTCTGATGGGGCAGCTGCTCCATCTGCTCCCTCATCCGGCTGGAGCAATGTCTGGAGGCGTCAAATGATCTGAATTCCAAATAAAATATGCATCTGTCTTCATCCTTTCCTGTCTCTCATCTTCTGCAGTTGTGGCATTCAGCGTTGCCTACAACCAGAACAAACAGCTGATAGGCGAGCGCGGCCTGATGCCCTGCAAGAATTACCTCAACAGCGTCAAACGCTACGTGGGAGGCAAGATAGGCTTGGCCGCCTTGGCGTACACCCCCTCCATCCTCTGGTTCTTGGACTGGAGTGACATGGATGCCAACCTGGATGGCATCGCCCTGGTGGGGATGGCGCTGTCTGGGTTTGTCTTGGCGACGGGAATGGCCAACATGTTGATCATGGTGTCGCTGTGGGTGCTTTACCACTCCCTGGTCAACGTGGGACAGCTGTGGTGAGTGTGGGATTTGACGCTGGGATGGGTTTTTAAAATATTCTCACGCGGATACCGATTGTCTTTGAGAATTTTCAACATTTCAGCGTAAAAATTACTCAAAACATCTGCGGATTTTCTCAGAGGCGTCATGTTTAGAGATGAAAAAACACTTGGTACCAGTTTCAGAACCTCATCTCGTCCATGAAACATGGCGACCGATGAATTCTGAATTACAGCAGTTAACAAATTCTAAAAGAAAATGGCAGGACATCTGTGTGTGAGCTGAATTTTAAGAGAAACTGTGTCAATATGGAAGACAACAAACCCATAAAAGTTTTGGACTTTACAAGTCAAAGTCCTGGCAATGGCAAAATCCAGTCAGTTTGTTTAAGAAAACCCACCAACATCTCAGAGCTGAAGCAATTCTGTACAGAGGAAAGGACTAAGATTCCTCCAAACCGCTATAGACGACTGATGAGCAGTTATTGCTACATTTAGTTACTGTTAGTGTTGCACAAGGGGATCACACTAGATACAATATACTATACTTACAGATATGTGCAAATGATTCATTTTCTTGAATAAACAAATACACAAGTATATAAACAAGTATAGTAAATAATAGCTTTTCAGACGTTGTATTTTATTCTAATTTATATCCTGACCTCACCAGAACTGCATCCGGCAAACTTTAATAATAAATATGAGACTATGCAATTTGGAATTGAAAAATGCAACAACAACAAAAAAAAGAACGATTATTGGACTGGAATTTGTCAGTGGAACAGAAACCCAGCAACAAATGAATTCTAGTTTTGTCTCAGTGTCCTCTGGAGACGGTTACCGTCTGGCCAATTCATTATTGCAGCTTTAAATAAATTTAATCTTGACTGAATTTGACTACAATCTTTAGTCAAATTAAAATCACTACTACTTTGTTGTCATCCTTAAGTTGAGAACGTTGAAACGTACATTAATGTTTGCTTACACAAGACAAGAATAAATAGAAAAGTTTTCTGCAGCTACTTTTTGTCTCCGTAGTAGTATAATACGTTAAGTAAGAATAAGCAAAAACATTCTTACAGTAAAAATTATAAAATGTTAATGTGTCTTTATATCTGTACTTATTAGTGGATTAATCCATTAAAATAAAAGCGTTTCTGAAAAAATTACTACTTTTTTTTTTAGGAATACATAATTAATAATATATATTAATTATTCAATCAAACTGATGCATAATCTGTGTAATATTCATAAGGAAAATAGATCTTTTGTGCTTTCAGCTCGTTCTGCTGCCACCAAGTGGCCAAAGAAACAAATGTTGCAGCTTTAACTGGCGACTGAATCAAACTCAAGTCAATCCTCGCTAATTAAATGTGAAGCAGTCCATCAGTATTCTTACGTTGCTTTCTTTTTTTGTTTTCTTTTATCTCCTTCTAGGTACTCCTTTGGTAAGTGAACTGTGGCCTCCTTTGTTTGTCCCCCTCCTCCAAAAGAACCAGTGGACTAGAGGCAATGTATTCATGTGAGACAGGTTTTGCTTTCATTTGTAATTTTTGAGTCAGTGAAACTGATTTGGTGACACCCATACAACAAACCCCCCCTTACTTTAGTTAAGATTGAAAGGAAGAGACAAAAAGAGATTTCTTGTTCAAGATGTTTTAGCAGTCATAATACGGTTTAATAGTAATAATAAATTATGTACAATGTGTTGCTTTCACATCGAACCCATTAAGCTGTCATGAATGTAATGCTAAAGACAGAAAAGCAATAAAAGAGTATGAATAAGAGGCTGCATGTACGGCTCCAGCCCAAATAAGTGGCGAGGTCAGTGGCAGCTAGTTGACTGGCTAATGATGCTTTGTAGTGAGAGACGCCAGGCCCCTGTCTGTGGTTGAGAGTTGTGGCTTCTATTACCCCTAAAGAGTTTTTTCTTTTTCTCTCACTCTCACTGTCTTTCTCGTCGAGTCCGTGTTTTATTTTGGACCGATTATCACTCTGGCTGACAGTGCAGCTTGAAGTCTGCAGACGAAGCTCCTCTGATATTTCCCAAGTCTAGACTCCAAACCAGAATTTTTTGCTGCTAGGAACATTAGTGGCAGACACTGCTCTCTAACTTAAACAAAAATTTCAAAGCTACAAAATTGCATTTAGAAAGATAAACATGAATCTCATAGATAGCGTTAGAAAATATGGTTCACAATTTTGATCTGGGCTCAAATATCTGAACAAATATTGGATGAACTCTCATTGAATTTTGCACCAACATTGTTCCCAGAGTAGAATCCTGTCGTCTCGGTAGTCGCTTTTCCTGCCAGGTCCAAGTTTTCATTTATGGGCTTGGTCCAGACATTTCTGGTTATGCCTGTGGTGGATGGATTTTGCACAGTCAACCTCCTCTATATATGAATTATTGAATTCAATGTTTTTTCTCTAATTGCACTTAAAGAGAAACACTTCTTTGAATTTAAACATGTTTGTTATTACATTCAAGTCTGTCTCATGATTAATCTTGAGAACATCAGAAGACATACTACATAAATCCATTTGTAGTAAAAATACACTGTAAAACATGAATTGGTTACAGTGGTTTCAATATTTTATATTCCCCAATGTTTGCACAAAAGCTCTTACCATATATTACTAATAAAAATATGCTAGAATACTAACCTGGAAATGCTCATTTTTAAGGAAGCATTATACTTGCTACATGTCAACATATTAGCATTATCATTATAAGCGTATAACGATGCTAGCATTTATCTTGTAGCAAACGCCTTAATAAATATCTTTAACCCATTAGGACCAAAGTTAAGCTCTGAAAACATATTCTTAAACATTTTTTAAAAAAAAAATACTTAAAAAAACTTAAAACTGACATTGTATATAGCACATGTTTTTGTGTACAAAACTTGCACACCGTCTCTGACATTAAGTTTTATTGTATTTGTTCCAAAAATTGCCAAAACTGGGCATGATTTTACAGTCCCCTCGCGTCTTAGGAGCATAAGCAGAAAATATTTTCACACGCTGATAAAAGAGCCACAGGACAATACAGATCATTTTCAGGCTTATGTCACAATGTCAGTGGTACGGTTTTATGTGCTACTAGCAGTACTGGAACCACACAATAAAAAGGAGGACTACTGCTTTCCACGATCGAGCTGGTTGTCAACAGCGACTGACAATGTTGGGTAGGGACTTACGTTTTGACAATTTCATCATGTATGGTGGCCCTGACTGGTCAAAAAGGTTTATGAGGCGTGAAAAAGATAGTAAAAAGCCTTGGAGTCGAATGTGTAGATGAGATTGACGCAGGCTGAGGCCGTATTTATTTTTAAGCAACATTTCTCTGTAAAAATGACTGAAAATCTCTCGTCAAGTCACTGCTTACAAGTTAGATGTACCGCGTTGTGGTTACGGTTGGTTTACTGTTAGCTCGGTTAGCGTTCTCCTTTAACTTTGATGCATAGAGATACCGTTGCATTGTTTTTTCTACATCTACTGCATTCCCACAGTGCTATACAGCAAACTTTATCATTGCATACTCCGTTTGGAGTTTTTTTGTTCTGATCAGTGTTAACATAGCATGCGCAGCTCTTATATTTTGTAATCTTGGTTAGAAAAAGGACTTTGTGAACAACATTCTGATTCTTTGTGCAGGATGGGAAAGCCAGCTGTTGGAGACGGGCTTTCTGGCTATCTTCTTGTGTCCAGTGTGGACTCTGTGCCAGGTTCCCCGCCGCTGTCCTCCCTCCCTCATCTCTATCTGGACCTTCAGATGGCTCATAGTTCGCATCATGCTGGGAGCTGTGAGTTCACAAACACACAGAACGAGTCATTGAAACTTTCTAAGAGACTGCAGCCCATCTGAACGACCGAAAACAACTGCTTTGACAGAAAAAATATAAGTAATATAAATAATTTTTGGGGAGCGAAATTATTTTTTTTACTATTTCTGAAGAAATGCAGTAGGTTGTTGTAGCGCTAGCAGAACTTGTCAAATGCATTAAATGGTAAACATAAATGTACCGGAATGCATCTAGTAAGACAGTGTGAAAAAGGGAAACCCATTTCTCGCTCCGTAAGTCCCTAGGTGATTCAGTATTAGTCTTTTGAATGTTATTCTGGGAGCACAGTTTTAGCATAAACCTCTGCCACTATTTGGTTTAGCCAAAATCAACTTAACAGCATCTCTGGTTGTTTGACAGTTTCCATGGTGAACTTTGGACCACAGGCTGTGTTTTATCTGTCACTCAATGCAGTTACAAATTCTTTTTTTCTCATTTAGACCATGAAGAAAGCTCAAACACAAAGGGTCTTTTTCACTCTATAGTGCACTTGGAACTCACCGATAAGCAAAGTTGCTACTAATATCTTAAATTTTGAGATTTAACAAGGTCTAAATATTACAAGAAATTACTGTTAGATCTGGCCAACGTCTGGTGACCTCTTCACCCTATGTCTTATTAGATCAGCTAATTTGATTTTGATGAACATCCACATGAAGGATTTTGAAAATTAAATCTTCGTTTTCTCTTCCTTTTTGTAATTTATCAGAATACTGCATGTGCATTCTAAAAATGGCGATCATCCAGGACATTAAAGTTAAGTTCCAAATAGCATTCACATGCTGTTTTGTCAGGAAATCAAATCCAGATGCTAAGCGATAAACAAATGATGCTCGCTGACTGCCTTTGGCTTTGAAAGCTGAGGAAATCTTATGGATTGGTGAACTTTAAGGCTACATTTTCTGTTTTGATTGGGTTGACGTTGTGACACTAGAGCAGAACTCCCGAGAGAAAGAACTCAATCTCTTTGTGAGTGTCTCCGTAGTGTTAAGTACAAGTCAGCCCCTTCCACAGTCCCTCAGCGTTTGATCCACCCTGGTCACATTTATCTGTGTGACAGCATTGTGGTTCACCACTTTTCTGTAACTGCTATAGAGTTTCTGCTTGCGAAGATGACACGACTCGGCACACACTTCAAAGATCCCTTCAAACCTAGGACTTGGTGGTCTCTGTGAACACCCACCATGCTTTTGAGTGCATTTTTACAGCGTGACTTAAATATACCCCTACATTTTTGAGTCACTTTCTGTATTTTGACATTTGGTACATGGTGTCCTGAGACTGATTGTAGACTGTAGATAATGTGGACACCATGACAACTCCTCCAAAGTGAGGCCAAAGCATGTGGAGCTCCCCCTGGTGTCTGGCTGCAGTATAGGTCATAAGCTCCATCTCCTCCATGTTAGTGGATGGGACTAAAACGCAGAAGTGCACATCAGATGATTATTTTCAAAAAAGCTTTTTGTCATTTTAGGTAGTAAATATAATTCTGGTGTATGCTCAATTGACCTTTGGCTAAGCCCCGCCCTAGAATGTAGATTGACCAATCACAGCGCAGCCAAGAGAGCTCCTCCCACAGGGGTCCGACACTTTTTTCACAGCGCTCCATTGACTTTAACGCAGGCGTCTCATATTTAGACTGAACTGGCACAGTGTTTATACGTTGTGCCTTGCAGAGATCCAGGGTATTTGAGCGCAAAACCCCGTGGAGCTAACCAAAACATCACTGTTACAGCTTAAGTTGCATAGTTGTTGATACGCTAGCACACGCTGAAGAAATACAATGTTATACGTGCGTGACGTTAGTCCGTTTGCTTCCTAATAACGATTATAGAAGTGAATAGAGACGTACCCAGCTTTGCATGAACAGCGTTGCTCCTTGATATTGTCAGTTCCAGCCTCCGTCTCGGATATGCGGTGGTTCATTTTTTGACTGTGACCGGTATGCTTTTGCCTCTATTTGGATGCCTTGTTGTTGTTTTTTGGGAGAACAGTTGGCAATCAATAGTTAGAATTTGAGTGCAATCCAACATTTCTTTGTAAGTGATAGAGGTAGAGCAGGGCGCAGTATTAACCAAACACAAATCTGTCTGGGCATGTCCACTCTCGGACAGTGCTGCGTAGACTCTGGCACCAAACTCGCAAGATGGCAAGAGCTTCTATTAATACTTTTACAGTTGCTGCAGTTATTCACTTCAGTTACTTATAATCACCTATACTGTATAACCTTTCACAGACTCTGAGTTTAAGACATGCTTTTTAATTGCCTCGATTCCAACCTGTAAATAAAATGGAAATATCCTGCTATGCTTGATAACACATCTCCTCCGCAGTACCTCACATGGTGAGTGTTTGGCTCATTTGGAACACCAGTCACAACACACGGCTGCAAAAATATAAAAATATCAGATGACCTAAAAACGAAGCATCCCATTAATTACCTTTAATGGTGTCCTCATTTGCATAGCTGGATATGTTTTATATCATGCGCATTGTGGCGGGTTGTTAATCTGCTCAGATGCCTTTTAATTAAATCCTCAGCAGCTTGTTCGTACCACCACATTGGCTCATTAGCTTTTAAGTACGTGCTCCAAATATGTTAAGCACATAAGAGCAATCATCACTTCTTAGGTCTAGTTGATACGCAGTCTTTCAGCCTCTCCCATGCCTCAGACCAGATTAGCCTGAGGTGGACCTCACTGTAAGTCATCATTCAGTGAGATCCAGTTTTATTATTGTGTTAGAGTGAGGCCTTTTAGAGTGCTTCTTAATTAGTGCTCTGGCCATTTGGTCATGTTGCTGTGGTTCTTCATTGTTTCAAAGCAGTGCTGCACCCTCAGATGGTGCCGCCTAGCCATTGAACATATTACGGTTAATTGACAAGTCAGAATTAATACTGAGTAACCCATCTTAACCTGCTAGAAGTTTTGGGATGGCAAAGCATTTGCTTGTGCTGGGGGAAGAATTTTCGTGCATATGCTTACTAACTTTTTCAAAATATCTAGACGCCAATCGGTTTCTTCTTCATTCCCCTTGAGCTAGAAATAAAAAATAAATAAAAATTAACATATTGGAATTGTCATAGTCGGCATGTTGGAATTCTTACTTTGGGGCTTAGCTCAAAACACCGCAGTGCCAAGTGTATTCTCACAGAGCTGCTTAGCATGACTTTAAATCCAGCTGGAGCTCGTGGAGTTTTTATAAAATATCCCTCTCCGTTTCTCATGAAAACTTTCCTCGGGCCTCCCGACACTCTAGCTGGCCCGCTCTGTTTATGTCAGAGGTTTGTAGATCTGTAAGTGATGACATTTCAACATCTCATGATCGAATTGAATTATCAGCCACCTCTTTGGCTGCGCCACCTCAGCAGCCGGCAGCCAAGCTCGTAATCAGAATGAAATGTCATGGTTTTCTAAATCAGGTTAAAGACGTTAGCCGGCGATTTATTCCACATTCCTTAGCAACCACATGACGGGCCTATGTGTCAATATTGACAGTCTTGTGTCCTGGATAGCACGCTATTTACTTAGTTCAGCTGGTGGAAAACAGGCACAGAACCGAAGGCACATTTCTCAGGATTTCTGGAGGTTGAGACGTTTGTAAAAACGATTCTATATAGGGAAGATTTCTACCCATGTTGTGTAGCGTTTGATAACCTGCCTCGTGGACACTTAAATATCATGACTGCTTAACAATTACTGTATACTATATATAATTTATTCAATATATTTACATACTTTTTTGCTTTGATGACAGCTTTGCACACTCTTGGCATCCTCGGTCAGCTTCAGTGGTTTTCCATTAACAGATGTGCCTTGTCAACAGTGAATTTGTGGTATTTCTTGCCTTCTTAATGTGTTTGACACCATCAGTTGCAGAAGTAGGGTTGGTACGCAGTTCTTTGCAGTGAATGGCCCTATTTATCTGCTTTTCTAATGCATACAATGGCAAGAACCATTCAACTAAGCAGAGAGAAACGAGAATCCATCGTCACTTTAAGACATGAAGGTCACTCGGTCCGTAAACTCTTGAGAGTTTTGAATGTATCCTCAAGTGCATTTGCCTTGAAACGCTAGGATGAAATTAGCTCTTGTGAGGAAAGGAAGACCAAGAGTTACCTGTGGTGCAGAGGATACATTTATTTTTAGCGGTTATTAGATTATGTGTAATGTCCAGAGTAAAAGGAGTTACGAATGAATTTCCACACTAAGGTCCTGAGCTTCATCAGCGCACACTTCTCTTTGGTTTTAATTTGGTTCCATGGCAACATTTTTTTCCTCTAACGCTTCCATCTCTTTGATCCTTTATTTTTTTCCCCCTTGTATTCTTCTCTTTGTCTCCCTCCTTGCTTCAAAATAAGAGTTATAGTATCTAAACTGGATGGAGTAGTGGATTGTAACTGAAAAAACATAGTGTACATAGCCCCCAGCAGCCAGTGTATTGTGATTCAGTGTCCCCATAGCTATTGGGTTGCCCTTTTACTTACGTCCATATGCTTTTGATAAAAATGTCTCGATGTCCTTCACGCTTTCACCTGAGCTCGTCTCAAACCTCACACGCTGCAGTCAGATTTTTTTAATTGCCCGTTGGCAGTGGCTCATTTGATATGATTTGCAGCACATGTGGTCGTTGCTGTTTGAAGGTAGTGCAGGCATCCTGTGTAACAGATGTTCATTCTGCGTCTTTCTCAGGGTCTTATTAAAATCAGAGGCGACAAATGCTGGAGAGACCTCACCTGCATGGACTACCACTACGAGGTACGTGTGTACGGAACATTGTGTCTTCAACACCTTGTGTCTTTCCACTCCTGCTTTACATAAGACATACACGGTTGATAAAACTGACAAAGACGTTCATAAAGTTCTTGCACTGGATTACAGTATTTGATACTATTGCCCTACTTTCCACTGGGCTACAATTATGGTTATATAATTACAACCATAATTATTATGGTTGGTCTCATTGATTATTCTCTCAATTACTGTTATCTTAAAGTGTCAAAAAAGTGTAATCTAGCTTTCCTTAGGGACTTTTCAGTGTGCATTCCTGTCTGTACTTGTCTTGTTGTGAACTTGTGGAACGTCATTTGTCGCCAAGTACAGTCCAAATACCCAGATGTGTACTTTGCCTGCCCATTTATCAAGGATGTATTGGGCGGTAACATGCATGGACATGGTTCAGACACGTATCCCAGGAGGCATTTCTGCTGATCCAATACCAAAGTGTCCGTCCTCCAGACTACGTACTTCTGAATCCAACTAAGTCCAAACCACCAAGTATGCAAGTCTGAAGTTTGTGTACTTTGTATTGATATATGCGCTAGTTTATGCTAGTAGCTGCTGTGATTGTAATGTAGCCTCAAGATGCTAACCTCAATTTTTGGAATTGTATTTGTTGTAATAATTAATAATAACATTCGTTCAGGGTCATGTTTGAACGTGGGACATGTTTGAGTGTTGTCTCTATAATTAGCTGCTAAATGCTATGATCACCAGTTAGCTGCTAAGTTAGCAGCTGTGGCCAGTAGTGTACAGTGGGGGCTCTCTTGGCGTTTTTGTGGAAAACAGTAGCCTGGTGACGCTAGGAAATACACATGAGAGGTAGTGGACTGAAATGTGTCAGCCTTAAAAATTAAACAATGAGCTTGAGGTTGCTATTACCCTAGCTCTACAGCTGAGAGAAGCTACAGAGGGTCATAACTCTTTGTGGGTTTATCACTACCAACGACCCCTTTCTCATTTAATACAGTGGTCTGGATGAGTTTTGATATACAAACATTGATTATTTGCTTTAGGACACACTTTATTCATGACTGCATCTGTGCATCTTAAGTCAGTGTAAATTCTCAATACTCCAGTAATGAATGACAAGCTAATGTTAACACGTTCAGTTTTCGTACTTGTTGGAGTAATGAATAGTTGTCATTTGCTCCTGAGAACAGTCCAGATACACAAACACTCCGGGCCCCGGCTTTGTCTTCTGAGCGATGACAAAACGGCAGTGAACTCACATCAGCTTAACCACACCAGGGCAGCACATTACTGTAACCGCTGTTGTGGGCTCCAATAAATCAGTCTCTCACACAGACCATGAGGTTGTGCAAATCCTCTGTTTGTTTTTCCCTTGTGGGACACTCAACCGCTCTGACCCGCACTACTCTGTGTTCCCAACCCTCACAGGGAGGAGGTCCGTCTTCTGTAATTAACATAGACAGGAATATACTGGCTCCTATGGGGCTAGATGACTGGAGAGGACACACATGCTCCATTCCCATTGTATTTTAAACAGGGTGAATAGCTCGACTGTAATCTTGGAGTATAGGCTGTAATACACTGGCTCCTGTGGGACTTGATAACTAGCGCTCTGTGGGATTATAATGTGTTAGGATTCCTACTTTTTCCAATTTTTCTTTAGTTGTTTTTTGGTGCTCTGCGTTGTAAACCTAATTTATTCCCATATTTTCCCACAGTTTCAGCAACGCTTATGCCATGCACAGGAATAGACGAGTGGCTCTCAAACTTGTGGCTTTGCGCGATGAAATACAAGATTTAATCTCGTCCACTGTACAAATTCACCATGTCAGTTGTTTGCAGAATATTGAGCCATCACAGCCTCTCTGCCACATTTCATAATTAATCCGATTTTTGAACGTGGCACACCACATTTTGCATTTGCATTTGTATGGTAACGAGAGCCAGAGACATTGGTGGTGAGTACCTCTGCCTTAGACTGAACAATAATAATAATAATATGGGAAATGAAATGATACAGAAACACATTATTTTACTGAATTCTCACCACGTTTTAAAAGTAATAAAACATTTTGCTTAGTTTTTTTACCGAGCCTGTTCCGTTAACGAACAGTGTAACCAAACTGAAACTACACTAATAGCCACAGTATTAAAGCCACTGACATGAGAAGTAAATGACATTGAACATCTTGCTACAATACAATATTCTGCTGGGAAACTTTTGGATGACATGTAGCACCCACCCAGACCAGACCAGGCACCACCACCCAATGACACTCCTTGATGGCAGCAGCCATCCCCAGCAAGATGCAGCCTGACACAGGCACACACACAAAAATAGTTTAGGAACAACTCAAAAACCATGAAAAATGGCACAAGGTGTTGATCTGGCCTCCAAATCCACTAGATCCCAAACTGATCAAGTATCTGCCGGATGCACAGACCCTTCCCCTCAACCCAAAGGCCCCCACTAACAACACTCCGTTGCCAGACACCACAGGACACCATCAGAAAGCCCATGTCCATTCTCTGTCCATTTCTACATGCATGCGTTGTTTCCTGTCTGTCCAATAGTCAACGAGACTTTTCGTTCTCTAATCCACTTTTTGTTACATACATGCTTTTAAGTACAGCGTGAGAGTTGAAATGCAGATTTTCTTGTCGATTCTCCGGGGGATTAGATGCATAATAAAGTGCAGCTGTTTCTAATGGCTGTTTCTTATATTCAGAGACATCTGTTGACAGTTTTGACGGCCTCATATGTTCATTTTGTACCCTCACAATATCAGGAAGGTGGTCATAATGTTACGCCTGATCGGTGTAAGTGTGCCCTTCATCAGTCAGTACACACCTTTGAACCAACTAAATCTTACAGATTATTACAGCTAATCTTAAAATCAGCTAATACCTAATATTGTTGTGCTATTACGCAACATTTTATTAACAGTACTTAACGGTGGCCTGTCTGTATGTGGCCACAGAGGCAGACAGAAGCTCCAGACTTGCTTTAACTATGAGTTAAATTTGAAACCCCATGTCCTTCTTTAGAAAGGATGATTCTTCAGTTACATGCGAACGGGTATTTTGGGATAGCGTACCAGAAATTGTGTCACCTGACAAATCATCGTACGATGCGGCGCTTATTCAGTGCTGGACGAGGTCAGTTTCCCTGAAATGGTCCAGCTCCAGCTGTCAGCGGCCCTTGGGGTGATGCAGATTTACTCACGCAAACACATTCAGCACCGGAAGCCACTGGCGCCAGGTGAAGCCTTATTACTCCCTCTGACACACTGCTTCCTTTCAGACCTGCTGAGGAACTGCAGATCTGCTCCTGTCCTGACTCTCAGGGGGCTCCGTAGGTGTGCTTTGGCATAGCCGGCGTTTTGTTTGCCTCGGTCTGTTTGTCGCAGTGCAGCTAGTTTGCAGGCCATGTGGGGTTGTTTGGTTGCCTGGGGCTGCAGGCTCATTGCCCTTGGATTTCCAGGGGTGTTTTGGTAAGCCACAGGTTAAATAACCCTATTTTTTTTTCTTATATTCCATAAAAACAAGTATAGATTAACATGCCAGCTGTCTTGTTTTTCTTTTTCCTCCGCCTATTTCTGCGTTATATTTATTTTTCACCGCCCCACCTGACACTGTTTGCATGTTCAGCTATTACACGCTCTGCATGCTGCCACCGCATGCACACACACTCAGCCGTGCTCACGCAAACAGTGCAGCGCTGTATGAACTCTGAGTGTTTTTTTGTGCGTAGGTGGGGTTGCCTTCATTTAAATGGAGTTTCTTCTTTATTTAGACATGGAAATGTTTCCCTCAAGGTGCGGCACCATAAATTACTCTCCATCTTGGTTAGAGATGAAGAGTTGGTGCCAAAGTAAAGCTGAGAAAAGTTCCATCTTGAGCAGACGGAGCAGGCCAGTTTTAGAAAATGTTTAGTGTACAACTGATATTCCACATAATCAAACTTTTTTTAAATTTAAAACATATTGTTCATTCCATTTATGAAATATCGTGGTCATTTTAGAACTACACCCGACTTGAGCTTTATCTCTCTCTCCAGACCCAGCCAGTTCCCAACCCCATGTCGTACTACATGCATCGCTCTCCTTGGTGGTTCCACCGTTTCGAGACGCTGTCCAACCACTTCATTGAGCTCATTGTTCCATTCTTCACCTTCCTGGGCAGGCGGATGTGCATGGTGAACGGAGCAATGCAGATCCTTTTCCAGGTAACTCCCAGTGTTCATGAGCACACAGCACCTATTGATGACAAACGCTTGGACAGTTAAACCACTGGACAAGGAAAGGGGCACAGGGAGATGACGACATTCAAAGACCTAGGGTCAGACTTGAAAGGATGAGTTCTTCATGGGAATAGACCATTTCTGTTTGGTTCATGTATTGATTTGTCTTTTAGAAATAAAGATGAAAACTTTCAACCGGTCCAGATTGTCCTGTAACCGATCAAATTCAACACAACAGTGATCAGATTTTTGTGCTGTGACTTTTAAACCATGGAGATTTACAATTATTGTAAATCAGTGTAACGTGAACTAGCTAAACTTTGAACGGGCTAGCTAGCAAAGTTAGATTGAAAGTCGGCTGTCGTTGTTGCGGGAGCAAAGACAGGAATGTGAGTGAGGCAGGATTTTAATTTGACCCCCTTTGAAGCGAGACTATTCTGACCATTATTACATTAAAAAGGTTTAATGGCTCAAGTGCCAGAATCTTTTATCACATTATCCTTCACTGTACACTTAAATGTAATTTGCACATCATGGGTGTCAGAAGTCCCAGATGTCAAGTTTGCCGGGTTAAAAAATAGCTTACTATGGCGTATTAAGGGATTTTGTACTAACTCTCTACTTTGTGTTTTGGGCTGTAGGTGGTTTTGATAGTGAGCGGGAATCTCAGTTTTTTGAACTGGCTGACCATTGTCCCCAGTTTGGCCTGTTTTGACGATGCGTCGCTGGCCTTCTTGTTTCGTTCTGGGTCTGGAGCCAAGAAGGCGGTGCTGGAGATACAGAATGAGGGTGCAACTGGATGCACCCTGAAACCTACTAAAGGTATACAGATCTTGAATTTTTAACCTGTTGAAAAATAATGTATTTTTTGGGTCTCTTTTGCATTCAAATGGTTGTTTTTTTCTGTATTTTATTTTAAATGAAACATTATTTTCACAATGTACTGGGGATGTCCCAACGGCCCTCATGTACTTCTATTCATATCAGACAGCTTTGATACAACCACAACTAAAACTACTTTACTTCAAAGTATTTCGCTTATAGAATCTAGGGTTACAATATGTAACCAACATTAACACAAGTAGAAGGCTCCAGTAAGGCACCTGCAAGCAGTTGTTTTGTCAGTCGCCAATAATTTTACCATCAGTTATGATCTTTTGGCTCAGACTCTGCAGTGGAAGAACTGACTGAAATAGTTAAACATTTTAAAGATTGCAGTTTAAAGTGCTTCTTCCTGGAAGACGTTCAGGTGTACCTCAACCATCTTATTAAAAAGGCTGAAGCAAGACATGCCAACCTGCTGGAACAAGCACCATGTTTTCTTGGCATGATGCCACCGTCTCTCATCAAACACAAGCAGGCTGTGGGTATATTTTGGTCCGAACATGAGCTCCCCACTGCTCACTGTCTGCAAAAGACACGGTCTTTTGTGACTCCTGTTTGAGGAGTTCACCAGAAATCTGAGCTGCTGGGATCCTAAGAAACAGACCAGTACCATGGCATAAAAACGATGTAGTGCTGGGACATCCTTATGATGTAGTTCCAAACCAAAATAAAAACTTGGTATTATGTACAAAAGACGTACAGTGGAGACTAAAGGCCTGAGAAGGTGGAGAGTCTGGTTATACTGGAGAGAATAAAAGGGATTTCCACTTGGATAGCGGAGTAGCTGGGAAAAGTATGACATATGGTTTATAGGAATTTAAAGGGACGTCGCTTACATTTTTACAATACAGACTGCAAAAAAATGTGGTAAAAATGTGAGAGCGGCCCCTCTCTAATTGGTCTCATTGGACCCGTTAGTGTCTTTACTTCATTGTAGGACGTTGAATATGAAATAGCGCCGTCCCCGGAGTGTGAGCGCGTTTTAATCATCGGAACAGAGCTAGAAAGGCTGTGATGGTGAGAAAGAAGTTTTATTTGGATTATGCTGATGTCTTTAACGAGCGTGGGATAAGCAGGGAGACACAGGTAGGAAGGAGCTAGCGTAGGCTCTGCCAACATCGGTCGGTACCAGCCGTCTCGTCATCGAACAGTCTGAACCTTTCTCATGGAGGATGTTCAGACATGGTCCTTCCTTCTAGGCCAGGCACTAACAAATATGTCACCTTCTTTTAAGATGGAATTACAGTTTCCTCTTGGGCCTCTCAGAGCTGACTGATAATCTGTATCTGTACCATTGTTTAAAAAGAAAATGATGTCGCCACAAGCTGTACCCAGCATCCTCTCTTCTGCATCAGGTATGTTCATACGCCGGGTGGTGAACATTTCCTTGGGCGTGCTGATTGGCTACCTGAGCGTCCCCGTGGTGATGAACCTGCTGAGCTCCAGGCAGGTGATGAACACCTCCTTCGACCCCCTGCGCATCGTCAACACCTACGGGGCCTTCGGCAGGTACACACTCAGAGGCTGTGAACTAGGAGACGCAGCTTTTCCACACTGCGGTAACTGGCTTTTTGCTCCGCAAGTCTGCGTTCGTGCCCGAAAGACAAAATTGTTTTATCGGTGCGGCATTAAAGATAGAGCCAGCCAGTCTGGTCAAATGCACTTTAGTCTTGGAATGACTTCTCAAACTGGAAGCTCTGTTGCTTTTCTTAAATATCTTAACCAAACAAGCTTTGTCATGTGTTTATGTTGTGCTGCATGTGCTACTTTCTACTAAGCTAAGCTTGCTTTTTTTCAAAAAAACCAACCAAACCATTACTCGCAATCTCTGGTGACAGTTTATTGGGTACACCTAGCTCATTTTTTGCAAGGGTCCTAATAAAAAAACAATAAATATTCAAACTATAACGTTTATTTATTCGTGTTGTCTGAATGTGTAGCTTCAGTTCGTGGTCATTTTGAAGGGTAATAGTTGAACTTTACTGCATTACACAGAGGGATGTTTGTTTCATTCAGCTACCCTCAGTGGAATGGACAAAACTTTAGAAACACGTCATTGCAGGACTGCTGACTGCATTAGTATTAGCCGTGCTGAAATTAGGTTTCGCTGTACTTAATAAACAGCCAACTGAGTGTAATCATAATAAAAATAATATAAAAACCAAAGCTCCCTGCAGAATAATGCGTTAACGATAATCTAATCAAGCTTCTCCTGCATATATTTTTAGGCCTATGATTTGAAAGTGTGTGCCTGTAAAAGCATAACATTTTTTCTGTACAGTAATGATTTGATCTTATTTTCCACTGTTCCCTCATTCTTTACTCCTCTGAGCAGCATCACCAAGGAGCGTACCGAGGTGATTTTCCAGGGCACTCTGAGCCCGGATCCCAAGGACCCTGAGGCAGTCTGGGAGGAGTACCAGTTCCTGTGTAAGCCAGGGGATGTTTCCAGACGGCCGTGCCTTATATCGCCGTATCACTACCGGCTGGACTGGCTCATGTGGTTTGCTGCCTTCCAGGTGAGATTCTGAACAGCTGCAAAAGATAATGTTTGGAGGGAAACGCTTGCCTGGAGTACCCACGCTCATGAGTCTGTTATCACGGCATTGGGTTTTCATTATGCAGCCATCATCAGCTTCCAACGGAACAATTCCAGACCAACTTTCGGCTGCAAATATTTTGTGGGATGGAGCAGTTGGGCTGGCCTCCAGGCTGATGAAACACCATAACATCCATGCTGTGGGAATACAGCATGTTGACCCAATGATTTAGACTTAAAGACTTCAGGGGCAGACTAGATGCAACAACAAGAGATCATGGAATATTAAAGAAATATAGCATAGGTGAAAGAATCTTTGCTAACATACGGTGTGTGGGTTCCAAGTTGAACTGATCTCAGCTCTGAGGGGACAAGATAGATGGGAGCTGTTGGTTGGCTTCTGCCGTACACACAGTTCCCCAAACATGTACAGCAACGAAACACTATCTACAACTTTGCTTCCTACCACCAGATCTTTTAAAACGGAGAGCAGTGACATCATACATTAGAAATATTTTTATGTTCTGCTTGTTTCATTTTTAAACATATATGTAAGTGGGTTACCAAGGTAACCAGGGCCTGGAACATCCACCCTACGAAGCTGATTATTTGGTTTGGGCTTCAGCCCTTCTGCCTTACACTAGGGGGCAGTGGTTCCACTTATGAACTCCTTTTTATTCTCAGAACAGGAAGACGGTGGATGGGTGGGGCAATTACTCATCTGGCTATTTGGACTGTACTTGGTCAGACGTGTCCTTGGAACACTACTTGGGCAGCAACTGATCAGAAAGCATATTGATAAACGTCCTCTTTCACCTTCAGCCTCCATCTTTGTCTTTAAGTGTCTGAAAGTTGAGGCAGACAGAAACCTTGATATGGCAAAAATCGACATAAAGAACATCAGCATTTGAAAGTAAGGCCCCTTTGAGCCCCTTACACTTGACAAGCAGCTCATGCTCCATAGACTATCATTCTGATCTTGATTGCAATTCCACTGGCATAACAAAGATAACCTTCCTGTCTTTTTTGGAAACTCGCTGGTGTTTAGAGCCCTTTGAGAACCAAAAGGCAGGAGTAAGGAGTGAACAAAGACATCCCAAAATTACAGCTTACACCAGGTTTAATATCAGCTGTGAATCCCAGTCTGCCTCCTTAAAATCCTTCATGTTTTATTTCTCTGTTTGATTCCCTTTGTTTTCTCCTCTTCTTGTCCTTATTTTCTTCTAACACATTGTCTCCATGTGTCCATTCAGACCTACGAGCAGAGTGAGTGGGTGATTCACATAGCAGGACGTCTGCTGTCCAACGACAGCACCGTCCTCTCACTGATGGATCACAACCCATTCCAGGGCAGAGACCCACCCAGGTAAATACAGAACACACGCTCCACTCCAACCTCACCAAAATGCTTCTGTACTACAGCTAAGTAGTGCTTGGCGCTATAGTATCTACACAGTTGGAGAATTATGGACAGTTGTGTTATTTCCACAGTGTGCTGCTGTATTAAGTATTCCTTGTCCTATAGCACCCTCTGGTGAAGCAAATAGCAGATAATATCTACACTGACATGTGTAGAAGCTGTGTCTCAAAAGGCTTCCTCCCACCATCCAAAGACATGTTTGTTAGGTTAATTGGTGATTCCAAATTAGCCATAGGTGTTCATGTGAGTGTGAATGGTTGTCTGTCTCTCTGACTGGCAACCTGTCCAGGGTGTACGTTACCTCTTGCCCAGAGACAGCTGGGATAGGCTCCAGCCCCCCAACGCAACCCTCCAGAGGACAATCGGTTACAGAAAATGAATGAATGAATGTGTCTCAAAAAGTCTTGGTTAGGATAATATATACACATAACAGTTACAAAACAGATTGAAACTCACTTGGAACTCAGGAGTCAGTTTGTTTAAACACTGCCACTCACTGACTGACAGCTGTTTTGTGTGTCTTTCTTTCAGATGGGTTCGAGGAGAACATTTCAGATACAAGTTCACCCACCCGGGCAGTTCCAACGCAGAACAGGGCAAGTGGTGGCTGAGAAGACGCATCGGGGCTTACTTCCCTCCCGTGGATTTAGAAGGACTCAGGGGCTACTTCCAATCCAGGAACTGGCCCCACCCACACATTCCACGAAACAGGAACTAAAGATAGGGCCTCAGACAATAGGGCTCCACATGGAGGCCAAAGGGAAGAGAAATTGACAAGTCATACAAAACGTTTTCCACATGCTCCTCGGGTAAAACCTAAAACGACGTTTCATTTTAAACCAGTTCTTGATGGAATTAAAAGAAACAAGAAAATCTTAAAAGCTTTTTAAAAGTGGTCCTTTTTGTTCCTGTTTTTCACTTTTTCCAAAATAAAACCTTGTATATAAAAATAAAGACCAAGAGCATGGAGGATTGTTTCTGCTCTGACAGAATATTTTAGAGCTGTCATTCGGCATCTGATGAGATTAGCTGTGGTTTCGAATCATTTCAAATAAACCTGAACTTGGTAGGGTTTAAAACCCAACCGCACAACAACTGGGATTTGTTTGCTCAGACTTGCAGACATATTTAACCACTCAGCAGTCAAATTGTCTTGCCTAAAAGACTCGACGGATGTTTTGAAGTGATACAAAGAAAGAAATGTGTCATACCGTCATACAGAACATTGGATTTCTGTACGAGTCACAGCAACACTAAGTGGCCACTACATGGTGCTGTTCTCCAGGTAAATGGTAATGGAGTTGTCCGTTAAGCCCTGTTATGTAATTAGTTCCCCCTCCCCTTCTATTGTGTCAAAGAAATACAAAAACACAGCAGTAGCTAGGAGAACAACCCAGGTCATGGTAAATGACAAGATAAAACAAAGGCAAATGGACTTCTAGGTTTTCTTGAAGACATGTTATTTACGTAGCTTCTTCAGTTCTGACTAGTGGAGAGTTGGGTTTTAATATGAATATCTGTGCTGCCCACCTGACTGGGGTCTCTGACTGCTGTTTACCTTTATGGTTTTGGATACCATTGATCTGTTGGAGATATTTTTCTTCCTGAACCTTTTCAGTGTGTGTAATGCATTTCAAATCTCACAGTAGGTGGAAAACCCTTCAGTATATTCACCTGCAATTGTCACAGATCCAGATTCAACCATGCGAAGCACAACCATAACATCTGTCTGCACTGGGATCAAAGGAAGCACAAACAGTCTTTTGTTTCTGTATATATAACACGTGGATATGCATTTTTGAAGAACTGGCAGTCACTGTGTCTGATGAACGCATTTCCACCTTGCCAGATTCTTGGATACATTATTCTCACAATAAAAAACAGAAGGGGTTATGGACTAGATAGCTAGCTAGGTAGGTTACATTTAATGTGCAAGCTTAGTCTAGCTAGCTAGCAAGCTAGGTATCTAGGTAATATACTGGTTTACTAGAAAGCTCTGTGTTAAGGTTTATTACTCAACATAAAGCCGGTCTAAAATCTATCCCTCATTTTATCATCCAGCATTCATTATAAAATACATTAGAACTCTCAAAATAGGGGAATTTTAGCATATTCCTCATGGGAACTAAACTACACCTACGACTCAATACACTGACTGGAAACAGCTCCTGACAGGTGGACTCTAATTAGACCCTGAAATTAACTTGTGATTCTTGAAGTTCACATGCATTTACACCTCACAGGCTTATTTTCCTTAATAAACAAATACGTAAGTAATAAATAAGTAAAGTAAATGCATGATAACATTGCTTTACATTTGATGTATAGACTATTGGATGCTAACAAGTTTCATGAAGTAGTCCCTGATTTTACTCTATGATGAGTCCCGTCAGCTGTCGAGGAGTATGATGATAGCAGTGGTGAAGAAGGACTTCTTCAGTCTCAAGTTCCTACATTTCGCCTCCACCCTGAGGGTAGAAGTGTGAATGGTCAGTGTTGGGGGTGGATGGGTGGGGTCCTTAGTGATGGAGTCAGAACTCCTGAAGACTCTTCAGGAGATCTGACTCTGTGCTTGTAGATGCTTGTAGGGCAGTGGAGTCCTGGCGATCCTGTCAGCAGCCTTCACCACTCTCCACAGGCATTTTGGATCCATGGCTGTAATGCTGCCATACTGCACAGTGATGCAGCTGGAAAAGAAGGTCAGTGTTGTATTTATATCTTGTTGTGAACCTGGCACATGTAACATGATTCAGGTTTCTACCCCGAGTTATTTTACAAGTGCCTACAGGCTGGGAATTGCTAATGTTTTTAGGACCTTCAAAGGGTCCTAAAAGAGATGGTAAAAATGAAAACAAAGAGAGGATGGTTGGTGTGGGATACAATAATGACAAATGGATGCGTGTTTGAGGTGTGATCTTGAATACAAAACAGGATTTACTGTGTTTAATCCTTTAATTCTTCTCAGAGGCCACTCCAGCAAAAAAAACGAAAAACATTAACAGAGAGTCTAGTTCTGATTCCTGCTTCAGTCTTGATCATGAGTATGTTACAAGACACATGAACATAATCAAAGACTGAAGCAGGAGCCAGATTGCCAAATTGGTTGAGGATATGTTTCACTGGCAGAATACCAAACTGTGTGGGTTCTTTCTAATAACAAATCACCAGCAACTGTTTCCCATGGTGGAAATACCTCCCATACATCTTCATTGCCTGCTGTACGAGGGCGAAGAAGCGCAAACGATGACTTGATGAGGCCTCAGTTAATCTCTATCAGTCAATTAGCTGGCTGCTCTGCCTGACTGAAGACACTAGAGGGAATAGCAGACTTTCCATCAGATTATCAGGTCTGCTCCTGTTGTGAAGATGAAACCTCTTCGCCTTCTTCACTGGTCACTACTGAGTGAACTGTGATCGTGGACACAGCTGCTAGCCTTAGCTTAACCTCTGATAGCATCCAGGACCAGCTTTCATACAGTGAAGAAATCTGTCCAATACCAGTCTCACATGTGTTTTGTCCTTAACCATTTCTTTCTGATAGATGTTAACCTGACAAACTAACGTGGTACTGCAGCAGTTAAACACTTTTTAATCTATTTTTATCCTTTCGGTTTTGTGTTTTGAAAATAGACGCCATCTCTACGCTAAACACAGAACCTGTTTTACTACAGCCTCTATGCAGACCAACTTTGGCTATTATTAGTTGCTACGCCTGTGCATGGGAGGGATTTAGCAGATTAATTCATTTTGGCTAGAAATTCTCAACGTTATGGTGGGACACAATGCTAATATCACCTTTGCTTTTCTACTTCCTCCTCAGATCTGGGACACTGCTGGTCAGGAGCGTTTCCGGAGTGTCACGCACGCTTATCACCGATATGCTCATGGTACGACGAACCTATTTCCATGTGTGTGTGAGCTGTTTGATTGTGACTGACGTGCTTCCTTATTCCTCCTATTTTCTCCTGGCACATTCAAGCTGTTCTGACTGACGTTTCATTGGCTTTGTTTTCAAATATGTGATTGACATCGACAAGCTCTCTGCTGCTCCCTCGTTCCTGTTGGGAGAGGAGAAAACACTCTAGTTGCTGCTGATTTCATAGACTGGTGTGTGTGTGTGTGCACGCGTGAAGGTATTTGTTGGAGGCTCTGCGCTCTGTTCAGGTTCCCTTAAGTGAGTGGCTAACCACTGGGTGGGAAAATGAGCCTGCCTTTCACACAGTGGGGGGCGAGACGGGTATGTCTCGCCCCCGTGTGTCAGTGAGTGTGTGTGTGTGTGTGTAGCAGTTGAACAACCACACCGAGTGCAGATAGCGGTGTGCTTCTCCTTGCCTGAGCACGTGTAAATACATTTTAACAGTGAGTCTTTGGTTATGGCTAGAAAGACTAAACTATTAACAATAAATGTTGTCGCCAGTGCTGGAATAGTAACTTATTTTGAACAGGGCATGCTTGCAGATGTGCATTTAAAGAACATTCAGTATAAATGCCCTCTATAAAGAGGTCAGAATCTCCCATCTGAAGCCAATTCAGCCAATCCTGAAAGCAGAAACAAGAGGAGATGCAGGACTCTAGTTTCCTCTGAGACCACTTGGGTTACACTATGCTTAAAGCCTACCTCTTTAAAATCATGTTTTATTTTTCTGTTTGATTCTCTGTGTTTTCTCCTCGTCTTCTTGTGTTCTGCTTCTAACACATTGTCTCCATGTGTCCATTCAGACCTATGAGCAGAGTGAGTGGACGATCCACGTAGCAGGACGTACGCTGTCCAACGACAGCACTGTCCCCTCAGTGATGGATCACAACCCGTTCCAAGGCAGAGACCCACCCAGGTAAGTACAGAACACATGCTCCACTCCAACCTCACCAAAATGCTTCTATTGTCAAGTACTAGAGCTAGTTGTCAAGTAAAAATCCTTTTCAGTTGACAGTTAAGAGTACTGGTACAAAGCCACTGAAATAGTTGGCATCTAACCAGAAGCTGTTTCCAGAAACATGGAGGAATGTACATGTAGTTTACAGGATTAAAGCTAAGTGGTGCTAATCAAATGTTGGTACACAAATAGACTTCATTTAATGTGCACTGATGTGGATCAATAAAACTGAAACTCCTTACTGCCACGGTCACTAATAATTCCTTGCCCTTTAGCCCCCTCTGGTGAATGAAAGAGCAGATACAAGGAGCACCAAGCATTTGAACTGTTACTGATCAGGATTTGCAAAAAAACAACTGAGTGCAACATACAGGACGTTTCTAATGTTATCCTGGGCTTGTATTTATCATCAAACAACTATCAAACCATCTCAGGTTGTATCTTGTGTCCTTCCACGTGAGAGAGAGATGGTGTTGGTCGCTGATGATGCACTGGGCCTTTCTCTCACAGCACTGGGTGTAGAGTATGTCCATACAAAGTCCTCTCTGCAGTCTCAGTCAGTGTCTCGTTGAGGAGCTTTTCTCTCAGCCTTAGTGGTGTTTCCAGATCACACATGATGCCGCCATTGAGAATGCTCTCAATGAGTCCTGGGTGAGGGGCTGACGCCGAGCCCTGGTGCTTGGTGGGCCTCATTCACTCATTGACTAACAGCTGTTTTTTGTTTTTTTTGTTTCTTTCTCTCAGGTTGGTTCGAGGAGAACATGTCAGACGCGGTTCCAGCGTAGCACATGGCAAGTGGTGGCAGAGAAGGCGCATCAGACCACACCTGAAAATCGATCCTTTCTCCAGCTCGGAGAACAATCAGACGGACACTGTACAGCCATTACGACTGTATGTCATGCTCTTCTGCGTCCTATGTGCAAAGCTGTTTTCTGTTATCTCCTTTCTCTCCATTGTGACTATTGCCTAATTCCTGGCCACATTATATATGAATAATAATGCAAATATTGTCATAGTTCAACTAGCTCCATACCAAATACAGCAAGGTTGATTTTACTCTGCTCTCAATTGGGGTTGATCATTGTTTCACCCATTGCTTATTTTCTTCTCCCAACCTACGAACAACACAATTATCCCAAATAAAATTAACTAAACTATACTGATAGTGAAGAGACAGTTTTACCAATCTAAAATGTTGTCTGCGTTTGAGGCTCCGTCCTGCCCCGACACTTCTACAACTGCAAAGCTACCCGGCTAATTCCATTTAGTTTCACTGGCCTGTCTACATGTGCAGACAGAGCACTGTGCACAAGGCAATGGAGGCAGGTCATGGGTTACCAGGCTGCAGTAACACTTTGGAATTGCATGTAATGTGTTTATTATGTTTCCGCAAAGAATCGGTCCTTTTCAGGAAATGGTGAAGACTTTTAAAACCAAATCCTGCTTGCCTGAATCTGTGCCTTATTGTTTAACTTGAACCTTAAGCATCCAATAAGATTTGAATTTTTTTTTCGAAAATATTGTGTTTAAACAAATGGTTATGCAGGGAAAAAAAACTAGTATGTAAGACACTAACAAGATGTGAAGCAAAAACGGCAGCAAACATTAGATGGACGCAATTTAAAAAAAAAAGGCAAATTCTTTTTTTTTTTCATCTAAAGAATGTAATAAAAATACATGTCATCCTCTAACATAAAAGACGAGATTCAAACGTCCCAGGTTGTGTTGTGATTGATTTCTATAGAAGTTACAGTGACATAAAGAGACCACTGGGTGGTGCTGTTCTCCAGGTAATTGGTGACTGCTGTTCGTCTTTAGGGTTTTGAAAGCTACGGAAAGACACTTTTCAGAGCATCCTGAACCTTTTCAATTTGCGCAATGGATTTTAAATATAAGCGTCACAACATCATGTCTTTCGTTCCACATATCATTTAGTACACGAGTGAGTGAAAGAGTGTGAGGTGTTAATTAACCCGCCCATGTGTGATTGTGATCTAGCCGAGACAGTAGGTGGAAAAAACCTTCAGCACATTCATCTGTGTTTGTCTCAGATCCAGACTCAACCATGTGAAGCACAACAAAACCATCTGTCTGCTCTGATACTATCAAAGGAAGCACATAGTGATTTGTTTCTGTTTCATCACAGTGGATCTGCATTTTCTAAGAAAGAGCTGTCACTGTGTCTGACAGGTTTTTGTTTGGGTTTTTTTTGCACTTTGCGAGCTTCTTGGATAAATACTTTTACATAATTTAGGAACTGTAGGTCGAACAGTCAAGTGAAGACATTCTCTGGAGGAAAAATGCCGTGAACTAGGTAGGCAATGTTTAGACTGTAAGCCTAGCTAGCTAGTTACCAAGATGGTGTCTAAAGTGTCTTCAGTTTATCATCAAGTATTAATTGTAAAATAAAGAACTATAACTCTCAAATTAGAGTACAAGAATAGGAGAACATACTGTAGCATGCTCAGCAACATTAACAGAAAAACACTTGGCTGTAGATAATATAAATGCTAATACTGCTAACACTAGCTCTGCTAATCTGGAGTCATAAATTGTTAGCATAATTTATCTAGTTTTCTGGCTACACTGTTAAAACGTGAAGCTTTGTTGCAGTGTTTCGTGTGTGGTTACTTACAGTAGCTGCATCCATGAGATTCAGAATTTCAGAATTTATTTGCCGTTGTTGCCATCTAACTTTGTGGCTTTTACCCATTTTACCTCTTAACCCTTTAGCAGCGACAACTCATCTTTGATTTTCAGCCTGTCACACAGGAGCAAGCACTGAGCATCAGCTTCTAGCTTCGTACTGCTGGCTTCATTTGCTGATGATTTGCAGCCAGTCTACCCTCACAGGAAGGTAAAGACCCTGCTTGTTTAGATTATTTACTGTTTTTATTTCTAATTGAACTCTTTGGGGATATTTATGAAAATATACTGTGGGTGAGATGAAGCTTTAAGTTGGACAAAGGATAAATAAGCTGCCCAAGAGCTCTTTTACTTAGTGTGGTTGTAGCTACGAACTCTATTATCAGTGATGAATGGCTGCGTGTGTTCCTCTCGTTGTTTGCTCATTGACTGTGACAATACCCCACTCGCACAGCATGGGTATTTTTAATAGCCTCCTCATCAAACGCATCTGCATCCTGTTTGCTCTGTTTCCTCCGCCTCAGGACCGCAAATAGATTTCCCCGCAGAATCGCCTGTGTGGCCTTTCTCGCAGTTTTATGTGACTTTGATGGTTAACTTAGAGATTGAACCCTGAATCACACCGCCGTCTATTTTGTGCTCTGCTTGTGAACTGATTCCACAACTCCCAGCTTTTCTTTCATGTGATATTATGGTGAAGACAGCAGCAATATTCAGAGACTGGGTACGTCCAAGAGGGGTTGTGGGTTCAATGCCCTACAGAAAATAGCAGGCCAGAAGTGAATGAATCACACCGCAGGTGCAACAATTGTAAGATTACTGTAAGTGTTGTGCTGGACAGCTCTCGGGTGTGTAGGATTCTAACTAACGTGTTTAGAGGTACACCGTGTCCCAAAAGTTCATGCACCACAGAAAAAGTCAACTTAGATTGTGAATATTCAACAGAATTCATTTATTCAAAAGCCAGTGTACCAGGGTGGATAAGTTCGAAAACGCACTTCTTGTGGATCCGTCTGGACATTTCGCAACGTATCTCGCGAAACGTCTCATAACAACATCAACAACAATGGCGGACTACATGCTTGCGTTACTACTGGAGAACATATTGAGCCTATTATGGTTACTAGGGCAAAATGTTTGGTTTCTTCTAAAGCCGATTTGTAAACAGCGCTCAAGCTTCATGCGCATGCGCCACCTCTTCCTCTCCGTTTTTGGTGAATTTCTGAAACTGAAACAGCGCCGCCTATAGACCTGGGATATAAAGTAGCGTTTTGAGTCGTGTAAAGACGGATCAGTCTGGACGCGGATATTTTTGAAACCGTGCCAGCGAAAACGGATAGGAAAAAGATCGTTTTCGTACGTGTGGACGAGGCCTAAGTTCTTTAAAACGGAAGGCTCAATGTTGCCCCACTCCCGCACAGCCCTCATGTTGAGCTGCTTCATGGTGGTAGGGGATGGGCTGTGCAAGACCCGACTGTTCAGGATACCCCAGCAGTTCTCAATCGGGCTGAGGTCCAGGGAGTCGGGTGGCCTTTCCTCTTTGTGCAGAAAGCCAGGAAGCTGCTCAGAACACCACTGCTGAGTTGTATGAGCAGTATGTGGGGGCACCATCTTGCACGAAGACCATTTCCGCACGCCTGTTGAACATCTTCCTAGCTGTGATGGGGCCCGATTTCTTCTTTCTGTTGAATATGGGAAGTAACACTGGCTGGAGAATGTTCTTAACATATAAAACTTCCAATCTATTATCAGTGTAAATATGGTCGTTTTGGCTGTTGGGAGTTGGAAATAAGTAGAGAGGACACTCATCAGAGAAAACGCAGTTTTCCCAGTCTCTTGGGGTCATTTCAGCATACGTCTTTGCAAAAGCAAGCCGCATCTCCTTTTGCAGTTTGGTAAGACAAGGAATCTGCTGTCTTCTGTATGCTCCCAGACCCAGTTTATCACTCTTAGAGACTGCTTCCCCAAGATTCTTAAGTCTTCGACTGAGTTTATGGCAGGATTGGTCTTCATCTTGCAGATGAGGTCCTTGGCCCTCAAACTCAGAACTTTTTGGGGACACGGTGTATAAATGATGCTCAGCGAATCCCAACCTTTTGCTTGTCACCAGTGCTGTGGACAGACCATCCTTTGTCCATGGTTACATAAAATGTTTTGTGGATGTATATGCAGGAATTGGTTCCTTGCTGAAAGATATAAAGAGCAATTTAATATAAAGCAGGGAGTCGTGTGGTGTTTCCACGTAACATGGCAGTGACTTTATTGTCCTCAGCTCTGCTTGGGAGCCGAGGCTTCTTCCTGTGCACTCACAGTCTCAGTGGTAAGAGGCGAAATCATGACTTTAAAATGAGCAAATGTGACCAGTGGGGAATTTAGGTGGAAATGAAACTGAAAAAGCATTTAGATTATAATTTGTTTTTGTTTTTCGTTCATGAATTCATTACCATGACAATGACTCTGTGGGTAGGTAAAACCAGAACGCTGAGCTTGAAGTCTGTCAACTGCTACTTAAATATCTCACCATTTTATGGAAAAACTGATGTGGCATCAAGTAATCGAAAAAAAATAATAATAATTTTCTCCTCTTGGGCAAAGCTAGCTAACACAACACTTAATGGCTTGTTTTTTTTTGCCCACTAGGGGGCAACTGAATCACCCTTGTGATGCCGCTTCTGTTTTGCTCTCTGCCAACTCCAGATGAGAAGTTGTCTTCTGCAGCTAAATACAAATCCATAACTTTGGCTTTTCCTTGGGGCTGGGCTGGTGGAGTGTAGTCTCTTTTTATTTTGCTCAATAGTGTTGCACATGCTACAATTATGGGCTGTAAAATCAAAACAATGCGCTCATGTTAAAGTGAACTGAACTGGGTGATTCATTCTCATATGGGTTTATCTCTGTGGGTAACAACCTAGTTATGTGATCCATTTTCTAACATATCTTTGCAGCGGCCTAGGGTGAAATCTACTTTTAACATCTTTATTCTTTCGCATTAACTCACCTCATCTGTCGTAACGTTTCCTGAAAGCAATTCAAGGTCTTTTTATTCTATTACATAGGTACCTTAAGATGCCCTGCAACAGGCCGGCGACTTGTCCAACATGTACCCCGCCTCTTGCCTGATGACAGCTGTGATAGGCTCCAGCTGACCCCTGTGACCCTTAACAGGAATAAGCGGGTACAGAAGATGAATGAATGAATGAAGTACCTTAAGATCACACCATCATTTTCATCCAGTTGTTTCATCTAAGAACTGATTAATTTGCAATGAAATTTTAGGGAAAACAGCAAATGGACATGTCCAAAAGCATATTCTGTCCAACAGATGTTGAGTGGTAATATAAAACAGTGAGTTTTTATCATCATTGTTTAATATTACCCCAGTGATTAATCGTTCATTAGCCTAGGGGTGTAAGTGGGGACCTGACAACGTATCTTTGTCCTGGGCCATCTGTGTTGGTGCACAATAGCTTGGCTGACACACATTTTAGGCTTTTCCTTGTTCCAACCTTCTGTGACCAAGCCTAACTTGGTTCAATTCAGACCAACCTGACAGTAGGACACGACCTCCCTGCCACCTTGCCCCAGAATTATTCAGAAAAAAAACGCATCCAGCATCCAGCTGCCCTTCCAAGCACTCATCACCATTCATTAGCTCTCGTGTTTAAATGTGCACACCACCCTTGATGTTCTACTATAACCCAGCAACATCCTAAAAACGGTTTCTACGCATTGTTTCCCAACAGAACGCCTTGTGTAAAACATGCACCTCGCTGGCTACATCGTGAGCGCACACGCTGACCTCAGCTCCCATGTTTCGCAGCGTGCCTGCTGAACATCTGCTGGCCGTGTGCTCCACGGAACACTGGAAAGCGGCCTTGAATGTGAAAGGGTCTGAGCTTCCTGTTACAATCTGTCCTACACATTCAGCCTGAATCAAAGCCAGAGCCCAGGGAAATACACCCTAAAACACAATTCACATTTCAGTTCTGCTGCACTGTACCGATCAGTTTTTTCCACTCTGAACTGGAGTCAGTCTCCGCTTATGTTAACAGTAAGGTTTCAGGGTGGGGCCAGGTGTTATCCAAACTCACCTCTGCAGGTAGAAGATGATACAAATTACCGCATTTTCGTTTGGTCATCACAAACATCATGGATTTGATGAAGAGATTTTGAATCTCTAGCTAAATGATGTATTATGGATTCAAAGCAGTTTAAAAAGTAGAATATTCTTTTTAGTTGTTGTTTTTGGTTTTAGGGTGGATTTCCTGTTGAAACGCACCGTAACAACCATGCCTCCATCCGCTTCACACATCACACCACGAGATAGAAGGAGAGAGAGAGAGAGAGAGAGGAAGGAGGGAGGGAGCACTGTTTACATGGTGAACAGACTCAGATTTCTACTCATCCAGCTGCACCACCGGGACAACAGCTGCCTCTCCATAAAGACACTTTCCGTTATTGTGCCATCACTTTACCGCTTTACGCACGAGTCATGATTTTGACGCACAGGTGAACTTCTCTCGCCTGACCACGCTTCGACCACGACACGAAAGGGAAAAGTAAAAAGCAAATAAATTATAGATACATTTCAAAAGAAGGGGGGAAGAAGAAGAAAACAAACATCTTTTCGCTAATAGTGGTTGCTTGAAGCGGAACAGGTTGCCAGAGCCATGTCCAGGAAGAAGGCAGTCAAAGGCAAAGGGAGCTCCAAGAGCCCAAAGGCGTCTCCGAGCAGCGGGAGGACGGGGAAGGGTCTAGCCGGCGCCGCTGCTCCGTCCTCCGGACTGGTTTACCCGAGCAGACCGTCCATCAGCAACAGCGGAGAGTTTTATGATATCGCCTTCAAGGTGAGCAGAGAGCTTTATGTCTCACTCTGGTGTTCTTGTATTCGTTTAAAAGAATCAGTCAGAAAATAGCTTGCTAATTTAAAAAAGTACTCTATATATAAAAGTACTCGTGAACGCATTATCAAGTATTGATAATACTTGAATTTTAGAAAATGTTAAACGAAGACAGGAATTTCCTCTATTATTTAACAGTGGAATGTGATTCACATTTGTATATTATTGTCACCAATTTTGTAGAAACATAGAAAGTGATATGACAACATATGGAGGCCGGTTAGTGCCAAGAAAAACAAATATGCTTAAAAAAAAACAACCATTAGGTAAAAATAGTACCTGGAAATTTGGGCTCTGAAATATTGTTTTGACAGTTTTTTTTTTTTTTTTTTTGGTCTTTTTCTTTTTAATGGACTTCCATAGATGCTTGTGTCACATCACTTGAAATGTTCACAAAGAAAATATCAGGATGCTCACACTCTAAAATAATAATAATAAAAAAAAAACATTAGGTAAAAATGTAGTACCTGGAAATTTGTGCTCTGAAAATATTGCTTTGGCAGGTTGTTTTTATTTTTTTTTAAATGGGCTTCCATTGCGCTTGTGCCACATCACTTGAAGTGTTGACAAAGAAAATCTCAGGATGCTCACACTCTAAATAAATAATAATAAAAGAAGAATAATTTCAGCATTATTTCCCCTAGGAGACATAGTCACAACATACACAAAGAAGGTTGCTTGGCCCACACGGCCCAGTTTAATCGTGCTGAAATCCCAGACATCTCTGAAATATTGTCCTAGTTACGTTCGCAGTGCCTCCTATCGAGTGCTAAGAGTTCCACTACATTGGACGATATTATTAAGAGGTGTGCAACACTGCTGCAGCCGGTGCAATAAACATGGAGGAGTTGGTGGGGAAGTTTTTCTATTATTAATGACTTTAATGAACAACAGCACAGCATGAGGCATTTTGTTTAGTGGGAGTGGGGCTGACGAAATATGTAATGGCTGCTGCATGTCCCAGATTAATAGTAGCACATTTAAAAGTGTATTCATGGAAAGTTGATCTTTTGTTGGAGTGCTGTACACCTGCACATGAAATAAATCCTGTTCTAAACTCATTATGTTTCTAAAGGTATATTTTTGAGTCTTTAGGAAAGACTTTAAGAATCCAACAAATATGTGCAGAATATCAAGAGTCGGACTGTTGTCGTTGTCTGTTTGCCAAAATAAAACATTTGAAAACTTATTTTTTCACAGACTAAGTCATAAATAATCAGTGTTAACACAGCACTGGGGTTGCACAATTAAAATAATGGAACAGAGAGGAAAAATAATAATGCTTTGAGCGTATGCAAATCTGAAATCTCATCATGTGGGTGGCATCTGTTATTAATGTCGCACTCTGATTAACAACTGCTCATACGACAGCGGCCAAAATCACTGCTCGGCTGACACTGAATAATACACACAATAGTAACAGTTTAAATTTCACCTTTATTCAATGCAAACCGAGCTCAGTGAACGCAGGGATATTCATAAAAGTGTGTTGGTACTAGTACGTGAGAACACAATAGAAACCATATAAAACATGCAGTCCATAAGTGTAACTGACAAACACACAGATTATATCAACAGAGTTTCATGTAGCAGAAAAGGAAGAATCAAACTGTAGATCCTAATTGGTGTGTACAGTCTGTTCTCCCCGTGGACTGAGTCAAAATGCTGTTTCCTCTATAGACATGAGTTTGGGGATTGTGTGTGTGCTGCGTAGCCTAAACTCCTGTGTATTTGAAGATAAGTTTTCCCTCACACATAAAGTTTTTTCATTTTATCCACCTATAAAGCTTCTCCTTGTGCTCTCTCTCTCTCCGTGTCTTAGGTGATGCTGGTGGGGGATTCGGGAGTGGGAAAGACCTGTCTGTTGGTCCGCTTCAAAGATGGAGCCTTTCTAGCAGGGAGCTTCATCTCCACCGTGGGCATCGATTTCAGGGTAAACACTGACACATAAATGCATCGTAGTGCAGCAGGAAATGGAGCTGTTTGCTGTTTTGGTCAAAAGTCTGCTCTGTAAAATCGCTGAGAAAATGAAACTTTCACTCCCATACTTTGTGGTATGTGCTCTGGCTAATGCTTCTACCTCAGGAAGCCTGTAGACAACCTTGATCTGATGCTAATTTTTGCCAACTTTAAGTGAACTAAAAATCAGGGGACGTGATTTGGGTAAAACAACGTACATTGAGGTAAGAGTTGCAAGCAGTCTGACACTTTGCCCCAATTAGCTAGTGCTGTGAACTACATAGGCCATAGCAGCTTGCTAGCTTTTTGTTTAGCCAACTAGCTAGCAGGAGAAACAAGCATTTCGTTAGCCTCATAACAATCGCTTCAGTCATTTTTAGGCCACAGTTACAATAAAAAATACTAATGTGCTTGCTAAAAATTGTGTTTTTTCCCATTTTCCAAAGAATTTAAAATATGACTTGGAAATTATGCCATGAAGTTAACGATTTTTAACTTATGGTGCCTAATGAAAGCTCGAGTTCACAAGTTCAGATGTTCAGAGTTGCTGACTTTCTCAACGGAAGGGAAAAATGTTGATATTCCCACGGCCTCATCTTCATTTCTAAATTAAGCTCGGTTTATTCTGCTACAACTGATATATGTAGAGCTGGTTGTCTGTATTGTTCTGTTATTAGGCCACTGTGAATTTCACTCTGTGAATGGCACGCGGAACTGAGTGGCTCATGTTGGAGATGTTAATAAATGTGAATCTGTCTATCCAAATGGTGCTTGTGAGCTAGTGATTACAGAATGGGAAGCCATATGGTAGTTAACACTAATTTCTCACAGCAAGAAGGTTTGGATCCTTCTAGAGGATAAGGTGTAGTAGATAATAATGAACAATTGCTGCTTTTAAATGATACTAATGAGCTCTGTATTATAACATGGGAAGTCACGAAAGGTCTGGTGTTTAAATTGTAATATCATAGTAAAGTGCGAACACCACTGCTTTGTAGCTGTCGGCTAACAGCGGTGGTTACACGCGATTTTAGCTAGAAAGTGCTCAACTGGGACATAAAATAAAAGCTCAGATTGATGTTACTGTACAGAATCATAGAGGCTAACGATCGACCAAGTTGGTCAAGTGAAACTTTGAGGGCTTATCTCCGGACCCTAGATGGCGTAACCTGACCTGCACCTCCCAAGAAATTTACTGTAACTATGCGATGCTGCGACGCAGACTGTAACAGTTGTGATTGGTCTAAAATGCGTTTCCTTGTCGACATGTGGTCGGACAAGAAAGTTCTCCTTTGGTCAGGCTCCTACACACCATCTGCTTAGATGTCTTCTTTATTTACTGTTCTGCAATGATTTCAGTGAAAGTAACTGTCGCTCCACATTTGTTAACTTCAACTCCAACATGAGCTGCTCAGTTCCATTGTCATGTTGTGAAATATGGAGGGAAACGTAGCCCCCTACGACGTACGCTCCACATATAGACCATTTGAGGTAGTATATACTATATATACTATCTTCTGTCTTTATGACATCAACAGACAGAGCCACAGAGGATACTTCTTAGCTTTTTCCCAGGCCCAGTAGTGCTCTCCTTGAGAAGTGAAACGACCTTCATGTGTAAAATCAGTAGCCCTTAAAGTCTGAACACTTCCTTTCAGCAGTGAATTGATAATCAAGGACACCAGAACTTCACTGGAGCAAATGGGACAGACGGAGAGGATTTTGTTCTTTGACTGAGAAGTTTCCCAAAAATCAGTGGAGTAGCTGTAACTGCAGAGCTTTAAAAGTTGAAGTGCTGATTTTTTCCCCTTGTGTCAGTGCTATATGAGGAGGTGCGTTGCGTTTTAACCCTGCTAGCGACTCAGACATATTTAAAGTAAATGAAGTTAAATTAAAAATGTAATTTAAAACAGTTATTTATTCATAGCTTAATCTTTTTTGTTTTTTTTTACTGCTAATGGCTAACCCAGTTTCCTGGAGGAAATTGCAGACGAGTATTACAGTGCCAGTAAAAAACACAGCCCCACTTTAAGTGTCACACCCGTGGAATGGAAGCAGTGACCTGTTTCAGTCCTGCTGTCTTGTTGCTCCCTCAAGCAAGGTCCCTGTAACAGCAGAATCTGACACAGCTGTTTGGAAGAACCTTCCCCTAGGAGACATTTGAGACCCGTTCCACTGATGCTGTCATGCAGAGCGTTTACAGTAGAACTTGTACAACAGTAGAAAGAGGTTAATTTCCAGTGTATTTAACTCTTTAAGCAGCCCAGCTCTGGATGTGTATTAATCGTCAACACTTGCGCAAACAGGCAGCTTGTTATGTGAGTCTGTAAGTTAACAAAACCACGCTGCATATTAAGCATGTAACAAGTCTTTAGGTAGCTGTTTTACCTCATTCCAGTGTATTTAACGACATAGGAAAGTCAACTCAACATGCTTATCAAGCTACTTTCAGAACAAAAGCTGCTTTTCTGCTAAAATAATAAAAAAATAATACAACAGTGATATGGACAACTGGACTTATAGAGTTTCTTGAAGACGTTTTACCACTCATCCAAGTAGCGTCTTCATTTCTAAGCGACTGGTGGTGTATTGGGCTTTAAATAGGAACATCTGCGGGTGTAGCCCATCAGAAACTTGCTTGACTAGTGTCTGTTAGCATCCAGAAGCCAACACGGCCATCGTCTGTTAACGGCTAGGTTTTTGGACATATGGAATACATTTTCATACAACAGAACTGGATTTCGGACTCAAGAAAACATAAGCAATTGAGACAGAAATACTGATTTACAATCTACAGTAATGGACAAAAGTGTTGGGCAAGAAGAATTGGTCATTATGAGAAAACAGAACTGACAAATAAAAACTTTTACATTTTCTTGATCATAAAATAAATAAATAGATAAGATGAATAAATAACTGTTTCCCTGACAATGCTTTTCTACTGCTGTTGCTTTGTCTTTCTGTCCTTATTATCACTTCTGTACCATGGAACTGTCTGTGCTCATGCTGAGTTGTGACAGTATGTGCAGATTCTTATTAAGAATACTTCATTGGTTATTTCTGGTTGCATATCTTTCCTGTTTCGTTTGTCTTTTCCTCTTAGGGTAATTATATTTCACATTTTCACTGTGTCGATGTCATAATACACTAGAAGGATTCTAGTTGAATTAGTCAGTTCTCTAGTCCCTCATCCCAGCAGTAACCATCACTGGAAGCCTTATAGACGGATTATGCTTCTGTGTTAAGTTGACTATGCCGACAATGCAGAGCCATCACAGACCGTAGTGCCATAACTGATGTGCACATCTCCGGAATTGTGACGACACGCCGCAGCGACGCAGAGCACAAGAGCTGTGATTGGTCCGCTTGGTAGTAGTGTGTTTCCGCTTTAGTATTTCCGGCTGCTTTTCCATCTTTGCAATTTTCGAATTGATTGTTTTGGTTCAATAAAGAATATGTAAGGTTAACTGAGGAGGTTTGGAGATACAGACATTTGTATGACTCATGAAATTTGACCGAAATGTCATTGAAAGTTTCATTTGCCATAGCCCAACTGGCAAAAAGACAGCATCAACTAGCATTTGGGTGGTGTTGTTACAGAGTGAGCCAGACTGATGAGCGCACTAGTATAAATGGCTCGCACCGGCGTAGGCTACGTGCGTAGGCTACGTGCATAGGCAGTGGCGTCTATGTTAGCGTGTTGGCCAAACATGAAATGAGAGGTGGGAGGTGTTTTGCTTAGCTTAGCATAAAAAGCTCACCTTGGTCTAAAGCTCAGTGTAAAACATGTCATATATTCTTTGGTTCAGCAGCCAAACACTGATTCACTCTCATGCCTGTATGCACTTTTTTTAGTCTCCATGCTAAGCTAAGCTAGCATCCACAGGCCGTAGCGTCATATTTGGCACTGAGCTGTACTGAATTTCTCACTTTTTCTTTTTGTGGTCAGATCTCAGTGCATCCTCAATGCGTGTAGAGCTGCCCACCTGAGTTCAGATCCCTCACGTTTACAACAGGTGTGAACAGGACTTTTGGTTCTGACTCTACATAGATAATTGAGTCAAATAAACATGGCTGCATTATCTGTGTATAGATGAACTGAACTTTAGCAAAAGCTTGAATGTACGTGCAAATACCTCGTAACACGTCTTTATATAACCACCCCACTTTGGATAGTGCTATCAGTTTGTGTTAAAACGTTAGCACCGAGCACCAAGAGCTTGTTATCTACAAGGACACATGGATATTTTTGGCGTCTGGTTTCTCATTACTTCACAGGTAGATGACTGGTAGGTAAATATCCCAAAAAGCTCAGTGACTGTATTTAACTGGTGCCGTTCAGTGATATTAGCGGAGATGTAATTAATATTTTCCAGCTTGCAGCCCACACAGCGCTGCACAGGCCTCACTGACTTTCACCTCATGCTTAACTGAAATGAAAAAAATAGATACTTTTACAGAGTTAAACAGCTCATACAGATAATTAGAAAGTCGACATGGCAAATGTGTTGCTTGAAAGTGGTTCTGATTCAATGTGCAGTGTAAGTTATGCAGCACCTTCCAAAAGTAATGGACGTACAGTTGAGTATGCTTTTTCCTATGTTGTGAATATGCTTGGCTTAGTCTTTTTATTTATTGTACTCTGACAGAAATGTGAGACGCTCTGGTTAGGAAAAAAAAAATATGAAAAACATTATGAAATCATATCAGCCTGGTGGCAAAACGTTCTTGTTATCCGTTCTCACTTGGGCCAAGTGTAAATATGGGGTCATAGCCGCACAGAGTGCTGCAGCCTTTGTGTCCATCACGCACAGCAATGCGAAAAAAGAAGCATTATAATGTGCTTCTCCTAAGCTGAAAGTCGATATATGTTGTCGCAGCGAGTGCTAAAAACCAGCACTTTTCAGCTCTGTCAGGAATGCGCGGCAATGTGACCTTTTACTTTTAAAGATAATGAGAAATAGGAGTCAGCACACTGGAGGGAAAAGAAAATTTTTGGGTGCGGGCACAATCTTAACTTTTTCCATATTTATATTTCTCTTGACAGAAAGAAATGACGAGTCAGAAATCAAAACTTGTTTACTGTCTTTTCCTCTGAGAAGTTTGTTGGAATTGCAGATGAGATTCATCTGTTTCCATGGTGGAGGAATTGCGGGCTGTACTCCGGCTTCCCCTCCTTACAGTCCATGATAATGTGTGTGTGTGCGCATTGCCGCTCATTTCCATAGTTTGGCTTTTCCCTTCCATTTCTCCACCACCCTGCTTGAAATGATGCTGCACAGCACCGGGTCGGTTAATCATTAAATAACCTGCTCCGCGGCTCACGCTGACACAGATGGCTTTCTGTGTGTGTGTGGCCTGGGAGGAATATGACGGGAGGATGACTGCCCTTTTACAGCTAATTGCCATGTGACGTGTTTTCACATGTGGCTGTTTATGTGCGAGTGAGACCGCTGTCATCTACACAGGAGAAACTGCTTCGCACAACAGCTGGCTTGAATTGCATTTAGACACTTGAATGCTTCTTGTGAACTATATTATTAGTTATTAATGTGTTTTTGGCTCAGAAGGCTGTATCATAACTCTGGAGCGTTAGCATATCTTGAAAAAAAATTACATCAACCAGTGCATTTTACTTTGTAAGACACTGGAGATAATAGTTCCTTAAGAGCTAATGGAGCTTATGATTTTATGTCAGGGGCAGATGAAAGAAGAAAATAAAACATCCAGGAGAAGTAACTCCCATTGTGTTTAGCCATTTTGTCTTCAGCAAGGACTGATTGTCTGGTGTAGCTAACCAGAATATGAGTCAATAAACAAGTTCAAGACCAAGGTGCTCTGATGATGACTACGCTGCTGTTGCATCTTCTGTCTGTCACTGCTTAAACCCCGCCCAAATTATTTGATTGGCCAGGCAGATCTTTGCCAAAGCATAATCGGTTTCCAGCAGAGTGACCCTGGACCAACTTTCCGCCCCCAAACATTTGTAGGCAGGTTCCCGACAGGTTCTAGTCTTGAGTTTGGAGAAAGCAAACGTGGCTAAATCTGTTATTTGAGATTCTCAGTCATCCAGGATATGGTATATTCAAAAAAGCGTAAACTAGACTTGTAGAGTTTTATTTATAAGGCATTTCACCGCTCATCAGAGTCGCTGCTCCAGTTCTAGGGGACTGGTGGGAAGTTTGAGGTTTAAACAGGAAACTTCTGCTGCAACTTGCTTGTGACTATCGTTCACTGAATTAGCTGAGACATTGCAGGATTGTGAACTGGGTCTCCCCGTGGTGACATTAATGGAAAAATTGTATTATGTTCAAATATATATGAATGCCGAATGCTAAATCATTGAAAGCCGATCAGAGGAAGTCAAAGAAAATGCAATGTGTTTTCAATGGGCTTAGCGCTTGCTGCTATTGTTGACCATAAACGCACCCACAAAACACAATGCTCAATGTTTTGCAACTCCCAGAATTCTGTGACTTGTAGTGTTAAACCAAATTTCCATCAGTGACTACAAGTTGCCAAATGAGTCGAGGCTGAAATCGTTGCGATTGACACATTGATTTTGCAACAAGAAAGCATTAACAATTTAACTGGACACACATAGCACTGTGCTGAATGCTGGCAACAGCTAAACATGCTACTACTCTCTATAATAGAAGTCATAGCCATTTCTGCATTTTACTTTTTCAGCTTCAAGGTGAGATTTGGAGAAAAAAAGGCTCCAGGATTGAGATGTCTCTGATTCCTCCAGAGCAGATGGAGCGGCAATATGCTCGACAAATCCAAGTCCAATATGTTTATCCTCCTCACCAAAGACAAACAGAAGACTTTGCATCTCAGCTTTGCATCAAAGGAGCAGCATGAACCCCCCTGATGCGCCCGACTTCACAATCGTACGCTGCTGGCTGGGCTGGTATTGGATTCTGCTCGTCAAACTGAAAATGTGGCAGCTGCTCTGGTAATGTCACATTCTGGATAAACTAGTCACTGAAAGGGTTTTTTTGTTTATGGCTTTTTGGGCGACGGAAATAATTGTTTGCTTTATGGTGTCAAACTCAAAGAAGTCATTGGTCCTCAGATATTGTAATCGTGATGTGGACAGTGAAAGTAGCAGAAAGGGCTTTGTAGACATATTTTCTTCCTATATAACAAGATGCTAAGAGTAAATTCTCATCAAGTTTCATGAGGAAAACAATAAGGATCAGTGCAGTCAACTTGTACTCTTCTATTTTGTTCTGCTGTTCTCAATATTTTCTGAGTTTGTCATAGATGTTGGAAAGATAACAAAGGGAAAAAAATCCTCTTCAGCAACGACAAAGAGGAAAAGCTATTTATGACTCTGGAACTAATCAGAACACTTATTCTCAACATTGTCACTGAAATTGGCTTCTGAGGTGAACTGGTTTAAAGTCTACAACGAGATCCATGAGATGTGAGAGGACTTGTGACTTCAGTTGCCTCTTGTTGTCATCATCCTCAGCTTCCTGATTAGCAGGGCGGTTGGCGCCCGCAGATTCCCAGAGGGTGTTTCCGAGGCTAAGTTGTAGCGGCGAACATTAAGCTTGTGAGATTAGGCTTGCTTTACAAGACCGAGGGGGAGGTGTTCATGGAAAATGTGTTAATTTTAGAGCTGGCAGTGCTGAGTGAATGAGTGATGAGGATGAAGCAATAAGTGTTGGATGTGATCTCAGTGATTCAATTAGTTCTTTTGTTTTTATAGATGACATCTCTACTGTGCCTTGCTGCTATTATTTGACAAACGATGATTCCAGTCAATGAGATGCTCTTGATTCTCCCAGCCCATCCATCCTAGAAAACCACTAAATAAAATCCTCTTTTTATTTAGTGGCTGCGATTCTTAACTTCCAGGTAAAGATGGGGAAAGTCAGTCTGCAGGGAGAGCTGAGTATTGGAAAAGAAAAAAATGAACATAAGATCTTTATGCTTTACTGTCCACTTTGTGATTTACCGCTGACCACACTGGACAATCTTTGTTGTCAGGGTAACAACGGCCAGGTACACCAAAGGCAATTTTCTGTGCGCCGCAAGAAAAGGGTAAAAGGCATTCCGCATTAGGCACGCGCTGGTGCAGACGTTCACACACAAACATGCACATAACCTGTTTCTGTATTGCTCTGCTTGTTCATTTGTGAGCGCAAGGTGAATCTTATTCCCCTGTACGCCAATATGTACCCTGTACGTTGGTGGATATTAGGGATGGGCGATATGGACTAAAAAAATATCCCGATAATGTCTGGTATTTATCACAGTAACGATAAAAATGACGATAAATAAACAAACACCAATTCACCCTAATCTTTTTTACTATAATGCATCGGCAAGTTTCATCTGAGTTGTTTCTTTTTTTACCGGAAGTCGATGCAGCTTCTGCGTCCTCGTGCATTTAGTGCTTGTGTTGGTGGTGGAACAAATTAGCAGTGTCCTTTATGCACTGTTTGTTTGCAAACCTTACATGTTGTAATTTGCTGCTCCGAGTCAGACTTTTTAACCCCTTCATGCCTAGTGTCGCGAATTCCCGACGCACTGTTTCCGCTCAGATTTGTGCGCATTCAAAAAATTCCTGGAACCTTTTGCAAGCACTAGTTTCTCGTATGATTGGCCGGAGTGGTGAGCAAAAACATAAATATTTCTTTATATAACTGAAAAATCAATTCGGGCATTAAGGGGTTAAAACCAAGCCCGTTCCAGATAATGGAGGAGGAGCCTCGTTTAGGAACGAGCTTCTCTCTTCCCGGCGTATGTATCTGCTCCACCTTCCGCCATTGTCAATTTGTCAATATTCCACACGTGTCGGGCTGCCAGTGTGTCACACACATATATACGTAATCTATGAGAATGGATGGAAGGCAAATTTAAAAAAACACCTGATGGAAGTCTTGCTAAAATACCATCTAAGAGCTGTTAGCGCATCGTTGCGGTTGTTGTATTGTCACACGGCAGTGGCACCTTTCATCAGTGTACCACACACTGGCACACCTCATACACTGTTTCAAAGTGGTTTGAAGGTTTCAGCTACAAATTCCTTAAGTCAGTGGCTCCATTTTTGCACCTTACAGGATGTAAAAAATCTGATGCAAATATGGTGCTACCATATGTATCAAAATGTATGTGATGAACTGAAGTAGCATTTAGTTTATCTTCATTATATATTGCCCCTTCTCCAAATTGCAACCAATTTGATAAAAGTACTAAATATAGGTGGACTTTAAATAGTTCATCATTATCATCTGTGTTGTTTTGCAGCACATGGTCTGATCTTCTCCTGCAGAGTCGGCTGAGAATACACCATATGAGACGCTCTTAAGTATTCATGAATAAGCAAGGTGGTGAAACACAGTCATGCTAATAAGCTGCCACAGGACAACAGAATCAGGAACAAAGTCAAGGCCACATTTCCGCACTCTTATGTAACGTTCTAAACCATTCCGCTCTAGGTTCATTTACATCATATTTCTCAGATCCTGGTAAATCTTTCTTCAGTGTTATCTTTGTATAAAAGACAGATTTATTTACAGGATATACAGTCGACAGAGGCACTTTCAGAGTCCAGCCTGTTGGTCTGCTCGCGTTTTACCTTTTTAATTCTGCATCACATGACTTCTCAAGTGCTTGCTGGGTTCCCAGGAGACCGTTGTCGCAGGCCAGTAACCGTGACAACAAAGCAATGAATGTGTTGCTTGGACCACGTTCTGCTAATTCGACAGGCAGATGGCTTTCAGGCTTTTTTAGAGCTTCAGTGTTAACCGAGGGTCCTCAGCTGGGGACGACGAGAGTTGTTGTTGTAGCCACGGTAACAAGGCGTGACCGAAATCTGCATGTGGAAGCAAGTTTACATATGGAGGAGTTTAGATGGTATCCATTCAGGGCAGGTGTGACCGATGCCTTGCCTCACACGCTCCCAGACGGCTACACTCAGAAATGGAAGCGTTTCAGTTCAGTCCCCGTCTTGTAGTGAAGGCTTGTGGTGCGGATCTGTGCACCGCACAAGTCTTCATACAGAGAACTGATTCCTTTTCAGAGTGAAGCAAATTATGATAGTTGGTCATATCAGGGCCCCGGCTGTTGTTGAGGACACAAAGTAGACCTTGGTATTGTTGTTTGGAATGACTGAGGATGTTACATTTGACAAGGCAAATCATTTTTTCATTTCATTTCAGTTGGACATTGTTTCGGTCCGAGTGAAAATTCTGCTGTAGGCAAGGACAATTGAGGGAACTTAAACTTCAAATCTTTCAAAATACTGTCTGTTGCCCAGGGAGATATAAAAAAAAAAAAACTGAAAAGAGGATTGCTGTGGTTTGAAATAGCTTTTGCTGCCATGTTCACGTTAAGGAGTAGCATGTATGTTGGACTGCTACAACAACACCCCCCGCACTCTGAAAAGGTCACATTAGATATCACATGATTACTAATTATTGTGGACCTTTAGGCTGAAACACGCTGACACATTCTGTACACATGGGGGTTTTGGCGACGTCAATGTAAAGCTTTGTCTATGCTCCCTATGGAAAATCATTTCAGACCAGTCAAAGCCATTGCAGTCTGTGTTGTGATGTTAATTTGGAGCTTGTGTTTGTAGAATTAGAAAATGCTGCTTTTTGCTGCTCTTACTGTCAGCAAGTGGTTCACTTGTCCTTAGTGTCCTCGAAGTAATTTTCTCTCATTGTCCTTATAATATTTTGTGGTTTTAGACTTTGGGAATGTGAAAGTTTTTCTTAATTTACTAAAATGTCAAGCAAGATAAAATTATGAAGTTCTAACTTTTTATATTCAAGATGTCAACTGTGACATAAGAATCCATTGCATAATTTAATGCCATAATTAAATTCCCACAAAGCCTTCACTACGTATATTAAATGAGTCTCCACAGACATGGAAGTAAATTGCAACTTGACCTAGTAATTCTGAGTAATTCCGTTTTTCTGAAATGGGATTTCATAATCCTTACCACGGTTACCTACACTTACTTAACTTTTATTTTGTCGTCCAAAAATATTCACTTGGTAATAGGCTCTCATTGCAGAATATTTTTCTGCAGACACATGACTACACTCTTAATGGGTGATTTTCTGCGATCATACTTTCAGTTTGATTATATGGTAAATCGTAAACTTGACTCAAGGAATTCCATTTTTGAGATCTTGCATGTTCATGTTTTTACTTGTATCAAGATCTAATTAAAATTCTTATGCCATTTATTATCTTCTTACTTCATGGGCAGGGTCAGGATAGTTTAGATGAAGGCCAGCTGGATGAGGCGATGCACGCTGTAGAGGAACAACACCGGTGTGAGAAGAGTTTCAGGCAGAAGAGCGATCTGAAACGTCACCGGCTTATCCACACTGGAGTAAAGCCTTATCTTTGTGACCAGTGTGGAAACACTTTCAGACAGTTGTGTGATCTGAAACGTCATCTGCTCATCCACACTTGAAAAAGGCCATCAAGAGAAAACCCTCACCTCTGTGACCAGCGTGACAAACTCTCTCAATAACATTAATATGCATGCAACTTACACTGCGGTCATGATTGTTGAAGCAGAGAAGCACATTGCTCCCACAGCTTTCTCTATCTGCCTTTTCTCTGCCAGTCCTGACGTCCAGGCTGGCAACTTTCATGCCCCCGTGAGTTCATGCTTTTATCGGCTATGCACAGTCTTCCAGCAAGGCGTCCAAACGTGTTTTTATAAATAAGTTTGTATTTGTAGTTTGACACGCCGACCCTCAGGTTATTGCCATCACTAGTGGAGATGATGTATATAATTAGAATTTTTACAGCAAGGAGGCGGAGTTGGAGGATAAATCCAATGAATGGCTTTCCCTTTTAAAGACAACACTGAGCGTGGGGTGTTATCTGGAACTGGCTCACCTCAGGGATGTCAGCGGGCTGCGTGAATGATTTGTTTTTTTGCAAGACGAATGGGCAGGAAGGGCCGTTAACAAAGTCCTTCACTTCAAACTGTGTGAGGAAAGAATTTGTTTGTGTAATTTGTCACAGATATGAGGAATAACGTCACAGCTGTGTTCACCCCTGGTCTCGCCGTATGGATCCACAGCCGATGTGAGTTATGGCTTTGTGTTACCAGAGCACATGAAGACACAGTGGTGCTTACATCTGGTTTCAATGAGTCACACACAGACGCAACGTGTCCCAGAATATTTAGGAAAATTCTTAATCAGGAAACTGTATTCCTCATCTTTCTCTGTAGGAAAAGAAATCAGTTATCTATTCAGGAATATAGCTGATTGACGATAAAAGGTTTGTTTTATTTTGGAAATGCTGATAAAGGGTGTCAGACACTCTCTTGGGTCTTAAGTTTAAAAATTGTTAAAAAAAAAAAAATGTGTATTAAGACAAGTGCAACAATTCACTAATGTCAGCAGTAGAAGCCAAAAGTTCAGCTTTAGAAATTTCATGGAGCGGAGTCGACCGGGAGCTTTCTTTCTGTTTAATTCTCTTTTACCATCTGAGCACAGAAGTCCGCGACGCACCAATTTTCTGGTGTCAGACCTTCAGTGAGTTTCTGTGGCCCTGTAGTTTTCTTTTGTGCCCTATAATGTTGGGAGACCTCAGTATGTTGGGGGTTGGGGGGACTGCGCCTTCGAAATTGTCTTCACCGGCACTGGAGCATCACAGAAGACTCTCCTCTGTCCTATTTACCCTGTACACCTCGGGCTTCAAGTACAACACAGAGTCATGTAACCTGCAGAAGCTGTCAGCCAACACTGCAATTGTGGGGTGTATCGGGGTAAGACAGGTACAAGAGAGTCAAACACGTCATGTGTGTGTGGGCAAACAAGTCAAGTCGTCCTTATGGTGTTGTGAGGTTTACAAAAAGTTGCTCAGCGTGAGTTGGTCTTATTGGTCATGCCCCCTAAAAGACATACACACTTACATTATTGTGGTAAGTATACACACTAGATCCTGTCAGTACCAACAGTGTTATGCTCCTGCTGCCTGTAAAGAAGAGAAACCATCATCACAGTCCACACATGATTGCAAGAGTCGGCGAACGACTCTGCATTTGCTCGTTAATCCAGTGGAACAGCAGCTTTAAATAGCCTTAGACCACCAGACACTTCTTCAAACATTTCTTTAACCTTCAAAACTTAAGGTTTGCCTAAGAAAGAATATTAAAACGTTGAGCCGTCAGTTGTGATCATGCATATTCATAGGCTCCCAGAAGCAGATTGGTCTGGCTTTAAAACTAAGAAAAGCAAGTGTGCAGCATCATCAGTCGACAAGATGTTCATTTTACATCCCTGGATTTTGCAGCAGTCATTAATTAGATGCAAAATATTCTGTATTTTGATTTAGGGTCGCTGCCATACCATGCTTAATAAAACCTGTGGGTAGGAACGCTTATTTTAATGTGCAGCAAGAGAAAGAGAGACGAGCGTTGCCTTTCTCGCTCAGGCCCTTTCCGTGTCAAAGATCAAACGTCCTCATATTTAATTCTTGGTATTAAAGTGGCAGGAGGGGCAAGATGGTATCGGGGGCAATCAATTAATGCTCCTGCGAGGAGGATTCTGTGAAAATAATGTAATCGCCTCCCCGCCTGCGTGTCCCAAATGTAATGAATCTACCGCACACATGCTCTGCTCAACGCGGCAGCGAGGTCGGACTTCTTTGAGTAACCTGAAGGTGATTGCGTGTGCGACAAGAAGTCAGCTTGTTTCGTTATTTACATCTTTATTAAGCACATTACAATCATATAAGGATCAATACAAATTCTCCTGTGCTATGTCTTTAAGAAGAATGGCATCAAACTCCGACTGCAGGCTAAAATGACTGACGTGCTGCTATGGCCCATTCTTTGCTTTGTCACATTTACCATTGAGCTAAAAGTCTCACCCAGGCTTTATTTGAGCGCCACTGCCCTTCACAGCAATACAGCAATAATCCGCCTACATACCTTATTTTAGTATGAAAGAAACTGGTGTCCGTGTACAAAGCCCACATCAGTCTGCGCATGCAGAAACCATGAATTTGACTTCATTGAAATGCGAGGTTAGCAGCTCCGTAACGTATATTGTAGCCTGATACGATTTTGCATCATTCCATCTTAAATCATCGTAATAAAGCAGATATTGGATTTAGCGACAAGTAGCAGCAGGCTGTGTAGAATAAAATAGGCCTACTAAACAAAAGGCTGAAAAGGCAAAATCTAATTTATAGCAGCTGACTTATCATTTTAGCTATGCTAGCTCTAATAAAGATAAGCTAGTACACGTAACGTCTGGAGTCTTTTCCTACAGGCTTTAACTTTTTTTTTTAAATTTTAAATCTCGTGTAAAAAATGTTTCCTATTCGTTATGAAGCTATGGTGGAGCAAAACTGAAGCTGGCGAGCCGCCATAGAATTAACACTGTATGCGAAACACTGTTGTAGCACCGTATTAGCTTGCTTTACCTTTCTTCTTCTGCGGCTATTAGTCGGCTGACAAGTGCGGAAAATTCATCCTCAGATAACTTCTCTCTTTTCTGTGTTGAAATGATTTCAGTAAAAGTAACTGTTCAACATTTATTATTACTATTATTATGCGCACGGAGCCAGATGCCTTTATTTGAAGTAAACATACGGCTAGCGTTTTAGCAGTGTAAATGTTGACTCCAAATGGCGTGTTTAAAGACTCATAGTCTTCAAGAACTGAGTTTAGCATGCAACCGGTCACATAGGCTCAGTTGCAGAGGTCTAGGCCAGGCATTAGAAGCTAAATGTTATTCCTCAAGAGGACGTATCTTTAAGCGTCAAAGCAGACTGTTGCTCCCAATGTGCATGCGGGGTGCTCAACAAGAACTTGCATCAAAACAGAAATTATTTCGCATGTTCATTCATTTGTTTTACACATTGTTGCTTAGTTTCCTGAGCAAATGCAGTGTTTTTTTGAGGGGAAAGGGGTTTTCAGAATATACACTACCGTTCAAAAGTTTGGGGTCACATTGAAATGTCCTTATTTTTGAAGGAAAAGCACTGTACTTTTCAATGAAGATAACTTTAAACTAGTCTTAACTTTAAAGAAATACACTCTATACATTGCTAATGTGGTAAATGACTATTCTAGCTGCAAATGTCTGGTTTTTGGTGCAATATCTACATAGGTGTATAGAGGCCTAGTTCCAGCCACTATCACTCCAGTTTCTAATGGTGAAATGTGTTTGCTCATTGGCTCAGAAGGCTAATTGATGATTAGAAAACCCTTGTGCAATCATGTTCACACATCTGAAAACAGTTTAGCTCTTTACAGAAGCTACAAAACTGATCTTCCTTTGAGCAGATTGAGTTTCTGGAGCATTACATTTGTGGGGTCAATTAAACGCTCAAAATGGCCAGAAAAAGAGAACTTTCATCTGAAACTCGACAGTCTATTCTTGTTCTTCGAAATGAAGGCTATTCCATGCGAGAAATTGCTAAGAAATTGAAGATTTCCTACAACGGTGTGTACTACTCCCTTCAGAGGACAGCACAAACAGGCTCTAACCAGAGTAGAAAAAGAAGTGGGAGGCCGCGTAGCACAACTGTGCAAGAAGATAAGTTCATTAGAGTCTCTAGTTTGAGAAACAGACGCCTCGCAGGTCCCCAACTGGCATCTTCATTAAATAGTACCCGCAAAACACCAGTGTCAACATCTACAGTGAAGAGGCGGCTGCGGGATTCTGGGCTTCAGGGCAGAGTGGCAAAGAAAAAGCCATATCTGAGACTGGCCAATAAAAGAAAAAGATTAAGATGGGCAAAAGAACACAGACATTGGACAGAGGAAGACTGGAAAAACGTGTTGTGGACGGACGAATCTAAGTTTGAGGTGTTTGGATCACAAAGAAGAATGTTTGTGAGACGCAGAACAAATGAAAAGATGCTGGAAGAATGCCTGACGCCATCTGTTAAGCATGGTGGAGGTAATGTGATGGTCTGGGGTTGCTTTGGTGCTGGTAAGGTGGGAGATTTGTACAGGGTAAAAGGGATTCTGAATAAGGAAGGCTATCACTCCATTTTGCAACGCCATGCCATACCCAGTGGACAGCGCTTGATTGGAGCCAATTTCATCCTACAACAGGACAATGACCCTAAACACACCTCCAAATTGTGCAAGAACTATTTAGAGCAGAAGCAGGAAGCTCATATTCTATCGGTGATGGAGTGGCCAGCGCAGTCACCAGATCTGAACCCCATTGAGCTGTTGTGGGAGCAGCTTGACCGTATGGTACGCAAGAAGTGCCCATCCAACCAATCCAACTTCACTCAGTTTTTAGGGATTGTATATTGTGAATCTACGCGATCAGTGTTATACATGTGTATACTTTGTGCTACTGTTAGAATCACTCTTTTGTTGATTTGCCTTTTTCCTTAAGTAATCATCGAGCCTTCCGAGCAGAAAGATGTTTTCAGTGACGCACGGCGTTTCACTGTTCACAAACTGAACCAACAGCAGGTTGAATCACTGCTGTTGTAGCGTTTTAGACCTTTATATATGACTTTGATAACTCTTTTTATCATTCTTTGATTTAATTTTAAGCCACTGGTCCCAGAATAATTCATTCATAATCCCCTTTTAAACCCCCTTGTGAGGATATGACGCACTTAGAGGTTAGAATCTTAAAATAACAAAAGGAAATAACTTTCTCACACAATGTTTGAAGAGCAGCTGACACTGATTATAAGGAGGAGAGCACCTCGTTTGAAGGATGACGAGAAAATGAAAGATTTCAACATTATTGCCACTTCCTCTCTCCACCATGCCTAATTATATGATAATTAGTATTATCTTTAGTCTCATCATATATAATGTGATCAAACCAGTCTCCCATAACTCAGAAATCTGCTCTTCTTACTTTCTTCCTCTCTTAAAAATAATAACATTTATGTAGCATGAACAGGTAAACAATGCCTTCAAACCTCTAAAGATTCGCTTACAGGCAGGAGGAGCATGTAAATATTCACAGCTACCACAGGCAAATGGAAGTGAAGGAAAAAGGAAATAAAAGTGTTTGATCTGAACAATGAGGACCGGAGCTGAAAGCTCTGTCAAGCACATCAACATGCTCCCAAAAATAGTTTGTCTCTGTTGAAGCTATTTCAGGACTTATTCAACACCGAACTCTGTCCGCGCTCTGAAATTCCCAGTTTCTGCGCTCTGTGGCTATAGCAACATCCTCGATAGCTTTCAATTAATGTCTCATAGCTCTGATCAGCCGCAGCAGTAAAAGCACCAACACGTCAGCTGAATATCGTGAATTATATGATGTGGTGAAACAGGAAAAACGGACAAGCGCACGGATGTGAGCGACTTCGACAAAGGCGTAATTGCGATAGGTGACTGGATGAGAGGGTCAAACGGAGCAGAAGGTCCCTGCTTCTTTTGAAAGACATCACTCTCCTCTGGGTTTAGTGAAACATTCACAAGCAGAAGTAGTTGCACAACATAAAGTGTGCTGACTGCGCATTGCTACTGTAGCTGCTGCTGCTGTATCACAACGCTGCACTACTGACCCTGGAGGGTGGAACTGAGGGGTGGAGGCACAGTGCATTACACGCTAAAACATATGCACGCACACACAAACAGTCTGCTCACTGAAGTAAGATGAGCTGCATGACTGCATGTACAGAGTACAGATGTTTTGATGCCAAAGACAATTTCCATCTTCTGTTATTTCATCTCTTCGCTTCCTTCAGCTCCTTTTCTTCTTTACGGTCAGCCTCATTTAGTCTCTTTGAGGCCATTTCTCTTTGCCATGGTTTCCTTGGTAGGTCTCACTGAAGTGCAACGATAACTGTAAGCACAACTCTGTAATCACGACAATCAAACGCTCTGGTTCCAGAGAAAACAAAAGACGAGGAGAGGATGAAGTAAGACTTGAAACCAATTTAGTCCCTAGCTTTTGATTATCAGACGCAAACTCGCTCCCTTCAACTCCAGGAAACGGACGCCTTTAAAAGCTCCCTCGTCTTTGTCAAACCGCAGAGATACACGGTGACTATTCATCAAGCTGTCAGCCTCTACTTTCTTTACTTGTCAATGCCAAAGCCTCAGCAAAATGCTAAAATATCACACAATGCTCACAGAATAATTTAGAAGCACTTGCACGCTGTGTCCTTTATGTATGTAGAGATAACTCTAGGGCTTAAGCAGAAGTTTGAAAGTGTGGCAGGACTTATTGGGAGAACACGACATGGCCTAATAGGATTTCCAGCCCATTGTTTGGGTAAAGCTATCACATGGGGGCAAGAATTGAACGGTATATAGAGGGATTACAGTAATGCTCACTTTAAAATACAGATGTCTGTAGAGTCTGTTCTAACAGACAGTAAGCAGCTCACAATGCCCTGCAAAACAAAATGTGAGTTAATTTAGAAACGCCGGCTTCCTTGAACTATATGTGATTTGTCTGTCTTTAAGCTTTGAACCTGAATGAATCAGTATTTTTAGAATTAAAGGATGATGTGTAATATGAACAATTTCAATGACAGAGAACAGACCCCAGATTGTGATATGACAGTGTTGCAGTTTAGATAAACCCTGGAGCATTTTAGCGTCTTTCAGGTTATTGTTTTGGTTATAGGATCAACATCTTTTTCTTCATGGTGACTGATCACATCTGACTTGTTTGCAGCTGCAGAGGCTTGTTTCAGGGAGTTCATAGTAGCCTGGAAGCCAGACTAAATTCTCCGCTCATAACATTTTTGTTAAAAGTTGGTCTGGATCAATCTGTTGGGAACTGAGTATGCCCTGGCAAAGATCTCCTATCTGTTTAGTCAGACGTGTCATCTGAGTAATGTTGAGTTGAATTTGTTAATAGCAAAATTGTTCTGATTGATTGGGTGGCCTATCTAATTGCAGGCAGAGGTATTTTTCTCTGTTGAATTAAACCTCTAAATGAAATCCAAATGGTGCGTTACCAGTTACACCATGAGTATGTTTTCTATCAGACAGCATTTCTGACAAATCACATTATCAAAGGGCATAATACATCTGTATTGTGATTACCACTTGTAATGCCGAGCTAGAGCCATAAAAGTCTTTGAAGTGGGCTGTTTGTTCCAAAATGCCACAGACAATCCTGCCACGGTTTTATATCTTTTGATCACTTTAAACAATCATTTCATTATCCCGTTTACTTTTTTATAGACTTCCTCATACACTCAGTATACTGGATGTCTCTTGACCGTAGACACTTGAAGTCTTCCAGCTGCCAGCAGTCAATTAAAATGACTATTAGCACTTCTTGCACCAGTGGTTGCAAGCTCATTGGCCTCTGTTAGTGTGCATTTGTTTTTTTCAAAGTAGATGATGATTAAGTAGGTCAGTAGGTCCAAAAATGTTTTTTGTGTGTTCTACAATAGCACAAATTACAAAAATAGTGGACCAAGTATTGATCCTTGTGGGGCTCCACGTGTAACATTTATGTTAACAGAATTTCTAGCTGAATAAGCCACGTAAAGGTCTGATACTCAGATCCATTGCCTTTATTTGTTTGTGTGTCTTCAGCTAAGATTTTAGGCACTCTTGATCTGGACTGATTTTGTTGTCATTTGGGATGCCACTGCTACAGGTACTGTAAGTCTAAGATGGCAGTATTGTGGAAACTTTACTGACGGCTTACTTTACTTTCTGATTTCCATTATCAATGCAACCAAGTTCCATCACACATAACTATTGTTGCTCATGATATACTATCAGATTCTTTTCACTGCGTGATTTCCATTGGGGGAGTGTAACAACACAGGTTGGGGGAATGCTTCTGTGTGAAAAAAGTAGACTAGCTGCACAAACCAAGCTTCAAAGTGGACAAGTCAGACTCCCTGTGGTTGGCTGCTCTCTAAATCTTTGCTGGAACTGGTGATAGCACAATGAAAAGAGAATGTGAGAGCTCCCGTGGGTCCACAGCTGTCCGAACTATAAAGGCAGACTTCTTATAGATAGGCAGAGAGACAAATCTCCTACTGGCCACAGAGATACTGCTCTACACAGGGAATAGCTAGGGGAGCCAGGGAAGGCTGACGTAAAAGGGTTAGGGGGATGGTTTTGTATCACGCATCACGGGTTTGATGCTTGAAAAGGAACAGGACATTAAAGATTTCAAAACTTGATGGACAAGCAGCACTGAACAAAAATTATAGGCGGCAAGATGGAATACCAGGGAGGAAGAAGAGAGGTAGAGCAGAGACACCAGAGAAGTTTAGAAAGGGAAGCTAGGTGTGAGGATGGTTTGGGGAAAGGCAAGTTAAACAGCACATACAGGAAAGAAACAGATGGATAAAGAGAGGAAGAAGAGGAAGTGGAGAGATGGAGAATCACAGAGGATGACAAATCCAGGATTAGCTGGTCTTATTGCCAGAAGCAGGGTGCGAGCCATTCTGTGCCACACCACTGCAACATGAGTGAATGGGCTGAGGAAGAGGAGACTAAGCCAGATAACAAATTTTACTCCACTTATTGTGGTCCACTGCTGCAAGGTACATTGTGAATTTACCAGAGATTGGTCTGTCGTTAGTGCAAACAGACTAAAATGGTTTTGCAGCCGAGAGGATCAGTCTTTTGCCAAGACTTCCATAAATGCACATAAATCTCTGCAATACGCTGATGAAAGCTGTCAAAGTAGATGGGAACATACAGCAATTAGGTCTGTTTTCATTATATTTTCTGTACAATATTCAGTCTTGCTCAGTAAAGTTAACCTTGGATCAAGACAAGGCTTCTACAGCTAAGCAGTGACAATGCAAGGCTGTCTTTTTCCTTTCCTTTCCTTTTGGGTAATACAAGTGCACTTAAAGTAGCCAACATCGTTAAGGAATAAACCTTTGAGCCTGTCCTGGTTTCTGACCGATTGCATGCTCAACCTACAGTTTAAGGTTTGCACAACCAAAATTTTGTCCTGGTCGCAGTTTGTAAATGCTTACCTGCTACAATAAGCACAAATTACAAAAATAGTGGACCAAGTATTGATCCTTGTGGGGCTCCACGTGTAACATTTATGTTAACAGAATTTCTAGCTGAATAAGCCACATAAAGGTCTGATACTCAGATCCATTGCCTTTATTTGTTTGTGTGTCTTCAGCTAAGATTTCAGGCACTCTTGATCTGGACTGATTTTGTTGTCATTTTGGGATGCCACTGTCACAGGCGGAGCCTGACAAAAAATACTTTGAGAATCACAAGTGTGTGCACAAAATGTCATGGCAATCAACAAGATGTCAAAAAAAGTCACTCTTAAACCAATCAGTCTGAACCAGGGGATCATTAATTGGCATTCATGTCATTCATTCAGAGTCAGTTCCCAAAACCATTATGGAGGTATTTCACTTCATAATTTTCACCTAGATGATGATGAGTCAGTGTGTTATCAAATGTAATAACATTGAGTCTCTGGGGACCATGGATGCCTGAACCGTAATAATAACCATTGAGATATTATACAAAAATGTCAACCTGCTGGTGGCCCTATAGGAAATGTCAGAAGATTAACAAAATCGTTGGGTTTCATCCCTAAGGGATAATATGTTATCTCTCCAAGTTTAGTCGCAATTCATCTAATATTTGTTGTCCAGACCAGTCCAGTCCTGGGACCCACACTTATAAATTCCCTTTTCATGGACTCATGCATTGTGTTTGAAAATAAGTGAGTGGCAAGCATGAGCAGTAACGGTTGCCATGATTGAAAAATAAAGTGCCTCCAGACTCGAACTTCATCTAGAAAATGTCGAAGTGAAAAACATCCCAAGAGAATGATTGACTCCTGGAACTGCCGTCAGCTGTTACACTGCAACACACAATCTTTGAGTTAATGATAAACCAGAAAACAAATATGTGTTCAAATGTCTCAAGTGTGTTACTTTTTATGTGGTTGTTTATCAAGAACGTGATTCCTATATTCCTCAGACTGCTAAGCTTACATGGCTGGCTGCTATTGGTGTTTGAGGAGCTAACTTAAGACATTGTGTTTGTGTCCAGAGTTAAAGTAGCTGAGGAAGCGATGGTAAATGCAGTAGAGATCAGATCAGATCTTGAGTGAGTCTACAGAGAATCATAAATTCTCCAGTTCCCTTCAGTTCTACAGATCTCTTTTAGCTGCTTTGAGCCCATTGTTTTGGTATTGGAAATCTCACAACTTTGGTTGTTCAGAAGTTGTTTCCAGCAGTTTGCGAGGGGGAAATAAACAACTCCAGTGAACCCCCTGCCATTGAAAAATTCACTACCAAATTAATAATCACGTAGATTAAAAGGATGATGGAGGAGACCAAAACAAGGCTAAAAGTGGAGTGAAAATTGCGATAGCGGCTTGTTTGGAGCTTGTTCCACTCATATCCAGAAAATAATCAACTGATGCTGCTATAAGGCCGACATGAGTAAGATATGTGTAAGTGAGATGAGTTTGGATTTTTAGTTTGGCTTATTCTTATTTATATATTTTAGACAGACGGTGTCTTCTCTGATGATTACAGTATGAGTGAAACGATGGATTCATGGTGTTCCTTTTCCTCTCATCAGAGAAATAGCTCCTTCGTTAGGCCTTTTTCAGTGCAGTCTTTGTCGGGACCAGTTTCTTTGACAGCAAAGTGGGTCTTCATGCCAAACTGCTTCATCTGAACCCACGGCCAGTGAAAAGAAAATTACTTTCTTTTATTTCCTTTTATTTCTGAATTTCAGTAACCACCATAGAGCACATCTGTCATTGTCAAATCACAGCCTACAGTAGTCCCTGCATTCATCTTTCGTCTAACTCTCCCCATTTTTTTTTTTAATGTAATTTGTCAAACCTGCACCCTCACTTCCTCCTAAAAACCTGAAGAGCCAGCAAGCTGAAATAATTAACCCTCATTAAGTCCACGCTAATTAGACAGAGAGCCGCAGAGACGTGCATAGATAATGTGTGTGTGTGTTTGTTGTAAAAGCTTTTCGGATTGGTCTCGCTGTTTCATTGTTTACTTCCCGGTAGCGAAGTAGAAGCAGGGGAGAAAATTAACGGCAGCTGAAATGCAACTGCTGACAGTTTTGTTTGTGAAGTTTGTCTCACCTGCCACTTTGTTGGAGAAGCGCCGGTCTAGTTTCCTAATCTAAATAACCAGTTTGGCGGGTCAGCATTAAAGCCCTAACCCAGACGAAAAACTGCGTGGAGTGTGTTGAGTAATTACAGCCGTCTGTGTTGGCTGAGTAATACTCAAGTTTATACCCTATGCCATAGCCTGCAGCGTGTCCTGATGTACACCTCAGTGCACCGTATGTCAGTAGCTACTAATAATAATCAAGACCTGGGGCCTTAAGCCTGTTTTGAGCAACGAACCAAGAAAAAAAAATGCGCTCTTGAAACAAAGTAAGTTCAAGTGATGTAAATGCTAGTGTGTGGACCATGTTCTGGACCAGTGACAAACAACAGCCCCACATCCAATGGTCGAACAGCAGGAAATGAGTACCCTGGCCTGAGGCAAAGATAACTATGCCAACTTTTCTACCTCTGCATACCACCAGCAACATCAGTAACAACAAATGCTGATTTTTAGACAGTGTACCCTCCGCTAAGAGACAGCTATTCCACAGCGATAGCTATCGACAGGATCTGCGTTTATTGGTGCAGCCCATGGTGGCGATTTCACAGATATTGGTTGGTGGCTACACTAGTTAAGGAGCGTATACAGCTGCAGTACGTCATGTACTGTAACGCCAGTAGGTCAATGGTCAAGTGTATAGTGTGGGTCAAGGCTAAACCATAGCAAAGCAGCTCGGATTTTATTATACGTGTTGTATATATAGCATATTATGAACATACACGGGCCAGACATTTGGCCATTGGCCCGTGGGCTGCTAATTGGGGTTCAGTGATCTATGTAAATACAACATTTCTTCATTATGACGATAAAAAAACGGCGGTTCCACTTCCTTCAACGTGTGTGCTGTTGCAAGTTAGTCGTGGAGGATGGTTGGGGAAGGTTTTGCTGCTTTTTATCTGGTTTTGTGTTTTTGGGTAGTGACCTATTGGTGGGCAATTAAGACATTTGAAAGCCTAACCACGCGCACTGATCGACATTTTCTTGGCTTTTTTTTCCTGGTATTTGAAAGACCACAGGAGCAACGAGTTATTTGACAGGCAATCAAAGGAGCAATTTGTTGTAGCGTCTCGTCAAATGGGTCTAAAAGAACATAACGCGAGTGTTAGTGCAGCTTTTAAAATGGATTCATCGATATTATTCTGCAAGTTGCTGAGATTTATGATTGTTGGGTCTTTTGTTTTAGAAACGAAAACAATTAAATGATTGAAATAATGCAAGCTTCAGGCTTTTAAGAAAATTGTCGGGTGCACTCTGCGTGCATGCTGTAGAGTGAAAGGAACACACTAGGAACAATGCAGGTGTTATTGCTTTGATAAGTACATTGACGCTGCATGTCAAGAGCTGACACCTCTGCATGTCACACTTCATCTGTGACTAGTTTGCATTCAAAAATGGATTATTAGAGTCAAGTTTCTAGTATTATGTGTGAGATGTTTTCTTTGATCAGTCCACGACTGGCAGAGTTTCAGGTGTATTCTTCTGGTGTTGTTGTTTTTTAGTTGGAGGATTTCCTGGGAGTTCTGATTCCCTATATAAATTCAAAGCAGGGACTGGTCAGACTGGCAGGTTGACTGACAGATAGCTTAGGGCTGTCTGGTCCTGATGGCTGCTGTTGAATATTAATGGTCATTTGTCAATAGTTAGTGTAGGTGCTGAGTCTTGTGTGTGCAAGTCAAATGTTTCTGTGATTGTTCACTATGTGTAGCTGCTGTACGTGCGCCTTCCCAAGTTACTGTTATTTGATGTGCGTCTTGTCTTTGCATTTGTCTTGCAATGTGCTGTTGCCTACACTGCACACCACGCTGAAGACACGTCAGAGCCCATTCCAAAATCTGCAGCTTTCCTACTGCTGTGCTTATCAAGTTAAGATACAGAAAATATGACTTAAGACCTTTTTTGTGTCAGCTTTTAACATTGATTTCCACAGATCCTCGTTGAAGTTGACAGGTTATTTTAGGTATGAGGCACCACAAGAGAAATGGGCACACCGTGTCGGAAAGCTGACATTTTATTCAGACAGACTACATGATGAAGAATTTGCATGGTGGCTTTATTCAGAATGTGCACTGTCATGTCTCAGAAAATGAATATTTGTTGATGAGGAGGGAAAGCTATATAAATGTTAGACTTGACTGTTGAACCGTTAAATTCATTATTGCCAAATCATTTAAAGAAAGGCTAACACAATCCAAAGATTTGGACTGCAGTGCCCTGCATTGTGTATTTTACATCATGATCATTTTTTCTGTGCACCACATTTGGACTGGAGTTTCGCTTCTACAATCTACTACAAAACCAAGGGGATGGCCGTGGTGTCAATGAAAACAAGGTTTATATGATTGGCTACCACTGTTGTCTGCTAACACGCCAGACTGTAGTGCACTGGGAGGACGTATTTCTGTATAACCATACTTCTGTACTTTCCTGAGGAGTAGCCTGCCCTTTGACGTAGTTAATTGGGAAATACAGGTGTAGGTGGAAACCCCGCCAGGTAAACGGCACCGAAAGGGTTAAAAGCGAACGTTTTGACTGACATTGAAGTGAGCAAATTAGGTAGCGTCCTGTGGTTCATCTTAGCCAATCAGATTTAGACGTTTTGTCCATCGCTACCTGAACATTTGTGCAAACGTTTGTTATAGTTTGCTATAGTTTTGGAAAAGGTTGTGTTTCGACAGCGCTGAGATGGAGTAAGAAGATGTCATTCAAACTGAGCGGTGAGTAAGCTGGCCCGTGTCATTAATGTACCGTAAATTGTTGTGAAAAAGCCGCTAACCTCTGTGCTAATATATGCAACGTAAACCATAAACCGCACACCGACGTGTGCTAACGGTATGTTGTTGTTTTTTTGCGAGTGAAAATCCAGCTGTTAGCCGCAAAGTCGCAATAACAAAAGCCCATGGCTTTGGGAGCAGTTTGTAAATTGTGTTTATGATAACAATTTACAGATATTATGTTGTTTTGTGTATCTTTTACGGCTACTTAGTTTATTTCCGTTTGTGCGTGTTTTTTATTCGGCGGTCAATATTGTGCAAGATTTATGCAAGAAGATTCAGAAAATGTAACTCAAAATGCAAAGCGAACACAGGAACAGTGATTTTGAAAGTCTAAAAAGATTTTATAACGTAAACAAGATAAACAGAACACAGTAGCTGTTTGTTAACCTTTAATGAGCACAGCATGTTCCCTTGACCTCGCCGTCTGCTCACCCCACTCATTTCGTTTCTAAGAATAATGATCTTTCTGATTTATCTTTTGTGTTCCTCTCCCCGAGTGTGTCGGTTTATGGTAAATTGCCACACAATTCATAATCTGTGTTACCAGCCCGACATTCATTTTTAAGACCTTGAGTATTAAAAAAAAAAAAAAAAGAAGGGTGATTTTGTCTCAGGTTGAGATACAGGATACAGTGATAATGAACAGTTATAATCATCTTTTTAGTCTAGGGAGTTGGCATCCTGCGACCTATGTAGTTTCATTTGGATGTGGCTGAAAGTGCCCTGTAGGCTCAACTGCAGTCCTCCTTGAGCTCTCACTTCTTTTTTTGTTTGATCAGAGGGCTTGCTATCCTCTTGAGTTATGTGGATGTTCCTCCAAAAACGACCCTCAGAGACTGCAGCTTCTTGGTGTAACAGATGGAGCAAACCTCATCACAGTATATGGGGATTGAAACGGCAGCGAGAGAAGGAAAAGTGAAGAGGTCAAGGGGACAATGAGGAGAAGACAAAGCGAGATGAGATGGAATTGGAGCCTCAGGTTATTGAAACTCATTACCAGCACAGCCATGCAGATTATTGCTTAAATGTAAGAGAAAAGCAGAGGGGGAACGAGGGAGAGAGAGAGATAGACTTTGGTCTGGTGAATAAAGGATGAAATGATCTAAAAATGTGTTTATATTTCTTGAAAATTGGTATAACCAGTAAGAAGTGCTTCCAGTCCCTTTTCTTTTTTGGGATACATAGGATCTCATGACTAACTCTAATGACTTCATGTATCATCTACTGCTGTAAAGTGACAAAGTCAAAAATGCGGGGAAATGCTGGAAGTGGCACAGCAACACACAACAATGCTTTCAAAGAGGAGAGGTAAAGGCCAACATTTTAGATTGACGCTACACTCAACAAGATGCAGTGCTGCTTAGAAGTATTTATGTCCCAATAACGCCCAGTCAAACAAATGAAACAGAAGTCTTATACTTAATTTTATTTATTTATTTAAGAAAATGGAAGAAGAAGAAAAAAAATGGAAGAATAAGAATTTTTATATATACAATACGTATAATAATAGCTACTAAACATTTTCAGTTGTCTACAATGGCTTGGAGGAATATTTGGCCATTCTTCAGTACTGTGCTGCTGCTTCCCTTGGCAGTTGCTTCAGAAGATGGTCTGCATGCACAAGTTAAGATTTTAGTGCATTGTCTTGATGGTCCAGGTGAACTCAAATTGATTGCCCACTGGAACCAGATGTAACTGAAAAACTAAATAATGATTGATTTGAAGATCACATGTGCATCGTGTGGCTGTATTCAGGTCCAATAAATAGGGCTGTCAAGGCTAATGTAGCGAGGAGATGGTAACTTGTACCTTGTCTCTAGAAGCTCCAACAGACGGCGAAAAACCTCTGTTTTTTTTTTTTTTTTTGGTAGCGAATTAAGTTGGTAGTATTATTGGAAGGTGTGTTGACAGGATTCATTAAAATACACGACATGCAGGGCTATTGTTTTGATATTTTTTTCCCTTTCATGGTCTAGTCTCTTCTGACGCAGATGCACTGAATTCTTTCCCTATTGCAACAACACTGAACTCCTGTCTAAAATTTCTTGTTAGCCAAGAACGCCCCACTAACAGAGAAAACAAGTTATTTAGCCGTCTGCCTGCCAACTGTACAAGTAACAGGAGGAGAGGCTGACGCTCATTTAGCACACACACACTTTAGTAGTACCTTTAGTTAGATTCTGTATATATTTGTAGCATGGTCAAGAATATAGATTTCATAGTTGCAAAGGATTACGTCGACTTGTGCAACCCTTACTGCCAGCACAGTTTCTTGATCTAGTGATTTTTCATGACCTTTGACCTAGCCAGTTAGTTCTGTTTAATGCAGTGTCATTTTTGTGTCACATATGTGAATATTGACCTGCTTTTAGCATATGAGACACCTCGTCTGACCTGGCAGCCTGTCCACTGTGCTTAGTTGTCCTTGCGAGTTAGGAGATGGCGCGTCAGTGAAAAAGGCTTTTTCATCGGCAGGTGAAAAGCAATCAAAACTTCAATTTCTCCACTGCTAATAATGGAGCAACAGATCAGACGGTTCTGCTGCTAGCTCCTTTCCACTTTTTGTCAAATGATTTGTCCTGCAGATCTTCATCTGGGATCTTTGACCAACCATCATTTTAGAGTGAAGTGATATATTTTCTTTCCGTAGTCGTCATCATTCTTGTGGTGCTTGAAACTTCTCTAAAAGCAAAAAAATTACCTCTTGCTCATACAGCATCTTGGCCAAATATTTACAGAACAGATAGTGAATCATCACCCAGCATGTCCTCAGCAGGAAGATATATATGAATTGTGTAAGTGGAGAAAATTTGACTCTTCTGTCCCTTAACTGATGGACATGCTAAACATGCAGTCCATTAATTCATCAAGTTTTTAATGGTTGACTTAAAACAAACTGATTTGTTGTTGTTTCTTGTTTCAGATTCAGAATAATAGATGACGGCTCCTAACTACAGGCAGATGTAGATCAATGCAGCCTTGTTACTAGCAGGAGGCAACCATTAGTTTTGCAATATGAAACTACAACTGCTGGCTGAATTTATCAGCTTTAGCAAGGTAGCTACAGTGCTGCTTAAATGTATTTGTACTCCTCCGAGGTTCCTGCCTCAAAACATGAGCAGATTTTACACAAATTTTAACAGAATCCAATCAAACAAATTTTAAGTGATGCAACAAACCCTTATTTTTTCAACTGATTAAGCGATGGATTATTTTTTTTATTTAATGTGTAGTTAATTCGTTTTTTGGTTCACTACTAAAATAAAACATCACTTTTCCTAATAAATGTTACTCATACATAATGATGACGTATTTGAACGTTATTTCTATGACTGAAAAATCCGTTTAACACTTGAAATTTAATCAAATGATTCTAAACTGAACCCAAAATAATTGAGGTATTTCCTCATGTGTCAGTCCCACCTTTTTGTGATAAATTTTATATTGAAAGCTCGAACACAGAAATAATACATAATTTAATAAAATCCTAAAGTAACCAACTTAAAACTCTTGTCCAGATGGTGTCAAAACACTGCAGAGAGTATTTCCCAGTCAACCTTAGATCTTTGTAGGAATAATTTAAAGTTCTCAGTGATAGACTACAGTATATGAATGGGATATTAGATTTTTACTTTAGCAACAAAAACAACACATTCTGCTGTATATCAGGATAACTCTCAAAGGTTTCACCCCACAGAGACATCAAAGCATGTCACTGAATACCAATTTTTTTTAGGGCACATCAAAAAGACAGTGTATGAGGACATGAATACAGAAATCCTACCACCTTGTGCTTCGTTGTCCTGAGAGCTTAGTATGGGGTGACTGTGTCAAATCTCTGGGATCCTCATCAAGGCTCATGCATTTATGGACGGCCATGTGTTGGAATTCAAATATCAGATTCAAGGCATGTTGAAATGCAGAGGAATTATTGCTTTTTCACGTTTTACTGTAAATCTTCTGCCTTAACGCATGTTTACCAGTATCTCTGTAAATCACATTAGACAGGGTGGCACATTTTCTCACGGCAATCGCACCGGGGATGTGTGCTCCTGCATCTTGTTTGTTAGTATTATCACATCTTCTGTAATGATAGATGACAGAGTTAGATGTGCTCTCTTTTTACGTGTAGAGAAGAAGAAAACGACGTAGGAGCTGCTGTAATCGGTGACCATTAACTTGGTGTCTCTTTGAAAAGCCGAACCAACGACTAATTATCTCTCCTTCTAACACGACTTCAGACGTATTGAAAAGCTTTAGCGTTTGTGCATTTTACCAAATCTGATTTGCAACCATGGTGCCGGTAAATGATGCAACTCTCTGAAACAAAGAGATTCGCTGCAACAAAAAGGTGTGTGTGTGTGTTTAGCCATGGGACTGTGGATAGTACAGTGTGCTGACAACATCGCGGTGGTAACAGAGAGGCCAAGCCCTTATTACACCCAACTGTGGTCACAGAAAGCCAACCATAATACATCAGCCTCCGCATACACGCCTGCATTCACTTTATAAAAATTCATTTTAGAAAAGAGCGTTCCCCGTTACCAGTGACTGAAAGCATCATTCACTCTTGCTCATGCTGCCTCTGTATTGTTTTAAAAGGCTGTATTCACCAACTTCACTGTCCTTGCTGGCTCTGTCGGTACGTTGGCTGTCACGTTTACAATTTATTGATTTCTTGTTCTTTTTGCCTTTCAGAATAAAGTCATGAGCATCGATGCTGTGAAGGTTAAGCTGCAGGTAAGAAACAAAATGTGCAGTTTCTCAGAAAACCTAAACGCACATCAGTCTTCCTCTTTCATGTCTGCCAAAGTGTATGTGTGGGTTCTTTCTAATAACAAATCACCAGCAACTGTTTCCCATGGTGGAAATACCTCCCATACATCTTCATTGCCTGCTGTATGAGGGCGAAGAAGCGCAAACGATGACTTAATGAGGCCTCAGTTAATCTCTGTCAGTCAATTAGCTGGCTGCTCTGCCTGACTGAAGACACTAGAGGGAATAGCAGACTTTCCATCAGATTATCAAGCCTGGAAGTTATCAGGCAGAGAACACAGACAGGAAGAGCTGCACATGAAGCCTGTGTGATGAGTTTTTCCACCTCAATTACACAACGGTCATGTTCTCTCTCCCATCATTCACTTCTTCAATCAATCCTCCCTCATGCATCGGTCCAGCTATCGGATTTATATTATGTTTCAAAGGATATCTACGGCATCTGCAGGCAGCTATGCACATGTTTTCTATGAGTTTGAGTGAAATCATTGTACGTGCAGGTTGAGATTTAAGATTATAGTCTTTCCATCCAGTGATATAAAAATATTAGATAAGGTCTGCTCTATGAGATGTTGGAATTGTTTAAGTATATGCCTTGGACGAATGTGTGTCATTGTGTTACTGCTGGTATAAAATGTGATCTGTAGGACTACTTTCTTTTCTCTCAGATAAAAGATAAAACACGACCCATGATGAAATCCCAATACTGGACTCACATCCTGTTAAGAATTGTTTGTGGAGAAAGTTAAATGTTGCAATGTACTCTAGCAGTAGGGTGTAACGTGGGGGCACAGTGAGATGTGAATGCCCTTTATGAAATTCAGATTCACCATTGTCAGAGTGTTATTATCTTTTTCTGCCTCTGTGATATTCTGCAGTACAAAGCACAGATAATTGGTTAGAAATTTCAAGCAAAGTGTAGTTTATCAGTGGTGTATTACCTTTTGTTCTATGTCACTGAAACCTGAGCATGGCAGTTATGAAAAAAAAAAAAGACACAGAAAATGAAGTTGGTTGACCATTCATGGTTTATTTCAGATATACAGTGCCTGGCCAAAAAAAAGTCTTTAGCGTTGATTACAACATGCTTTTGCTGTAACATTGCTTCAATAAGCTTCTGCAAAGTCACCAGATTTATTTCCATCCAGTACTGCATTCATTTTTCACCAAGATCTTGTGTTGATGATGGGACGGTCTGACCACTGAGCAAAGCCTTCTCCAGCGATTCTCAATGGGGTTAAGGTCTAGACTCTGTGGTGGCCAGTCCATGTGTGAAAATGATGTCTCATGCTCCATCAACCACTCTTTACCAATCTGAGCCACGTGAATACTGGTATTCTCATCTTGGAATATGTCCGTGCCATCAGTGAAAATAAAATCTATTGATAAAATAACCTGCTCATTCAGTGAATTCAGGTAGTCAGCTGACCTCATTCTTTGGACACATAATGTTGCTCAACCTAGACCTGAGCAACTGCAGCAACCCCAGATCATAGCACTGCCCCCACAGGCTTGTACAGTAGACACTAGGCATGATGGGGGCATCACTTCATCTGCCTTTCTTCTTACCCTGATGCTGTAGTTCCCTAAACCAATGCTATTAGCCTATGCACATATTGAGCTGTGAATGAATGAATGAGTGAAAAAGGGAACATTAGCTTAACCAGCATCCAGGACCAAAGTGAGGACATATATCAGAATACCAGGCATGCGTGAGTTTTCTTTCAACCCTCAGAAAACTGGTTAACTTGTCAAACTAAAAAGTTCACCTTGTTTTGCAGCAGTAAAACACTTTTTTTTTTTTATCCATTTGTTATCCATTCGGTTTTGTGTTTTCAATAAAGATGCCATCTCTACACTAAACACAGAACCTGTTTCACTACAGCCTCTATGCACGCTCCTTTGGCTATTATTAGTTGCTACGCCTGTGCCTGGGAGGGATTTTGCAGATTAATCTGTTTTGGTTAGAAATTCTTTGGTTAGAACATTATGGTAACACAAAGTTAATATCATCTTATCTTTTCTTCTTCCTCCTCAGATCTGGGACACTGCTGGTCAGGAGCGTTTCCGGAGTGTCACGCACGCCTACTACCGAGATGCTCATGGTACGATGAATCTGTTTCCACTGTGAGCTGTTTGATTGTGACTGACGTGCTTCCTTCTACCTCCTATTTTCTCCTGGCACATTCAAGCTGTTCTGACTGACGTTTCATTGGCTTTGTTTTCAAATATGTGATTGACATCGACAAGCTCTCTGCTGCTCCCTCATTCCTGTTGGGAGAGGAGAAAACACTCTAGTTGCTGCTGATTTCATAGACTGGTGTGTGTGTGTGTGTGTGTGTGTGCACGCGTGAAGGTATTTGCTGGAGGCTCTGCGCTCTGTTCAGGTTCCCTTAAGCGAGCGGCTAACCACTGGGTGGGAAAATGAGCCTGCCTTTCACACAGTGGGGGGCGAGACGGCTACGAGCCGTCCCCATGTGTGTCGGTGAGTGTGTGCGTGTAGCAGTTACATCTCGAACAATCACACCGAGTGCAGATAGCGGTGTGCCTCAGGCCAGCCTGAATGAGCAGGTGTACTGGAACACACACAGACACGCACACATTCTGCTGTGCAGGCATTATCTCAAACACAAATCTGTTCGGCAGCATACAAAATAGCATCCTAATGGGAAGTAGTTCTGCCTCTTGTTTATGACCGCTTGTGTTTGATTGCTCTGTATAGAATTGCACATGTTCATGTTATCTCTAACTGTGTGTGGGATCTTTCTTCAGTATTTGGACGCGTGTGTGTATGTGTGTTGCTGGCCAGCTGCCCAGTCCTCTGATCTGTCAGTGCAACAGTTTATTCTCGCTGATCTTTAACAAGGCACCCAGGGAGCCTCGAACCAGCTCCTCTGAGTTGTCCGTCTGCTACTGACTTTTAAGTAAAGCTCATTCGGGCTGACAGGCAGGTCCAGGAGACAGGCTGCAACCTGAATGCAGCTGTCACCAAAGCTGTTGATCCTCATGAGCTAATGGACTTTTTTTTTGTAGCCAAGACTCTGAAATGTAAGGATTTTGCCAGTCAGAGTGCTTTTTATCCTATCTAAGCATCAACACTCAACATAGTACCTTGACATCAGATCTATAGCCCAAAGAATGACAGGTTGATCATTTAACACCTACAATTTCAATTGAAGAAGTCGAACCGTTATCTCCTTGTCAAACAAGGAGGAAGTTTTCTTCACAAATCCATCAGATAAGTGCGCCTTATGTCAGTGTAATTACACCAGAATCTCAAAAAATATCTAAAACAATTTGCCTTAAATTACAGGTTTCCTTCTCCTTCGCTACAGCCAATGTTTTCATTCATCAACAGCTTCCCTGCCATCTGCTGATGTACGCACAAAAGGTTCTAGATTGAAAAGTGTCCACGAGTCTACATGAAAGTGTCAAGTGAACAGCCAGCCAGTATTTTTCAAACAATTGGAACAATCCAGTGACGGCTAGTTATGTGGCTACACAAGCCTGTAATCAGGCCAGAGTCATAATTCATCACATTTTTTTTTGTTGCTTTGTTGGAGGCTGACACATTCCTAGCCCCAGCCTGAAGTTGTCATACCTGGCATAAATCCACCGCAGTGAAAGATTGGCTGGAGACAAAATACAAAAAGTCTGTTTTGCATTTTACAACATATCAAGGAAATGCCAGTTTCTTACAGTCTTGGTCGTATCTTTTTGGTTTTGATCATTCCTATAGTCTCTTGAACTGAAAATAAGTTTGATGGAGTATTAAGACTATCATAGATGTTGCATAATCAAAATAATCTTTTTGGCACCATGTTTTGTCATAAATTAGATTAGATTAGATTTTCTTTATTAATCCCAGACTGGGAAATTACAGAATCTGGCTCTTCTACATCAGTTTTGATATTTTTTTTTATCCATCCATCCATTATACATCAGTATGACAAATTTAAAAGGGAATTCTAAATCAGCCCAGCTCCTTTTGCCCCTTGACCATAGTGACTCTGTTAGCCTGTTCTTCAGCACTCTGGTGGTATTCATAGTGATGGTGGGTTGATGTTCAGCATGTATAGCGTTTATATTTTCCACAATCTTCTTTTAATTCTACTTATGGGAACCTCAATAAACCAAAGCTCAAAGAAATCTTTTCAATGGTCGTCGAGACAGAAACAGCAACTTTGCAATGACGCTAGAAGCTCGTTGATCGTCAGCGCCATTACTAAACATCACCTGGGAACCGTTAAGTTAACCACCTGATAAGTGAAGTGTTAGTTTAATCATAGGATGTTAATAATGCTGGTGGGATTTATTTTCTGCTGCCATTATTGAGCTCACCAAATTTTATGGCAACCTGCTACACAGATGTTTCAGGAGTAGTAATGCCTGATAGATTGACAGCCCAAAAAGTTCATCTAGCTTGGCAAATTCATTGCCCAAGGACAGGCTGTCAGTAATCCATGTTTCAAAGTGCTACTATACCCCCTGGACAGCTATTGATGTTTGGTTTATCAAGTCTGGGCCTCAATCTCAGTTGCCATTAAGTCCGTAATGAGAAAACAAGAACATCCAGACGATCAGTGCAAATGAGTTGGTGGTTGGAGTGAGCCCAGAGCAATCTGCCAGGCCCATCTGGTGTAGAGGGCGCCGCAAAGGTCCAGCTGGGGCCAGAAACCAGCCACAGACTTTTTTCCCCCCTAGTACCCCAGTGCATCTGACAGTTTGTCATTTCCACAGCATGGAGCACAATCTCAGGATGCTAAAAAAGAGGAAACACAGTGGGTGATAGAAGTAACAACAGGAGGATAGCCAGGGAAGGACGGGAGAGAGACATTAGGAAAGAGAGGAGGTAGGAACCTGATACAAGCAAATGTGAGATAAATGAATTTGTCAAATCAAGAAAGTGGTAGAGGAAATTACAAAGGAACACATTGGTGGGAACAATTCAAATATGCAAATAACTAGTTCTCAACCCTTCAGACCAATGCTGAGAGTGCTATGTAGACAAAAGGTAACTGGCATAAATCAACTAATGAAGAGAGCAGTAATGAGTGTGGAGAAAAGACAGTAGAGCCTTTGATAGAAACTCATCCTGGAATGAAGCAGCATTATGCTTTGATGGAAGGCAACACACTAGTGAGAGTACAGAAGAAATTCAGAGCTAGATGAATAGAGCTCAAGGCCTTTGAGTGAGTGTTTTCATTCCATGCCCTGCATTTATCTTTTCCAGCAAATGATGTGAAGACATATCAATGGGAAACTGTAGTCTTAAGAGATCACTACCCCTTAAAGTCACTTTTACACGTAGACGTCACATTCGCAACTGACAACTAAAAATGAAACTCATTCATTGTCCTTTCTTATGCTGTTATTACTCAAAAAAGAGACGGCATGATGATTTTTTTTTTTTTTTTAATACAGAATTTTGAGAATAACCGCATTATTAATTTCCCCTGGGATTAATAAAGTATCTATCTATCTATCTATCTATCTATCTATCTATCTATCTATCTATCTATCTATCTATCTATCTATCTATCTATCTATCTATCTATCTATCTATCTATCTATCTATCTATCTATCTATCTATCTATCTATCTATCTATCTATCTATCTATCTATCTATCTATCTATCTATCTATAACAGATATTATGGAACAGGGAATGGCTGCATTACCGCTGACGCCTCCAAATCGTGCTTTATAATTGAAAGGGTTATTTAGGCTGTATTTACATCAAGGTGCTTTTCCTGTAATGGTCTTCTTTGCTGCAGATAGTAGGTTATTTAAGTTGTCTTTTTACAGTTAATATAATGACTGTAACCACATTAAACAGTAAAAGTAGTGCTGTTTTTTATTTTTTTTATTTTAGATATATCACAAGGTTTTATTTGTTACAAGGATATAGAATTTTAAATTTTGCCTCCTACCACTTCTGAATGTTTGTTTAACTCAGCTTAGTTGATTAATGTTGCTCATGTTGACAGTTACACAGGACCACGATGTCCTCCCTCAGGAATATTTGGTTTTTAGTATAATTGGTGATGATGCAACTTCTTCTGCTTAAGTGCAGCTTTTTTCTGGGCCCATCCGCCCACCTGACCTTTTTCTTTTGCTTGGGTCAACCATTGTTTTAGACCTAAGCTAGGTAAAAGGATGGCCAACTAAGTAAATGTAATAATAGGTGTGTGTGTTTGGCTTGTTGTGAGGGTTACATTTCTCGGAGAGGTATGTTTTTAGTTAATTTATGGACTGTTGTTCAGAACGATGTACATTTTGTGCAGCTGGTTGCCATTACTGTTCAGTTTAAACTTCATTGTGGGCAGAAATCATTTCGGCACACACACACAGCATTGAGGCTAATGGGAAGGTCAGGGGCTTTTGACGTGTTTAGTCAGAAACAAAACACATGACAAACAAAATCTACACTTAATGATTCCTGTGAAAGTTTTTGAAGTCAGTGGCATTTAGTTTTGAGAACTTTGGGCAGCCAATGTCAACATGTAGGTGTTGCAAGAGTAATAATCAGTAGACAAAGTCATTAGTGAGTAATGACTTTATAATGATTAGTACCTCATCTGGGTCACATTCAAATACACAGACAGCGGTCCCATCACTTCAGAGGAATTGGGACTTCCATTATAAATAAACATTCATAAGCCTAAAACTCTTGTCTCGTTTGTCGTTCAAGTTTTCTCCAGTGTTGAAGGAATCCAGTGATGGCTGTCTTCAGATCCATGGTAACATTTCAGATGGAACTAAGAGCTAATTTGGCACACGTGGTCCCAACACATATAGTTTGGAACAAAGGATAAACTCATTAAAACTTTCTGGTAACATCTGTTTCATGACGGGCTCAAAAAGTCTCAAAAAGTGCAGGTCTACATATGGCGCAATAACAATTAGGTAGTAAAATAATTAGTCTTCTGTTTGTTTTCCCTGTCTCACTGTCATAATACCATCATCAGTGTTATGTTGAGCTGTAAGGATGCAAGAAACGTTACAGCAATGGCAACGTAGGCTGCAACTGGTTCACATTAAATCAATGTCATCAGCTCATTATGTTGCTGATCTGCTCGGCCCCGTTCCATCTCGCGTGCGTCATTTCTCATTCAGCCTTCTCGGGCTGCGGCCACTGCCTCTCGTCACTAATGAGCACCTGTAGCCCTCAATCAGCAGCTTGTGGGGGCGAAGCGCACCCCAGCTAAGACAAGAGTACGGACAGTGGCAGGATGATCAAGAGACGCGAGGACAAAGTGTGGAGCAATGAGGGAAGCCAAATAAAAATGCTGAGAAGCAGGTGTGGAGAAAGAGAAAGTGGAGGAAGATGGATGGAGATGAGGGGCAGCGGCGATTGGAAACAAAACATTGAGGGTATCGCTGCACTGTAGGGAAAGCCGTGAGCTGTGCCATCCATCATCAAGTGTGTCTTTCTCTTACACACACAGAAACACAATCAGAGACACACACCTTATGGCTTCATGTATATTAAAATGAATGTGTAAGGTCACAGTCAAAGGAATTTTTGAGCCTTTGTTGTGTAAAGTGAGTTCAGAGAAAGCTGAAAAGCGTGGGCGTGCAAATGTATATACTCACTTGTACTACACATTATACAACCAGCATTAAATTCTCTACCTGTTCACATCTCTTTAACGTTATCCCGGAAAAAGACTTTTCAAATATCAATGGATACAGCTCCTGCTATGCCTAGTGAATTCAGTAACCACTTGTTGTTGTGATTGATCTACCACTTTCTAAAATGGATGCTGCAGAATGGAGCCCCATGGGCTGTGCTTAGCTTGCCGAAGAGGAAGAGATGACAACTGCTGCTCTAACTGTCAGAGGAATAATGCGGGGAGATGGAGAGAGGGGATGCTGGTGGCAATTTGACACGCTCGCTCTCATTTCGTCGTACAGCAACATCAATGGTGGGCCGGCAGCTCGCCTGAAGGGATAAAGTGAAACTCATCAGTCAGGAGTGTAGCACAGACGCACACACGCACACACACACACACTGGCTTTTCATTAGCAGATGTCCCCACTGTGGAGTCGCCTACTAATTTCGAAGGTAGTAATACATTTTAAGTGACATTATAAGTGACTGCTGGCACTCAGAATCTATTTGCAAGCTAATGGAAATATTCTGGCAGCATGCATACAAATTGGTCTGTAAAAGTATTTTTGAAACCTAAAAAAAAAAAAGATATCTGTAAAAGGCACGGAAATTATCTTGCTTTCTTGCACTGAGAAGATCTGTACCACAAACGTTAAATGTGAAACATAGCGCAACCAGGCCATTAGCTTAGCTTATCATAACTATCATTTACTTAATAGCATGTTTTATCCATGTGTTTAGTACATATACACTTGAAATGTAATGGTGCTACAGACATGATCTTAGAATTAACTCTTAGCAAAAAAGTATGATATGAAAAAAATCGTATCCTAATAATAATAATAATAGGTAGTGTACTAATGCAGAAAGACTGCATAAGAATGGAAATGTCAAATTGTGTGAAACTTCCTGTTTTTTAGTTGTCCTTTACCCAGGAGCCTCCATTAAATTGCCCCTTCTCTCACCCTCTGTTTCTTGACTCTATATCAAATGAAACGTCACTGGATCAAATAAAGCCCCCAAGAGCCTTTTTATTGTACATTACTCTATGTGCTTTATTGTTTATTTCATCACTATTGTGGGTTTCCGACCGTTTGCAACCACTGGTTAAAGGTTGTCATTGAGCACATGACGAAATCACGATTTTAGGATTTTGTTTTTCTAATCTAATCTAATCTAATCTAACTCGTCAGTAATGATAACCCACACTGCCTGTGTATATAACCATTTTTATAGAATGCATGCACAGGTGTTGTCTGCATCTGTTGTGTGTTTATGTGACTTATATTCAAAGGACGAAGAGGAGGCAATCAGGCAGACAGTGAGTGATTATTGACCTAGACTATTATCTGAGCGATGAGGGATGGCAGTGCTCTTTATGGATCACTTCACTTCATCAAACTCCATCTCTTCCTGCTCAGGGTTTCCTGCAGGAACTTTGTCAAGGGGGTGGCTCACAAAGTCAAATAATCATGTGTCATACGGGTGTGTTGATGGTTTGCTCTGGGGTCAAGTGTGGAGGTGAAGGACTGTTGAATTTTGAGGCTGTCCAATAGTTAATTCTATTTAGACTCAAGACCAAAAATGCTTTAGGAAGATAACAACACATTTGCCTTGTGTGGTTATAGAGGGAAAGGGTAACGAAAGGGCAAAACGTCTCCAAAAACCCTTTAAGTTCAGCTACCCTTGACTCCACCACTGGTTTTTTACCACAAGAGGTTTATGATTGCTGTTGTCGGTGTCATACGGTAAACTCTGTCCAAATGTTTCCTCGTTGTTGCACTTCTGGTTTAGGTCAACGGGGGTGCTGTTTAACGCTTGCGCACAAATCTGTAAATGTGAATAATATCTGTGGATGTGTGCGAGAATATGGATGAAAATAAGAAAATGTATGCATAATCAGTTATCTTTTATTAAGGACAATGTCTCACAGATATAACAGTGTAGTAGAAAGCCAGTTGAGGGACAGACCTCAAAGCGAAACGCCTACTCATAATAACATCCATTTCTATTCCATTTCTGACCATGCTTGTATTTTCTGATTCTTTTACACATGGACAAATCTTATTCGCACTTTTGCAGATTTGCACACACATTTGTAAAGCTTAGTACTCATGCGACTCTTAATCCATGATTGCAGATTCCTGTACACATTCACAAATCTGACACAGTTACGATAACTTTCTTAAAAAAAACGTATTTCTATCTTTTCCTTTGCCCTTTAGCTTGGTTGACTCCGCTTTTCAGAGTGGCTATTTCTGTCTTGTACCAACTATTTTGCAACCTGTGATAGCAAAACTCTACGCCTCTGCTGCTGTGAGAAAGTTCTCTAGCTTCATCTGTCTTGCTTTTGGCCAAATGTAATTGGATTACGGGAGGTTGAAGGGAAGCAACTCCTCTTGGTTTACTCTGGTCGTCTTCTAGTGGCAGATAAAAACAAAAGCAACGTGAGACCAAATTAACCGGTGGGGCCGATTCTCTTTCTCCCACCGTATCTTTTCTTTACACTGCCTTCATTTCTCTCCCTCCCTCTGTTTTCTCGGTTGGACAGGGGCCAAGTACGCTCACGGTGATTACGATTCAATAAACATCCTTCACGGGCTTGTCTGGCTGGAATAAACAAAAGATTTAATACAAAATAGATACGGAAAAATGCTGCAATCGCTGAGGGGCATAGGAGCTGAGAACGGAGGAGGAAAGTTTAAGTGGAGGGATTGAAAAGAGTGGAAGAATGAGGATGGAGTGAAATGTAAGTAATGGCAAAGATGACTGGAGGGATTGCACGCAGTAGGAGGAGAGGTGCCGTGGAGGTAATTAGCTTTGGCTAATTCTTCCAAGCGAAGGTTTATCCTGCTGCGAAAATGAGTTGCAATTGCCCTCGTAGGTGTAATGATTTTTTTCTGTCTGACAGAGCTTTATAATGCACACCCTCCAGTTGGAGCAGAAAAATACCTGAGGTCATATTGTCCTCTGTGGCAGCGCGGTGCAGCCGGAGGTAATTAGAATTCACATGTGTGGTGATGTTGTCAGGTATAATTCTTGTGCCGCGGTAAACGGTAGACCTCAGCACTTTGCTCAGCTAACAGCGAGCCGTTTTAGAACTTTTTCTCTCTGTGTGAAATCCAAAGGTTTCAAAGTGTGGGAGCGCATTGTAAAACAGATCTCTCCAAGGTGAATTATAAAGCAAAAAGTGTCTGAGTGCTGCCCTACATCTTTCTAGGTTTCCTTCCATTTACATAAATTGAATTTTGATCAGGCACAGGGATTAGATGAACTCGGCTAGAAGTTTAAGGGAAAAATACCCAGAGCAGCACATGCCAGTCCTCCACCATGACTGTAATCTCACAATCTCTCTCACAAAGTTTACAATTAAAATGGCATATGAAATACACAATTATGTTTTTACCAGTGTATAAAAGCCTGTAACTATGAATCATTGTGTTTTGATTAGGGATGTGCGATATTCCATCGTTTACGATATATCGTGAAAAACATTCCCCATGGTAAAAATATGTCATCCCGCGATAAAATCGATAAATTTCCATTGATGACGTATAAATGTGCGCGACACACCCGCAGCCCAACACGTGTGGAATATTGACAAATTGACAACGGCGGAAGGCAGAGCAGTTACGCCAGAGAACGAGGAGCTCATTCCTAGACGAGGCTCCACCTACATTATTTTCAACTGGTTTGGTTTTAAAAGTCTGATGCGGAGCAGCAATTTACATCATGCAAGGTTTACAAACAAATAGTGCATACAAAGGACAGTAACGCCACTAAAACACATCTCAAGCAAGAATATGTGCAAGAAGAAGCGTCGACTTCACCCAACGCCTCCGATAAATAAACAAACAAAAGAACTCGGATTAGGCTAAAATGGTGTTTATTTATCGTAATTTTTATCGGTACCATGATAAATAATAAATTATCGGGATAAATGTTTTAGTCCATATCGCCCATCTCTAGTTTTGATGTTTTAGAACATTCAGTATCTTACATAAGGAGATGATTGTCTGACCTTAACCCACGTTTTGACTTTGAAGCTAACTTTGAAATGGGTCGTATGTGCTTTTACCTTTGTTGGCCAGTGAAGATCCTCCTGCTCATGGTTGCGGTATTCAGCCTGTGTGTACTGTTGTTAGGAAACAGATCCATAATCTTGACCTTAGCATCATGCTAAATAAAAACTATACGTTATGGTTTAGTCTTTTATACAGCTACTATGAATAACACCATGTCCTAGAGGAGACACATCATAGTCCTAGAACAACAGAACTAGAGACTGTTTCCCATTAAACTGCGTTATGAAAATATGCCTGCAGAAAGAATGGAGATTATTTTTATTCAGCACGGTTTTGTTACGCAGCTATCTTTATTGCCCCGGCTGCAGGATGTTTAAAGGAGGAAATAAAACCAGCTACACATGTCAGTGAAACCTCTTCACCACTGCCAACAAACAGCTCTGTTAATCACTGTTGCACGAGGAAAAACTGAAAAGAGGTTCAAACAGATTTGCTAGTAATGAAAAGCAAGTAGGCGGATGAGGCGTTCTGGAGCATTTTCTAAATGTCTAGGCGGGATTATAGGAGCATTATGCTATGAGAATATTTAACCTCAGGCTTTATTGTCTTGCCCTGTCACAGTTTATATCTTTTTATTCACTTTTCTCGATCTCGATTTTTAACGATCACATTTATGGAATCAGATTTCTGATTTCTGAAAATATTAAACATGTTTTTTTCCCCCTCTCTTCAGCTCTACTCCTTCTTTATGATGTCACCAACAAAGCATCCTTCGACAACATCCGGGTAAGACTGAGTGCACTCTCTGTCTTTTTTCACTTCTGTCGGCGTTCACCAAAATGTTGATTAATTCACTTTTAGCATTTGTTTACAAGTAAGTATGTCAACGCTTTGCACTAGGCCAGTGATGCTCTCAGTTTACCAGCAGATCTACGTTCCACCAGAGGTCATGCATTATAGGCATCGCCAAAATCATTGATGGTCTAAATTAGTTCCTTTACACAGCAGCTGGATTTAGAGAAACCTAACCCCAATCTGGGGAGTTCAGAGGAGAGTGTATGCGTCTTCACTCTAAAAAGAAAGTTGCTGAGCTCCACGGTAGACCCACACGATGATAGTGGGACAATCTAATCTGGTTTGTTGACACCATTGGACATTGCTGGGCGGAGGAACACATGCGGACACAAGAGGCACAAAATGCAATATTGTCCTTATTAACTCAGATACTTCCAATCTGCTGTCTGTCTGAGCTGGCTCTTGTCCACCAGATTTTAGCACAGCTGATGGTTTCCTTTCATGTAGACAAAACAGAAGTTTCATTTGGGCTTGTTCAGGTTAAGACGCTCCTTCAAAGCCTTTCACTCCCATTAGGGATCGGATAGTGGACAATTAGGAAAGCAGGTAAGGACCACTGTGGAGACAAATGAGGGGTGCTGGTGACACTGGAGAGTAAAGGGGTGGAGATTAGAGCTCACTTTTCTCCGAGATGGACCCATCTCTTTGTAGTTGCAGCCCGTTCGTCATCTGAGCTCGTCTCCCATTGTGATTGTGCAGCCATCTCCTGCCCCATTTGGTGCCACTCCTCCATTTCTCTCCTTTGATTAATGCAGACACGAGTTAATAGCAGATGATGCCCATTATAAAGGCGCGTCTTACACATGAAGGAGACGAATAGCTCCACGGCCATCTGCCAGTGCTAATCCACCTACATCTGGAGTCAGTGAGTGTATGTGTGTGTGCAGCTATGTCCATGCGAAGCTAACTGTGTGACCTGATTGTGCAGGTATGTGTGTGTAGCTGTGCAAATTACTTCATTGACAGAGCATGGAGACCATCCCCCCCCCCCCGAGAGAAACAGACCCAGACCCTTAGCTTCTGTCCAGACAGATGCTTCTTACCATTATGCCTTTAATACGGCAGCAAATCGTTCTCTATGAGGCATATTTTACTGACAGCAAATCTCAAAACCAACAGTGCATTAATCCTTCACTGTCTGTGGCGCTCAGCTACTAGCCGATTGGTTGTCGCAAATGCAAATATGTAAACCGTAACACGTCAGGAATACCATAGGTTTAGTTATTTATTTTCATCAGAGAGGAATAAAGGACTACTTTCTAGCCGTGGATTAAGCCACATTTAATGCGTCAGGGTGATGCTTGTGCTCAAAATGGCTCTATTTTCTGCATTAATGCACAATCTGTTCCTTTCCTATTTAAAACTAGACTTTTTATATATTCTCTTCTTACCACTCAACAAAATGACATGTCAGGATATGATACTTGGCTAAAGAAGCTGCAACAAAGAACAAGATTGTCAGTTTCATCATACAGACAACAGTTCAATAATGTGTTCTCCAAAATTCGACGTGACACGTGTTCTTGTGTCATATTCAGTTGTTTTATATCCATCGATTGTGAGTCTTCTTTAAAGGGGCTAACATGCACGTGTCCAGAGCCACATGAACAGCTTGTAGGACTTGTTTCATGTGCCAGTATTCCTGAGACCCACAGGAGCATCGCTGATCAGACTTCCAGGTATTCTTGCAGCGAATTTAAGAACACAGGAACACAAATCAGAACGCTTTTGTTAAAACTAGAACAGTAAAGGTGTATTTATAGCCTCGTGCCATGGGTCAAGGTGGCAGATGTGATTTTGCAACTCTCTCTAATGAAGCCATTAAATTATATAGCACTAGAATTATTATTATTTAACATCAAATGATGGATCACATGATTTCATCATCATCTATCTGTACAGTTCATAGCATTGAGCTTGCTCTCTGGTAATTTAGAGTGTTAGCTTCAACATTAGCACAAAATCAGCTCTAACACTGAAGAGCAGATGCAAACACAGTGGGAGGCCAGTGAACAGACAGTGTGTGTGTTCATGTTCGTGTATCTATACTGTATGAGCCATAATCCTTCAGAGGGGTGAGAGAGCACACCTGTCCTGCACAGTGAGGAACTACAGTCTGGGCGATACGAGCACACACACACACACACACACAAAGACAGTTTAGTCCGGTTAATGTTAATTAGTCCTAATTACAACATTTGGAGTGCAGACACACGCTAGCTTGGGGCTTTTTTGTTAATATGGTTACATTGCATAAGGTGCAGTTTTGCCCCAGTGAAATGAGGCCCTTCATTCTCCACTCCCTGGCAGGAATTAGCTGTTGTGGGAGGAGAAGCACAATCCTGTTTGCACTGAAAAATTGGTGTCAAGCATCGCTGCGTGTTGTGTTGCCCCACCTGCACACCCATATGTGTATGTTCATTTTTGTCACTTCAGTGCACACTTTTCCAAAACCACACATATTATGCATGTTATGCTAATGTAGCTAAAGACCTACCTTCAAGTTATTCATAATAAAATAATCAAGCACATTTTCAGATGTCATACATTTATACTTCACTACAGTTCATAGTGGAATATAACTACCCAGCATGTGTTGCATAGCAACTACAGTGGTGGGGTCCTGCCATATCTCTCGGGGAGGACAACGGTGGCAGTGTTAGACAATGTTTCAGTGATGTCTAAGGTCACCTGTTTTATGGGTAAAGTAACAGCAGGCTAACTAGACCTAACCACACTGCACTGAACACGCTTTCTGTTGTTGAAGTAGCAGTAGCCTCACTAACCACTAGATTGTATTTTATTTTATTTTGAATCCTGAATGTGATAACGTGCAGTCAGGTGAAAGTAAAATGTGATCATATATCTCATTACTTTAATGACATTTCTCACTTATTTAGGGATTTAGCTTGTCTCCTGTCCAGTTCTCTTTATTTGGAAAGCATGGCCAGTGCATTCAGATGTTCCTGACCATTCACGTTTCACAAGAATGTCTTGATCACAAACCGGCTGCCCCGGCAATGGAAGAAAGAAAAAAGATGTCTTAATATAAAAGATTATTAAGATGATCTGGGCAGTTTGCAGCCATATTGAAATCACCAACACTCTTTGAAACTCATTTTTATATTCAGAGACACAACGGTGACAGTAACTGACAGCTAGCCAAACACTGTGGCTAAATGTTGTAAAGAAAAATAATCACCTAGTTTTTAGATGTAGGTGACATTACATAACAGAATCTGATCCTCACATAATAAAGCATTTATTAAGCAAATAAGCCTTTATACGTCATCTTGACAAGTCTCAACAAGAGTGAAAAGTGACACAAGATACTTAACAATATATAAAATAAACAAAATAAAATGGCTCCCTGCTAAATATGAGGAACTAAAAATGTATATTATAATATACACATAAACACGAATAGTCATGTTTTTCATGCTACCTTTCATATTTTAATACTCTTAACGTAAACATTGAAATCTTTACGTAATTGTTACCTGAATTTTTATCCAACCTACAAATAATGTTTATTTTCTTCTAGTTAAAACTACCAGAAACCTACTCAATGTATTTTTCAAAAAGCTAAAACACGGAACAAACAAATGTTAACATTAAGCTACTGCTCACAAAGCACTTAAAGCATTGCATTATAAATCAGAGACCGGGGAAACAAAATCAGCCATTGCACGTGGGGGACACAGCTCTGCAAGGCTGCTGCAACATTCTGTATCAGCACATACTCAGATCTCCCATAGTGTGAATCCATTAGCAGCAGAGGCTCGGGGTGAAGGCTGCAGAGCAGTTGGGCGGTAAAGAGATGGTGAAACAGTTCCCAGTGCTGTCCATCTCGCCCCCTTTCTCGTTCTGTCTCCCATATTTTCCTCTGCTCTTTCGCTCTTTTTTCAGATCTTCGCCATCTGTAACCATGGACTCTCTGTCTGTCTTCTCTGCCTTTATTTATCCTGCTTTTTTCTGTTTCTATTTCAGTAGCAATCAGCAGTCATCTCGCATTTGGCTTCCTAAGCCCCGCTCATGAAATATGCTCTTGGTTACGTGGTGGTGAATTAGCATGTTGGAATAAATCTCACTTTGAATTAATGGACATGTGTGTATTGGACGCCAGATTTGTATGAAGGCTTTTCTGCATTCTGTTATATAGAAATAATTATAAAAATACTTGACTCGTCACAGAACCCTCTGCCCATGTGAACAATGCAGAAATGACCTGATATTTACTTCTTCAACATATTTTATTTGACAAACAACAACACAGCCAGCATCTTCTAAGCTGCAGGACAGACAGCCAAGCTGGACAAATAATGATGTTATAATGCAGGCTGACACAACCGACATCATTTCAGGTTAATGTCCACCACTCTGCTGTGCATTTGACTGTATTGGCATTTAAAATGAGTGATCACAGAGAACGTTAGAGGCAGATAAAAGTTTACTGCCTCTCAGATGCTGACCCTGACTGTTCTGGTTTACACGGCCATTTTGCAAACTGTCAGTTATCCCTGTATGCGGTGAAATACCAAGGTTTTTTAAAATGTTTACAGTCTGGTGATAGTTTTGGATGAGCTCGTTTCTGGAAGAGAAACGCACTAATTTAGTGGTTGAATGGCTAAAAAGGAAAGAAAATTGTGTGTTTGCGGATGCAACCTGTTTAATGTGGACATACTCAGTAATTATGGCTTCAGGAGCAAATTACGTTCCAAAATCTATCACAGATGCATTTTGTCTGTTTGGAAACATGTTCATCCTTTCTTTGTTCCTCCCTGTGTTCCTCATGGAAACCAGCTTTTTATTTAGTTTTTTTTGTTCTACTTATTTTGTATTTTGCCATGTTATAACCCCATAGACTTGCTTACCATGCTTCAGGACTGTTCTTAAGATAATCTGCTATTTTTATTTAACACTTCCTCTGGTGTCCTGGTTCCAGATACTTGAACTGAACTTTCCAGCTGATCCATTTTGCATGGCATTTATCACCTGCTGTACAAGTTATTTTTGTCTATCTTGATCTAACACCATTAGGAGTTTGAACCCCTTAATATGGGGCCAAGACTTGAAAACATTGTGTTTGTTAGCCTCCTACTGTTAGACTACTGTCCAAGAAGCACATGTCTCTATCAAAAGGCAGTTGAGTGTTGATGGGCCAGACTGGGGGTGGGAAACGAAAACTGCTTCCGACTTTGAACCGGTTGCAAATTGTTGTGATCAGTTCCTCTAACAGGTCCTCTCAGTATGACTTTGCACTCTGTAACTGTGAGGCGCTTTAACAAGAACATCTGGAGAGGATGAAACGATCTAAAGCGTCTCACGAAGCGAGCAGATAAATGATACCCTTGGCAATCGGCGCAGGGCAGTAATTTCATTTAAGAATCGTTTCCCATTAATTGCCACAGCCTGTTTTCAAATAACAAAACACTTTAGCATCAGCATTATATTAACTACTTAAAACCGATGTGTGCTTCAGATTTTTAGTTTGGTTCAAGTTCCATCCACTAACATGGAGGAGGTGGCGCTTATGATCTATACTGCAGCCAGCCACCAGGGGGAGCTCTACATATTTTGGCTTCACTTTTGAGTAGCTGTCGTGGTTTCCACTTTTCTACAGTGTATTAACCATTGTAGCGGTGCTCTGGTGAAAATGATTTTTTTTTAGATGTCTCTTTGTTCATCACAAAAAAAATTTTTGTTTTTGTGGGTGCTGCATTGTAACTTCAACTCACTGCACATCACTTGCACTCTCATCGTGCCACTGCCCCAGCCCTCACCTACTCACAATGCACTCCATTTACATCCTGGTCAATTTGCAACGTGGCTAACAGTGAAGTGAAACAGTCTTCTTGACATTCAGTACAGCTGGCAGTGAGCCTGCTATCTGCGATGCGCAACGGCCTTAGTTTTGACATGTTCTTCATCTTTTCGTGCCCCTTTTCATGTGACAGTCCCATCATAAAAGGACAAACCAATGCCAATGCTGTGTCTGACGAAACTGTAAATACGCCAAGGCTAAACACAACTTTTAAACCTTCATCATTACTGCTGAACATAATCCTCTATGATTACACAATCTATAATTTCATCAAGGTTCCTCACTGCTCAAGGCCATGTTACCGATTATTATTAGGTTTTGCTGGTAGCCTGCCGTTGTTGTTGTAAGCTACTTGATTGGACCTTGATTGTCTCTCTCATTGAGTCACCCACAATTGCTGATACGTCTTGTGTGTTCAGACATTATTATGGTGCGCACGTGGCAATTTGTGTAGTTAGACATGATTGTAACACTTCAATTCCCCCAACGCCACTTGAATAATCAGAGCAAGTACCCAAACCACTGATGAATAGCATTACTGTCGGGAGGGGCCAAATAATAGCTTCTCAGGCAGTTGCTTAGCTGAAGCTTATTGCATGCATGTAAATATGGTTGTAATGTCGCAGGGGCCCGATGCCTTTAAACCCTTGAATCCTTTACAACCTCATATCGGGGCTTTACAGCTGCTACTGCGTCGCCATACACCAACGCTCACACGGCGAACACACGAATGTATACGCACAGACGAGCACACGCACAATGGCTGATTTTATTGGTATTGACCACCACGCTCGGGCATTGAGGCCACAGGAAAAAAAATCATTAAATCATTAAATCACTGAAAGCCTTCTCACAGCATGGAGGCTTTGTTGTTCAAAAGATTCCCTCAACAGTAAAGTAAAAATCAATTTGATGTACACCCGGTGTCAGCTGGCTCAAGGCCAGCTAAATGTTTCGGAGGGAGAAAGAAACGGAGCTCTATAGGGAGCAGAATACGATCAGGGGCGCTTTGTCTGTACTTTTTGTGTAATTTGTCACATGTTGTAGTCAGTCATGCAGCAGTCTTGTATTAATACAATGCTTGCATGTTGAGTTTGTTGGAATATGCTGCATATGGCCATGAAATGTCGTAGAACACTGTAAAAATTGGGCAGCAAAATCCACAGTCCTCATTTTACGCTAAAATACATTAGAAAATTCTACAGCAGACACCATCTACACTCTACATCTTTATCCTTTATTGGTCTCTTTAAAGAAAACCAATGGAATGTATAGTTGTCCCATTGTCCCCTTGGAGAGAATGGTCCCTCCACTTTCCCTTCACTTTTCTACACCATTTTTTTCCCCTGTTGACAAAAGTGCAATACATCTTGAGGCGTACACAAAGGAAGAGACTAGCAGCAACGTGGTGAACAGAGACCATTGAAAGTTAATGAAATTCAGTGAGTTGTAGCGATGATGGGCAAAATAAAAAAATAAAAAAACCTTTGATGAGACATTTGTGGCTACCAAGTTGAACTAATTTCAATTTTGAGGTGACAGCCACTGGGAAAGACTGATGCAGTTTATTGACATATGTTGCAAACACTGAGTCCTTCAGTAATATTTTTTATGTTTTGCTGGTCTGTCTTGGAAATGAAGGTTACCTAGGCGACCAGAGCCTGGAACATCCACTAGCGAGCATCTGTCAGCTACAAAGCGATGGGCAATGTGTGTATAGTTTGTTTTTTTATGTGGACAGGGCTGAGCAACAACAAATTTACCGTCTGACTTGTTTATTTATAAGATAGAAATACATCACTTTTGTATTGAACAGAAGCTGGACAGCTGGAAGTTAAATGCACCGTAACTTCTCAGCACTTCACCCCGGGTTTTATGTAAATTGTGTTTTTCTCTGCATGTAAAGCATCAATTAATCTATGCTTTTAGTTACAGACAGTGTACACTTAAAAATGTCAATTAACCATAAGAAAAGAACTATCTCAATGTAAAAAATCTAATGTAGACATATTAATAATATGTGTGGTAGTGAGTCACAAGAATAACATCAAAATACATGAATCTCGTGTGATTCATCCACGTAATGTATCATTTTGCCTAACTCCATTGCAAAGAGGCCAACATTGTTGATTGGCAGCCGAGGGTGGTGATGCTCTGCTCTTCAAGGTCCTTCCCTTGTCAAGCAAAAATAAACAATGCAAACACATTCTCCAGCTCTCTGCCTGTTTATAGCACCAAATCAAATAAATGTCTGTCCTTCGTCCTCTCCCACTCTCTCTTTTCTACACACAAGCATATTTGTTATTTTTTTCCCATCTTCCCTCCAGCCCTCACACGTTTTCTTCATCTCTGCTTCTCCCTCTGTTTATTTGTCATGCTTTCTCCCTTCTGTCAAGCCTGCATCCCCTTAAACCAAGTTAGCTTCTTGCCCTCTTATCCCATGATAACAATGGGATTTCTTTTTCATTGTGTGCAAAAAAGGAGAGGAAGAAAAATACATTTCCACTGTGAGCAGAGCTTATCGGACAGGACTGAGAAAACGGCTTGAAAAGGCCAATTCGTATCCCATGAATATGTAAAGACAAGCAATGGGCAATTAAGATGTGAAAGGCTTGTGGAAGTGGACTACTAATTGGTTATTCAGCCTTTCAGGGGGACTTGACAGGAACTTTAATGGCTCCATCTGTAGTTGGCTTATTGCACTATGTGAAGGATCGGGAAGAGGTCTGCACACATCCTCGCTAATGCCCTCGCATGTGCTAAACACTGACTCACAGTCACACAGTGATAGTCACATAGACACATGCTGCACCGAAAACACACACCACTACTCATATTAGCATATGCAAAGCACCCATCGTGTTTCATAGAACCAACGATGCATTTTTAAAATTGTAGTTCCATCTAAATAATGCATACTGTATGATAATATTAAACTAAAATGTAATTAGCATTTGTCACAGGGAAATAGCCACTATTTATTTTTATTTATTTAAAAAAGTAAATAAACAAATTAAGGAATTAGTTTTAATGCAGTCAATTTTTTTTAACATTTTGTTAACGCACACACATTCCATTAGTCTTAAACAGTAGTTTGGGAAATCAGGAAATGCTCAGTCACATTCTTTTAACATATGTTTTGTCTTTTTACACAACAAAACAATGAATACACAGAACAAAGCTCAATATTCTTTCTTTATTTGATTTAGATTTATGTCTTGCATTTATAAGTGATAATGTAATGTAGTACTTAATTTGCAGTTGTTAATGTATTCATTGCGCTAACCTGGTTTCTTTCATGTTTTCACTATCGTTGCTGTGGTACCACCTCCCACACTGCGAAATCAAACAAGCACCAGCATGTACACTTTCACACAAACAGAGCAGACCGGTACATGTGCCACACTCGCATAACAAGCTGTCCTAAACACTCTCGCAGAGCAGCGAGCTAATAAGTGTCAGTCTGTTCTGCTTCCGCTGTTCTCTTCACTCTGCGGGATGAAAAGATCTCTTCCTATCGGCCTTTTCATCTTTCTCTTCTTGTTCCTCCTCAAAGCCCATCCAGCCATCTCATTTAAACTCCTGGGACGTTTGTTCCTTGTTACCCTTCAAGTTTCAGCTATTAATCCCTCAGTTTGACTGCAAACTTCTGTCTGAGGTTCATTCCCACCAAAGCGTGTTTTGAGCATCTCATTACAACCCAAAGTGTTACTCAGCTTCACATTCAGAAAGGTACCAACAAAGGTGCATTAAATCCACTAAGTCACTCGTTCCTGTCAGTTAAAAATAAAAAATAGCCATGTGTCTCAGTAGCGGCTGCCACAAAACAAACTCACAAGAGCTGTAAAAGTCTGCTACACACCAATGATGTACAGCATGTCAGAAGCAAGCCCCAAGAATAGCAACAGAGTTGGAGGTGATTTCGAAGTAATGGCCTCAATCAGTCTGCGGTGTTGTGCACACACTGGCCCAAAGAGCTTTCCACAAGCACACAGTCATTGCATAAAGAGTGGCTGAAACATTGTGGTGGCACCTGAAGGTGTCAGTGTGGCTGAGATGCTCATCATTGTTGCATCAGTTGTGTACATTGGACCATTAAATGCCTTTTTGTGTGTGTCTAGTTGAAGTTTAAAAATTTGAAGTGTCAAAAAAAGGTCTTCAAGTCCAGAAAAAAATAGAAAACGAACTTTTCAAACTAGCATGCCGATGAGCACACCGACAAGAGACAGCCACTGATAACCTTGTGTGTGCAAGCGGCAAAAAACGGTAAAGTCTCATTCCCACTTTTAATATGCATCAGATAAGCAGTAGTGTTGTCACAGCCGCTCCTCAGATTTGCCCTACCTGTCACAACTGCTGTCGCCTGACCACGTCTGTCTGTGCAGACCATCCATTGTGTCCTAAGAGCACGAAATTATGTAAAACAATTCGATTCATCTTGGGTGTATGTGTGGTGCATGTATCACTCCAAAATGAATCCCAAACAAAGGTCTAGAATGCTCTAAGGGAGTCGTATTTGATTTCCTGAAGGGAAGTTTTTAACTCAAATGTGGACCAACGACAGTATCAGTGTTATCAACCCTTATGTGTTTTTGAACAGTACAAAGGCAAAGATAAAACCTATAGTATGTTGTCTCCTTGTGTTTGTCTCACTGCAGTGAGTTCAGAGCTGCTATCCCTTTCTGGCAGAAAGACTTGATTTCTCAAGCAGTGCTCAGTTTGCAGTCTTCAAGCTGAAATAGGTGTGAAGTTGTGTATTTTTGCACTTTTATGTATTTTCTTCTGTCTAGCTTTAAACCTCAAGGAAGGTGAATATTTTTGTGGAATAATTCCTCTTAGCCGCTCTTCACTTCTTGAGGGATAAATTTAGTCTTAAGACAATCAACTGCAAGTTATGCAACTATGCAGCACTGCTCCGATTAATTTCTAGATTTGCATATGTAAAGTCTCAAGTGAGGAGGAGATTTGAGACGCAGCAGCGTGGCATGTGCAGTCACTGCATGTCTTCATGAGTGTGTGTGGTGATCAGCAATTACACAGCTCACCAGCCTGCAGCGTGGCTTCCAGCCTACACTGCAGATATCTCTCCGCTCGACACCCAGCTGCTCATCTCAGTGGACCAAACCCAGATTCACACAGCTTAATTAAAGTCCTCCCGAACATCTCTGTCTGCATCATTATACCCTTCTCTTACTTTAGTGTAACTAACAATTTTTCTTATCTTTGTTTTGCTGAAATAATTCTCCAGATATCCAAATATTTCAGCGTGACATATGAGAAGATGCCCTGTGCTTGACCGCAGACACGGTCTATGTCTACAATTAGCTAGCAGTTGATAAAGGAATTGGATCAGAATGGAATTGATTTCTTTGACAAGTTGCCAACAGAAGACATCCTGCTTTAGTTTTAGATGTGATGTACCAAATATTCGACTATGATGGGTGGGAGACGTCTGTGCCTATGTTGATGTCAGCAACTAGTATAACTACTGATGGAGCTTGAGAAACCAGTGGTGGAAACTGAGAAATTGCAAGATCTCTTCTTATACCAGGACAACCCTAACCCTCATTAGGCAAAGGAAATAATTTGCATACCTAACTTGACCATCCATAAGATATGCAGTTAAGTTTGCAAGTCATATGCAGACCTAGCAGCTATGATACCTAGCCTAGCAACTACCATCCATAGCCTAGTGACTAGCATCAATTGGCTAACTATGAAATTGATTGAAAAAGTATTATACAATTATTGATACAAAATTGTATTAATAAGTACTAAAGTATTGTTAGAAAAAGAATGATTAATACTTAAGGAAATAAGGCCCTAGGAAACCTTTGTTGTTGTGCTTGTCATTCAGTGAACTATTAATCAACAAAGCTGAACTCCTAAGCATTTTCCCAAGATATTTTTTAGGCTTTTTGTCTTTATTTAGGCAGTAGTACAGTAGACACAGACAGGAAATAGTAAGGGTTAGTTCAACCAGTCTTGTTGATGAAACAAAAGGGAAATACAAATGATGGACATGGTGTGTGACTTCAACATTGCTGCTATTTGAAACTCATTTCCTGTCAACTGATCATAGCAGTGCTCTTTGCCTGCTGCATTAACCACAAAGTATATCAATCTTGTTATACTGTGAAGGCAAACAGATATATGCTCACTTATTTGTGATAGTAGTAACCAGCAGGAATCGCAACATTTACAGGTTTGATTGTTTTTCTACATAAAACCACTCATCCTCTTAAAGCTACATTTGCTTGTAACAGACCTAAACAATTAAGTTGAGACTGAGTGGAAGATGCAGATATGTCTCGTAAGCATAAAAAACGTACTGAAGCAAAAACACTCATTTTCTTTAGTGTGTGAGCTAGAAAGCTTTTAATCTGTACAAATCTCCAGCCTTTGAGGAGAAAACCTCAACTGAACCAGGCAGACTATGGCGTCCCATCTCCAGGGACATACGGCACACGGTCCATCTACTTCACACAGCCGGGTAGTAAACGGTATCTGTGGTTAGGGTACTCTTCACTTCTCTTCTCTCTGGTCTCTTGCCTAGGGAAGTGTGGGGTGGACCTCTGCTTGTCACAGCTGATATTGTGAGTCAGCCCAGCTGAAAAATAGTAAATATTGTTACCATTGACTTCCATCATCTCTTCTCCTGACTCATCATAAAGAAAATCTATCAGAAGCTAATCAGGATGAAGGACATTGAAAACTGCTCCTAAAGTTCCTTTTAGAAGCATGCATTGACTGTTAAATTGACGGTTAGGTTAAATGTATTTGTCATGGAAAGACAGCTAGTCTAACATCTAAGAAATGACCTCTGAAGATGTGATTAAGTTTATCCCAGTGTTGGCTTGCCTTGTTAGTTTTTACAACCTGACACAACTGTGTACGATTGTTGCCGCTTGATCCAGCATTAGACCTTTAGGATCTTTTTCCTTTATTTCACTACCTACATGCTAGTAAATATTAAAATGTTGCTGTATCATAAAAGAAACGAAGGGCCAACCACCATATTGTATTCAAATAAAAAAAAATGAAAAATGGGATACAAGAGTATGAGAATCGTCATAATCGTTTTTAACCGTTACACACTTAAAAAGACACTTAAGATCGGCTACTCTGTGTATTTATACTTACATTATTAGTTATTATGCCACTAGAGGGCACCAACAAAATCTGTGGTTTGAGATTTTATGTCCTAAAGGCCGTAATATGTCCTTTAACACTGAAATTGCTTAATTACCCCCTTTTAGGTGATCATGTACGATTTTCATGCCTACTTACCAGCCTTAGTAGCATGTGTGCTGTTGTGGCCCACAGTCTCTTGTGAATATTTCGGTATGACCTTTCTCATGGTGGTGTAAATGTGTTCTTCTTCGTCGCTTTTAGCTGGAACAGGCTTACAGCGTTTACGTGAATGGGCAATCAGTTGCGCTATTTGTCTCGCCATGGCCGTTTTTTCTGGAACAGGTGGCGGTATTTTACATGGCCGTGAGTACGAGCTCTTCTCCTCTCCAGTCCCCTCACTGAAGACATCGTCAGACTCATCTGAAAGGGTGACTGGGCGGAGGTTCACAGCGCAAAGCTCTTGGAGTGTCACCGCGGGCAAGGGGTTCCTTAGAGATATGAGGAAGGCTGAGGTTTCAGAGTGGTGGCGCCGTAAAGGTTTTGGCTTGAGGGCAGGTTTAGTTTTAGGCAAAGGCTCTGGGCTTGGAGTGCTGGGTGCAGGAATGACTGGGATGGGAACCGGCAGAGACAGCCTGTTGGTGCGAGCACGAGCAGAGGTTCTGCTGGACTTGGGACGCAACTTCCAGCCAAGAGGGTCAGGGCCAGTGATGACAGATGTCTTGACGGGAGGAGGTGAGGAGCAGGATGAGGTTGTGGATGAGGAGGAAGATGAGGACTGACTTGGTGAGGTAAAGGTCCCGATGGGCGGGCAGGAGTAGCGTTTGAAAGAGGAATGGGATCCTGTGTGGGGTCGTAGGAGGGATGCGCCACGCTGAGGAGGTTGCGGTTCCTTCTTGTTCTTCACAACCTTAATGACAGGGGGGGACTCGCTTTTACAGTAGTCGACTGACCACCTCCTCTGATGAGAGCGTGGGTTCACATTAGAGGGCGAGACTGTTGACAAAGGGCGAACCCTGGGCCCAAATCCTTGTCTCTCCTTGCTGTCTTTGTTTTGTCCTCTGAGGCTCATGTGGTCAGCATCTGACACTGTTTTGCTCATCTGGCCACACTTAGCATAGCCACCACTGGAGCGGGCTGTGCCATTCATAGCAGTAGAGCGTTTATTCATGGTGCGGTGAGCCCTCAGCGTGTGAATAACCCTGTGAAGAGAACGAAGAGTGAAAGAAGGCAGTTTCAGGGTGTTCAAAATTTGAAAAGAGGAAGGGTGGAGGCCAATCTTGACTTCTCAGATAAAGTTTCACAACAATACCTTTTCACAATACAGATTCTTGCTGCTATGTCAACACTCAAAAATTGTGTTAATCTTCGTTGACCAGGTCAAATGAAAACCAGTCATTTTAATGTAATGGTCTGGATATTTAGTTGTGACATTTATGTAGATTATTAGTTTAATGCTAGGCTACTTTTTAGCCTGTTTTCATTACAAAAGTGTAATATCAGAAAGTGGATTTAGTAGTGTTCTTTCAGTAGTCACAAACCCCTCAGTGCCCTGATTTTTAATACTACACAACTATAATATATCTAACTTTAAAGCTATAAAGTAGTCATTTTATTCAAAGTACCGTTTTGCACATGTGAGCGAACATGCGTCCTTAATAACCCAACATCTGGAAAACTCTAAGTACTACTTAAACAATTGAAAATCTCAAATGATCATATCCCAAAATCTGAAAATTAACTTTAACTTGTTTGCATCCTTTGACGAAGTGAGAAATATAAAATGTGAGCTGTGTTTACCTGCAGCGCTGAGACGGTCTCAGTTCTCTCTCATTCTGGACTAATCTCTTTCTCTTGTCTTAATATCACTCTGTGTGTTTTTCCCCATCAAACCAGCCTACCCAAATCTGACCGCAGCTTCCCCAAACTAACGCCCAGAAACCCACAGGCACACACACCCACAAGCGCGCACACAAACACCCACAAGCACGCACGCACACACACACCAGTCAGGCTTGATTAACTGCTGTTTTCATAACTGCATGAAGTAAAAGTAATGTCCTAAGAAACAGAACTCAAAAACAAAACATCTGACTGACCGTGGCCTCTGCAAATGCTGCTATTTTAATCATTTTTATCATTTCTTCTTCCAACAATAACACATCAGTTATCTGCAAAAGTATGAAAGCATGTCACGTCTACAAAGTTGTCGGAAAATTATATGTCTCATTTTGTGTTTGGGTGCAGTACTGCTGCTTTTCATATTGGGTACTCTACACAGTGCCTCAAGTCAAGTGATCCCTATTAACACATAAATATTCTCAACAATTCTGGGGGTTTGTTTTGAAGGGTGTCGTAATTAACCGCTCTCTGCTTCACAAACTCAGCTGCAGCTGCAGGCAGGAACACTTTTAGCCATGCCAGCGGTGCAGCTCCAAGGATGGTAATAATGTCAGGCACATAGTTGCTTCAGACTGAAATAATTATGACTGAATTACCACTCTGAAATCTTCTTCTGCACCTTTATCAGGTCAATAGACTGTTGTGTTACAGCAGCAGAATACAAAGAAAACATATACCATCAAAAAGTTAAATAGAGAGTGTATGTTGTGGAAGTAGTGTGTAAACTAAGGATATTTCCATCCTCATCTGCTGTGATCGCTGTTTAGCAACAGTCAACAGAGCTAGCGTGCTAACACAGTAGAGTAAAGCGGTAACCGAAGTAAACATCGGACCTGCATTAGGCCTGCTACAGAGCTGCGAACATGGGTGCGTTTTCAGTTGTGGCAGTGCAGCTCCTTTGTTCTTAAAGACAAAAGCAGCATTATAATATTACGGAAAAATATTCTACCCTGGTGACTCCTGGACGATGTGTCCTCCAGTGGTAAAGCTCCGTCCACACATAATGCAATATACTTATCACCCATTAGTTGCTAGTGGACATACCAGAATTGTATATTTCCTTCCTCAGATGTTCCTCAGTCAAAATAGCAGAATATAAGCATTTTGCTAATGTATGAATGAAGCACGCTGCCGCTCCGTTTGATGGTGCTTTCTCACTACAAGCCAGGGGCAGTGGCATCATTGGAGTGTCGCCATTGGAGTGTCACTCAAGCGCTCAACAAAGAAAGTTGAAACCAGCACAATTGTCATGTCATGTGTCTCATAGCTACGTCAGGTAATTGCTTCGTATCGCTGGTTTCCATTAAAACATGTGCTATACCTAGTCTTTCTGGCAGGAACCAAAGTCGTAGATGGTCTTTATTCAAGTTTTGGCAATCGACTGGCAATAGAAATGTAAATTTTCTGGGGCGCTTTCAGATGTGTTGACACTGACACATTTTCCTTATCTATTTAGAAGAGACCCATTGGGTTCAGCTGTAGTAATATGCAAATGAAAACGTGCCATTATCTGGAGACCTCCAGTACCCCAAAGACTGTCTGTAACTGCTAAGATAGAAATTTGTTTTCTTCGCATGTCTTGGATTAACGTTTTGAAGCTGTGAAGCTTGCATCTTCTTCACACTTAAAAATAAGCATTCAGCAGCGAGATAACAGGTTTCTATAGACGCTCTTTTATATATAAACCCAGGACCAGGACAGTCCGTATTCCTCAACACCCAGTGTTTGAATTTAGGTGACTGTACACAAAGTCAAAGTGTCAAATTTATAGATGTACCAAGTCTGTAAATCTTACTGCCTGTCAAAAGCGATCACATGTAGACCAACCTATACACGTGTCCCACTCCCACATACTTGTGAACTCTGACGCTCAGCGCTGACAGCGAGTCCTTTGAAGTTTGATCGCTGCTCAGAAAGCTGCGTTCTTCCCTCACTTTTCCCTTAATCCACCCACAGGCCGCCGAGATCTTTCAAGGCTGCGTGAGTAATTGGCAGGTTCACAAGTAGTTGGGAGTCGGAGCTGCTGAGTGAGGGCTCGGTGCATTAATCTCAGCGTAATGAAGTGATGTAAACCTCACAGGATACTGTAAACCTTTAGACGAGGGGAGGGATTACCGCTGATCTGAGTGGTCTTCGTCTGATGATGCGCACAAAGGAAGAAATGGAGAGAGGAGGAAATGTGTGTGTTCTGTACAATACGAGTGTGAGGGGGAGAGTGGGATCTGACCTTTCTCCTTCCTGTTTCATCCAATAGCAATAAAATAAATTTGCCTCTGCCTCCTGCTAGTCAGACACAGTCAATATTTGGCTCATTCAGGCTTGAAATGTTAACAGCAGCTCTCTGCCCAGCTTGCCGTCTCCACTTATGTTATATTTGGGGGTTATATTTCTTTTGTGTACCACATCAGCGCTAATACCCTTGCTGAGAACTTTTCAATTCCGTTTACTCTATTAGCAAATTACTGACATCGATACAAACAAACACTTTTTTTTCTGTTCAGTAATCTTTACACAATCTGAAATGGGATTTTGGCACTAGAAGGGAATGTAAACAGTGTCGGCTGACAGTGAGGGATTTGTTCATTTGAGTCAAATCCCAGCACAGTGAAGGTGTACGCTGTACCTCAGACAGATTTGTGGCCTGAACCCTTTAGGTTTACGCTCAAAACAATTAAGGAAACTTCTTATATGTTTGGAAGAAAGCTGAGAAGATGTGACGATGCAAGCAGGAGGAGATTTGAAATATTCTCTCAGCTCTTTGAAAGAGCACATTGTGAGTGGTTGCTCTAGCACCAAAAAAGGTATTGCCTGATTCCTTCTTGAAGTTAACATTGAAAAAACGTTGTTTGTAAGTGCCAAAGCTTAAATTGGAAGCATTTTTTAACCAAACTGGATCATGCCATGTATTAAAAGTTTCTCTCATTTTAGACTCTTTACATAAAAAACACCTCTGGTTATTTCATGATGTGCACTTATGAATGTTAATTTATGAAGTCTCTCTCTCTTTTGGTGGAGCAATGACAAAGATAGATTACCAATTAGACAAAACGGACAACCACTAAGGAACCCCAAAGCCCAAAGACCCCTAAAAACCACAGGTTCATCCATTAGATTGGTTAGAAATGCAGAGTTATTTCCACAACTAAAGCACTAATATCCACTTGAGCCAGTCCTGAAATATTGTGGATGGGCCCCTTGTCACACTTCAGTATGAAGACATTTTATACTTCAATATCTAAATACCACAAACATGCTTTATTGCTGGACTTGAGAGGAACTTAGGCAGATATGTGCGGGGTCACTGGAGGCCCACAGTAAATATTTCCTGGAAGCCTGTTAATAGCTTTGTCTGTTTTATTTTACAACCCTTTAGTACCTACTAATATACCCAGTGTTGTGCATGAACGCATTCATATTTTTGTGAACTGTGAACTGAACGCATCATTCTTCCAACTGTGAGTGCAGACGCGAGTTTCGCTCAGTCTGGCACGGCTGGAACTATTTCACTTTTATCTGTGTGAACAGAACGTGGAACTAGTTCCTGTTTAGTTTGAACTTGCACGACACTGAAAATATCAAACAGCCAGAGTCTATCAAGTGCCCTTTTTGCTCTGCACTTGCGCCTGCTGTCATTTATTTGGAGATTAACAGATTTCTGAATTTGATCCAGAAGATGGCAAGATGGGTAATTTGACAGGCATCAAGCTATGTCGGCATATGGCTGGTTGACGAGTCACCACTGCATTGGTGTGTAGAAACACATCAATCATTATTTCCATCCCATAGTGACTGAAGTCGGGCTTAATGGCTTCGTATGGCCGGCTCCCACAAAAATGAAGCGTGTGAACGCAGCATTGGAGCTCTTCTTCTAGAAAGACGATATAGGATGGTATTTTCCACCAACATTCTGATTACATAGCTCGCTACGCTAACTGCTTTCCAGCTTCTTGGACTGTGCAGTGCTGATAGATGTTGATAGGGTTCTTCTGGGCTTGTGTAGCTGTGTCAAGCTAAGTCCATCACCCTCTTTGCCTGTCATAATCACACATAAAGAATGTTATAATCAAAGCATAAATCGTGACGAACTGAGGTCCCGTGTAAAAACCAACATGTGACGCAAACACGAAGATTTTATGGCCATAAGGAAAGACGGAGTGATTCTTTCAGTAGCATGAATTGGTGCACTTGTTTGGACACGTGTTTCTGACCTCCTACATGCGAAATTCCACCGTCTCCTTTCACCTCGAGCTACTCGTAAATGCTGTTTTCACCGTTGCACAACCTGTCCATTTCCTCACGCATATCTTTTTTTGTCCGGTTTATCTAGGCTTAGTAGAGAGAGAGAGAATGTCAGATTATATAACTGTCCTTCATGCTCGCCCATGAACAGAAAATTAGTCACGCTGGAAAGTTAATACGAAACCTGTCAACCTCTTTGGTTCATTACTGATTGTCCTCTCTGTCTAAAACGTGTGTTTCACTACCAAGAAAATTACACCCGTTAAGGGGTTTTGGTTTATGCATAATGGTAGAAAAAAAAATGGATTTAGATTTAATCACACACACGCTCACGCCCGTATGGGATCTGTTCAGAGAATAAGGGCCAGTAATTAACATAACTGTAATTATTTCCATAATCAGCTGGTGTAATTAGAAACATGAATGTTGGGCAGCGACACGGTTTTAATGTAAATTACTGTAGGCGGAATAAATAACCCTGTAAACACATGGTCATTATAAGTACACATTTTTTTTGATGGGATTGAAGCTACAATAAAAAAAACATACCATCAAACATACCTTCTTTCCCACTTCTAAATATTTCTATTGTTATTATCCACTTAAAGTCATTATGTTGTCCCTTTAGGACAGTGACTCTCAAACACTGCAGCAGGAGAAAACAACGTACAAATAGACCCCAAAAACAAAAAGATCCCCTCTTATGTGACAACAAAACAATAATGGCTGGGACACTGCACTCGGCTGGCCTGATAGACAGCTCAAGCTCCAAACGAATAATGATAGCAATGATTTGCTGTGAGAAGCGGGTTAGTCTCATTGTGCAGCGAGTGTCATTTGTCCGTAACTGTCCACCATAACCTCCCTTCAAATGTCATGTCAGCTGTTGTTCCCATATTCAAACCAAGCCCATCATGATTACATTACTTGTAATCAGCATACTGGAATATTGCCAAGTACATTTACTCATTTTTCTTTGTGTGTTTTACAAAATATTATCTGACAGTAAAGAAGGACATGCTCAGTACTAATCAGATCAGTGGATGCTGCAACCATTTCTTCCTCTCTTTGCTCTGTCTCTCCTTTAGCTTCATCAATCATCTTGTCTCAGTTGGATAGAGCTGCTCACATCACTGGTCATTGGGCATTTCAAAACTTTCTGAAAGTGAGTTGGAAGCATTTAGCCTCCGGTAAACAAACAGCGAGTGTGAGGCTGACCTCCGGATACATGAAGTGCTATTAAAGTCAAGAGGCCACTGGCCTGTAATTGAAAGGATATGGATGAACCGAAGCAAGAGGATGAGAGAAGATGGGTGAAGAGGAGAAGCTCTGGAGGATAGAAGGGATGCCAAAATGAACTGGAGGCAGTGAATAACAAATGAATCCTTTGTCTTTCTCCCTTTCTCATTCCCTGTGGTGCCATCCATCTCCCCAGTCTTTATCTCCTGTCTCTCCTCTCATCACACCTATCTTCTCCCTCCTTGTCCGTCTCTTTCTCTTTTAGAAATACTAACTGCTCTGTGCTCTTTTTGCATCTCCAGGCATGGCTGACGGAGATTCATGAGTACGCCCAGCAAGACGTGGTCGTCATGCTGCTGGGCAACAAGGTGAGACCTTGTTGCCAACAATGGGAGACAGATGGACTCATAGAGGGAGGGAAGGAGGGATAATGGAAGGTGGTATAGCAGGAGGATGTGCCTGAAAGCAAGGGCAGAGTACTTTATTATATTATGTGCTAACTATGCATTGTGCTAGAACAGTGGCAAGCTCAAATATGAGTAGTATTAAAGCTTAACTAATAAATATTTCACATTTATGATAGCAATGGCTCAAATGCCTTTAGTGTGACAGGAGAATAGTCGTATTTTAGAGTATTACAACCCAGTTCTGCAGTCCTATTCAACTTTAGGCAATTTTCATTTTTATATGCTGCTAAAGCTGCTGATAACAATGGAGAATTGTATTTTTTTTATTATTTTTATTATTTTTTTTGCTGCTAGAAAACCATAGAGAGCCAAGGAGAATGAATATCAGACTTCCATTCTCCAGGTGGACAGAAACCAAACTAATGTCAAAGCTGCTCCGTTGCTGCTCCATTTGTAATTATGGTTTGCTACAACTTATCAATTACAACTAATAAAATGTTTACCCAGAGGTGCTAATGTTTACAGCTTGTTTGTTCCTGCGGTGGCAGAAAATAAGCTTAGGGTAATTAAGGTTCAGAGATCATTATTAACCTATAATCCAGTTGTTAAATTTGCTGTTTTGAAAAGTGAGTCTGCCGTAGTGGCTAATTCTGCTCTCATACCGACCTCAGAGCTAAAACACCACACATAGTGCTCAGGAGTTGGTGGAGACGAAAACCGAGCTAAGAGGAGACCTTAGTATTGAACGCGTTTTCTGGTGATGGTAACGCTTGTGTCCGTTGATTGTGCACACAGGCAGACGTCTGCTAACATGTTAGCTGGAGCAATTTTCAAAAGCAACAACAATTAATCCACTAGCGCGCCAGTAAGAGATAATGTTGACCAACAACTTGACATGTTGCTCTGTGTCTACTGGAAGGCAGGTGTTTGCTAACATTAGCTAGAAGGGCAACTGATGCAACATAACGGAACTTGCATTAGTTTAGCTTGTTTGAAGTTTCTCTACTGTCAAATGTCTTAATAAAACAGACAAATATCTAGACAAATATTTCAATTCCGTCTCAGATTTTTCTATAGCTTTGAAGCCACGCCAAATTCCCCTCGGCACAAACGAGTTTACTGGGGTTGTTTCGGTCTGAAGGCGCACAGGCTGCATTTCATTATTCCTGCCGACAATCTGGCGGGCCAAACGGATCGATTTGGCAGCTTCATGTGGCGATTATGAGAACAGAAGAGTAACAGCTTCGTAATCACACGTCATCTGAATGCCACTGAGTTGATTTTGTTTGCAACCAAGCGACTCATAGATTCCACTATCACATAAGTTATAAAAGACATTGACTGCAAAACAACTTTAAAGGAGCAACATATAACAGTGATTAAGGCATTTTTGAACAAGCACACGTCACATATTTCATTGCTCTGATTAGCTTCAGGACGATCCAGTTGCATCTGTATTGGTTAGAACATGACACGTAATGAAATCCAAACTGAGTGTGACTACACCAGGCAATGATTTGTACGCCTGCATCTTCAGTGTGTGTTTATTTACAGAAAAATAAATAGCTAAGGATGTTCAAGCAGGTGTTAAAACATGAAAATGTCTCTGTCGGGGATAAATAGATGTAGAAGACACTGAGTTCATGTACTGTGTGTCACACAAGCAGTGACATAGTTTCCCTAATTACCTTCAACTACACTCTAGACACAGTTGACAGTTTCTAACTTTGCATTGTGTGTCCCATGTGTTCTAGGCTGACACCCAACATGACAGGGTGGTGAAGCGAGAGGAAGGGGAGAGACTGGCCAAGGTGAGCTTTCCGCTATTCACCACGACCGCACATACGTTTCCATATTGTACGAACAGCACACATGCAGTGTGACACATGTAGCAACGGAAGACATGCTGTGTAATCTGCCCTCCAGCTCACGTACGCGAACCCTGAAACTCCCCCGGTGTCACTGCAGTGTCGTGATTAGAGCGTGTAATTATGGATTCATGGAGGCACGTAATGTTGTTATTGTTCTGAATAAATGACAGAGACCGGCTTACTTCATTTTACAGGTCGTTTCCCTCAAATTATCTCTGAGAGGCGTGTTAGAATAAATATGATGCGGTAGGGCACGGGCAAAAGGGCTGCAGCTGTCGAGGCAACGCACTCAGCGGGAATACTGAGATGTTCACACACACACAGAATGAGATTACTACCACATCGACCGCTTTGTGCGTTCTCACTCTGTCTTGTAACTTCCAGATGAATTTGGAGAAAATTAGTTTTGAAAAACCAGAGATCTCAGCACTCATTGAAATTTTCAAAATAATGGTATTGATCAGCCCCTCTCTATGTACTTCAAACCCCAGCTCTACACCTAACTCCTCCAGATCCTAAATTACTCATAAACTTGTTTGTGTTTTCTCTCAGCACACACACACTCACGCAGACACCTCACTGCAGATGTTTCTCTGTGCAGGAGTTTGGCGTTCCCTTCATGGAGACGAGCGCTAAATCTGGACTCAACGTGGAGCTGGCCTTCACTGCTGTGGCCAAGTGAGTAACGCACACAAAGACACACTGTGATCCCTGGTTGGTCTGGTGTCGCGTGAACTCAATACATGCCCATACAGACACGCAGTCTTCCTTTGACAAAAGCTGAATCCTTAAGCAATAATACATGTCCACGCCAGTACACTTGTGTACTCGTGTCATCTCATGATGATGTCTTTGAAGTAAGATCCTGGGAAATGGAGGGAAATTTAGAATTTGAAAGTAACAGAGTTTGGCTTTATAAAGAACATAAGACACAGATAGTCACAGACAGACAGATTGATTTTTTACAATGTACATATATGGTATAAGTGTATAAAGTTGATTTAAACTGTGCTTAAGGACAGCAGAAAAGGTATTTTCTGAAAGGTATTACATTTCAGTGGTGCTTGTTGAAGTGGTTAAGTTAGTACAAAGTAACCTCAGTGGATAGAGGTTGATTTTTCTGGAACAAGTTTTCCTTTTGTCTAGAAATGAGACCAATGCAGGCCATTATTTAAGGATGTTAAGAACTAATTGAATGACAAGCCCTGAACTGTGGAGTGCTAAAACGACTGGTTGCATTAAAGATGAAGTGCAGTAATTTATTCAACTGAGACGGGATGTGTCCTTTAACTGCGGCATCGACGGTGACCTGCTGAGTCTGGCTAGACACCAAGCACTGTTTATTGACTGTACAGTAATCTACCCAGTGGGATAACACAAGTGAGAGAAACTTTTTGTGTTCTTAGTATACCACCTAAGGGCAAATTTTCAACTTGAAAGCCTGAAAATGCAAAATTCGAGTGTTGTCGTAAGCAGAGACACAAATTCAGTCGTTAATTTAAGATCAGTATGTAAACTGAAAGTTCCTCTCTACAACAACAGAAACTATGATACTATTTTTACTGTGTCTTTCTCTCAAATGGGTAGAGTTGGACAGTTTGTGTGGGAGCTGTTTCACATTTATAGCCTTGTTATGGTAACAGGCTGGCACGGTGGGGTGTTGCCAAGAATAGCATAGCATAGTCTGGCACACGATGGTTCTACAAATACAGAATACATAACCAGATCTTTTCTTGTAGTCTAGCTCGTGGAGGAACATTTTCAGTTTTTACATCTTGTCTTTTTTTATCTCCAATACTCTCTTCTCTCCTGTGACTCATCCAGTTTTTTCATCTCTTCCGCCTCATGTTTTAGTCCATTTTTTTCTTCAGAGGTACTTTACTTTTTTTCAAAACACACTAATGTGAGTGAAACACGGGGGAAGAAAAAAAGGTTCACATGGAAACTGACAATGCAGGTGTGGCGACAGCAAATGGCATCTTTTGCTGCTGCAACACTGAAATATACATTTTTTGATGGATTGAAAGATCATCCAGGTCTCTGTTAATATTGTTTTGAAAGGTCATGAATTGCGGAGTGGTTAGCACTGATGCCTCACAGCAAGAAGGTTCTGGGTTTGATTCCATTTGGGTTTGCACACAACCCAGCGATAGACTGGAGACCTGTCCAGGGTGTACCCCGCCTCTCACCCAATGACGGCTCCGGCCGCCCTGCCACCCTCCAGAGGGTTACAAGTGGTCACAGAAAATGAATGAATGAATGGATTACGGTAGTTCTAATGAGCTAAGTTATCAGTGTAATCGTGGAAGGACTATGAATGGCCCTGCCCTTAGACAGTAGAAAAAATGGGACTACATGTCTCCAGTTTATCCCATTGGTCAAACTGATACTAGTATCATGATGATACACACAAAGAAATGTTGGATTATGTATTGAACTTCTTTTTTTTGTTTTATTTTCCAACTATCTGTTTTTATAGAATCAAATAATTAACTAAAACAAAATCATTCAGCAAAGAAACACTTGACCGTACGTCAGTATTATATTAACTACCTAAAATGACAGGAACTATCTCTGAGAAGTGATTAACTGACATGCAGTCCCACCCACTAACATGGAGGAGGTGGATATTTTGAGCTATACTGCAGCCAGCCACCAGGGGGCGCTTTGACTTCACTTTTGAGGAGCTGTCATGGCGTCCACTTTTACAGCAGTCTATGTAAAATTACTCAGTTGTTGTTTTGTTTTTTGAAAGGTCACACAAACAATTGCTGAAAAGTATTCAAAGACACACAAACAACAATTAGGAAATACTAAATGTAAAAAAAAAAAATCACATAGACTCAAACAACTAACAGACACCTACAAAATAAATTCAAAAGGACTGCAACAAGACAAAAAGTACCTACAAAAACATACAAAACTTTGGCATCTTCAAATACTGTATTGAAATAACACTACTTAGTTTGGGATTAGTAGGCAGTTGTCATTTTTTTCTGTGTCTCTCTCTGTCTCTCAGAGAACTCAAGCACAGGACCATGAAGGAGCCCGACGAGCCAAAGTTTCAGCTGCAGCAGTACGTCGACAAAGAAATGAGGACTGCTGGCTGCTGCCGCTCATAGACCACATCCTATGGCTGTGTGTGTGTGTGTGTGCGTGTGTGCGTTTGTGTGCGTGTGTGAGAGAGAACAGGTACATTTTGTTAGACTGTGTAATAAGCTGGAGTCAGTGTGCCTGGAAATGACCCTGCAGTTCTCAGTGTTTGTGTTATTTCCCCATGGTCACATGTGCTCTCTCTCCAAACCCACCTTTCCACTGCAACTGTGAATGTAAAATAACTCTTGTCTACATGCTCGCACATAGACATGCATGTCCGCACACACACACCTACAGTATGTTTGCAAGTCTACTTCACAGCCTGTTTCATCCACACTGTGCCGCACTCTGTTAACAATGTACATAGTTTAAATGTCATTTTAATTCTGTGCCCTGAAAGCCTCGTCGTTTGTAAAAGCCTGTCTTGTTGAAACAAAACTATATAGAAAGAAAATATCTTGACTATAAAATCAGTCTTGTTAAAGTAGTAGAAACACATTTGTACAAATGCGCTACTGCACCTAGTATAAGCTGTCGAACGGCACTGTGTGCTGTTTGTGTACAGGATATCAAATGACAACTGTTTTAATAACACTGATACGTCTGTGAATTGTGATTTGAGCTCTTGAACTTTTATACACAGTTCATTTTAATACAGTAAACTTTATGAAATCTCCCTCATTAAGTAGCAGACCATAATAAATATATAAAACAACATCATCAGCAAAACACTTATCCAACCCCTCCTGTACTCTATATAGATTTCTGGAAAGCTAGGATTTAAAACATGAAGATGGGGGTGTTATTCTGGGTACATTAATTCAAAAACAGTACTTTTTTGTAACTCAAAGTCACAGCGTTTGCAGGAAATCTGGTCTAAGACTATCCAAAAACAAAGGGAGCTGGATTTGTTTTCTGGGAGACGTTCGACTCATCCATTCTTCAGGCTTGTGCTTTCCCATAGTTTTAACAAAGTTCTGTTATTTTCTAATCTGCGTAGAATTATTAGAAAATATTTGCTATTTGCTAAAATAATTGTGTTAAACTATGTGTTTTGCCATTTTCCCTGCTGAAGTTTTGCAGTTTGTGCAAATCAGTGGAGATTCATCCAGAGCTGGTTGATCCTCAAGAGTAGTGGAATCTGGTTGTCTGTTGAGAAATACAGTGCTGCTATGACATGTTGGCTTGGATTAAAAGGGTTTTCAACAGCTATTTTGGCTGTTTAAGCGGGTTTTAGTGGTTCCATCCATAGGTAAGAACACTTTTACTTTACCAGATGTTCGATCAAAGATGGTTTGATACTGATTTTATCAGGAATTACTACAAAGTATTAGTAAGATTTTACAATAGTTTCAGAATGAATCAGATGTTGCTAATTTATTGTTAACTTGTAATCTGTATACTGTATCTTAACTGAGATTTGTATTGTATCAAGCTCCTGTGTTCAAAATAAAGCTGCAACCTGAAAGAGTGAATACACTGTTTCTGTGAATCTGAAGCGCCACCGTCTGCCTGCTATGTGCAATTACAAGATTTGCTGCATTCAGTCAATGATCTGTCTGCTCTAATGCCTTCTGTTACAGTGCTTTGGAAATTTGCTCTCCCAGCTGTAGTGACTCAGAATGGGCAGAGACGAGAGTCAGGTTTCAGCAGATCAGCAGGTCTGTCTATCAGAGCTAGGACAAGAGTCTTGGATTTACCTAAAGGTGGGTGTGAAAGCTCACCTCTCCTGTCTTCAACTCTGCTAAATTGAGATAACTGTTAGCTTAGAGCTCATATGCTATGTTAAGACAATTTTATTTACCAAAACAAAGCATGAAAATGATTCAACACATCAGCAGATTTTTCATTTTAGTACTGAAAGTTGTGAAAGATAACCTAATCAAACAAACTGAAACATATTTGTGTATTTATTCAGGAAAATGAGCCAATATTACATATCTTGAATAATTTGGTTTTGTGATCATTTTCCATCCAGTGAACATATTAGAAAACCTATAAATCAAATAGACCCCTAGCAGATCAAATCAAAAGCCAAGAAATCGTGTCCAGTGTACTATTATAATTTAGTGTAAGCCATCAGTTGCTTTGCATGTGTTATTGCATCTGCAAAGCACTTAAATGTCACATTGCCCACCTGTGGTGGAGTCCTCCTCCAAAAGAGCTTTACGTATACCCGAAACTTCACTCTACAAGTAGGCATGTAGGAGTACGATTACCAGGCCGGACTGACCTGGAGGAATGATGAGTAACAAAACTAATAGGCCTCTATGCTAGGCAGGGGGCATTTTAACCTTTAATTTGATTGGTCTATAGTTATTAGAAACCCACAACACTGGAACCGGATAGAACAATGTGGAAAAGTAATGGAATAATCAGGAGGAGGATGAGAAGGAACAAAATGACCAGGACAGGGGCACAGGCAGCAAATGTCATACAGGTAAGCAGGTGACAGAACAAACTGTAATGTCATCTGACATTCCCAATTGTCATTTTTCTTGACATACATATATATTTCTGGGTCAGTTTGCTCCAGACTAAAATGTTCCAGAAAATATTGGATGGACTCTCCATCTGTGGGAGACAGATGTTCATGACTAAATGATTGCAAATCTAAACAGTTTCGCATTTGCAGCTGTTAGCATCTCCTTGCGTGCTAACACAAAGATAATGATAACAAAATACCAGCTAAACATCAACACATGTGGCCATATGTCTGCAGGGAGATGTTAGCATTTAACTCTGATTCTTATGATGCTATGTAACAGAAACCAGATTTTCCTGGATGAATGAATGAATGAATTGATACATGTATGAATTTCCCCATGTGGGATCAATGAAGAAACAACGATTATTATTTTCCAAAAAATAAATAAAAATTTGAACATATTTCATCATGCATTCAAGTAGCGTCTTCCCTTCTAAGAGACTGGTGGTGGATTTAGGGTTTAAATATTAACATTTATGTGCGTTGCCCATCTGAAACTCTGCAGTCTGTTAACAACCAGCCACTTAACTGTAATTGCAGGAAACTGGTTAGATCCTGTTTTCGTTCTTTCTAAGGCCCCATTACTGACCAGAGACTACTGCGTCAAGGTGTGAATGGGAATGAAACATTTTGAAGGCGGATGTTAAGACTGTGTTGTAAATTGATGGCAGATTATATCTCAAATACACAGTATATCTGTTATTTAAAAAATATCATTCAAACTCGGTTCTCTCCAGAATTTTAGTCTTAATTGTCTTTCACACTAATGGGGCAACAAAAAGCCCACAACCTCTAACTGCTGTATATTCTTTCATCCCATTGTGGTTTATACCGGTTTACACAAAAAGATAATGATGGGGACAGACAGAATCTACACTGTGTCCTGTCCACCTTGGCTCAATCCAGTGTTCTCTCCCTCTGTCCCTAAATTGCGGTGTCCTTCGCTGCAGGTGGAAAATACACACCCAATGCGAGCCTGCACAACACCGTGTGCTCAGACTCTTGGTGACTCACACTCTGACTAATAGTTAGTCCACTTTTATCACATGTTGTGTCAAAAGAATACGTTGGTAAATGACAGACTGGCAGGCAATTAATCTCAAACCAAACTTTTACTAACTGTGTGATGTGATACCTCTGCTCTGCCTCAATCTGGATGAATACTTGTTGTCTGCTACGATCTCATTAACATGCATAGTGAGTCTAGTGTTGTACCCATGTCTGTGAATCTATGTCTATGAATCTATCTATCATCTATGAAAGAGAAACACGTTTACATCTGATAACATTAATTTGTAATTACAAGCTTATATAAATTCACTTTAAACAGATCTGACTCTTGGGATTATGAAACAGAAGTAGAATAAAATCAGCTTTTACTTTTTGTTTCCAACAACGGGATACAAAAATACCTGGAGTACTCCACCATGTCATAAGTCCCCAGGTGTTGGTAGAAACCCCAATAAACCCATAAACGGAGTGAACTGACATGCACAGCAACCGTGTAACGCTTGCAGCGTTTAGCAGATTCATAGCTAAACGCTCTTCTATCGAGCGTCAAGCTGGGGTGATGTGTAATTCGTTTTATGGCCACTGGGGGTCGCACTTGTATCACAGATCTGAGTTGTCAGAGGCACGTCGTCACTGATACTGATTGGACTCAGTGGGGGGGAAAAAATGACATCAAGAGATGCAACTTTATGCATTATTTAGTTTGTATCGATTATTCTATCCCATAATCAGGTCTGATTAGGAGACACTGCTCCTGTTACTCAGGCTTTCCTGTGCTCTATACTGCATGCATATTTTTCCCAATGGCTGTAACAGATAGTTAAACATTTTGGTAAAATACCTGTCTCCTCTTCTCACTTTGCTGAGAAGACTAATACCGCTCTTGTATCTGTCCAAACAAACAGGGCTACAGCCTGGCTCCAACAACTAACAACTTGCTAGATAGTGGTAAAAATTAACGAATTAACACGTTATTTGTTTAAACAGCTGTTTGAACTACTCAAAGCTCGGTTACTTCCTCCCAGAGGCATTTTACTCATACCTCTTTGTGTGCATTTATAACGTGCTGAGCTTTAACTCTGTTGCTAGGTGAACTTCCATCAGACCGTACCGCGCTAGCTGTGTAGCGCTCTGTGCTAAACTAACTGGATGCTAGCTGAAATCAAACAGACATTCACTAAAATGTTGTATTACTGCTTTATTTGCTCTTTTTTTATGCCTTAATTTAGTTTACACATAGTTTCATTTGGGCAAATAAGGAAATTGCTCCCTATCTTAACCTTCCAGCAAACAGTTTACCTGATAGTGCTTTCGGTTTATAACATTTTCTTTTCCGTGTAGTTAGTGATCTAACTTGTTCCAAGTTTTTCTTTCCATACACGGAAAGAGAAGCAAGCAGAAGACAAAGGCTATCTCCTGGAGTGCTCATTCTGCCCCAATGTGTGTAAATATGTTCAATGGTGTGAACAAGTAAACACCAGAGAGCAATAGACATGTCACTTTCTAACAGGGGCCCTCACATGACTTAGCGAGGGCCATCTGTTGCACCGGTTGCTCTCTGTGTCATTAGCCCTACCTGAGGGCACCATAACCCCGGTGGCTCTTCTCTGGTGACCAGTGTGTGTTTATATCTGTCTGTGTGTGCTCATCCTCCACTAGTTGCCAAGCAGTCCACTCTATTGCACTAAAGTGACCAGGATCCCCAAACAAAGCCATGTGGTGTGTGTGTGCGTGTGTGTCTGTGTGTGTAGAAATTCTGAGTTTTTTTTGCCTCTGAGTGTCAAGGTGTTACTGGAAATACTAACTGTGTGCACTCACCCCTAACATTGTAAACTGAGCATGCCCACACAAGAGCCCACTTGTACTATTTTAAATGACGGGTTGCTCAGAGAGACAGTCTGGAGCAGTAACTCTTCATGTGTCACCGCCAGATAAAGCTTAGAGCTACTCTAGGGCGGCGTTTTTACTCCTGCTCTGGAATTTGCCTCAGTCTGTCTGTTGTCTCTTTTTAGTCACTAGACCTTGTTGCGATGACACTCGGTGAGCTCGTAGGTATTACACTAATAAAACACATACTTTGAATATAAAAAAAAAAAAAACCTCAAAGCCCTGGTCCATATCAACTGTTGTGCTTGTACTTGTTTTCAAGTAGGTTGGTTATTTATTAGTCTAATAGACTGGACTTTACTCAACTAGCGTAGATCGGATTTGTGTAAATTTGGCTGGACAATACTGGATTTAAATTGACCAGTCTTGATGGAATTGGATTTGACTGGACTTATCTTGACTACAGTGGACTGGCCTAAGGTCAGCTGGAATTGACTGAACTGCATTTGACTAAAGTAAATTGGAATGAATTCGCCTGAGCTAGCAGTACTGAATGGGTTTGACGCAGTTTTAACAGTTGAAACGGCAACTGGACTTAGAATGGACTTAGGCTGGACTTTGTGCGTTTAATGGGGAAAAATTGGAAAAATTGGCCTTCACTAGATTATAAAAGATTAGACAGGACTGGATTTAATTGGCTAGAGTATAACCTCTAATTTTTATTTTTACAGGGTAGGACTTTTCCTTGAGCTCTCACTGATCTTTGCACTGGTTATTTGTGATGTTGTACACATACTAAATGTGACCAAGTACTTTTATATGAAGCATTAGATTTCTATACAGCGAGTACTGGGAAAAAAGACTCCTTCATCTTTACTCTGTGTAAATGAAGTAATGTTTTTTTTTCTGTGCATCCACATGTGCTTTCTGTTAAGGAGATACCCAACTTTCAACCTCTGCTCTCCAGTTAAGATAATACACCTCTCTGCTCAGCTGAAGGACGTCGGCAAACAGCAAAGAAAACCTCCCGCTGTCAACGACACATGCTCTGCCTGCGTTGTTTACTCCTATGAAGAGCAGGCGGGATGGGCCACGTGCGTCTGTTGTACTGCATGTTGCTACCCACAGATTCTCACCTCGCTGCGAATTACCTGATAAGACAAGAGCAAATGAAGAGGAGGAGGCACGGAAGGACGGAAGGGCAATAATGTGGAGGAGGTACGTTCTTGTTGTAGGGCATTTATGCATATATTTTATTATTTACTAATTAATGCATAATGTCAGACTGGGGACACGGCATTCAAGGAGAGCAAGGTGAGTGGTAAACACGCAGCAAGAAGGGAACATTTGATGGTAAACAAACTTTCCCTCCTCCCAGCCTTGCTCTCGATCCATGTGACACCAAATCACTGATAACGCTAGACACACAGATGATGCAAGAACCATGCAGTTGTTACACTGCTTGCCCTGCACATAACACACAGAAAAGAAGACAATGATACAGTTAAATAATTTAGATCAAGGCTGAAAAGGTATTACGTACGTCCATTAAACCAAATGATCAAATTGGTATTGTGTGTTTTTTAACCCTGCAGAGCGAGATACAATTCATATCAGAATATCAGTCTGGTAACACTCCATTTGGATTTCATTATGGGGCAAGTTTCAGCCATTGCAGACAAAAGTTTGCCCAACCCATTTGGTTGTCGTAGTAGAACGTTATCATAACATAGCCAGTTCCAAATGCAGCAGTTCTAGATTAATTCTGATCTAAGAAGTTGCATTTTTTTTTCTTAGTGATACTTCTAAAATATGAAAAGGTGAGTACACTCATTTCGCAAGTTGGACATATGAGGTCATATAGATTCATGAAAATATGTTGTTTTTAGGTTTACTATACAGAAACAATAGCAATGGCGGGATCATCAGGTAGAGATCGACCGAGCACTCTAAATGTACACCTGCAAATTGCACTCACTGGGTTGGCTCAATTTACGTCCTTTAACCTTCTGCCGTGGAAAGTGGGATTCAGCTACCTGCTGCCTCTAGTCAATGCCGGGACTATTTGTGTCTATTTTTAACATGTCCAGTCCCTGCTGCTCCTCCAAAGCTATGCTGCTCTCAAATGAGGGTAGCATAATGGTGGATGTAGGCTATAGAGTGATTGCACCTCAGTCCAAGCTCATTCTCTCAGTGCTATGTCAATGGGATGTGATTTCACGGACAGTATTTTTAGCCCTTTGATTACGACCATGGTCTGTACGTGCATTCTTAGATGTATTGGTTTGCTTGATGGCTGGAGTTGGCACCGTAGCTGGTGGAAGCAGGTGGAGGGATGATTTGTGCAGCGGGGTTAATGCCTCTGTAGGCCTGAAAGTGACAACACTGAATAGATGCATTGTTTTGTTTCTCCATTGCTTTGAGATGAGCATGAAGTTCCCTGCTGCTTCATTCATGCTAAAGCAATAAAAGGGCTTTGACCTGCTTCAGGATTACACATAATTATGTTGTTAGGATGTGGCTGGCCGGATATGCTTCCTCATGCCTCATTTACCTTACACCATATCATTTACTACTTCCTTTATTCGCAGATATTGTCAGTGTGATCCAGATACGCCGTTTTCCTGGACAGTCGGAATTCTTTCCCTTCACCTTTCCCTTGATATATTCAGAGGGCGAACAGATTTGTCTTTTCTAACCACCCAGTTGACCAAAGTGTATGGTTTATCAGCTCCAAACATGTGGCATAAAATTACTGAACAGCATATAAAGAACATTCACTTTCTTTATCTATGGCGCATTTCACTTTGTGTGGGTCAGTTTACTTTGAACTAGTGATGGCTGTCTTTCCAAAATTTGTAGAGATGGGCCACAGAAGATAGATTGTACTCATTTGGTGATGTACTGACAGTGACTCTATGCCTCCATGAGGATGACGTCTTTTGTTGTTGTATTGTGGAGAACGTTCTTGACTTTGTTTGGCCTTCTTTGCATTCTAGTACCATTTCATTGTCACTAGCCCAGTTGAAGGCTTTTTCTGAGGCTGCATCTTTTGTTCCGACCAAGTTTCCGATAATGAGAGACTTTGGGTATATCATTTTGGTTTACTGGAAGAGCGCGTGATGTTTCTTTTGCTAATGTCTCTAAAAGATCAGACTTTAAACCTGTAAAAACAATTGTTCCGGTGTACATTGAACGGTACGCACGATCTGCTCTGCCTTGCTGGGTGCCATTTGAAACCGGAGAAGCTACTCTTTCAGTTGATACATAACACCACATAGTGAGAGCTAACCAGCTAGCCTCATCCAGGTTCATCAATATTTTATCAAATCCCGAAGCAATTGACAACAAATGCCACGGATATTCTTTGGTGGTCCTTTTGAGACTATCCACACCAGATCCCTAAGTTATCAGTCTGGTGCAATTTTTACCAAAACCTTTGTAGCATGTGTGTACTTGTGGTATTTCTATGAACTCTTGGCACAGTTATAGTCTATTTAGTTTATCACAAATGAATCAGACTTAGTAAAAGCCAGAGACATTCCACTGCTCTTCATCGTTCATGTTTCTTTTGGCTATGTCTTAACCTCCAAGAATGCTTGGGCTGACGAAATTACACATTATCTGAAATGTCACGTATATTCGGGGTTGATAAAGAACAAGCTGAGGCTGAACTGAACGTGTTTTTCAATCGCAGGATCAAAACTGCAGTGGCTGCCTAACCTGCCCTCCGTAAGCCAAGCCGCCGTTATGAAAGAAATCACGGACAAGTCAGAAGCTAAAACAGGACGGATGCTCATGAGATCCAGCAAGTCTTACAGTCATGCACAGGTGAGTGAGGTGCATTCGTCACCCACAACTCACGCTGTTAAAGTTAAGTTTAGACATAGCCTCAAGACTGTGTTGGAATATGAGTCACCGACTGGAATTAGCTGCAGTTTCCACACGTGAACCACCAGCAAACCAGAAATTCATCAGCCTGGATTATATTAACGTCCCCTGAGGCCCTTTTTCAGTAATAAACTCTGGGCGAATTCTCAGCAGAGCGAGCAGAAATCTGTCCTGTGTCATTATAAACAAGGCGAGTTCATAAAGTATTGCAAATCCTGGGAGCGTGTTGTTTGTGGAAGGCCGCCAGTTTTAATCTTGACATATTGTTCTGTACAACCTCAGGAAATATGGCTTGTTAAAGCAACATCAAGGCGTTTCTAATAATCCTTAAATGTGTCCCACAGTGGGATTAGACGAAGGGGTGGGTTAAGGCTAGAGTGATGCCTGGAAAAAGAACAATTTATTTAGAGTCTGTTTAATTTAACATTAAATTAAATAGACCCTCCCTCTAATCCCACAAAGATTATCTATCTATCCATTATTATCATTCTTATTATTTTTAGCAATCATTAACAATGATAAGGAAAGCAACAACTTCCTAGCACCCACATGTAATAAGTACAAAGTGTTTGTTGGCTGTCAGTCTAAATGATCTTTAGAGCATGATCGTCACAAGCTCTCAAACTCATCCTCCGATCAGAGATTGTGCGATCGACGAGAGTCACTGTGGATGTCTCTGTTGTGTTTCCATTAATCCTGCTGCATTTGAACACTAATGGAAATTAGCTCTAACGCTGCAGTACTAGTACATGGTATAATCAACTGACTTTTTGCCGGGGACATTCAGCCCTAGCCTCAGACTTCCAGCATTTTATGTGACCAGCCAGTTTGGTTCTGAGGCTATTTTTTTGATTAGAAGCAGAGTAATGATGTCCAGGTAAACATAGTCAGTACAGGCTGTGCCAGGCTGGAAGTAAGCACCATTTTCTTCAGGAGCTTGGCATGCAGACGAACGCAACTTTTTCAACTATGCCGTAAGAAAGACTCTGCAGGTGAAGTCTCACCTTGGGGTGCAGGTCTGAGCGTGCCGCGTCTCATGTGCAGTCAGAGACGACGTCTGGCAGATGCCGTGACTCACTGCTGACAGATAATATGGCTGCAGCCATCTGGTCTTGGTACAGTGTTAGCTTTCTTCCACGAAGCTCCACAGACCAGCCTCAGGTGTAAATATAGACAGTTGTCATAGCAACATCTGTAGCTGGTAGTAAGCTGTGAAAGTGAAACAGCATGCACAAAGGCAAGATGTCCTGTAAGTGGGATGCAGCTGACATCGCATACCTGCCCAATGCTGTGAAAGAAAGCTTATCCCGCAATTGGATATGTGGTTTTATAGAGTCTGAGTGTCTGACTGTGTTGTTTTTTTGAGAGTCAGAAACTTCTGTCATGTCATGTCATTTTATTTTTATTTTTTTGTCTTCATTATCACCTCCTCTTTCTCCGTGATCTGTCTGCTGGTTCAGTGTGCACTCGGGTAGGAGTTGAGCAAAAATAGATAGCAGCTAACAGGAAAATAAGATGAAAACCCAAAGTTAATTCACTAATATCTGAGTTCAAAGTGGCGCAGAAGCTTTGGAGATAGCACAGAGCATACGCAGACCCTAGTGCAGTAGCTGACATCCACCTCCCCATAAATGTAACTACGCACCACGGCGACATAGACTGCAACAGCTGTGATTGGTCCGCTTGGTCCGCTGGCTCCTTTTCCATCTCTGCAATTTTTTTGATTGTTTTGTTAATAACAGTGAAGCAGGAAGTAGAAACAAAAATTACCACGACTGGCGCCGACAATCATTCGGGTAGCATTTTTACAGAGCGAGCCAGACTGACGAAGTATAAACGGCTCGCATCGCTGTTTGCTATGGGTACAGCGTCTGTGTCTCGCAGTACAGTGCAGCACAGCTGGCCTATTATTGTAGTCATTTTGCTGGTTTGCTCTGACATAGAACAATCTTCAGTTGGCGTTTCAAACTGTTTTCGTGATCAAGCCGAAACCCCTACAAATATATACCGTCTGGCGTCTGCTATTAGTGTGCCCCCAGTGAGGGCTGAGCCATCATCAGATGCCCCACTTAATGTTCCCACTAACAACGCTAACATGTCGATGTTCATTGTATAATATTGAAGTTAGGCCATACGTCACTTCTGTGGCGTAAGCACGGCTTAGCTCCAGACGATACTTTGTAGCCAACAGCGTGATTTAAAAGGCACCCGATCAAAATGTCAGCGCTCGGACAAGAACAGAAAGTCTTCCCATGTTCAGCCTCCTCAGATAGGAGTTATTAGGGTGAAGGTACTTGTTGATGCACATTTGTTAACGTCTTCTCGAGCCACTTACGATAAATGTTCAGACAGGAGGTGGTAGACATCAACACGCTTTCTCTAACTCAGACACAGACACACTCACACACACAAGGATTTAGATGTCACTGTGCTCCCCAGTAACCCGAGACACGGAGGGATTACCCTGTGAGAACACAGCAAACCTGTTCACCCAAAAAAACAATACTGTAGTGATTCATGTATCCATCACTCCACTAAATATAAAGCAGACATGTGCTGTGGAGTTTCCAGCTGTCAGGCATTGCATCATGGCAGCGACTCTTTTTGAAAGATCAGCGAGTACGGAACACTCGATGAAAGAAACAAATCCTTTTCCCTTCATCCGTTTTCTGGCTGCCGTTAATCTGCATATGCTCCACCTTTGAATAGGGAACGTGAACTCGGCTGGCTCGGACAGGAGAATTTACATTTGGAAGTCCTTGGACTCCATTAGACCTCGATGACCTTCACGTTAAGGTTCAACCTATGGCTTCTGGAAGCCCACATCATTGCCTGATTTAACACATTTTGAATCACTATTTTTTATATAAAAACAATATTTACTAAATTGTCCTGTTGACAAAAGGACAGCAATCTTGATGTGTGGCAAATAAACTGAAAAACCCGCAGCCACATTTTTATGAATAGCTCGTGATTTGGCGTAAACCGTCACCGGAGGCCAAGGTTTCACATTCAGTCAATGGTCTTCCTTAAGCACTTACCAAAGCATTTACAAAACAGTTACAGCTTTGTAAATTTAATTCAGCCCTGAACTGAAGCCCGCTTTTTGGGGAGTGGTGATGAATATTGGTGCCTTTTAATTCAACTGACATAACTTCTTAATTGAAGACTTTAAAGAGTCGGTGATTGTTGAACTGAACGTGGGCTGTGCCATTGAAAACATGGCTCCACCTCAGTGCATTCTGATCTGATCAGTGACTCAGAGAATAGACATGATCCTTCTGTGTTGTCTGGCAACAGGGTGTTGTTAGTGGGGGCCTTTGGGTCCTATGGGTTGAGGGGAGGGGCCTCTGTGCATCGTCCCTCATGTACTAATGTTGCGTACGTACAAAAACGTTCCGTACGTACTCACTCACGTAAAAGTTCAGATGTATCAAGAGAGAAATGTCCGTGCATTTTGTACGTGCCAACGGCAACGACGTGGCTGGCGTACGTATGATTCTACAGATGTAGAATCATTTGGCGACACTTAGAGGTCATGCCGGGAAACTGTCATCAATGTGAAAACTATTACCCCGACCGATCGGGACTGAGCCAGTCGACGCTGAGCAGAGCCATGCAAGCCGTGTGGGACGGAGTTATCCTCATGTCAGCCAGGTATATCAGATTCCCACAATGCATCTGAACAGGCAGTCAACACAAGAGCAATCTGCAGCGAGAGACGGTTTTCTGAATGGAATCAGGGCTATCGACTGCACACACATTGCTATAAAAGCGCCATGGCATGAATTTGTTATGTCAACAGGAAACATTTTCATTCCTCAGTGTACAGATCATACGTGATGTGCAAATGCAGGTAAACATTGTGGCAGCGTGTCAAAGAGCACATTTTTACGCATCTCCACTCCAGTGAGTAGCGTCTCCAATTCGCTTTCTGTGAAGTTCTTCATGTTTCCCGTCTTACTCATTCTTATGTTTTGGTTTTCTGATCGCGCAGAGAATGGAATCTCAGGTGCAGGGTCAATTTAAATATAATTTGCATATTTAAAAGAGGCGTGGACGGGGAGGAGTCGGGTACGCTCGATTGGGATGTACAAAGGAAATGTGCTTCGAAATGCTTGTAAATCTGAGCTTACGTCACGATTTAGAAGGAAATCTACGCAACTGTTAGTACATGAGGCCCCAGGTCAACACCTTGTGCTTTGTCTTCATGTTTCAGTGTGTCAGGCTGCATCCTGCTGTGGATGGCTGCTGCCATCAAGGAGTGTCATTGCTATGGGGCGATGATCTGGTCTGGTCTAGGCGGCAGTACATGTCTAAGTAGCATCCACATGAATGCCAGTTTCAAAAGTTTCCGGGCAGATCTTGTATTGTCACAGGATGGTCAATGTTATTTGCTTCTGCTGTCCTGTTGTGGCCGATGTATCTTATCAGACAATTTTATCTATAAAAGTGAAGTGCAATATCTAATTGTAATTAGCTTTCATCAGCATTGTTTTCGAGGAAGTTGTTATTTATTTGAAAGTTGATGAACCCCCTGTTTGTTAGCTGCAGGCATACGGAGTTAACGCCTAGCTGGTGAGCATAGTGGAGCTTTTATAATCCCAGTCTGTTCTGAAGAGAGAAGAGAGGAGAGAAGTTTTATCCCTAAAAGTTTCTTTTGAGTGTGATAAATGTTAAAAGTTTATTTGCACCAAAGTTCCAGGATGAATCTATAGTTTATTCCTCAGCTTCAGATCAATGTCTTACCTCTGCTTTTGGTTCCAGCTCTGACTATGCTCAGCTATGAGACCTTTTTCCTTTTCATCTTATAAATGTGTTCATTCTGTGTTTACATCCCAGACTGTACACTCTGGCAGTGCCATACAATTACTGGATCAGAGGTCAGATTTCTTTATGAATATCCAAAACCTACTTCTTTAGAGCCTGGCGTCGCTGTCCTCTGCAGCAGACTCATTGCTATGGCCACTGCTTCCACAGCAACGGGGTACATATCAGTGATGCAGCACGAACCGACCTCATTATAGATGAAGACTAAATGTGACAGTTCATGTGATGACTGAATGTGCGCACCTCTGCTGACCTCTTACTCTTTTCACCTCGGCTTCACCACCTCCCAGTGTATCTCAATAACAGCTTTCTGAAGTATTCTGAGAAATGGTGTGCAGACGTGTTTAAAGTCAAGCTCTGTGCTCATTAGCGCTCTGTCTGGCCCTCGACCGCTATCCTGCCCCACTTACTTCCATTGTGCTGTCTTTCTGACTTTCTCCCACCAGTATTTCCTCTGCAGTCACCTCCTTGCATGATGATCTTGGTGTTATTGTGTTAATGTAATATAGAGCTGCTCACAAATTCTTTGAAGAAAGGGCGAGTCTAGCCAGTTCTTGTCTGTGTCCCCGTTAGGATTTCCTAAGTTGCCTTTGTTCCATGTGTTACGGCTCAGTCAGTGAAGCGTGACCCTCTGGGATCATGGACATGTGGTAAACAGAAGCAGGTTGTGGATCCTTAGTTCCACTACACGCTGTTCTCTCTTTCTCAAGATGGAGAACATCAAGTTCTCCTTCATACTAAACCAATTTGTTGCATCATAATGATTTTTTGTTTTATTTTTTTGCTTGTTTTGGTGTCTCTTTACTTTTATGTGTGTGTGAATGTGGTAGATTTAGTCCTGCGCTCTGTAATGCTGTACGTGTCCTTTAGCTGGAAATGGGCCACATCTGTTTGAGATCTGTAATTAATTATTTTTTTATTTTTTTCAGATGTAAGCTTGTCACCGTTTCTCAACAACTTACGCGTAGCTGCTGGACAAATATCGACTCTCTCCCAGAAGGAAATGCAATATTTCTCTAATTATGTTTAGTATTAGGATTCAAGGATTCTTTATTGGCATTACAACACATGTTGGTACATGGGAAGGAATGACATTGGTTCCTCTGGTCCCGATTCAAGCTATAAGTAAAAAAAAATAGAAAAATATAGAAAAGTGTAAGTATTAACATATGATAGTTGAAACAAAGCGTGACAGATGGTTTGTTAGACAGAAACATCTGGCAAAATGATTACAGGAAATATTGGTCCATCACCATCTATCATCGGATACTTAAATCAACCACATAAACAAACCATTTATGGAAGCTGTAGAGCTCGGGGGACTGCATCAGCTGGACATAGACTCAGCCATAAGGCTGAGCTGGGCATTAAATACAATTTAAACCCTAACACCTGTTGTGGCATCTAGGCGCAGTGCTACATCTGAGACTCAAGGTGCTTTCACACCGGGGTTGTTTCACACTCTGTTCTGGAACAAATGAATCAAGCTGAGCCCGGTTAGAGATGGTGGTCTCAGTTTAACTGTCATCTCTCCCTGGAGCAGTTTATTTTTCAGTGTGAACACATGTTACCCACGGGCTGATGTGACTGCTTTATTATTATATAACCAAGCAGTTTACCCGACTCGACTGCTTTTTTCTATGCATGTTGTTCATATACAGGACATGTGGCACATGAAACACAAAACAGCAATGAATGCAATCTGTGTTGTGGAGCGGTTGTCTGAATTGCCCTGTGAACACGAACCATACCAAGGTTAAATGCAACACTGTAATAATTCTATATCGATTAGGGTTAGGGTTACTCTCTGAATCGTAATGAAATATAGTTGTGAAAGTACCCTAAATCTGTTTTCAATTTACTTCTACCATCTTAATAAAAGCCTCAAATTATGATGCTATCCCAGCCATTAAAAAACAAAATTATACATTATGGTACATTAAATGTCAACACATAAAATAAGATCATGGGTTTTGTATCAGTCCGACTATTAAGTACCGTACTGTAATTACCGTAATGACATGAATATTGGATTCAAAAACAAAGCCTGTGCAGTTTATCTACATCAATAAGCTAAACATGACCTATTGAAACGTGACATTCTATGGACAAATTTATGTAAGATTAAATAAAGTATTAACAAATAAATCAACTGTATTGTAAATAGTTGATTTGCAGTCTACATTTGTTGGCTACCTTTGCTAGTTAAACTAGTTAGATCCTGAGTTGTTTCCTCCGAGTTTTGACCAACTCTTAAAATAACTATAATTCTCCATGGTCTAAAAAATCAAGAGCACAACTGTCGGGTTTTAAAAAGTGGCGATAACATACATTTTTATTAGTAAATGCTACGTGAGTTGAGCTTGCCGCTTTCTCCGTCAGGTTAAATTCAGTACAGAGCAGGTTAGCGACCGGTGTGTGTGGAGGGTCTGAGGGAAAGATGCTTTCAGGAGCAACAGGGGGGAAAAAAAAGGCAAGCGCAAGCTCAAAAATATTTCCGATTCGTTATAGGGCCATAGTGGAGTGAATTAAACCCTGGCAGGCCACCATAGTTTTAACGTTGTATGGGAAACACTGCATATTAAATACAATGGCAGTGTTTGGCAAATTAAAGTTGCAAATGGCGGTAGTCACATATTTTTATAAATAACTCAATTGTTAAGGCTAAGGTCTTTCTTTATCTTTAACCGTAACAGTTACTGTTAGCTGAACAAGGTTTACTGAGTAAGTTTTATATCAAACTTCACTTAAAAATAAGAGGTCAGTATAACACCGCAAGAATTCTAAGCTTTTCTCCAAGTTTTCCATTGTAGACCTGAAATGACAAAACCATCACGAGTGTTTGGATGTTGTGAATTGAACAGAGAGCGGAAGCGCTAACCTTGGCACATTTTATATGCTTTGGTTAACATGTGAGTGAAGGACTGTGTGAATAAAAGACTCTCCGGTATTAATCCAGCGCACAGTGTGAAGAGGACGGGTGCAGCGCGGAAAAAAACAAAACAACGTATTGATCTTGAAATGTCAAAATGCAGTCGTCAGACTGAGCACGGGACAGAGATAAAAAGGCACGTGCACACAGATCGTCACTATATCATTGTATGGTATCTCGTGAGTGAGTGGGTGGGATGGCTTACTCATCCAAACACAAAAAATACAGATGAGTTCATTCTTCGCTTCTGATTAATATTATGATTAATATTGTTAATGAAGACAAACAAAGCAGAGAGAGTACTGTGTGTGAGCTGTAATTAAAGTCAGAGTTCCTAATGTGCACTAATAGGTAGAGACAATGGTAATGATCATGGCAGGACTTCATCACGGAAAGGAAAAGCCGTTGAGTAAATGTAGTTCCCAATGCAAAGAAGCAGAGGAACAGTTATTTTCCACTTTACATTGATGCTAGCTGCTGTGCTAATTGCCTCGCTGGATCAGACTTAAAGGTTACAGCAACCACTGGTTGAATGTCACAGCATTCAGAAGATTTCTAATGATTTTGTAAATCTCCTGACTGTTCTCTTTTGTTGCCAAGTGGCATTTCCTCCAGCTAAAAATTTAAAATTGTCCAAAACCTTGGATACCTAATGGTATCTCCATTAGTCACATCTGTGCACCGTGATAGTTCATAAGCAAGTGGTAGCATAGTACACACTAAACTAGACAGTGGTCCAGGGTGGGCAGTCTAAGGCAGCTTTAAATAAAGCTGAGCTGTCAGCTGATATGGGCTGACTCATAGATTGCCATTCAATTGTCCTTGGGCATAGTACAGGTTAATCGTACCTAATGTGCTCTTAGTCACAGAGGCAAATGTTCATATCCTGTCTTCTGTCGACATTTAAGCTTGGTTTATAGTCGTCCGCATGCGTCGAAACGCAATGACGCAGAGCCCGCTGCGTCCTTGCATTGTGCTTGCGGCGTGCTTGCGTGCACCTCCCCAATTTTTTAACTATCCGTCGTTTCGACGGAGCGCCGACGGAGACCGCATCACTCTGATTGGTCGGCCGGAATTTTACCTCATTTCCGGAATTTCATGTTGCCGGTAGTATTCCCTCAACACAACAACAACACCGGCATTTTCATTGAAGAATAAACGACGAAATGGACAACATTGAGGAACATGTTGCAGAGGAAGTGAGGAAGTACGAACACTTGTACAACTCTACTTTAAAAAATTACAAAGATGGCCAAATGGCATGCAATTCGTGGAGGGAGATTTCCCTTAATGTGGAGCTCTCTGTGGAAGACGCCCCCTATTGTTCTGCCGATGAATTGCTTTGCAACGTTCCCCAGCCGACGGAGAACTTCGAAAGGATTCGCCTCTGCGTCAATCCGTCTGCGTCATCACGCCGTACACCGTCGGAGAAGCGTAATTTGCCCTTTAGTTTTTGTCTCTTTAAAACATCACAATCTTTTCCAAACCAAGTGAATGCTATCCAACTGAAATCAGTCCAGGTTCATCCAGGGCGTCTATGTACAAAAATTGCCTTTCTCTTTCTCAATCCCCCTTTCACCACTTCCAAGTCATTTGAAATTCTTTTAAATTCAGTTCAGATTATATAGCGTCGTCAATAATAATCCAAACTGTCTCAAGACGCTTTTCAGAACCCAGAGACTGAAACCCTACAGAACAAGCACTGAGACAGTGATGGTATAGAAGTACTCCCTTTGAACACCAAGAAACCTTAAAGATCGTTCACTCTTTCAGTGACACCTCTCTTTGAAGTCCCTGCTAACATTTCTTCCTGGAAAGTCAATAAAGAAAGACCACAAAGAAATGAAAAATTACCCTAGAGAGATATACGCAATTATAAAGAGAGTCGACGAAGAAACAGAATGAACCTGACAGTAATTTCTAAAGGTCATATCAAGCACACCAGCAAGGAGAAAATTATGGAAAATTATAGTCCACACTGTTTGTGGGAAAGATAGAAAAAAAACAACACACAGGTGAACCCGCTAACCTATCGTAACATGACCCGCTTACAGAACAGCGTCAGATACAGACACTGTAAGCCCCGGCTGACCCAGAGGTTTCTCTGAGGACTAATGTAGATACCACTAGCTACCTGACTGTGAAGTGCCAACTTTTGTCTTTGCTCAACTCTGCAGTAAATTATTTCATCAGAAACGACATGTAGAACATAAAGGAAACGAGTATTTTAATCATTCAGTAGAATTTCTTTACCCTATATTGCTGAACCTCATTTAGTATCACTGCTTTTAAACCTTGCATTGTCCATCCCTCCGTCTCTCACGGGCTTGGTTGTCCTAAGAGTCTTCAACCGAGGTCTCGTCTTATCATCTTTATTTCTCTCTCTCTCTCTCTCTCTCTTCACTATTATTATTTTTGTTTGTTCCCTCACAGTGGTGTAGCCCTTTCCCCATTCATGTGGAGACATTTTGCATTTTTGTCAACTTTGATTGTCCTTATTGAACAGAGACAATGCTCAAGGTGATTCTGTTCACTTCCTATAGGATATCCAAGGACACACAATCTTTGTAGCCCTACTTCATTGAATGTGTAGGAGTTGTGACGTGTGTACAGTAGACAGTACATGTCACTGTCCTCTAGACAAGTCCAGTCTGGCGGAAAACTGCCTTGAACCTTGAAGATATGCTTGTGCACTGAAGATATGCTTGTGAGACACTTTGATTGTACGAAAGCGAAGTGTTTAAAGGAGTCTCCACTAATAAAGCATCTGAGGCTAATCAGCTGATGCAAGCATGCTCTGCCTGAACGACTGTTAACACTGCAGTCTGTGTTTTACTGTTGCATCGCACATGGGGCCTCCGCTATTACAGTATACATATGTTGTCCAGGTTAAAGTAGCATTCAGAAATGTCACTAATGATAAGTAAAAACGGCAATAAAACTTAATCCAGTAACCGTCTCGTCTTCTTCTGCTTATCCGGGTCTGGGTCGCGGGGGCAGCAGCTTCAGCAGGGAACTTCAGCCAGCTCCTCCTGAAGAACCCCCAGGTGTTCCCAGGCCACACAGGAGATATATTCCCTCCATCCTGTCCTGGGTCGGCCCCAAGGTCTCCTACCTGTGGGACATGCCCGAAACACCTCTCCTGGGACGCTCCCGGAAGGCATCCTTACCAGATGCCTTAGCCACCTCAACTGACTCCTCTCGATGTGGAGGAGCAGAGGCTCTACTCTGAGCTCCTCCCGTATGACGAGCACCTTACCCTATCTCTAAGGCTAAGCCCGGCCACCCTACAAAGGGAACTCATTTTGGCCGCTTCTATTCACGATCTTGTTCTTTTGGGCACGCCCCACTGGTAGGAGACCATAGGTGAAGATTGGAACGTAGATCGACCGGTACTTTGAGAGCTTCGCCTTTCAGCTTAGCTCTCTCTTTGCCATAACAGAGCGGTCAAGTATTTCAAGCATCACTGCAGATGCCGCTCCGGTCCTCCTGTTGATCTCCCACTCCCTCCTACCCTCACCCGTGAACAAGACCCTGAGATACTTGAACTCCTCCACTTGAGGCAGGACCTCCACCCCGACCCGGAGTGGGCAATCCACCCTTTTCGGACTGATCCAGTAACAATATAGTAGAGAGAGGTCGTGAGAGTTCGGGTACACCATGGACATGTCGCCAGTCTATCGCAGAAAGATACCACTGACACTCACATGCACATCTACGGCCAATCTAGAAACAACACTTGAAACATGTCTTTGGACTGTGAGTGAGTGTTGTGCGTCAAGCTGCTGAAGAGCATGTGAATGCCTTCATGTTGTTGAGGATCCAATTGTAGTCGTTTGCATCTCATGAATGTGTGCAAGCGTCATGTGCAACATAACGCACAAATTGTGTTCTGTGGCACTCAAGGACTTACGAAAGACTCACAACACCTGCTTTTGTTGGGCGGGGTTTTTTCTGCCATGGCTAGTACAACTGGCAATTCAGAAACCAGTACTGGTAAAGCAGGTTCATATTAAAATTTGAAGAGGTATGGACATATTAGAATCTTTTCTGAAAAAAAAGATGTGTCCTTGGCCAACAACCTTGTACAATAATTTATTTGCTTTACTAGGATGCAGTGATGGGGAGCTGGAGATGGACGTGTAGGAGGCGCTACTGCGGAAGAATAGCTCAGGGTTATTTTCAAGTAAATATCAGAGTCAATAACATGCCATTTGGATTTCATAATGGGGGCATGTTTCAATTAATACGAAGTAAAACTACCTATGTAGGCTTGGAATTGGACAGACCTACAGCCAGTCAAATGGATTCAACTCAGTGGAGCTCAAATGGCATGTATGACTAGTAGCTGTCTTCTCTACATCGCCTCATAAAGCCCGACCAATCGATTTGATTAGCCCATAATGAATTTAAAAATTCCAGAATAAAATTTCGCCAAATAAAATTTTGCGGGTGAGGGATCACCAGCTTGTCATAAACGTGTCATAAACTGATGCAGTGGACAGGATCCAAGGTGGGGGCACGAATGTTTGCACCAAATTATGGACCTAATGGAACATGATTGAGTTGTTTTTACATATTTAGCCACAACATTCGTATGGCTACAATCATGGGTTTTTGGAAAGATTTTAAGATTGATTACACAGACTAAAAGCCTCTGGGTTATTTGAAGTGCCCCCAAAGAAAACCACCACCTTTAATCACACAGCGCTGATAAATGGAGCCGAAAGCAAAAAATTAGTTCTGTAGCTGAACAACGTCATATTTATAAGTCTTTCTTTGATTCCCTTTCATGCTTCTCTAAAGCACTCTAAAACAATCTGATCTGTGATCTTTGAATTAGGCTTGTTCGAGTGAAGTTTATGCAATGATCAGAAAAAGCACGCTTAAAAACGCTGTACACTTTACACAGCAGCTTATGAGGGTAGGGTGTACTGTACTTATGTCAGAAAGTATGTACTTTAAATAAATTTGGTGTCATACAGTGTGACGTACAATGATGCTACAAAGGTCCCTCTGTTCCTTCACAGTTCAACAATTATTTCTGTAACTGTTGAATTCTCTCTTTTTTGTGTCACGAGTGTCACGTTACGGGGTTTTGGATTTTCTCTTTTTTTCTGGTTTAGACTTTTTTGATAACATTAAAACTACTGACAGGAGAAGTAAATAACATTGACCATCTTGTGACAATACAGTGTTCTGCTGGGAAACATTTAGACCTGGCATTTGTGTGGATGTCACAGACATGTAGCACCCACCTAGACCAGACCAGGCACCCCCACCCCATAGCAATGACACTGCTTGATGGCAGCAGCCATCCCCAGCAGGACGCAGCACATCCTGTTGACCTGGCCTCCAAATTCACTTACCACGAGTTTCAGTTTGTACATTTTTTTTCCAGGTTAGCTTTTGTTATACATTGTTCCTGCTTTACTGTGATCATTTATTCTGCTTTGTGTTTTTCTTACTTCCTGTGATACTTGTGAAAACTTAATTGTACCCATTTCTTTCTGTTACATCTGTGAGTGTGTTCTCCGTCCTCTCTAGTTTCACCTTTCTCAACTACTTTTTTCCTGTTAAGTTGTGTCTCAGCCCCGGTCCTTTGTCTGTCCATCTGTTTGGTTCTGCATGGTTCCAAGCCTGGAGTATTTTGCCCTATGTTTCCTGCTCTTCATGTTTTGTTCTTCGTAGCATCTGAGTTCTACCTTCCTGCAACATGTGAAACAGAAAGCTCTGGCCCCCTATTCCTAATTCTACCTTCCTTCTGCTTTAGACTGCCCGAGCTCCTGCAGTTGCCATCAAGTCCCCAGAGGTCCCTCTTTTGTCACAAAGGCTGACTTCCCTTCACCGATCAGGTATTTCTTTCCTGTCACTCAAGTGTTTCATAAGGGCTATTTAGACACTTTAAACCATGTCATGGCTACAAAAGTGGACCCACGCGATCACTGTCCTTCAAAAATGCTCCGACATCCTTTCCTCTCAGCATCTCGATGGTCACAACCGTCCTGAGTGACTGCCTGAGGGATATTGGATAAATTTGTGCATGAAATTTGTGACGCTCCTGAAAATGTTGCAGCATCACTGGTGACCTTGGCTTTCTTAAAGTGAGTCAGACGGTTGCTTGGTGTCACGCAGTGTTAGCAGGACAACCCTGAGATCATATCTCCACAAATGAATGGTACCACGTAGAGGAAAAAATAAGAAATACGTGAGTCATGATTTCTAAATCCATTACGTGAATACCTCTGATCGGGCTGTCTTGATTGTATTAATATTTAATATGCAGCTCCAGGCCTTGGATGGCTTTGTAGAGGCAGTTTAAACAACATCACTGGTGTGGTATGCACACTGCCATGCGGTGTTACTCAGTGTTCAGTTTTGTTTTTAGTTACAGGAGGTGACCGTGGCCTCCTTCCATCTGTGCTGTAAAACTATGTTACTACACACAACGGCATTACATAACTGACAATTTGGATGAAATGTTTTACTCTGACTGATGAGAACTATGCCAAGGCTGTTCTCACCAGGTACACCCTGCAGACTTAACGTGCTCTACTTCCAAACAATTAGCCTGTCTGTTATTTTAAACTGATAGATAAATCAGGATTTTTTATTTTTTTAAATCTACCCACGTCTAATTCTACCATAAAACTCTTAATATAATACAGTATATGACATGAATGCACATAAAATAAGGACATGCATTTTTATCAGTCCGTCTTTAAATTACCGTAATGACGCTAATATTGTATTTCATGACTTTAGCAGCAGTCTGTGCAGTTCAGATACAGCAATACAAAACAAAATGCTGTTGAGACGTGGCTTTCTATGGACAAATGTATTCAAGATTAAATAGTCAGTGAATTTAACTTTACTAGCTCTTATAAAATAAGCTAGTTATGTCTGCAGTCGTGTCCTCCAGGTTTTGACCTACTCTCTTAAAGACTTTTTTTAATCTCTTTGGCCTAAAACACGGTTGGAGGCAATGTGATTTTATTTGTGAATGACAGAAATAGCTTCACTTGCTATGTGAGTCCCGTACGTTGTCCGTGCCGTGTTCTCCGTCGTGTTAAACTCAGTACAGAGCAGGTGAGCGACCGGTGTGAGTGGAGGGCAGTTTGGCGGGAGGCAGCAGGGAGATATTGACAGAAGCACAAAATAGTAGGAGACGTGAAAAATATTTCGATTGACGTCATCGTCGCACTGTTATTGAAACATTTCTATGGTCTATGCTAGGAGGCTGACAAGCCCATCAAGCCTATCACACAGTGTTTATTGCTTTTCATGTCTTTCAGATGGAAAACAGATTAGTTCTCTTGTTGATTCACTCCACCCACGGACCCGGGCACACAGCAACACAGCAGGGCAGATGTTGAGCTGCCGGCTTAGTAGATTACAGTAAGAGACCGGAATGAGCGGCCGTCATCCAAAGCAAGATTTGATGCTGAAACACTGCCACACCTGCACCGTGCTGACACTACGATAAACACCAGCTCAGTTATTGACTTGCAAACTTGACTCATCGCTCTCCTGGCGTCTTTGAGCTGGAAGAATATGTCCGGTCCCGGGAAGGCCGGGCGATGAAGATAATGAAAATGGAAAAGCTAAACAAATTCCACGGCTGATATTAGCAAACCGAATATTGCACGCACTAAACTGTTTAAATTACAGCGGATATTTAATCCAGTTAACAGTTATTAAAACAAACCGTCACATTTCTTTGCAGTGAGCTGCTCGTTTGTGCGTAAAGGGCATGTTTGGGTTTGTGAATGGGTTTTGCCTGATGGCTCTGCATAATCAAGACATGAAAGCTGAGATAAAGCATCTAATGCTGGCCCTCCGGATGGCTCTGGTAAATATTCTTTATACCTAGGTAGAGTGAACCAAACCATGTATATGATTACTACAGGAAAAGAAACTAAGCTTTTTATTTATTTCTTCATTCTTCCACAAACGGCAAAAAATGCAAATATACTGAAAGGATTTTTTTAATTTGCATTCGCCTAGACACTAATTTATATTCAAACTGAACCTTCGAAACTTTGCAATTACTGTTTTGCAGCGCTGGATCAAAGCACTCACCTGGTGGACGTAGGCGTCCTCATCAGCGCGGTGATTCAGTTTGTATTATGCAACTGTGATCTCACGCAGTTATGCCACTACTTGATCCTGTGTTTCTTCAAGGTCTAATGCACCCTGATTTTTTCCTCTCACCTTGCGTTTCAGACATCTTTTAAGTACTCAAAACATCTCAGAGGATGTCTCATGGCGGGTTACGTAAAGGCATTTTTCCTCCTATTGTTTTTTCTCCTCGTCGTTCAAAGCGTGATCGTTCTCAGCCTTGATGGTGTTTGTGCGGCCGGGTGCTACTTTTGTGTCTAATTGCAAACGGCGGAATAAAGGCCGGCTATGAAAAGGACAGATGCTGAAGGACGAGAGCGTTTGGCAGAGATGACTGGTCGCTAGTGCAGGGACAAAGGCCTTAAAATTACACCAAGGCGTGACAACGGTTTGCTTGGAGACGCCGTTTCATTTGGCCCACCTGGGATTCATTTGGTTGTTTTTCAAGATTGCAAGGGAAAAAAAAAAAAAAGTCTGTTTTCCTCAATTTTACTCAGTGGACCTGCCAGGAAGTCTGCATTGATCCTGCCTTAGGTTGTTTCTCTGCAAATACTGCCACATGTTATCCTTTGGGATTTTGCTCACTTGGCCGTATTTCCGCTTGTTCCGTCGCTCTCTCATGAAAGGGTTTTCATGCTGCGCAGCTGAATAAGCCTTCTGAATGTTAATCCAAATTATTCCTAAAGCTCCCTCCCAGCGAAAGCAGCGAGGGACTAGACGGGCACAGATGACCGCTGTGTTTCCTCCGACGGGTAATTTGCGCTGGTTATTTTTCAGTACACGGAACAGACGTGTAATCCAGCGTTACAGTTTGTAGCTGTATAGCTGAGTGTTTGCTTTAGTTTTAACCCACAATCATCGATTGATAACCAAAATGTCAACGGTTGTGACTTCAAGCTTCTCACTTCAACGTCAAACACTTTAATGTGTTTTTTGTTTTGTTTTTTAGGATTTTAGCTCAGACAAACGTCTTGTGCTTTTACAGAGGACGCCAGTTTCGATTTAAACAGCTATGACTAATAACTAATTTTCACAAAAAATGGCAAAATAAAGGCCTGCAGCATTAATCCACCTCTTCACTGTCCTTCAGTATGTTCCAAGCACACTTGTGCGGCTGCACGTCCCCATCTGTGTGTGGATGAAGTCACATCTTATAAAACTTTTCTCGTTGTTTTGTTGAAGTCTGTAACACCAGTCCCAGCCGCGGCCCTCTGAAAAACGCTTTCGTGCTCAAAAATGTACATGTTCTTCTGAGTTGTGTGCGTAATGAGCACATGTCCGCATGCTGCTTTGAAACAGCTGTGTACAGCTCTTTGTGTTCCCTCCCATTCACACCGATTTGTGCTACATTCTGTAGCATCTTGCTGATAAGGACAACGCTGACACAATGAGAGCTTCATATGGCTCCTTTGCACCTCAGAGTTAACTAATCCACTACTGACGTACATCGGTGGCATACACTTTGTGCCTTCAGCAGTCATATGTTTACTGACTAATTTCACAGCACTGCTGCATTTTAAGCAGGTTGCTTAATGTCGCTGCATAATCAGGACAAAGTGTTTGTTTGTATAGTTTCACAGTGTCTCTGGGCTACAAAGATCTGAGATTAGACAAGAAGGTGAATGTGAGTTTATTTTATGAGCAGCTCATTCTCAGGCCCAGGACTCAGGAGAAAGCCAGGCTGCTATGTACGTACGTGTGCCGGAAAAGTACAGCGAGGGTGAAGGTCAGGAGATGAATGCATGAACCACTGGCAATGAAGAATATAAAAGTGACTTGAGAGTCACTTGAATGGGTGAGGGCAAAAGTGTCAGCGATGTTGTTGCCGTCAAAATAGTCATTAGCCACGGAATGTGCAACTGGACTGAGTGAAAAATCCATTAACTGAGTGAGTAATCCAAAAAGCGAGCACGTGGAAAAGAAAAAGTGAATGAATGAGTGAGTGACTCAGCGAAGAGTCTGCTGTGCATCAGTGAGTTCGTGAATCAATAAACGAGGGAAGAGAAACTGTGAAATGAATGAGTGAAAAATCCCATAAGTGAGGGAGTAGTCCAGAAGTCTGTGAGTGAGTGGAAAAGAAGATGAGTCGAAAAAAGTGAGGGAGTGAGTTGGGAAATGAAAAGCGAGCGAATGGGTGAGTCAGACTGAAGTGTATATGTGTGTGTGTTCGTTTATCTGCGTGTTAATAATCCACGGAGGGAAAGAGAGAGGGAAGTAAGGAGGAAGAAGTCGTCTCTCACTCTGCCGCTAAAGACCGTCCGGCCAACTGATCGAATGCTGCCGCTCTGAGCCGCTATGACTCACCCCGCTTCCTCAGACTGGCATCCAAAATTAAAGGGCACTTTGTGACCAGCCTCCGTCACTGCTACAGAGGCCTCTTGTTGACAGATTCATGAAATTACTATGATCACATGAGAAACTGCGTTAATCTCCTTCCCTGGGCGGACTAAAGAAAGTCTCCCACTGAGAAGTGACGCATGTTTTCTGGTGACAATGAAGGAAAGAAAGAAAGTAGGAAGAATAAGCCTCTTTTATCACTTTCAGTCTTAATGTTCAGAGGAGTGGAACTATGGCAGGAGCCTTCCTGATATATGTGATGGGACTGTTGATATCTTTAAGGTGCTGTCTTATCTTAACAAGGAGTGCAGTAAAAATAACTCACCTCCAGAAGCTATATATAGGTGATTTATGACTGAATCATTGTCTGTTATTTATGCACACGACTGCTGCCCTGACTTTATGCTCTCGTCTGATGGAAGTGGCTCATTAAGCTCCAGGGCTTGGCTGACGTACGCAGGGATTCCTTTCGTATTGTTTGTGTTTGTATTTTTTTCAGCTGCTAATGATCTCACATGACTCTTGCTTGTCATTTCCCATCAGTCTGTTGCTACGGCTACGCTGCAGTCATCAGCCGTATCGATCCACGGTCAGAAGGTGACTTGTTGTTTACATACAACAGTTCAATTGCGGTTCGCCTCATTAACACTGTAATGACAGGATGGACGGGAAGGAGAGGGTTTATGGAGGGAAAGATGGGGAGAGGAGGAGGAGAGAGAAAAAATGAGCTGAGAGATGATATTATGTAGAGAATGGGCAAAGAACTTCTGAGAGTAAAGATTTACGTTCAAAAAAACAAAGGCTAGTATGGGGTGAAGACATCTTACTTAAGCAAAAGTATCAGTTTCACTATGTAGAAATACTCTGCTGCAAGTAAAGAAAACATCAAAGTAGGAGCATCAAAAGCCACCAAAATTAAAGAATGATTTATTTTAGAATACTGGCTGCTAATGTTTAACTTTTCCACAGTAACTAAATTTATCATAGCAATGTAGCATAGTAGAAAAAACGATCTCATCAAGTACACAATGCATAATAAAAACATGAAAAAGACTTTACCCAACTATATCTTTAGAAGCAGTTTAACCATCAAAGGCCTTACATTACAAAATGTTGTCATCTGAATTGAGGACAATTCTGCTATTCACTTGATGTTCTTTGTTATTCTAACTGAATATTTAAAGCTAGCTTAAAAGCTAGATTAAAATATTTAATCGCCATTAATCGCATGATCTTTTGAACAGAACTTGTTCAATTTCTGCTCATTTCTTCTTCTTTTCTTTCTTCTTTGTCTTTCTCCTTCTTCTTCTTTAGGGAGTTTTGACAGTTTAGACCAGAGGTTGCGCTAGACTTTTCCATTTTTTGTTGTTTTTCACTCTCATTTTAACTGACAGGGTCATAAATACCCCGCCATAATCTATTTTTACCTGTCACTTTAATTTTTTACAATGATAATGCAATTCAGTAGCATTTAATTTTCATTAAAATTTCGTTAGCTTTAAGTACTTTTTCAGTGTTGACAGCATTGACTTTAAATGGTAGAAAAAAAAAAAAAATGAAAGTTCGGGCTGCTGACACATCTTGTCCATACTCCGGGACTGCTAGCTAACAGCTCCTACATGGCACCGTTGGATTGAAATGCTTCGGTGTTATGCGAACTCTTTTATTTTGCACAAAAACTCATCCATTTTGGTAGCAGTTAGCCACATAGACATATACACTATGTCTATCTATATATCTATCTATCTATTTTATATATGTCTGTAGTCGAGGTTTGACGTGTGCATCAGTATAATCAGTGTACCGGGAAATCATGCCCTGATATAGTTCCGCGATGTTTGGAACGCAAACTGCGATTAGAGACAAGAGCCAATTAATAACGTCACTCGCCACCAAGTGGTCAGGGGTGTGAATTGCAATCTGTCAAAATGACAGATGGCCTTCAGATTTTTCCGTCACAGTCTTAAAACAAACGGTCAGTGACGGAAAAATATTTGGTTAACGTCCTCTGGTTTAGAGGGCATATTACTGCCCTCTGAACGTTACAATTATTTACCATGCCTGCACTTCAAACTCTTCAAGCAGGTTTGAAGTGTCATTTGTTTAGTTTCTCCACTGGCTATACTCTACACAAGTGGCTCAGTCCACAGACACGTGACCGATCCAATGTTTCTGGCTCATGTCACTGAAGGACTTGAACAAAGGAAACTGCGATACCACTGGACACACTGTGAAGGCCGACTCTCGCTGTTGTTTTCTTTTCAATGCGGCATGCCCGTGCTCAGCTCACGCTTCAATATCTTTTCAAAGTTGCATCCAGCAGTTTTTTCCTCTTTTTTTTTTTTATTTTTTTGCTATGCTATGATTTCGGCTTGCTTCAAAAAGCAGAAACAAGCAGAAAGCATAGCATTCACATGAACAACTTTAATTTAATTTGCTAAAGATTAGTAGCAGCATTTCTGCTGCCTAGTGACTTCAAGTCCAAGTTAATGTACTCCTAATGCAAATGACTGCTTTGTTGCCATTATTGTCCCGTTTATGAGGCTGCCGGGCACCAGTCCTGTGCTGTTTTACTGTTGACATAAACACAGAAGTGTGGCAGCATGTAGCAGCTTCATTGTAATGAAACTTTCTCTGTCTTTTTACTTGTCCAAGGGAAAGAGGATGACTGGGCAGCACGTGCATCCTGTACCCAAACAACAACAATAACAACAATATCCGTTACTTTGCATAATGAGTCTGACATGCTTAACCCTGCACACGCACAGCCTATTAATAGCACTCGTCACATATTACTGTAAGTCTCACTACGTTGGGATCGATGTGTTCCTCCACTGAATTAGCCCTTTGCGTAAGTTACAGTACAGCTTGGCAACACGAATGGATGAGGCGTGTGGTGCCAAAGCTGATGAGTTTTAGGACTGCGCGTTATCGCTAATTCAGCTGATCTGACGACAGCAGTAGCAGGACTCCCTGACATATAAACAAGACGACGATCACCATTGCTTCCTTTGACAAATTTGCAGTTCTTATCAATTTCCTGAGCCGTATAATCGGATTCCTTACTACTGACATCTATTTCGGTAGTAATCAGGCACTGCGCAGTGCACTGCCAGGCAGGGGAGAAGCTCAGCAGGTCAGCGCTCATAAAGCAGCTGGGAGAAGAGAGTGGAAATCTGACTTAGACTCAGATTTTCATTACTGGCCACAGATGGAAGGAAGGAGTGAATGGATTGCATGAATGGAGAGTTGTTAGCTTGGTTAATGGAGGGGTTGATGAGTAGCAGAGAAATAGATTAACATTTCTAAATATGGCTCTGCAGCCAAAGCAGAGGCAGAACTGAAACATCCTTTTTTATATATATATTTCACACAGCTGCCTTCTGTGCAAATTGGAAACACAGTTGTATCACTTTTTTGGAGGCAAACCATCTCTGGGAGCAGAAAGCATCCCATTGTCCAGCATTTTGATTTGTATCTTGGACTGAAGACTAGAAAAGGAAGAAAGGACGAAGTAAGAGTGAAGGAACGTCTCAATAACATCACACTAAAATGACTTTCCAGTAAATGTGTACAATAAATATTATCATTTTTAGCAGCCTCTGCAGTTCTGCATCCCTCTGGGGATGGCTGCCACCATCAAGGAGTGATGAGACCATTAAAACAGCGCGCGGTGAAATCTTCTGTTTCCGGGCAGAGCGGGGGAGATCTTCCAGGAAATAAGGCGACCAGTCCATTTCCTGTCCAACATCGTGAAACACAGAGACGATCATCTCTGGGCAAGTGGCTCGCGTGGTTCAGGAACACGCTGACGGTTCTGACTAAAAATGTCCATTTTCACAGCAATCTTCGGTTCAAGCCAAATATGTGGAGGATTGTATTAATACCCTCTGAACATTCTCCTGTCTGCTGCCAGTACTGGCAGTGCTGTAGCTGTGTTCTTTGCTGGTTCCCTCATTTTCAATGGACCTGTTGACAGTGTGCAATACAAAAGACACGGGAGAAGGGAAAAAAAGACGCAGACAGACTAAGTGAGGACGTTGCACAAGCTCAAACTCATTCACACGGAGGTGGAGGTGAGCACGCTGGACGGTTGTTATGTCCCTTTTTAATCAGCCCGTCTTTTAAAATGCATCCCTTGCTCATATTCCTGTCCACTCACTTGGTGAATTAGGCCCAAGAACTTCTGATGAATTCAGAAGATGAGAGGATGCGTGTGAATGAGGTCTGTAATCATCAGCCATTTGATGTGAACTCGTTGCCTCCCAGAATATTTTACCTTTGACCTCCAGCAACAGAAATAAGCATGGGCCCGAGTTTCGCATTCATTTAAAAAGACATTAATAGAAGTAAATACATTCATCCTCATCCATAATAACCGTCGTCATAAACTGCTGCTCTGACTGCGTCATGCTCGTGAATCACAAAAAAACAGACAACAGCAAACGACCCTCTGCAAGTTGAAATAAATTACGTTTCGGTGAAAGTCTTGCTGCGTGTCATCACTTAGACGCTCATTTCGGGGAAGCGTACCTCTAACGGATGTTTTTTTTTTTTCAGTAACCACAGCTGGCCTCTCATCCTGGGCTCGCAGATGAGAGGTGTTTTCCATCAGTGTCATTATTTTTCCTATGATGTCAAACTTCAGTGACAAACTATTTCTGTTCCACCTGAGCCCCAGTCTGCATCATCACATTCCCATAAGGAGAGAAATGGAGGCTTGGCAGTGTGATGACTGCAAACGGCACCTGTTGCAAAAGTGTTTCATGTTTCATGAATCTGAAAGTGATGCTCGGAACATTTCTGCACAAATTTATGTGAATCACTATTAAAACGAGACAGGTTGTGCTAGTGTTAGCCCTACAACCTGGACCTTATTTCTGGCAAAAAATACGATTGTTTACTCATATAACTTTTATGTAATTTGTAGTCATTCGTTGATGTTTAGATCGGCATATATCCGTATAGTGGGAGTTACTGGGGCACCGAAACACAGCAAAGGACTACAAACGACACCAATGTTATATGGGTGAGTAAACGTTCGTATTATATGGCAGAAATAAAGTTCAGGTTATAAAAGGCGGAAGTTTCCCTTTAAAACAGGACAGGCTGTGCTAGTGCTTTGTTTGAATTGTCTCTCATTAAGAGACATGAGAACACTGCTGTGATCTCGCCTGGAATGTTTCAAGGTTATTTCCAGAGTAGATAAGGGTTGTTGATGGTTTCTCTGCGTCTTCTTGTTTGAGCCTGACCTTCACTCTCAGAGGTGTTTTTGTTCTTGCAGAGACCCAGCTTAAAAACACAAGCAAAAAAATGCATAAAAATGAAAATAAAAATGAAAGATGCACCACTTCAAAGGTGTCAAAGTAATCTCGAATAGCCTCGGAAGAATCCAAGCGTCCAGCGTCCTCGATCTCTCCCGCCCCCTCCACTGCCTCCCTTCTGCCATCAGGTAAATGGTTCCAGGACACTCAGACTCAGCAGCAGCTTCCTCCCCCTGCCTCCCCCCAGCCCTCCCTGTCTCCAGAGACTCACTAACCCCACCAACATCAACACACACATGTGCATTGCACTCCCGTACAATCCAAACATTGCAGAAGCTGCTTTCAGCCGAGATGGACAAAATATTGCACAACTAATTGTTTCTGCAGTTTTTCTAAATATATTTATATTTTGCACTACATGCATCTGTGACAATCTTGAATCTTGAAAATATGCACACAATGTTTCATATAAGGAATTACACTACAATACTATAGTGTACTGCAACAATAAGCCACTTTAAATACACAGAATGTTTAAACAGAATAAAAACATGATGTTCGTTGTGAAACGAGAATAATGCTTGTGTGTGCTTTTGGATTACGTCAGACTTATTTGTCATGGGCCGCTGGTGATTCAGTGCTCTCGTTGGGGGCGGGAAGAATTGTGGGAAAGCAAATGCAGACCCTTCCGTTCCTTGTTATTACCTCTTGCCTCCTCCCGCCTGCTCTGGTCTGGTTCTTTGAAAGCGTCTTTGAGTGTAAACAGAGGAGGAAGCTGGAGGAAATGATGCCGCAGAGCTGCTGTTTTGATGGGTGGTGTTTACCTGTGTGTCCTTGTGTGTGCAGTGTGTGGCCGTCGGTCCGGACATTTAGTTGGAACGTGGGTTTTTAGTTTTGATGTGCAGTTTATATGTCGTCACAGCTGGATTGCAGATCTTCTTCAAACACCTTTCTCTAGTTCTCCTGATGAATAACACCTCCCAATTCCCTAAGCCCCAGTGAGTTACCTCTGCCCCTATAACCGCACTCTTTGGGTTGGGGTCATGTCAGGTAGTCTGGAGGATAGGTTCAAAGTCCAGTCATCTCTGTCTCTACACTGCTAGCTAGCTAGAAAACGGCTTCTACGATTTTGGAAAGTCTCTTGATGTGTGGCTTAATACATTTGTGCATTTGGAGAAAATATCTTACACTTGTGAAACGGAGACGGGTGTTTTTTCAAAAAGCCTGACATCCAGACGTTTATAGTATATATAGCGTATAAACACTGCCTGTCCAAACGGCAGCTCTGCACGTCATTTCCCCCAGCATCCTCCTCTGTTTATAGTCAGCTGCTTCTGACTCAACAGAAAAAGGACATGGGCCTTCTGAGGTCCTGTGATTGTTCTTAGTGGGGGCCTTTGGGTCTTATGGGTTGAGGGGAGGGTCCTCTGTAGATCATCCCACAGATACTTGATCAGTTTGGGATCTAGTTAATTTGGTGTTGTTTTCTGGCTTGTTCCTAAGCTGTTACTGTGTGTGTGCCTGTGTCAGGCTGCATCCTGCTGGGGATGGCTGCTGCCATCAAGGAGCGTCATTGCTAAGGGGTGAAGGTCCTTCATCTGGTCTAGTTTGGTGGTAACATCCATATGAACGCTGAGTTGTCAGAAGATGATCAGTGTTATTTAATGATGTGGCTGTATGTCTGTACTCTCTCTAGGCACTAATACAAAGATGATCAAAGGCTTGCACGTAGCGTTAAAGCTAATGCAAATATGGTTACGCACTCACTCACTGTTGCACATACTGAAGTGCACAGTCCTGCATTTGTTAAGCTTTCTCTTATTTTAGGGACAAAACCACTTGGCTCAGATTTGCAAGCTGAATCCTTCTGATGTTAAAATCCAACAAGAGTCGTGCTCTAGTGTGGTAGCCACATTTATCCTAGCGCACCCATCATGTTGCATCATCAAACTCATGCTGCATTGACCTGCTGATGTTGACACAGCGTCTCGGCAAGTCGACTGTGTTACGTCCACCTGCCACTTGAAAGACTTATGCAACGGAAGCAACCTACTTAAGTCCACGGGAGTGTGTGTGTGTGTGTGTGTGTGTGTGTGTGTTAGAGATGCAAGTTGGAGGTAAAAATTAAAAAAAGCAAAGCAGAGCTCTTACTGGCTATATTGATTTAGGCAATACAGAAAGAGAACAACCGAAAAATAACATCCTCGACAAGCGTCTCATCTCTTTCTCTCTCCGCTTGTTTTTGTCTTCCCCGTTTTCCAATAATATTTCACCCGTGTGTGCGTTTGCTCTCCGCGATGTTCCTCTGTATGTCCTGCATTGTGTGGGTGAAAGCACAACACGCATGGTTTTCCTGCCTAACTCGTGGAAAAGTAAACACGGTCGACCATGTGAATGTTTAACTGTATGTGTGTTCTGCAAACAAATGTCAAAACCTTTGATTATATAAATATGTGGTTATGTCCCCGTGCAGCCAACTAATAAACATTTAACCATTATTGTTTCGGTCCTGCGTGCATGACAAGTGCAGGTGACTAATGCCTGCAAAATCTGCATAGGGAGGAGGTGAGGGTAGATGGATGAGTCAACAAAACAATGACCGTAAATCAATTCTTACCACCTATATAATTATAGTTATTATTCCTATATTTAGCATTTTGGCAATTTTTTTAAAACCTAGCCAAGCAGTAGAAGCAATAACATTTGTACTACATTACACTACTATGGCTTGTGTTAAGAGGGTTGGGATGATGTGCTTGTTCGAGGGCTTGTTCTTACAGATAGGCCGTTTGTCAGGAATAGCTGTACTACATCAACATGTGATATCGTGGAATTTAGAAAGAATAGCACCACTACTGCAGGGACATTTCACAAGTGGCAGGCCAAAACCGTACTTCAGCATCTTGCCACTGACTATACCAACTGTGATGTTTATAAAGTGAGGCAGGGAGGCTTTACAGAGGCTTTAATTGGAACGTTTGGGCGCTAGATAGATAGATAGATAGATAGATAGATAGATAGATAGATAGATAGATAGATACTTTATTAATCCCAGGGGAAATTCAAGCATCCAGTAGCAGTGACATACATTGAAACATACAAAATAAAAAAATAAAAAAAATAAAATAAAAAAATCGCGCCATAGGAGTTGTAGGTCACAAATTACAAAACTCATTTACAGGTATTCATTTCGCCTGGACACAACAGGGTTTGCTTTGTTTATTCCTTTCTTACTTTCTTTGGAAAATCCACCGGACTTACTGTACATATGTTCTTCCATTCAGAGAAAACCATCCAGGAAATGGAGTTTGACTTCCAACAGGATCAGAGTCACAGAGAATTACTGTATCTCCACAGTCAGAGGACATTTATGGCGTAGTATTTATGTAAATTTTTTATTTTTTTTGTGCCCTAAAGATGTCTAGTACTTGCATGTCACGCTGCTCACTTGTGCCTTAAATTGCCCCAGAGGAGAAATAGTGTTTCAAGTAAGTCCCAAGTCACTATTTATAAAGATATTAACATTCTTTAGGAGAACAAACTACATCTATTTGTACTATAGTGCGTTGTGTCTTTGCTGAGAACAGTATCCCACACCTTTGGCAACGAGAACTATTATGTGAGCATAGTATAATCTTCTTTCATCTTTCTTTATGTTCTTTCTTCTTTTCCATGTTGACTGTATATAACAAAGTCTCTCCATTCCCTCATTAAAGCAGCATTGATTTCGTCCATTGGAGGCTGAGGGGAAAAGTGACACCAGGCGCGGTGAATCACATCCACACGGCTGCAAACTAAATATAGAATGAACTGTAGGTATTAGAGGTGAGGCAGTGCATGGGGGGCACTTAGCGTACGCACATTGGAGCACCTATGGGCCCTCTGTAGACCAGAGGAGACCTTCAGTGTCAGCGTGTGCCGCACATTGACTGGTCGTGTGTGATTGCTGCTTTTGGAATTTATACATCTGCTGCAGTTATGTTCTCAAGCTTCTCTCTTTGACTTTCTATAACAGTTTTTCTTTTTGTGTTTTATGTTTTATTATGCAATCGTCATGAATTATGTTCTTTCAGAGGCTTACATTATATAAGAACATCCTTAAAGCCTGTGTCCTTGTCCCTGCAGCTCAAACATCTGGGGACAAAATGAGGGAGAAGAAAACGTCAAGCTGAACTAAGGAGGAGGAGGAGGAGGGGGAGGAGAGAGTGTCAATTACTGGCGTAATCTTTACCTGCTGGCTGGGTGTCATGCTTGTTTTATTTTACACGGGAGCGCTCAGACACCCTGATGAACGGACCGTATGCCAGGTCAGGGAGACACGCAGGTTTCTCGCGCTCCCACTATTCCTCCCTCCACATGAGGTGTCTTCTGCTTAACCGACTGAGTCCAAACAAACCACGGGGGGTGGAGGAGGAAGACAGGGGGACAAATAGTAAAGGGAAAGGAGAAAGTAAGAATAGTAGAGGGGGGTGGCGGTAAAGAACATAATATCAGAATAAACACAACACAATATCAGAATAATTATGGAGGGGATATAAAATTAAGCAAGAACAGAAAGGGCATGTAAACAAAACGGGAAGAAAAGGAAAACAAGAGGGGGTGGGGACACGGAAAAAGGGAAACTGAGAAATAACAGCAGTTTGAGAAGACAAATACAAAGGACAGAAGGCAAGTGAGATGGAAATGGAAAAAGAAAGGAGGGTGATGGAAAGAGAAGAGGACCTGAATGAAAAGATGAGATGAAAAGAGGAGGGGATGGAGGAAGTAAAGGAGGAAAGAAATAAAGGGAAGAGAGGAGCAAAGAGAAAATGAATAGAGGAAAAAAGGGAGAAAATGTTGAAAAATAAAGGAAGGGGGGCCAAAGACACCAAAAGAAAAAGACCGAAGTGAAAGAAGATGCAAAGAGAAAAAGAAGTAAAAGTATGAAACAGAACATCAGGAAGGATAAAACAGATGAGTATGATGAGTATGACTTTATTTTACACTTTTTTAACACTACATCAAAGATTTGACCTTTAATTTTGATTTATCAGGTGTTAATTCATACATTCAGCCAACAGGTGTCACTGCAGAGCGACGGACATTTACTGCAGAGGAGAAACGAGAAGAAAATAAAAGCATAAGTCATGTGAAGCAGCAAGTTCGGAAATAAAATAAAATATATATTTTTAATTTTTATATTTAAATCAAAGTAAATGACGGAATAAATTAAAAAATAAAATGGTCCCGCCATACGTTAGTTTTTATCCACTATAAATGGCGTTTGAACCGCATTTCCCACAATGCACTGAGCGGGGTTATAGGTTATTTGGACGAGTAGTTCTCTAGTACAACTGCAGCCCGCTTTTACTGTCAAAATTAGGACATTGGACTCTTTGTTATGCAACATTTGTCTTCCACACATGTATATAAGCTGACAGGCTTCACTCTGACTGCATGAGAGACGGCAACGCTGCCGCTGTGCGGAACGATAACAATCCCGCCGAAAACAATCACCCCGTCCCGCTGGACTGCTGCGGAGGGTTCAACAACCTCGACTACTCGAAGGTAAAAGTCGTGCTGCTGCATGCGGGAAAGTTGTTCTGTGTCTCCTACTCTTCTCAAGACAAGCTACAGCTGAGCGGTTGAGTTTCATGTTGAGACTGAAGTCCTGCTGCTGCTGCTGCTGCTGCTGAGCTCTGGCCGCCGGAAGACAGTCGCAATCGTTTTATTTCTTTCCAAAATAAAAGCATGGTCTTCTGCAAAGCCATTTTTTTTAATAAAAAATAAAGCTCTATTCAAAAAGAACTTACATTAACAAAGATACTCAAATATACACTAAACGCCATAAAAAACAATTTAAAATCAAATATAAATTAAGGGTCTTTATGACAACTATTTAATTGTATTTCTGAGTTCTGTATTGGTGGAATAGTTTGTGCTGTATGTTTATGAACATGACATTTAGTCAATCAGAAGATTAATTCAGTTTAATTCAGTTTTACTTATAGTATTATATTTGTTTTATTTTACTGTTATGGACTCAATAACAATACAACTAGTCTCAAGACGCTTTAGCAAACCAGGTCTGAAACTCCCAGAGCGAGCACAAAAGGAAGAAACCTTGAGCAGAACCATATGAGGGGCTGAGCGAGGGTCACACAGGGTCACAAGGATAAAAAAAAAACAGTGCAAAACAAAAGTTGGATCAATATTCCTGATAACAAAGTCAAAACATTTTCTGCCTGAGTTTCCACACAATGCCAAAACAATAGTTTCTGGACGTTCAGGGAAAAACAAAGTGCATTCATTAATTCATTCATTCATTTATTCATTCATCTGGATGGGCTGGAGCCTGTCCCAGCTGTCGAGAGGCGTGGCACACCCTGGACAGGTCTCCAGTCTATCGTAGGGCTAACACAGAGATACAGACGACCATTCACAATCACATGCATACTCAATTTTGTTTTATTTTTATTTTTTTAGTAAAATTTTCTTTCATGCAAACTTTTTGAATGCATTTGAAGGCAATCTGCCGTGCTGAGTCATCCGCCAATTCATTTCTAGTATGGTATCACATGCTTTATGAAAACGTAGGAGGAGATAAGGAGATAATGAGGGCAATTATTGAACATTAGACATTGGTCAAGACTTGAAGAGCATACAGACTACAAAGGGCATTCCAACAAATGCCAGTATTATATTTCAGTGGTGGTTCAGCTGAAGAGAGGTGTACTAAAAGAGAGATATATAGATGTGGAGGCTGGAATACTGTGACCCATATCTAGGGGTAATGAATGCATGACATTTGACCAGAATGTTTGAGTGGGCGTGCAGAGATAGGAGGCATGAAAGTGATCAGAATCAGAAATGAAATTACGATGGCTCGCCTTAGGGAAAAAAAAAAAATAAATAAAGACTGCAAACATTAACATATAAATTACACTCCCAAACTCCTTCCCCGGTTCTACATTCAGATCCCACATCCACATACTGTATGTAGTGTTTTTAAAGTGCACTGTGAGTTGGAGACATTTTCTGAAATCCTCATCTTGTGTGTGTTGGGTGAATTGAACTCTGCAAAATTGTGTGTCGTGGAAATGGTGATGTTGTAAGTGCGCATCCAAGTATTGGTTTCCATGGTAGTTGCTACGTCTTTTTCCCAGACAGATACTATTGCCAGTGTTAATTAGGTCTTTGCATGTTTTAGTTTAACTTTATCTAACAGTGAGTGTACACTTGTAGACTTTTGTTGTTTTGTTGTATTATGGTTTGTCCACAACTTCAGAGTCAGAAAAATATTCAGCCATGTTGCAAAAAAAAAAAAAAAATCCATTGACTCACTTTTGGATCCAGCCTCAAGTGGCCATCAGAGGAACTGCATTTTTCAGCACCTTTCATTGCTGCTTGGTTTTTGTGTGCTTTACTCATCCCAGTCCTATTTTTCACAGTGTTTTTTTTTTTTTTTTTTTTCCCAGATGGACTTCTCGCTGATGGAAGAACTTCTGAAACACATTAACGTCCATGACTCCAGCTTTCGTGTCGCTGTGCTCGCCATCATTTTCAACCCTCTCTTCTGGAATCTGGTAAGCACTGCTTGATAGTACATCATCTTCTCGATACTGCAGCTGCTAAATAAGATTTTTTTCTTAATCTTGTCTGGTCCAAATTTCGTGCGGTCAAGCTCATTAAGGTTCACGGCAAATCAAGTTGACGAAACTGGGAAACTGACTTGTGTGAAAACAGGTAGCTCACACTTGAAAATGAGGATTTAGGCCGCCTCCACACATACGAAAAACGATCCACGTCCACACGGATCCGTCTCAACACGACTCAAAACGCTACTTCATATTCCAGGCCTTTATGTGGCGCTGTTTCAGTTTCAGAAAGACACCAAAAACGGAGAGGAAGAGGCAGAGCATGTGCATAAAGCTCTGCGGTATTTCAAATTAAGAATCATTTTCCAACAGCCACAAGCAACAGTAAAACTAATGCTATCGAAGCAATGAGTTTGCTCATTGCTTCGATAGCATGGAATACTGAAGAGTTAATCATAGTTTCTGTTTCCAGCCGCATGCTTCATTATAAATTCCTTGCATCCATAAGTTATCCATGGCAAGATAAACACAGTTTATTTGTAGGTGGGAAGCCAGGGATTCTGTAGTTTTTGCAGCACTGCTCCCTCCTAGCATTGGGATTGGGTTATGCTGTACGGACAGCGGAGTTTTCACAAACAAGTGTCCAGCTGAAATGATGTATCTGTTCAAAGATAGGCCGTCAAGGCTTTGTCAAATCAAGGCAAACAGTCTGCACAAGGTTGCCGAGCCTGATGAAACTGATCATCTTATGTTAAACGTCAGGACGCACACAGACAAGATGATTGCATGCATGATTTGATACCGTATATTTGATTGTAATTGTCCCACCATTCGGGACTCAAGTCTGATTGCACACACACATGGTATGTACATGGATGACATAACAGGCTTCTGTGTGATGGCAGTGCACCGTGAAGAGTCAGACGTCAAAAAGAAAATATCCTTTTATTTTCAGCCTGCAGGTGCTTCAGATAAATGCATGGTGAAGTGCTTTGAAGGCTTCAGACAAGTCACATCTTCCCTGTTGAAGTGTTTAAAGAGTGAATCATGCCAATTCTAATTATGCTTGGAGCTTTACATAAGGGTGCAGGTAATGTGCCTCAGACATACTCAAAATAATATTCTGGGCCTTTTATTACCCACAATGTTTGCTTTGTGAGGTAGCCAATAGCAGTAGCCTCTAACAATTTCAACCGGGGGACAGCTCTAGCACTGGAAGTAGAGTAAAAAAAATAGTATTTCAGAGCCTATGATGGAAAAAATCCAAAGATTAGTTTCTGTCTAAACAAAGTAACTGAAGGGAGAAACTGGCTTTGCTTTTCTGTTGATGTGAGAAGAAGTCTCACACCAAGAAGAAGAAGAAGTTTGAAGATGGGCATCAATGTTGCCTAAGTGCTCCTTGTATTAATAGTATTCAAAATTGAATCAGAATCAAGGAATCACGTTTTTATCCATGCCTTGTATTTGGAGGCCGGCCTACCTTTGTATAAGTCTGCCACTCCTACTCCCACTATCAGAAACCTTTCAATTAACTGCCAGTTTATATTAGACAACGTCGTCTCTTGAGCAAATGAAATTTCTTAGCCCCAGGATCATTGGGTAAAACTGGCGTGGTTTCCCGCTGCTTTTTAAAGTAGTTTCACAGCTTCAACGGGTCAACATGTTCCATTTGCCCCATTAGTTAACCTTTTAACAATGACTCATTCGACCACTGTCTCTCTCCACAGCCACACCCGCACTGCCCAGCAGGACACATGTTCATCATAGAAAGGGAGAAGAAAAGAGGACAATTATTTGCACTCTCGAGTGATCTTGGCCCTGCCAATGCTCTCAAATTACCCTTTATAAGCATTGTGCTGGGGGGATGAGCTGAAAGTGGCTGTAACAGTGTCTTCTCAGGCAAACGGCATCAGGCAAATGGAACTGAAATACATACACAACATGTAAGGTTTCATTTGATTTTCTTCAGCTTCTATTTCTTAAATGGTAAAGAGACATGCAGACACGTGCCACCAGTGGATGGAACAGCTCTTTAACCCACTGATTTGATACTTTTCTGATCACATGTACGCCACATGTGAAACTCGATGGGATTTTCGAGAAAAAAAAAAATGGCATGCAGTTCATTAAGGCAAGAACTCATGGCCCCGTGTTCCCATCGACGGGGGATATGCTCACATACTGAGTCCTGATGGCGTCGGCGGTAAAGTGCATCTCACACTGCCGTGTCTCAGGTCACATCGTTGCCTTGTTTCATGGAAATCACTGTGCTGGATGTGCTGTGCTGGTAGCTTTCAGCTGATAGTAGTGAAGGTCTGTTATGATGGGGCTGTGGCTTTAGGGCACACAAACTCTTAAATAGTTGGGTCTCTGTTAGGGCTGGGCGATAAAACGATAACGATATATATCGCGATAGACACGTGGTCGATATCAATCGAAAATATGTTCGATAGAATGTAATGAAATGATAATTTCACTTGACCTCTGTTAGAGGAAAAATAGGAAGAAAACCCAAGTCACAACTGCAAGTCAAAAAAGAAAAAAAGAACGCCGTGGAGTGAAAGCAGAATATGAAAGCAACTGCGAAGAGGAAATTGTAGATAAAAAAAAACAAAGACCACGTCACCAGTTTGGCAACATTTTAGATATTTTAAGTCAGATTTAGTCAGACCGATGTTGTCTGAAAACTTAGTGGCAATTGAGCACATTGGTTGGCTCTTGTCTCACTTGACTGTGTAAGAGTCGGTTAAGTTTCGTTTCTCTGCCGGCCGAGTGAGTGGCTGCTGACTCGGTTAAGCAGGGATCCACGAGCAACGGTTATGAGTCGGTTAAGTCTCTGCGTTTCTCTGTGTATTGTTTGCTGGTCAAGTCGGCTAGTAGGTTTAGTTTCTCTGCCGAGTGAGATGTAAGATGTTTGAATGGTGCCGTTTATTGATTATCAATCAAACGTGGTAGGACTCAGCTGGGTCGGTTAAATATACTCTAGATTTATGATTCTCGAGTCGTCTTTGATGGCCGGTTATATGAATCGAATCTTTTTTTCCCGTCGCCACTGAATTAATTGAAAATGATTGAAATTTAAATGCTGTTGAATATTTCATTGTTATCGTTTTAAAAAAATAAAATGATGAATAAAAATGGGTTATGACAGGATTTTTATGACCCTGTCAGTCAGAATGACAGACAATGAAAAAGTGTAGCACACTGCAGCAGTGCCACACGACAAAACATCAGTGATATAAAGAAATAACGGATGCAGTTTGAGAAGTCTGAGTAGAATAGTTAAAAAAAAAAGAATCAATAATTATCGATATCGACTGATATGAAACACTTATATCGTGATCCATTTTTCAGCCATATCGCCCAGCCCTAGTCTCTGTTCAGCCATGTTTCTGTATTAGCCTCCTGTGTACTGCTGAGTAGGGGTTGTACCATTTAGTCGACTAGTCAACTTCAATGCTGTGCCATGATGCTTTAAGCAGTTAAGAAGTCGACTACCGATCACATGACAATAACAACGTGGACGCCCCAGAGAAGACATGTCTCCGAGCCTCTGGCCTCTACAGTCACGAGATCTGAACCTAGTAGGACATCTCTGTGATGTAGGTGAGCCGAAATCTGGCCGAGTGAATATGCAGCTGACACAGAAGTGAAATGGACCAGACTCCAAAGGAAAGTTTCCAACATCATATGAAACCATGAAAACCAAGCCAAGCCAAAGGGTTTGGTTTAATAACGCCTCTCTTTCCACATTGTTTTCTATTGCAGTGGTAGCAACTGGCTCAAACAGCAGTTTTAGTTGAAGGGAAGTCTCTTCATGCTTTATGTCTCAGGTCTATGCTTTCAGTATATACACTGTCGAATAACGCAGAAAGGGACTCCTCACCTGCTCTTTAATAATGAAGCCGTACTTCGAATTTTCACTGAACGTAGTGTTCCTACTAAAGAGACACGGCAAGGCCTGTCCCTTGAGTTTGTGGTGCGTGTGTGTGTGTGTGTGTGCAGATCAGGATGTACCAGGCTTCAACTACCTCAGCTTAACCTTTTATCTTTTCACACTGACATCAGCGCTATCCATGAATGAGAAGACAGTTTCTCACATGCATGGACGTGACTTAATTAATTCAACATCATTGCCTTAAGCTGCAGTCTGGAAGAAAAAAAATATTTCAAGGACACTAAACAAATGAAAGTTTATTCAGTCGTGTTGAGCAGGTGGATCAGTAAAGCAATAATCTCGCTTTCACTGACACGACAGCAGCCAAGAAATTTACTGAAATGAAGAAATGGAGGTCTCTAGGTTAAAATTGAATGCTCAGTGGGGCCAGGAGGTCAGTATGCCACAGGGACGCTGTGACACATTGACCTTATTATGGAACTGGTTCAGGCCCAGGAACAATCTTCCAACAGTCACACCAATTTTGGGCTTGGTGCGCTCGATTGGTTGGAGATGTAAGAATCTCTGCACGCTTACCTGACCTCAGTAGCACCTGCACAGCGTGGGCTTCGAGTGTGTCTTTGTGTTTACGTGCATGTGTGTGCAGGTGGGCTACATAGTGACTCATAAACGGATGAAGCCAAGTCTCTGAAAGCCACAGGAAAGTCCAGATGCAGTTGCTTTGATGAGTGTCGTGCATTTGTGGCATTTTGCATGTGTCCAATCATTTCTATTTAGCTTTAGTCGCTCCGGCTGACTGAGCTACAATACAAGGGCTCACAGTTTGTCAGCACAGTAAATGTCACTCTGTACATCTGTCTGTTTTCTGCTCATGGTCAAGACTTGCTGTTGCATTAGCTTGAAGGCAGGTTGATCCCATTTTACTCGGGTCACATATCCTGTTGTATACAGTATGTTAGGTGCAGTTCAGTTCACTTTAATGGTATATGTTATCATTTTTTGAATAGGAAAATATACTGTCCCAATAGTTTGTTTGGGACATTTTATCAGTTGTGTTTCCGAAACGCCCCGACAAGTTTCCTGAAATTGCTCCAGTATATTACTAGTTTTCGAGACTTTCCAGAGGTTCAGTTCTATTTTCAGAGGTATAACAGCAATGTCAAATCTAGGGCTGGGCGATAAAACAATAACGATATATATCACGATAGATCGATATCAACAGAAAATATGTCTGATAATTTCACTTGAACCCCATTAGAGAAAAATAGGAAGAAAACCCAGAGCCAGAACTGCAAGTCATTCTGGGGGATGTAAGCAGAGAAGGGGCTTTAGCCTCTCAGGTTGGTGGCATCAACAACAATAACGGACGGTGTGGAGTGAAAGGAAAATGCCACAGTGCGAGAAGAATTTGTGGATAAAAAAGTAAGTGCCTTAGTTTGCTAGTGGTGCAGTCAAATGGCAATTGATGACCGGTTATATGAACCGGTTATATAAATGCTATTGAATATGTCATTGTTGTCATTTCTAAAAAAAATAAAGTGACAGGTAAAAATGGGTTACCTCTGATCAGGAGGTACACGGCAACAGTGCCATACGACAACACATCAAAGCGATTTATCCCTCGTGCTGTCCTCCTGCATGCTCCCTGTCTGTCCATTCACTTGGGGTCCCTGAGACCCCAAAGGTAGCATAAGGGATAAAGACATAACGGATGCAGTTCAGCACAATTGAGAACTCTGGGTAGTGTTAAAAACACAAATCAATCATTATTGATATTGACTGATATGAAACACTTATATCATGATACGTTTCTCAGCCGCATCGCCCAGCCCTAGTCACATCATATGGACTTGATTCTGTCATTGTATACAACTACACACACCTGCCATCATCCAAAACAGCCCACACACAGAGTACCTAAAACATACAACGCATCACTTCTGGTTACCCAGCAGTGGTTATCCCCAGCCACAAAGGCAGGATTGGGGCAGGATGAGCAGTCACGTTGGGCTCATCTTAAGCTTGAACACGTTGCCCAGGCTAAAATAGTTTCATCTATTCATACAAATGTTTCATGATGTATTCTCAGCCTTTGTCTTCAGTTAGTCACCCCATGTACCTTCTCCTCCCCATCTCTTCAGTTCCTTTGTTCTTCCCACTTTACCTCTGCACCATTTTTCTCTTTCAGGCCCCTGCAGTTTTCTGCTCTCAGTCTGTCCCGCTTGCATCAATGGTTTTCTTATAAGGATGGTTAGTGAATCACACAGTAGTTATTTTCTTTTTTTCCTGCATGACATCCCCTCTTACTACTCCCCAGCGATCCCCTGGTCTACTTACCCATCATCCTTTATACTCTTTTCCCGTCCTGTTATACCTTTTAATCCTACATACCCACGTTCATAAAGCTCTCACTTTACTAATCTAAACATACATGAATGTCTTTCTGCTTTGAAGTATTATTGTAAGTCTACACGTGCAGCAAAACACAATTTATCACTAAGGATGAAAACTACAAGTGTCTATAGCAGCTCATTAGCAACTGTCAACTCGATGGTTAAGGGTGTATGAAAAAAAATCGGATTCTCTTCCATGGCGTGACTGATTTGATTTACAACAGCCAGAAATCTGTTTCCGTTTATAATATTGTATGTTGAGACAGTGGAGGAGGAAGTAGGATCATTCCACACAGCCTTGTGTCATCTAGTTCTCCCAAAAGGCAAAACAAAGGTGAAATATTTAAACTTTTCGTATGCCGTCACCTGCACTGACCAGTAGGTGGTTTAGGCTTTTGCGTCAATTTGACACTGCAGCTAAAGCGACAGCGCAGACCCTACGCAGACCCTACGCAGACCCTAATGCCGTAACTGACATGCACATCCCCGGAAATGTAACTACAGTGCAGTACCGTAAGTGAGCCTTTAGTCAGACCACCAAACCAAACTTCCGGTAAACAGCATCTATTCCAGATGCAGCAAGGAACTTTCAAATCTTCAAGATATACAGCATCGGTAGTATGTTAGCTAACTGGCATGGTACATTGTGCACAAGCTTCTTAAGTGCAAAACTTTATTGAAAAGGGGTATAAACAAAAGAAACATTTAGTCACCATAGGAGGAAAAAAACGAATATTGACCAACTAGGGTTCTAATAACTTGTTGAGATTGTCGATGACTTGGATGTTGACACGTCACAAGGTTTATGTTCATCCATGATTATGGCACCTCTGATTAACAGACATGCTGAAAATGACCAAAAAAGGAACCCCTGAACCCTTTTGTCAAAAGTGGGGACATTCTTCAAACAGAGGCACGTTAAGGTACAAACTTTGAATGAATCACATGTCCTACCAAAGCAGCACAAAGACTGTAGGATTCCTCCAACCAATCAGATCATGATGTGCATGTAAGCAGCCATTTGCAGATACATATTACAGCTGCGTTCCCAATTACAGGTGGCACAAATCAATGAATCATACTTAAAACACTGTTAATTAATGCTAGTATGACTTCATTGCAGAATATGCACTGATTAAATCTTCACACAAGTGTAATATCCATGTGTATTGCCCAACCACAATATATGCAAATTCAAACAAACCTTGAGTGCCGATGGCTGTGTCTCCACAAGCCTTCCCTGGAAGAACTGAGCACTTTTGTCTCGTTGTACATTCAAAATTTACAAGAGCGATCATTTCAGCGTGTAAGGTACTTTGGAAATTGCTCTTGTTGTTTTCAGTTGGGCTGGAGATGTTTTTAGTGCATACAGCAGAAAGGGAGGACAGTGGTGGATGAAATACAGCATGAGCCCAATGCTTCGTAGCAACTGTCTACATGCACTGAGTTGGGCTATTAACTCGAGGACGTGCACGGGGATGCTCAAACATACACATGACGTAATATACATTAGTGGCTTCACACTGTTTCACTGATTGCCATCTGGCAGTAATACATTAAGACAGTGGCATTGCTATGAGCTGCCCACTCGTTCAGGTGAGTTAGACACACAAATATTACATAAACTGAAGGCAGGTTCCTGTCTCTCTCCGCCGCAATCACTGGATTTTGCAGAGAAACGGAAAGCAAAGAGTACTTTGCTCTGTATTAATCAAACATTGTTTCCAGCTGGAAGCCTATTGAAGCTTTTATAAATGAAAGGCCCAATTAACAAAGGTGTTCATTCATTTAGTAAGGTAGTCATGGAAAAGAGACAGAATTAGACATATATGGTCCTTTTCTTATGCCCCCTCTTTCTGATTGAGATGAAACTAAAAGCACTCAGGCATAAAAGGAAGGTTACAGTTGCGGATATAGCCAAAGGTTTCTTTTTGTGCCATGTTCAGTTGATCATTTAGACCCTTGTAAATTAGTTACCAGGGAAACAGACATGTACAGTATTCCTGTGTTGTAGATGTAACAAATGTGGTGTGTGTCATGCGTCATTCTACTGTATTTAGGATGCAAGGACAAAGCCCCGTTGCTTCTGGTTAGCAACAGGCTGCCTGGGCCCTGGATACCTTTAACTATGTAAAAGTTTGATCTAGTCCTAAATGAGATGAGATCAAGTTTGAGGCTGCATTAGATAGATGTCACAGTGACATCTATCTAATGCAGTGGGAGATAAGTGGTCAGCCTGTTCCTTCTGGTTTTATCTCTCCGCCTCACTCTGACATCTCAGCTGAAGAATCATGTGGACTTGACGCCAGGCTTTAGATAACAGGATGTGAGAACTGACTGTAAATACGGCAGAAAGATTGGTGCGTGAGCCATATTCCGCTGACCTTCAAAGTAATGACCCAGGACAGCGGTCGCGTTGAGCAGAAATGGGTTGTAAAATGCGGTTGGGGACCAGGGACAAGCTCCAAAATAGAGAGAATGTGACGTTTTTGCTTACTCTCAGCAGTGACATATGAGTCTTCTAAAGATGGTAGGTCAACAAGGGGGAAAAAAAGTACTTTACAAATGGAGTAATGTGAATGTGGTGCAATTGTATTGGTTAAAAATATTGTTGTTATGCACTGATCAGGCATAACATTATGACCAGGAGAAGTAAATAACTTGTGACAACACAATGTTGGGAAACTGCATGTTGCTTAGACATGTACCACCCACCCAGACCGGACCAGACGCCCTGACCCCAGAGAAATGACACTCCTTGATGGCAGCAGCCATCCCCAGCAGGATGCAGCCACAAGAATGGTTTATGAACAGCACAAGGTGTTGACCTGGACTCCAAATTCACCAGATGAACTGATCAAGTTTGCGGGGAAAATGATGCTGCAGAGCTGCCTCTGTCAGAATGCTGCTTTCAATGTTATGCCACATCGATGAACTCCCCAATCACCTTCACCATTTCTGAAAACATCAGCAAACACAATTCGTGAACTCGAACTGTACTGAAAATTTCAGCCAACAAAGTCGTCAGCACCTCTTGCCCCGTAAACACGACCCCATCTGAAAGCAGCAGTTTGCAATTTAGTTAGTTACATAATAAAAAATAAGCTGTATCAGTATTTAAATGAGCACAGTGTTGAGGATATGTGAGTCAAACAAAAAGACAATGAATTAAAAGTGGGTGCCCCACGTTGGAGAGCATCCCATTGTGTTATTTGTGACAGATGTTGGAGGTCCGTATCGTAATTAACGCTTCATCCTCACGCGGCTTTCGAGTCCTAATCACAGCTGAGACTCAAGCCAAACATTTCCAATTAGAGAAAAAACAAAATGAAAGCAGCACCCTGTGAAATTACGTGTAATGAGCCGTGCAATTAAGCACTGCCTCACACGCACGCAAAAGTGCACTCAGTGATGAAATGCTCACATGTTACACTTCCACTCCGAAGAGGTCTTATCTGGTGCGAACAAAAGAGACGTGCAACGTGATGTCAGTGTGACCTCCAGCTCGTCTAAGGTTATTTACAAAACTCCAAACGCTGTGGAAATGAGAAGAATACTTGCAGGAGTGTACAGATGTGGCAGAGGAGCCTCACGCAGCTGATTAAATCCTAAAGCGAGAAGAAAAAAGGTGGAAAAATTAATCAGTAAAACGGGGAAAGCGCTGAGGGGGACAAAGCAGCGGTAATGAAAAAAACGACTTCAAAGTGGAGAAAGGAACACGTGAGAATTAGAGTGGGAGGCGGCGTGATGAGTAGCTCGCAGGATATGTCAGGTTTATCATCGGGCTGTCACCTCTGCACATTGTTTGCAGAAACGCTTCAAATTCAGCGTGTTTTGGAAAAGCATGAGAACATTTTTCATTGAATCCAAGGTAAAGACTCCATAGACTCAACTATCAGCATTCAGTAAGAATATTTTTATGGTCTGGTGCAGTGTGTCTTAGGCCCTGTTCACACGAAAACGCATTTTTGCGTAAACGCAGATGTTTTTATTCGTTTTGGCCTATCGTCCAGACGAATCCCGTAAACGCATAGCCCTAAAACGCACTTTTTTGAAACCGGGTCCCAGGGTGGATAAATTCGAAAACGCACTTCTTGTGAATCCGTCTGGACAGGGGAAACCGGAGATTTTGGAAAACGATGATGTCATCGCCACCATGGCCACACCCCTCGAGCAGCCTTCCACCTCTTATATCTCGCGAAACGTCTCATAACAACATCAACAACAATGGCGGACTACATGCTTGCGTTACTGCTGGAGAAGATATTGAGCCTATTATGGTTACTAGGGCAAAATCAAATTTTTCCTTGAGTTTGGTTTCTTTGAAAGCCGATTTGTAAACAGTGCTCAAGCTTCATGCGCATGCGCCACCTCTTCCTCTCCGTTTTTGGTGAATTTCTGAAACTGAAACAGCGCCGCCTATAGACCTGGAATATGAAGTAGCGTTTTCAGTCGTGTAAAGATGGATCAGTCTGGACGCGGATATTTTTGAAACTGTGCCAGTGAAAACGGATAGGAAAAAGATCGTTTTCGTACGTGTGGATGAGGCCTTAGAACAGGGGTTCCCAAACTTTTCCATGCCAAGGCCTCCAAACATCATTAGCTTCTGGCCAGGGACCCCATTTGCAAACGTACAAACAATGCTACAAAATATGTAAAGAAACATCATCTTTTATAATGTTTTTTCCTACTTTTATTCACTAATCAATAACTAATATATTTGTTGAGCATAAGTTCTGCCTCATATGTTCTGATTATAGTTCGCCAGTAGTTCTTAATTTTTTTTTGCAGCAGTGTCCTCCATCACAGGGCTGTTGGTCTGTTCCTTCCTCTTTCTTGTCAAAAGCCTGTCCATTTTGTGCTAGCTACATGCAAGCAACATGCTAGCTGCATGCTAGTTTGAGAAGCAAAGCAGATTGATAAATGGCGCAAACCGCCAGGTCTATACAGATTATGAGGCCATGAATGTTGTTTTGACTGGCAGGGAATCAGATTGATTCCCATGGCAAATAACATTTAGGCATGATATATTATTAATAATTACATTTTATGATAATGATTTTAAAAATAATTAGATCACATTTTATGATAGTGATTAATAAAATAATATTTATAATAATGGTTAAAAATAAATCAAGGGTGGCCCCCCTAGCGCCCCCCACAGGGCCACGGCCCCCACTTTGAAAACCACTGTCTTAGAACATAAAGTAAATGGCTGTTATATTTAGGATGATTATTGGACAAACTGCATCAACTGAGGACTTCGCATTTAGAGTTTTGGAGTTTGTATCTTGCAGCTGTGTGTGTATCTGTGACTGTCAAGGGCCAGCTGCAGCTTCAGATCCCTGAAGTGAGAACATTTCCGTACTGTCAGACTTTTTGGCTAGCTCTTAAAAGGCTTCGGGTTCAGAGGCGGTTGTTGTTCCTCAGATGTCCCAGTTGTATGTTAATTTGAACGTGCAGTTCCGTTTTGCAATGCCATCATTACATCAATCTTGTGTAATTGACCAATCACTAGGCCCTGCTCCACTTAGTTAAACTTATCATGGCTTTCCATTATAGCCCTGCACATTATCAGTTTATCCACTCAAAACTGAGTGGGTGAGCTGCCTATGTGCAGGACTGTGTGCCCTCCAAATTCACTAGATCCCAAACTGATCAAGTATGTGTATGATACAGGTCCCTTCCCTCAACCCAAAGGACTCAAAGACCACCACTAACAACATTAGTGTTACCCGACACCACAGGACACCCTCAGAAAGCCCATGTCCATTCTCTGATGAGTCACAACTGTTTTGGAGGCACAAAGGAGACCTGCACAGGTCATAATGTTATGGCTGATTGGTATAATCTGGATTCGTTTTTTTTTTTACTATATGAAACGCCACTAGCCTGGTGTAGCCAGCCCGAAATCTCCACTTCACACTTTCATATGAGTCTAGCAAAACGACATCAGTTTCATTTTGTGGGGTGTTTTAACCAGTTATGTCAAAACACATTCAACCCGATGGCACTCAAGTGACGATGTTGCTTTTACTCTTCTGTCCATCACCACGTAGAGCCCGCCAAAACAATTTGATCGACCTGACCGATCTGCTGAGGCACAATCAGTTCTACAACGGAGCAACTCCAACCTTCCCCACAAGAAGTTTGTTGGTTTGGAAAGTTTGTTCTGGCTTTCAGGCTAAAACACACACACTTTTGTGATATTTATTGGAGACAATGGCAGTAGAGGGAATAACAGAGTTGTGTCTTCCAATCCAGAGTCCCAGCTGTATTTAAGACTGTGGACACTACTGGTATTAGAGCCCACCTTGGACTTGTTGCCTAACAGGCATCTGATCAGTCGGTGTGCAGGGATGGTGTTTATTGATCAGTCAGTTATTAGTGTCTTTTGATGTTTCACGTAATGTGGAATATACTCTCTGAGTGCATTTCTATCCGATGAGCCTGTACAGCATTTCTTTTTATACCTTTTCTCAGTAACTGAACAAACAACGAATCTCCTCCCACTCTGCCCTCACAGACGGAGGTCAGCTTCAATGGAACAAATAGATTCGACTGGGTGCATGCATTATCAATCTGTCCGTATGTGGAGAAGAAGCCGGTAGAGCAAACAGCATATCAGACAGCATATTAAGCATCACCTGATCTTCTCCCTACATATGGAGATCAGGTCATCGGGAATCTGATGCCCAGTGACCTATATATAAGGCAACAGAGTACTGATCAGCTTATCCTGTCCGCATTGGAAGCTGCGGTGGTCTAAGCTGAAGCTGTCAGTCAGACTGAAAAGGTCAGTAGTAATCACAGACCATGATAACAAGAACATGTTGAGAAAAAGAAACCAACTGAGGAAATCTTAGTTTCACGCATTGACCAACATACCTTTTTATTGTATTTTCATTTTTGGATTTCTACAAGAGCTTTATTTATTTATTTATTTTATGAAATCGGCCTGTATATTAAAAATTATTAAAAAAAAACAACCACAACATTAATAACAATTTATAGTGTATTGATCTCACACGGGGACATTATTTTTCTGCGTTTGCGCCATCAATTTGTTTACACAGTAGTGTGTACATATGTAGTAGACTGCACCTTGTGTAAAAAATTGAAGGGTTAGGTGCTTGCTTGAGGAATCTCAACCATGGACATGGAGGGGATGCGACCCTATGACCCTTCGGTGCCAAGCTGCTTCTCCTACTATGCGCTATGTTGCAACTCTCCATTCATTAATTTTCTGTAACAACTTGTACTCTGGAGGAGGGTCATGGTGGGAACTGGCGCCTATCCCAGCTGTCATTGGGCTAGAGGCGGGGCACACTCTGGACAGATTGCCAGTCTACTGAAGGGCCACAACTCTCCGGTTAGGCTATTTATGTTGGCCAAGCCACGCGCCAGTTAGTAATGTGAAAATGAATGCATTGTAATGTAACAGCCCTGTATTAAATCATAGCTTCGTAAAAGTTGTGGTATTTAAGAAAGTGGGTTACGCTAAATAACGGAAAAACTTTACTAAACAACTTAATCCAGTTTAACAGCACCTCAACCTACACAATGATCATCTAGCTGTGTTACCACTTCTCTTATGCTGTTTCAGCAACAACTGAACAGGGAGATTTAGTGCAGGACTGTTATGTTAGAGTGCATTTGTTTTCACTAGTGTATCTAATAAACTGAGTGTAGATAATAACGTGGCCGTGTTTCAGCCCCATAGTGCTGTTTGCAGTTTAAACTAATTTACAACATTTCAGCTAGTTTTTAACCAAAGCACAGCTGCTAATCTTTATGTCTGTGTCATTCACAACTAGACTTTAACTCTGTTAACTCTGCTGACTGCAGAACCACGATTCGAGAAATAACAAATACAACTGCTTTATTGTGTTCGACAAAAAAAAAAAAACATGGCCTTCGTACAGTACTGATGGCAGAGCACAAACATCTTGGTAAAGTCACTAATCCTGCATGTCAGCAAAGCAGGGAAGAGCATGGGAAAATAAAAGTTTGTGTACTGATGAAGTGGAATCGGTGGAATACCCAGGGTTTAGGTGGTCTAACTGGGGTCTGTGTAATCCCCAAGTCAGATGGGCTGTTCCGACATCAAGCGAGCCACAACAAGCAGGTCATCTTTTTTCTTCCTGCCAGGCCTTGCCTGACTTAGGGGAAAATATGATTACTGCCAAGCAGATGGCCAGACTGAGAAAACTGAAACCAGGGTTTCGACAATCACTCATTTTGCTTTGAATGCAAAACTGTCGTCTTTGTTGTTCTGCACTGGTGTGTTTTATCACTGTAGTAACCAAGATATACAAAGAATAGAAATGTATTCCACATGCTGCTAATCAAACTAAGAAGAGTTTAGTAAAGTGCCAGAGAGTACTTAACAGTGTTTATGAACAATGGGGCTCAATTGTAATAGTCATGCAGGCTTGTTAAAAACCATGTCGACTTACTGTTATGTTTGTTTTGAAGTCTGCCTCGTCAGAAATTCACTTTACGCGGCTTCACCTCAAATGACTGTGATAATGAAGATAACCGAAGCAGTAGCTGGCCACAGTCATTAATCGACTCCTCTGCTGTACATATGTATTTGGTTGATCCAGGTAACTGATATTTAGATATGCATTGAGGACTTCAACGAATGACCGAAGATTCAGTCCCTTGCTTTCATGTTTTTATTCACTGGACTCAATTACACTGATTGCAAGGGCATCATGACCTCAGATGTACCCACGCGGTGTAGGCTAAGGTCTACGTATGTGAGTCACGCTGCAATGGAAACCATGTGAAGATTGCTGTTGTCTTTGGAATGGGCTTTGTCTGTGGTTCGCATCCATATGCCTTGTTGAAGCGTTTGAATTAAATATTTATCTTGAAAACAGAAAATTATTGTAATTGGTAATATGGGAAAATACCTTATCACAGTAATGCAGAAAATGATTAGAGTACCATAAATCACTGCATAGAACTTGTTAAACTTCATAAGAAAACCATAAACGCAGATGAGGAAGCTAAGTTTGACTAAAATGCTTCTGCACACAGAGGGCAGTGTTATCAAGGACTGGCCTGAGTGAATCAACAGTCTGGAATTGTTTAAAACAAAGAAAATAGGTCATTGTTATGTCCTTAGTTAAACTGTACAAGGTGACCGCTGACTGATGACGTGTCATGTCATGAAATTGCATATATTCATTTGGTGCATTTCATCTGTTCATTCAGAGGTAGCAAGGACATACCTCAGACGGGCTATTGAGTGTATAAGGTCTAGCTATTTAATAAAAGACCTGACATCCTTTCTGTTAATGAGCAGTTCATCCGACATTGGCAAAAGACAAAAGGCCATGGACACAAGGGCCAAGGAGATCTTCTTGACTAGACGGCAGAGATATCTGTGAGCCACTTCATGTCCTATATCTCGTATGTCACCCTTTCATGCATGTCGAGAATTTAGTTTACCTTCCGTAGATCCAGGTCTGAACAAAATTTCATTGCAATCCTTCTAGTGTGCCTTAAGTTCCACTGAAATGGACCAATCAGCTGAGAAAGCCAACAGTGTCTATCCCTGGAGCTACAAGGATGGCCAATATCCCTGTCTCAAAAGCCTCCTGCTTACGATTCATAGAAATGTGTTTCCATGTGCTCTGAGCATGTACTCCCAGTGTCTTCTGCACTGCGGTAGACAAAGTGTCCGCTGAACCATAGATATTTAAATATTCAACGGTGTTTGTTTTTAATTGTGCATGCGTGCATGTGATCCATCCATGTTCTTGTTCTCTTTCTCATTAATCTAGGACGGCACAGATTGACTATTAATACACTTGGCTCTGCCCGTGTGCAGATTGTCCTTCATTAAAGACGGCTGTACATTAATACAGCGGATAAACTGTCAGCTGCTGATCCGGCCGACAGATGCAGTCCAGGCTTTCTCCCCAGAGTGTTGCACCACTACTGCGCCTATTCCAAAAGTGCCATTTTTACGCTGCCATATTACATAAATTGTGTGTTTGGTTACTATATTGGTGTGTCTATTGTAGAAGAGAGTGTGATGGGGTGAAGATGAGGTGGGGCTACTTAAAGCCAAATTTTCCCATTTGTGCTCCTCAGATGTTTTTCTCATTTTGGATGACGGCAGTCCCTCCACCTGAGATGCCTCCTTAATGTTTCGGCTTTAAGCCAATTCAAGTGCCTGCTTCTCATTTAAGTGACCTGAAAGCAATGCGTGAAGAGCCTGTTATCTAACGTTTGATTGAATTTGTCCTTAAGAGTTCTGCCAGTTCTGCCCATGTGGGCCCACTCCACTCTATCCGTGCCTTCTGTTATTTCCATGGCTTGATTGATGATTAAAAAAAAAACACAAGTAGTGAGTATTTTAAGTGCACTCCATCACCCTGCGGATGGTCGCAAATCACGCACCATGATTGTGTGTGAGCTTGCTGTCCCGTCGCTTGCTCAGAATACAGTGTACTGGCAAAAATAGCCTGCTGATGTGGTGCGTTGAGAGCACGTGGCGCGTTGCCATCAAGACGTGTTGCTGCATTTCAGATTATCCACATGTATCTCTTGTAACAAACATCTTGTATGTAGTTGGAAGGGATGATGGAAGGGATGATGGAGAGCACTTTTTTCCCTTTTTCCAGGAATGATTGAGAAGCTGTAGCACAAGAAGTACAGTAACATTTTATATTGCAAGCAATTTCCCTTTTCCATATATGAGAACAGTTTCCTTGAATGGTTACATAATGCACCTCCTCTTCTTTTTGGCATCACTCAATGCTTGTGTCGCCAGACCACAGGGACAACTCTTGATTGTTCTGTCAGACCTCATCTCCTACCAAAATGAAAAAGAAATCCAGATTGAGGAGAGAAAGTGTACGCAGCTGCTGTTAGCTGTGAGTAGAAAAATAGAATTAAGACAAAAGGTGCTAACAGGAATAGGCCACTGATTTTATTAGCTGACCAAGTCGCAGCAGCTAATGTTTTTGTTAGTTTATTTAGTTGAATATTTCCTGTATTTGTTTTGTCCTGTTAATATTGCCCATTACATAATGTGTTCCTGGCACAGGTTACGCTTCTAAAGCTCCTATGAAGTGTCCCATAAAATACGACTCTTTCCACATATTTATCCCACCTCTCACAAGGTTACACCCCCTAGTGCAAAATGCCATGAAGTATGGTGAAATCAGAAGAAGAAGTTATTTGGAGATTTACTGAAACAGTTTACCAAATGTGTTACTGAAACACCTGATTTGTTTTTTGTGTTTCTAGTATTGTGTTGCCTAGTACAAACATGCTTTCTCCTTATTTTTGTAATGCAAATGCGCTCATAATGGGCATGTGGACGAAAAGCAACATTAAATATAGTATCATCTCTGCTTTCACAGACCTGTCCTGGCAGCCTAATTACCCTTCATGGTTCTGGCTCATGCGCCAGAATCCTTGGAGAACAGAGTGGGGTAATTAACATATATAGCCTGGGCCTTAATTGCGTTGCAGTAGTACTCTGTCTTTTAATCACAACTGTCAACAATCTTTTACTTCCTGTTCCTTCATGTCAGAGGACTTAGGTTAAAATTCTCTGGTCAGTTTTTCTGAATCTGGGTTTGTTTTTGGTAAACCTTCATCAGCTGTAGCTCTCATTTCACTTGAGCTCTAAGCAGAACCATTTGAGTGGGTGTCATGGCACTTTGCAAAGCTGAGTTTCTTTTTTTCTCGGCATATGGAGTACGTTTCCTCTCACCTTTATTCATTTTCCTTATCTTTTTTTCCTTGCCTCTACTGAATATAGAAAGAATATTACCATGGCAACATTGGCTCTTCTTTTTTTTCCAGTGTATTTCATTCATCTACGCACTTCCTCAGCCCACAGTCATTGGCAATTTGAAGTTTGTTGGTTCATAAACAACTCTTTTCAGTCAGTAATGTCACAGACAGGTTTGCCATATGGACAGGCAGGTCAGACCCTTTTTCTGTTGCATAACTAATAGATGTTGAATAATTTCTATTTTAAGGTGGTGTATTTTGGAAAATGCAACTGTGACAAATACAGCAAGATCTTTTGTCATCAGTCCTTGCGGGATTTGTATGATGCAACATTAAGCGCTGAAAACTATTTACAATCATCAAGCATCAGCAAGAAAGTACAGCTGCTTTCTGTGTCAGGGACGTAAACAAAAGAACAAAGTGACCAGATAAGTGCCATGGGGCAGAACAGTAAATAATACACAGCAGGCCTTTGACTCTTTGTAGTGGTAAGCTTTACAGAGGCCATCAAGGATAAACATTTGTGTATTGTACATATTTAGAATCATAGGATAAATTAGGTCTTTATGGCTGTGTTGGTTCAGAATAATCAGATCCAGAGTTTTGTTCTGTAATCCAGGATTAAATCCCATGGAAGACACGCACTACCAGTATAGACATTCATTCCATTTCATTGTGCTTAGATTCCTGTCAAAGAGTTTGAAGCACAGATATAAATCTGATATAATCTGATATATTAAGGTTAATTCTAACCTGTTATAGTAACAAGGCATGTCACTAATGGAGCAATTTATGGTACTCAGTGAACACCTGTGATTGAACCAAACATTACTCTGGCCTCATGGAATTTATGAACTCAGAATCACTTGGACTTTACATTGGAACCTCAGACAGGGGTCCTTTCTACCAGTCTGTCATCAGTGGCCACTACAGAGTGTCTTAACACAGGAAAAGATTAACATTAGGAACTTTATGGCAAATGTGCAGTAAAACAGAATTAAATCCTTGTTAAACTCTGAAGAACCCAAACACAAGACAAAGAAACCAGGAGTCAAACAGCCTTCCTGGCTGTTAACTAGATTCCAAATCCTGAAAATTGTCAGACCTCAACATTGAGCAACGATGGTTAAAATTAGCTCTGCATTGCCAGACTCAGTTCTTATCAGAATATGAGTCTGGTAACCAGGTGTGTTTAAACTGGAAAAACGAAAACGCAATTGGATAGCTCTGCAACAAATCAGAGCCATTTGGTTGTAAACAAGAAAACTTTCTGCTGCAAAACTCATATACGCAGGGAAGGCTTCCAGACTATGTTCTGGAAAGGTCATTTTAGAATACAGTCCTGTTGCGCTGTTATGCAACACCCTGGTTTGATTCGCTTTCTGTTGTCACACAAGGCTACCACTTACGCTTTGGTCATAATTAAACCAAATTTCTTCATTTTCTTTTTTGAGTTGGATGTTTTGGTTGAATGGGGAAAAAAACATGTTAAATAGAAGCTAATAGGAGTTTGTCCCCATTTGTACATGGAGATGTGCTACAAGATTGCAATCCCACTGATTAGATGCTCTGTAAGATTCATCCTCATTGATTTTTCATCAGTCTCTACCATATTCGTTGCGGAGTAAAGCTGGGCTGATGTTTCTTTGGTGTTTTTCTTAAAACTTTTAAGTTTTCAAATTTTTTAACAATAATTTCACATGGCCCTTTTGGTTTGTTTGTAATTGGAGCTTGTTCTTTTGACGGAGAGCTTCTGAAAATATTTCATCTTATTATCAGCTACTCCTGTAGTCTGAACACGATGTTAGTCACCCATTTACTTAATGACCTGTCCATCCAGCCAGTGTTTGCATTCACTAAAATACACAGTCACTAGGTTAGCTTGCTTCTGAAGCTAGTTTGGAATCAGAAGATTCAGTATTTCATTCAGTTTTTTTGTCTTGCTCTCTGAGGTGCTAATCCGTACTGAGATCGATAATAAACCAGCCCTTTAATGAAGATATGATGACTAACACTCGCAAAAAAGCAAACCTCCTCAAGCTGAAAGAAGGCTTCCTGGATGGGTGGTTGGGGTGTCATGAAAGAATTGTACTGCTTGTGAATTGCTGAAATAAACGGAAATGAATCCCTGAATCACATACTCTCTGCCTTTGTGAGAAAAAGCATCTGAACAAATTGAAAAATCCACAGTCATCTCCAAGTCAAAGCTTCCACTCAATAGCCATAACAGTCTGAACCAAAGCATCGTAAATAAGAAGTAGGAGGAAGTAAACAGTAGCATAGCTAGAAAACAAATTGGAGTTTTTCTAAAAGATAATATAGTAAGATAAAGTTTGTGTTTAATTATCGCCCCACTTAGCGGCCTAGGTTTTCATGGCATTTTATCACCTTTCAGTTTAGGCAGTATTAGTCTTAAAGTTTGGCTTTAACATCAACATATATGCACAAACCAAAAGTATAATATAAACTGTGGAAAGTGTTTGATTGACAACCTGCGCTATTAGCTTACCAGAGAGAGAAAAAAAACGTCAGCTTGTAAACTCCTACTGAACAAGAACAAGAACAGTAAAAGTTAGGGCTGATGCTAATGACTCGAATATGTTGATGCTGAGTGATAAATTAAATAGATGGTTCGGTAATTTATAGGAGCTGCTTCCACCAGGTGGTAAGACAAACCTAAGGTGTGTGCGCGCTCCGTGAGAGAAGGAGCGGTAAACGAGAGAGGTGGATCGAACTCCTGTCAGTGAAACACCGGGGCTTCAGGTGCGCGGCCATGCTTGATGTGTTTCCACTGTCATATGGCTTTCTTGTGCCACAGTGCCTACACACCATCACAGTTTTATCCACTAACCTCTTTCTTTTATCATTATATTTGACAGGGACAGTGGACTGAACATGCGCACAACTTATTTTTTTTTTTTCTTTTTTTTTTAATAAATAAATCCGCAGATCACGTGTGTGCGAAACCGAAAATATTGAGCCGAACGGATCACGGATCAATAATGATCCTTCGCACCACTGTTATTGGGGGGTTAAGGCGTAAGTTTATACTAGCTGTATGTCTTAAGGCCCATGAGCGATATTATGCCACTGCTTTGATGCTGTTATGCAACATCCTACTTTGATTCATTTTCTGATGTTACACAAGGCTGCCAGTTTCCATGCTTTCATGTTAATTAAACCAATTTTCTTTCTTTTCTGACTGAGGAGAGTGCATGTGGGGGAAAAAATGGAATGAAATAGGGATAGTTGGCCCAATTAGCACTACACTGTAACTCCTAGATCTTCACATATTTATTATAAGTAGATTAACATTTACTTGCACAAGATATTCCCGCCTTTGCAAATATTCAGAAGAACACAATATTCCTCTAGTTGTTTTCATGGCTAATGAAAGTTTCCACTAATAGTTCTGTTTGCATGTGCCAGGTGGAATATGCTGTTTACATGGCTGTGGCCAAAAAAACTGTAAGAATACAGGTCAATGCTAGGTATTTAAGAAACTAAATTGCCATTTCAAATCCAACTTCAGGCTACAGTATGACTTATCAGCATGACTTGTCTCACATTTCTTGTTTTGTTGCCATTTGGCAGGTGGCGAGATGGGAGCATCGTACTCGGCGACTCTCCAGACTCTTTGGAAGCCCCCACTTGGCCTGTTACTGCCTGGGCTTTGTCATCATTCTGCTCAACGTTTACCGCAGCCACAGGTGAAACACCCATGCTACCTCTGTTATGCTCTCAAATTACCGTTTTTTAAAACCTTGACCTTATTTCTGGCATAAAATACAATCATTTATTCACTCATAGAACTATGGTGTAATTTGGAGTCGTTCGGATGATACAGTGGTATGCAAAAGTATGGGCACCCCTCTAAGATTTCATGATAATTTGCTCTAACTTTATAAAAGAAGATCACAGCAACAAGATTTGATTTCCTACAGAGATGTAGACAAGGCAATTGCTGGCTGTGCTTGTCCTAGGTTCTTTTTCAGAGTGTGGCAACATGGGGGCATCGAAACAATACTCCACTGAACAAAAAACTAAGACAATTCATTATCATGAATTAGGAGAAGGGTACAAGAAATGATCAAGAAGGTTTGGGATGTCTATTTCCACAATCAGGAATGTGGTGCAGAAATGGAAGGCCACAAGAACAGTCCTTGTGAAGTAAAGATGTGGTAGGCCAAAAAAAATACTGGAAATTCACAGGCAAAGGATGGTTAGAATGGTCACAGACAAGCCACAGACCACCTCCAGAGAACTACAAGAACATCTGGCTACTGATGGTGTAGTTGTTCATCGTTCCACAATCCAGCGCACTTTGCACCAGAAAAAGCTCTTTGGAAGGCTGATGCACAAAAAGCCTTTCCTGAGTGTTCGTCACAGAAGAGTCGGATGAGGTATGCAAAAGCACATCTGGACAAGCCAGAAGAAAAAATACTGTGGTCAGATGAGACTAAGATGGAGTTATTTGGTCAGAACAAGAGGAGGTATGCATGGTGAAAAAAACACACTGAATTCCATGAGAAGAACTTATTGCCTACTGTGAAATATGGTGGAGGGTCCATCATGTTATGGGGCTGTGTGGCTAGCACAGGGACTGGAAACCTTGTTAAAGTTGAGGGCCACATGAATTCCTCTCAGTATCAGCAGATTCTTGACAAGAATGAATCTGTGACGAAGTTGAAGCTACGCCGGGGTTGGATTTTTCAGCAGGACAATGATCCCAAGCACTGTTCAAAATCCACCAAGGAATTCATGCAGAAGCACAAGTACAATCTTCTGGAATGGCCATCCCAGTCCCCAGACCTTAACATCATTGAAAATGTATGGATTGATTTGAAGCAGGCTGTTTACGCACAGAAGCCAAGAAACCTGACTGAACTGGAGGCATTTTGTATTCCCCTTTACAGTTAAGTAGTTCAAAATGTGACCACTTTATTCAGTCACCAGGGCTAACACTGAACAAGCTGTTGATGCTGAGTCCCTCCAAAAGAGTAGGTATGAGATTTCCAGTTATATATTAAAAGCCAGATGGAGCGTAAAGCCCTCCAGACTCTGAAGGGGCTTGGCCTGATTTTTCTTTTTACTTTACCCTGCCCACCCTAAACCGCTGACTCACTCTGTAGAATGCGGAATGAAATCACTCCTTGCATAAATTGTTCTCATTTACCCAGATTTGTTTCTACTTGCTTGTTAAACTGCTTTCTCCAGCTGAGCAGCATTAATAAACCTTTCATCATTCTAGCATACATGACCTTTATCCGCTTCACCCTCATCCTCTTCTTTTACTCCCTTTCACCGGCGTGTCCTATATTCTGCTCTTCCGCTCTTCCTTCCTCTCTTTCCTATCTGTGCCCAAGCTTCTATATGTGGCAGTGTCACCTCCACGTCTTCCAGCATACCACGCCCCCCACACCTCCCACTATACATCAAAATGGTGGCAAAGACTCCCCAACAAAGTCACACGTTTACAAGATTTATTCTCCTCTCTCAAAGGATGTGTGATGCTTGTTGCTGGGCAACAAGCATTTCGAAACAAGTACCTTTTGAATCAATTAATCGTCTTTCCAGTTGTCTCTTGTGGCTCACACAGTGCAACATAAGTAACTAAAACTAGCTGAATAAAACAATTCATTCAGTCCATTCAGAACAGAAAATGTGAAGGAAGTTAATGAATGCCATGACCCAGTTAATTCAACCTGTTCGTACTCATGTGAAAGTTTGAAAAGGGAAATATCCTGTAGCATGAATACTTTCAGATTCCTCATTGCACAGTAATGGTAAGACATTGTAATAGTTTTTCGTGTGCTCTCTTTCAAAAGCACTTTCTTCCATGTACTCGGAAATGCCTCTGCAGACTTCCAAGGAAATTGAAGTAAACAGCTTTTGTTGTGTCTGAGGTGTTTTGACAAGTCTTGATATTGAATACTAGAGACAAACTGTACCAACTGTTTTACTTTCGGTGTAAGTTTTGAAAGACGTCGGCAAACACCAGGTAGCGAAGGGCTGGCAAATAAATTCTGTTTCTTGCATTCTTGGCTGCACAACAAACATTGGTCACAGGAATTGTCCATTCTTTGAGTGGACTCACATTGTTCCAGATGAATCACTGTATTTTTAGCTGTGCTATTGTAGATATCATTACTGGATAGATTATGTTGGGTACACGTCAACTTGAACACTCTGCAAAGACTACAGCTAACAGCAACCAGCATGTACTGAACTTTCTGCACCTGAGTAAAAAGAAGTAACTCCGTAATACTCAGTATTGTCATCAAAAATAGAAACCGGCACAGCTAGAGAGCTAGGACGCTGGAAAGAGGTACAAACAAAGGTGCGAAAGAGTGGGCATCTCTGAGTCACGCTGGTCAGTTGGTCTTCGGTTTCTTCATTCCAGATGGTGATGTTGAAAATATGTCACAGGGCTGAAAATGAAGCACAGTTAGATTAGCCTTCATAGAGAGATCACTCTGACTCGTCAACTTGTCGAACAGCTGAGCTCCGCTGCAGAATTGACTTGCTCAGTTGGCTGAAAAGCCGCTGTGGGAGGTACCACTAGCAGGTCATATCCGTTTCATAAATTTAGCTGATTCACATTGGATATAATTGTTTTGCTCCCTATGTCATCAGGAACATGCCACACATGTAACCATAACGACCGCAATTATTCTGGAAATGAATAGGCAGCATTGGCATGTACACAGATGAATAATACCTTTATCACATGGGTATATTATTGTCTTTGTACTGTCAACAGCAATCTGGACAAGCCACGTCATTTCAGTTGGTGATTAGAAGGTTGCAGGTTGGACCCCTGTTAAAAACTGTTTGTTTCTTGTGTTTTTCCCAAAGCCATCTCACAAGGGGAATGCTTGCCAGAATGAAGCACGATTGATCTCCCAACTATTCGGTCCACTCTACTGCTCAGTGGCAGTTTAATTTACTTCCAGTTTAAATAAGACCAAGCTGTTTTTGTCTTATTAGACTGTTTTGCTTAATGAGCTGGAAAGCAAGGCATTGCTGCGCTGTGGTCTTTTGTGGATTTCTTTTCCCGTTAGGTCAAAACACTGAACCAACTTCACCACTAATCTATCTTAGTTTGCTCAGTTAACTCTGAGACAACAATATTCACATACTTTGATAAAGGTTGACCTCGTACCAAGCAGGGTCACCATGTTTGTCTCTTGACACAAGCAGCACATAAAGCAGCAGAAAATCATTATTAATGTTACCAACTCCAGCCGACCAGACAGAGACATTGACCATCAGACTAAATGTTAATTTACAGCTTTATTGTTGTGCTGCTAAATTGTCCGCCTAATTGGCTTCTACACTGACTGATTTCACAAGTATGCTGATTAGTTGACTGATCTTTTTATAGCCCTGCCAGAAATATTGAGTGACACAGAGAATATAGTGTGTATTTTTATCCACTAAGCACACAGCAGTGATGCTCTCCACTGATTACGCTCCACAGTGAATCTGTAGGGAAAGCTCTCAGTATTTGTAACAAGTCTATTTTTTAATTAACTTCCTGCATTTAATCGTCCTCCCCTGCTATAAACAGGAAGCCTAATGAAATGGGACTCACACATTCAGAATAGTAAATGTAAAAATGGGAGTGTTAAAAGCAACAAGACGGAAACGTGTTAAAAAAAAATATTTAGTAGGAACCTCCTTTCTTTCATTCTTAAGAATATGAGAGTTAGTCATCATGTATGGCATGTACATGTTGGTATGTATACATGGTATGTATCCATAGCTTTTCTGTGAGATGACAGCCTGTATAAAGAAAATAGAAGCTGTGACAGTTGCCCAACAATTGCTGAGCTTCGAAGATTTTGCCATTTGCTTGGCAATTGAATTAAATGTTCATTCTGCATTACTCCTGCAAAGGGTCCAAGTCCTAAGGCTTGTGTCAAACCCACTGCTGCTTACTGTAATTTGACTCAAATTGTGAGTTTTCCTGGAATTTTCCAAGCAACGTCCTTCTAATTCCTTGAATAATGACATTTGCTGCAGGCATGACTGTAGTGATTACAGGTTAACTTTAGTACATCACAAACCTCCTGAGAGGGCCTTGCATGACACTTGACATACATTCAGACACGGAAGTTGCCGTTGCTTGTTGGTCACACAGTGACTTCCATACTGTCAGGGTCAACAGCAATGACAAGAAGATGAAAAGAGGCAGCTAACCTCAGAAACACCCCTGGTTCTTTGTCCCTGCAATTGGAGTTAATCATGGTCCAATTTGGCACCACAGCTCAGCACGTTACCATAGCAGCCGCAGAAAACACAGCAAAGGTAATTATACAGAAGCCGATTGTGCTTGCACTGCCGCTACTGCAGCCGAGATACTGTGGATGGATCAGTTACTGGAGCAGCAACAGCTTCAGTTTGATCCTCCAGTCTTGGACAATTAGCAGAGGATATTAGTGCTACAGGCCTGTATCTCTCGCCAAGGTAAATGGAGGGGCAGCAAACTTCCTCTGCTGTAATGGAAAAGGTGCATTTCTTCTGCTCTTCCTGCAGAAGACCTGAGCTACAATAACTGCATTTTCTGCAACAGGTCTTGGTCTTTATTTAGTCCCACTTCACCTTGAGGGAATGGACACATTAAAGCAGGAAAAATAATTTCCTGACAAACACATTGGACTGGTAAGGACCCAGAGTTGGGTCCAAGGACTCTAGGCAAGGAAAAACTTATTTTAGGCGCTGGGCACGTAGGTCTCTGCAATGCTATGTGACAGAAATGATGGTGTGGTCGCTGTGAATGGCCTTAGGAGGGGATCGTGTCTACATTTATGCAGAACGTCTGCAAAATACATTATTTACTTTATCAAAGCAGCAAAGTGGATAAAAATGACACTCAAGATGTAGCACTATGTAGCTGTTTAAATTCTGCAAAAACATAAGAAATGGGGCAGGATGAAGCAGCGATGAGTTTTGTATGTGTATATTCATATTCCATATGGAAGAAATTGCTTTGCTTTTTCTTTTTTTTCAACTTCCTTTGGGCTTCCACTCTGAAACGTCCTACCTTGATCCCTGTCCTCCTCGTCCTTTCATCTTTCTTTGTAATTAGACTTTCCATTTAGTATTCTGACAGGTTCAATGGCTTTAATGTTGTGGCTACATATATTTTGGTTGACTGTGTAATGTTATGCATTAGCCCGAATGGGGCATCTATGCTTTTAACAGGTACTCATTCATAAACAGCAGCATAAGTCAATGACTCCCAAAGGCTGGCATATATCATCAGATGAATTAAGACAGCAGGCAGAGTACATGAAGCCAAAGTCATTGGGCTTGTGTTGTATGTTGGACATATTTTGGGTGAAATAGACCCTTTCACTGTGTTATCTACGACAGGTACACAAGGCACTTGTAAGACACCAGCATCATCTTCCGTCCCCAGCCAGGAGATTCACATTGACTTATTCACACAACTACAAGAGGTCGCCCGCGTTGGCTGTTTTAAACCCCTTACACAATCTATCATTATTGTTTTTCTGGTGAGGTTGGGCCGGATTTTTAAAGAAAGCATTATATATTTCTAGAACTGTCCGGGCCACGTCATTAGTTGTGTCAGTTCTTCCAGCAGTCAGTCCCTCAGACCCACTAACCTCCTGCCCACGTCTCCGTCCACCAGATTCCCTTTTCCATCTCTGTTCCAATCCATCTCCCAGCAGTGCGCCTTGCCAGACCACCTTACTTAACAGACATCCCAGCAGTCGCTTTTTGTGTCTGACGTTTCAAAGCACCTTGCTCTATCACATTACACTTCCTGCTACCTTTGACAAAGGAAGCTCGCCATACGACTCACAGCACAGACCCGGTGACCCAGTTTTCTCTTATTAACCCCAAGCCTAGTTTTCATTTACGAACGATTTTCCTTTGCAGGAAAGCAAATTGCTCTTCGACGCAAACCCACAGGTGTGTTAATGCACCTATGTGTGCGTTTGTTCAATTCCACAAAGATTGAACTTTTAAACCCTGTGACCTGATGATGTTTCTAAGCAGAGTGCCTAGGAAATTGTAGAATGCATAAAAGTCAAACATAAATAATGTGATTTTGTTTACGTAATGTCAAATGTCACATTCACTGTGGCATCATTATATTTTTCACTACATACATGAACATTATATAGAATCTGGTTTGACTCAATGTAAACTGCAACAGTGGGTGGAAGAATAGGACATTTTGACTTAGACCAGGTCAGAGCAGTTAAGAAGTACACCCACAGTGTGAGGATGTTCATGCAACTTTTTTTGTGGCGTAGCAATGTAGGTTGAGACTGTTACAGCAGTGGTTTGAATGAACATCAGACATGTTTTACATTGGCAGCCAGCACTCTGCAGGTACCGTCTTTTCATTGGGGCCAAACCAAATTGAGCACCTGTTAAAGCGGACGCCGGTCCTTTCAGGAACACACAATGCAAAATTAAAATGCTTTCACTGTGAAACCGCTCTTACACAACAAGCCAGTGCAGATTGCAGTCGAGTCTGACGTCAAGCGAATTTTGTTACACTCGGACAAACAAGTATAGCGGAGACCTGAGTACCCAGATCCTCTCTTCCTAGACAGGAAGTGAAGTGGAGGAAGGAGATAAATGGGGCACACCTGTGAAAAATCTCTCTCTAAACACAAGCAAGCTGCATGGAGGAGAACAAAGGAGTGAGAGGAACCAAAAAGAGAACTAAGGGACTATCCAGTTTTTTGGAAATAATATGTTTAAAAGTAAAATAATTAGTTACGTATTTCAAAGAAACAAACAAAGATTAACCAAAAACTAGCTGGATACACCTAAACTATTTGGAGGAAGCTGCCGGTGAATTACAAGGAGTCTGTCGTATTCCAGTGGAAAAGGATTTTTTTTTGGACTGACTCTCCTGGCTTCTTATATTCCTGCTCCTTGCACACCACTCCAGATCACCCCACAAAAAACCAAACTGATCTGTACTGGACTGTTTTCATTTAAAAAGGACATTCAAACATCCGAGTCACTCATTCATATATGGACATTTTGGATTTTCTTTTGAAAGTTGAAGAGTGAAAGTTTAGTTTGACATATTTTCTTGTTATTATAATTGGTTGTTATTTTGACCTGATTTTGAATTGATGGAAATTTCTGTTTGATTTATGACCCTTTTAAGGAAATGTGTTTGGGTTTAATTGATAATTTGATCTGGTCTTCATGTGTATGAGTTGTCTAATTTAAATATACCTAAACTTGAAGTTACGGAACTATCCTGAAACTGGTTGTGTTTATTTTTTATCCTTTTTGTAGCATGGGTATTTATGGAGTTATCCAGGCTTTCTTGATTTTGGCAGGTTGAAATTATAAATTTACTCTCCTGCCTGGCGCCCAATTGTAATTTTGTTAAGCCTACGCTACACAAGATACCAGTTTATTTCCATAGTCAATGCACACACGCACATTGTGGAAAAGTCTATTCTAAAAAGTCCTTGATGCTTCTCAGCATCGATTAAGACCGCATATTATTAATTTAGTATTAGCTTGATGAAATTAGGTCAACCCTGTTAGAGAATAATTTCTCTTCCTACAGCTGGGGTCAGTTATCTGCCCTATTTTCTCTCTGAGGAACATGCCAAGGCCATGGTCCCTCTTATGGCGTCTTCAGTCTCACTGTCTGGCTGTCAACAGACACAGCTGTAGAGTTAGATGATAATGTCCTCCGTCACTGTCTGACAATTTGTATTTCCTAGTTGGTGTGAATCCTTATCTTCATGTTTATGTACAATAACCAATGGGATATTGACACATCTCCCCCTGCCTCGGTCCACCTTCTTAGTATAAGACTTTGAGTTTACTGTTTGTCCCTTAGAATTGAGGTGGACTCATGCACTTATGTTGTGATGACGAATCTTCTGTTCTCCTTGTACAAGCCTAAATAAACTCCTTCAGGCATAAGACATACAAGACTCTGGTACTTCTTCTTCTACATCGGCATCACCACAAATTTCTCCCTAACAAACCCTATGTTCAGTTGGAATTAAGTGTCCTTGTTCTTTATTTGTTCATTTCGCTCTGTACTCTACTCTTTCCTCACTTGAGGTCCTGAGTATGTAACGGTGAACTCAACAGCAGGTGTCACTGGATGTTTGTTGATGTTTGATGTTTCTTGCTTTGGGCCATCGTTGTACCATGTTTCTGAACAGTGTTACTGACACTATTTTCAGTAACTGGAGAGTTTGCACAAACACAGCTCTGTCCTTACAGACCTGTGTAGACTGATTTAATAAAGGCAGTTTGGGTTTCGTCTTTTCTGCAGTATGACGGTGGCGATGAAGGTCCAGGCCAGGTGGGAGATGATGGACAGGGCCGAAGTTTTCTACAGTGGGATAGCTTTCATATCGTTGGGCTCTCTGCTGGTGGTCAGCAGCTTCCTTGCTCTGGGATTCACAGGAACCTTCCTAGGTGAGTATCAGACAGTGTAATTATATTAAAGAACCAAACCAGTTCACAAGTGAGGAGTGCTACACATAGGTAACGGCATGACTCTTGAGACTACAAGTTTCTAACTGAAAACCTGCGTTACAAACTCACAGATGGACCTTTGAAACACACGACCATCAAACAGGCGTAGGGACGGTCGAACAAAACAACAGTTAATGCGCTTGAGATCTGGTGTTAAAGCATGATCCATACTTGCAGCTGCTATATCTTGACCTTTGTTACGACGAGACTAGAGTAATTTTTGAAACACACATCTCAAGGGGTTTTGGTTACTTCACTAAGAGTTGTGTTTTGAGTTGTTTTTTGTTCCCTATCCTGTAGGTTGAATTAAAAAAATAAAAAAACTCTCAGCCTCAGTGCACCAATCAGAGCGATATCAAAATTGAAGCCAAGAAACGGGGAAAACACATACACACATACGCGTAAGCCTAATAAGGACATGTAGGCCACCAACATGTGGAAAGGCCAATTTATACAGTCGTGCTCATGTCCTTGCATGCAGAGAAACATTTTCGTGTCATCGCAGATCTCTTCGCATCTGCCTCTTGGACAAACATGACTGTTTTCCTGCCGTGTGGTGCTGAATTCATCTGGCCACGGTTTCAAATGAACACAAGTACAACACTGGCAACGGGACTGTTTATGACTGTTTGGCAGGCCTTTGGATGCAGTTTGTAGGTCAGTCAGTCGAGTGAGTCATCACCAAGATCCAGACTGATTTTCTCAGCTCCGGCACCCTCCCCGTCTGTCTCAAACTAACCCTTAACTGTGATTATAGCGGGGACGCAGGAGGTGTGAGGATGAACAGGAGTCTACTTTGCATGCAGACTAGCCACATGCTAGCAATCACAAGAGATTGCTGGCATGTTGCAGTCTCTGGCCATTTGGTGCTAAGCACTCTGTAAAGCAGACACATGAAAAATGTTCATTATTATTGATCTATGCCTCCAGTGATTTGTGAAAATGTAGTTTTTCTTCTTATACACAGTTTGATTTTCACTTAAATAGCTGTTTTAACTGCCATTAATTAAAAAAATTAGAAAATTGGTTTATTTACTTTTATTTTTTAAAAGGGGATGGGGGGGCAGATTCCTCCCAGCAGACAGGAGGACATTGCCTGTGGGTGTGTGTTGTGATTCAATGTGTCTTATTTGTGCTATATTAAGCCCCTTGAGTCACAGTGACCTGATGATTCAAACTGATGACACAGGGGCAGAAACAAAGATCCAAACTAAATCAAATTACACTTAGTGATAATGTGCTGGCCAGCTGGCCCGCAATCCAGACTCTGATGGCTGATCACAGATCCACACCTCCAACCTCTAGGCTAACATGGCGCCATCGGCAGATCCAAGCTGCCAGTTTCTCCGACCAGGGTGGAAACAACATTACGTAGTAACGTGGGGAAGGGAAAAAAAATGGTTGTGCTTGGCTTTTGGATCGGAACGGGATGACTGGTTGTTACTTTGGAGGTCAAAAATGAGGTTGGCTTATTGTTCTGAAATCCAGTTACAGGTGGTTATCTATTCAAAACCAAACTGAAACGTTTATATAATCTCTTTTTTATCCCGCCCTACCTGGGGTGTTTAAATAAGCATACATAATGAAAGTTGTTATATAACTTGGGCATTAACAGCCTCTCTTTGACAGAAAACAGGGCCAGCAGCAGGTGTAATTCAACAGGTTGGTCTTACCTACTGGGAGTCTGTATGTGTGTGTCTGTATGCACGATAATATTTGTGCGCGGGTGTCATAAGGGGGAGGCATAAGGGATGCACTGTATTTGAAAGGTGATGTCTTGTTATACTTAAGTCTTAAAATGGGTCAAGTAATATTTGTGTGTGTGTGGCGCTCAATACCTGTGGAACATATTACATAGCAAACTCTAGTAAGCGCTCAGGTTACAAAGAGCCGTGTCCTAGTTCAGCTACCCCCTACATTTTATTGGCACACACGGACATTTGTTGCACAGCACGCGTTTTTCCACAAGCAAAAAGTGAATTTGTGCTTGGGAATCACTTGGCCCTAGGTCGTTTGTGTGTTAAGGGCTCCAAACTGTGACCACATGCTCAAATTTTCTGCCTATTTTCTTTGGAAAGTGCAACTAGCCTTGTATGTGCTACCTACAAATTAAATTTATACTTTTTTTTTTCACATTGAAGAATGGTTAGGGCCAGGTTAGGCCTTTGTGCATAAGAGGGGGAATAGTCCGGGAGTGATTAGTTAACTGTGCTGGTCCACACTCGCCGTTGTGTTTCAGTGATGCTCAGTCTATAGCCAGATAGTGTTTCCACATACAGCTGATGGTTTCCAACCTAAACACCATTGGAAAAAACACAAAAACACACGAATCCGCACAAAATGATATTTTCTTTAGTACTTTAACCACCTCCCAGAGCCTGTCTGGGATATCTTTGCATGCAGCTTCGAGACATGCTTGTTACATCAACTGGTGATTCTAATCGGCTGTAGGAGTGCATCAAAGTGTTAATGACTATCTTTCTCTATTAGCCCTGTGAAAGACTGACGACCGATCCATGGGGTACCCCATCACCCAAATGGCGTCAGAATATGAGTCTGGCTACACTCAGCTATAAAACACTTCTATAACGACACTTGATGAAACCACACCGGCCCCTGAGTGTAAGTTCAGCAATTGCTGCAGTGGAGGATGGCGATATGAGGCGATGGCTTATGGCTGAAAATCTGATGCCAGTGCAATAAAAATGGCCAGCAAGGGAAAAAACTAACTAAAAACTGGAGAATGGCTCCATTCAATCCTGAGATGGTGGTGATCCATGAACTGCAGCAGCTGCAACAAGTTTAATGAATCATTCCATAGGAAAAGGTCAGCCTTTCAGTATATGAGACGAGGTGAGACGGGAAAATATGATGAAATGGCTTGGCCTTATAACCCAAATTCTGTAGCTGACATTTCCAGACCACTTAATGATCTGATTGTGTAACTTGGAGGAGTAAATTGCATCGCCGTACTACTTTTCCTGAACAAAATGTGACATCTCTCATCTGTGAAGAAATTATGTGGGGTTTTTTTTCATTATCACAGGATTTTCAGAGCAAGTGCAATGTGTCAGAAGCCGCCCCGGCCTTAGTGAGGGCTCATCTCTGTGGAATGCACACAAAGCTTTGTGTTAATATATCTGAAGAGCAGGCAAAGCCTGAGTAGTGACTCAGAAGAGTGGTTTGGAAATCCCACTGCAGCGACAGAGTTGGCAAGAACATCAGCTGAACTGAAGTCAGTCGGCTGTCGGCTGTTGATTGATGTTGAAAGCCATATGCCACCTGTAAACACTGAGAAGCGAAAAGAACATGCCATTTGTCGCAACCTGTCTTTGGAGTACGTTAAAAACATGTGCGCAGTGTTTTAGCCCATCACGTCACTGGCTGTGGTATTATGCATTCACTACACACTTTGCCTTTCCTGGGCTTACATAATATTTAATGTTTTCATTCGGATAACATTTGCTATGTCAACATTGGCACAAAACTGTCTAGCAAATAGCTCACCACAGAGACTGACAGCAGGTCTTTCAAAGGGTTTGTCATGGGAATACTCTCAGGCTCAAATACAACTAACTTACTGTATTATATAGTGCTGTGATTTAGATGCTTTACATACAATGTCCAGAAAATTGCTATAAAGTGTAGTAGAATGAAGTAAACATAAAAGAATGGTATAAGGCAATAAAACAAGTCATAAATCCACAACTCAGGCTAATCTATTGGTACACATTAAGCAGTTTCAGCTAATAGTTTTATCTAAATAAAAAAGTACTCAAATTTCATTTTGCTCACTTCTTGCCACATAAACCGGGGCCGTAATTGCACTGCAGCGTTTTCACATGAGGTCATACCCATGCAGCGATACTGTTGACATCAGTAACAGCCAGGTGACGGCACAGCAGCAGCCAGACGGTGCAGCATTAACGGGGCTGTGTGGCGCCAAACTCCTGTTCCCTGGCTGCTCATCCTTGGCCTGACTTCAGTGCTCTGTTGTTTTGTCAGAAACATGTCAGAAATGATCACAACTTAATAAGAGGGTCAAAATCCGTCTGGCCTGAGTTTGAAATAAGCCGTTGGGGTTGATGTCATAGCAGAAGCCATGGCAACGGTGTGAAACAGTCCACCGAGCCCGACGCTGAGTCCCAGACCACCTGAACGGGCTGACGGTGAGGTGCAAGGAGCGACATTTGGAACCTTCAGAGGTGTTCAAAGCTTTGAACGCTTGCTGGAATAGACTCAGGCCTCCTGAATCACTAAACAGAGAAAACACCTGACATATATTTATGATGAAATGCAGTTTCGGTCTCGGAAAGTGCTCATATCTGAACCCACTGTGTATTTCCAGGTGACTACTTTGGCATTCTGATGGATGAGAAGGTGACAGGCTTTCCCTTCAGCATCACAGAGAACCCGATGTACTGGGGCAGCACTGCCAACTACCTCGGCCTGGCGCTCGTGTAAGTGTTTGTGCCTGAATTGTGAATGAGAGGTTAAAGAGGTCATTTTGATGAATAAGGTCCACAAGAGTCTAATTCCAATTTAATTTCTCCGCCGTGTGTATAGCTGATACGAGCTTTAATAAATCACAACACATTATTTATTACTACGTTTGCCAGCGACCGTCACCAGAGGGGTTCTTAGCACATAAACAAAATCAACGTCCATGTGGCGCCGAGCGGGTGTACGTCAGACGGCGTCCTAAATAAAGCCCACACATTCACAAGCTGCGCCGGTAATAAAAGTGCAACCTAAAAAAAGGAAGATGTTGTTGTCTCTAAGTTGCAAATCACTCTTAGAAAAAAAAGAAAAGAAAAAAAAAACAAGGTTAAAACTTTTACGTGTGCCCCCGGTCCCTATGGCAACGGTGACCACATCTCTGGGAGCTTGGCGTGCATAGTTGCTAGGCAAGCGTCCCTGGGTTGATGAGCAAGCCACCGATAAAAGCTATTAGCGTCCCATTCTTCCTCACACAGAGCTATGAAGACTCCTTTCCTAGTCCTACCGGCCCATATTACGTTTGGGCCGACGTTTATTCCGTCCTGTTTTCTCTCTGCATTTAATCCAATTTACTTTTCACTTTGTATCTCCTTTTGTCCTGAGCTTTGAGCTTTGAGCGATCAAACCAGTGATTGCTTCTTTTTTACAACCACCTCTTAAACGCTTTCACTGGGGTCCACAGCTGTTCTTTTTCCATCTTTCTCGTTCACTAATTGTCACTCCCTCAGTAATCGTAAAGGGGTTTAGGATTAGGATTTCTCATCCCGTGTGAAATGGGCATCTTATATTAACAAACTGACATTGCAGTTCCTTGTGTCTTTCAGTTCTCTGTTAGTCTCTTTCTCTCTTTATTTCACTTTCACACTTCAGGAAGCACAGGAGGCAGTAGGTCAGTGGAAAAAGCTCCAAAGAGGTTTGTACAGTGTGAGTAAAACACCAGATAAAGTTACAATCAGCTTGTGAACACAGTGACTGGTCATAGGATATTACTTACTCAGCATGAGCGGACTCAGTCATAAAAATGGCAATTCTGATTATATAAAGGGTGAAATAATGAATTAGCGAAGAACACGTTTTTAAATTGGATTATTCTGCCTTATTTTTAACACTATGCATATACTGTATGTACTGGGTTGGAGCATGGGCAGAGACGTAGTCAGTTGTCAGGCGTTTCATATCTCTGTGGGAAGTCTGGCGGAGATTTGACAGGTGCAAATACTAGCAGCTCTCCTGCAGAAAGCTCTGTGGCGTGTGTTTGTGAGGTAGTGTCGCCTTACAAACATTACGTCATGGTTTGGGAAGAGTCAGATAATTCATCTGAGCTGTAACCACAAAAGATGAAAGGTATTTTTCAGCTGAAGAGGTCATTTTTACACACATGAATTTACTTCTGATAACCACATTATTTGCACAGCGTCAAAAATAATTAGCTACATATAATGCGCAAGAACAATGTAAGCAACCATGCGATATCATTTTAAAAGGTAATACTTTGTATTGTACAACATTGTCATGTTACTCTGGTGTGCCTGAGCAGCATGTTTAAAGTGCATGATTACAGAACTGTTGCTATGGGGTGGGGGTGTCTGGTCTGGTCTAAGTGGGTGCTACACGTCTAAGTAACATCTACATGAATGTCAGGTCGAATGTCAAGTTTCCCAGGACTACATTGGATTGTCACAGGATGGTCAATGTTATTTACATACATTTACATATCATTGGTTATAATGCTGTGGCTGATCGGGGTGTAAAGAAACATTGGTCCACAGTATCATCACTGGTCAGGTTTCCTGTATGCTTTTAACTGAACATGGAGCTGGTATAAGGAACACGCTTGTCAAATGTGTGAAGGCACTTTTAAATATAACCATCAGTTCTTAATGTGTGTTAACCAAACAATCATGTTCTCAGTATGTTATAAATGAAAAAAAAAAAAGGATGCTGACCTAAATGACATTCTTGTCATTGATAATTGCATAATGTAGTTTTATTGGTTGCTATACCAACGAACACCATGGTGTTTGTTGTTGTTCTCCTTTCATCCCTCGTTACCATGTACCCCACTTATCTTAAACGCGGTGACAAAATCCTTCATTGACATTTCATGCTGCGACTGAGAGCGCTGCGGTTATTCAGAAATGTCTCGGTCACAACATCAAGCACAAAGAAGCAATCAGCTAGTTGCTACAACTGAAGAACAGGTTGGAGAAAACGTCCCCTCTTCCAGCCCCCTCAGCCCCGCGCTGTGCCAGGCAGTCTCCACCACACATTAGGCCACTTACTGGCCCCTGTGTGTGACCTAGACAGGCGATTAGCTGACATGCATTAGCCAATGCGCTTTAACTGGCACATTGACACAAGCCCAGCTCGTGTTACTAAATAAATAAGATGGGAGCTATATGCTGTGCGGGATGCCAGTGAATTTAATTTTTTTGTGTGTGTGCCTGTACATCCTGTGCCTGATTGGAGCACCACTCAATGAAAAGCACTGAAGGGCTGGAGGAGTAGATGTAAAGCAGCTCTGTACATTAACAAACAGTAAATATTTAATTCTGAGCAGGACTTTTTATGCAACACTGTAATGTACTGTCATGTAAGGTTTTAGAAATGTGGGTTATCACAGAAAATGTAGGCACCACAATTAATGATGCACCACTTTGGTCCAGACTGAAATATCTCAAAAACTATTGGATTAATTACAGCAAAATTTCATACTTAGTGTATTTTCCTGTTTGTTGTTGATCCCCAGTCGATAAATCTTAGTAACTTTAGTGAATCTCAGATTTTGTTGAATCAATGTCTCGACCACAATCGGCATGAATTGCCATGATATTAAATTGGATTTATGACTCCCATTTCCCGCCCGCAACCACAAATTTACTGATGCACATAAAACAGAATTAAATAAAAGTCTTATCAGTCTGCACCTCGCCAAGCTGTTCCTGAATGCACCCTGTTAGACATGCAAGACTGAAGCTGCTGCTGCTGCTGCTCCTGCAATACGCACAGGTGTTTGTACTAGTGATGTCATGGTAACGGAGATTTGTTACTGCGATTGAATTTCCACAACGCTTGATCCCAAATGTGATTCCAGTTGGTGGGGGACAATAGGCAATAAACCTTCATTTGAGTTTCTAAAATAAGTTTGATGCACTCAACACATCTATTATTATTACTTAAATTATTAAAGTTGTCCCTGTTGATTTTGAAACACTTTTGCTGATGGGTGGGGTGATTTTGATAATTCACACAAGACATATATATTGGTCATTTGGTGCACCACACTCACATTAAAGTCCACTTTCTAGCAGCCCTAGCAGCTATTTATATCCCCATAAACATGCGTATAATTTCTTAGGAGACAGTTCTTGAAAATGCCCGATCTGCTCTGATTGGTCAGCTCCTTCGCCCTGAGCAGGCACCAGCCATACATGTTTTAGTGCCGAAAGTCAACAAAACGGACATCACAGCAGAGACATTAAGGAGAGACACTGACACAGAGACGATTCATTGTGCCATGTTCTTTTAACACGAAAGACTATTGCTATGCTCGTAGTACTGAACTGAGCGCTTCCTTTTCATGTGAAATTCTGCAGCTGCTCTAGCTACTGCATCATATCCAGTGTAGGCAAGTGCCAACACTGTAAGTATGCATTATAAACACTGGGACGACAATGACTGAAATTTTGAAAAACAGTGGCAGCACACATAACAGAACCATGAAAATCTGTGTATGTCTGTGAAGTTTCCTAGTTGCCAAGGCCATTGTATTTCTAACAGATAAAGCTAAAATGGAGGGAACTGGAAATGTCAGGTTTTCTTGAACACATTTTACGAGTCATTCCAGGACCCTCTTCAGTTCTAAAGGACTGGTTGGGAATTTTAGTTGGGGTTTTAGTTGGGAACATCTGGATGTTCCCCCTATGAAACGTGCATGACTAGGTTCAACCCAGTAGTCACCTTTAATTGGAGGAACTTGTTTTGACCCTGTCTCCACCCAGTAAATACTACTCTAACAGCCCATTAGTGGCCAGAAACTCTCAATATACGAGGGTGAAGTGTATTGGGGACAGATGTTAAGATGGTGTTGAAAATGGGTGACAAATCATCTCTCAGTCCAGTTTGACATACATTGCTTCCTTTGCCTGTCTTTCCAACCACCTGTCTTCTCTGGCTAAAATGTGCACAGCTTGTTGTTGTCCTCCACGAGAATTATAGCTCAAAGTTGTATAATCAAGCTATTGAGGTATTTCAACCACCCCCTCCCCTTTTCTCACACTTGCAGAGAAGCCACTCCAGTTCATTTGTTTTATTGCCATAACATTGGCCGAAAGTGCACTTCAGTTGCATCATGGACCATAATCATGTGTTGTGCTTGCGGGACAAAGCGCTATCTCAGAGCGAGGGAGAACAATGAGGCTCTGAGCTTCAGAAGGTCAGGCTCCGCTCCGGGCAAAATCACGTCGACTCCACTCCCAAGTCTGCGCTGCCCTGTTGCTGCTCAGCAATGGCTCAGACTACAGTGTGTATATGTGGAGAGTGCAACAGTAGAGCTCAGTCATGAAACTCAAGACAGTTTCACAGACAAAGCCTACATTCATGGCTGTATTTGTTAGCAGCTTACCACGCTGTGGTAAAAGTATGACTTTGTGTTTTTATTTTGATTCACTGTAGCAAGAAAAAGATAGATTTAATATTTCTTGTTTTACTTGCGGTACATTTGAAAATACACCTTTAAATACTTGCCCACAGAGCTGTGCTGCTCATATATGAAGGACAAAGGACACATTGAGGAAAACAACTTAGCATTTTAGCCAGAGAAGACAGATGTTTTGAAAGAGGAGTAAAGGGAACCATCTACATCAAACTGGAAAACCCCTCTCTGAACGAGGGCGGTTAGGGTAATACTGCCATGCATTCAGTTTGGCTGCTCTTAGATTTAGAAGCAGTGACCATGCGAGTGGTGAAGATAATAAACAACTAGGCTCAGAAAACGATGCAGTTCTAAACATTTCTCAAGTATGTGTAAATAGGGTTGGGCTGTATGATGGCATTATACCGTGTGACAGTATAAAAGTGTCTAGATTGTGCAGTTTCTCCCTCTTGTTCATACATACATTTAAACCTATATGTCAGTGCTTTCATAATAAGTCTCCTAACTAACCATACTATATCTTGGCCCAAAGCGCATATAACCTGCTCTTCATCTGCCTCATTTCTTCAAAGGTTATTCCAATTACTTGTTGAGGAAATTGTACAAAAATCAAGCTTGACATGACACATGGTCTTAGACTTCTACTGTGATGGTTGATTATGCTGGAAAGTGTGGGAGCTGATTGGTAAAGCTAAAGTTTAGCTGCCTGATTTATTGTTTTCTAATCAATGTCTCATAATGCCAGGTTTGTAGATAGTTTATCCACGAGCACATCAGTGGCTTTATGAATAAACAGTGGTTCCCATCCCTTCAATCCATCCATCACTGCAACCTGGCAACCTACAACTCAGTGAGACGCTTTTGTTGTCTTTACACCTGCTCATCACCAGGATTTGCGGCGATGCCTTTTGCATAGTGACAATCGTACTGTATCGTAAGTACACATTTGAGGTACATGATTTTTATTTATTATCGCAAGTGAAAAAAAATAAATGCTGGCTATTCTGTCCACCAACCTAACCTCAGTCCTCGAGTCCCATGAGTTTTGCGTTCATGATCCCAACAGAGAAGATGGATTGGCTTGTTTGGTAAGAGTGCCAAGCACCTGTTGAATTTACAGTGGTTTGAATGACAGCAAAACCTGCAAAAGTTGTTAATACCTGTGGTGCTGCAGTCGCCAGTGGCGATAATAATCACATGTTATTTTTGAGTCAGCATCTCCCTCTGAGAGTGATTCTTCCATTTTCACCAGCTTACTTGTTCCTGTGTTATACTTGTGTTTTGTATATACATCAGTCATGTTTGTCCTCAAGATAGCATTTTTTTTCCTGGTCTTGCTCCCAGTTGTTGCACTCTTTACCTTGGAGGAACAAATAACTAAAGGGGTAATATCAGGAAGAATAATTTTGTGTAATTTGTAGTTCTTAGAGACATGATTAGATCTGTGTATACCCATGTAGTGCGAATGACTGGATCTCCGAAACACAGCCTCTAAATAGTGCATTGTCTGATGCGAAACTCATTCATTTCACCAAAATTTTGTTATCATACATTAGTGTTATTCCCTGTTGAGTTGGCTTGTTTATCTGTAATTTGCAACTGCTAGTTTTTTGCAACATGTCTGAATATTGTTCTGTTTCTGAAGTTGTGGATGAACCATACTGGCAGCAAATTACAAGTTAACAAGCCGACTGTCACAGGTGCACACAGCGCTCAGAGATGACAACATCCAGGTCTGAAGACATCATCTGGGGTCTGTAGTTAAATCTGCATACCCCGGATGCTGATAACGGGTAACTCTGGACTCAATGGCAATAGCATTAGTGTACGATAACAAAACATTGGTGAATTGAACAAGTTTTGTACAGAAGTACTGTATAAAGTACCAACCCTAACAATAAAACAGCCAAAGTTAGCAACTATCTAGTTAGTTAGTAGAACGCTTCCTGCTAAAGAGTTCCTCAAAACTTGGTGGAGACCAAAACATAGCTAAAAAAACAGGACAAAGGATATACACAAGCATTTTTGTGCATGATAGTATCATTAGAATCGAGTTAAAGTGTTCCTCCATTCATAGATTTTTCATATTATATTATGTAATTATAAGAAAAGGTTTGAATAAAAACATGGATTTATATATTGTATTTAGTGTTAGAGTAACCAACAAGCTAAAGGACTACTAATAAATGAATTGATGAAAGAGAGGAAAGGAGATTTTAGGTGTCAGATTAAAATAGTCCAGGCAGCATTAAGACGGATATGTGTGTTATATCCATACAGCATGAACAGGAAGTCATATCTGACTGCATGTAACTGACCCAGTTTCTGTGAAATGTGTGGTTATAAAAGAAGCCTGTATTGTAGCCTACAAACGAAAAGCACGTATCAATTTATCAAATAAATTTTATGTCACATGCCTTATGGAAAACGCGTTCATATGATAAAGTGGGTCAGGGGCCTCTGTTTCTCTTTCATTTGGAAAAAAGCGTGTTGAGATAAACAAACGGATAACTGAACAGATACCTTATATACACTTTATATATATATATGTGTATATCTATTATCCTGTTTTGGCAGTATGATAGTCTCTCTAGCCAACATTTAGCAAATGTTAACATGCACAACAAAGACTTAGCTAGAGATAACATTTAGCAATTAGCACAACAACATTAGCAACTGATTTTTATCATGTTGCTAAACTAAGACAGCATTTCGCATTAGCAAATGTTATCATGCTAGCATGCTAAGCTGAGTTAACATTTCTTAATTAGCAAATGTTACATTAACAGCATTCATAATCAGCTAATTTTATCAAATGGTAAGCATGCTAAGCTAAGGTAATGTTTGTTAATTAACAAATATTGACTGACATGTCATTTTCTCTTTAACACAATAACATTATATGTGCTAAAGATCAACTTGTTAGCATTGTCATTTGAAACAGGGCAGCATGCTGACTATAGTGATCAGCTAATAGAACAGCTACACCAGTGTACAGCCTTTTGTACTGATTTAGTATTGATATTTCGTATCAAAGTAATTATCATTCCAGAAAATAGTCTGCATATTATTAACTACTTCTTCTAGCTGCTGAGGGCTGAAGATGTTTGAAGTTGTCTTAGTTCCACATGTCTGTAAACGGACTATATGAAAGAACATCATATGTAAATATGTTTGAGAGACTACATATGCATAGTTAACCATTGCACTCATACCTCACATGTGCAACAAATACAAGAGGTATTTCATTGCCCTATTGTCATTCAGTTCTGCACATTTAAATTCAGGCTTAGGGGGACACATCAGGACATACTGCACATTTTCACATTGCTGACGCATGAGCATCTGCAGCCTGATTCATACAGACAGCACATATGGAATTACACAGACACACGGTGCATATTCATATGCACAGACGCGGATTTCCATAGAGATTTAGACAACAGCATGCAGAATGAGACTTGCAGATGCGCTGTTTGAAAATAATGTTAGACTGATCATAATATTACATTTTAAAAAAGTATTTTACAGCCAAAGAGCTAAAGAAAGTTAGTGTCATTAATTAATAAATTGAAAGCATTTGTGAGTTTCAGATGGACTTTTGTGAATACATTTTATATATTTTAGATTTGTGGATTTACAATTTATGCGCACAGTGCTTCAAGACACACCGCCCACATGTGTCACTCTCAGACATTCGCTGCTGCTGCTTTGACTGATGTCAGCATTTCAAATTAGGAGCTCGCAGCCTTTTCATGAGCCTTTAAAAAATAAAATTCTGTATTTTTTAAACGTATTGTTCACAATACACAGTAGCTGTTGGTGTGAGAATTATTCAGATCACACTTCCTTTTATGTACATTTTTCTTCCAGTATGAAAAGTTAAAACTGTTGAGGGCTAGCTTGTTCAAGCAGCAGTCAACTAGTCACCATATTTAATTATTTAGAAATTAAATGTTATCGTTCACCAAGTAAAAATACACTACGTAGATTCATTTCTGCCAACTTCCGCGACTAAATCAGAATATTTTCATGATGTTAAAAATGGGCTGAAATGAAAGCAGGGTACAGGAAATAGACTGTCATGGCGTCATATCCTGTCTATAAATACATATGTCTTTACCCCATTTCCATTCACAAATCTAATGTTCATTCACGATCCATTTGGAAAATTGTAAATGAATGAATTTTCATATACAGATGAGGCCTGCAATTTGCATTTACCAATTGGACGTTCATGCACAGATTGTCAGTCTGTGTATACAGCTGGTACTGAGACAAAACTACGGAGAACAAAGGAAAAAGTGGAGCACTGTGTCACACCACTGAATGGAGATAATGTTCCAATTTGGCACAAGCAAGTCAGCCGACGTTGTGACCAGTTTTGGCTGTGTCATTTGCAGTTATGACGGTCTGTAATATGGGTCAGTGGTAAATAGAGTACCACGCGAGGTCTACTGACTCATCTTGTCAGATTGGCGTATCGCAATCAGCAGGCGTCGCTGAAGCCGGTGTTGTGGGTCAGATTGGAAGTTGATGAAAGTCGTGAATAGAATGTAATCACAGATGAACAGAGACAGAAATCTAAAGTTACGAGAGAACCGCAAAAAGGGCATCGGCATATGGCAGGCAACGTGCAAGGCGCCAAGGCGTAAGTAAAAGCACTAATTGCTACTGACAAAGAAGCACTAAAAGCAGAATCAACATACGTGAAAGTGTTATTGAAGTAAACTAGCATTGAAAATGCAAAAAATAAATGACGTCACAAATATTTTCGGGTTGGTGAACGAATATAGAAAATGTCATCTTTCTCAAGTGAAATTTAACAATGATTCAAGGAATCAAACTTAATGGCGATTTTCCAACCAACTCTCCACTCACCGCTAAAGGCTTTCTTCCCAATGTCAAGTGATTCTCCAGATGTCAGTATCCATGTAATAAAAGAAAGAATTTGCTCTTAAAATGTTATTTTTGTTACGAAACCAAAGGAAGAAATTCAATTAGAGGGATTAAGTGCAATGACCTCCATGTGTGTTTCCTCCTCTGTATCCCAATACTGCCTTGATAACTAGGTCACGATGGGCAGTTTTGTAAGCCTCATCAGCAATTCATGATCTGCTTCCCCAGACTGGAAGGATTATGCTTCTCTCTTTCATGACAAAGTTGGCAAGGATGGACTTGAACAGGTGACGCGGAAAGAGAAATCAAATGAATTATTTATACGGTTTTAATTTTTACAAAAACTCAGGTGTAGTGCAGCTGCTGAGGATGTGCGAGCGTGTCTGGCTTCTTTTTGCTACACACATGAGAGAGTATTTATCCCAGCACTCTGGTGTTCTATCAATTATGGTCAGAGCATTACCTGCATCAAGTAAGTCTGTGCGTGCGTCTCCCTGTGAAAGTGTAAATTCATTTTTCTTTTCTTTTTTCTAAATGAAAACTGTGTCACTGTGCCACTTCCCTTCATATGTAGGTCACTGTGTTCTTCGTGTGGTCCCCCCCCCCCTCAAGGTCAAACTGTGTATTTGTTGAAAATTGTTCCTCCTTTCACTATGCCTTATATTATTATTAACTACATTTTTGGGATATTTTGATTTCATATGTAGTTGGACAAGGTGAGACTGATTATTAATCCAGTTTCTAATTCCATTGTTTTTGTCCTGTTGCCCTTCTTTTTGCATTCATATTCCTTCCTCCTGTCTATCCATACACAATTCACATCTTAAAGATGCTACGTGCTCTTAATCATCAAGCCCATTGTATGTGGAGTGCGTGTGTTTGTGTGTGGGGGGGGGGGGGTTATTAATAATTTGTAATAAAAGGCTAGGGAATGCATTGTGTCGCTGGTGATGCCACTGTATGTCCACGTGTTAACGCTCTTTTTGATTTACACATCATAGCAGTATAGCGCTGCTATTAAATTACTCTGATGAGCATGGTTCTTTCTAAATGTTTTTTCACAACTAAATTGGTAATCCTAAAAAGAACAGACAAACACAAGCAAGGTGGAAAGTGGCAGACAAGATGACATGACATAACCTACATTAATTGCTTTCATAAACACACGACCAAACGGAAATGAGCATTTAATGATGTGAATACCAACCAGCAAACTGCTCGTGATGAGCCTCTTTCATCTTTTTCCTTCTGTCTTGACCTAATCTAGGCCCTGGAGATTTTTGTGGTTGCACTTACATCTGCAACACAAGCTACCAATTATTATTACCCGTCATAGAACAAAATTCAGCTATGCCTGAATCTTTCAAAGTGGCCTCCCTTGTCCAACTAGTGAAATGAGAAAGTGTCTTTTTAAAGACAGAGAAGAAACTGTGACGAAATAGTGTGCACATCTAATACGTAAACAATTGTGTCTGACACTTTCTTTTTCTCTGTCTGTTCTGTCTGCAGTGGTGCCAGTCCTGTCGGTTTGGTTCTGACTGCTGTAGTGGCTGTGGTTTACAAGGTGGCGATAAGGTTTGAGGGGTAAGTGTGTTTCAAAATGACCTTAACTATGGGTAAAAAGTAACTCACTCATATCAAAAATTGTCACCAAAAAAAATTGTTAAAGACAAACAATTAACAGCTTTCATGCTCTGATTGGTTGTGAGATGTCTCTTTTATAAAATATAGAATACTAAATTCATACGGGAACAAAAGGAAGTAGCACCAAAACTGCTTAGACACATGAAAAAAAAATCGACACATCTGTATTCATAAAAATCCAGTCATGTAGCTTCATAAGGCAAACCCACCCAGTGAACAATTATTTTAGCGAACAACTTCTGGATGATTCTCCAGTTGAGAGAACGGGTAGCTTTAATGATAATGCAAATGTTAAGTGAGCAGAAATACAGTAATAGAGAGTAGTTCTGTTTGAACAGCGTACCAGTGGGTGTAAATCTATTTTTTTTAAATAAAAACAATAGAGGACCTTAGATCCTTCTCTGTGGAACTCCAAACGTGCAACTGTAGAATGACACTTTTCACCTTCAGCTCTACATATAACCGAGCATCCATCGCCCACATTAACCCAAGCCTGAATTTTATTCGACCTAACTAGGTTTGGATAGGTTACCAGTCTGTTGACTTTCTGTTTGACAATATACCCCAAGTCTGGATTAAGTTTGTCATTTCAACCTTCTCATAAAATCTGGATATGGTTGTCTAAATTTTTTCCTGCTTAGGTATGGGGTTTCACTTTGCTGTAAATATTTGTACTCTTGGCAAAACTGCACATCTGAATGCTCTCATGTGGCCTTTGTTTTCCCAGCATACATGTAAATTGCAGTAAGCACAAATCCAGCTAGCGCAAATGCCAGAGACAGACAATATTAACTCTGCACTGTATCAGTTAGAACCTAGAAAAATTAGCATTAACATCTAGCAACAGATAAAGCAGATATACAGCGTATGTATGGCAGTTAAGAGCTTTCATTATCCGTGTAGTGAAGTGAGAGCTCATCCACTTATTATTCTCTCTGACCTAGACACAACATTATCCAGGTATTGATGTAGACAAATGGGAACATGTCTCTGGACTACAAGTAATCTTTTTCTTCAGACTTTAGGGCTCATTATAAGCCACAGACGTGGGTGGTACAGTTTAATTTTACTCTTGTGTGTATTTGTTTTTTAAAAACAATTAACATCTGCATTTACTCTTAAAAGCCTTGTTGGCCGTACTTGCGTCTTTCTCACTCTCCAATGGTGATTAAGAGGTAAGGCCTGAAAAACAGTTATGAGTGACCTACTTCTGGACACCTGTCTGCACAGATACATGGATGTAATACTAATACACGCCCGCAGCCAACAGATATACACCAGCATGCTGCTACTGCATAAGCCCGTATCAAATGAGCCAGAGCTCGGCCCCGGAGCAGCTGCTACGTGCTCTTAATCATCAAGCCCATTGTGTGTGGAGTGCGTGTGTTTGTGTGTGGGGGGGGTTTATTAATAATTTGTAATAAAAGGCTAGGGAATGCATTGTGTCGCTGGTGATGCCACTGTATGTCCACGTGTTAACGCTCTTTTTGATTTACACATCATAGCAGTATAGCGCTGCTATTAAATTACTCTGATGAGCATGGTTCTTTCTAAATGCTTTTTCACAACTACATTGGTAATCCTAAAAAGAACAGACAAACACAAGCAAGGTGGAAAGTGGCAGACAAGATGACATGACATAACCTACATTAATTGCTTACATAAACACACGACCAAACGGAAATGAGCATTTAATGATGTGAATACCAACCAGCAAACTGCTCGTGATGAGCCTCTTTCATCTTTTTCCTTCTGTCCTGACCTAATCAAGGCCCTAGAGATTTTTGTGGTTGCACTTACATGCAACACAAGCTACCAATTATTATTACCCGTCATAGAACAAAATTCAGCTATGCCTGAATCTTTCAAAGTGGCCTCCCTTGTCCAACCAGTGAAATGAGAAAGTGTCTTTTGATCGGAGGCATGCATTTCTGAAGATGTCACACATTAACAGACGCTGTGCATGAGAGCACAGGTGTGCACGCCGTAATTTCCATTGATCCTCCGTCGTGTCATTTAGCTTGAACCTGTGAACTGAAGGAAAGGCAGGCGCCAGATTTTTACATAATGCCTGGGGAAAGATTCACATGCTATTTTTGTCTTTTGCTTCGGGCACAGATTCTGAATGATCTCGTTTAGGTAAACTGTGCACGGATGGCAAGGCGGCTGGTGGGATATTACCTCACACACAGTGACAGGAGCGGGTAAAAGCACCAGCGGGACAGATGTAGGAACCACACAGTGAACGGAAACAGGTGTCTAGTGGGTTCAACACCTTGTAGCTTTTTAGCTCATCATCTCCTGTGGTCTTAAATGAGATGCAATTGTGTAAGCTGATGTCAAGATGAGAAAAGGCTGTGGTCTATTCGTGGACAATATTATTTCACTCAGCTGAACTCGACTTCTGTTCAGGTTTTCATGGTTTTTCTCTAGAGAACATGGAAACAGCCCGTTTTGTTGAGAAGGAGCAAACATCAGCGTCTAACCTTTTCTCATGAATGCCATAACCACGTTCAGTTATCAAACATTGTGCATTTAAATCCACAAAATGCCTGCTCTTAAGTTGGTAAAGTGTGGCCTTTGTCCATGACATTTTGTAGTGTAACCCTTTGCACACCCGCAGTACATCACTTTCATTTTTATTACAAGGATGTGGTTTTGAAGCTCAAAGTGGGACATCATTATCTTGGTAGCACCAGACTCCTGGCAGGCTGTTTCAAAATGGGTAAAGAGGTGGTGGAACATTATTAGAGCTGGGATGGATTGGTGAGGTCTAGGCAGATAGCCAGTGTCCTGAGAGTGGACCCACCACATACTGTAGAAAACAAACTTCCACTTCCTCACATTGATCCAAAGGACATTTCCGGCAACATCTTGCAAATTGTATGGGGTCAACTTGCTTTTGGAGGTAGTCTCAAGCAGCCCTGCAAAGACCATAGTAGATGCAGTTGTGGTTTTACATTTCTAGCTGCTGGAAACAGCTGTTAGTTGTTTTGATTATCAAAGTGTGCCATATGCACAGTAAGGGCATGTACTGTACATGGTTCTCTGTACAATGAAATTCTTCTTTTGCTGTTCACAATGAATGCCATACAATATATAGAAGTCCGTATATATAAGTCTGGGTCCTTGAGGATGGAGGCAGTTCTCCCATGGAGTCTGTGGTGTTAGATGCTGTACAGAGAAGACAGTGGAGCCCTGCTGATTTTCTCAGCAGTCTTCACTACTTTCGGCCCATAGCAGTACTGTATTATCGACAATGCAGCTGGAGAGGTTGCTGGGGATCTTGGGCAACATGCCAAACCTCCTCAGCCTCCTCAGAAAGCGCAGCTGCTGTTGAGCCTCCTAGACCAGCCGTGTGCTGTTGAGTGTCCGAGTGAGGTCCTCACTGATGTTGACGCCCAGATATTAAATGCTGCTCACCCTCTCCACTTCAAGCTCCCGGATGAGCGGAGGTCTCCTCTCCTTCCTCGTGTCCACTCTCATCTCCTTCCTCTTGTCCTTGAGGGTTAGGCAGACTGGCCACCTCCCTCCTGTTGGTCACTTCATCCTCGCCAGTGATGCATCCAGTCACTCCAGTGCTGTCTGCAAATTTTATTGGGTTGCAAACCAAAGCCGGGCTGCAGTCAATAAAGACTATCCTGTGGGAGTCTTTTCTATGTTGGAGAGGTGGTAATGAAGGGCTGCAGCAATAGCGCCAAAGGTGGCCTTACTGGGCCGGTAGGCGTACCACTATTTCAAAGCACTTCATGATGATTGGAGTGAGTGTCATTCAGGCAGGTGTGTGGGCTCTTCTTGAGAAAGAGACGATCGTTGTGGTCTGGATGCAGGAAGGAAGATAAGGTTGTGCAACCATATCCATCTCTGTTAATGCATAACACTTGCTCTTTGATTTCTCCTGCTGATAGTGGTGTAGGCTGCTACTTCATTTTCACCGGGGAAAACGCATGCAACAGTATATTAGACCCAGTATCCCAATGCAGGTTTTACTGTAAAGTCATGACGAAAGATTCTAGCCTGCATCCCTTAGTCTCCGGCACACGTTAAAATGTGCCTAATGATTCAGAGGTCTGGTGTTAACCTGTCATTGGACTGCCACAGAAGAATGGTCGTAGTCTGTGTTTTTTTCTTTGCTGCTGACAAACATTTTTCCCCTCTGCAGGGCTGTTATTTCCCAGATTCTCTCAAGCGCATACATTCCAGGAACAGAGCTGCTGTTTGCCAGTTTGCTTGATACGAGGGGGTCAGAGGTTTAAACTGCGTGAGCATTCATGCGCAACAGAGTGGAGATACAAGACATCTTCCTATCATACACACATAACCTTGAGCTTCCTCACAGTTCATTGCACGCACACACACACGCTCCTGGCACGGAGTGGTACGCCGGTCCAGTCTCTGATTTATTGTCCCATTACTTGTTTGTTCTTCTGTATTTACAGACCATTCACTGAACAGATCTATCGGGAGAGGAGTCAGCGCCGCAAGCATGAATAATCGCCTACCGCCCAGACACCCCCTGCTCCAAGTTTGGCGGAGGATTCCCATCCGGTCGTTACGGACGGACAGACAGCGTTGGTCATTAATCGACCTCCAGTATAGATACAAGAGATATGTTCACGGTACAGATCCAAGTGTTCCTCTTCTAATTTAGTTTAAGGTTGTCTAATGAATGAGGAAGCAACACGCATTAATTCGCCCAATTCCGATCCTGGATACGGTTGTGTGTTGTATTGTGCTAAGATTGTTAAGCTAAAGGAAAGGCATGTTAGTAGTTTGGAGATGACAATATTGACAATGAGTCAGTGTTAAAGGGTAACTCCACCAATTTTTGCACTTAGTATTACTATTACTGTGTGTGTGAAAAAAAGTTGGAGAGGGAGATACAAATGGGCTCATAGACTGTTTCAAGCCAAATTGGAAATGCAAAGGCATAATGAAAAGATGAGGCCACTGAAAAGAAAAACTCTAAAATACAATATATTGGAGATGTTTCTTTTGGACATTTCTCCAGAACACAGCAAACACGATCCCAATAGAGACAGAAAGTTAGCCAGAAAGCAACTCATAGTGTTATTGATTCTAGTTGTGTTTGACGCATTAAAGAAGTCCTATTGTGTTACTCCGTGACGTTTGGGTTAGGGTACCAAATGTATCATTCCATACCTTTGGGTTTTTTTGCATTACTGTATTTTGACCTACAGGAACTGTGATGGTGTTGACATATGATGGTTTAACTTGTTCTAATTCAAGATATTAGCCAAAGTGAAAGCTCAGGGAAACAGGCAGCCACACTCATTCATCTCTAAAACAAGTTCTTGATTACTCTCAATTGTCACTTCTGTCCACATTTATTTAAAACTGCCTGAGAATTGTTGGTTTAAATGTCAAGTGCATCAACTGATCTGAGTAACATTGTTGTTTGAAGCGGAACAAAAAAAAAATAAAAAAAATGTTTTGTTCCCTTGGCTCCAAAAAAAACCTGCGTTCTGTGATGAGTCGGTCTAATGCCGTAAGCCTCTCGGGAATATTTTTCTCCTTGATGCTATCGCTAGGAAAGTTTTCTTTTAATCTCAACGTTCTGTGTTTGCTGTTGTTGTTTCGGTGCCATCTTCATGTTACAGAGACTTAGTTTTGTTTTATGGCAGACCTAAAATTAAAAAAAATTGAGGCCCAATACCGATAGGGATGTCCCTAAAAAAAAAGTTGTTCTTTTTTATTCTACTAAAGTAACACATATCTGTAGGATAACCTTCAACACTGCCATTGTTGTTCCGAAATGTGTTATTTACTTGAGATGTCAAAGGAGCTGAAGTGAACAATACTGCCTGGCAATGTACTTTCTATTAATAGAGCTTCTTTATGTAATAAATGGATGAGTCAAGGTGAAAAAGCATTGGTCTCGCTGTGTTTCAAGACTCAAGACGTCTAATCGAAGCACTTAAAGCATGTCCCCCTCTTAGAGGCTGATGTCTAAAAGGATTTCGTATGTGATATGTTTCCTTTGTGTCAGGAAAGTGACAGTAATGACTGAAGTCTGTAGGCCTGGGCTGTAAACACTACTGCAGCTCATAGAGTAAATAATAGATTTGGTTGGTTTGTAATTGCTGCACAATGTTACACAATAAAGGGCTTATATCTAGTCTGTAAACACAATTCAATTCAAAAGGAACAAAAGCTTTTAACAAGTAATCAAGCTGCAGCTAACCCAGGTCACTAATTACAATAAAGGATGCAATTACCTAGCACTTCCAAAACATGTGCAGCCTACAGCTCGAAAACGTACTTACATTTCAGTGGCCAGTACACATGTACCTAAGCAAGAGTCAATACTTGTTTTTTGTTTTTATTTTGTAAAGTTCTCCCTTGGTGTTTCTTGTCTTGTTTTACTTCCTGTGTTTTCCCCCTCCCCTTGAGGGGAAAATCCAACTCTTTGATAGTTGGATTGGTTTCTCCTCGTGTGCTCTGCCCTCTGCCCATGTGTATATACAGCCCAGCCATTCTCTTTGTTCTCCGTTCTGCAAGTTTGTTTCTTTTCGGGCTCCTGCCTCATTCCTGTGTCCTTCATTTTGGCCCTACTGCTACAAAAGCCCTGACACTGAATCTGAGAATTGTTTGCTGACGTGCTTGTCGGAAGCAAATGGATGAGTAATGGTATTGTTAGAGGAAGCACAGGTGTCAGTAAGGAACATCTGTCTGCCCAGGATCTGCTGAACTTGAGCAATTTCCTGACCTTAAGGAAGTTGTCAAAATCCATCTGGCCTCAATTTTACATTGATACTTTCAATGAACTCTCTGCCGACCTTCTCTGAACAAATCATTCCTTCATCAACATGTGCTAAACACTGTCTTTACTGTCACAATGCCCGTCCTTCCCATCTCCACCTCTGCGTGGTCATCCTAAGTCATCTCTATGTGGTGATAGACAGGAGTGACAGTGGCGTCATGCCATCTGAGCTCCGTTGGGTTAAATTAGAATGGCTCTGATTGGTTGAAGGACTATCTACTTGCATGCAGATGTATTCTTTCCCCGTATCCATTCGAACACACCTCGTAATGAAATCCAGATCCAGACTCATACTCTGATAAGAAGTGATTATGGCTACAACAGGCTAGATTGGTCTATGTCACTTTCCATCAGAAGCGCTGCTCTGTATTGTACAGTCGTAATTGTAGTGTTTGTCATCACTTCGTCGTTCATACAACGCCACACAGTCGCCAACTCTCTGATACACTATGCGCACTTAGTGATTGCTTTCCTCGATAATTCTTCGGTTCGGATTTGCGACATCCCATCATTTGTGTGGAATAAGCGCAGGCCAATTGTATTGACTCAGCCCGCTGATGTGACTGGACTCTCGGAAAGAATGGTTCGGAAAACGGAACGGAAAAACACAGTGGGCATTATGCAACTATTTCTGTTGTTGCGTGTTTGTATGAACCAGGACAGTGGCTTAAAGAGGTCGCCAGCAAGCAGCACAAAGACGGCTCTATGAAAACACAAACATAATTGCGCCGTCATCATCAGTTTGTGACATTAAAATGAGTTTTCCTCGTCGTCCTGCAACAGCTGCATTGAAAGTTCCATTTGTAGTCAACCTAGAAACTAACTGCTGCTAGAAATTTAAACACTGACTTTATTTTAAATATAATAAACGCCAACGCTTTTTGCATCTCAGTATAAAGTAGATTTCGTGAGACTTGCTGTGCGCTGACCGAGTAAAATGAAGCCTGAGTGAACAAGTAGAGCAGCAATTCCACTGAGTGGTCTCAAACACTTTTTGTTTTCTTGCAGCAAGCAGTTACTTGCGTCAGGAATGAGGGCATCACAGACAGCCTGAAACACACTTCTACCTCCTGATTGCTTTCCAGCTCAGACGGCGGGCTTCTGTAATTACTGTATATGAGCTGCTGGAAATATGTGGCATATTGCATGTCACAGCCGGCGTCACTCAGAACATCAATAGTCTGAATATATGTATAATACTATATGTATGTATAATAGTTTGAAGCTTTGGTTCAGTGTAATAATATATACTGTCTGAATCAGATTAGCTGGAGGTGGTAGGGGTGGATGGTGGGTGTGCAAAGCTTACAATCTCGCATATCACAGAGTTTCACATCTCATCTGTGTTTGAGAAGTCTGGCAACAAAGCCGGTGTTTATTTCAGTTGAAGATCAAGTGTTTGTTAAGGGGGATTACCGTTTTTTTACAACCTGGACCCTATATTGGGCATAAAATACAATCAATTACTAACCCATATAACTTTGGTGTCATTCGTGGTTTGGAAGATATTTAGATCCAGTGGAACGCTGAGTATATCCATGTAGTGGGAGTGATCCTCTAAATAACCCATTAGCTGCTGCAAAACTCCTTCATTTCACCAATATTTTGTTATAATACGCTAGTGCTATGCCCCGTTGAGTCCAGAGTTAGCTGTTATCATGATCCGGGGTCTGTGGATTGACCTACTAACTTCTGAATATTTTTTTTCTGAGGTTGGGGACAGCGACTTTGTTTATCATGGACGTCCTTACCATTTTGAGCTGGAGTATGGACGAGGAGCTTGTTGAAAGGAGGATGCGGAGGCAGAGAGGAACAGTTGGCCAAAGGAAAAACAAAGCGCTGCACGTCCGTGAAGAGATAACCAGTAACTCCGGACTCAATGGGGAATAGCTCTAACAGTATCATAACAGAATATTGATGAAATGAATGAGTTTTGCGTTATCTTCAAAACGACTCCGAATGACACCAAAGTTATATGGGTGAGTAAATGATCATATTTTACACTAGAAATGAGGACCAGGATGTAAAAAAAAAACAAAAAAAAACCAGCAATTCCCCTTCAATTGTGAGTAATACACCATCTCCAGCAAATGTATTTTTTTTTCCATTTAGTCTATAATCTCTGCCGGTTAAAGCTGTCGTGCTGTTATTACGGACATGACTGAGTCACAGGGTCTGAGACTGAGACGTGGCCTTCAACCAGTGATGGTCTAGTCGGTGCCTGTAGACCACTAAATAGTAATATTAGACAAACAGGAATAGTAAACGTCACTTCAAACTGTTGAAAATTGACACAAATCACACAACCTCACACCATAAAACAGGGAACCTGTGGGTGACTGGGCCTCGTGGTGGCTTCTCTCAACTTCATCTGTTCACAAATTCACACCTCAACTGCCTCATGGGTGAATTTGCATCCTGGTTACATCGTCACGTTAAAGCTCATTTCCATTCGAGGCGGCACATTGGTCGTATGTACTTTGTTGTAGTGTGCCCAGAGTGGGACACACTGAACAGGCATGCGACTGAACACCGTGGGCTCACTTGTGAGACGTTGTTTTGCTCTCTCTCTCTCTCTCTCTCTCTCTCTCTCTCTCTCTCTCTCTCTCTCTCTCTCTCTCTCTCTCTCTCTCTCTCTCTCTCTCTCTCTCTCTCTCTCTCTCTCTCTCAGATTATATTTGATGTTCTCTGCTTCGTCCAGGCTGAAAGCAGACGTGAAAACGTTCCAGGTTTTTGTGATAACTTGACAAACTAAATCTGTCCTTTATGAGCTGCCCGGCAGAAGTCGTATTTGTTTTTCCACTCTCCTCTGTGTCTGTGCTGCGGCACTCCCTCACGGGCGTCTCTGTTTATGAAACTTGGGCTTTAATTTTGCCGTGTAACCAAATAGATCAAAATTGAATGATGACATCGGGGAACTGCGCAGTTGTTTTTGTTCACTTTCCGTCCACCTACTTTAAGCAATTTGTTTTAAATCTCTTATAAGCACTGAAGCTGTTGTTTTGGCCTTTTCCGTGTTTCCCAGTGGGAAATACTCTGGACACCACATTAGGGAAAGTACATATTCTTACACAACACCTTATTCCTCTTGCTACTGCCCTGAGCACATACTTTTAAGACTCTGGGTTATGATTCAGAAAAATATTCACACAGGTTGCCAGGTCATGAGACACAGAGCTGACCCTTGGCTCCTTTTCTTCAACGCCCACCAGAGATCTTATTGATGTGAGCGGGACGCCCGAGGGGAGACGCTCTGCACCAAAGTTAGCAGGCGGCTTTGAGCGCCGTTCCGTCCACTGACTCTATGACGCAGTCTGCAGTTTGTTAACCTGATCGGCACCGACACAGACAGTGTGCTTACTTATTAGCTCTTGAGTTTAAAGGCTCAAGGGCCAGTCACACTTAACGGGGTGATGGGTAGTGGGAATCGTTTAGAAACCACTCGATTCCCTCACAGATTAGCTCACAAGAAGATGTTTATCTCAGATGCAGCAAATGTTTTGCCACAGCGGAGACACTTCTGTCTCCCTAACTACACCGATCAGCCACAGTATTAAAACCACTGAGAGGAGGATTCACGAGGGAGACCTACACAGTATTAGGGAAAGGGATCGTAATGCTGTGCCTGATTGGTGTACTAGGTTAGGGATTTTGTGGTGTAATACTATCAGAACTCACCCCATGTTAAAAGATAAGAACAAATAATATCAGGGGTTTAGTATGAGCCCAGTCCAAACCAGCAAAATTTGTCTTAGGGTAGATAGAAGGCTGTTTAAGGGAGTTTATTGTTGTCATTTCAAAATATTCCAAAAGGTAGAGATCTATTGGGGGCCTTTGGGTCCTATGGGTTGAGGGGAGGGGCCTCTGAGGATCATCCCATAGATACCTGAGCCAGTTTAACACCTTGTGCTGTTTTTCATGGCTTTTGAGTTGTTGCTAAACTGTTTTTCTGTCTGTGCCTGTGTCACGCTGCATCCTGCTGGGTGACATTGCTATGGGGTGGGGGTGCCTGGTCTGGTCTACGTGGGTGGTACACGTCTTAAGTCAAACAAAGTTTCCCAGCAGAACGCTGTATTGTCACAAGACGGTCAGGGTTATTTACTTCTCCTGTCCGTCGTCATAATGCTGTGGCTGATCGGTGCGTGTGAGTGTTTGTAGTTGAGGACATCGAGACCAAAATAAATGGAGAAAACATGTTTTGTGGGTTAATGTGAGGAAGGTCTGATGTTTTCATCTGCTACTATTTTCTGTCTTTCCAGTCGACGGCTAGCGTGAGTACTGCACCTGTTTCTATTTTTGCTGCATTTTGCTTTTACCAGCAGCACCCAAACGTTTTCCCCTCAGCCAAGCTCGTATATTTTGTTGTTGTTGTTTTCCATATGCAGACTGAACGCTTACATGAGCACATAGATGGAAACACGCATAATATCGGGCTCACTCGAGCCGCCGCCCTGGGTGTGATCCGAGAAAGATTTACTGGTCTTCACAGTAGCCCACCCTGTAGATCTCATCCTGGTTATTTTTCAGCTTGGCTTGTAGCATTGAACTGTCTGCAGCATTTTAAAACTGAAGAAGAAAAAAAAACAGCAAACTAATTTCATTTTTGTTCATTCTGCACAAAATAAACCATGGACAAGCCAACAGGCACAGGCATTAATACTGATGTAGAGAACCGGTGTCAAACATACGGTTCGTGGCCCAAAAGTGGCCCGCCAGAGGGTCTAATCTGGCCGGGATGAATTGCCAAAGTGCAAAAACTGATCAGTTACTGCGCCGGCCCCCTTGAGAAGAAACTGGGCTGTATGTGGCCCCTGGACTAAAATGAGTTTGATGTAGAGAAGGACAGTCTGTGACTTAACGTCTTAACTCCTCGTAACGTCATCATTGTTTCAGTGAAGCAGCTGCTTTACGAAGTATCGACTAATTTGCTCAATCTCTGCGGTGCATTAGACGTTAGTGGAAACGCAGATAACAAAGGGCAGAACCTTTCATTTCCTGGAAAAGGAAAGTTCGTGGATATTAATCTTTGGAAGTACACGTTCCTGGAACTTTTCTCTGGTGAACCCTGCAACCCAGCCCAGCTATTGTCTCCGTCTGCGTGAGGACTTTGACGAATCCGTCGTTTCTCATTTCAGTCACACATTTTCTCCACACAGCGGTGGAACTGCTGAAGTCAGGTCAGCAGAGTCGCTGCCCGTCGACCAATTCACTGAAACACGCTGACGTCCTGCTTCTGAAAAGGAAATTAAGAAGAATAGCTTTTTTTGTTTGTTTGTTTTCTTTCCTTCGCCACAAATTGAAATCCACTTCTTATAAAAATACCTTTACACGGAAAGTCTGTATCTGGACCATGACTTCCATTAAATTACGAGCGGATGTCGTCTGGATTTTCATGATTCTGTGTCACAAAGTTACTGTGTCGTCCCTCGCACACTGAATAAACCTCGTCACAGCGACAATCTCATTTGTCAATCAGCAGGTTTGAATCAGCTGACCTCCTGTCTGCAGCCTAACCCAGTAACGGCTTCATTTCATTTTATGATCCACTGCTGGAGAAAAAAAGAGCTTTGTTCCCACCTCCATGCACACTCTCATTCACGCTTACCTGTTCATTGCACACAATAACTACGGAAACTGTCGGTTAAATGCCTTTTTGCATTTACTGGCTGCGATGAATAATAATCCTCTTGAAGGCAGGAAAATGGACAAACAGATGGAGGTTGCTTATATGCTCACACACTCAATGAGTTTTTTTGTGTTGTTTTTGTTTCCACAGGTAAATGAAGCCATTCACTTGAATTACAATCGTACCTCGAGTGCCCCCTTTTGGTGACTTTGGTAACTTCAGCGTCTCCTGTCTTTTCCAGTGGAGGCTGCTGCAGGTCTGATTGTTGACATGAATAACTGCAGCTACTGAGCATTTGAATTAATCCATGAATGAGACTTCCATGGGACGGCTACGGACAAATAACAGAATCTAAAAGGACAGGGCGGTGTTTAGATTGCTTTTGCATGTTATTTTTTTTCCTTCTGTAATGTTCATAAACTGTTCTCCAGGCTCAGAGTAAAAATAACCACATCAGTCCAGCTCTGCTTATTCTAGGTGAACCTATATCTGCTCTCTGCTTTGGAAAGATATCTATAGTTCAAACTGTTTTTAACGCAGTGTACAAAACCGTGGTAAACACAGGAAGGCGCGTCAATTATTGACTTGGTAATATTCCATGGAAGTTGTTATTTGGCTGTTCTCCTGAAAGCTGCGTACAGCGTCTCTGTCCCACCGCCTTAATGTTATAACGTACTGTTTTTCTTTTAGGACGGATTATTAATGCTTGTTTGTTGCCGCTTCCCAACGGTCTGCTCTCGTCTTCTTCAGAAATGACTAACTGACGCACCACTGGGAGTTTGGTCCGCCTTTCAGTGCGCTCAACAGAAGCACCGACTACCGACTCAATGGGCGCTGACGCGCACAGGAGGAGGGGCCCCGCGGAGGAACTTAAATACGCGGCTCCAGTCTTCGGGCTTCATCAAGGCAGAGCAGCACGACCAAGAGCATCTCTACTGAAAGCTCGGCCACCTATTTACGCACAAGTGCAGCGCATATCCAGAGAGAAGCAGGCAACGCACCAGGGTCTAAAGATGATTAAGAAAATGTCTCCGTCCGAGAGCGATTTTGACATCCCAGCAAAGAACTGCTACAGGATGGTGATTTTGGGGTCCACCAAAGTCGGGAAAACCGCCATCGTGTCGCGGTTTCTTAACGGGAGGTTCGAGGAGCAGTACACGCCGACCATCGAGGACTTTCACAGGAAACTGTACAGCATCAAAGGAGACGTTTACCAGCTGGACATACTGGACACATCGGGGAACCATCCCTTCCCCGCCATGAGGAGACTTTCCATACTGACAGGTACTTATCCACAGCTTTGTCTCTGTTTTAATGAGGTAGAATGGTTGTGCAGAAATCAGAAGAGCAGATTTTTAAATGTTGCTGTGCGCACCGTGCGCCTTAACGCATGGCTGCGAGGTGCTCCGGTGCATGCTATGCAGTTCTGTTATCGTGCATAATATTGCGTGATCACTTAATGCAAAGAAATCTAACCAAGCCCCTCTACTTGTTTTTCTCCAGGTGACGTGTTCATCCTCGTATTCAGTTTGGACAACCGAGATTCCTTCCAGGAGGTGCAGAGGCTCAAGCGCCAGATCTACGAGACAAAGTCGTGCCTAAAAAACAAGATCAAAGAGAACATCGACGTGCCTCTGGTCATCTGCGGGAACAAGGGCGACAGAGAGTTCTACCGGGAGGTGCAGCAGGAGGAGATCGAGCAGCTGGTGGCCGGAGACGACAAGTGCGCGTACTTCGAGATCTCCGCCAAGCGCAACGAGAACGTGGATAAGATGTTTCAGACTCTGTTTACCTTGGCCAAGCTACCTCACGAAATGAGCCCCGACCTTCATCGGAAAGTGTCCGTGCAGTACTGCGACATGCTGCACCGAAAGTCTCTGAAAAACAAGAAGCTGAAGGACATTGGGGAGGCATACGGCGTGGTGACGCCGTGCGCCCGGAGACCCAGCGTGCACAGCGACCTCATGTACATAAAGGAGAAGGCCATCGGAGGCGGCCAGGGCAAAGACAAAGAGAGATGTGTGATCAGCTAATCGCGCACCGAGGAGCAGACTCGAGACCAAATCTTTGTGCCGAGAAGGAGCCCGATGAGTCAGCTTGAGAGGCCACCTGCGCGGCCGGCTGCGCTCAAACTGACACCTGAGGTGTGGAGGCGCCGGTGCCGCCGCGTGCGCTCTGGCGCTGCGCCGTTTCCAAGGACAATGGCTGGACAACTCCAGCTTGAACTGCCAAATAAAAACACTGTCCACGAGACATCTGAGAATGTTAGCTTGTTCTGTCAATCAGAGCCTAATGTGTAACGTGGCTTCATACCTTGTGAGACTCGCATCGTTTAGTTGACGTTATGCCTTTTACAGATGCCAGAGAGGAGAAAGAAGAGACTCTTGGCTCAAGAAGTGCATCGCTGGGGTTGGGGAGAAAATACCGTTGTTTACATCTTATTATAGATTTTATAATGGCTAAGTACACTTGAATGTGTTGTTGCATTTTGGACTATTTTTATTGTGAATGTATATTTATTGTCAATGTCAATTTTTGCAAAAAAAAAAGTCAAAGAAAATCTTTGAATGTAATAAAAAAAAGAAACAAACTAAAACACTTGTGCACTTGCTTCTCTATTACTTATCTTATGTTTACTCTATAATGTTGACATATGGAAAACCTTCACACTTGCCATTCACCGTCATTATTTAAAATCAGTGCAGCATGCAGACACTCCTGCCAAGAGTTATCCACAGGCACAAGCTACACTCATCTTGCAGTTTTATAGTTGTCATTCAGATACAGTATCAAACTTGGTGACTGGTGCACAAAATCAGCAAAAGCATTATTTTTGTACAACTCGTGCAGATATGTAGGACTTGCATCTAGCTTTTACATCTATTAACAACTGTCTTTAGTCTTTAACAGAGTCTAGTCATGTCTGAGTCAGGTGAGCGACATCCATCAACGTGCCAATAAAGCCAAACTCCTCCGTCTTTTAAGGCTCAAGAAGCTACTTAGAAAAAAAACGTCTTCAAGAAACTCCACGAGTCCAGTTCCCCTTGTTTCACCTTGTTATCAGGTATATTTTAGAAGTGACACAAACCAAAAATCTCCCAAACTGCACAACTGACTCGCACTCAGTCCAGATCTAGCTGTGCAGCAAAGCAGGGCTCCGTTACACAGAAAGGGGTGTGACACTTTCACGGTCAGGAAAAGATAGCAAGTCAAGGATTGAGCTGTTAGGAAAACACGAGGGGAGTAAAAGTCACATCTATTTGTACCACGGTGACTCCAGGACGAGGGAAACGGGCCAAACCCGCAGCCGCAATTAAATCACATGCAGTTCATTGTGCAAACCGACTGAAGCGCTGAGCACTGCAAACAAACAAAAAACCTAAACGCTAAAATAAGTTGTGTTGCATCACCCTGTGGATGCTTGTTCCCCTTATATCCATTCGACACCAAAATATTTCTACGCTTGAGTGCACCTAAACATTTTCACAACAAAGCCCTGTTCACTGGAGGATTATTACAGCCTGCAGCTCCAAAACAAAGCGCACAGTTTGTTCTCACCGTGGAATTAATTCTATGTTATTAACACCTGCTTTTAGAATTTCCAGCCTTTTTGATGAGAGCCAGAGACACGGCGTCCAGTACTCTCTCTCTCTCTCTGTGTGACATGACAGCCACCCGCTATCAGCAGCGATCGTGTATACTGTATCCTGTGCAACTCAGACAATCACAGAACATCCAGCAATAACTTGTGTGTTTGTGAGAGAGAGAGGGACATACAGCTATAACACTGCACTCAGCAAAACTATGTGCACGAGTCCTGGCTGCATTCGTCACCAGACTACGTAATGACGCTTTTTTTCCCCCTAATGTGCATCACTGTCTCTATTAGCAGGAGGAGCGACATTTTGTTTTCCTCATAAATGAAATTCGTGCGCTCATATCCAGCCCGAGCGCTCAAAAGAAAGCAGTTCAGGGCCACACCGCGCTTCTTCACGCAAAACAAATGGCCGTGAATCAGCCCGAGGGCACGCACACATGTCAGCGGCATCACCACCATCCCATGTGGCAGAAAAAACATATGCGAAGGCGTCAGAGAGGGAGTGGAAGGCCTGCTGGAGATAAGTACAGAGTGTGCAGCAGCAGCAGCAGCAGCAGGACAATGAGGAACAGCGTGGCTTACATCACACGTTCATACTCTAAGGAATGTCTCTGCAAATATTGTTATCTCGAAGTATTTGGAGAAGGTGGATGTGAAGACAAGCTCTGAGTTGGTGCACGTGTTCCGCGAGGTAAAGAAATAATAATCTGCTTCAGTGTGTTTTGTGTACACGCGCCGTGCAACAGTATAAAACAGGTGTAGTGTCTGAGCCCATTGTCTTCATCACATCACAAGGAGACATTCATTTTAACATCCCTGCCTCGTGTCAAGTTTAGCTTGCTTTGTAGTTTATGTAAAAGTAAAAGAGCAAGTGCAGCTTCAACAGGCAGACTTCCAAACGACTGCTCTTTAGCGCCCATAGTGGCCAAGTGTGGTTATGCACTTAGCCGAGCGTACGTTTAGGTTTTGAGTGTCATGTAAAAACGTGCAGATAAAACTACACATAGCTGAAATGAAAGTGCGCTGTCCCACAATGCAATGCAAGGAAAACTGAAGGAGGTGAAACCAAAATTAGTTTCTTGGGACACCTGTGAAAATCTGTGTTTCAAACCACCGAATGAGTTGTTGAGCAGTAAACTCTACACCCTGATATTCCGAGGACTTCTATGTAAGTTAGGTTTGTTCTTTGGAGGCTAATCTAGGTTAATGCGTATGTTGTGACTAGCAAGCTAAGAGTAAAGTACCAGTGCATTTATTACACGAAATGAACTACAAAAGCTGTTTACTGTGCCAGTTACCATAACTGATGCTTTGTACAGCTGAAGCATACTGAATATTCCTTCTGCCAGACTGAAATAAATCCGATTAGAGGTTCTTACGTAACTGTTATCGCAGAGACTAAATCGAATGATCTGATGAGATGTATGCATGAACCCATCAGTCACAATTTAACGTGTTTGGCATGATAAAAAAATGGCTCTGCCCGCTGCGGAGTGTGAAATCTGCAGGAAAATATAACAGATGAGGCCTTTATTCTAACTGTGCTGACAATGTCGAATTCATCGAGTCAGACAGAAATGATCAAGAAAGGCCCTCAGCCCTTAAATGAAATTTAAATAACCATAAAAATGTGCCTTGCCCTCGAGTCTGAATCTCTTACTGGTTCTCAGATTAGACGGACCTTGTGTCCAGCTACAGATGCAGACATGCAGCCAAACCCAGTCCGTACATTCTGACATAAATGTAAACAGCATCAGTCTTCCATGTAGCGTGCTTTGTGTCGTGTGATGTCCTCCTGTCAGGGCTCTGCTCCCCTCCAGCTCCCCCTCCTCTGGCTCATTCAGCTCACCTGGCTCCCATCTACTCATCAAGCCTCCATAAAGGTTCAGCACTTGGTTTGGTTTTGTTCAGTGGCGACTATGCTCCAGAGCCTTTGAGACCTGTTTAGTCTCTTTCTTGTTCTTTCCTGCTACTTTTATTTTTTACCCGTGTCTTTTCTTTGCTTTGGTAATCTTTAATCAACCTCTGGGTCCAGTTCAGCTCTTTCTAGAGTCAGTGCTACAAACACATGCAATCTGCTGCCTTGGGATTCCACTGTCTTTTCCACCTCTTGTGTTTTTTTTTGTTACTAAACAGTTACTTTTCCTGGGTTTCTGCAATCATGCAATTGCTTCACTGGCTAATAATACAGTGGAGGTCTGTGGGATCCTGGTTATGCAACGCCGTGTTGTAACGACCTTAAATGTGTTACAGAAGGGAACATTAGGATGTTAGGTAAAGAGCTGAGCTGACCTTATGTATGCAGGCATGTTGTTGAAGCTATTCTGGGAGATGTAAAAAGAGCAAGCAACTGTCCAGGTACCTGAAGAAATTGAAAGTATCTGTACTACGAGGTTTCAGTGGGTAATATTTCGCTCAGCTCTATCAATTAATGTTATTCTGCAAATTTGGGCTTTAATATACACAGAGCTGCACTAATCAGCCACAACATTATGACAACTGACAGGAGAAGTGAATAACATTGATCATCTCGTGACAATACAATGTTCTGCTGGGAAACGTTTGGACATGGCATTGATCTGGATGTTACTTAGTCATGTAGCACCCACCTAGAACAGACCAGGCACCTCCACCCCATGGCAATGACACTCCTTGATGGCAGCAGCCATCCCCAGCAGGATGCAGCCTGACACAAAAGCACACAGTTTAGGAAAAACTTAAAAACCAGCATGAAAAACAGCACAAAATGTTGACCTGGCCTCCAAACTCCCTCAGAAGGCCCATGTCCTTTCTCTGAAATATTTTGGAGACACAAAGGAGACCTACACAATATTAGGAAGGTGGTCATAATGTTATGCCTGATTGACGTATGAAGAACTTTTCCAATATGAGGCATCCGACTGAACATAAAGTCTATTATTTATTTACTCACAGCTTGTGCAGTTGTGACGGTCTTGCACTTTGCAAACCAGCTGCTGTGTCATTTTTATTTATTTAAAAAAAAATTACATTTAATAGCTCATATGGGTTCCAGGTTAACAACTTGTGTGTCTTCCATATCCCTAGTTGCTGTAGGCTACGTCCTCTATGTTGCTGTAGTTGCTCCTCCTCTCCAGCTCTGGCAAACAAACACGGCTGGCTGATGCAAAAATGTAAAGTTCGTTTGGAGTGTCAACAAAACACCAGATTTGAAACTCTCACACGCTGTCACATACCGACAGATCATCGCCGCTGTGCGTTCTAGGTCACCATCTAGACGTTTCCTCTGAGAGGGGATCCTGGTTGCGGTTATTCATTGGCCAGTTCCTAAAATGAAATCTTCTAATAACAGGCTGGTCAACTGGAAAACTACATTACACAGCTCCTGTTTGTCACTGCATCATAATCACATTTAAACCCCATTCAGACTGTTATCCTATGCATGACTACCCTACTGACTGAACTTAACGAAGAATGCTAGGTATTCAACAAACAACTGAATCACTGTTTCCCTCTAAAGTTTGCAGATGTTTTGGCAGAGGAAGGAGAGATGTTGTTTTTGTTTAGGCTGCTGCTCTGGTCTGTGGATGCTAATACCGGAAGGACCTGAGAGGACCTACTGTTGTTACACCAAACCTCACCTCTCGCACAGAATGATCTACTGATACAGGGATGATGAGTAGCCCAGTCTCTGGCGTGAGCTCTCTTAATCCGTAACCTATTTATGTTACAGCAGGGACCGACGGTCGAGTCAGACAGAGCTCAGATGTGCCCAGATGAAAATGATAGGGCTTTGATGAAGTGACATAACCAGAGTTTTAACTGAACCTGGAACCCAACCGAGACGAGCTCTGCCTCAGGACATCCAACTGGCATCGGCTCCTGTCCTTTTCACGCCATTTCTAACTCTCACACAACTCTTGAAATCCTCTCTCACATCTGTAGAATATCAGCGTCTTTACACCTGCAGCCAGAAATGTTATTACCCTGGGCAATCCACATCTAGAACACAATGTCTACAGAGGTCCGGGTCCCATGACAGATCTCCAATTAATGTTCTTTTAAAGAACTGCTATGATCTTTCTGGCTGCAGAGCAGGTCTGGAGAGCCCTGTTGGACTCACCACTCTTCGCTGAAGCACAATGACCTCAGCATTCTGCCTCTTTCTTCCTATTCACGTAACCTATTGAAATAAACCCTTTATTTTTGTAACCCAGATGTCTGTTGCACAAACAAAACGTCATCACAACAAAGGGCTATGGAGGAAAAAGGCAACAGTCCGGAGCTCTCAGACCGCACAGAATATGAACATTTAAAAGAGTTTTTCGGCAAAGACAATACTGACACAGACGGTAGAAACGTGACTTTTGTCTGTAAACTTTGCCCGCCCGGTCTGAAAAAGAAAGTCCGCACATCGACGACGTCAACAGCAAACTTAAAACTGGACTGTATTTTTGCAGTCTTTTTTCTTTAGGTTCCTTTTTTGGAATTTGATGTGAATTGTTTCAAGTTTGTAAAAATACTGAAATAGAGAGCATAAAAAACATTTGCACCTTAAGGACTACAGTTCTGATTGTCTTTATAATAAAGATCATTTAAGCAGCACCTTTGTCCTCATATTTTTATTGCAGCTGCTACTGGTGTAGACTGAATAGGTGGCAACAACGCATTAGGCAAATACCAGAATCTACTGGTGAACTGAACTAGTTCATTTTAAAGCTTATGAACTATGAACTGAACTAGTTCGTGTAGAAAAAGAACTTTCCCAACACTGGTTGCAGCCCATGAGGCTGGGTTTTCTTTTATTTCATTTCCTTCTTGTGAAAACTGAATGTCAGACTTTTGTTTTTCTGAGAGGGCTTGAGGGGGAGTTGAAGAGTTCCTGACTGTCGGCTCCTGTTTTGGTTTTGTTTTTGAGTGGTGTACTTTCTGAGTGCACTTTACCTCCAACTGACCTGAAGTTAGAAGTGGTCTTTCTGTTTTATTTTATTTTTTCAGGTAAATATTGCATTCTTTGGTTAGTAACCTGGCGCTGTGTCCCTCCGTGATGTATTTGCAATTTACAGAAATTATTTGCAAAAGAAGGTTTATGTTCAAGTTAATTATCACATTTTCTGCATTTTATTTTCTTTTTGTCTGACAGTGGGTAAATATTCTTGTTATCCTGAGATAACAAGGCAAAATAAACTTGTTGCTAATACTGCCACTTTTGGCTTCCGTACATTAATGGCCATTATTACAATGCATTGTTTTTGCAGCAAACCTTTTTATCAGAGATTGTTATATACTTTTATAAATAAATGTTATACTAAATACACAGCCACATATTTGGTGGAAATGTAAAAGACTTTAGCCGATATGACCACTCTTGCGTAACAATAGCAGCCCAGCAGTATTTTGAGGCTGTGCTTAGTCATATTGTCATAATTTAACTTCTATCCAAATTTCCTCTCACAGTTTTGTGACTCTGCAGAGTCTACAGCATGCTCTCCAGGCCCAGATTAAACCTTGCACCTGTCATACGTTGATTTCGTCTGTGGCCGCTAATGATCAGGTTAAACTCTAATCAGGAAGAGTATCTTTAGAAGCCGAATGCATGCAATCATGTCATGCATGTGCAGCGCAGATTTAATTGCATCCTGAGTAGGTTCACTCTACACATTGATGCACGTGATCCTGCACTGCAGAGGCGTTGATTTGTGTACGCAGAACGTGGCTGCCCATTGATTGTTTGGTTGGTCGCATTCCAGCAGCAGTCACCCACATCCACCCCTGGACCTCCGGACACAGTCAGGTTGACACTGGTTCGGATGTAACTAAGACACAGGAAGCAATCTGCAGTTAAACAGTAACACGAGTGTTTGCTTTAGTTCTGTCCCCGTAAATTGTGCAGTCCACCGTAGCCACCTGCCATGCCAACATTAGTTTTTCACTCCCAATACCAGTCTCCCCAATCTGTCGGTAACAACAACATCATCATTTAAATGAAATGGACCTTTTTAGTCTCTTATACATTACTTTTTTTTCTCTCTCATTCTTTTTCGCCGAGCAAAATCCAGACACAGTGTGCGAGACAGTGGTAAACACACGCACACACAGAAGACAAACACCCCAAAAACACGTGAAAATTGCTCACGCATCTAATTCTGGTGCATCCTGCAGCTGTGTTTTCTGTCCATCCTATCCGTGCCCGTGTGACGACTGCTTGCCTGTCTGTCTGTGGACCGGAGCGCGTGCCTGTATTCTAAATTTAACCCAGTGCCGAGGCTGATACGTAGATGGAGCTTGCCGCAATCAAAGCCGGAACACAGACAAGGTCAGCAAGAGTTAAAGTGTGCTTGGCATCAGCACGTTCAGCATCCTCACATGGTCTCATTCAGTGTTCTCAACATGTTTTTGTAGTATTTTTATATTGAATTGTTCGTGTTTTTAAGTGTAAATGTTTCATGAGTGCAAACAAATTTGGTACAGGAGCTGGATTATGCAAGGTGAATCGGGCAAAGGGCGTCACGCTAGCAGAAAGAAAGCAACAGGTTACAATTCATTTTCACTGGAAGTGGTACACATTGAATATGCACTTGTTTCACCAGTTAGCATTCAACAGTGTCAAAACGCACCTGAGCAGCACTTCAACAGTGATTCAAGGACAGTGTAGCTGGTATTCTTGGCTGCTTTGTTGTCAGCTGGTAGCATTAAAGTCAAAGAGTTGAATCGCCTCGTTGGCTCTGGGAAACCATTTTGTCGTCTCGACGTGTTAGCTTTGCAGCGACAACTGTAGCAATAGTTTGATCTGCACTACCTATCTTATGCTAGCTATCTTGTCATCTTGTTAGCATCAGTGGTTCTCAGAATGACTTACCCTGCCATTAATATTTCCCAATCAAAATAACCCCAATAGGAATAAATGTCGCATTTAAAAAAACACCGTGGTTGTCACTTAGCGTTAGCTGCACACCAACCTTTCTTCATTTTGGCTATTGACTAAATTTGAATGCATCAGTTCCTAACTAGTTAGCATGAGGTAAAAATCACATCACTTGTGACGCCATGCAAATGACTAAACCTTTTTAGGTCTGGTAAGGTCTCTGCCCACTGTCGCACCACAGACAGCAATTTTACACCTTTTGAATGAGAATTTAAGTTAGCATCGAGCGGACAGCCCTCAGGATACTGGTATTTGTAGTTTACAGACAAAAGTCACGTTTCTAGGGTCTGGGTCAGTACGGTCTTTGCCGAAAAACTCTTTTAAATGTCCATATGCTGTGCAGTATGAGAGCTCCGGACTGTTGCTTTCCTCCTCCATAGCCCATGCTTTGTTGTGATGATGTTTTGTTTGTGCGACAGGGCGACGAGTGGTGTCGCGGTGCAAATCTGTTGCCACATCGGATGGCTTTCCGCAGCGCCGTTAAGCACAATTCACGGTGTATTTTATTTGGGGGGGTTCACTGGAAATCTGGCATAGTTTTGAACGAGAATAGAACGTGTATGAACGCCGTTCACAGACGTCACAATGAACGCGTTCACAATAAAGTTCCTCAATTGGAAATACGAATGGTTCAGTTCTTAGTTCACCAAAATATAAAGTAGTTCATGAACGTTCGTTCATTGAACGCGTTCAGGCACAACACTGGGTGCAGACACATCTTTCTTTCCAGAACTCTTTGTATGTGTAACCTGACAGAAGGCCTGTAACCTATGCAGGGATTTCTCTGCAGGTTGTTCTTGGATCAATAGCGGGCAGAGCAGCAGGGATGCGAAAAATGGGACTCGTATGATGAAGACGTTTTCATTAGAAACAGATGATTTGTGCGTCTCTGTGTGTGAAGACAATCTGCTCAGATCTGCTTTAGACTGCAGCAGACAAGACACAGGGCCGAAGATTCAATTACCAGTGACATAAGACGCCTTCATCAAAGATCCCTCTGATGTGAATCTGGGAGTGTGTTTGCAGGGGTGGAGGCACTGACGCACATCACTCAAACAGGGACAATATAACAGGCGTCTTATGGCAGCGTAAGCCTGTGGGCCTTGGTGATGGATTTGCTGAACCACGGGCAGGCAATGACTCAAGTGTTTGAAGGGCTTAATTGCCTTGCTCTTGTGCATGTGCCGACTGCATGTTGCTGTGGTTAGTCACTCTGCAGTTCTGTTAATGCAGGTTGCTTTTTGGGATCATCAGGCCAACATTAGACATTTACTCTTTAATAAGAAGGAACGGCCTCCAGCTTTTAGAGCGCCACTTTGACAAAACAGCGACAGCCTGTATGAATGGAAATGTCGTCTTTGCAGAACAGAATGATTGCACTTAGGACTGGAACATTTTGGGTGAAACGGTCATGAAAAATTTGTTTTTGAAAAACATTTAAAAATGAACTCTTCAACTGCATGTGATTCTTTTTAAAACCTAGACTCCTTTTATTTCCCCACAAAGTAAATTCCACGTGCATGTTCCCACTTCTCTCTGTGTTCATTTAGTGCTGAGTGCAATGGTTATCTATGCCTGGTTACTGAAAAAACAAGCAGGACTACAACTTCAGGTCAACCTTTGGTCATTTTATACACAGTGTCCATTTCCTTCATAGCACCACAGAGGGAAAACATTGCAAACATTTATATTTTACATTAACCAAACTGACCTGAAAGGACTGCTGACAGTGAAGGCTGATTGTGACATCGCCTCACATTGCTTGAGTCTGGACTGAAAGCAGCAGGCACATACACTGATCAGGCATAACATTATGAACACATTAGTCTTAATACAGATTGTTTTTAGTGGGGGTTAGTGGTTTAGGGGATGGACCTTTGTGAATCATCCCACAGATACTTGATCATTTTGGGATCTAGTGAATTTGGAGGCCAGGTCAACACCTTGTGCTGTTCTTCATGTTTTTTGAGTTGTTCCTAAACTGTTTTTATGTGTGTGCCTGTGTCAGGCTGCATCCTGCTGGGGATGGCTGCTGCCATCAAGGAGTGTCATTGCTATGGGGTGGGGGTGCCTGGTGTAGTCTAGGTGGGTGCTACATGTCTAAGTAACATCCACACAGATGAATGCCATGTCCAGAAGTTTCCCAGCAGAACACTGCATTGTCAGAAGATGGTCAGTGTTATTTGCTTCAGCTGTCAGAGGTTTTAATGTTTTGGCACATCTGTGTATATTCTGTTGCAGTGTGAGAGGACTCAGTAATTCATATGAGCTGTGTGTTAAGCAAGGCAGCTTCAATGCTAGTCTTTATGAGAATGACAGTCATTGATAACTATTTACAAAAGCCTACCATGATGTTGTTAGTGGGAACAAAACCCTTTCTGTTAATATTCCTGGAAGCACTTTTGGAGATCATCTTCCTGCTCATTCGCCCAGGGATATGATGTTACGTGTATGGTACTCTTTGTGAATTAAAGGCTTGTGTATTTCACAATAAGCGATTGTTGGAGTGGATGGGAACTGGTGCAGGTGTTTTCCTAGACAAAAGTAACTTAAGATAACACGTGAAATTAGGATATTGAAAGGAGGTAACACTATAGTAATGAAGTGGGGAAGTTTGTCTGTAAATGCAGTTGTCTTGTACTGATATCGTATCCCAAAAAGGATTCTTGGTGAAGTTATGGTTTGATGGATGTTCACATGGTATATCAGAGCTAATGAGCTGCTAGGGTGGATTTTAGTGTACATCAGTCACTTCAAATATTTTTGCACCCGGTTCCCCTAGCTATGCTAAAGAGTTCTGAACACATAAGCTGTTTTGCGCCTCGGATGAAAAGAGGTCAATATACTGGACTTTGGGGATTAAGTGCAAATATCTGACCAATAACCTATCAAAACATAGCGTATCATGGTGAAGCGGTAAAGAATGCCGTGGGTAGCACCTCCCTGATAATGCGCTGCAAACAATTAATTGTATAGCGGATTAGCTTTGACCTAAAATAGGAGCTTAGGTCACCGGTTACACACTATGAGGTCACTTTTGTTTTTAGCGTCACCTAGGTTTCTATTATCTGGGTCAAAGCAGGCTTTCAGCTAGCCGCACTGACAAAAACAAGGATCCGCTGTGTGTGTGTTTGGCTTCTTTTTCACCGACTGCTACACTGTTATGCAATTCTAAAGATGATTTTGATAAAATAGACACCATAGCAGAATAAGTTACCGCTAAATACTTTGGGTTTAAAAGGTTCAGATGAGTTCAAGTACACTGAAACATCGCTGTGTTGTGTTAAAACTGCGACATAAAAAAAAAAAGGCAGTTTTCATAGGGATCGGGCTAATATTTACCCCGAAGGCATGAATTCATTTAGCGCGGCACCGCTTAGCGCTAGCTCTACTTTGATGCTAAGTCTCCAGCTCATCATCATGTCGTCATGCTGATATGGTGGTGTCGATGTGGCCACCTTCTCCAGACAATCTAAGTATCTTCAGTGTGACAGAATTTTGTGAGGAATGGCCACGTGCGTCACGTGTGTCCATAAAAATGACACTATTTACTGAGAATGAATGAGTTATCGCTGAAGAAAATCTCGATATTTAGCATTTAACGACTGACATAAATAACATCAAAGCCATGTAGCAAAATGACACTAAGACATATAACTGCATACATAAGGGGGCATTTATTTGTAATTTAAAAAAAATAAATAAATAAATTGTTGGTAGTTGCAGTTTCCTTGGTATTTCATTGTTATTTCATGCTATGCTCTGGTAGCGCAAAGTGAGCGGGTGCAGGGTTGAACTAGTTTAAACTATGAGGCGACAACAAACTTTTGATTGACATGTGACGCAAGCGTTTACCGCTGCAGGGAAACACCGTGCACTGTTTTGGTTCCTACCACTAAATTCACCGTGCTGATAGCAAGCTCGGATTGTTGGGTGAACATAGGTGAAGATGCAGCAGCGCTGATGGTAATTTCTTCTCATAGAAAAAGTGCTGACAGCAAGAATACCTGCAATGTTTTTATGTTCTGCATGCTTCAACATTGGAGGTGGGAAATACACAATAAGAGGGTTACTGAAGCAAATTACTAAGCTACAAAGCCATGGGTGATGTGGGAATCCCTTTGTATGTGGATGAGGCTTAACTAAAGAATTTGAGTGTTTGTTGCACAGCACTCTGTTGCACATACAGGCACTCTATTTGAATGATGCTTCAAAAGTGAAAAATAACACGAAAGATCCCAAAAATGAGATCCACTGACCTGCTTAGTGAATTACACATGAATGAAAAGCGTAAACATTTACCCTGACATAAAGAACCAGGATCAGGTTTCTGACTTTGTTTGTCTTGGTATGTGTTTTTCATTTGATCTGGAAGCCATAATAGTCAATAACTAAATGATCATTAATGGATTAATCAGTAACTCTTAGTTTGGTATTCCTCCCTTGGTAAATACCTGCATGTGGATGGATTCCCAGGCGTAGCCAGGATATCCTACAACCCACGTGCTATTGTTTACATCTTGCTGGCACCAACTCTGATGGTTTCATCACGTTCTTGGTTAAATTGAGAAATCTAAAATCAACTACCTTTTTTTTTTTTATCTCTTATTTAATGTGTGCAGGATTCTTCCAAGCAGACATGGGTAACTCTAGGTTTTCCCCCTCCCCCATTACCCGTGGAAGCCACAACTCTGTCATCCTCTCGTATTTCATAGACACAGCACACCTCCATTGCAGCCACTATTTTGAAAACAATCATCCTTTTCATGAAGGAATTCAAGACTTGCAGACCATGTTTCATGAGATTTCTGCTTAAAGTGAAGCTTAAAGTTTCCCCATTAATGTATTCAGTCATCAGTCAGTCATTTTCTATACCCGTTTAGTCCTGTTAGGGGTCACGGGGGTCTGCTGGAGCCTATCCCAGCTGTCATCGGGCGAGAGGCAGGGGTTCATGTATTCCTGAAACCGTTTTAGTTTGCTTTATTATGAGTCAAGTACAGTTTATTTATATTAGTTCATGTTCTGTACCGAACATTACCAGCTGACTACACAATAGACTCTGATAACAAGCGCACAGAACTTTTGCTGAAAACAGAACTTTTCCTGGAAACACCAGGGCTAGGACCTGGATTTGACCCTTGCAGTTTGATCACAAGCTTGTTTCTGTTATCCGCTGCAGTCACTGACCATCATATGATCTTTTCGCTGATCCAAGTCACCAGATGAGGATGAAATAATGTTGCTTTGGTAGTAGGAAATGATGGTGGAAGGAAGAAGTGGAATTTTGAAGTAAAGTTGAAGATGGACTAAAGGAGCTCTTCCAAAAGTCAGTATTATAGTTTTTTGAAGACGTTCCAGCATTCATCCAGGTAGCTTCTTGAAGGACTGGTGGGGAGTTCAGGTTTAAATAGAAACGTCTGTGGGTGTTACCCATCAGAAACTCACATTGGCGATGACTGAGAACCTTCACAGACGTTTTAATTCATGAAGCAGAATGGAAAAGTATAGTATAGCAATTCTAGAAATAAGAAATACCTTTGAAGATACTGCAAAAAAATCTTTAAAGTATTGGTGGAAACACTTGAGTGGTTGGACTACCACTATGGCATCTTGTTGCATCTTCTGCACTGGTGTCCTGTAAACTATTTTGTGTAATGCCAGCGGTAATATTTTTGCTAATGCCATAATGATGATTTTCAAGACAGATTTTCGAGAAGAATCTGGACTGTAGCCACTGCGAACTGAAAGCCATTCAACATCATCATCACGTTAACGTATGCGTGTAAACTGTTCAGTCACAGCATTACTGTGCAATGTGTCCTTGCATGCAGCACTGAGAAATATTAGTCACATCTACCCCCTTCCAGGCTGGGCTGAGAAGATCAGACCAGCCTGGAAGGGGGTAGACGACTGAAAATGATATTGGTTTTCTGGAACTATAAATCTCAATCAAATGTTTAACAAAACATAAAATAGTTTGATTTCTTATTCAACTCAACACTATAACAGCACTTAACTGTGGTGCTGCTGGTTATGTTCCATGGAAATGCTCCAAGGGAAGTGTTTGAGTTTGACTAGTGCCTCATCCCCCTGTGGCAGCCATCTGGCAAACAAATCAGCTTCCTTGTTTTTGGAAGACAGGATGTGATGACCAGGATATGATGCAAAATAAAAATTCTTGTGAGAATTATTTGCCGCTAGAGATCTAGAGTCTGAAAAGTAAAATTAATATTGGTACCATATGAAGACAAATATCATCAACTCACTTTTATGTAGTCAGCATAAGACCTGATATAGAACAGGATGTTTTTGAAGATTTCATCCTTCATAACACACTTGAAAGTTTGGTAAGTTTAATTTTGCTATTTTTTGCTATTTTGTATGTTATATGACATATTATATTTACGTATTTTTTTGTCTCCGTGCTCGCAACCATGTTTTATACCACCTTCAGTCAACAGAACAGTGTGAAACTGATGAGTATGTACATATGTGCAATATAAGCCAAACAGCTTTTAAAAACATTGCTCTTTAGCACTGCTAGTGGACAATAACTTCACAAGGCACCTTTAAGATAAGATAAGATGAGATAAGATAAGATAAGATAAGATAAGATAAGATAAGATAAGATAAGATAGGACTTTATTCATCCCCGTGGGGAAATTAGGGTGTTACAGCGGCAGGGAACCACAGTGCAAGATGCAGAAGATACAAGAAATAGAATAGAATAAAAAGTAAAAAATAACGTTAGTGTGTTTGGTATGTGTCATTGCTAAAGGTTGGCTTACTTAATGTGGTTTGACAAAAGTAATATAACAACCAAAACTTTTTTTTAAAAAAAAGGTATATAGTAACATGCAAAAAGGGCAAGTTGCATGGAGCATTCAATTGCCACCAGCAATGCCTATTGACCAAAGTGCCACCTCTGGGACTAGAAGATGAAGTCAACTTGGTGCCAAATATCCCAAAGGTGGCAAAAACTGTACTACCACCACTGACTCTATAAGTATGTCAGCCCCAATTAACAGCCCCAAAGTTTAATGCAGAAATAAATAGATTCACAGCCTGGTCCCTACAGGCCAGTTTAACTAATATCACTGTTTAATCTAATGCATAAACAAAGACGTGATTACTCTGAGTGACAGATGGGTGCCATCACAGGTCACTGTCTGTCTACCTAGCTGTCACATTCCAGGTGCATTTATAGTACTGCGGGATCTTGACGCCATAGCCTACGCACAAAGCCAACGCCATTTATACTTGTACACTTGTCTTGCTAGCTCTGTAAAAAACACCACGCAAATGGTAGTCAGCACTGTGTCTTTTTCACCTGTAGGGTTCACTTTTGTTTCTACTCAAGATGACAATATGGAGCCACCCATGTTGAACTTCAAAACCCGTCACTTTGAGTTTGTTCATCTGTATAAACACTGAATGCATTTGACATCTGAGAGCCTATGGCAACTGTATCTAGGCATGGGCCCTGTACATACAGTATGTGTGTGTCTATTAAAGATTTGCTGTATGCGGTGGAAGCCACAGAGTTAATATTTTTTTGAGACGGATCCTTAGGAATTGATTTTACACGCTAGACGATAGTTTGCTTTTCAGTCCAACTCTCTAATTTTAAAATGATGCAACACTTTGGAGGTTTGCTTGTTCCACCCTGCGCAAATAGTGAAAAAGCCTCCATGCACCTGATTAGATACAACCATGTGTATTCATGAGGCTGTTTTTTGTTTACTTGTACGATCCGACTTTCAATCTGACAGATATCAGTGTTGTAATAAGCCGCTGTAAAACAGCTGCTCACCTCGACTGCTTTGCTACAGTAAAACCAGCCGCCCGAGTGATGTGTGGCTGCAGACACGAGGCCAGCCAAGCATGTGGGTGTGTTTATGTTTGGCCTTAGATAGCTTTCCACAAAAGTGCTCATCATCCATTGGCTTGTCATTAACATGACAAATATGAGCCATGTGGTGTATGATTTTATGAAACACGTCTCGGACTATGACGCCAGCATCTGTTGTTATAGCGGGTGTACAAGTTAGCGCCTAATGACTGTCCTTAGATACAAAGGAATTTCCACACTCAGTTCAGAGGGAAACAGTAAGAAATTGATTACAAGGGGGTTATATTTTCAAAGAAAGAAGCTTTCTGAATGACCAGTCAAGGTTTGCAGGCATGCATCCTGAAGAATATTTTTATTACAGTGTTCTTAGAAGTGTCGTGTGATCAGGATAGTCCTCTCTGGTCTGGTCAGATCTGGTTTGGTTGTATTTGTTTGTAAAGCCCAAAGTGGTTACAAGGACACGATCAGTACCTTACATAATCCAATGAAATCAGTGCAATTGAATTTCAACATAAGTTGCATATACTATACTTGACCATAGCACAGAAAGAAAAGTTTAAATGCAGATGTCAACAAGTGGTGGAAACTACCTTATTTACAAAAACGTTTTCAGTTTCAGTGAGACTTGGATTTGTTTTGGACACAGTCTCCTTCCTGGGAATTTTTTTTTTGTTTGCATGACATTTAAGAAACACGGTTACTACACACAGCAGACAATTACCAGGTTACTTCAGGGCACCTTGCCATTCAGCTTTTACTCACTGACCGGCATCCAGACCTGCATGAGATGACACCCACTGTTATTATCAAAACAGATTGACGTCACCAGAGACAGACAAACAATTCTTCCTTACTAGAAACGCTTTACACAAAAGATATTCGTTATGCCTTTAGGAAAGCATTAAGAATTTCACAAGCAGGATCATCCAACTGTGTCTACCTGTCATTTCATTAAGAATGAAAATACTGCACGGGGCTGAATTTGCTACTGCAGTTTCTTCTTGAACTGGCCTGAGTGGATGAGTCATGTGTTATTTGTGTGGATTACAATCTAAGATGAAATCATCTGTCTACTGTACAAATAGAAAACATACATTGATGCAGTATTACAGCATCGTATTGTATGCGACTAGATGGGTTTGTGTTAAGACCAAACATATTGTGTTTTACTGTGAGAGATGACTATATAACACCTAGATGAGATTAAAATAATTATATTAGAAAGTAATATAATTATTTTATTTTATAATTCAGAGAAAGTATTTTTGCACATATGTATGTTGGTAAAACAAGAAATTTAAAATATCTGGAACAGCGCATGCAAAGTTATAGTATTTATTTATTTATTTTTTGACTCAGGGTAGCCTTATCAGTCAGAGAGCCCCAGAGATCAGGCCGTTAAAAGTAGGCATTCGAAGTGTTGCATACAGAACACAGCATATATTAGCAGTCTTTCCACCGTCTGTTACTAAGTGGTGGTGCGTGTTTTCTCCTGTCGACAGTCTGTCAAAGCCGAAGTCGTCACACTTGGAGTGACATGTTTCGCACCATGTTCAGCTTTCACACTTGGTAATCGACGATGAAGGCCAAGATGTTTTGCTCTATTCCTTTGGCTAAGACTAAATATATCATAATTTACTGAAATGGAGTAGGCAAGAAAAACAAATTTTTTCAGTTTAAAACAAAGTTGCCATTGTTCACCTTGTTGACAGTGTTGTAAAGACAGATGCCGCATAAAGGATGTACAGCTTCCCACCTAAATAGAAAGTTTAAAATCCAATTTTTATAGTACATGTCTGCAGCTGTTGCTGTCACATGTAGAGGAGAATAATTATTTTCTTAGAAGCATCATACTAATGATTATTGTGTCCATTTTGAACATCACATGCCATCCTTCTGTTAAAATAGCAAATGTTCTATAGCAAATCTCATGTTGTGCTCCAGACAAAAAGGCAATTGTTTATTTGATGTTAAAGGACCAGTGCGCTGAATTTAATGACATCTAGTGGAGATGTTGCAGATTGCAACAGAAAACAACTTCTCACCTTTCCAATTCCAAGTGTGTAGAATTAAACTTACAGTAGCTGACAAAAAAAAAAGAAAAAAGAGAGCAGGTGTTCAGTTCGGCCATTGTGGACTACTGTGAAAACTGGTAGAGCAACATGGCGTCTCTGTGGTAAAGAAGCTGCTCCATGTGACAATATAAAGGGCTCATTCTTTGCTGTTTGCGGTTGTACACTCATGAAGACTGTGATGGACTGGTGAACCATTCAGTGCTTTTCACCCAATGTCAACTGGGAAAAGATTTCCCTCTGCAAGGAAATAGCGTGCACAGTGATGGATGGATGAATGAATGGAGCTTTTCTTCTTATCACTGTTATGCAGACACGGTTATGCTGCTTCAAAGGTACCTGTTTGTCATTTGACGAAACAGAAATGTACTATAAAAAAAAAACTCTTATTCCCGGTATTACATCTCCTTTGAACTAATCTTATTTTTACCGCTCCAGTTAAGACGCTTCCTGTCATCTGTCCATCCATTTATAGCTGCCACAGCATAGCTGTTCTAAGACCTGCGGTGCAGTGCGTACAAGTATGAGTGCAAACAAATGGCACGATGCAAGATAACAGAGTCAAAGGGTTAAGGAGGTGTTCCTGAGTAGTGTCTGCAATGCAGCCAGTCTGAACTGGCAATGTCTGCTTATCAGTGACACAGCAGGCGCGGGAAATGTGCCGTGTTTGGATGTGTGTACGTTAGTGTGCATCATATAACTGGGGTCATTTGTGACGTCACAACTGTCCAGGTAAGGCAGCATCATGTTCTGTAATACTGGACCACTTCACACCGAGCGGATGCCAGATATTTTCCACAGTTTTCATCATCTGCCTGGAATCACAGGTTATTTATACACACTTACACAAAAATGATTTTGCTGTTTTCTTTGTTTCTCTCACTTTGTGATTTAATGAATTGCATTTGAATAATAGGTTGAAGTGACTGGTTGCAAAAACTTGTCAAAAAAATAAAGTCAAATAATGATTGGCCTTTTCAATCATTCTGTGAGCAACTTTTACGTTGCATAAAGCATTAGTCTTTGAAGAGCAGAGAACAGCAAAAGGTCAGCTCCTACTTATAATGCTTTTAATGGGAGGCTGCTGCAGCAATTGGCAAACCTCTTCCCTCAGACACTTAGCTTTCATTATAGGGGACCATTGTTTACGTCACCATTATGTCATCCCTTCACGATATTTCTTTTATTGGTTTTGGTTGCATCTTTCTGGAGTGAAAATGCGCCTTTAAATCAAAGTAGTCTACAAAATAGCATTCACGGGCGACATGGACCAAACTCAATGGCGGCTCCTGGTGTGATGCCCTGATGTCCTATTAGTGACCAGCCTGACTGCCTGCCTGATCCAGTCACCAAGGTAATTCTCTAGCGTGTTTTGCTAGTGTTTTATAGCCTGCTCCAAGCTATTGTGCCTGTACACTACTTCATGACTACTTGAAGACTGTTTATTTTACTCTGTGTTTCCATCCCAAAGATCTGGACTCTGTGGTGGCCAATCCATGTGTTAAAATGATGTCTCGTGCTCCCTGAACCACTCTTTCACAATTTCAGCCCCATTAATCCTGGCATTGTCATCTTGGAATATGCCCGAGCCATCAGGGGAAAAAAATCATTGATGGAATAACCTGGTAATTCAGTATATTCACATAGTCAGCTCTTTGGACAACATAATGTTGCTGAATTTAGACCTGAGCAACTGCAGCAACCCCAGATCATAGCACTGCCCCCACAGGCTTGTAGAGTAGATACTAAGCATGATGGGTTCATCACTTCATCTGTCTCTCTTCTTACCCTGATTAGCCCGTCACTCAGGGTAAATCTGGACTCATCAAACCACTTGACCTTCTTCCATTGCCCCAGAGTCCAATCTTTATGCTTCCAAGCAAATTTAAGCCTTTTTTCCCAGTTAGCCTCACTGATTAGCGGTTGTATTAAGGCTACACAGCTGTTCAGTCCCAATCCCTTGAGTTCCCCCTCGCATTGTACGTGCGGAAATGTTCTTTCCATGTCCACGGGATGTGACATGGTTGACATGGTTGTTTAAGAGAAGGTCGTGTTTGTATCAGTTTACCCCTTTGTTCATTGTGTGATCCAACAACTTTCAGAAAAGGTAACTGGACTTGTAGATTTTTGGAGAAGGCGTTTCACCACTCATGCAGAACTGAAGAAGCTACTCGGATGAGTCGTGAAACGTCTTCCCCAAAAATCTATGACCTGGATGACTGAGAACCTTCACAGACTTCACTGTGTGATTGTAATGGTTTCTAGCCTTAGCAACACCCATTACAATCACAGAACGTGCTATTTGTGAGTTATTGCACCTTACATAGTGTATTACGCAATGCTAGCATCACCGAAGTGAATGCTGGACTGAGCCAAAGAACCTCCCAGCTGTGTGCATGTGTTTGTTTTAGCAACTAATTATAAAGCATGGTTGTACATTTGTGATTAAAGGTCACAGTCTTTATCTAACCTAGCTCAACCAGGCACAGAATGATCCCTCCTAACATCCTCTCTCTTTGCTGTGACCTTCCCACAGTGTTCAACTTCTCAGCTTCCCACAGCTGCACACACACACACACACACAGTTGTACTTCTATGTCTGTGAGGACACTCACAGTGACATAACACACTGACTATCTCCTTACCTTAACGCTAACCAATACCAAACCTGTAATTCTAACCTTTTGTGCTGTGTGTTAAAGGTCACTTATTAATAATAGCACCACACACATCATATTGAAGACATAGTATTTGCATTCACAGTCTTTGTGTAAACTCATGAACAGAGATTAGAGGTGAATCTGCTTATTAACCTTTTCATAGCTTGAGACACAGACAATAGCGTTTGTGGTGTCATTTATTCCTACTGAAAAGGACAACCTGGACTAACCAACAGTGCGACTGGATTTCCAGCTGGATTCTCTTATTCTGCAGCGTGAATTTGAGCTGGCATTTTCCTCCGTGCACTTTGCGGCAGACGAGCGAGAGCAGAAGTAAACACGACAGGTGTTATCGCTCAGCCCGGAGACTTCTGTGACAGCGAGGTTAATGCAGAAAAGATTAGTTTGCTGGTGTCATAACCGTGCCCACGTGCGAGGTGCAGAGCGAAAGGAGAGAACGGTCGGGACAGGACAGCAGTCACTGTTCAATGACAGAGTGGTCTGCAAAGAGGAGAGCAGTTGGTGAGGAACTGTACTGGAAGAACTGGACCAGAAGAACGACACTCGCGTTTCACTTTTGAACGTACTGTTGCAGTGACGCTGTTAGTGATGTCATCGTCAAGTAGAGACTGTTATTGGTAGAGAGTTGTTGTCTGATAAATTTCTATGAAATCACTTGCAGGCAACGCCAATGCTCTCAACCAGACAACTCTGACCTTTCCACCGCTATTACTCTGACAGTTACTATAATCACATATGCTGTAATTAGTCTGCAGATGAAACTCCTTTCAATGAAATGACAGATAAGTACTACGATGTACAAGGCAGCAGCAGCCTATAGGGCATCTTTCCTGCCCACAAGCAGAAAGTTGGTCTGTTGGGGAACTGATGATGCTCCAGCAAAGATCTGCCACGTCAATCAAATCACCTGGACGGGCTTTGTGCAGTGATGAACAGAAGAGTAATGGTAATGTAGTCATACACGCCTTGGAGGATCATAGGGTAACAAATTCGTATTCTCCCATATCCATGGCTGCCTTCAGCAGACTTCCACTCCAGGCACTATACAAGTGGCAGCCCACTGCTCTGAATGTACACACTGCTATGTGAACGAATAAATGGGTTAAATGCGGACAAAGAATTTCCGCTTTGGTTGAAACATGCCCCGTAATGAGATCAAACAGGATAGTTACCAGACTCATATTCTGATAAGAATGGAGTCAGAATACACCTAATAAAGCAAGCTCATGAAGTAAGCTGTTATTTGAACAGCCATCAGCGGTCACGGTACAGCACAGATGACTTTCTGTCAGTTTGTGGGATTTGGATCTTTAAGTGGCAATCTGTGAATGTCCTGTCATCGGTGTTTATGTGATCAGTTTCTGCCCTCTCTCTTCTTACAATGCATGCTTTTAACATTTGATTTGTCTGTAGCTGACAGTGTACTCTGCACTCTTGTTCTGTTAAATGATGGTAAATCCAACACCTTAGTTTAGCACAGAGACTGGAAACAAGAACACAGCTGGCTGCATTACTATGTAAGAACTAGCTTGTTTAATCTGTCCAGAAACGGATTAAACTGGCTGTAATCTGCACAGATACGGACAAGCTTTCCAGGTATTTATGTGCTATAACAATCAGCTAACAGTCGTTTTTCCAGGGAGTTAAGTGTACTACCACATCTACAAATTGCCACCATAAAAACACTTTTCAAATCACTTCAAAACTGTGCTATCCCTCACAAGAGATGGAAAAACTGCTTATCAGAACCCTTGAGGAGATTGCCTCAGTTAGCAGTGGTGAGGTGAGTGATTAGAGATGTCAGTCTCAGCCATCATCTTGACTGGAGCTCCTGCCCGGGGTGTTTTGTTGGGGACGACGGCTGCTTGCGTCAGCGCAGAATGCAGCATGAGGCGACACAATCGCACATCACGTTGACATCATGGTGATTCTCATACCACACCCACAAGCCGGAGCGACAAACATTGGTTTTATAATGCATCTGCTGGCTAATCATCGGACAATGAAGGGCCTGTTCACAGGGCTGAGGGGCTGTCATTAAACGGCCGCAAATGTTTGATAAAGACTGCTTCGACAAAAAGCAAAATCACATGTATTTATTTATTTTTTATTTTTTTCATTTTGACTTTAATTAAGTGCAGATGATTTCATGATTATATAAATGATGACACTTCATGTTTGTTGTCCTCAGTTCAACCTAGTGGGCAAGATAACATAATTTGTTAAATGCCCTGGTTTTACATCATGTCTGCATTTAATCTTGTTGACTTGATTTATTCTTTCTATTTTTATTTTAGTTATTTATATATTTATTTGGCCAATTTGCCCTTTTGGCTCCTTTTTCTTTGACTTTTAAGAATTTCTTCAACTGTCTGCCTGTGAGCACTTTAGGGTTAGGGCTCTTTAGGGAAAGCAGCGTCTGGAGGAAACGGTTATGGGATATGTTTCTGTTGGTTTGTCAAGTGACCCCTTCTACGTTGCACGTAGTTATTAGACGCATCTTTTACATTAACATATTGATTAGTGCAGCATTAATAACTCAAATTACTATGAAAGTCTTAACAAAGCAGCTCTCACATGAGTTGGCTTTTTTTCCCAAATGTAACTACAAATGTAACTAAAATGTACCAACATTAGAAAAAAGATGAATCAGTCAAGTCAGGAGATTGCGCGTATACGTGCATGCACATGTCTCGACAGTCATTAGGTGGGAGTAGACGTACTGACGTGCCTAATCTCATCACATGAGCGTGGGTCGCTGTTTGAGAGAGGTACGCATGTGAGAGGAGTAGGTGATGTTTTAGTCCACGACCCTCATGGCTTCTCTTTTTATTGTTTATGGACAACCCTATATGTCCAGGATGACAGGTGATGCAGGGACGGACTGGCATTCATATGACAGAATGAACATAGGTAGTGTTACGGAGTAGCACTGAGCGTAGCCTTGCCTGTGGGATGACGTAAAGGACTGATGACACAATATGATTGAGAGTATGAAAATAACTACACTAGCGAGCTTTCCTTTGCTGGCTGTGTTTCTTATTTCATCTTGAGACAGCAGTTGGGTGGGAGGGCTGGCAGCAATAAACTGAGGGAATTTGCTGTGGCATTCCAATAAGTCTTCATTTACATTAATTCAATTCAAAATGAGAGATAGCCACCCTGGTCAACAAACACACACTCGAGAGATGGGACGAGATAGAAAAGGACCATTAATCGTAAATGTAACATCCATGACAAGCTGTGGACAAACAATATAATTACAGCTAGAGTAAGAACCTACAGCCATGCTAACCCTCTGAGTATATGTGCAGACAGACACAGCAGTTTTTTTCTTTGAGTTTTATGCTAGCATTAGCATGCACACTGTGCTAATCTTTGCTATGTTACACTGCATACAATGTAAGCTAGTTTGGTAGCATTTGCTTTACGATATATAAGTATTTGATCATAAATTAGAGGTTACATCCAACAATGGGTGAGCTAATTGTGTTGTATGTATCATGGCAACTTATTTAATTCGAGCTCCAAAAGCTAGCCTGGAAGCCAGACTAGCCTCCCTGCCCACAGAACAATTCATGAGAACGGAATGAGGTTTGAGTGGGAGTATCAGTGGGAGTATCAGGCCCTAGTAGCAGGTGACCCCCCAACCTGTAGGCACCATGAACAGTGGTACCACATTTTACGCTCAATATGTCATGTTCTCTGCCGAGTTTTTCTGTCATGTCTTCTGTCTTGTCTTTTTGTCTTTTTTTCACAGTCACTGTTTAGTTCTATCATGGTTTAGTTGTGTTTTTGTTGTATCTTAAGTTCTTGGATTTTTCAGTCATGGTTTAGTTTTTCAGTTTCCTGTTTTATTTTGTTAAGTTCCTTGATTTCCTGTTTGTCATGACTGTGTGTTCCTTTTGATTAGTTAATTGGTTTCACCTTGTCTTGTCACCTGATTTGTCTCACCTGTGTCTCGTCATCCCTCTGTTCCTCATGGGTATTTATAGCCCTGCCTTCCCTTTGCTCCTTGTCGCGTCATACTTGTTACTCCATGTTACTCCATGTTACTCCATGTTACTCCATGTTACTCCATGTTACTCCATGTTACTCCATGTAGACCATGCTTCGTGTTACCATGCCATAGTGTTTTTCCATGCTACGTCATAGTTTTGAGATTGTTTTTTTGGTTTTGATTCCTTGCCAGGTCAGCAGCAACTTTAGTTTTGTAAGTTGTTTTTTGTTAATAAAAGAGATCCTTTTGCCTAGTCCTGCCTCAGCCTCTTTTTAGTTTTGCATCTGGGTCCAAAATCCCATTCCCCGCTACCCGTTCTGACACAATAGTTGACAAAAAATGTTGCTTTAAACCAAAAATGGTGAAAGCCCCATTAAGGTCAATCAGGACTTCTGACCACTGTCCTCTTGGTTCCACACAAGAACAAGGCTGAAGCACAGGGGAGATGTTTTCTCAGCTGCAGCACCCAAACCCTGGAACAGTTTACCTCTGCAAATTAGACAGACCCAGACGCTGTGTGTTTTTAAATCCATTCTTTCAATATTTTTTTATTCTTTGTCCTCTATTCTGTTTGAGAGCTGCCTTTTTTTTTTGCACGCCTCGGCTACTGATACCCACATGTTTGCTCATATGCTCTATTAAATCAAGTATGTCATCTACACCTCAACACACAGCGAGTGTTGTGACTTCAGGACGCTCCAGGTTTACCCACAGTCTGATGACGACACACAGCGTCAATCTGCGTCTAAAATCAACAAATCACCGGGGTAATGGAGGGATTGCCATGTAAGGATTAGCACGCTGACTCCAATGAGACTCTCTCTCTCTCATACATACACACACACACACACACGTGAATTTGTGAGTGACAAATTGGCATCATTCGGTCGCATCATATTGTGAGCCTTCCTCAGCGTAGCAGCCTCAATCTGCTCAGCAAAGACGTCAAAGTGTGAAGTTTCCTGGCACAGAAAAGGCAGCCAGTATTCAGGGCACTCATCACTCTCTTTGCCAAACAGTATACATATTTAAAAAGGCTATCAAATACAGACACTGCATGCACAAACAGAAAGCAGTATCTGTTTGAGCACATTTCTTCTCACTACGTAGAGCTACAAGACACATTCAAATGAAAGATTTCCATCATAGACAGAGGAGATGTCATAGTACAGCTGCCATAAGGCATGACCAATGTATACACTGTATAAGATAATATAATAATCTAGACATGCTGCTGAGTGTTATGGGCTGAGGGCTACTTTCATTCTGTTTATGCATAATCAGTGTGTGTGTGTTTGTAACAATGACTGGGCTATGAGTCAGCATGCTGTTGGCATTCTGGGCCACAGATGTAAAAATATCCGAAGGGCGCCACGCATCCACCGCCATCATCATCCCTCATTGGACGTGGCCGGCGTTGCTACATGCAGCTTGTGGTTTCCAGCCCAAACGTTGTTTGAAAACCACACAAACGCAGCAGGGATACAGCTACAGCCGACCCACACAACTACTCACATGCAGCTACTACAAAATCATTCAGTTATGTCATGTAGTCAAAAATTGACGACAGGCGTCTTCCTGTTTGCCAAAGCAAACCACTTTCAGTTTTAAGAACATGTGCACGCTGTTTTGGAAGGAGTATTTGCACCATGTTTGTGTTTGGAATATATTTGCATTTAAGAGATTTTTTTTTTTTTTTTAAATGGCAAATGAAACCAGGCCAAATTTGAACATAATTCAAAAACACCTAACCCGGCAGCACTGGACATGGCTGATTGAAGCACCCATTCATCTGTTTTGGCAGATTTGAAGTTTGGTTGGAGCCTGTCCCAGGGAGGGACACGGATGTGCACACCTGGACAGGTGACAGGCCTACCATCCGCCTACCAGAGATTATCTCACGTATACAGGGAACCAAAAAAAGAGTTTTCAAAAAAGGCAACTGGACTTGTAGATTTTGGAGAAGACGTTATCCTCAAAAGAGTGTCCTTTGGACAAAGAGTGCCCTTTTACAGGGACCAAAACAGGTAAGTACCCAGTCGTTAGTGGAAATAGCTGCACCAGTTTCAGGGTTATTAGCATAACAAGCAAGGTTTTTTAGGAGGAGTTCCTATTTAAACCTCAGACTTCCCACCAGTCCCTCAGAACTGAAGAAGCTACTCGGATGAGTGGTGAAACGTCTTCTCCAAAATCTACAAGTCCAGTTGCCTTTTTTGAAAACTTTTTTTGGATTACGATGACCTGGATGACTGAGAACCTTCACAGACATATACAGGGAACTTTTTAAAGAGAGTAGTTAAATGTGTGTGGTCAGGACAGGTAGGTTCTAGGTTCAGATACACATCAAAGAAGAACACACCACAAAGACCACAGCCATCGGCCAACTACTACACACGCTGCACGTGCAAGAGAAAGTAACTCTTCATACCAACCAGTGGCATCATCCATTATAGATGGCCATGAATGTCCAGAAGCCTGCTATGCCCTCGTGACTTTGTTGTTTGCTTACATTTGTCATGTCCGTTTCCCTTGTCACGCTCTGCTCTGCTGAGCCCAACAGCCAGCTAGAGTGAACTCTTTCACCGACGCACTCAGCTGGCCAAAAAGCTGGCGAAAGGGGCCTGACCTGGGCCGGAGATATCACGACTCACCGCAAAAAACTAGGGCCACAGATGCTCACTGACAGCCTGACACTGGCCAAGAGCCGGCTGTTGGCTTGGTGTGTCATGACCCACAGAGGAAGGGATCATAATTGATTAAACCCTAGGTTACTCTGCTGCACTTTTCGTATGGGAATTCGTGTGTGACAACAGCATGCCAGTCTATCCCTTTATAAAAATAAAAATGGGTTTATGACGTGCTGTTTTATAAAAAGAAAATGTATTTTTGTCAAGATGACAACTAGAAAAATTAAGTGTAATTAATTAATCCCACAGAGGATAAACAATGGGAAACAAGTACCCGACTGACGCGACACAATCCCTCTCAGCCAATTACTAGATGCAAGCTGCTATTTCGGTCTCACCCCTCCCGAGGTTTAAAATCCACAGGACATCCCTGTGAAATACCACCTCCTCAGCACCGGCTAGAAAGACATGTTTTCATATTTTCACACCCAACATGAGTCACAGTCCCAGAATGGAAAAAAATAGCCATTTTTCTTTGTGATTTATTTATTTTTTTCTTTCAAATGACTTTCATTCTCCACTTTTAGCACTTTTTTTTCTCACTTCAGAGTGATTCAGGAGCACCGGCAGCTCCTCCTCCGTCGCCCGCTTCCTTCCACACGCATTGGAGAGAGACTTTCTGAGTCAATCTGTGCTCTCTTTCTTTATCCTTTCGGGCACACACACATACTCACGCACACTAAGATATAGACGTGCGTGTGTTGTTTGCGTCATCTTCTATTTCTGCTGCTCCCGCTCTGCAGTCTACTTTGCCTCTGAGAGCGCCGACATTATTTCTCCTCTTGTATTCAATGGAAAATGTATATTTATTGCAGTACACTGATTGACTTTGAAGCTCAGGATAAAAATAATAAAGTCACCGGTGTGACTGGCTTTCAAAAAAAAGTATATTGTTGTACATTGTACACCAGATGGGTCTACCTGAGAAGCAGATATTTAGACAGACTAGTCACTGATGATGTTACCAATAAAAAGACAGAATTAATGAATGCTGTGCAACAATCTATGAATAGATATCCTGAGAACAGACAGCTCATGCACTACATACTGTGCGCTGGAGATATGCATAGCCTGTATAAAAACAGGCTGCACCTCAGCGCCATCAATAGCATTTAACAGTACTCCACAACGTCTCTCTGAAGCCTTCTCTGTGTACTGTAGCTAAAGGTTAGCCAGCAACTTTGACAATGAAATTCACCAGCAAATGGTTGATTTAAAGCTTCTGTCTGTTACCGCAGGATGTTTGGTGAAGCTATTGAGAGGATTTGGACCGTTCCTCTGCTAGCATTAGTGGATCCCTTTTCAGATGACCGTGCATTGCAGTTATACTTTTCTACAAACCAAACCTTCAACTTTAGTATCAGTGACTAGTCGACATGATGCTTAAAGCCTCATGGTACAGCGGTGAAGTCAACCAATGGACTAGTCGATTAGTCTTTACAACCCCTAACGGAGAATAAGCTAAACTGATGGACTGGTGGATGGATTCTGTAAAATGACTAGATTGAGCGAATGTGAGTCAGGTAACACTCCATTTGGATTTCATTATCGGGCATGTTTGAATACAAACAGAGAAAAATTACCTCTGCACACAATTGGATAGTCCTACAACCAATCGGAGCCATTTTATTAACGCTCAGGTGGCGTTACTCTTCTGACCATCACCTCATGAAACCTACAGAAACTGGCCAGTCAGACCTTTGTCAGAGTATAATAAGTTCCAAACGGAGTGACTCAATGCCAACTTTCCGTTACGGGCAGGGAAGTTGGTCTGTCTTCCAGGCTATAAAACGACAACAATCCAAATCTGACTTGGAATACCACTGAATGACATGTGAGTGACTTTAGGGGAGTTTTTACAGCTTTACGATCTATTTTACTGCCACACAGTCCACAAACAAACCCCTAATCCTCACTTCATGACATTCTGGAAAGCAAACAAGCATGATGATATCAAAGAAGCAAGACAATAGCGGTACATGTTACAACGGTACCATCCAAGCCGAGGGTCCCTTGTAGGGGTTGTTTGTCAGCATTATTTCCCAGCAGACAAATATAAAAGCATAACTAAATGCAGCTTTAATTTTTTTTTTTTTGAGATTGCGTTTTTTAAAATGATTAGTGCTTTGTTTTCTATTTTTTTTTTTGGCACCATGAGTACCATATGGTTTTGTCCACAGGTAGCTGGTGTAGACGAAAACAGAACCAAGGAGGTTTACAGTTTGCTCCACTGACCCCAGTTACTCATAAAATAGGCACTGCAGCTTTAATATCAACCATAACACAGTAGTTTACACAGTACAGTTTATTTTATTACAGTCGTCTACTGTACAGCTGATACCGGGAGGCTAGCCTATCATTTTTCCTTCACATTGTTCTTAAAAGCTCGTAAAAGCTCATGTCAGCATTTGAGAGAACTCCACATGGAAGGACAGTGTGGTGGCGGAGCGGCTGATTTGTGACAGGAACTTCAGAGCTTCACGTGAAGCGACGCTTCATGTTGTTGTGCTGTTTTTTTCCACGCATATACAAGTTTGTGTTTGATGATTAGGTGTCAGTTTGAATAAGGTTAACAAGTTAACACAGAGACGCCATTCAGGCACCCAAACCCAATTAACAGGGGGATGGGATGGCCACACGTGTCACCCTACGTATGACGTGAGCAGGCTAATGTGAAAATGTTCCAGCTCGGTCATGTGCCTGGAAATGAAGCTGCTCCATACAGAGATGGAGCTGTGCAGGCATCAATAGTAATCTGTGTTCCTCAGTGAAGATGGATGACGGAGTAATTAAGTAATCCTGTGCGCCACTGTGGAAATTTACCTGCTTCTCCTTTCCATTTCCCACACACACACACACACACATAGTACACAATGACAGGCGAAAACAAATGCACGGCAAGCCACGGTGTTCCTCCCTGACTGATCAAACACAAGTACGTAGTCAATCACAGTACGCAACCCTCCCCTTATCAAACCCTGCTGAAATGTGGACGGTGATTTTTTTTTTTATTGTTGCCAGCTCAAAAGCAAAACAGACTCTGGACTCTAATATGTGAACTACAATATCACACTCAGCTTCTGTGTTGTGCAAGTTCACACTAAACTAGAGCTAGTTCAAAGTTCAGTTCGCAGAGACAAAATGTGAACCAGTTCAAGTTCATAGTTCACATTTTATTAATTGTGAACTAGGTTCATCATTTCATATTCAATTAATTAATTTATTTGTACAGTAAGAGCAGCTGTGAGCTAGTCTTGCTCATTGCAGCCTCCGACTGACCTGCCCATCTATCCCTAGCCTGTGATATTTTTTTGCACCAGGATTACTACTGCTTTTTTGAAGAACCTTTGGCTCTATATACTAGGAAAAACAACTCAGCTGTTTCTGTGGATCAGCTGCTTCTGCGTTGCTGGTGATGGCTGCTCTTTCAGCTGCACCAGCCATGCTGTATGCCGTAAATCGCATGTTGGCTTGGCTGACAGCCGTCGTAAGAAACTGAACGGTGGTGAACGTCATTATTTCCCTCCAGATAGAACGAAACTCACGTCTGTGCTCACTGCTGGAAACAGGGACGTGCACAGGAATTTTGAGGGGCAGTTACTCTGACCTGACCCCCCCACCCCCCCCTTGAGTCATGAAAATCCCTACATCAATATCCCTATCAATAACCTATCAAGTCACTGCTGTGTGATAACAGGCTGCTTGTCTGCTTGTCTGCTAAACGTGGCAAACTCAGCCTGCATTTATGAAGATTTTAATTCATTTAATAAAACTTGATGATGATGATTGTTTGTTTGTTATACATACACCACACGTCTCCTTCGGCCGCGGCGTGGCGTGCGTTGCGCACGTAACAAGTTTGCCCCCTCAGAAGGAGTGAATGAGGCTTTGCTATTATTATTATTATTTTTTTATCTAGGCCTACGTGAAATTCTGCATCCATTGTACATTTTTTTCCCTCTCAGAAGGACAACGTGAGTTGAGAAGGACATATGGGCAGTTGCCCGAGCAGCCTGAGCACCCCCCCTGTGCACGTCCCTGGCTGGAAAAACGATGTGTTCGGTTCACAGTTCACAAAAATATGAACGCGGTTCATGCACAACACTGCTCAGCTCATACCAATCTTTTTTTTTTCCTGCACTCTGCGTATTTCTTCTTTTCGCCGAACTCATCAAGCCCTTGTGAAAGCATAACATTTCCAAGAATCTAACTAATTCACAATAGGTGTGAAGTGTGCAGCATTGGACAGGGTTAATTTCTTGAGTGCTCATCAGTCAGTTCTTATTTAACAGCTTCTTCCATTTAGATATTCATACCACTTTCAGTCTCTTAACGGTGGCTCTTCACAGAAAAAGGCTTTGCCTCACTAATGAGCCCGTGCTCAATGAAAGTGACAAGGCATAGAAACATTGAGTTATTCCACCTTTGTCTCATCTCAGCTTTATTAAATGAAAACCTGACGCTTTCTGCATGCCTATAAGTCAGTTACAGGATATGCACAGACCAACCATAAAATTATGACCACCTTCGTATATCTTCCTTGTGCCTCCAAAACAGTTGTGACTCACCAGAGAATGGGCATGGTCCTGTGGTGTCTGGGAACAGAATGTTGTTAGCGGAGGCCTTTGGGTCCTATGAGTTGGACCATCCCCAGCATCCTGCTGCCATCAAGAAGTGGCATTGCTATAGGGTGGGGGTGCCTGGGACTGGTCTAGGTGGGTGGTACATGTATTAATAATACCCACATGAATGCCAGGTCTAAAAGTTTCCCAGCAGATAACTGTATTGTCACAAGATGGTCAGTGCTATTTACGTCTCCTGTCAGTATTAATGTTGTGCCTGATTAGTGTAGACCTGTCTTACTGAGGACGATTAAAACACTCATCCCACTTCCTCAAACATTGCCTGGTGAGGCCGGCTTACCCAAAGGAGCACTCCAGTAAACCGAGCGGCTTTTAGTTTGGGTAATGTTTGTAGTTGCATAAACTGACAATGTAAAACACAGGTAAATACACAACTCCACATGACTCACCATCAGCCAAATGGAAGCTTATTAAAAGTAAATCGTTATATTATAGAGGACGTAAAGGCAACAACACCCAACGCCATAAACCTATCTGTGTGTTTTTCAGTAATTACTTGCAGTGTTTGACTTCCACTCATAACACGAGCTCAGCAAAACACGCCGTCCTGTTCCCTCACCCGCACAGATGGTTGGAAAGTTGACCGACGCAGAGACAGGCAGACGGACACGCGAATAGATGACAATAAGTCGGACCAGCGGACTGACAAAAAGCTGTTTGTGGATGAGTCACTCGGTTTGGCAAAACCATGCGAACTTCTGACTCAGATATTACAGAGTGAGCTTCTTCATATGCACGAGGATCATATGCACGTGAAAACACAGTCATGCACATGAACAGGGAGGCAAGCGCAGGTATGTTATTGACAGCACTCGACAAAATAAAAATAACTACGTGGCATATTTTGTATATAGCCTCTGTGACATTGTTGGTATATGAGCTAAAGAAGCAGGGCTAGCAGCTGCAGCATAGAACATACAGTGACCTGGATCCAAAAATATACTAAGGGTGACCTCTGAAGAACTGCAGTTATTCAGCTGGTGACTTGAGGTTGGCTTCATAGCGAGTCAGTCCCACTTGACCAGGAATGGGCAGCTGGTGGCCCGGGGGCCGCACGCGGCCCGCGGCCTCACTTGAAGTGGCGCCTCCAATGCAGACACCACCTCGCACACGCTTCCACTGGGTCTTCTCCATCAGTGAAGAAGAGACGATGCGCCATGGTGTGAAGTACTGAGTGAAACTCAACAGCTGTTCCTGCCTTCCTGTTTTAGTGGTGTAATAACAGAATGAGGCCGACAAACCAGCGCACAGGTATAAATGCTTTCATGAACGGCTTCACGTAGACCGGCTGCAGGAGGGAAAACCAACTCTTACAAGGAGTCAGGCTCGGCCAAGATGGTGACGACTGGTGCCACCACCAGCTTCAAACCTGCTTTTGAGGGAGCATGATCAAAGATCCGACTTTTTCACAACATCAGCAACTTTAACATAGTCCTGTTTCTGGCTACCTCATATGTAAGTTTGATATTCGCCCTCTTTCAGCTCTGTAAGTGGTCTACTCCCAATACTGAAAGAATCTGGAAGGATCCACTTTAGGGACCCTAGTTAGTTTCCAACTTTTTTTTATTTCCTGCATTTTTCTGTGCTGTTTTGAAGCTGCAAGTTTTAATGCTAACAGTTTTTTTACATTGTCACGTGAAGCATTCTCACTAAAATTATATTGCTTGCAGCAGCTCTGAGGCAACAAGAGAAATAGTCATCATTATGCAATCCACAATTGGTTGATTGGTTATAAATGTGATAAAGATTTCTTGTACATTTGCCAACTTTGCAAACCGGCCCTATAATTCAGAAGTTACTTCCGTAAACAAAAGCATAAATCATCATCAACAATAACAAAGACAAAAAAAAAGAGGAACTGGCTGGCACATTAAACAGATGTGTGTTGTACAGGTGATCCTGCCTCAAACTTGCGACACACTTTCGTCTTCTGCCATAAAGCAATTAGACAAATGGAAGAATACAAACAGAAAGATAAGACAACAGAGTGTGAGAAAGACGGGGGTGAGGTGGTCGTGAGCCCGTGATGGGAGGAACTCAGCAAACAGGAAAAGCTCCGCCTGACCTGCTCTGGTTTATGTGTGTGATCAGTCCGTCTGTACGCCTAGTTTTTTTCCAGTCATGCATTTGCACTGTACCTCGTGGTGTGCTTGCTATGGGAAAAAAAAATAATTGGAACATGCGCAAAGGCAAATACTGTGATATGTTCCTTTTAACAGCGGCGGAAGCTTCCACGGAATACGCCAATCCATAATTATTAACCTTCGCCATCAGCAGCAGCATGATTGACCTTAACCTTAAGTCTAATCTAAAACAACCCGTTGATGTGAGCACAGACCACTGACGCTGACACTTAACCCCCACCCATGTCCCAGAGAGGACATCTTGTACATAAAATCTCCACTGTGCAAACAACACAAACTGTACTGCAAGGCATATTTCCTTAGTATGTCCAGCCTGAGCGAGCACAGGCTCTCTGCTTACACAAGAAATTCTTCAGTACTACTTTTATTGCTTTCTGGGGATTTCCTGCCTGATGCATCTGGTGAATAATGTCAAACTTCTAAACAGCCCAGACAAGCCCGTGTCTTATACGCTTAATCATTCTTGATTACATGGAACACTGTACCACTTACACCAAGGGTGTATTTCAGTCAGAATCTACATCAGCATTATAAACTGACACTCAAAGCTAGAACAAGATATTAGTTTAATGAGGCATTTATGAATAATAATAAAAAAAAACTACATGTTTTGTAGATACTTTTTCAATAAAATGTTCCAAAACCATATCTGTCTCCCAAACAATGGGTCAAACGACTATGAAGAAATGACAATTTTTGGATTTAGCCTTTAAACTAGGACATATACAAAGTTAAATCTATTTATTTACTCATTGGTCCAAGCTCATTTCTGAACTGATGTAAACACATTCTAATATTGTGTAGGTCTCCCTTGTGTCTCCAAAACAGTTGTGACTCATCAGAGAATGGACATGGGTCTTCTGAGGGTGTCCTGTGGTGTCTGGCAACAGGATCTTGTTAATGGGGGCCTTTGGGTCCTATGGATTGAGGGGGATACAGATACTTGATCAGTTTGGGATGTAGGGCAGAGGTGTTCAACATTTTCCAGGCCGAGGACCCCTAAATGGATGGAGAGATGGAGCGGGACCCCCTAAGTATGTATATGTGTATTTAAAGACATTTAAATTCATGGGGGAAAAAATGCAGGGAGAATATATAAAAAAAGGTCTATTCAACCAAAACTTTAACGCGGACCCCTTGTTGAACACCTCTGATCTAGGGAATTTGGAGACCAGGTCAACACTTTGTGATGTTCTGCTGCCATCAAGACACATGATAGTCCTGCAATATAGTCTCAGCAGGGGAGGCTAGAGATACTGCCATAAAGCTGGACATGTCATCGCTGACTGCCCCGTTCTAAAATGTCATGCCCTGCAGAGCCATGTCGTTATCCTCAGGGATACTGGTGGATTCTGTCAAGTGCTTCTTGTGGTTTTAGTATAGAGTTGTGAGGAATAGGCATAAGTTGAGTTCCCAAGCCAGTTATTCTTGTTCATATTCAGTCGAAACCAGTTTGAATTTCTTCCCCATGGCAGTTTGTTCGGCGTTGCCAGTTAAAGGTATCTCAATTTTACCGGTAAGGACATAGCAGGTGGTGAAGTGACACCTACATTAGAGATGACAGGTGAGCCATTCCTTCTGAAGCTGAGTCCCATGAAGTGCACGTCATCTCACTTTAAATTTACCCAGCTTGTGTTACTGCTGGGGCACAGTCATGCAAAAACACTGATATTCTGCTCTCTGATACTGTCCTCACATCAGCTCTTTCAGGTGAGGAAGTTCAGGTAGAGCTTGTAGCTGTTCCTCACACTGGGCCAGTGGAAGCAGTAATACTGCAAATGTACATTACTGTGTATCAGCTTCTGCTCAGACATTTCTTTTGGCCAGGGTTACAATAGTGCTTTATTGCGGTAGGTGTCATATATGCCAGGTGGCAGGTACATCCTATCCCTGCAACTCAACAGCTGTTTGATCACGTCATCGTTGAATGTGTTGGCCGATGCCTTGACTAGAGTGGAAGTATGGCACTTCTGATGAGGTTATGTGTTGGTCAAAAACCAAAATGTGTTGTATTCTAAGGGGAGGGGTGTTGCCGTCCCCGAGTTTAATCTGTTTCAGCTGGACAACTTCAGCTTCCTGGTTCCTCCCTGATCCGCCTTCCATGCCATCAATCCGAAGACTGTCTCTATCAGCCAAACGGGTTTACTGACATTCGAGGCAGCTGTGCGCAGAGATAGAGGAACAGCTTGCCTTGGCGTCAGTTTGACAAAATTGTTGTAAGCTGCATATTTAGAAAGGAGCTTTTGAGCCACTTTTATTTCGTTACAAAGATGAGGACTGTTGGCTGTCTCGTTTTGGAGCAGGAGCTAGATTTGAGTTCTGTTTTGGTTTCATATTCCTCCATACACTTAGAAGCATTCTGTCTAGAAACACTAGCTTTAGGTTTTATCTGAGTAACTTTGGTTTTGTTTTTGAGAAATTCATTGTACTTCAACTTCGGTGAAGCTCTTCCTTTGTTCTTGTATTTTAGTAGCACCCATCCCCCACTTCTGTTTCTCTTTCTTTAAGTGTTTTGTTTTATTTTTTAATCATTGTACATTAAACAATAACCAACCAAGTGAACCTGTTGTACACCTGGTTTGTCCCTTTACCCCTTGCTATCGGGTAGGGTCAGGGCCAAAAGTTTCCAAGCAGAACATTGTGTTGTTACAAGGTGTTCAACGTTATTTACTTCACCTGCCAGTGGTTTTAATGTTGTGCCTGATCGTTCTTTGTGTACATGTAGACACCACACTTCTTGTCCTCTACTTACTGAAAGGAAAAAGCAACACACATTGTTTACTGCTGCTTACTCAAACTGAAAATAATAAAGGCCAAAATGTCAAATTTGCCTGCCTTGTCATACCGAAACCATTACTTTAATCCCATCGTATAAACCTAATTATTGATTATTCTTAGTTACATTTCTGCTTTCCTTGCCATATTACGCATATCCTGAATTAGTTGTACTGGTGTCTTTCCCATTACATTGTTTGCACAGAACAAGTAATTGGGTTACACAGCACTATGAGCAGACTGTGACACACAACGTTAGACGTCAGTAACAAATGTTTAAAACTGGAAATTGGAGTCTCTTAAAAGTACTAGGGGCTGTAATGTGGGAGCAACATATTTTCTGTGGTTTTCCTCTTTCTCTCCCCTCCCCTGTCTGTTTTGTGTAGGTGTTGATTCCACAATTGGATTCCACCTGTTCACTCTGGAGGTGCTTGCTGGTTGGCTGGTCCGACCCCTGATCATCCAATTGCAATCCAGGACCTACATGAAAAGGAACCTAGCCAGAAGATCTGCTCTGCTTGCTCTGCTTGCGGTTGCGCGACTGCTCGTTTTGATTTCCGTTACCTGCCTATAATCGCCGTTTTATGTTGTGGTGGAAGGTGCGGATTATAATTAAGACTGGGGTACCTTACACACCACTTTTATACACACTACGATTATTGTTCGGTGCCAACGATATACTTTTGAGTATACTTTTTTTGTAGCCAAGATAGTGAAGATGGGCCTTCTGTTTGTTGCCATCTAGTTTGAGGAGTTTGTTAGCCATGTCTAGTTTTGTTATCTTGCTTTCATTAATTTAGCACAGCCACGTGGTCCAATCTTTCCCCACTGTCTATGCTTCAAGCAGTTTTTTTTTCTTCAGAATCTAACATAAAAACAGAAATGTTGTGCATGTGTATTTGTTTCCCAGCCAATGTTACACATCTGCGAGGTGCTTGGAGTTTCAGATGTATTAATTGAACAAATGCTCAAGTAGAATACTTCAGTTTCATTTGATTGGGTTCTTGTTGTTCACTGACAGGAAATGGCTGATGTTTTCAACCATTTTTATGTGGAAATGTAGGAAATTCTCAGGGCTGTGTGTATGTATGTGTGTATTCATGTTTTCCTTCTTCACTGGTGCAGTCAAGCTCACATACACTGAAAGAATTACATTACTTGTGATGCTTAGAATCACAACTAATCGTCAATTACTGGCTTTGACCCCAGACTTTTTAAAAGAAACTGCAAAAACAACAGCGATCACGCGATCAGACAAAAATACATGCAGAGAAAAATACACTGTTTTGCCTGCAGATAAACTGAGAAGAAACATGGCAGTCGCCGAGTCTGGCAGAGAGCATGGGCCAAAATCACTGGTGTGGACGTGAGTCACACCAATGTTCGATGGCCACCGACTTTTTAATTTCCGTGGAAACACAAAGAGACACAGGGGACGTTCTATTCGACAGCATTTTATTTTAAATTCATGCTCCGTAGGGCCATATCTGGAGGTAATGCTGTTAAAAGAGCATGTTCCATTCAAACCTACTGATCCCTGTGGCAAATAAGATCTAATAAGAAAAATCTCATCTTGATCGGGGCATTTTGTCCTGTTTCAGTTTTGTCGACTGCTAAGTTACACATGAGGCGTTGTGTCGGTGCAATTTTTGGAAATGCTCAGATTTGTCATCTGTGAACATTTTGGGCCCTGTGATAGACTGTTGGCCTGCCCAAGGTGTACCCCACCTCTTTCCCAATGACAGTAGGGATAGACTCCAGCGGCCCTGTGACCCCTTCAGAGGACAAGTTGTTATAGAAAATGAATGAATGAAAGACTAAATGAACATTTTGAATTGCAATTTACACTGGGCTAAGAAAAACTAAATGTTTCCTCTTTGTGCTTTGTTGGTTTTGCACAGTTAGACAGCAGCTTGTTGAAGTGAAATGAGAAAGCAATTCCAAAGCCAAGTCCAATTCCACCCCCTTCCACAAGTGCTCTAAACGCCTCCACAGTGCCTATTCTTACAAGAAATCTTCACACCAATCATCAAATGTTGTCATATGGATTGAATGCAAAGCCAAAAATAAATATAAAAAAATGCTGCAGTAAACTGAGATTTAAATGAATAGACTGAAACAGGTTGGTCCTTAGTTGGACTGTCGACAGTTGGGTATTTCCAATTTTGTGTGGTTATACCCTAAAGAGAGACAGGTTAGAAAATGTCATTCCAATTCACACTTTGAATAAAAGACACTCAGAAACATGTTTGCTTTTTTCTATTTTTATTAGCTGAATGCTCAGGCAAAGGTGGAAGTTTGGTTGAGCACCAATGAGACTACTATTATGATTTAATTATGCTTCACAAGCTCTGGTTGGTGTAAAAATGTTTTTACTGTCTTTACAATACAGTTGTTGTGATTAAAGAGGTGAAGTGGTCTACATATTAATGACAGACTCTGTATACGTCTCATATTTGTCATCTACGAGACTGAATATGTTTTGAACTGAATGACAGACTTATCCCCAGTTGAACTCCCAAGTGAAGCTGAAGTGGAGATTTATGAATAGCATGCTGGAAAGGTTTTGTTCCGTTCAACCAACAGGTTTTGTTCCGTTCAACAGCTCTGAAATTACTCCGGGGATGAGGCTCAACAGCAGTATCCCCCTCAACAACTCCTGTCTTCCTACACACTACCCATGTCTAGAAGGCTGGATGTTGAGGTTGACGTAAGGACGCCTATTCATTTCTTCACACTTATGCATGGTGGAAAAATCAAATTTGTGTGATGAAAAAACAGAGGCTGGACAGTTTCAGTCTGGTAATGCATTGGCTATGCTCTCATGTTTTGGGGCCAGTGACTCTGGGGACAGTGTCTCAGGGCTTCTGGTTTACTCAGCATATATCCAGATGACCTAGACAAGACATCCTGGTCAGTGTTCATGCTGCGATTAACAGTTCATTCATTCATTCATTCATTCATTCATTCATTCATTCATCTTCTGTAACCGCTGGAGCCTATCTCAGCTGTCATCGGGCGAGAGGCAGGGTACACCCTGGACAGGTCGCCAGTTTGTCGCAGGGCTAACACAGATAGATAGATAGACAGACAACCATTCACACTTACTTCCACTTTAGAATTACCAATTAACCTAAAGCACATGTCTTTGGATGTTGCGAGGAGTAGGAGTTGGGAGATGTCGGCGCATAGTTTGAACTCGTACTACTGCAATGGCTGTGCTTAAGGTATTTATTTGACAAGCGCTGCGACTGCACATTCCACCACTTTTGCTTAGCAAAGCCCACAAAGCTCATGGTATCAAATCAAATCATTGTCCCCTAGCCAACAGATTCTGCATACAGGTATGATTATATCTGTTAGAGCAGCGGTTTTCAAAGTGGGGGCTGTGGCCCCCTGGGTGGCCGCCAGGCTGTGCTAGGGGGGCCTCAGACAATGGGGGGAAGATAAGAAATAAAAAATAGAAAAATTAAAAAAAATATGATCAGTTTATAGAAAAATCAGTTAATAGAAAAAACTGTATATATCTACATATTATTTGCCATGCTCATCTTTCAGATTCCCTGCCAGTCAAAACATTGTTCATAATCTGTGTAGACCTGACGGTTTGCACCATTTATCAAGCTGCTTTGCTCCTCTAGCTAGCACGTAGCTAACGCAAAATGGACAGGTTTTTGACAAGAAAGAGACCAAAGGAATAGACCAACAGCCCTGTCGTGGAGGACACGCCTGCAAAAAAAAAAAAAAAAACAAACTAAGAACTGCTGGCCAACTAAAATCAGAAAATATGAAGTAGCACTTATGCTAAACAAATATAATAGGTATTGGATAGTGAATAAAAGTAAGAAAAACATTATAAAAGATGACATTTCTTTATATATTTTGTAGCATTGTCTGTAGGTTTGCAAATGGGGTCCCTGGCCATAAGTTAATGCTGTTTGGGGGGCCTTGGCATGGAAGAGTTTGGGAACCCATGTGTTGGAGAACAATACAATTTGAACTCTTTATTAAATAATAATTATTTCTACATAGTCCTTCAACAGTTTTTCCCCAGAAATGTAGGAGCTACAGAAAAGAAAAAGGATTATCAGCACTTTAAAACAGCCATGAATGAGACATTCATTGACAAACAATGGCTGACACGCGACTGACACACACACAGTGTTTTTGAAGCGGTTGATGTATGTGGCCGTTGGTGGGAGGGAATCACATGGAACGGGATATCCCTTGGGACAAGTTCAGGCCCAGAATTTCCCCAGAAGGAAACAGCTGACTTCAGTGATGAGCTGCAGTGAATGTGGCGGTGGGAAGTATGGCAGGGATGCCTTTTAAGAGAAGACAAGTTCCCAAGAGTAAAACTGTAAAAATGACAGGGTAGAGGGAGCTGTATGAAGCCCAGAACACTGACTCAAGTGACATTTAAAAGGACAAAAATATGTAGCCTGCTCATCTCTACATCTCAGCTTGAGGTTAGTAGCTTTGAGCTGCATTAGTTGCACTGCATTATGGGTAACTTATTGAACTTAAGTGAAAGCAAAAATTCTTTACTTTTCGTTCTTGTTATATATCACGATTCTTTAGAGTACAAACTTGTTACAAAGATTTTTTCAAAGGTTTTATGGACTAATGAGATGAGAGTGACTCTCAGTGGACCAGATGGATGGAGCCATGGCGGGATCAGCAATGGGGATATAACTTCTCTCCTACTCAGATACTAGCAAGGTGGAGGTGGGGTATTAGTATGGGGTAGAATTGATAAGATGGGCTGGTTGGACCTTTTGGGGTTGACTCCCAAAACTACTGCCAGTTTCTAGAAGACATTTTTATGCAGGACAATGTTCCATCTCATGCATCAAAGTACTCCGCTGCGTGGCTAGCCTGTTAAAGGCCTTAAAGATGAAAGAATAATGACATTGCCCCCTTCATCACCTGACCTAAGCCTTACCGAGAGCTGGAGGGCCCTTCTTAAACATGAGAAGCACAGTGAAGTATCTGGGAGGCTGTGGTTGCAGCTGCTGCCCAGAAAGTTGAAGATCAAGTGATTAAGAAACTGACAGACTCCATTGATGGAAGACTTTTGAGCGTTATTGAAAAGAAGGTTTGTTTTATTGGTCACAGACTTATTTTTCTGAAATGTCGGAAATGTTTGAGTTTACGATTCTGACTTTAAAAGATGGAAATAAAGAAATGAGAAGGGAATATTGTTTTTCTTTGAGTTGCGTAGCAAGTCTGTACACTAATAGTTGGATTGTGCACACACAGATATTCTTGTACAAAAGCCAAAACCTCACTTTCACTTCCTTAAATATTCAGGTTGGAGGTTTATCCGCTGTTGTGAGTCAGTGACGACCATTGGCACTTGACGCTGCATTCAACACTAGCAAGCTTTAGGATTCTTACTCATATGATTTTATATTTTCTACATTTAACATTTCTCCCCCATAAAAAGGATTATCAGCACCACTAAACAGTCATGAATGAGACATTCATTGACAAACAAGGGCTGACATGCGACTGACACACATGCAGTGTTTGTGTTTGATGGACTCTGCGCTATCCCGAGACTTTGAGAAACAACACAGGCCATCGGGAGGGCAATCACATGGAACGGAATAGCCCATGGACAAGTTCATCCCCAGAATTTCCCCGGAAGGAAACAGCTGACTTGAAAGATGTGCTTCAGTAAATGTGGCTGGAAGAATGCAGGGATGCCTTCTAAGAGGAGTCCAATTCCCAACACTATTCCAAAGAAAACTGTAAAAATGCCAGGGTAGAAGGAGCTGTATGACGCCCAAAACACTGACTCAAGTGACGTTTGAAAAGGAAAAAATATGTAGCCTGCTCCTCATCTCAGCTTGAGGCTTGTAGCTTTGGGCTGCATTAGTTGCACTGCATTATGGGTAACTTGTTGAATTTAAGTGAAAACAGAAATCCTTTACTTTTAATCCTAGTTATATATCACGATTCCTTGGAATTCAACATTGTCACATCTTTCGGGAAGTCTGTGAAAGCCTGTGAAAGCACTAGCTGGATGCTATTCTACATTCTTACGTATTTCCTATAAAAACAGGAAGATAGAAAGACGCCATTGTCGTGAAAAGCCCAGTTCAGTCTGTTTGGTCTGCTTCATTGGCCTCAAGCTGCCCAGATGCTTCTGACCCAAGAGCTGAAACCGGCAGTGATGTCGGTGAAGGAGACACGCAGGAGAAAATCTGAGAAAACGTTTCACTGGACACAAAATTAGTCTACGCCCCCGAGTGCAGGATGAGTCACTGATATTTTTCCGCTGTTTTAGACACAAAATACAGTTGAGAATGCCCACAGAATGTCTTTATTATCAGTGATGGACCAGATACAGATGTGTACGTAATGCAAAACATACCATACAAACACTTTGAACATGACTTCACTCATTTCATCACATGCATGCAAATAGTTGTGCAATATAGCAGTGTTCACAGTGGATACAATGTTATGAGAAACAGTACAAAGAGTATAATGTAGAATTGGGTTTTTCAATTTACGTATATTTAATCCCGCTGTTGTGAGTAAATGGCGATTATTGGCACTTTAAACTGTATTCAACACTAGTAAGATTTAGGCTCCCTATCAATAGTGAACAGTTCAACCTATATCCTTTTACTTCATTTCAATTTTTTTAAATTATAAATGAACAAAGACTGGGAAAATCTAAAACTGAATGACTAAGCAGGCGTAGGATAAATCCTTGTTTAAACATATAGATACATGTGACCAACTATGTGATTATTTAAAAGTCACTTGATAAATTTGTTTTATTTCACATTATCCTATAATAGGATTCTATGGCAATTCTTTATTTATATGGGAGTTTCTCATGTGGGATGAAACCCCATCCTGGTATAATAAAATGAGAAATGCAGTCTTGGCGAGGAGTTAAAAACTCTCCCCCAATAATGCCAGAATTTCCAGAAACCACAAGCGTGGGCAAGTTTTCAAACATTTGCCCCAAAGGTCTTGTTGCGACTTCTGTGACTTTAGCGGTGTGAACTTCATCAATGAACACACTGTAAAAACAACAACAAAAAAGAAAGGCATCTGTAATGGTGCCCATAAAAGAAACCCATTAACAGCAACCTGCTCGACATTTTATATATATATATATATATATATATATATATATATTTGTGTTTTAATTGAGATGGAGAGAAACACGGCATTAAAACATCCACTAGTCAGAAAGAATTGAAACATCGGCACTACAAAACAGCACCACGTAGATCTTCCATAAAACATGTTCAGCGTCTGCTTCCTTTGTTCCCAAAAAGCAAGTGAGCAGCTTAATCGTAACTGTCAGGGAACAATCAAACTGCATTGTATGTCGGCTTCTAAGAACTCACGGTGTGTCTAAAATGAGCACGAAGACGAACAATGCAAGCCCTGACTCAGGTAGTCTTTTGAGAACTTGCTCAAATCCACAGGGAGGCAAACTAAAATGTGAAGGTTTTGTTTTGAATAAAAGTGAATACAATTTACATTTTGACTATTAAAAGAGATATGAGACATTTTATTGTTTGGTGGAGGTACTCCCAGGTTGCCATTTCAAACCCTATAACTTCAGCTGTATTAGTGTGCTTCTGTAAACATGACGCTTGTTAAAAAAAAAGAAAGAAGAAGAATTAAAACAGATGCTACTGGTGTCCTGTAGTATGTAAACTTTAGGATTAACCACAAATGACACACAGTGACTTTACAGTAACTAATATATTCTGCACTGTATTTGGCAACATGCATGAGTGTGTTTAAATATAGTTTCTCATCAGTGTACCAACTAAGATGCATAGATAACTGTGTAATGTTAAATAATAGCATTTCAGAAGAGCACCAGTGTAGCCATTCTAATGGATATCTCTGTGCATGTACATTTCCCCTGACATAACAGTGGTCTGGTACATTCCTGTAAAGAAAAGGATGACCTGACAAAACAGCTTTTGTAAGTCCAGGCCACTTTTATGGATCGAACTTCCAAAGCAGCAGCTTCCAGCTCTGGGAGACTATTTTTGTGTGCAGCGGAGTGGCATGTTGTTATGAGTGAATCAGTCCACTGACTCATTAATGCAAGTGAGCTAGGGACAAGCCTTTTGTGGCCACAGATAAAACACTCAAATGGCTCAAAAATGAAAATAAAAATAGTTTTGGTTTGAACAAACATAACTAGAAACCCTCAAGGATTCAGATGAGGAGAGTGCACCCAGCGCTGTCTGTTTTTGTTTTTTATACTTACCATGTATTTAAATTAAATTCATTCATTCAGTTTCAGTGGAACACAGAAATTCACACTCAGTCTCAGAGTGCCCCCTTGTGGTCAAACAACTGAACGTCCTCTCCCACCAGATTGCGTCAAGTGAAGTTAAGGAGTTCTGTTTGTACCTTCCCGTTTCAGAAATGAAGATTGCAACTGATGATCCCGCGGAGCTTCGATACCCATCAGAGTGGCAGTAATGTCATGGCAATGGCCCCCGAAATATCCACTAACTGGGACGTCCGTCTGCTGGGGCTCCTCAGTTTCTCACTGCCGTTTGCTGTCCAGGATGGCCCTCCAGTCGTCCGACCAGGACAGGAGTCGTCTCTGGGAGGGGCCGACGCACAGATGCTTGTTGTGGCAGGCGGTGAAGAGGATGTGCTCCCACGCAGGTTTGGGTTCCACACCTTATCAGGACACATGTTAGACATAAGCATAAAAACATTACGCAACTACCAGACACACACAGACGCACACATGTTTAATTGTGTGGAGCAACACCCACCAACCTCCAGACAAACATTACAGACACACACTGCAGCAGCTGTTTCATAAAGTGCAAAGGAAGCGCTGAAGATGGATGCAAATAATTAGAACAACCAAACAGCAGGGTTATGTAATCCTCTTTCTTTCAGAAAGCGTTTAATTTTAATGATAATATTACATTAAATTCTGGTTTTGTAACGTCACTACTACGTCAGTACAAAAATTCAGCTCAGATCAGAGAACTGAGCCTGATTCATTGTGTCATTTAACTGGCTGGTTGCTGAACTCCTCCCTGGAACGAGGACTGTCCAGTCAGAGCTTGGCATTATATTGTGTTGTATTTTGTTTTTGTCATTTTCTCTGGAGCTCCCTGGGCTCCAGAGAAAATGAACATAGGTTTAACATAGGTTCATGTGAAGGGTAACATGTCAGGACCCTGATCAAGACCAACGTCACTGGCACATGCTAATGTAGGAGAATGTTGTAAACCTATCTTTAGAGATGTTTATGACCATTTACCAAAACAGCCAAGTAGGTCTGTCTTATTTACCTCCATCCAAATATTCTCTAAAACCTTCAGACTTAGACTGGAAGTTGCTGTTGTTTCTGTATCGATGAGGATTTTCAAATCTGGCAATTTTATACTCTGAGACAGCATTACAGATATAATAGTGTTGTGCATGAACATTGGTTAGTACCTATAAACTTCCTCTTCACAGCGTGGAAGATTTATGTAACAGTGAAACATTTCTTTATGCCCACTGATAACAGTCTGGTAAAAGATTTGAAAAGCTTCATGCGTGCACCGAAACATCAATTTAGAAGCAAATTTAGGACATGTGCAACTGGTTTAATCTGCTGTAGAGCGTCAAATCTCCTAGAAATACAAAATGTGCATTATCATCATTATTATCAGTCGTGGATAAACCAAACCGACTTAAATTTTCAGGCGTGAACACACCCAGGATGCTCTGATAGTAGCACGCTAGCCCACATTGCCCAGATCAGATCTGAACAGGCCCTTTAGGTCAGGCGTAACTATGAGGATTTAAGGTGGCCACTTGCGTTTGGATTGCTCAGGTTGGACATTAATGCAAGGTCCTCTCCAGTCTAAACACCACAAGTAGACCCACTCATTTACAGTTTACCGTCCTCACCTGTAACGTCAGGCCTGTCATCTATGAGGATGTCACCGGTGACTAACGTCTTGTCTCTGGTCAGAATGACCTGCTCCAGGAAGTCCTCCCCAAAATGCTTCTCTACCCAGGCGTACTGGACAAAAACACACGCAACAGATGAGCTAACATTAGTGAAGAAATGGTTTAATGAAAGCAAAGGACACGCGTTGTCAATTAGCAGGGGGCTTACCTTCTCATACGGGCAGTGTTTGTAGTGTTTTATAGGGCTGGTGCAAATAAAGACATCTGTGCTGCAGAAAGAAAGAGGAACAGCATGAACGGATTGGAAAAGTTACAAACATACAACAATCATTTTTATATCCCAGCTGTTGAGGCCTAATAGCAACATCAGCCTTTGTGAGGCTGGAACAGCTATCTGTTATATTAAAGACAGATGGTGGAGCTTCCAAGGTCTGAAGACAAAGAAGTAGAAAATAGTGAAATATAGATGAGATCCCAGTATATGTTTGAACTTCATGTTCATTCAGGTACTTGCAGCTAAAGAAAGCCCCTCGGTTCCAGCAGGAGATGTAATGTAAACACGCTGTCCATAAGTGTGACTGCTATTTTTAGGCGTGGCAGTGCTTTGCTCATTGTGTAGCAGTGAACTTGAATTTTTTGAATGGAAAATCACTGTATTGTATTAGAAGTGTGTGTGTTTTTTGTTATAACGCGACACGATGCTTCAAGGCCAATCAAATGTTGACCTTGGATCGCCAATTTCAGATCAGATCCTTGAGTCCAAGTCAACTTCTGTGTAAAAGTTGAAGAAATTCAGTTAGATACATTTGTGGAATCATTTTTTTTCTCCAGTTTGTCCCTATGGTTAAATTAAAACTGTAAAACTCAAACTTTGGGGGAAAACGGCGCCAACCTATCACCCGAATGACAGTTTGCTTGTCTCGTGTATAAGCTGAAAATGTTGTAGCTTGTGGTTCCTGTGCACACATTCCCACCTGCACACAAATTCAACGAATTTACGTGCATGTATGTTTAGAGACATTTTCTTCTGATTTTAGTTGTTTATTGAAACATATTCCAGCTCATACAGGGTATATGAGCTAAAAGTGCAGAATGTGAGCTTTAGTTTGAGGGCGTTATCATCCAAACTGGAGGAAAAGCTATAGGAACCGCGAACATCTCATACACAACGCTTAAAAATCACATAACTATAACTTGAATGTGTTTGTAACAGCTGAAAATGCATTTGCATATAGTCCTCAATAACATCATACACAGTTCCCGGTTGGAATGGCAGTTTAAGGCACTGACCGCTCTGGCACAAATGATATACATATGATGCCCCAGACATGTGCCTGATGTGTTACTCTACACAGGTTTTAATCTGTCTTATTTGGCAGACCTGCCAGATAGTGATAAAAATATACCTGTTGTACAACTGTTTTGGATTTATTCTTCTGTGCAAAATTGTAAGTAATCATCGCGTCTGAAAAACCTTTGCAGGATTTAAAAAAACAAACAAAAACGGACAGCAGCAGCCGAGTGTCCCAACATCGGCGCTGCGGCTGAACTATGCTAATTCACGTGGCACCATTTTTGCTGATTGGACACACTTTGCATCTTGGAGCCGTCACCGACTGCAGGAACTGAAGACAGAACGGCAAACACAACGGGAACAAATCACCACTTCCTGTCAGAATAAAGTCAGGGCTAAAAACGGGATGCGGAGATTAGCCCCGAGCTAAATGGCAGACGTTGTAGCCAGGCAAACACGTGCACAAATAACTGGAAAATCACGAGTTTAGTTTAATCTAATCTGTGGGAGAAAATGGAGTAATACTCTCCTCTCTCTCAATATCTGTTCAATTATGTGCTGCTATGGGCTGTCATTAACTTTGTGTTCTCTCTCTGCCTCATTTCTGTGAGTGTCTCTGGTCTGGACCATCATGTCCAGTGTTCAGTGATTCCAGTTACCAGGTCTATGCGTAACGCTCTCATCTCTCACACTGTGCTCCTCTTGTAACAGCAACTTTATGAGCAGACTGTACGTTCTTCCTAGAAGAACGTACAGTCACCTTGGTGTTTCCTCGGGAGGTTTAAGCCTCTGGGTTCTGTAAAGCGCCTCGAAACTATTTGGATTGTTACTGATGCCGTATAAACAAAACTGGATACATACTCATCCATCGCGGCCATCTCCTTGACAGCCTCCACTCCTCCTGGCAGCGGATCCAGGCCTATGAAGAAGTCTTTGGACTCCCAGATACTGATGGCCTTCTCCTAGAGTCAAAACACACACACGCCCGCGTGCGGCTTATCAACACAAGTGTAGATGGATCAGGTGTGTGCATCCACGTGAGTTTATGAAGAACAAATGTTCAAAGGTCAACTGTTTCCAGCCTAGGAAGCTGATAACATGACTGAAGCTGTATAGTGGCAGGTTTGCTTAATTTGCTTTAATACTGGCAAAGAGGTCTGTCACTATACTTAAAACACGTGGTCACAAATCATGGAGTCTGTTTGCATTCATTGTGTCATGAAACATGTTTAGATTATCTCTATAAAACCCTGAGCACTATTTGTCACCCTTGGCCTTCAGGGGGTGGCTGTTTGTGGTTTTTGCCTACCAAAACATTAGGTACTCTAGTGAAAATGCATTCTAGTCTTAGCTTCATTATTGTTATAATTTTCAGTTTGTGCCAGAAAGGCAGAAAGGAGGGAGTGGTATTTAGTCAGGCCCATTGATTAGAATGGGGTAGCCAAAATAATAGAAACACATTAAGGTACAACGCAGTGCAACTGAAAATTCTGAAAACCATGATCTCCACTAGCGTACCTAATGAAGTGGCAAGTATGTGTCTTAAACATGGCCATTTTTCAAAGGATCACTATGACATTCTCCTCTGCACTAAAACAATGAATACTATCTGAGGAGAATATTAAATCAAATGAAAGTGAGTACTAATCTCTGCAGGACACAAATTATGTCACGACAGTGCTGGTGCTGTAAAATGAATTGCTCACCTGACGTACACAACCTCTAAATAAAGATCATATTGCTAAAATGTAATAATTTTTCTTCTGTAACAGACAGGGGACCAGTAAAATGACAGCTGGCTTGGTGCAGGACTATTTTTGTACTCACACACAGGTCGCTCCTTAGCTGCCCGTACTGCGCTGACACCCAAAACCCCTTCCTGTCATCCAGGCTGATGTAGGGCTCTTCCGGGTACCTGGCCCGATACTTCTTCAAGAACCCCCCTTCGAAGTCGGCCAAGACCCCGTCCATGTCCACCAAGACCCGCAGTCTCTTACCCGAAGCGGAAGAGGAGAACGACATGTTCGAGCAAATCCTCTTAAATGGATGACGGAAGAAAGTTTCCCCTCTACCGAGTAGGCGTGTTGTGCTCAACTGCAACATCGTCGGTTGAACGGCGGCGAAACCCCAACGGTCACTACCCTCTCCAAACGGTTACTGGGCACGGCGCATAAAGTCTGCATGGGAGTCGAAAAGTTTCCCAAACACCGCGGCAGTTAAACGGTTCAATGTACTTGGCGTTGCCGGTGGTGCTTTTAGCCTTTTGTGCAGGGTTACTTCCCTGCTAGCTCAACTTCTGAGCTAACGGTCGGCGGCTATCTGACTGGCTAGCTAGCTGCAGCAGCTGACAGGTCAAATGTGACATACCGCAGGGTACTGGGAGCTGTTTGCATCGTTTGTCAGTATGTGTCGGCTGGCCAGTAAGCTGTCACCGGCATTTTTTAGGTCAACAATATCTATAACAATGGCAACCTGTAGTAAAAATGAATAATGATAAACAACTGAAGCAGGGAGTCTCCCTTAGGGAGACGAGCTCTGCTGTGAGAACAACCTGTACCACTGGCCTGCACGCAGCATCGATACTGTAAATGAATGAGACTGCTCACTCTGCTACATTCTTCTTCTTCGTTTAAAGCGTGCAGTACAGTGTAAAGGCGATTGGTAAACCAGCTTTGAGTCGCATTACCGCCACCTACTGGGCTGTTCGTGTGTGCCTTCGTATTCTGTCGTCTTTAATAATCTTTTTTATTTATCTGCATAATGTATCAGATAGATGGATGTAACTGTAATGTGTAACGTATATAAGTTATTAATATATAATACTGACAGCAACCACAGTCCAGTTGTTGGTGCAATGAAGTATTTCATGTTCAACTGTTTCTGGTTGGTTGTACTGTAGATAGATAGATAGATAGATAGATAGATAGATAGATAGATAGATAGATAGATAGATAGATAGGTTTTATTTGTCACATGCACAGTTATACATAGTACAATGCACAGTGAAATGTATTTTTGTACCTGCCAACCAGTAGTAAAAAAAAGAATGCAAGTACTACAGTAAACAGTAGCAATATAAGTGTAATGTACACCAATAGAGAAGTAACACTAACAGAGAAATAAAATATAAAATATAGAATTAAAAAATGAGATAAAAAGAATAGAAATATAGACTGAATAAAAAATAATATAGAAATATAGACTGGTGAACAGAGGGAGTGAAGTTGTATATGTACATGTATTTACAGTATTAAGTATTTAGCAGCTATTTTAACATGAATAAAGTGCAGATATTTAAGTCCGGTTAAGGCTCAGAGTTGAGCAGGCGGATGGCGTGGGGTTAAAAACTCTTCTTCAGCCTCTCAGTCTTTGCCCTCAGACATCGGAAACGCCGGCCTGATGGTAGCAGAGAGAAGAGAGAGTGTCCGGGGTGACTGGGCTGTTTCAGGATCTTCTTGGCCTTTAACCTGCAGCGTTTGATGTAAATGTCCTGCAGGTTGGGGAGGGGGGTTCTGATGGTCCGCTCTGCTGAACGGACCACCCTCTTGAGGGCCAGGAAGTCCTGCCTGGTACAGTTTCCTATCTAGGTGGTGATGCTCCCACACAAGATGCTCTCGATGGTGCAGGTGTAAAAGTTCCTGAGCACCTTGAGAGGGAGCTTAAAGTCTTGTAGTGTTTTGTGTAAAGTGTAAGTAAAACCTGTCTGTCCTACCTCCCCCCTATTCCAGTTCACATTCCTTCTGACCAGACGTGCTTTTACATAATATATTGGTCCCTCCTGCCAAAAATGTGCAGTTTGACAAAATTGCAGATGTGGAAAAAACAAAACCTATATTTAACTTAATAAAAGGTGTGCCATTAATGCTTATTAATGACTTGATTTTATTTTGATAGCAAATATGTTTAACCAAATATGTTAAACACAAAGATACATACTCATAGAGCTGGGTTTAAATAATTATCATTATAAACGGGTCAGGCAATGGATGGATGCATGGCAAAATCGAAATTCATGAACATTTAACATTCAGTCCGCCAAAAGGACTGTTTTGCATTAAAGGGGAGCTTCAAAATCGGTTAGAGAGGAGGTCTTACTTGATAAAACATCTTTGGACTAATGCCGATGAATTGTACGTCAGTTCCGGTATTTCTAAGTCTTTCAATGAAGAAGTGGCATTGTAGTCTTAAAAATACATCTGTAGGTCGTTAATGCATATTGCGTTGAACAAGTTTTAATTTTCTGATAAAAATGTTATTACGACATTTGCGTGTCACAATCATTCAGCAAAATCGTGCGTCTGTCCCTTTAAGAATCCAGCGGTCGGCACGTAAATCTCGTTGCAGTCTGTGCTGTTCCTATGATCTCGCGTTAGCTTCTCCTCAGTGGCGGCTGTGTGGCCCCCTGTCTTAGTCCGGACGGAGTTGTTTCTGACGTTTGAATGAAAAACAGTGCAAATTACCTCCACTTTGGACCCAGGAAATAATGGCTTCAGCCTTGGAGCAGTTTGTGAACAATGTGCGGCAGCTCTCCGCTCAAGGTAGGGTTGCTAAACTCATCAGAGTGGAAAGTATTAGCTAGTTAGCTAGCATATGCTATGCAATGCCTTGCCGATAGCTAGGCAGCCAAACTGGTTAGAGCCCTCTTTTTGCTTTATCATGTAAACACACCGCAAAAATGTCTTTGTCGCACTGCGAGAGTTCTGTAAACTAGCATCACAAGATGCGTTAATGCGCAGGAACACCAGTGGTAGCCGCGAACTAGGTATCTTATCAGACAAAACGTGAAAATTGTACTTTTTGTTTTTGATCTAGAAAATAATTTCTGGGGACTGCCTACCGGTAGTCCCGCCTTGGCCCCACGTGATTGGCTGGCGAACTGAATTAGCGAATATTATTGGTTCAAAGTCACCTGTCAATCACTCTCGTATTACCTCTGTTGCAAGGCCTTGACAGGACACTTGACCGGCAGATTTTTATTGAATTATTGCACGACACGATGGTTATAAACTATTTTATAAGTTATTCTGTCTCTGCGTTTGTAAAGAATATTCTTTTAATTTTTTAAATCTTATTATGTAGACCACTGAAACAATGAAGAAAATGCCTCTGCATACTGTCCTAATTATATTAATCTAGCCTCTCAACGTATAATGGCTGAAATGGGAGTGTTATGATAATGTTTCTAATTTTAGCAATGCTTGCAGTTATGTCTTTTGCGTGCCACTGAATGTGATAATGGGCCTGGCCAACTGTAACCTTATGACATTCAATCACAGCGTAACCCTGTTGCAGCCTAAAAACTGCAGCTGAAAAAGATCCATGTAGAGTGAATATTAAGACATCTGTTTAGATTTTCCAAATACCCAAGGGATGCAAGAAACTCAACACAGGCTTAATTCTTTGTCATAATTGAATTGACTTTTCTTCTGCCCTTCATCTTTCCCCCCAACCCCAGGCCAGATGACTCAGCTATGCGAGTTGATCAACAAGAGTGGGGAGCTGCTGGCCAAGAATCTGTCCCACCTGGACACGGTGCTGGGGGCCTTGGACATCCAGGAGCACTCCTTAGGCGTGTTGGCCGTGCTGTGAGTTCCCACTTCAACCTTGACTTTCTCCTGGTTTGCTGTCATCCTTGTTGTCATGTTAAATCAAGAGTTTGCATACTCTCAATCTGATCCTCAGTTCTTTCCAGTGTCAGAATATAAGCCTGGTAACACATCTTTTGGATTTATGGACTGTGTTTACTGATATAGAAAGATACGTCTGCATGCAATTGGATAGTCCCACAACCGATCAGATGGTGGTTATGACTACGTCGCTGTTACTGTTCTTTCCATCACTGCACAAACCGTACTCTAATGATTTGATTGCCCACGCTGATAATTCCCGGGCCATAATGAGTTCTGAACGAAGTGACTCCATATCAGTATTACCCCACTAAAATTTTATTGGTGGGCGAACTTCAGGCTCAACTTCACTCTTTAATTCATTCGGCACCTCACTTCTGCTCCATTTCATTCCTAACTGGGCCAAGATATTCTGTTACTGTTGTGTCTGTTGAAGGTCAACTTGTACTTTTTTGTGATTAATACTCTGGGGTCGGTGGCGCTAAAGATAAACATTTTTAAGAAGTAAAGAGAAGCGTGCACAGCTCAGAATAAATCATGTATCTCACACTATTTTAGGCGTCACGTTGCATGTAGCAATATAATGAAGCCGTGAAAGACTACCTGTTGCAAGCGGAGTAGCTATGAAAGTGTGTAGTTCAGTTCATTTAGAAAATAATTTGGAAATGCTGTGTTGAATATTTGAACAGTTATGAGTGGGATTTAAAAAGCTGAGTTTACATAAATCTACAACGAGGAAGTGGGTAGTTTGGTATACTCACCCTAGGAATTATCAGTTCACTTCCGAACACTGAACCTCTACACAGAAGTTCAGTGTTTCCCTTGCTTATTATTCATCCTGTTTCCCTGCACAGGTGCGACCTAAAAATAAACTGTTAAGTCATTTTCATGCCGCATGCCCCATTTAAGCTCATGCATAAAAGCCTCCTTGTGACACTGAAAGGGTTTTTGCTAACCTCCTGCTGCTCCCCTCCAGATTTGTGAAGTTCTCCATGCCAAACATCCCAGACTTTGAGACGCTCTTCTCCCAAGTCCAGCTCTTCATAAGTACCTGCAACGGGGAGCACATTAGATATGCAACAGACACTTGTAAGTCCCGACCAGCCAACTGCTCACAACTAAAATGTTTAGAAAGCCAGATTTGTGTAGATATTTTCCAGCTGAGCAAACAGGTTTTTGCACTAGTTGGTGGTCAGTTTGTTGTTGGGCTTGTATCTATACAGTTGTGTCCACTCTTTCTAGTGCATGTGTTCAAGATGTGGTCATGTAATATGTACAGGTGTAGCTTGGCAAGCACTGTAAGCTGTTTCACATATCAGTCATTAAGAACACACTGTATTGTTTAGTTAAGTATTTCTACTGTGAACTGTAAGGGTTTGATGTATTAATATTAAATATATTTATATACTGTTTGTGCCCAAGAATATATTTGTGATGCATAAACGGCACTGATGCCACTATATGTCTTATACATAGTACATGGTACAGCTATGAGCAACCTCTAATCGGAATAAGGAATCATAAATTGACATGTAACACTTTCTTCTTTTTCCTCTCACAGTTGCTGGTCTCTGTCACCAGTTGACAAATGCCCTTGTAGAGCGGAAACAGGTAAGGCACAGATTCAAAGTGCTCGTTTTTATAGATCAGTGCTCCTTCACACCTTTTGGAGGCAAATGTCTTTTCTTCAGCGCCCGCTTCTTTATAACTGATGCCTTTATGCTGGAGCCACAGGCTAGAAGCAGTTTCCAGGAGTCGTCTTTGTTGTTAAAATATTAGTTGAGAATGTAGAATTCAAGTGGAGTTCATTTATTTTTACATCTCAGCTCCCATGCAGGTAGACTCATTAAAACCTGGGCACACTGTTAAATGGTATTCTCAAAGCTGAGCATTGTTTGTTAATGACTTCCTGAAGGCTGTAGGTTCTCTGGAGAAATTTAAAACAGCGCCATATAGAATGCCCTCTTGTTGCATCCATCCCTAAACGGGAAAGAACCCACCAGGGTCAGCCTGTACTGAAGTGATAAACCTACATATAATGAACAGTATTTATTAGCCCATGAAGTTGCATTAGAATTTCACGGGTTGGATGTTGCTCTACTTTAAGTTATTCTGTTGTTAACTTGTTATACTGTTAACCACAGACAATTCCTGTGTTAAAACCACAAATTCACAAGCTCCATTTGAAGACAGCATAGGAAGGGATCCCCAGATACCTGCTCAGCAAAAAAAACCAAAAAACCCAACTGAATAGACATCCACAGTTTCGTTTGTCACAACGTGCAAAGATTACAACATTCTTTAGGCTGATAGATAACGTGTCTGCATTCAAAGCCAAACGGGAACTATACACACTGCTTGATCTGTAAAAACCCTCAATGTCAATGTTAAACCCCCATGTGACAGAGTTAAAAAAAGGTTGGGGATATTCACAACAGGGTCTCCATCTCTTTTATTCCATTATCATTTAATCTGTACTAGCTACTTTTAGCAGGTATGTGCCACCATTGCTGTGCATTCAGAAACTATTCTCTCATGCACTTTCAAATTCTAACTAGCACTTGCCAAACCTGTGCTATATAAGCCCCCCTGCACTTCAGTAGGGAAGTCATATGACCCTAACCTCTGCTGCCTAATAGAAAACCACCACTTCCTTCCACTCGAACAACAGTGCTGGTGTTGATCTCTTTTGCGCTGTGTGATGTTACCTCTGTGATGTTCTCGAAACTGGGACGTACGCCCGTCAACTTGCCCATCTACCGTACCTTCAGAAGCCACTGCGTCGTCTTCGGTGTTGACAAGCCCTTGCTGCAAAACCAGTTTCCTCTTTGTGATAAATTGCTCTATTAGTTTTTGTCAGCGTCCTCCAAAACAAAGCTCACATTCATTCACTAGCACAGCACTTTGAGTTTCACCGTGTGTTTTCCCCACTCCCTTCCTGAACTAAATATTTCAATGAATTTTAAAATGCGGTACACACTCTGACTGTTTTAAGTTTGTCTGGATGTCTCATGGAAGCTGGTGTTCTTTTTTCCCTCCTGTCTCACAGCCATTGAGGGGTGTCGTCGTCCTAAAACAGGCAATAGACAAAATGCAGATGAACACAAACCAACTTACCTCAGTTCATGCAGACCTGTGTCAGGTGAGACATTTGCTCTATTGAATCACCGCCACCACGGCTGTAACCTTTAAATGCCTCGTGCTGTAAATCAAACTGCGATGCCAAACGTGCTTCATTTAGCTGTATTATGTGTGATTGTCGTCATTGTTTTCCATCTAATTCTTCTAAATGCGTACTTGAATATGTTGCCTGCTAAATAATTCAAACTCAGCCTTAGTCCCTGCACATGTTCTTTCCAGTGCAACGGTTCAGTCTAACACACTCGGCCTTCTTGTTCGCTCCCCTCTGCAGCTGTGCTTGTTAGCAAAGTGCTTCAAGCCCGCCCTGCCCTTCTTGGAGATGGACATGATGGACATCTGTAAGGAGAATGGAGCCTACGACGCAAAGCACTTTTTATGTTACTACTACTACGGTGGCATGATCTACACGGGCCTGAAAAACTTTGAAAGAGCACTGTATTTTTATGAACAGGTACTTTCTCGTCTTTCAGCGGCACAAGATAAACCATATATCTGAACTGGTCCTTTGAATGCACGTCATTTGCCGCCGTATTCGCTGTGGTTCTGTAAATGATTACATGTCTGCCATTTTCTGTTGGCAGGCAATAACCACTCCAGCCATGGCAGTGAGCCACATCATGTTGGAAGCCTATAAGAAATACATCCTGGTGTCACTCATTCTCCACGGCAAAGTGCAGCCGCTGCCCAAATACACCTCACAAATAGTAGGGAGGTTCATCAAGGTAAGGATGCGTGGGTGAAATTGATAGAGGTCATCCTGAAAGCAAGTGCTCATGATGTAGCGCTGCTGATTGGATGGATAGTGTTTACGTTGCATGTGCAGACTTCACTGTATTTGTTGTTCTATGTAACTTGCACACCTCTATGGAAAGTAATCCGCTTATTCCAAGCTCTGGTTGCCTAGGTAACCCTCTTCTATATTTCCCAAACCTTAATGTTTTGCCATTATTCGGATGGAGCTAGGTCTTGCCCTCAGCGGCGTTCACTGTTCGAAAATAAAAGACCGTCAACGATGCTCCCAACCTGTGTAAAGGTTTAAGGAACTCATATTTGCGGTTTCGTCTGCCCGCTGTATTTTGTAGCTGTGCTCCCATTGGTTGTCAACTCAAACCTGCGATTAGCTTTATGTAGTTTTAGGATTTGTTGCTACTACTTGCTGCATTTTATTTTCCATCCACTGTTAACTGCTTTTTCTTCTTAAGACTCAAAATGTTGTGCCATCTCATTAAGTTTCATGTATCCTAGTAGTCAAATTTGTGACCCTGCCTTTTCCATAGTAGCTAAAAATCATTGTTGTTACAAAGACAAGTTCCAAGACAACTAACTGTAAACTGTAGAGAACAACAATTTACAGAGTTTCCACACATCTGCCCATTTCCACTCAGCTCCGAAAGAAATGAGCGCACTCAAATGACTCAGTAATGACGTTGCTTGGAGATTTTCCGCTTCCATTTTTTTTCCCTTTCTTTTCCATTGTCTGGAAATAATTTACTTTTCAGGACTGATTTATTTGAAACGTCCCAGTCGGAGTCAGATCTGTATTGAACCTGGGTTGACAAAAGAAAGATGGAAAACCTTAAATTGGCCTCATCACTGGCCACTAAAAAGGCCTTGTCGAACCCAGCGGCGACATCTTACGCTGCCAGCTTGAAATCAAACCTGTCCACGTGTGTTTGCAGCTTAAGATGCGCATTGAGCTCCATCTCTCCCCAGATTAGTTCAGTTCTATAGAAAGAAGCCCCTCTGCTAGCACGCTGGACTCAGGCAGAACACAAGAGAGTTTTAGTCAGAGTAGCACCATCATCTAGAGACTGATTTTGTGTGTTAGTAGCGCACAATTCAATTTAATTTTAATTATTTAATAGCTATTTATCAGGCAAAAATCTCGTAATTACAGGCCAATGGGAACACTGGTTTCTTGGCATGTGAACACACTTTGTGAATGTCGGTAAAGATCAATGCGTAGAGCCTGTTATTTTGCAGTTAATGTTTTATGTGTGTGTGTGTGTGTGTGTGTTGTCTTTTCTTTCTTTTGCCTCAGCCTCTGAGCAACGCGTACCATGAGTTAGCCCAGGTTTACACCACCAACAACCCGGCAGAGTTGCGCAACCTGGTCAACAAACACAGCGAGACCTTCACACGAGACAACAACACAGGCCTGGTCAAACAGTGCCTCTCCTCCCTCTACAAGAAGAACATCCAGAGGCTAACAAAGGTGGGCCGAGTCTGGGTGTGCAAACAATAATTGTAGTATTGTTTGTACAGATGATTGTAGTCAATTCAGACATTTAGAAATTGCTCCCATGGACCAGACTTGTGTAAGTCTACGTTTCCCGAGGTCTTACTTGATTTGATTTTTTCCAAACAAAGAGGTGCTAAGATTGAAGACAGGCCTCCTTAAAATATACTATATTGCCAAAAGTATTCAGTCTCCCATCCAAATAACAGAATTCAGGTGTTCCAATCACTTCCATGGCCACAGGTATAAAAATCAAGCACCTAGGAATTCAGACTGCTTCTACAAACATTTGTGAAAGCATGGGTTGCTCTCAGGAGCTCAGTGATTTCCAGTGTGGTGCTGTCATAGGATGCCACCTGTGCAACAAGTCCAGTTGTGAAATTTCCTTTGTAATAAATATTCCACAGTCAACAGTCAGTGGTGGAACGACAGCAACTCAGCCACGAAGAGGCAAGCCACGTAAAATGACAGAGCGCGGTCAGCGGATGCAGAGGTCGCCAGCTTTATGCAGAGTCAATCGCTACAGACCTCTAAACTTCACGTGGCCTTCAGATTAGCTCAAAAATGGTGTCTAGAGAGCTGGAGTGATGAATCACGCTTCTCCATCTGGCAATCTGATGGACGAATCAGGGTTTGGCGGTTGCCAGGAGAACAGTACTTCTCTGACTGCGTTGTGCCAAGTGTAAAGTTTGGTTAACTTTTGATTTTGGACCATTCAGTGCTCATGACTGCCCGCCAGCGCACAAAATATAAGCGAGTTTGGTGTGGAAGAACTTGACTGGCCTGCACAGAGTCCTGACCTCAGCCTTATAGATGACCTTTGGGATGAATTAGAGCAAAGACTGCGAGTCAGGCCTTCTCGTCCAGCACCAGTGTCTGACCTCACTCATGCGCTTCTGGAAGAATGGTCCAAAACACCTTAAACACACTCTTAAACCTTATGGAAAGTCACCAGTGGAATTGAAGCTGTTATAGATGCTAAGGGTGGGCCAACGCCATATTAAACCGTATGGATTAAGAATTGGATATGGGTGTAAAGGTAGATGAGTGAATTCTTTTGGCGATCTAGTGTACATCCACAGACACATTTGACTCAAATGATGTCCATTAGCCTTCTGGAAGCTTCTGAAGCCGCGACATGTTTTCTGTGAATTTACCAAGCTGTTCAAAGGTACCGCTGGAATTGTGATACAGTGAAGTAATCTATCTGGAAAACATTTGCTTGCAACACACGTCAAGTAGATTTCATAATCAACTTAAAAACTCCACAGACTCACTTTGTTGGTGGTTGGTGGAGTTTTAACCTTAGTATACGTCAACTTCCAGCCTCAATTATGTGTAATATAGATCTATACTCACATGATAAAGCTTGAACTACTGTATCTTGTTACTTTGTTTTAGGGTTGGTATAGAAATGATTCAAATTGGCAAAATACAGTAAAGCAAAAGAGACAGACGTCAGCCCTCTGCTTTTCCATGACACAGTTCATGAAAAGGAAACAACCCCAAAACGTGGTTGTGTGGAGGCAGATGCAGACGTCTGATAAGCAACTTTTACTCATCCTTGGAAACCTGCACCAAACAAAAATGAGAACAGAGGTCGCTGTCTTTGGGTAGAGTTGCATTCTTAGTCAATGGCTGCATGATGAAATGAGAGTAGCCACAAATGATGTTAAAGGTTTTTCTACAGATGTCTGGTGCAACATCCTGAGCTTTTTTTCTTTTGCACATTATTTGAGGGAAACTCTATAATGTCTCCACTTTGCTGGATCATATTCACATTATAAGGATTTTCTGTATATAAACAGGAAGTAGGCCTTGAGGCCCAAATGGTTTCACAGTACTTGGTCACTAAATAATAGCCATACTCTAAACGCCTTTATATGCTTGTTTAGAAACATTGTGATATTGTGAGTTGTTTGGACGTCAGTGAGCCAAATGCAGAGACCTAGTAAATAAAAAAGTTAATTACATGAGGCTATACTTGCCTGATCTGGAGTACTAATATCAGTTTCTGTTTGCCATGCCACCTGCAGACCTTCCTGACGCTGTCTTTGCAAGACATGGCGAGTCGAGTGCAGCTTTCAGGCCCCCAAGAAGCAGAGAAATACGTCTTACACATGGTGAGTTGGTCGAGAGACACTAAACCACAGAAATCCAGAAACGCAAGCATCTGCACATTTGACCTTTTTCATGTTTTGTTTTCTATTTTTTTTCTATTTTAAGTAGAATATACAATCTTGTATCTGCTTTGCTGAATAGTTCCTAACTATTTTTAACCATCTAATCTAAACCTTGCAGTTTTCTGGTTTGATTTCAAGTCGTGTGAAAGTCTTTGCTGGATTTTGTGCTCATTTGTAGATTGAAGATGGTGAGATCTACGCGAGCATTAACCAAAAGGATGGTATGGTCTGCTTCCACGACAACCCTGAAAAATACAACAATCCAGCAATGCTCCACAAAATTGACCAAGAGGTGATGCAGCCAAAATGTGTCTTCACTGTGGTCTTGTTTTGCAACAATACAGATTGTTCTACTTATAAATACTTTTTTGTTAAGGGTATGCGTGTGGTTTTCTCTTTTCAGATGTTGAAATGTATAGAGCTGGATGAGAAGCTAAAGTCTATGGATCAGGAAATCACAGTAAACCCACAATTTGTGCAGAAGGTGAGGCAGCATCAAACAACATATACTGATATTCAGACTTGACATTAGGAGTGGAATCGCCAGACTCGATTCTTATCAGATTGAGTCTGGAATTTCCAGACCATTTGGATTTCATTATGGGGCCTGTTTCAACCAATTTAGTGTGGGAGGGACCCTCTGCATGCAACTGGATAGTCCTACAGGCAATCAGAACCATTTTATTGGAAAGAAATTCACCTCCACAGTGCTCAATGATGACATTGCTGTTACTTTTCTGTCCATGACCACAAAAAAATGCAACCAAGCGCACATCCACAAGGGTTGCCTCGGAAACCCTTTTGTATAATTCCCAGCCGAGTGTTTCAGAGTGAAAAAAGGCTGCAACAATCATTTTTTTCAATCTGCCACTTATTTTATTTCTTTCTTCTTGCATCGCTGCTGGTCTGTTCCTCTCTGCACAAGCATGGAGTGTGGTTGAATGATACCATGAGAAGCACATGCCCTGCTTGTTATTTAGGAGTAGTAAAGCAATACCACTTCATATACAGCAATCAGAAACTGGGACTCTGTTCCCAGAGGAGGAACAAACTCTCCCAAGTAAACCTTGCAACGCCCTCAAATTAGGGACATGAATGGGTTTTCTAAGCAAAAGTATGAAGATAATTCATCGTAAACCCCCTTCCTGGAAAAGGCCTTTGGTTTGTTCAGCAAAAAAACAACCAGCTATTGTTAATGGAGGTGTAGTAGAAACCGGTTTGCAACCAGTTGCTTGATGTGTTGCGACATATTTGACATGTGACACATTTTTTTTTTTTTCCCTCCAGAGTATGGGATCGCAGGAAGATGATGTTGGTAGCAAAACATCAAGTTATTCCTGAGGGGCCTTGGACGGGGAAAGAACGCTGCAGCCACCCAACACGTTCTTCCCAGGATGAGTTGGATTTTTTTAAAAGAGGAAAACAAACATTCTATTGCATAAGGACATTGGTCAAGGAAAATCTAATTGTGTGAAATGATGATAAAAATTGGTTATTCTTACTTCGCAGTGTCTCAAGGATAACAAAAGATCCTTACAGAAAAGGAAAAAAATGATTACAATTTTGTCAGTGTTTTATTTATCAATGTTGAGGTTGGAGCGCCACTGCTACATTAACAGAAACCACAATAATAAAAACTGGACTTATTTGTTCCAAACATGTGTGAATAATCTCACTGTTTGTTTTGGTTCTGCTGCATGATGGCCGTAACTGGAGGGCATTACACGTGAGGTAAAACATCAGTGGATGACGAGGATTAAATCTGATTGTGTTCCATTTGTAAAGACTGCAATGATCGTTTCCCCCTCCTTCCTTTTGGTTAGAATGTAGATATCAACAATAGCAAATCTGTACACATGGACATGCCCTTGACCAAACTCGGCACAATGGAGGAGTCGTTCACGATCTGGTGCACTGTTTTGTTCTTTTTCTTTTCTTTTCTTTTTTTGTTTTTTAGGTCGGATCCACTAGAGGTCGCTAGAGCACTGTACAGAAAAACCGTTTTGACAGCTTGTTATTTGCAGGGGGGTGAAGTCAACAGATGAAACCAAACTGTCATGTCATTTGGGAGCTTGAGCTTTGCGATTGTGGATCTGTTAATAATAAATTGTTTAAGAATATAGCTCTGGGCTTCCTGCATTTGTGAAACGATTCTCATCGGCTCGCTACATTTGAATTCCCATCCATTCTTCCTCGTCACATTGTAATTCTTGATTGATACAATGGGGCTGATTTTTGTGCTCCAGCCAATGAGCGTGTTTGTACAAGCGGATGTGGTATGCAGGAAATCTTCACCAATCAGGAGGCAGCACCTACCATCATAGAGGCGGGACTTAATCTGTAAAAGAGAGTCGGCGGATGTCAATCATGCCCAGCGCTCGCCCCTGATTGGTCCATCGCTATGAATGGGGTGGGTCTTTATGACACCGTGTAAGCTACTGTTGAAATTCCAATGCTAACCAACTTTAGCCAGCTTGCTAACATGTAATTCAGCGCATGTAAAGAACTACATATACATAGCTACTCTGAATTTAAATGGATAAATAATAACCATCTACAAAGCGGGCATATTGGAAAATTCGTCTGGATGATAGCTACTGCGCGTGCCTCGGCGACTGAAACCAGAGCATGTCCAGTTAGCCAGAACGCAGAAATCGGCGGACAACGAACCTGGCAAGCTAGCCAGTGAGCCCGTTTGAACTGGGTCTGCGTTGAGGGATTTGAACAGGTTTCGCCGCTCAGAGGACAGAGAAAGCCGGATGCTTTGACTACCATGAGTCCTGCAGGCTGCCCCCATGTTAGCGGCTTCAAAGTGGACAACTGGAAGCAGAACCTGAGGGTTATTTATCAGTGTTTCGTGTGGAGCGGTTCGGCCGAGACCAGAAAACGCAAGGTAACAAATGAAAATGAAACCATTGCTTAAAAGGAACCCTGGACGTATGATAGATAGACAGTGTGTATGAGTGTGTGTCGTTGTTTCTTTGTGTGTGTGTGTGTGTGTGTGTGTGTATGTGTGTGTGCGGACTGGCGTCGCGTGCGTGGACAGTTCCCCGCCCTTTCAAAACAACACAAACATCCGACACACAGACACGAACGAAACTGTTTGTCCCCAGTCAAGATAACTGGCCACGGTCGGACGCTTGTTCAGCCTGGGACTAGCCTCGAAGCTAATCTCAAACGCTGGTGCAGTACGGCCACTAGCGTTTACCCAGTTAACCCATCACAGCTGAACGTTAGCTTACATCAAAGCTACAGACCGCATGATGGCTCAGAAAGCTGATGTGCATCTGTTAGCACTGGCGCTGCGCCTGCAGGGGCTCCACTTCCTTCCACCAGCAGACCGCAGGCCAGCAGATGAGACTGTGGCATTGCATCGATTAGGGAGGGGAAGGGGGGTGCGATTGAAAATCAGCTAAGCGTTCGCGAATCTTTTCCCTCACAACATAAACCTGCCGTTTCCACAAATCACGGGCCATGATACGAGGAAGCGCATCAACAGGGTTTGACTGACAAAACGAGGAGGGGGAGGTGTGCATGTGTCACCAGTCAGGCTGTCCTTTACAAGCTTGCCCTTTCATGTTTTCTTGAGAGCCCGTTCATTGTTAGTCATTTGTATTGTATAGATTTACATTCGGGCGCAGAGCAGATGAGCTCAGTGTTAGCATCTACAATGTGGGCTCTGCCGGGACAACCCTGTGTCCTCTGTGATGTGCAAAATAATCAGAGGGAAGGCCAGGATGCACGTAGACTAGTGAAATGAATTGTCAGAATATTTTTAGGGTCTAACCCCCCCACCCCCTCGCCGTATTTGCTTGTTTTTTTTTGTCTCCCCAGCCTCCTCCCTAGCCCTGAAGAGCAGCAGGCAAGGCTAACATCCTCGCTTAGTGTTAACCTCCATTTGGCTTCACATTTTTTTTTTTTTTTTGTTCTTATTGATTGTGTCTCAGTTTTCCAGTTAATACGGGAAGATACTCACACCGGGGCAGTTGTATTTTGCATTTCCCATGGACCCCCACCCCTCCAAGTAGTTTGTTTGCAAAGGTTGCAATAGCAGATCTGTTTTTTTTTAAACTCGTTTTCCACTCCAACCTTTGCTCTTACACGTGCTTCTGTTCGCTTTCCTATTCGAGCAATCTTTGAACTCATGCGCTTATCATGCATCGTCATCCTCCGGTTCCAGTAATCAGATATGTGTAACCAGATATTCTCGTCTAGCTGCTCCCACTCCTTGTCCACTTTACTTGGGATGCTACAGAGGAGAAAAACAAATGCTATGAATTCACACCCATCCTCGGAAGGATAAAGGGAAAAAAAATGCACTTTCAAACGCCACCGCTTGAAAGTGTTACTGGTCAAAAATATATATCAGGCTTCACCTCACTCCCCTCCGTGCATCCCGTGTCAGCCTCAGATGGTCACAGTCAACATCTGACAGTCCGACCTTCTGCCGCAGATTGAATTGTAGGTGTTTGCTCACCTTGAGATTTCAAAGGGTCCACGTTTCAGCCGGCTACACAGAAGTGTCTTATCACATCTGAATGACAAGGGCATTGGATGTTTTTGCCCTGCTGCAGAGTCGGCTGCCCTTTTCCCCCAGATGCTGCTAAGGCGTTCTGTTTTTTTTTTTTTTTTTTTTTTTTTTATATTATTATAATCCCGGATCATCAATAACTACCCATCTTTGTGTTTCAATTGCAAATAATGATTTGTTTAAATGTGCAAATGTGTACACACGCCCCAAGCCACCATAATATAGAGCCTGCAAAATCAGTGACTCATTTCTATTCAGGCTCAGAGCTTAGCAGCAGATTCAGCAATACTTTTCTTCTAAGTCCTGTTAAGGCCTGTCAGGTTGTGCCGCTGCCGCCGCCTCAGTTCAGTAATGCAACACAAAATGGAATCGATGTGAAAGAAATCCTTTGGGTTTTAAGCTCAGAGCTGGTCGCAGAAAGACAAATGGTCAGTGAAATGTTTCGCATTAGAACGGTGACAGCTTTCGCTGGAAATGTAAATCTAACGCAGGCGAGGCGCATCTCCAGCGGCTGCAGAAATGAAGCTGCAGTTCCTCGCACGGCCACTTGAGGCTAGTCAGTCAGTCCTCATAAACCTCGATGTTAATATGTTGACAGCAAAAATAATTATGTTTGCAAGTAACCCCTAACCCTAACCAAAAACATTTATGGTCACTATAGCTAATTTGCACTTTCATCACTTTATTTTATTTTTAAAGTCTGTTAAGGCTTGTAGCTGTGCATAATTAATGGCATGTGAGGTTTTGTTCAGAAGGCGGGTGTCGTCACAGCTTGCTTACTGTTTAAACTGGCGCCTCTTGTTCTCCTCAGTTACCTTCTGTTACCCCCTTTGTATTAACAATGTGTCAGGCTCAGTCAGGCTTTGCCAAGATGGCGATGGCCAGTGACGTGCACGCTGAGCTTCACATCCCCTCTAGATGACGTCACAGATTCGATCTTTAAGTGGTCACTGGCCAAAGCCTCCTGTTCTTGTCTTTAACAATTTTCCCGTGTCATCATTACGAATAATATTGACGCTTTCCATTTACTGTTGCAGAACTACGCTTTATGTGATGTGTCCTTGGCAGGCAGGTAGACATGCACACTATTATCTAACCTCGTGTCGAACAAAAGGTCCCCGTTACTGCCTGAGTTTCACGATGACATGCCCTTCACCAGCTCACTCCCCCTGGTTTACTCAGAAATGTGCAGGGTTTTGTGCAGGGCCTTTTGTTTTAGACGAAACGTCCTTGATTCGCCTATCTCGACACCTGCGCTGGATGCCGTGCTTTTTCTTAAACGAATCAGACAAGTGTTGTTGTATTTGGCTCACAGTGTATTTGTGTCCTCACTTACACTTTTCTGACCAGGATTTTTCCAGTCCATTACCTTTTTCCTGCTTTTCTCACATAACATCCCACCTGCAGATGGCTTTTCACCTGGCACCACAACTGCTCAGAGAGAAATGACGCGGTTGGAGCCTAGGCTGCGCTCTGGATGTTAGGTCGACCAAGAGGCCTCTCAGGTCATTGCAGGCGTGCCAGAGTAAAATACTACCGTATGACCACGTCAGAGTGGTCATACGGTAGTATGTGTGAAAGTCTTGCTGCTGGCATGACAGTTGAGGATGTGAAGATGCAGAGCAGACAAGCAGACACAATTTCCTACATGAATGCGATGTCCTTAGGGACCAGAAATATATACTTGCACACTGTAACACAGTTAGAAGAATGAGTGAGGAGAGATTGTTGCATATTGATGCGTATTTTCATAATTCATGTGCTGTCAAAGCACTTATTCGTGGATGGGCCTGTGTGTGCCTGGAATAAGAATCAGTGTTTTTTTTCTGTTCCATACCTGGGACCCATACTAAGACAGGGAAAAGAAAATTAACATGATTTTAAATGTTGCAGCCAAGATTGATTTTTATGTCTGTAAAAAAACTACCGTAATTTCCGGACTACAAGGCGCACCTGAATATAAGCCGCACCAGCTAAATTTTGGTGGAAAATACAGATTGATCCATATATAAGCCGCACCCGACTATAAGCCGCTGGTGTTTTAATGCCTAATTACCGTAAGGGTTTCTTCGAGGGGGGATTGACGGGACAGAAATGACTTTTTGGAAACGCAAAGCGTCCCATTTATTTACATTTGAGAAACACAATAAATATTCCAGTCAGTCAAACAATCAATCAATCAAACAATCAATCAATCAAACAAACAATTAAAACAATCAATCAAACAATCGGTGCTCTCCTAGTGCACTTCCTGCAGTCATAGTACCGTAGTAGTACAGTATAACAAAAACAAAGCTTACAACGCTTGACAAGGCAACAACGTTAAATGGCTAAATTTAATTCGTTTTTAAAAGTACTTGCCTGTAACACGGCAGCAAAAAACTATTTACATGATTTGTGGTTATTTTTGGATAGGGTAGGTGTCTAGAACCACTACAGCAATCTAGTTTGTGCCATCGTGTGTGACCCATCTCATTTTTCCTAACCAGAGACGATTAGCTTAGCTTAGCACAAAGACTGGGAATAGAGGGAAAATGGTAGCATCAGCGACCGTGTTTTTATTCTTTGTTTTATGTGCAGATGGGACATTTTTCAGTATTATTCTTGTCTGTGCTCTTGTGTGTGTTCTTATAAGACAACATCAAGTACCCATCTGACCAGTCCAAATGTCCAGATGTCTTCTTGCCCCGTCCTTTTTATCGAGGGTGCATCAGGAGGCACCTTGTGTGACGTGGGACAGCCGTCACTTTCACTGCTGTTCCAATTACGGAATGACCGTACTTCAAACTTGTCGTGTCTGAACTACAACTACTAGTCACCATCCCAAAATTAAAACGTGCTAGGGAGTTGAAAAGATTTGAGTGGAGTCGGGCATACGAGCCACTCCGTCCTCTTTCCAGTCTTAACAGAGCGTCCTGGGCTGTCATTTCTCAGGATCCTGCATTCGATTTCTTTTGTCAGTATGTCAATTGGCGTATCAGTAGCTATGAATTATTTAATGCAACAATGGCTGAAGCTCTCAGCAGCTGAGGCTAGGGTTTGCTCTTAGCTTAGCACAGACCCCACCCTCTCTGCTGCACCGCGGTTTACCCCACACTGCTTACAGTTTTACTTTTCACGATATAAAATGGACAACCCGTTTTTCAGCTCTTGAAGTTGCTGCTTTGGTTTTTATATTCCTTTTTCGGCGTCCCTACCACTGGCATTTGAGGAGGGTTGGGTTCAGCAAGCCAAGATTATGTAGACGATGTGCCGTCGAGACGGAAGGATTCTGGGCCCTGCATCAGTTAGTAGTTGATTTAACATAACTGTTGCTCACACCGCTGTTATGGTGCTTTAAGTACCTTTTGAGTAAGTATTAAAACATCATACCGTGGCACAACAGCTCTGAAAAGTGGCATCAATATTTAAGGACCATTTAAGAGAATCAAATGCGACCCCATCCAGAAAAGCACTAACCCAAATTTTGACCGATTGATCCTTTAAGTCCAAGGTGTTGAATTCATTGTTCTATAAGTGTACTTCATAGCATATTCAGATTCATTTTCTTTCTGTCTTCCTTTCTGCTAACTGTTCCAGTGTTCGTGTCCTCTGCTGGCTTTTCTGAAGTGGAACAAATTTTGAGAACACGAAACAAAAAATAAATAAAAATTGAACATTCGTCTCATTTCTTTTTAGATTTTCTCCATTAGTCTTTTCTGTTCCTTGACCTCGCACCTCCATCTGCCTTCTTCTTTCTCCCGTCTCTTCTTATTTTGCCTCCTCCACTCTTCCAGGCTTTTTTAATTTCTTCTCACCTCCTCATATTCATGCTGGCTCATTGGCATGCCAGCTTGTCATCTGCATGCTTTTGAACTGTTGCTATCTACCCCCTTATCCACAGTCATGCCGCCCTCCTTATTCCTTCCAACGTGACTATCAAACAGAATGTAGAGGAGCCACGATTAATAATGGATAGTTATATACCGCATTTTAAGCTTACACATAAATTACGAGAATTTTAAATTATCTCCATGCTATACTTTAGCTAGAGTAACGCCAAAAAGCAGCATGCCTCAAGGCTCTGTGTATGCATAGGTTTTTTTTCGTGCCCGGGTTCATCTCACATACAGGCACGTCCACACAAACACAATGAAGGAAATGTTCCTGGTAGATTGCCTTCTTGTTGCCTGATTATTCTAACGGCAGTCTGAGACGTAGCAGCAAATGGTGACATATCGCATAATGGCTGAAAAATAGCTTTTGACATCCTGCAATATCAAATAATAAGCGTGTCTGATGCCACTACTTAGATGTGTCAGACTTGCTGTCAAAGCCATGTACTGTAGTTGTTGTTTTTGCAATTGGATGGCCGTTACTACACAGTGTATAAGAATATATTTTTTTTATTGCTGCAGTTTCGATCGAACTACTGATACTATGACACTGAACAAAAATTTTATGCAAACCATAGTCCAACAATTGCTGGCTCTGACATATTGAACAGTCACACATGAGAGTTTATCCCTCTTGAATTCTTAGCAAGAAAGCAAATGCACCCATTTTGGAGAATCTCACATTTTTCCTTTAAATGCAACTCGCCATTTACAACGCATGCAGGGGAACATGGCCATGGCAACACGGCGTTGCCATGTGGGGTTGCTTGGTCTGCAACAGTGTTCAGGTAGTGGTACGTGTCAAAGTAACATCCACATGGATGCCAGAAGAACGTTACAAGCTAATGAGATCAACAATGTCGTTCCCTTCACCAGGTGGTAGTTTTACTGTTGTGGCGGGTTGGTATTTAATTAGGACTTAACTGATGAGCTTGAAAGAACAAATGACACAGGTATTAAGTCTTTAAGCCATGTTAGATTGGTTCTTTGGGTCATTTCAGTGCAGCCAAACAAACTAAACACAACCTGTAATAGTATTTTAATGAAAATTAATCCTTTAAATGGAGCAAAATTAGTATTAATTATTAAATTGATAATTGGAAAAATTTAATTATAACAATAAGACATAACCTCAGACCTTCATGGCAGCCGATGCCATGTTTTACATAACATATAATAGGTATTTTTAGTCGTATTGTGTCGTATGGCGATATGGAGAAACCATCAAATAGTGACGTGTGCCCACAGTCTTCCCATGTTTTCCCTCCTTCCTTGGCCGTCATGCTATCTGACTTTGCCAAAAGATGGACCAACATTAATCTAATGATAGCTGAAGGCTGGCCTCTGGCTTCATATGATCGGCCAAATGGCGTGACTTTATGCCCCGCGTATCCCATGCTCGATTTGATCAAATTTTCAGATGTTGCGTATGAGTGTGTGCGTGATGTGTGTAAATAAAAGGATTTTTCTTTGTATTTCAGGCAATCTTTCATAGAAATTTGCGCGTTCATGTGTCTTCAATATGATTTTTGAGATTAAAATTTGCTAGATATAAGCTGAGATGCCGATGCTGTAAATGTGTGCGTTTGTGCCATATCCAGGAATTCTAATTTTCTCTGTTTTTGTCTCTCTCTTTCTCCCCATTGCTTCCTCCACCCACTTCCTGTCTCTTTCAGGCCAAGTCATGTATCTGCCACATGTGCGGCGCCCACCTCAACAGACTCCACTCCTGCCTCTACTGCGTCTTCTTCGCCTGCTTTGCCAAAAAACATATCCATGAGCATGCCAAGAGCAAAAGGCATAACCTAGGTATGACACACACACACACACAGACACACACAGTCACAAACACAAGCATTCGCAGTGCCCGCACCTGCAGCTGGACCAGATGTGTCTTTAGACTTCTGTTACAGACATGGTGTAAAGGTGTGGACGCACCAAGGCCACATCTGAGAATGAAAGCCGACCGTGACGTTACCTCACGCCCCCTGTGTCTAGGCCAGAGATTTGCACCTGAGCACACAACAGATCCCACAGTCAATGGCCATCCTACACATTCTGTGCCTGTGTCATAGGAAATGGCTAAACCAGAAGAGCTACTGTTCAGACAGAGGAAAGGGAAGCCGTCCCTGTGTCGTAGGAAATGGCTAAACCAGAAGATGGACTATTTGAGCCGTCTGTGTGCCCGTTGAACTTTGCTTAAGTTCTTTTTCTCGTGCACCAGTTCTCAGCCAATCAGGATGTTCTCTCTAACAGACTTGATTCAGCCTGCCGTATTGGACAAGCCGGCCACGGGGGCCCGACTAGTGCCAATGGTGCAGGATACACTAGGGAAAAACCAGGGCTGCAAACACTCACCAATGACCCCACACCAGAAAATGTCCGTCCGTTGGCTTGGTGTGCAAAGATCCTAACACTGGGCCTCCACAGCTTCATAAACACACATGGGCAGGGATGAGTCATGCTTAGAAGTACACACCGATCTATACGATAATTATTAAATATCCAGATAGTGGTAAATGGAGACATAGCCTCATGTTAATGAACAACAAAGAGTTGTTTTTTAGGCGCTTTAAGACTAAACAGTTCTGGTTACTCTTTGACATTTGTTACCAATTGCTGCGCTCTCTAGACTTCAGTTCTGTACATGGATAATGTTCAGCAACTAACGGCGCATACACGTTCCATGAACCAACATACAAATGCCCCCGGACCAATCGCTGTTCTCTGAAGGTAGACGGTTGTTCCGGGAACGTGCCTACCTTGAAGTCAAATCTTAAAAACAACACTGCAATCATCCGTAGGTCCTGCAGTAAAAGAAAGATCTTAAAGATTTAAGTTGGTATATTTTGGACTCTTTTCACAGGCCCAACTGTGACACATTTGTGGTTGTCTGGCATTTAATCAAGCAAAATAATCGAGAGCGACAGAGCTGTGAGCGGTTACACAACCTAGTGCAGTATAATTGCAACACAGTCTAAAAGCCTGGCCTCAAGGGGGATTTGTATGTCACCTGTGTATTTGGCCTCTTGTAGCCCATTAGAAAGAATATATGCATTAGTGAACTCACTAATGAATAGGGACTGAGAGTTGTCTGGGTGCCTGATTAAAATTGGGCACATTTACCTCTCTACTTTACAACTGGCCTCCTTCAAGATCCTTCAAAACAATGAGATTTGTCTCTGCCTTCTTTTGACGAGATTAATTGTCTTTCTCACAGACGAGAACACAAAACATAGCACATCCCTGGTTTCAGCGATAATCTGCGCTGGATTTGTTCAGATATTCTCCCCTGACACTGACTGAGAAGGTTTTCTATTTTCAGGAACCGAACCAAGCACACTGCCGTTCTCGCCACCGCTCACACGGAGGCTGCTTTATTGGCATGTGCTCGCAGTAAGAAATGGGAAAGTTGTATTTCAGTTCACTGAATTAAATATTTGCATCAAACAGACACAATCTGGATAGCACCAGATTTGAATAAAGACGTGGGTGTTTGCTGAACACCAGGAACAGTTGGCTGCCCCCCCCCCCGTAACTCCCACAGGGACACTTGGTCTGTAATAATGAAAACATCGCTCGGAAATGACTGAATTATTGCAGAGAAAATTGCTGAATATTCCCTGAACTTAGCCAGCGAAACCAGCTGCTGAAGGATGGACGATATTAATTTCCAGATGGGTGACAAATAGGCGGAAAAACCAACAGTAAGCAACTTGTTATTCCAACCCGATGTTGGAGAACAGCTTCATTGCACCTTATTATAGATTTTTTTTAAGTCTCTGCAGCTCTGCTTACAGGATCAACAACATTCTTTAAGAGGATACTCCCTCGGTTCGTGTTTTGTGGTGGTGGAGCGCGCTTTCTAATGCACCAGTCCAAAATCACCACAGGGGAAAGAGAAACGCCAGCGCATTGCCACATTTGTCAAACATGGAGATGATTTGGCAGGCGTAGGAAGAAAAAAAAAATACTCGGCAGATGATTGGGTGAACCATCTGTCTACCACTGTCTAGCATGCTTTAATGTTAACCAGTCAGATCAATACACCATATGACATAGCAGGAGAGGTCCAAGGTGGAAACTAAACTGCGATGTGAGGAGCTTTGTTAGCTTTAGTGTAGCTAGAAATGAATACGCCATGTCTGTGACTCTGGCCCTCGTTGTGAGGAAACCTAGTTTGACCGTTGTGACGCCTTAAACACTCCTACAGCTGCCACTATCTCCTCAGAGGATTGGATCAGCCACAAGCACGACGTGTTAAGCCTGGCAAGATGGGTAAACGTGTTATCTCATGATTCTTGCCCAAAACCAGGCTCCACCCAAGGCAATGAACGCCAGAAGTCACTACAGATTACTATTACCCGTTTAATTTTTGCAGGATGCAACCCGACACAGGCACACACACAAAAAATGTTTAGGACCAACTTAAAAAAAAAGGTGTTGTCCTGGCCTCCAAATTCACTAGATCCCAAACTGATTAGTATCTGTGGGACGATCCACAGAGGCCCCTCCCTTCAACCCAAAGACCCAAAGGCCCCCATTAACATTAACACGGGATACAGGACAACCTCAGAAGGCCCGTGTCCATTCTCTGATGAGTCCCACCTGTCTTGCAGGCACAAGGGAGACAATATTACAATATTAGGTCATAATGTTTTGGTTGATTGGCATACATTTACATAGCGATGCACGGTAAGCAAATGGTTGAGCGTATACCATTTCATTAGGTACACCGGTGGAAAAGCTGCATTTTAACATAACTGTCTCGCTGGTAATTCGGCTGCATGATCGTTTTGCGGGACGACTTTCTGCGGCGCTGTGCTGATCTCTCATTTTCCGTGACATCTATTAACCGCCCCATTTAAACAGCAATGACACTCAATCAGCCCCAATTAGCGTCTTCTAAAAATCTGCAATGTTTGTTGAACTCAATTTATCGACTATTAAAACCAACCTTTAAAAGATGTCCCTTAACAACTAATGAACTCATCAGCCCACCAAAAATACACTCACTGTACAGTTCATTAGGTACACTAGTAGAAAAGAATGCATTCTAATTTATTAGCCTGGCTTCATGATGCCTATGGTATTCAGCCTTTGTCTAGAATAACAGTTGTCAGTCCAGTTAAACAGCATCAGAAAGATATCAGCAGATTATTTAAAAAAAGACACATCAGTGCTGCTTGCATTGCTGAACCGTAAGAGGCTGGAAACACTCCAGTGCTGGTTGATGGTTCAGACCTTGGGATGTGTCTTTCATCTGTGCTTTTGAGTGGATAATGATTATTCTCATTTAACTCTTACTTCCACTGTGCACTGCAAGCCGTCTTGCAGTGAGCATTCCTCATGTTGATCATGTGCCGTGGATTCATGAGTAAAAGCTATGTGCACTGCTTCGGAGCAACATGTATAATCTGAGGGGAAAAGCCTCAAATGGATGTCACGTTTGAGACGGAAGCTGCTGCGCGCACCGTCCATTTCTCATACAGCGTTTTTTAAACATATTGGCAAACAAAAAAAAGAGGAAAGCACGGGCGCAAGAGGCAGCGTTCAGAAGCTACGGAAAACGGCACATTATCTTGAGCGCAAGACGTCATCCTTTTAGCCTGAACGCTGCGATGCCAGCTCTACACCCAGTAGCTTTCTCTTTTTTTCAGCCTCCACATAATAGAATTAGGCGGTTTGAGCTGCGAGTGAAGTACGATACACTGCAGTGTTTGGAGGAGAACGGTGCCGCAGCGAAGGCACTCGGGGTGTCAATGACAAAGGCTGGGTTTGGCAGATGTTGAGAATCTGCGGTTTTGTTTTTTTACAAAGTCCCAACCCCCCCCCCCCCCCCTTTTTACGCTGCGTTATCGCCCGGCTCAGGAAGACCCCCTGTGGTGCGTGTGCGTGCGTGATTCCCACGGAGTGTAATTGTGAGTTTAATTAGGTTAGCTGCTGAATTAAATGCTGCAGAAATAGAGTAAGAAACTGTCTAATACACCAGGAGAGAAAAGAATTTAAAAAAAAAAGGGACAGATCTCAGCAGACTGGCGAGGAGGTAATTAAGTCGTCTTTAACAAACCCCGTGGAATTAGCCTCCATTAAACCTAGCCCCCTCCTCCTCCTCCTCCTCCTCCTCCTCCTCCTCCTCCTCCTCTCCTTTTTTGGCCGTTTCATCTCTTTATCTTCCTGCTTTATGCGTTCTCACTCAGCTATTTGCCATATTCTGTTTGCTGGCTCGTACTGGGCTCATCTCTCTCTCTATCCTCTTCTCGTTTGCCCTCCTCTTGTTCCCATGGTTACCTGATGACCCTTTCGATATACAGAATTGTTAAAGGATTTAATTGCACTTGCACCGTTGGTCCCGTTTTTCTTCCTTTTTCATACTTCTCTGTATCCCTCATCAATCCAAGTGAAACCCTTCCTTCCCTACCTCCTTAACATCCTCCGTCCTTCTCCTCCTCTTTCTTTCTCTTTTTTTTGTTTTATCCCCCATACCTGCAGAGGATGACAGCCAAGCAAGGCCAACAGGCAGGTTGTTATGGCAACAGCAAACAAGTAGCTGCAGGCTACAGAGCAGGTGAGGAGAGAGGAGGAAGGGGGGTGGAAGGACGGATTTGGTCTGTGCGTGAACATTTAAGTGAGTGTGTGACAGGGAAAGATTGCGCTGATAGGTGCCTCCCTCCTTCCTCCTCACATTTTAACTTCACAGCGCTCTTCCCACATCTTGGGGTGTCTGTCGTTTCTGGATGGTGTATATAGATAGCTGATATGTCAGCAGATAATCCCGACTACCTAGCATCGCAGCACCACGGCAACATGACCTGAATAGGAAAAAAAAAAAGGCTGCGAGATGAAGCGGTTAGCGGTTCGCGCAGATCTCGGCACACACACATCCCTTTGTCACCTTCTGACAGCAGATAAACTGAGTGTCCCTGCATTTGAATAAAATGGCTTCCTCATGAATTGTGTTTCTTCTCCTTGTCTGTGTTTGCAGCTATCGACCTGCTGTATGGGGGAATTTACTGCTTTATGTGCCAAGACTACATTTATGACAAAGAGATAGAACAGATTGCCAAAGAGGAACAGAGGAAAGCCTGGAAGATGCAAGGTATGGTAACATCATGCACACACAGCCATGCGCACATACACATCATGGAAAGTGATGAAACTCCCGTGGTACAGTTATTAAATGTTACAAGACTGGTGAGGCTTTGCATCCAAACACGGAATATATCTTTCCCTGCATGCCAACTTATTCTCATTATTAGTATCCATGGAAACATAGCATTTGTTATATAATAAAAGTGCTTAATGTAACCACCTTAGCTGGAACTGGAAGGACTTTTTTTGTCAGATTGAGAGGGGAGGTGTAAAATTCTTGAACCAATCAATTCTCTCTAGTCAGAATAAATCATTTTTTTGTATCAATATTCGCCCAGTCTAAGGTATACCAAACATGGATATAGCTAGGTCCTAATCTCTTTATTCTGTTGAACTAATTTGGGGTGGTAGCATAATGCTTTGTTATATGTATGGCTGATGATGACAATGACACTCTGCTTGTGTCAGAAAAGTCATATTGTGACTGATCTTTTGGTGCATGGGAATTCTTATAATTTAATTTTATGTTAAAGAAGTTAAAGAAAAATTGTTTGTGTAAACATAGCCAATATCAGTTATACTCCTTAGCTTTCAAGTCACAGAAAAATAAGAGCTCCACACGCCTAACAAGAAATGTTAATGTACTCTTTGACCTAAATTTTGCCTTCTGTCTGAGGATTTTTGTCCCTTGAGAAAGAAAATCTTAAAGGTCCTATGTGTGGGGATTTAGTGCCATCTACAGGTGAAGTTGCAGATTGCAACCACTTTCATATCCCATGTGGACGCAGCATAAATCTCCTGATGTACCTATTTATGTTTTATCCTGAAGTCAACACAACACTTTATAGTTAAAATCAGTCATATAGTAGAAATTGTACAATAGTGAAAGCGTAATTATGAATATTATATTCTGCTACTGCTGAACGATCACCCTAAATCATTTAACTACTGTAGCAGTGTGCTCACAAGTCTCTAAATAAATCCGTTTCTTCTTAGCTCAGCTGAAAGACATTTTTGATCTGGTTTCCAGTTATGCCGCCTGGGCCTGCTTTATGTAACCAGTTATCGCAAGGAATACGAGATTAAAAATAATTTACAGACGGAAAAAAATAACTCAACCGAGAAGAGATCCTTCTTCCAGAGGGAATTTCTGGTAAACAAAAGAAACCTATTATATATAAACTGGACAATCAGGATGACAAAATTATACCTTTTTCTTTGCCACCGCCTTTAATTAAAGTGAGGAGTAGTCATCTGGCAAAGGAAAGGCAGCTTTATTGATAGGACGCATGCTCAGTGCAGTTTAAAATGCTTCACAGAATAAGAATATCAGAGGGTACTTACAGGTCCTGTCCTGATTGATGCGCCAAGACACAAGCAGAGCATTCTGGGATTTGTAGTCATTTTGTATTTGGTCTCGCGGGCCAAATATAATTACGCTGCGGCCCGTGGGCCAGAGTTTAACACCTACGACCTAAAGGAACTGTATTTAGATTTCTATAACACAGTTTTATTTGGTTAACTATGGGGCGTATCATCTTCTGTGTTATTTATATCACACTGGGTCTATTTTTTTATCTTGTTAAACGCTATTACAGGTTGCTCTTCAAATAAACATGTCTCGACAAAGTTCGGCAAGAGAGGAGATATAAATCTTCAAGTGCTCTGTGTGTGATCTGGTTTTTATCAAACTGTGGGAAGCAATGAAATGCTAACATTGTGTGCTAACATGTTTGCTAATTGACCGTTTAGGCTTTTGACACCGTAGCTACTTCGACAGCCCAGACCCTATGCAGCTCCTAGCGCTGTAGTGTGACATGCATCTCCCAAGAAATTTAACAGACTGCAGGAGCTGTGATTGGTCCGCTTGGTAGTAGCGTGTTTTTCGCTTTAGTATTTCCGATTGCTTTTCCAATTTTCCAATTGATTGTTTTGGATCAATAAAGATGGAACACGTAATAACTGAGGAGATTCAACGAAACACAAACTTTTCACATGTCTTTGTCAAAATTTCTGCAAACATTTCAGTTGCCATTGTTGAAAGTTTTGCCGACTGGTAAAATGACACAGCTCCGTTTGGCATTTGAGTGGCGTTTTTACAGAGCAAGTCAGACTGACGAGTGCACAAGTATAAATGGCACACACCGGTGTCGGCTCTGTGTGCCTGTGTCCCGTAGCACTTTAAATCTTGTAGGATAAGAATATGGTTTTAGGGAATGCATATTTGTTGATATAAAGCCATCACAGAGATTGAACCTGTGTGTGTGTGTGTGTGTGTGTGTGTGTGTGTTTTCCAGGCATAGGGGAGAAGTACTCAACATGGGAACCCACCAAGCGAGAGCTGGAGCTGCTCCGCCACAACCCTAAGAGGAGGAGAATCACCTCTAACTGTACCATAGGTCGGTGTCTCTCACACACTGGTATTAGAGTGGCTGACTGTTTAGCCAATAGGATTTGGTTTTCCTTAGAGGTAGGAAGCAATGTACGTACGCTCAAGATGAAGCAAAGCTACAACTGAAACACATGCACCGAGTGACAAACCACATCATTTTAAGATTTAACCTGGTTTTGCTTTAGAGGAAGTGCGGTCATAGTCTGGCATAGCTGAACTCAAGTGCATTTTGGAGCGTGTTTCAGTCATTACAAATGATACCTTTCCACACAATTGGATAGTACTACAATCAGAACAATTAGATACTTTATGCAATGTATATCTGTTAACTGTTCCTCCTTTTAAGTTATTTTACTTTTAATGATAATAATATAAGAACAGACACAGTAATGAAAACGTGTCGGGTATAGATGCTGCCGTTACTCTTCTGTCCATAAAACGCAGCATAATACCCAAATGATTTAATTCAACTGGCAAATCTTCTCCAGGAATAGTGACTTCAGAATGGAGAGACTCCAGACCAAAATTTGCACAGGCTTCCAGGCTAATGTAGCTTCAAGGCTAATGTAGCTTCAAGGCTAATGTAGCTTCAAGGCTAATGTAGCTTCCAGGCGAGTGTAGCTTCCAGGCGAGTGTAGCTTCCAGTCTGGTGTAGCTTTCAGGCTGGTGTAGCTTTCAGGCTGGTGTAGCTTCCAGTCTAGTGTAGCTTCAAGGAGAGTGTAGCTTCTAGTCTAGTGTAGCTTCCAGGCTGGTGTAGCTTAAAGGCTGGCGTAGCTTCCAGGCTAATGTAGCTTAAAGGCTGGCGTAGCTTCCAGGCTAATGTAGCTTCTAGTCTAGCGTAGCTTCGCTTCCAGGCTAATGTAGCTTAAAGGCTGGCGTAGCTTCCAAGCTATTTGTGTGCAGAGTTTCCGTTTTGTTTACGTCTTTCTGGTTTATTTTACCAGACAAATTTGGAACTTGCCAGTCAGAGGCCATGTTGCAAATATAATTTACCTCGGCTGACAAAAGAACGACAGCATTCTCAAATCGCATTTCAGCGCTCAAGGAACGGAAACCTCAACATTAGCCACTAAAATGTAAGCTATTACAAAACATCTGTACCCTGTTTAAAGGGAAAATGTGAGGCCTATGTTAGATTTTTATTTATTTATTTTTAAACCGCTGACTCCAGACTGTTTCCCAACGTTATCTTTTCATCTTCACACTGAACTAAGGCAGTTTAAGCCTTTGTAGCATCGTCATCATTAAACTCACTGAATAAATATGCGCATTGCAAACAGCTATCCAGAAAAAACAAAACAGCAGTGCTTTCTTGAAGATGTTTCACCACTCGCTGACCCAAGTCAGTTTAAAATTACTGGTGAGGAAAAATAATTCGGTAAATTCTTTATCAAGGCAAAACATGAAACATTCGGCATTTGTCGCAGGTAGTATGTGCTATATATATCACATGGGGGCCTCATTTCTTTGGGGAATTATTTAACTAATTAAAAATAGTCAACAATTCCAAGCTAAATAGTCCAAGGTGGTGTACAGCAGGATTAATACTGCATTATACAACAGCTTTCTATATGTAGGTACAGGCGATATGGGCGTGACTTAGTAGCTGGATCAGGCAATGTGTGGATGTGGGGAGCTGGCATACGTTTAACACCTTGTTGCAGCCTGCAGGGATCTGCTCGAGTGCCATTAACATCCCTGGCACTGTCTCAGATGAGGAAAATTACAGGCCTGGCTGCTCAGAGAACTCTACCTCTCTCCTTCCTACCTCCATTTCTCCTCTTCCCTCATTCCTCCTGCATCTACTTTCCTTCCACCTTCTCTCCTGCTCCCTCCTCCCTCTCCTCTCCTCTCCTCTCCTCTCCTCTCCTCTCCTCTCCTCTCCTCTCCTCTCCTCCTGTCGGTGTGTGGTTGGGTCTGCTGTAATCTGACAAGGGTTTCCCTGCATGCAGCCCAACGTAGCCTGAGGGACATTACGGTACTAGTGTGTGTATGTGTGTCTTAGACGGTAACAGCAGTGCAGCTTGGTTGCCTCACTGCAGCAAGGAGGAAAAAAAGGATGTGGCTCTCTGCTACTCTGTCTCCCTGTCCCCTTCTCTTCTTTATTCCTGCCTCTCCCCTCAACACATTGCTTTTCGATTTTTTGTTGATGGCTTTTTGTGTCTTTCTGTTTTGTCCTCTCCCCTCCAATCTCAGGCCTGAGAGGTCTGATAAACCTGGGCAACACGTGCTTCATGAACTGCATTGTGCAGGCGCTGACGCACACTCCGCTGTTGAGAGACTTCTTCCTGTCCGACCGGCACAAATGTGAGATGCAGAGCAACTCATGCTTGGTGTGTGAGATGTCGCAGCTCTTCCAAGAGGTGACTATGTGTTGTAGCTTTTTTGTCCGAATGGGCAGAAGATGATGATGATGATGATGATTAATAAGAAGCGGAGGTGAGAAGGCTTCTCACGACCCTAACCTGCCTTCCTTCCCCAGTTCTACTCAGGCCACCGCTCTCCTCACATCCCTTTCCGCCTCCTCCACCTGGTGTGGACACACGCCCGTCACCTGGCCGGCTACGAGCAGCAGGACGCCCACGAGTTCCTCATCGCGGCGCTGGATGTCCTGCACAGACACTGCAAAGGTCAGACACGCAGACAAACACAGCAAGAAAGGAACACTGAGACTGTGGCAGGAAGAGGGAGGAAAGCTGTTTGGAACGAGGGATGAGAGGATGAATAAAGACCCGCAGACACTTCTGATTCTCTTAGATCTCTCATCAGTTTATCAGCAGAGAGTGGGTGGCTGTGAAGTTACACAGTATTGCTTTTAGTAACAGTGCGTTCCTTTTTCTTTTTTCTTTTTTTTATTTCCAAACAGATGACAACGGAAAGAAAGCCAACAACCCAAACCACTGTAACTGCATCATCGACCAAATCTTCACAGGGGGCCTGCAGTCTGACGTCACCTGTCAAGTCTGCCAGTAAGTGTGTGTGTGTGTTGGTGCTGAAAAACAAGACACGCCCTAAAACAACATTTATGCCTCGATACGGGCCGAATAAAGAGATTAAAATCTAATGGAACAAAGCAGAGGCAGTGTAGACGGCACTCCTGCAGTACAACTCCGGCATGCAGTCACTGAAAGCAGCCACACTTCACTTCTCTGCATCAAACATCTCTGATTCCCTACCTTGAAGTGACCTCCCACTCTGCCTCCCCTCTTCTCTATCATTCACATATTGCACCATCAATCACACACACACACACACACTCGCGCGTGCACACACACACTGAACACTGCAGCAACAGGAAAAGCATTTCATGGCACGCAGTCTGGAAAGTTGATCTCCAGTTCCACCTGGTGGTTTGTTGAGACTATTATATGGGGTTGTGTTTTTTTGCACATGGTTTCGATGCCAGATTTACTGAAAGTGTTTGCTCCCACAACATGTATTCAGCTCCTAATATAGAAGGAGAGAATCTTGTTATGCTGTTAGCACCTGGACCCTTTATTTATTATACTTAATAAACATTTATTGAACCAGGAAATAAAACTACTGATAACTGTTGTTGCATATTTGCAAAGTCCTCCCTAAAATGCATTTCAAAAGAAAGAGAGAGAAACATTCACATTATAATTAAATTCACTCCATAGATGTCTCATAAGCAGGTAACTGCATTGATTACGTCCCCACTGTAGACGCTTTCTGCAGTGGACAGAGGTCAGCATGGACACCCTGACTAGTCTGCAGCGGTGCAGCCCCATACGAAGCAAACAGATGCACCGTGTGTTTTGAGACCTTTCTATCAGAACCAGCATCTTTATATTAGCAATGTGAGCTACAGTATCTCATCTAGTGGATTCACATAGGCCAGTCTTTCCCAGTGTGCTTCACTGAGTCTTGGTCGCCCACACCCCTGTTGCTCATTCACCACTTTTCCTTCTATGGACAACTTTAAAAGGCACCGCCCACTACAGTCCAGGAACAGCTCATCAGACCTGCAGTTTTAGTGATATTCTGACCCAGTTACCTCGCCATTAGTTGTTTCGCCATAATCAGCGACGCTCAAACCCTTCAACATGTTCAGTTTTTCTGCTTCAAACTCATTAACACAGACTGAGTTTACATGGTCTTTAGTATCCCGGTTTTGATTCTTATCCCGGCTTTGAGCATATCCGGGATATGGTGTTTACATGGAACACAGAGAAACCCGGTTATTCATATCCCTGTATACACGATAAATACCAGAAACACTGCATCCTATCTGTGCATGCGTGTGTTACGTCTTTCGTTTACAATAGATTGCGCGGGAATTGTGATATAAAACAGAAATAAAATAGAAATGAGACCTCCGTGGCTTCTAGCGGGCTTAGCGTTACTAAATACTCACGTCGCGTCACAGCTATGGCTCATTCACTTCATCTCCAGCTATGGGAGAAGAGAGCGACAACAAATATTGAAGACGTCTTTGTCGCTTCAAAAGTGAGTTGTCCTCGTTGCCGCCGTGTTGGTTGTATGTCTGGTGCGTCACTGGCGTAACTCGCGCCTGTGCAGACAGTGGGCAGCGCTCAGAGACCGGGATAAGGTGTTTACATGCTCCAGTATTCCGGCTTCTGTCGGAGAACTCCAGGTGGCAAAACCGGGAAATGGACATAACCCGGTTTCTGAATTCGGGATATGGTGTTTACAAGGACAAACACAAAAACGGGATACTTAAAAAACCCAATCAAAACCGGGATACTAAAGACCATATAATCATGGTCACTGAGTGAAAACATTTTTCCTTGCTGCCTTAATATATCCCACACTTCCATGTCGGGTGCCATGATAACGAGACAATCCGTGTTATTCGCCTCAACTACGTAATATTACGGCAGATCGTTGTCTCGTAATTGTATATTTTTCTTAATATATTTGGATATAAAGAGATAAACAGAAGATCTAAAATCGTGAACCATGAAAGCAGTGACTCACACCAACTGTTGATCAATAATTCATACTCTTAAATTCATTAAAAAACAAAAAGCTGAAAACTGAGCGCACCAACCAACCAGGAGATTTCAACTCAACTGCAAATATTTTTCAGCTCTGTTCAGTAGCTCACTGATGCTTTGTGCCTTTATGCTTGGTTCCATTTTGTTACAGACCAGTACAGCATTTAATCTCTCATCTGTGTCGTCTTCTTCCTAGTGGTGTGTCAACAACCATTGATCCGTTCTGGGACATCAGCCTGGACCTGCCAGGCTCCTCCACACCATTCTGGCCCCTCAGCCCCGGAGGAGACGGATCGGCGCTCAATGGAGAGAGTCACACCACTGGAGCCACGACGCTCACAGACTGTCTGCGCAGGTGATGGACTTCTTCAGACAAATGTGGTCTGGCTGTAACACAATACATTTTCTACTAAATGCAACGCTTTTTATCCCGTCACATGTAGTACAATGAAAATAGCCATGTCAGTTTTTTGTTTTCCACACATCCGAACACATCAGAAACACAATCAGAAACTGAACCACTTCCTCTTAGGCGGCCAAGTAGCGCACACTGAAACTAAACCCCGTCCTTCCCATATTCACCGAAGCAGACGCCTCTGGAAGCAGCAGCATCGCACACAGACACGCACAGACGGGCGCTAAATCTCATTCTCTGCTGTGTAGGTTCACCAGACCAGAGCACCTCGGCAGCAGCGCTAAAATCAAGTGCAGCGGTTGCCATAGTTACCAGGAGTCCACCAAGCAGCTGACCATGAAGAAGCTGCCCATCGTGGCCTGCTTTCACCTCAAAGTAAGAGACTTCCAATTTAGCCAGCATCGCTAACCGCAGCGGCGCTCTAACGCCTGTACGTGTGTGCGTGTGCCCGCAGAGGTTTGAGCATTCAGCCAAACTGCGACGGAAGATCACTACTTATGTCTCCTTTCCACTGGAGCTGGACATGACTCCCTTCATGGCCTCGAGGTGAGCACAACCTAAAGAAGACTGGAAGCTGTCAAAGAAAAGAATTCAAAGTAAGGTGCACGAATACTTTTTGAAAAATGGCGGAATCAAAGGAAGGCCCGTGCTCGGGAAGAAATAATTACCCGCCAGCTTTATAGTCTTGGGTGAGACCGAACACTAGCTACTGCCTACATCTATGTTTTCCCTTCTATCACCTCTAATGCTTTAGGTTTGACTGAACTATGGCTCTGATGAGGTGCTTCCGTCAGCTCCAAATATTTGAATGCCTCATCATCTGTCATATCCAAATGTGCTCGTTCACATCCCCACTGAACACATGTACTGCACACACTATACCAGTACACACAGGGATTAAAATAACAATGAGGATCCGTAGCAGCAGCAGCAAAAACAAACTTAGCATAGCAGTGAGTGGTGTTTTATTGAGCTGAAAAAGCAAACAATTAGTTTTGACGGCTCATGCCAAGAAGAAATTGCTTTGTAGAGTCTAAGTCTGTTGTGCTGTGCGTTTCAGTAAAGAAAGCCGGATGAATGGGCAGTACCAGCAGACCGTGGACCCCTTCAACAATGACAACAAGTAAGTCAAACAACAATCACCACAAAACAGACACGGCAGATTGGATCTGGATTTCTGAATTTGGCTTAACTGTTCTCTTTTAATCAATAAAACATGTTTTGTTTGTTTTTTTGTCCCTGCTTCCTTTTGTCTTGCCGGTTCTTCCTCTTCGTGTTGATCCTACGTAGTCTGCAAACTGTATAACCATCACGTGCTTCAAGTTCCAATTGAAAGTGCCTCTTCCTGTTTCAGGTATAGTTTGTTTGCCGTGGTGAACCACCAGGGGACGCTAGAGAGCGGCCATTACACCACCTTCATCCGGCAGCACAAGGACCAGTGGTTCAAATGTGACGATGCCATCATCACCAAGGCTAGCATCAAGGACGTACTGGACAGTGAAGGGTGAGCTACTCGGAGCACGGGGCACTGCCCGGCACTTTCCTCTTAAATAAAATAAAATATATGGACCGATGTGTCGCAGTCATAGAGTTTGTGTTTCTAATACCTGGCTGTTTGTGAGCGCTTCAGTCTGACCCCGAGGTGCTTTTATCTCCCCAGGTACCTCTTGTTTTACCACAAACAGTTCCTGGAGTACGAATAGTTTTCCTCCACCAGCACAGCCTGCGGGAGGAGCCGAGGGATGATGCAAGGATTAGTTGCATGGGAAAAGGTAACAGAGTGACGAGAGAGGCAAGGAAACAGAAACACAAGCCTACCTTAATCACTCGACGTCGCAACTCTCACTCTTAACATGGACCCGCATTTACTACATGCTAATCTAGTTCCTCTGTATGATATTCAAGAAAGAACTGTCTGCCGCGCAGGATAAAGGATAAAAATACACGAACCCACGCAAAGTGCAAGAAAATTTTGAGGGGAGATCTGTACGAGCCCTGAAGGAATACCACATACTTGCAAAGAGCTTTCACTTGAATTCAGTGGATGAAGAAGAAACCGTCTCTCATTGTGTCATTAAAAGAAAAATGACCACAAAATCTAATAGAGGAATAGTCGTAGTATCCCTACTTTCTTCTCTTGTCACACTGAAGCGCAGGTTTTTTTGAAACCGTAGTTTATCTGGGGAAGGTTTACTCGATCACAAATGCTGTTCTTCACCAACGTCTTGTTAACCGCTTGCAAAAATACACACATTAAACATCCAGGGGTGCTAAGAAGCAGAGCCAAAGCCTTCGGCGGAGGTAATTCAGTTTTGCTTTAGCAAAGGAAGTCCGTCTTTTACTTTGCTTTCCTTCTTCTCTACACTTTACCTGCAAGGATTCAAACTGGCAACTGTACGGACACAAGCACACCCACACTCCTCCAAAAGACCAAATATTTCAAGGAAGCTGTCTTATTATGCATTTATGTTCAGAGTGCAAGTACTTGGGGGGTGGGTTGGTTTAAAAACTAAAAAAAAAAAACTAAAAAAAAAAAAAAAAAAATCACCTGACAAATAGTATTCTGAAGTTTATTCCATTTATTACTCGTGAGTTTGTTGTTATCACTCAATTACTTTCAGAAAACATTTCCTCTAAAAAAAAAAAAATGATGATGTGAAGTAACAGTTATTTTCTGCCTCTCTTGCTGCTTCCAACAGTCAAAGGGGGAAATGGACGACACAGTGAATATTATATTTTTATACATACTGCAATTAGAAAGTTCGTTTACGGTTTTGCATTTTCCCTAAACTCTCACATCGTTCGTCTGTGTTTCATCGTGCCGTCAATCATGTCTTTTTCTTTTCTGTTTTTTTGTACACAAAAGGCAAAATCGTGCTGATGATTTTTGTGAAGCCGCTGCTACGATCTTTACGCTCTTCTTCTTCTTTTTTTTTTCTTCTTCGGATTAATTTGACCTTTCACACATTCTCCGCGTAAAACATACGTTGTCGTGACGCTGTTTCAGGTAAATGGCAAAAAAGAAACGAGGGGTGGGGGGGTGGGATAAAAGAGGAGAGTTTGTATAATTGATCAGAAGCTCAATCCTGCAGTGTTAACTGTCGGCCGCATGTCACTCTAATTCGATGTGTTTGTGTGTGCGTGCGTGTGTGTGTGTGTGCACGTGTATTTGCCCAAGAAAGGGGAGTCGGGGGGGGAAAAAATACTCAGTATAGGTGTGTTTGTACAAAACGTGTTACTGCGTGTAAAGAGACAAAAAAAAAGTGCGTATGTGTTCCTGTTTGTATGCACGTGTGCCGTGCGCGTGCGTATGTACTGTATGTTCGTGTACTGAATCAGTACTTGCATTCAGCATGCCGTCTGAGCTGGGTATCACAGATCGATAGGATTTTTTTCCACATGTTGACGATGTATGTAAAAGTATATGTACAGTTTGTATGTAAGAGACAAATGGTGAAACCTCAAAGTTGATTTGTTCTTCTACATTGCTGGATCCAGCCACGGGGGTCGTAATCAGAAGAAACTTGTCTTGAGCCGGTCAGTCATTCCTCGCACACACATGTAACTGCTGCAAGAACTGGACACAGTGATGGAAAGACACTCAAATAAAAAGAAAATCTATATCTGTAACCCAGACTGGGTAGTTTTTATTCATTTTTTGTTACAGATCACGTCATATGACTTATTTTTGTTCCATTTTTCTATGCTTCTGTTGCGGATATTAGTTTGATGTCAGTGATTGACTGATTGACTCGAACTCCAGGTAACGGTAGCGACAATGTTTAGTGCTGTGCTGAATTCATCTATTTTTTTCTGAATAAAAACACACAAAGCAGGAGATTCAAACATTTGTTGCCTTCGCCACGTGTAAGACATAATTCACGTCTGGTAAGTTCCGTCTTTTCTATTCTTCTCTGGAGTATTTTTAATTTCAGGTTCCTGATCGCACTTCCAGGTGGACTTCTTGAAGATCAAAACAGTCAAATTAGTCTTCATCAGCCTGCTCGTGTATCACTCTGCACACTGAAGTTCAAAGAAATGGTGCAGGAAAAGGCAAAGCACGTATTGAGTGTAGAGATGCTTTGTTTGTTTTTTTTTCATTTCACCTTGGACTCCTTCACCTTCGCTTTCTGGATGTTCCTTTTACAGAATGTGGTCTGATAGCCCGAGCTGAACCATAACCTGCACTTGTGCGTTGTGCCATCCTTTGCATGGCACTCGTCAGCCCTTATGACACGCTCTTTGTTTTTTTGAGTCATTGGCAGTCAGAGATAGAGTTGTTTGGCAGTAAAGCTTTTTGAGACCTATATTCACCCACTAATATGTATCATGTTGCCTGATAGTTTAATACACGCTGTCATGAAACAGAAACATCAGAACAGAAAATCAAATCGTATAACATGCTCATAAGAAGACATATGAAGTACAGCGTCTGTCAGTCTTCATTGCCCTAACATTGCTGTGTTTTAAGCTCAAGCAGCCTAGGGCACGTTTCCAATACCCATTCAACATATGATCCGTACATATTTCATGCCGTGTCACGCTTCTCATTTCTCAGTTTGTACACCCTTGATTCCTTAGTACCTAGTTCCTCCCACCTGAGATGCGAGTGGAACAATTGAGGAAGAGATGTGAGGAAAAAGGGATCGAACAAGATGAGATGTCCTTGTCTTTAAGGCATCAATCGAAAGGGAAGTCAAATCATTTGGACTATGGCACAGCTGCAGCATCTGCCCACTGTTTTATTATAAACTGAAAGGAAACCGCTTGAAAACCACTGACCAGTGAAATGAATAGCAGAATTAGGTCCTGGTATTCATTTGGATTTTAATTTCGCATGTGCCTGACTGACTATCAATCCAGCTTAACACTGCTGCAGACCAAGCAGCCTCCCTTTACAGCGGCATTCCTGGATGGCAGGCTCTTCCTAGGATAGGACAGTAACCCCTGCCTCAGCAACTGCTCAGAAGTGGTAGTGGTTTATCGAGCATTTGTACCGGCCTGACTGTCGTATGTCGTCTTCCACAACCCACGGCTGTCACTGCCTGCATCCCAGTGTCAGATCCCACTGGATAACCCTCCCAATGTCCATGCCTTGACATGTCAGAGCTTTTGAGGCAGTGCAAAAGGGTCTATAATACCTACGCGATATTGTGCGGCCGACCGTCATCTTTAACAATCTATTGGATGGATTATCAAGTCAGTCCACCAGATGGCGTCATGCTCCAGCTGTGCCATGCCTCTTTCCTGCGTCACAAAAGATTTCAGCCACTGATACATGTGCATCCTCACTAAGAGCTGCTCTGGCAGGCTGATTCTCACCTAGTTCCTCACGATCCATCTTGGTGAAGGAGACATCATTCAAGACGGTGTGCTGAGGGCACTCTACAGATCACAGACAAAAGTACTGAGGAGAGGGAAGATGAGGTAGCACAAAACAGAGATATGAGAAGAGCCCATACTACATACAAAGGATTAAATGTTACCATTTCTCAAAGTCAAACAGACATAATATTAATCAACCAAATGACAACTTTTCCTAACAGTTTCTAAAGGAAACATTTCTAACATTTTTTTGATGATGCATTCAAAGTGCTACCTCTTACTGAGTTATTGTAAGGCGTTGTAAATAAGTATGCAGCCCTGCGTTCCCACAACTTTACAAGCCAAGCAGTTTTTTTATGTTGCTTTTGTAAATAGTATTCCGTATTTTTCTTGAAAAAGGGTTGAGAACTTTCTCAACCACGTCAGGTGAATATTAATCCAGTTCCGGTTTTCCTTCCTCTGAGACACTTTAAGAGAGAGCAAATGGGGCTCATCCCACTGCTGCCTCCGCCCGGACCTCTGAGCTGGAGTTGTGGAGGTTCTCCTCAGTACAGAGGGGGTCCACGTTTTGGATCTGTGCTTGATGGAGGACCGTTTGCTGGTAGAATGAGAAGGGTTCTCTCAGTGGCTTGTCGTTACCCTGGCCTAGCGCCTTTAGGTCAGGGAAACAGTGGACACACACGCAGGTTTCTGTTGGGGTGGCGTCATCTGATGGCTCGCGGTTAGTAGGATAGTAAACTGTTAACAGAATAGTAGGCACACAGTCAGTCAAAACAGCCTTGAGTGTCTTAAAGGAACAAGTCTTACTACAACTCATTCCAGCTAAATTGTGCATTATCCAACTAACCATTGGAGCTCTTCCCCAGCTGACTACTTGGCAAATCCGGGCCGGACTGGACAACACATCTCTGTCTTTGGTTAGTGCCTTTCATGGATGCTTGATTTGAGGTTTTGTCCTTGCGGACCCTAACAAGGACTACCAACGCTAGAGACAAGCTAGAAAACAGCAGCACCAAGCACATTGCCAGAAGGGAGTAAATCAGGATGGCAGAGTCTTCCAGGCCTGTCGGCACATGTGTGGAAACTTGAGGAGCCAGGAGCTTCTTGGTGATCATTGGAGTTGGCAGAGCTGAGGGGAGGTGATCAAAGGAGAAACATTTTTGACCTACCACTAGAGACCAAGAAAAGTCATTTTGACTACATATTTTTGTGCGATGGCTGAAGATTTTTAAGACCAAGCTGTGTTTGTATTGCCAACATATCATTTATTTATATGTATAACCTCCTTTAGCAAGGGTTTTTAGATACTACATTGTTAAGATTCTCTAGTGCAGAATGTTGCTTGCATTCAAGCATTGGCCCTGAGGGAAATGCAAGCTAGGGATGGCACTGTCACGGTCTAGTACCTAAAGACACACCAAGCCAACAGTCGAAGTCAGGCACTCGGTGAACAGTTAAGGTGTCTCCTACACTGTTAGCACTAGTTAGACCCCTTTTTGCTTTTTTTACTCTATTGAGCGCATTGAATCTGGGGTGGAACCCTTCATTGAGAGATGATCACTCTCATTGGCAGTGGAAAGTAAGCACACTGTGGGATTGAGTGTTGTCTCCTCGTTTTTCTTCTTTACAGAACATCTCAGTACGTAAATATTCTCACAATGGCATAGTCATTTGGAATGAGACAGACCAACCATTGACCATTCATTTAAAGTTTTTGTCCCCAACACTGTTAATGAGTGGTGTCAGCATAGTCATTGTGGTTGGGAATAGTTCTTGGTTCTCTCTCTCTGCAAAGTAAGCATCCCTTGTATCTGCAAGCCATCCACCATTCATTGTCATTTTACCTGAGTATGTATGTACAATGGCATTTATATTTAGTTTGTTATGTTACCTCTTTCTTAAGTTAACTTGGCAAACTACAAAAGTTAGATGGCAGGGGAGAGAAAAAAGGGAACAGAAGCTGAAAGTCACTGAATAATTTAAAGCCTTATCCAGGGCAGAGGGGTCAATACTCACTCTGGCAGTGCTGGGAGCATTCTGCTGGATGCCTGCCACAAATCTCTGCACACTTAAGACATTTCTTCACCAGTATGTCGAAGTAGTGGCCATGGATAGCCTTACATTTTGCAGCATCTGGTTGAAGGTAGACACATTGTGTGAAAGCAATCAGGAAAAGTGGGCATTTCATACATTCCTGTCTGCTTTGTCCATTTAGCATCGCATTCATAGTTGAAGTACAGCAGTTTGAAGTCTCTGGTGTGGTGAATCAACTCGAAAACAAACCTGTTTACAACCACATCTTGTTTATCCAATGCAAGGCTGATAGCATGGCAATGAGTAACTCAATTGGTTTCTGAGAAAATATTTGTCAGATTGCCTGTCCTAACTGCTAAATGAAGTGGAAAAAATATTCCTTTAGGACAATCAGAAACTGGTAGAACTTTAATTTGTACATAATTTGTTTAAGGTTTTTCACAATTCTTTTGATGTCGTCTGAGACACTGCATGAGAAGGATCATGGACAAACGCATAAAGAGTACATTCAACTACTCAATCAACGCTCCTTCAGTGCACTAAAAATACTAAAGACTGAACTTCATAACTTGTCACAACTTTGCATGGAAACTGTACTTCTGTCTGTGTATGAAAGTGTGTACTCACCGCAGTAATTGACACATTTGGCATGGACCCGGTCTCGACATACGAGTTGACAGTTGACACATTTGTTGACCAAGGAATCCCAGTAGTGATCGTCAGGGCAGTTTTTACCCATCAGCCCTGACAGCCCTCACACTAACAAAAACACAGATAGATAACCATAAAGGAAGCAGCTGTGGCATGTGAGTCAGAACAAATATGTAAATGGTATCGGGCACTATATGCATGTGCACTGGAGAGGAATGAATAGGGTGTTGGAACAAGAACTGATCAAGCCATGGATTTGTCATCGACTGACAGTTCTCGGGGACAATTCTCGATCTAACTCACAAGGCCTAATGAGTCAGATAGATCAATATCGTTTTTGCAATTTTACATGTAAGTGAGCTAGACTTTCGCACTTTTTTTCTCTATAGTTTCAAGTTAATGAAATAAAAAGTAACAATCATCATCAGAACCTTTTTAAAACTTCTTTTCATTCCCAGAATCTGCAAAATATTTGATTTGTCCAGACGTGATCAAACTTGCGTGGAACTGTGTCCTATACTTAATCTGTGCTGTACCATTTTACAACACATGTTTATGGAAGGGTGTGATGGCACCATCTGAAGAGTTTGGAATCCACAAATCCACCGTTAGATTGTGAACAGATGGAGGAGATTTAAGACGTTGAAACACAGGGGTGACAATGTCCTTGTTTAAGCCTGATTTGCTTCGTCTGGGCCAGGACGGCGCGCCATCATTGACGGAACAATGAATTCTGGACGTCTGCCTGTGAGCTGAATTTTAAGAGAAACTCGGCCACGTAGCAAGACCACAACTGAGAAGAAGAACAAAGTGAATGTTTTGGAAAGACCAAGTCAAACTCCTTAATCCAGTTGAAGAGTTGCGGAAGGACCTGATGCGAGCAGCTTTATGAGAAAAACCACCAACATCAAAGAACTGAAGCAGTTCTGTACCGAGGAATGGGCTAAAATTCCTCCTAGCTGCTGTAGACCACTAATCAGCAGTTACTGGAATCATTTAGTTGCTGTTATTGCTCCACTAGGGGCTCACACCAGATACTAAAACACTTGATTTGTCACCTCACACATACAGTGTGTACAAATGGTTAATTTTGTCTTACAAGTATAATATTTCGATTTCATTTGTGTGATTCTCTTTTTGTCTGAGAAAAAATCTGCTGATGTTTTGAGATGTTTAAGCAGAATTGTAGAAACTTCAAAGGGATACAAATACGTAGCTATATATACTATAAGACACCATACTATATGCTAAACTATACAGTATTTTTCCATGCTATATTTTTTCATGCTATATATTGACTTGTGCTGGTTTTGTAGCAAAACACTTGCTAAATGTTTGTTTAATCCAAAAAGAGGAACTTTAAAAAAAAAAAAAAAAATCACAATTTTGTAAGGAAGTTCTGGTAATCTGCTAAGATATAGATGCAGAGTGAGTTACAGTAATGCATGACGGTTATAAACTGCCTGGTCTGCACCAGTCAGACATTGTGTTATTTGTGGAATTCCAGATGCTGGGGAGAGCCTTTTTTTTCTGCGAAACGTATTTTCAGTCAAAAGCAGTGCCGACCAATTTCCTGTAGTGTTCTGAAACACTTTTCTTTTTTTTTCTCCTCCTTTTTTTTTTTTTGAGCAAACCTTACAAAGCTTGTACAGTTTCTGGTGAATCAAGGCCAACTGACCATCAAGGACACCCCTCCATTATGCGTGTCCACCCTTTTAGAGATCACGCCATTTGTTCTCTAACTCAGTTTTCTTTGCTCCGCTGAGCACTGAGTCAGTGGAGTGTGAAAGGCACACAGTTGTAAACCAGATATATTCTTGAGTATATCAGTCACACGCCAGTAGTTGACACCCACTGTCGTATTCAGATTTAACATGCAGTAACCCTAAGGCTCTGCAGTCTGCAATATCCATAAGAAATTTTCTTTTGTTTCCATACAAAGCAAAATTTAAATTACCAGTATTTTTCTTGATGCATCTAGCTGTTTTGCTTTTTGCGTCCCCGCCCAGTAAGTTTTATTCTTACCTATTTTACCTCGGATCTTTTTGCCTAGCAAAGAAAGAAGTCAGTCGTGTTCGGAAATCAAGATGTCGGAGTGCATTTGATTCCCACCTACGCTCAAAATACTGACAACATTCATTGTCGGGGTGTTACTTCGGGGGGTTGAAAAGAGTCAAAGAAACGAATACTTACCTAGCGAGATGAACAGGCGGCGGGAGAATCCTTGAGTTGATGACTGAGTGCAAGAGAGGACTGTATTTCAGCTATGGAAACTCATTTGGATATGAACTCACTGCCTAATCTGGGACTTCCCCCTGAGTGTTATGAGGACCCCCCCCCCCCCCCCTCCCTCCCTCCCAAACACGTACTGTATATACAAATGCCAGACCTTTATAGTGCCTATATACGCATATATATATATATATATACAAAAATGTAAACTCTTCTGCTAGTACTGAGTCTTGAAGCGACTGAACTCGTTGAACATACAACAATTACGATGGTTTGACACTGATGTAGAAATTGCCAGTTTAAAGCCATTCTTTTGCAAATGAAGCAATACTTTTAAAAATATCAAGGAGCAAGTCACTTATTATATCAAACAGTGCATAGAAAGGTTCCTTGTGGCCACTTTTGATAAGTGAAACAGTGTTAAATCACTTTTGATACCATTTCTGAGCTTTAGCTATATATTTGGAATACTTCTAATCGTCCAGTATGACTCCCAATGGCAAGATAAAGTACTTGAATCTCTTGGCACCGCTGTGTTTGTTTATGAATTTGTTCTGTTAGATCGTTCTTAACTGAATGCACAATTAACTGTTTTGTTCTCATTAAGTAATACACATTAATTACAAATTTACAGTGCAGTTTGGGCCAAGTATGTGAGCCCTTCCACTGACTGACTAACTTCAACATCAGACAGAAGATAATGGGAGTCCAGGGTTAGCCAACCTGGTGTCCAACCAAATATAGATGTTTCGGTTTGGATTAGAGTTGTTTTAGTTTAGCCATTTAGGTTCTGCCATTTACACGAAGCGTATTCTCATGTGAACGGTACAAAAATGTAACATGGTTTCCCATGAAGGAAGAAAGGATTACAGAGAAGGTCTTTATCGTGTAGGTATCTGTCAGTCCATTGTTGATAAACTGTACTGTGGCTACCTGGAAAAAGTTTCTCCACTAACAATGAGATGTTGAACGAGCATTGTATCCATATAGGCATAATACATAAAATCAGAATATACCACATAGAAGTCTGTCGTCTTGGCAGTTTTCTTTCCAGTTTCTTCTGCCTCAGCAGCAGATATGTCGACATGTCACAGCAGGAAGGCTGCAGGAGCGGTCGTGAACATTGGCGTACAAAACTAACATTACATTATTTAGGTGTTCCAGTCCATATCAAGCTGTATTCAGAATGTTACTAACTGAACTGAGACATTTTAATCTCACCAAGATTAACTCAGCAAGTTTTCTTACATGAATACCCACTGTTGTCTTACCAAATGTTCATGTAGTGATACCATATATTTTTTTATATTGTATCTCATTATGTTTGCCTCTGGATTGTCAGGAGTTGCTGGGTTTTATTGCCTCAAGGCTATATTTGATTTGATTTAATGAATTATTTAATCAGTAATATATCAGAGCGTGTTCATTTTAAAGTTTTGCAGTAACCTTGAAACAGTTGTGTTGGTGGAGCCCTGCTGTAAAAATCACCACCCATGTCCTCCACGGGACATGGGTGGTGATTTTATGCCGCCACAGTGACTCTGTTGACTGGTATTGATGCCAAGGTGAGCGTGTGCTGCAGTAATTTAGTCAGTAGTGACTAAACTCGTTTTCTCAGCATCACTCTGAAACTGCTGGGCAATTCAAACGCCACGTGCTTTGCGCTCCACTGAGCACAGAACACAGTTTCAGTGCTTCACTTCTCACCTGAACTATTATTATTATTAACCATTATTATTTGCATCTATTTCATTTTTGTCCTAAAACAGATAGTACTAACTCTTTACCTTGTTTAAACCTTTTCAGTGTAATGTCCTCTTTGTGTTATGGCCATTGTTATTTGCCATTGTCATCAGCTCTTTCAGTTATTTTAAACACTGCTGAATACCTTCATGAAGCGAAGATTTATATCAGAATGCATTTCTTCAAATCAGTGTGAGCCACCTGGACACAAGCCAATTACTGGACCCTTCACAGGACAGCTTGTCCTACGAAGGGTTGCAGGGTTGCAGGGGGGCTGAGAATCATGGTACACCTTGAACAGGTCGCCAGTCTATTGCAGGGCAAACACAGAGAGACAGACAACCATTCACACTCACATGCACACCTACGACCAATTTAAAATCACCAGTGGAAGTAACCATCATGTCTTTGGAAGGTGGGAGGAAGCCGGAGTACCCGGAGAGAACCCACGCAGACACAGGGAGAACATGCAAACTCCACACAGAAAGGCCCTAGTCTGGATTCAAATCTGGAACCCTGTTGAAAATCTCAATAAAGAAGCAAGGTTTTCAGGATATTTCCACTTACTTCCACCAAAACTACATTTTTTTCGCAGTCTGGACATTATATCTGCCGTAAAATACTATCGTTTACTCGCACGTTTAACTTTTGTGTCATTTGTAGTTGTTCGGGAGATATTTAGGTCTGCGTATATCCATATAGAGGGAGTGACTGGGGCACCAAAATGCAGCCTCTAAATAATGCATTATCTGCCGCAGAACTAATTTATTTTAGCAAACGATCGTATTTTATCAGTAGCTCCCCTTTAACTTTATCTTAAATTCTGATAGAGAGAAGTGAAAAATGTTTAAATCCAGGCTTAAGGAGGGGATGTTCTGCCTGTCATGGAGCCATTGCTTTCTATTCCTTGTATCATAGAGTCTTTCTCAAGCAACTCTTTAACTCATGTATTCTGCTCCCTGGTTAGCTAGCTAGTTGCAGCCTGCACCTAAGGTCAGTAGGCGCAGACACTCGTGTGTTTCTTTACTTTCCCGAATCAAGTTTTGTTGCAGTCCTCTAGCAATTCCTTTTCAACCTTGTGCTGGCCTGCCAGGGGACCACACACCACTGGCTACCAGTCTTCAGCTTGCTGTAACAAGAAGTTAGCTCGGTATTCTCACTACAGACATCACAACAGAGTCAAAGACAGAGCAGATGTAATTTACAGAAAAGGCTAAGAAGAGAAAGCCATCAAAGAAGAGGCCGGACATTTCTGTTTTGCTTTTAGTTGGTGAACCGTTTTTGCGAAATAAAAGTCTGCAAGACAGATGTCCAGTTGGCCAAGTTAGACTAATTTTTTGTTTGCTGTCAATACCTTGAAACCTAAACCCCTTGCTTCTCCAACTGCAACAATTTTATTGTAAAAACTCAGCGCAACGGTCTTCAGATGCATATGACTCTGTCGCTGTTACTCTCGCTGTTTTGGCTGGCCTGTCAGATAGTGGCTGAGGCTTAATCAATACCCAAAGGAACGACTCTAGACACAAATTCACACACTAACATTTTGTGGACTTGCTAGCTAGCATAGTTGTTGACTAACGAGTTTATAAGCAATGGAAGAAGATAGATCTAGATCGGTGGCAGTTTGTGTGAGGATTGCATTTTTTTGGTCAAATCTGTTCTCTGTTTTCTACGATCTAAATGCCGGACGTTCAGCTTAAGCAAATTTAACTTAAAAACTCCTGTGGTTGTGGACATGGGTTCGGGTTAGAATGCTGTTGGTGCCACTTGTGGAAACACAGGGTGCTGTTGCCACAGGTGAAATGTGTTGCTTTAAGAAGTGTCTGTTGGCTCAACTAGTAAATCATCAAGAGAGTACAAAGGTACAAAATTAGAACCACATGTTGAATCCAAAAAAAGAGAATTATGAGAAACGATGCAGCAAGTGAGAAGAATACTGAGAAAAAGAAAAACCATCAGCTTTCCCTCTGAGATTTTCAGGGAGGCTCTGCTGTGCACCTGTTAGAAGAACGGAAATGACTTGGTGTCAGGTCATTAAAAGGTGTTAGTTCTGTTTTACGACATACTAATTTAGTTCTGCTTTATTACACTACAAGTACCACAGGGAGCTCAGTGTGCACCAAAAACACTGGGCGTGTGAATGTGTAAGCATTTTCAAGAGTCAGAATATTTGGGGTCTTTGAAAGAGTTATGGATCTTATAGTGGCCTGATACAAACTTTTCATCACAGTTTAACAGACTGAATAGTATTAAAACAGACCAGTGCAATTTAAAAACATAATTGATATTATTGGATGCTTCATCTTTGGGGTTTAAACTGTCGGTTTAAAGTTTAAAGGAGCATACGTGATCAAGTCAGCTGTAAATAAGTGGGACTTCCACTTTGGTCACATCTGTATGTAAATCATCTCAATGCAATTTGGTGCAAGTGACAAGAAAAGACAGAGAAGTGGAAGTGCTGATAAAATGATGACTTGGCTCTGTGATGAGTCACAATGAAACAGTCTGCCCTTTGATTTGCTGCTTGATTGGCGTAGATGTGAATAAATATGAGGGAGCAAAGGTTGCATGCTTGTAATGTTGTGGAACGCATCCTGCAGATGGCGAGTGACTGGTGCGAATCCAGAAGAAGGAAAAGAGGTTGTTTATATAGTCAGAATCGCACCTCTAACCAAACAGCCACCTTCAGAAACCCGAGTTCTCCCAGAAGAGACTCACTGCAGATGGGTAGTCAAATTCTGAAAAGAGAAAAGGAAGCGAGCTCACATGAGTAAAACAGAAAACAATGAAAAGGATCAAATCAGCCATTCAGTGCAGAGACTTAAGAGTTTCGATGCATTGAAATATTTTCATGCACAAGTGGAGGGATCAACTAGTTGCCCCATATAAACTTTGGGATACATGTTTGTATGGGCTGGGGATGGTGTATTGTCTCAAGCATCATGTCTAGACTGTAAATTAAACCCTCACTGTCAACAAATTACTGTTTTCCATGTAGTTGCTAAAGAGAAACATGTACCATACCAAAGCTGGTGGAGACCAAAAACAGAGTTTGAAGAGGAGTGACTATTAGACATATTTGTCGCGATAAATGGACAGAAACATGACTTGAAAGCGAATGACTTGCAAATTAATGTTTTGAAGCTGTTAAGTAAAGTTAAGTAAAAGAAAGTCGTACACTAAAAGACGAGGATCTGTCAGTTTACATTCCTGCAGCTTCTGTTATGGGAGGTTTTAGTGTCTTTGGCTGGTTTTCATTGTTTCTTGTGGCTGTAAAAATCATTTGTACACTTCCTACAAGGATTCAAGGATTCAAGGATTCTTTATTGTCATTTCTACACATGTTGGTACATATGAAGGAACGAAAATGGTTTCTCTGGTCCCGTTTTCAAGCCACAGTAAGAAAAGACACGTATAAATATAAAAAAAGTATAAATATAGAGAATAAAATTAGCTAACTGTACAAACTGTATAACTGTATAAATAAAAACTATGAAATTGCACCAAACAGCAGAAAGATAGATACATTTACCCACACTTTATAAAGTAAGATGCCAAATCAGATGTGCAGTTTTCCTTGTAGCCACTAGAGAGAAAATTTGGCCAAAAAAAAAGAGTTGAAAGAAAAGTGACGATTGGAGTTGGTTTTGTGAGTAACTTGAAGTGACATTGTTAACTGTGTTAAAAGGCTACAAGTAAAAAGATGATAATATGTCAGTTAAAGGGTGTTACGGGGAATAGCACTAGCGTATCAATACAAAATATTGGTGAAATTGGCTGCATTTCGGTGCCCCAGTCAAACCCACTATATAGATATACGTGACATTCAGCTGGATCTAAATATCTTCAGAATGACTCCAAATGACACCAAAGTTATACGGGTGACTAAATGATTGTATTTTATGCCAGAAATAAGGTCCAGTAATTCCCCTTTAACGCAGCTTCACTTATGGGAATAAAAATTTGCCCATGTGCAGATTTAGATTCTCTCCGTCATGCTAGCTTGACACTTCTTGTGCAATTCTGGGGAACAAGCCTCTTGACGGGCTTTCCAAACAAATCAGATTTTTACATGAACCCTTTCAAACACTGATGAAAACCAAACCACAAAGACAGACCCTAAAAGCTGCAAACCTAGCCTCAAAAACAACTCAACTGCCATCATCTTGTAACCTGAACCCAATCAGACTGGGATCCTTCCCATTTATTGCAGCAACAGTACAACAACAAGACCAGCAGATGGAGACAGATGGCAGTACATGAAAACGAGCTGTCAGTAGCGGCGCAACAATGATTTACAACCTAATCTCTGAGTGCTTGTCATAGATTGTTATGGCTTAACTGAATCATTTCACTTTTCATTACACATCACGGTATCTCGCAGGAACATTCCGCCAATCGGTTGTAATCCCACATCAGAGAAGTTCAAGAACACTTCGACATTGCTATGAGATAGTGTTTAGTACTGAAAGTGTGTGAATATATAACATAAATAAAAGCCCATACGCAATGCACAGCAACCCTGACGTTTCTACTAGTCCACTGAACAGTGTTCCCAACCCACGACAGCTATCATAGTTAGATCAAACAGACTTTTTTCTTTTCTTCGGTGTCAGCGCGGCAGTGTCGACGGAGTCTCTGCTTTCACTCATTCTGAAGTTCATGAATAGTGGAAAGCCCAGACGCCGCACTTCGTTTCATCTGTGCAGGTGGAAGTTATGAAAGGGAAGGACATGTGATGTGCCGAATCTGGCTTTGGCGGTCGTATGTTGTTCCACTAAAATTAACCAACCGCCGTCATGTGGAGCAGATGGTCAAGGTGCAGCCGTTTGTTCACTTCAGTGTGTTCCTCCTGCATTAGCGAGTATAATATTGTAACAAGAGTGGCCTCTCTTTGTTTCTACATCTCTGCCGGTAGATGTTTGTCACTCATGCCATTCTGCTCAGTTTTCCACGGGGTTTTAGTGGCTCATTGTTTTCGTTTATTTGGCCACGGTTTAATTGTTTTGGTTTATCCTCATCTCTCTTGGAGTGAGGTTTACTCTGTATGGGTTGCTATGTCAAGTGAACCTGTTTTTGTACACTGTCTGCCATCACCACGCAGCAGACAGCGGATTTAAGCATGGTTTATACCTCACAGACGCCGTAACCTACGCACGTAGTCTACACTGGTGTGAACCATTTATACTGGTGCACTCCTCAATCTGGCCTGCTCTGTAAAAACGCCATGAAAAACATTAATCGGCGGAGTCTTTTTTGCCAGTCGGGTTCATTTTTGTCTCTACTTCCTGCTTCACTTTCAACAACCGCAACTGAAACTTTCACAGAAATTTCGCCGGAGACGAGTCATAGAAATGTTTGTATCTCCAAACCTGGCGTGTTAACTTTTCCTCAGTGCGTTCCATCCATTGACTGTGGTTCCGTCTTTATTGATCCAAAACAGTCTATTTGAAAATTGCGAAAGCGAAATACGCTACTAACAAGTGGACCAGTCGCAGCTCTTGCATCGCAATTCTGGGAGGGTGCACTGTTAGGGTCTGGGCTGACACTGTAGGTATCGACTTAGACAGACTTAATTGAGCCACAAGGGGAACTTGCTTGGTCACAATAGCTCAGTGGCACATAAACATTTTTGAGAACCACTAGTAAAAAATAAAGAAGAAGTTGTAAGACAGTTGAAATAATAAAATAAGAAAAAAACATCTTCTATACCCGTTTAGTCCTGGGTCACGGGGGTCTGCTGAAGCCAGACAGTAAAAAGTTGGTGTAGACCAAAAAAAGGAGCTAAAAAAAGTTGCTGTTAGAGATGTTTGTCTAAAGAAGTGAGTTGAGCTAAAGACACCGCGCTGTTAAAAAGCTATAGCTGAATGGTGACAGTATGTCGGTTATCAAGCGGCTTCATTTATCAGAATAAGAAATGTCGAAGGGCGTGGATATTTGACTCCACAATGTGCGTCATTCTACCTTGGCACTTATCGCTTCTTATGCAATTTTGGGAAACAAAATGTTGGGAATCAAAATTGCGCAAGCACCTCTGCAAATAAGAAGGCTATTAACATAAACTTTTTCAAATATTTGTCTCTGCGTCTGAACTAAATTCATCCGAAAAGTTTCCATCTGGAGTGGCCGTCACGACAAAACTGGACTGGAATCGACAGTTAGAAAAAGTGCGAGGAGCATGTAAACTCTTTTGAAACAAGTTTGCGTAGAGCTGAAATGCTGCATGACGAACACCCACTGTAGTCCTGCCACACTGTCCTGGTGGTGTTAAGTTTGGCTGACGGGGGACATGATTTTTTTGTGTGCAAAGACCTTTCTGGAGATGTGCTATAGTCGCACTGAAAACGTGTGATAGTCACGCTTCTTGTCTTGGAAGGATTTAGTTTTAAAGATTTATTTAGCCTGGGGAACTTCATGTTATACGTGTTCGCTTTTTCTTCACGTTCAATATTTTATACAGTTCACAGGAGCTGTGCGACACTGATTTCTAGTTTGACTTACTTTACCTCAGTTGTGCCTTAACTTGACACAACTGAGTCCATATTATGCAACAGAACTTTTCAAAAGATTTTTCAGGAGTGGCTTGATTCCCCTATTTTTCCGTCTGGTTATAGAAAAGGTCATACATATGGGGGCTTGATCATACCCCACCGAAGCTTTAGCACAGCACTGACCTGCAGTAATAAATGCAGACGAGCCTAGGCTGCATTCACTGACATTTTTAACATTGACATTTAAACCTCAGACTTCTAAAACTCATATTTTGCTACCTAGAGTTGGAAATGAAAATTCCCCTTCTACTTAATGCATTTAATCCTCATCTCGTCCCCTCACCTGCCGCCACTATCACAGTAAAACTCCCCCGAGCACGACGTTCGTCACAGAATGCTTGTTTTCACAGTGGAACCGAGTCCTCAAACAGCCCAGATTGGCGCAGCGTTCCGAGTCGTGATTCATATGGAGGCGACTCAGGCAGGAGAGAAAATGAGACGTGATGTGAGGGAATGCTGTTGGAGCTGGGCTCGGCCATGCGTGAAAAGCATAAGATTGAGGCTCACCTGCTTCTGTGGGTCAGGGGATGTCTCAATAAATCCGCTTTAAACCAAAAAACATCGATTTAATATGATGCCGTCTCGAAAACTTAAATCGGACAGCAGATTGTCAGCTACAACTTGAACAAAACAACACGGCTGTCTTTACTGCAAGTATCGCAGAAGAAATCATTTGAGACATCCAAGACAAAGAGCAATTCTAATATTTTTCTAGATGTGTACTGCTCTGGGTTAGGACAAGCACTGCAGCCTCATAAAATACCTCTATAAAAATGTATTTATTCCAGTTATTTCACATTTTTGTGCCTCAATGTGACAAAACAATTAACAAGAGTAGCCCCCATATTGTAACCAAATTGTCGAAACGACCACTTGTCACCTTTATTACAGAGGTGGCAATTGTAACATCATTATGGCCCATAACTAGAACAACAATACTGACAGAACCACCTCTTTAAACCAGAGTATTATAGCAATTAACGGCGGTGAGTGTTCACAGCTGTCCCTCTGATTTAAACAAAACACTGTAACATGTCCACATGGTGGAGCCTCAGTGGCAGGATCGTTTCTGTCACAGACTGAAGTGGAAAATTATAAAAGCGTGCTATCTTTCTGGAAGACAGACACACAGATTCAGCTAATCATTGAAAAAAGTCGTATTGTTCTTCATCTGTTGGCAGAAAGTTGTTATTCTTTGGGAGTCTGATTAATATAAAAAAAGGTCAGATTCTCATTAAGATTTTCACCATCATCTTTGAACATATGAGCATGCTAGGTAGCTTATCATATTACCATGCTAAGCTAAAATGGCGACCCTTCAAACAGTTCCCATAACACTTGCAAAACTGTGAACAAAGTTGCTACAATATTTATCATACTTCAGGTTCAGAAACGCAAATGTCTTGCACAGTTGTTGTAAATGAAGACGTTAGCTCTAAAAACCAGTCTTGCTTTTTGTTCTAGGCTTCAAACTCCTTTACTTTGGCTAAGAAGTTGGACGTTTTAAGTTGGGTCTCTGTGGGGATTGTGTCACTTCTGGAGCCAGCCTCAAGTGGCCGTTTTCGGAACTGCAGTTTTTGATACTTCATTTTTCAGCACTGGGCATAGCTACTTGGTCTGAACCTAACAGATGGACGAGGTGACCATGGATTTAGCGTGGCTGAGCAAAATGGATTAGAATGAGGTGAAATGTTTTATCATAGTTTTATGTTGTAATCTTCATAGTTTGAATATCAAAATAGTCACTGTAATGCACTAATTTTTACATGGCAGACAGTTATTTGTATTTTATTTTTTTAGCTTAATTCTGTGCTTTACTAAGTTTACTGCAAGACTCTGAGCAGGACTCATTTACTGTAGCCTGCTGATGTAATGCTGGATCAGCTTGCCCTGGACTAACTCATAGCATATATTCTCCACTTTTTCTTCTCATGGGTCGTATTATAGTTTAATTCTCCTTTGGTGAAGTTCTCCTTCTCGCTGTCCAACCCTGAGCCCAGTTGTGACAGAATAAATGATGAGACTAGTCTACTTCTGTATTTGGTATTGACTTCGGACCTACTGGAGGGATACCAGTATTCTCTTAACCCCTCACCGGGTACCCTCTGTAACTGTATATTCTGTGTGATGTGTTCAAGGATCAAGGGGAAATTTGGAGTTCTTCCAAGGAATGTATTCCTGGAGGATATACACACAGTGGAGGGGGCCCTCAAGTTGCAAGTCCAAGAAATGGATATGAACTTTGAACACACGCAGGCAACTCTGCACACACTTATTCACTGACACAGTAAATACACAAGTTCAACCATGGCCTGCATTTTAATTGCAGAGACAAGGACGCCGGTACGTCCATTACAATCATTGCTCACGTTATACTCTACAGAATGCAACAATAAAGAGTCACAAATAAACATCTGCTCTTGACATTATATCGCACAAACATAAGCTAACTAAGCTGGGGGAAACAGTAAAAGTGATATACAGCGGAGGGTCTGTCTATGTTTTGGTAACCAACATGTCTGTAGAGTACAAAGGCCTTTGGTTGCTTGGCTTTTGGGAAAAAAACAGGTTACAATGTTGTAATGCTGTACAATGTCATCATATGGTTTAATATTAAGTTTCAAGGCACATAGATAAAACGGCACAGAAAAGTACATATCCACAGCTGTACACTGTCAGAAACAAGCAGTTATGACCAGCACGCCTATGATTAGTCGGAATTAAACTGAAATTCGTACAAATGCTGCTGATTATAACTTAAGAAGCTACAAAGTTGTACCAAAGTCTGATGCTAACTGTGAGTCCGAACGACAATACAACTCTGTACCTTTTCTTTCTGAGAGTGTATTCTGCAGATGAAAAAACAGGTGGCACCCACTAGGTGTGTAACACTGGTCCTGGTGAGATTACACAGAAGGTGGGATATGCAACCCTCTCCATGCAAGAACAAGCAGAGGATACCACAAATACACAGAGTTTATAATTAACGTTGCATCCTCAGGAGTGCACGTCATAGCCCTTCGCAAATAAACGTATGTTTTTCAAAAAAAAAAAAAAAATCAGAGCAAGAAGGCAGAGGTTTCACATTTCCCTCTCCTTCTGCCTCTCATCTGTACACTATACAGTGGCGGAAACCAGACAGGCATTCAGATAAACGCCCTTCACATTTGGCGTTGCACCGCACCCTGCCAAAGTGCATCCCAATTCGATAATCCCATTTTTTTACGACCCAATTTGAGAGATTTCGGCCTTTACAGTCACAAATTGACAAGGAAAGCGGCAACGACAGGCACCGTCTCATTACCTAGCGCTACATCTGCAGTGACTTTGGCACAAACCATCTTTATCAAAACCTATTAAACATCAGGATGGTCCATTAAGTCCATTAAGTGTGTCCAAATAGCCGGCGGCAGTGACGAGAATGGTGTGCTGTCCCCAGTATGGTTCAGTACGTTTAGGCTCAGTTCGGGTGGGTGTAAAGCATGCGTCGGCTCACATAACTCTTCACCCGCTGTGCGCGGGAATGAAGGCGGGAGAGAGGAACAGATAGAAAGACACAGAGGGAGCAAAAGTAATTAACCATGGCTGATGAAAGAATAGTTCCTACACCGCTGGCTTCAAGTGCGCTAAATACCTCAACTGCAAGGGGCGAGAATCTGAAATGAGGTTCTCACTGTGACACAAGTACAATTCCCAAAAGCAGAAAAAGAAGTAATATACGGAGAGATGCTGCATCATGACTGGTGTTTTTGGTATGTGAATTACACAGTCGGCAGTCACTATGACTCTCTTGATGCACAACTGGCCACTCTCATCCTATCATCACAAACGTCTGTGTGACACATTGTGAGCAGCACAGGCTAAAAGCATGTGGAACGGTATACTGAGTACAAGTTACAAATGCAAGTGGACATGGCTGTAAGTGTGGGTGTGTGTGTGTGTTCCTGATTTGTCCTGCGATTGAAGGTCAGGTTAGAAGTAGTACCTGCAGCAGTGATGTCACAGAGAGAATGTCATGACAAATTATAGGGCGTGTTGCCCACTAACAACTGGGACACACATATCTGTGTGCTTGTGAGGGGGGCCCTCACATAATTAATATCAGCGGTAACCTTTTAGGACGAGCCCCGCCTGCCGCCTCATCCCTTTCGATAGCACTGATTGATGGCTTCTGACATGGCTGATACACTGGGGCAAGTCGGTCTGAAGATGCCCCATAAGGTTATTACTTATTACTGCTATAGAGGCTATGCAGCTGTTTCACAAATCTCCTGGCAACCAGGTATGGCTCAATCTGGTACTTTGTATGTGTGAGAAGTCGCTGTGAACAAAGAGCCGATAGGGGCTAGAACGGAAGTGGATGTCGGCTGTGGATGTGGGCTCATTCGTCCGGCATTAATGGAGTGATAAGGTTGACAAATTCAAACCGTCGTAGCAAAGTCTTTTGTTGTATTCTAGCTCAATGTAGTCGTAGCTCAGTGGAATCAGTAATACGTAATATTGGTATGGCTTTTGCTAACTAATAACCGGCAAGTTAATTCATAACATCTGATGATGCTTGTCAAATCATTTAGATGATATGTTAGAGCATTAGCATGCTAACCAGGTCACTTTACCAGTGCTAACATATTTAGCAGATGTGTTTACTCGCTGTCTTTGTTTAGCACATAAACTGCAGGAAAAAATGGATGACGCATCTCCACTTCCTCCCATTGTTCAAACTGACGCTAGAATTCCAGGGATATCGGGGGAAGGGTGCCATCCTGCAAGTTTGGAGCCAGAGTTTGCGTTGGCGATGACCTACCCAGAGATTTATAGTAACTACTGAAAATGACAGAACCCATCCAGGAAAAAACGCCACCAGGGGGAGCTCCAGATGGTTTGGCTTCATGTTTGAGGCGCTGTCATGACATTTACTTTTTATACAGTCTACAGTTTAGCTTGAAATTTAGGATGCTAGCAGTTCCGGACTGTAAGTGGGAGGTGCTAATGTGGGAGCAGCTAATTTTGTAAGATCAAGTTGCATTATTTTTTCCCATTTGCTATGTTGTGTGATTAAAATTGGGGTGTGTCACCTCTACAAGCATGCAGATAGATAGTAAATAGTGATTCCCAGTGTGCAATATTTCAGTAGTGTATTCTGCTAACATAGCATTTAAGCTAATTTGGGGTCTGTTATGTATGAATTTAATAACTATGGCTATTCATTAAAGAGAAGCATCTGAACATCTGGTAATGAACACTTCCAGAATCAGCTGGGACAGATTGGTGTCTATCACACAACAGATTGATGTTGAGGATGATGATGATGATGATGAAATAACAGATGGAAAGTTAAGGGATCACAAAAACTATTACACTTAATCTGAAGGAGCCAGTGAATGAGAACCCACAGACTGGCGCTGCCTGTAACTTTGACCACCCTATATACCTTTTCCTCTAAAATGCATCTAAATATTGTAAATACAGAGGACATAATGGAGTTGTGTGCACTCTATATAGTATAGCTGCCTTCTTATTAATATCACTTCATTAAGTGCTGTCACTTTTGAGAAATATGAACAGCAACTGGCTCTGTTGGCCTGTGTTACAGACTAAAGGTGTGGGAAATGCAGGAAATGATGTTTGGGGGGATTTACCTTTACGGAAATCTAAAATGTGTTACTGTTCAGCTACCCCTGCATTAACATTATGGAATTGCAGTACACAGAGTACAAGCTTAAGCTTTAATTTTACGTCAGGCTGTAGTAGGCCAACCAAAAGGCAGCACATAAACTACACGCATGATCTATCTACATATGGGTAAAGTATTATCTCAGGAAACACAACCAGTAAGTCTAAACCGCTGTTGCCCAAGTCTTAGTCACTTCCAAAAAATGTCCTCCTTCAACTGAAAATGAGAGATTGTGGAGTAATTATATAGCTGTTTCAAGTCACCGCTCTCTTTCTGTGTTTCTCTTTATCACCTTAGAAACACCTTACGCTCTTCCTGTCACTTGTATTCATGCAGCCCACTTCAATCTTTAAAGCTTTGTCCACATGTATTCCCAGTGGATGCAACACACAGAGCCTTTCGTATTTGAGAGTCCTACTCTCTGCGTCCTCCCCCCCCCCCCCCCCGTGTGAATCCTAGGCTTACATTTCAATACCAATTCAGGAACTCATACATTGTCGAGGACTTCACAAGTAGATATAAGCTCTTTACAACAGCACACGTTGCGGCTATTGTAAAGATCAGGATCTTAGTATAAAGTACATATGGGTGTCCACAGACTCGATGGATATTATCTCAAACACACGGAATGCTCCAGCAGCGTTATCCTGGAAAATGAATTTTGATTTGAACGCAGAGTCATCCACCTGCGTTTCTTTTTCCCAGAAGCTGACAGAAAACCATTTCCTATATACAAAGTCAAGCTGTTTTGAATGAGCAAGGTCAGGGCATCTGCAGAGATGATTTTCTCGTCCGTCGACTAAATCAATAATCCAGGATATTAAATTCAAGAGTTTACGGATCAATGCGGTTTCTCCCGTGGAGATGGCCTGCGTGAGAGGGGAGAGGGCTTCCTTTGTTTATCAGTAAATACAAGGGGTTTGCCATCTTGTTTCCCTGTTGATCATGTAAGACCAGACTAATTGTATGACATGAATAAAATATGAGCGTGAACCCATTCAACTGTGAGTTTGTACTTGGAGACACTGAAAACCTCTTGAGAATTACAGTGAAGACTGTTTTCCAACCAGCCGACTTCTTCAGAAATATTTCCACATACAGAGAAATCAATGCCGAAGGGGGGCGGGGGGCAAGGATGGTGCTCAATCCACTCAGGCTTCTGTGTACCACATGTAAACTAACCCCAGTATTTCTTCATCTGGTACGTAGTTGCTGTTTTGGTTCAGTCAGGATCAGTCACTCAAAAGCACTTTTACCAATGTTAGATTTCAACACTAAGTGTCCCTGTGGTGTTGAAAATCAAGTATATAATTTTGCTCACAGTAAACTAGCTCAGCTTGCCTCCCCGAACCAATTGTCAAGAGCTCTGAGCTGGGGTCAGTGTATTTTCCCTGACCTCTGAGACCCCTTAAGAAATTGTTTATTTTTTTCATGTGGACTTTGCCCATGTGTCAGTGTCCAAGAGCAACTATTACATCACCCTTCCCCCCGCTTCTTTGAGCAGGGGTCGCGAGGAGTGCACTGGCAACCCATCAGTCTGCAAGCTGCCCAGTCTCCCTTGCCTGGTGCAGCTCATTTGCTCTCAGATGCTGGTCTGCAGCTCGCCATTGAGGAGAGCAGCGTTGTGAGTCTCCAGGTTGGCATTGATGATCGTAGCCTCATTAACCATCCTGCTCCGGTCCGCCCGACTATCACTGCGCTCAATCTCGTCCAGGCCCGCCACCTTTTTCAGGCACAGGACGTTCTGAAAGCTCTTCTTGAAGTTGTCCGACAGGAAGGCGTACAGGATGGGGTTGGCGCAGCTGTTGGCGTAGCCAAGCACCACCACAAAGTCAAACGTGCTCTTCATGGCAGAGGTGGGGTGGATGAAGCTGGTGACGGAGGTGACGTTGAAAATGTAGAACGGCAACCAGCACAGGACGAACACTGCCACCACAATGGACACCATCCGCGTCACCTTGCGCTCGGAACGTTTGCGCTTGCTGGAACCCACACGCATGCCTGAGGACTTCACCTGGTGAAGGAAATGACCATCAGTGACTTAAAACCTCACAAATATAAAATTACTTAAGGACTGATTAGCTTCATAAGGGCTAGCTAACTACCACAGCTATGTTGGACTTGTTGGCAACAGGCACTTGAATTTTGTGTACAGTCGAAATGCAAAAGAAAAATGAATATGTAGTTCAACACATTGGCAGTGGCAAGCTCTCACCTTGACTATGATGAGCAGGTAGCACATACATATGACTGTCAGCGGGAGGAAGAATCCAATGAAGAAGGTGTAAAATATGAAGGCTGTGTAGTAGACGTCCTGGGGCTCCGGCCATACTATCCCACACACCGGCATCTTGTCCAGGCCGCTGAAGATCAGAGTTGGCAGGATGACTAACAGCGACACACCCCACACTGTGAGGTTAATTAATTTGGCAAAGCGGGGCTTCCGCCATTTTGTGGACCTAATAGGGTGGACCACTGCCAGGTATCGGTCGATGCTCATCACCATCAGAGAGAAGATACTGGTGAACTGATTGAGGGAGTCTGGGAAGGTGTGATGGGAGCAGAGGAGACAGGAAAAGGATTAGCTAGAGTTCTGTGCTAGTGTATTATTCAGTAATTAGTTTTTAAAAGATTTAAATAGAAAAATGATTTGAGACATCTCAATAGAGTTTTTTCAACCCTTCACGTTGTTGAAAGCTTAGCCGAGCATAAAGACCGGAAACTCTTGACAAGTAGTTGTGGTGAAAGACACTTGGAAGTCACTGAACCTTGCCAAAAACAATCTTAATCCACCTTTTCAAGATAAAACAAGTGTGATACAACATTTAGCTACTTTATTTTTGGAAAGCCAGTCTAAGGTTTGCCCTACTTCCATTCCCTTTGCTAAGGTGGGATAACCATGTTTTAACTGTAGCTCTATATTCAACAGTTAGACCCAAGACAGGTCTCGACCATTCCATCTAATCTACGTGACAAAGATGTTGTCTCTGTCAGCTGAAGCTCAACTCATAACAGATTGTGATTCCAGGATCATTTCCCTCTCGAGGAACCTACAAGGACTTGCCCAATAAAACCTGCTTGTACTCTGCACATACCTACGGTCATGACCACCCTGCAGAGAGCTTCTCCGAAGGGCCAGTGCACCAGAGCCAGCTGCAGGGCGATGAACGGCAGGCTCATCATGCACAGAACGTCCGCCACCGCCAGGTTCAGGATGTAGATGTTGGTCACCGTCTTCATTTTGGCGTAACGCAGGATGACGTAGATGACCAGCGCGTTGCCGCAGAGTCCGACGGCGCACACTACAAAATAGATGAAGGTGATGACCACGGAACTGGTCTTGTCCTGGTGATTCTCCCCATTGTTGGGGGGGTTGAGGTCCGGGTCGGACTCGTTGCCTTGCATGTAGTTGTCGTACAACAGGGGCTCGGGGATGGAGATGTTGGGGGATGGAGACAGGAAGGGCCACTGGTCCAAAGCCATGACGGCTGAGAGGCACTTTCAGCTATCAAAGGCTTCTAAGTGTCTAAAGGCAGTCAGGGGTAAAGGCGTAATTATAAAGGAATATGGTGGACGGAAATAATGGGTTTGAATCACATGTTTCAAAGCATCAATTCTACCACACGAGACTGTGGAAATTAGGGACTACAGGGGGTTCATTAGAAGGTGAAAGGTACTGGGAATTTGAGTTCTAACAGTTCAGGGCTGTGTGGATAGGGATTACCAGGGAATTTCATGTATGAGGATCTACCGTTATCACATCCCAGCAGGAGAGAGACTGTAAAAGCACGAGGTAGATCTATGGCAAAAGAGAGAGAGTGAAAACATAGTGAGATTGACCGAATGACAGAATATTTCCTTTAACAAACAACAACAGTCCTTGGCAACAGTTGCAAGGTTACATTACGTAACTGTTCACACCCTCAGCCAGAGTAACATGTAAAATAATTTCTGTTCCTGCTCTCGTCAATTATCCTCAACACTGCTTATTTCCCTCACAGCAAACGTTTGCCAGTCGGAGACTCAGAGGAGATGGCCAATTTTACATGATGCACAGATTAAAAAAAAAAAGGAAAACTTTTGGACTTTTTTTTTTCTCTTAATTCGAGGAACTCAGTGGGGGCAGAAAAATCTGGGACAAACACAGCAGTGGTGCAAACCCAAAATACCGGAGCTTAAGTGTTTGTTGCAGAGCCAACAGCCACTGAGACACTTTCAATCACTCAACAGCATCCTAAGCACACAATTTTTTTTTTTACTCAATATTATGTTATGGTTCTGATTTGCACACTTTTGCATATTTATGAGGCAAATATACACAGATGTGGGAGACCGCGAAGCTTATCACGACTACATATAGATGTATTCTGAGTCTTATCTTGTCTTTCTCTTGCTTTGCGCCTCAGACCATAAATCCTCTAACGCTACACTGAGGCTGGCAGTCTGCGTTGGGTATGTGCGTACGCGCACACGCCTTCCCCCACCTATGCATACATGCAAAATGTCGGAAGGCTAATGTTTATTCAATTGATCTTGGGGACAAACAGCTCTGACACGGGGAGCGGGGATCGCTCGCTCTCTCATCAGTGCAGTGAGGGGGCCTGGCTCCGCAGGGGCAACAGTCCAGCTAACGCTTTCATAATTTGCCAGAATTGCATGAGACTGGCACACGTGAGGGCCGTCTAGATGGTTCCGCTTTGAGCCAATGTGGCCTATGGTCATGAAAGGTTCAGAAGATGAAAATCAAAGTTGTTTTCTTTAATCTTTTTAGCTATTTTCTTTTAATTAGAACATCAGAAATGCTTCTCACACGGGATGTGATTGTATTTTATCTGCCAGTCCAGAATCTAAGACTAAAGATGGATGAAAAATGAAAACTGTTACGCATTAGTCATTTCAGGAGTGTTAAGTCAGATAACTCTGCCCAATAACTGTCATGTTTCCACACTGTTACCATCAGTTTGTTGGGACAATTTAAGGCTCACACAAAAAGTAATGCAACAGAACGAGTCTCACTCTACTTTATGATCTGATAACCAACATAGCCGCTTTAACAAATTTTTAATTTTGTGCTTTAGCGACCCCTGTGGCCATTGTAGGTAACAGCAGGTGCAGGAATGGTGGACCTCGCGCCTAACGGTGCAAAAACAAAAAATAAATAAACAGGAGTTTTATTACTGATGCTGCAAATAGTTCTCAAAAGTTAGTAGTGAATAGATTTGATTAAAATTGCAGGGCTCTTTAAGTGGGTGGACAAAAGAATTCTGAAATCCACACAAACATTGCTTATCAGCTATTTCAAATAAACGCTGGTGCAGGCTGCCTTTGAGGATCAGATGGAGAAAGGGAAATTATCTGCCAGCAGGAGCAGATAATTGATAAAAGGTCTGGACATTTCTTAGTTTGATTAAAAACGCGTAGTAGTTAAGTCACATTAAGTCTAAAGAAAGGGGATTTGTTGCCCTGATGAATCAATTTAGTTAGTTTGACTTTTAGCAAACTGAAAGTCAAAAGAACTAAAACTACAGGATGGATGTCAGCTCACCACTGACTGTCCGAACAGATGATGTGACGCCTGATTCAGCCTCGCTGTAGCCCGCAGATCGCATGTGACAAATGTGCTGCTCAACAGGACACTTCCATTCTCGTGGAAGCGCAGACTCGTGTCAGATCCCGCTCGGTTTAAAGTCTCTTCCCAAGGACGTTTTTGACATAACATGGCTGCCGCGCGCATCAGATCCCCGACTTTTGAGCAGAAATGACAAACCGCGCGAATAACCCTCACATGTTACCCAAGCTACTCTATCTCATCATCTCCCCCGTTTCCCTCCCCGAGCTGCACCTGTTCCATTTATATTTGCTGTGCGCCTATGCCATCTTCTCGTGCCAAAATGCAGTAACAGATATGGCAATTAATCACATGTTGACGGTTTGAGTAGGAGTTTGATTACATGCATTTATTTTTAAAAATTCACCTGTGTGCCAAAAAAACAAATAGACGCTGCGTCATGATTTTGCGCGCACGTATATGGCAAGATGGGGTTGATAAACATCTAACTTTTAATGAATAATAAAAAAAAAAGATCTGTGTAACGATCACATTACAGTGCGCATAAACAAACCAAAGTCCACGCTGGTCTATCTTAGGATGAAGTAAAAAAATATATATATAACGCATTTTTTTGTTGTTGTTTTTAAATCAGTTCCGCCACTTACTCTTAAACAGAAAACTTCATCCTCGTATCACGTCCATAATGTCAAGGTGTCCTTCAGCTGAGAACGTGAAGTCCAGCCGCTCTGGAGCGGCGCTGACCTGCTGGAAAGCTGCATCCCGCCAGCTTCTCCATCCACCTGCTTTCCAGTGTTACGCACGGAGCGAGGCGTTCAACCGCCCACCTTTGCCGCCTTAAGTAGAGCCGCTGCTGGTTGCAGGCTACTACATATTTCAGGTCATTTTTGTTTTTTTCATTAACTCCCGAGAAATATTCCGCAGATGTTGACCGAAACTTTGGGGAAACGGTGGCTTAAGACTGAAAGGGAGAGAGGAAAAGAAAAAAAAGCCGGCGTGCGCTCAAGAGCGCGCTGCGTCCAACGAAAAAGTCTTGGCACCCGATGTTCCGCGGCGAGTCAGACGGAGCTGCAGGACGCACGACTGCACAGAGGAGGGGGAGAAAGAGGGTGAGACACCGAGAGAGAAAGACAGGGTGATACAGAGAGAGAGAGAGAGAGAGGGAGTGCAACGGTCTGAGTGGCAGATTAAGGGAACCGCTGAGCGCGTCACTCTGTGCGTCGGTGTCCGGCAATTTGCTGTTTTTGAGACACATATGACTGATTTTTGTGGGGTTTTTTTTCAACATCTATTTATGTGCAACCCACGTTCTACACCACGGTATCCTAAATGCATGAAGACAAAATTAATCGTGTGGAATATTCCATGTAGCACACACCTGTAAATCAATCAGTGGAGGGGGGGATCAGAAGCTCCCTTTCTCCTTTGTCCTCCAGAAATAGCAGCAGCAGCAGCAGAAATATTTCTTGATGTGGATTCTTGAAAATCACGCCAATAGATGTTTGCAGCAAGCGCGCTGTCTCTTCAGATTAATCAGCTTCCAGCGAGTTGATTTCAAGTGTTTTTTTCCAGGCCTCGCTGATGCAAATGATGGCCGGTTGCGCACATCCTTCTCAGCCAACTGCGGCGGCGGTCGCGGCGGCACTCGGAAATGATGAAGCCAATCTAGCAGCCACTCATCTGTCTTTATATAAAGGAGTTTTCTCGAGCAAAGTGCAGATGGCGAGGTTCTTCCTTGACCTCCCTCAGCGGAGAGCTCCGTGAGAAAAAATGTCCGGCCACTTGACTCAGCATTGCAACACAAAAGTGAAGTGCTGCTATTATTACTGGCAGCTGTTGCCCTATCAAAGATTTATAGTTCTATTTGTGTCCGACATGATATTAGGGACTGGAGATGCTCGGAGGAGGGGAGGACGATAATAAAAGAAGTCGAGGGAAGAGAGGATTTCCGAGGGGTTCTCTTAGAGCAGAGATCTCCATCGGGTAAATCAGCATCCAGACGGTTTGGTTTAGATTCAGTTTCTTTAATCAGCAGCAAGACCTGTGCAAGACACAGATCCGCCACAACATTAAAACCAAAGACGGAAGAAGTAACAAATAATATTACATTGACCATCTTGTGACAATGCATTGTTCTGCTGGGAAACTTTTGGACCTGGCATTCATGTGGATGTTACTTAGACGCACCCACCTAGACCACACCAGGCACCCCCACCCCGTAGCAATGTCACTCCTTGATGGCAGCAGCCATCACCAGCAGAATTGGGCCTGATACAGACACACACACACACAAAAAAAGTTTAGGAACAACTCAAAAAAAACATGAAAAATAGCACAAGGTGTTGACCTGGCCTCCAAATTCACTAGATCCCAAACTGATCAAGTATCTGCGGGATGATCCACAAAGGTCCCCCCTCCCATCAGTCCATAGGATGCAAAGGTCTGATTGGTGTAACACCTGATAGCACACAGGAATAAGCTTTTTAACTGAAATAAGATTTTCTAGGTTTGATTATAAAGAATGAAAATGATCAAAACAGATTTCCACGCTCTGTGTGACTTTAAGGAGTTATATCTAACAGTACCTCAGCAGGTGAATGTGAATTACAAAGCTTGGCTGTTTTTGTAGTCCTATCATTCCTAACTTGGGGTCAGAGCCCCTTTAATTGGGGCCAAAGATCACAAATACAGTCGTCATGATGTACTTGCTGCGTAATCAAAAGGCTCTATATCCAATAACTAAATATAATATTCCTGGTTCTCACTAAAAGCTAGGATATTTTGTAAGACCAAACCTGTGAGCTCTCCGAGGACCCGTCTCTCAGTCGTAAGGCTTCGTCATTGCTCACCTTCGTCCTCCCTTCATTAACAGCATCCCCGTGAATCAACATTTCAGAGGGAGGTAAAAGTATGGGTGACTCATCTGTGGGCTGACCTCAAGAGTTGCTATCAGTTTTCTTTTGAAATTTTAAGTGAAGGACGGGACCAGACGAGTACATGTCACTTGTGGGGAGAACAATACTAAATTCATCATCATGTTCTTCAAAGAGGGTCTCTCTCTTGTGCTCAGCCTGGAGTTCAGATATGTGTGCGGGGGCTGGGTTAAATGTTTTTATGGATACAAGTAACAGGGGCTGTATTAGCATCAAACAGCTAATGTGCCACCTGTTAGCTCTAAGCTAGAAAACAAGCTAGGTGTCTGTAGGTTTGTGTGCTACGCCCATGGGTGTGTTAAACAGAACTAGATGGGGGAATCAGCTACTCTAGTTTTGTGTGAAAGTGCTGGATGAAATACATAATATATGAAACCAGCACAGCATCATCTTGACTACGTCAGTATAAAACAAAGAAGGGAAATCACTAGTGTCTGCGTTCACACTAGCTGCAATCTATAGTTCATTTTCAATGGAAGCTGGCGATATGAAGCGTCAGTCTGATGTCAGTCACTTGGGCAAGACGCCCTACGTATGAAGTTTGCTAGTTACCTAAGGCCTCGTTCAGACCTTGCATTGACGTCTGTCCGAGGAAATCCAATCACCTTCTTTAAATACTTGTGTCCATGGCTGGTATTAAAATGCGTCTCCAGCTAGAACTTATTCTTGTGCTCTGTATGCAAATAAACATAAATAAGCACCAGCATCATCTCTCTCATCCATTCATCTTTCCACCATACCCAATCTCCCCTCAGCATTAATTCATCCTCGTCCCCACTCCATCCTGCTCATATCCATTTCCTCTCCACACCCGTTCGGCTTCTATTCCCTCATTTCAGGCACCATGTGGGTTCCATAATTTGCTCGGCCACCCGCCGCCTGAGACCCACACTGAGTCTCCTCCACTCCGGCCACTGATGCCAAGGAGCCCGGACAAGAAGCCAGGCAAGACAACCTCTATATCCATCCTCTCCATAAATCCTGTCATCCATCCGCCCCCCCTCATCTTTTTCCATTGGGCATTGTTGTGCTGTGGCCCTTGCTGCTGTAAACATAGCTGATCTGGCCTCAGCTTTTTTCCAGCACTCCAGTGACATAGTGATGCGTCGTCCAATCGTAGTCATCAAGTTGCATTGACTTTTTGAGCCTGGGCAACACTTCAACTGCAACTTTCTGAAAGCATAGCTGGCTATTGTTTTGTCACCCATAGTGTGAACGCAGCATGAGAGTTTTGGGACAAACTGAGGTTTGGCTGACATGCAACATTATCTTTTGAACTGCATCATATGCGTAGCTCATGGCAAAATTCTAAATTATTTGTCCCTTATCGCTGACAGCTGTGTAAATTGTCTTTCCAACGTAAAGTCCTCAAGTGGTCCACTGGAAGCAAAGCAACCTTGCGTCCGTGGTTTGGTTGGGTTGCAAATTATTATTTGTACACTTTGCTTTTTAAGGATTAAAACAAAAGAGACCCATAGAGTTTGTGATCTTTAAAAGTGGCCATAAATAGATTTTGTTAGGAAGAAAGCTGCTTTTCTTTACTATTCAGCAAGCTACGCCCTTACACTGAACAGACAGACTTAATTGAAGTCAAACCATTAAATCAGCCTCTCACTCTAATGGTCAGGGATTAGGCCAAGTATAAATACTTAAAGCGCGTAGAGGGTTTTCAATGTTGCGCCTCCTGCAACGAGCACAGCTGGATGGGTGTCAGCGGCTTAAAGAGATACGACCAGTACGGGTAAAAGGGCAAGAACTGGCATTTTAGAGATGGCCATTAGGGAGAATATTTTGGAATGTGGTTGGGAAAATGTTAACCCATTGGCGACAGAAACAAACATTGATCGCATGTGTTTAAAAGTTTATTTAATGCTGCCATCATTAAAATTCCTTACACCACACAGCAGAAGCTAATTAGTCTGGTGTGTGATCTTCAGAGCAGTGCTCATTTTAAAAATGTCACTTTATTTTAAATCAATTCTCCTGCTCAATACCACCACCCACAGAGCATCCTGACTCCTGCTGAAAGAAAGTCATCAAAGGAAATGGAAATAGTCAAAGGTTGATAAGAAATCAAGTGCAGTCCGCTGGGCAGCGATCTTATCTCCATGCATTGATGTTTAAATTGCCATAAAGTGTTCCTTTCCAATAGACGGCACATGCCGCCCAACGCAACTATCGGAGCTTTCCCCTCCACACAAACACACAAGCAGCCTCAAACAGTCAACAACTCTCTGCTTGACCTTAAACTCTGACACACATCCAGGTCGACATGAAGCCTAGTTTGAAGTCCGTTCGTGATAAGGCCTAAAGATCAAAAGCTGAGATCAGACTTAGCGGTAAGGAGAATCATCCTTTCTTCTCCACACAGCTTCTAACAGCGTATCTGTATTCCTCATTACGGCGCTGAAGTCCAGGATTGTGCAGTGCGGGCGGTGAGCTCTGTCAAGTCCGTTCGGACAGATCCAGGAAAAGCACCGACTGACGACTGCAGCTGCTGTTGCAATGTGCCACTGACACATTGTTGTCGCTGCTTAGACGAGGTGTTAGGTGCTAGTGGAAAGAGAGAAGAAGAAACCATGCACGCCTCTTATTTCCTTCTGTAGCCCAGCAACTCCTCTTGCCTGTTACCTGTCATGAGTGATTCCTTTTACCTTCTTTCCAACCGGCTTCACAAACATTTCGCGACCGGTATACAAACACAGCGTGACTGATTAAATGCGAACACGGGACCTTGACACAGCACTAGTATGCGAAACGAGAAAGTAAGCATTCCCTGTGACATAATTTATCTCCTGTTTATTACGTAGACTTCTCATGACAGCGGCCTTCTTGCAGCACATAACAACTCACACTTCATGTGAAGCCGCCAGTGCCGGGAGCAAGTGCCAAGGTGCTGCACATCAACTGGATCATGTAGAAAACAAAACAAAACCAGTCCTCAAGGTCGTAGAGCTTTGAATATTTCATAGAATAGTTACCGTCCACCGTGAAAGCAGCAACGCCACAAAAAAAAAAAGGCACCTTACTAGCAAAGTTCCCTGCTGCTCGGCTTGGGATGGAAAAAGGCTGCTTTCAATGGGCGTTCATCCAAGAACAGGGCCGTGGTTGTGAAGGCAATGGTGTGGCAGCTGATCTCAGTACTGGATAAAAAACCTGAACCAATACAGAAAGTATAAGCATCCAAACACTTGTGGCAGTGGTACTAAAAAAAAAAAAAGGAACTCATGCAGAAAAACGTACTGTTATTCTGCATTTTTTTCATTCTAGTGACTTTTCAATTAATGTCAGTCTATTTAGGCTGACAGTGATTTCATTTTTTTCCCCCCCTCCTGCACAGACAATTTCTTTTTAGTGTCGGTGGTTCACTGTTTTCACTCTCTCCGTCACTGTTTTGACACCAGAGATGGAGTGAGGCTGTCTAACACAAAACCGTCACAGCAGATCCTCGCTGACAATCCTCTGGCCTTGTGTTATTGTAGACACTATAACACGCTGACGTGAATACCTTTAATGTCAATGTACATGTATGCCAGGCTTTAATGTATAGTGCTGCTTAGCATAGAAGGAATTTATATATATTTTACATTGTCTGTATTTCTTCTATTCTTGTTACCTTATGGATGTCTTTGGACATAAAGCTGAGAATAGCCAAAGTAATCACTGTGTCGACTTTGGGATGATTGTATTCTGGACAGGGACAACGCAATAACAGAAGAGAGAAGGGGCCCAGTTTACAGCCTTGTGGAACCCCTGTTTTTAATAGAAGAATGAAGTAGCGGTGTTCCCAACCTGTGTCTAAGGTGCAGAATTCAATCAGTGGTAGACAGATTTATCTTTTTTGGGTGTTCAAGGAGAATGTGTTGAATGGAGAATGGTTAGAATGGTGTCACAAAGGCAGTTGTATGACCTTAATTCCTCTGTCAGAATTGTCCAAAATCTTACTTTTTTGTGTGTTTTTGTGTGGATTGTGCTTTCTTCCTTTAATTCTTGTGCGACCGGGCCTTCAGCCATCTGATCTTTTGGTGCACCTTGATCTTTCAGCTTGAACCCTGGCTGTTAATTCTCTCAAGAGAAAAAAAATGTGTTTAGGGTTTATTTAAGCTAAGCTAATGTGGCTTGTTCCTACAATCTGAATTCAATGACAGTTTGGCCACAGCATTTTTGTAGAGACCAATGTTAAAAAAAATGACATCAATTCAGACAGCAGGCAACCTTTGATGGCACCATGTCCTGAATGGAGATGTTTCCTATTGAGGCTATAAACATGTTTATTTCTTCTATAAAATTGGCCATTTTGACAAAGAGGTCCATGGGGATTGACTTTTAGAGCCATCTTCAAGAGGCCATTTAGGGATTTAAATTTTAAAGCTCTTCCCCGCTGTCTTCCTTTTTCCATCCGAGAGTTTTCCTCTATTTTTTTTTTTTTTTTTGTATAGCAAGATTACTAGTCCCAAAACAGGGAGACAAAATGATCAATCCTCTGAATGTGTTTTGTTTCACCGGCCTTACTTTAACAGCCAGTTGTTTCAATCACTAAGACACAGAGAAAAGCCGTTAAATGCAGGCACTCCGCCAGCTGCCTGAATTAAACTTTAAACATTCTTGTCTTAGCACTCCATAAAACAGTTCCAACCTTACATAAGAAGTCTCCTCTCACCCAGACAACATGTGATGATATCATGACAACTGGAATATGTCTCAGGCACCAGCCTTCAAGGCTGTGCAGGAATACTTCTCAGGATGTGAATCACCCCAAGATGACAAGTGTTTTACATGCTTCTGTGTGACTGCTATGGTCAGACTGCGAGCCGAATGTGTCAGCAGACACACGTTTCAAGGGCGTACATAGTCACGCGCTTGGTGCACTGATGTGTACTACTACTTAATAAGCATATGCCATCACGCTGATGGAGTGCCATTATTTTCCAAAACTGGAAGGCTGTCAAAAAGCCATAATCTGCTTTGCCAATAGCAACAAAGACTGTCAGGGATTTCTGTTACAGATTCATTCTAATAACGCTGACACGCTGGCTATAAATTACAGTCATAACTTTGGGTGTTACTGTAATTGCCTTTTATTTTGTTTGTTTTTTACTTCAGTTCATTCTCAGCTGAGCAGTATATCGGTTTTGGCAATGTAGACTGGGGCATACATGCAAGACAGCCAATTTCCTTTTAGTGGCTGTGGGGAATCATAACAATATGATCTGGCTTGCTTTTCCTCTTCTGATCTCGGCATTGAACAAACACTTTTCATGCCTTTTATTTCAAGATTTGGAAGCATGATGAACTGGCTACTACAACAACAACAACAACAAAAAAATATATATATATTTCTGACTTTTATGGATCTGTGTCACTTTGTGTTTTCAGTTCTTGCTTTGGCTAAAGAGAGACAGAACATTTGGCAGTGAAAATATTAAATATTTCACAAAAGCGAAAACTTTAAACACACAAAGATATAATAATATAGCAATAAGTAGCCCGGAGCTCTGTGCTTTTCATTTTCCTGTTTCTATTTATCTGTTGCACTGAATGCAACAATGCCGAGTGCACCCCGGTGCGATGTCACTAAAATGAAAAACAAGGATAATCGGCTGTTGTTCTCTTAGTACTAAGCTGTCAAGGCGGGTTTGCTGTTGAAAAACAAAGTTTGTGCTTGACTTGAAACAGTAGTTTCACAAAAATAATGAACCATACTCAGGGTTTGCATAGCTGACAGATTTAGAGTTGACATTGCTGGTAAGGCTGTCACCATTTCAATATCACCCCATAAGTCCTTGTCTTCCTGAGCTGCCTTAAGTCATGAATATAAAGACCTGTCATCAACTTTCAAAAGAAATGTTTTGAATCAGTCTGGCAGCAGACAGCAGGAGGGAAATTTCACAGCGTAGGCCTGATATCACAAATGATCAGTTATAACACAAGTTACTTTTTCACTTGGAACTTGACCTATTGGTTTTGACTTGTGACCTCAGTAGATAGTCGGTTTTGACTTGGAACTTGGCTTGATACTTGTGTCCGACTTGAGTAGAGAATTGACCTGAGACTTGATAGTTGGTCTTGATTTTGAACTTGACTTCATACTTGACTTGGGACTCATCAGTCTTGATTTGAGACTGAGCTTGGGATTTGTTGGGACTGTATCTTGATTTAGGAATTGACTTGGATCTTAACTTCTCAAGGGACTTTAGGTGGAGCTTGACTTGAGACTTGATAGTTGGTCCTGAATTGATCCTTGATTTGAAATGTCACCTGATAACTGTCGGTATTGAGTTAGGACTTAATTCAACACTCCTTAGTCTTAATTTGAAACTTGACTTGGGACTTGTTTGACTTGTTGGATTTTGGACATGTTTAGCTTGAGTTATGAATTGACCTGGGTCCTGATTATCTTTACTTGTTACATGGAACTTCTATGTCATAACGTGAATCTTGACTTGAAGTCCTTAAGTCAAAACTAATAAGTGAAGTTTTGACTTAAGGACTTGCCTTAATATGCATTGGTTTTGAGTTGAGAATTGACCTGAGACTTGATAGTTGGTTTGGATTTTGAACTTGGCTTCTTACTTGACTTGGGACTTGTTGGTCTTGAGTTAAGACTTAATTTGACACTCATCGGTCTTGATATGAGACTGAGCTTGGGACTTGTTTAACTTGACTTTGGACTAATCTTGGGACTTGTTGATCATTAACAGACCAGAACCCTACTGTTCTGACTTGGGACCTAAGGTTTGCGATTTGTTGGTCTTGACATGACATTTAACTTGGTACTTGTTGGTCTTGGCTTGGGATTTGGCTTGGAACTGGCTGTTATTGACTTGGAACTAACCCAAGGTCTGATGCTTCTCTAATCTCTGGTTGAATGCCTCTAAATATTCTAATAAGTGTTATTTCAGTTATCAAATGTGAATCCTCAAACAATGCTTACACACGGTGAAAATGAAATCCTGTAGCTACTGCACCTACAGCAGTACGTCAAGATTCTCATCACAAAATTGAAATTAAGATGCGGCCATTGTTCCTAACCAGGCAACAATCTCTTTATACAGCTGACCTTTATCAGAGGGATCTTTGTGATAATATGTGTCGTTCTCAGGATGCTTCTGGGAACATGACAGAGATGTTAGTTCAGCCCTTGTGCCCCAGAGACCTTTTGGATGAGGGTGAATAGTAAATATCCGCCTGTGCTGAGATCTGTTATAAGGGTTATCTAGGGTTTCTAGAGATGTTGAGGGATAGTGTGAGGTGGGGCTGTATGAGATACTTAATCAGGGTACAATCAACTGTTGCGGAGTTGGACAACCTTTTTAAAATAATCTGTATCATGTTATATGTAGAATATTATCACTCCTTTACCTTACCATCAGAAAACCTTTTATAAACCGAAGCCATTATATCCACCTATACCCATCTGATCAAAGTTACACCTCTGCTTCTCCAAACTATTGGCGCGCTGACCACCGCCAAGTGTAGGTAACACACTATTGACGAACACAACCCAACTTCAAAGAAACTGACCTAGGCCTTTAACAGCACCAAGTCTCAGAAGTTTGACAGCACCAGGCTCAAATCTGCAGCGCTTACTGTACTAGGTTTTAAAGCGAGAGAACAGGTGGAAATCTCAGTAAGAGAAAGATACAGAAAGACTTGGAGATAAAATGAACACATTTAAAGATCAAAGCAGGCAGAGGTCTAGTTTGTTGCCATAATCATGTTGATCTCCTTCAAAAGGTGGCGTCTATAGCCTGGACATTCAAGAGTTTGGGCATTCAACTGCGAAAGCTTTCAAAACACTTTGAAATGAAAAGCAATTGTAACCAAATAAATTAATTTGGGAGTGCATGCGTAAACACAGATTTCCACATACAAATGGAGGATTTATGGAGGCCTCCACTCAACATTTTATGGAGAATGTCAGGTTGTGAATGAAATTAATGTTTTTGATGTCAGCGTTGTGTCCCCTTCAATTATGTGCAAAAAAATAAAAAAACAGCGTCAGAGAATTTTAAAAAAATTCCTCCACCATGAGGACAGCGCTCCGAGCTCTGTATATCACGTAATTTACACTGGTTAAAGCTCAAAGCTGAGTCATCAAAGTGAAACAAAAAAAGAAAAAAAGAAACCTTCAATCCACTCTGCACTTCTAGCCTTGATCAAGATTTTGTGATTCTTCTAAATGCTCAGGCAAAAGCTTGGACAGGAACCAAATCCTAAACCACATAGAAAATATACAAACACACATCTTTGAAATCCCATGCTGGAAAGAAACAACCTCAGTTCAATGCACCCAGTTTGACCTAAGAGTCCGCCCGGCGTGATTTCAAATGCTGAGAAAATCATTGACAATCTATTGATTCAGTGGACAGTGCCTAGCAGACGGAGACAGGACAGAAAGGCCAAGCTGTGTTCGTTTTGGAAAATACTACGTCTGAGTGCACAGTAACACAAAGAAAATACGAGCGAATAAGCGCCACAATTTCCCCTACTTCCCAAGAGTTCCTTTGAGAGAATAGCTAAAAGTATGGCAGTGTTTAGGTTTGGTCGTGTAACAAATGACAAGTAGCCTGCTGCTTCTACTTTGAGTGTTACTTTCCTTTGGTGAATATGAATGCCTTTGTTACACTGTGTTGTGATTATGTTAAATTACTTCGATGTCAAGCCAAATGACAGCAGTTGGACCAAGATAACAGAGATGAGCAGATTTTGGTCCACGTCAAGCCCAACCCAAACATCAGTCCGTATCTTGTTTTTTTATAGTTAAACCAATATCTTTCCCAAGCCTCCTTAGATGCAAATATTTAGATTTTGCTAAGACGGCGTAAGCCAGCTGGAATACGCATGAGGATTTTGTTTCTCAGATCACATCTTTGGCAGAGCCTGTCCTATTATTTGCAAGTGATTAAAGAGGATTTGTGTTTCCAAGCATCCCCAACTTCTCTGCGTTACTGTGCAAACCATGTGGATGTCATCAACCACGTGCCTACAATGGTGACATGGCTTTACCTTGTCTTGTTTTGGTAGCGTGCCTGTACATAACCGTCGCCAGTGAAGCGCCATTTATTTTGCCATCTGTCTACGCACTGTTGTTCTGCAAGTCATCCTCCGTGGATGTCTTCTGGCAGCACTTCTGTCCCTCTGGATTTGACTTTTGGTCATTGTGTTGACAGTGACTCAGAAGGCGCTTTGGGTTTAGAGCTTCCAGAGAGAGACGCAGCTACAGTCATCCGATTGTAATTGCACTTCAAAACGAGTAAATGGATATACTTCAGCCTTGTTATGCAAATAAGTAATTGGACTCATTAAAACTTGAATAATGTTTAACCCTTTCTTGCACTCAATGGGAACAATCATGCTTTGGACTGAAGGATGGTTGGGAGGGCAGGAGGAAGTTTGGTGGTTGAGATGTGAAGGAGATCGCAGAGATAGCTGTTGATCATTTTGGCTCTCAGTCTGTTTTTCTGTAATGCACAATAAGTTGACAAAAAAAATAATCTTCAATTCACTGCACAACTGTGTTTCTAGACACGCTAATGTTGCTGAATGCTTGTTTTTCTTGCAGGTACGTTTCCCATTTTGGACACCACTGGTTTAGATGGACTCGAAAAGAAATTTGCTGCTTTCAGTTTCATCTCAAGTTCAGACAAAAATAACTCCTTCATTTTCATTAAGACCTAGTAATTATGTCTCCCATTCGATTGGCCAGTTTGTAGGGAAATTAGACAATCTCAAGAAAAGATTGCTCTCCTCTCCCTGTCTCCTAATTAATCTAAGTGAGGTCATGGTTTAATCAGCAGAAGAGTGGTGTAGCGCAAATAATATAGTGATACGACCACTCTCATTTTCAAAGTGTCTTGTCAGATACTGATTGCATGACTGAGCCATTGCTGCCTGTTTTTAGTATTTTTTTCTATATAAAGCATAAAACCATGGGTTGTTTTACAATGAATAGTTTTACAATCAAACTTGTGTTGATGGTCTCACATGCACACACACTCTTGACTCTGCAAAAGTATGTGCAGATTCATATGTGCTTATATAACTCACAGTATATACAGTGAAGCTAAAAAGTTATTCTGGCCCCTCACAACTTTCTACATTTCTGCATAGAAATGACTCAAAACACGAAGAAACCAAATTTAAATAATGAAACAGATTCATCATGCTTGTGTATTTATCCATTGAGAAAAAATTGACAGTATTACATATCTGTGAGGTGCAAAAGCAAGTGCACCTCTACAAGATTGCGAGTTAGTTTTAAGGCCAAATTAGAGCGCATCTATTCAGAAGTGTTTCCAGTCAGAGTCCTAGGTGTCGTTCTGTGCCTGGTTTGTGGAAGTGTATGATGGCACTGACAAAGGGCCGCTTAACTTGTTTTTGCTCACCAGGCTGTAAAGGGGTATTAAAAAGGAGTAAATTCAGTGATAACCCGCTGACAGGCTGCGTGGAACCCCTCTTGCCTTCACTGAGCTCATGACATTTTTGTAAATGCGCTGACAGGGCTGCACAGATAAAAAAGATGTTTCTTTAAGAAACTAATTAGCTTAGACAAGAAGGTGCTCGTTTACCCTATACATATACTAAACATCAATTCCTCTGTATCCACTTGTGACTGGGGATGCATTAGTTTGATAATTAATCTTACAGTGGACCTGATTAAAAGTCAGCTCTTGTCTCCCAAATGATTATGAGTTGTGAAACAGTTACGCTTGCCCTGATGGGAACGTTTCCGAGAGATAATTAGGAGAACAGAGGCCCCATCACTGGTACATCTGTGTTGATAGTTGAAACCCACATTTAGATATTTTGTCAGTCACACACTGAACGCTGACATTCTGCTGTACTGTATGTATTCATGGCTGTTCTTGGCGGTGCAGTAAAGGTGTCTGGATAACATTATATCGGCATGGATTTAATTCCTTCAGCTTCAGAAACTCGTGCAAGTTTGCCAACAAGATACTTTTACACCTGACTAACCTAGAATTTAGTACAAAACACGTGAAAACCCTTTCTAACCACGTAAGTAGGACCAGGGCCACAAACAACCTACAATTCCCAATCACCCGATCATCTGGTCAGGCTTCTTATTTTTTGCTTTTGTCTTGCCGTAAACATACACATCTTGAAGACGAGTTTTTCTGAAGTTTCTAAAAAGGTACAGGTACCATGGTCTGACCATCCATCCAAGGCTTTATCTATGCTGTCCTCAAGTAACTTTACCCTTCAGCGCTGCTCCTGCTTTGCATGTTTGTTTAATTTTGTGTTTTTTCTGTTAATTAATTCAAAATTGAAATTTAATCCTAGTCCCAGGACTGTATCTGGGGGCAGGTGTCATTGATGCTTTGGCTTTGTTGCTTTATGAAACTAGAGGCAGAGTTGTTTCACATTGTTCCTACTGCAATATAGCTCCTTTTGTTCTGTTCACTTAAAAGATACGTTAATTGTTAAGTCATTTACCGTCGGTACTGTCTGTAGTTCTTCTTCCATGGAACTTTAGGGTAATCCTTTCGGTAGCAGCAGCTTAGTTTCTTCTGGTGTTTGCAACCCAGTGGCCTCCAGCCTTGTCAGTCAGTTCCATCAATCTTGGTCAATCAGCGTGATTGAACCCCTGGTTCAGTCAATCAGCCTCTCAGGGGGAGGTTGTGATGTGGACAACATGCTGCTCGACACCTGGCTTCTTTGTGAAATGTTGCATATACAGTACATAGGCTGATCAGCCACAGCATTATGCCCACTGACAACAGAGGTAAATAACATTGACCATCTTGTTACAATTCACTGTTCTGCTGGGAAACTTTTGGACTTGGCATTCGTGTGGATGTTATTTAGACATGTACCACCCACCTGAACCAGACCACCCCATAGCAAAGGAACTCCTTGATGGCAGCTGCCATGCCCAGCAGGATGCAGCCTGACACAGACACACACACAAGAATGGTTTTGGAACAACCAAAAACACATGAATAACAGCACAAGGTGTTGACCTGGCCTCAAGAACCAAACTGATCAAGTATCTGTGGGATGCACTGGAACAAGCCTGATCTACAGAGGCCCCTCAACCCATAGGACCCAAAGGCCCCACTAAGAACATTCTGTTACCAGACACTGCAGGACCCTCAGAAGGCCCATGTCCAATCTCTGATGAGGGAGAATAATAATATTGAATAATATTAATATTTATACTGTATAATAAATATAACTTCCTCCGTTACAATGCTGTTACCGTTACTGTTACTGACAGTTAAATGTGGTGTGTTACTTGCGCTGTCAGCCAGCCACAATAGATGTGAAGGAGTTTTTTTCCCCCCCTTTGGGTGACCAAAGCTGGGCTATGGTGACTGACTCACTTATCAACTTCACAGAACTGTGGTTTTGGACACTTATACTCTGGCTTAACTTGTCAACACTAGAGGTTTCAAGTAGGATTAAACTGGAAATGATAGACTTTGAAGGTTCTTAGTCATCATGGTTATAATGTATCCAAAAAAAAATTAAATAAATAAATAAGCTGAAACAAGGGCAACTGGACTTTTAGCATTTCTTGATGATGTTTCATGTGAGTAGCTTCTTCACTTTTAAATGACTGGTGGGGAGTTTAAATATGTGGGTGTTGCTCATCAGAAGCTCACATGATAAGGGTATGTTAATGACCAGATACTTATTTGTAGTTGGAGGAAACAGTTTAATCTTTTTTTTCTGTCCCAATGAATTGTACTCTAAGAGGCTCCAGTCTCAATGTGTGAAACGTGGTGAAACTTCTTGGGTTCTTGGGTTTAGACTGTGTTGTAAATTGGTGGCAGTATCTCAGTTCACCTCCCCTGTTCAGAGAACAGTTTACCAATTTGACATGAAGGGCTTCCTTTGCTGCCCTTTCAAACCATCTGTCCTCTCTGGCTAAATGATTTTATATTTTCTTAAGGGAAAATCAATGGCAAGACATCGGAGGGTTGGCTTTTGGTATTGAGAAGTGATTTCTGGGAAATTCAGTGCAGAGGAAACATATATAGAATTTCCAGATGTTTTGCTAAATGTATTAACTTTATCTGGGCATCCTCTTACCTTATCACTGTGAGAGTCAGCCTATCCTCGAATCCCAAGCACCTAAAAACAGCTCATTGATAAACCTCATTAGGTCCAATGCACTATCCGGGACAATTTCCTATGGGAATCTAAATTATGTTGTGTCCCTCCCGATGAAGACATAAAGCCTAATGGAGATTGATGACCTGAAGATGGAGAATGAAGCGGAAAAATATGTTTTTAGGTTCTGTAAATAAAAAATAATAATAAAAAACATCTATGGAGAAGATCAAGAGACACAGGACATGTTACATATACAGTATGCAAGAGTGCACGTCTTCGCTTGGACGCAACAAAAAGAATTGCATTCAAAAAGAAAAATCCTGTTTGCCCTGCTCAAACACTGACATAACCTTTGTGGTAAATATTTGTATGCAGCAGTGGTGGCGCCTCTGTTTGGGTTCAGAAGGCTTCTGAATTCATTAAAACACACGGCCGCTAATTTGTCAGATGAAAAGAGAAAATACATTACTCACTTTGCATCTCAGCCTGAAAATAACCTCTAAAAAGGAACAATTAGGTCCAGATTCATTTTACATACTTTACACACGTTTGTGAAAGTGACCTGGTTTTGTGTTTCAGTCAGACGTGGATAAATTATTAATTATAGACAAGGAAGTCCAATTTATTTCCCCTGTTTTGAGGTGTACATACTGACAAAGAATAGATTATTTGCTAATGCAACTTTCATCCAGAGGCGCGAATAGATTTTCCGATGAGTGAAATTCGCCTGCACTTTTGACGTCTTCCAAATAACAGGAACGTAAAAGTGTCAGACAGTCACCATGGGCCACCGGGCTTTTTTTAGTATTTTTATTCTGCCCTTTCCACCTGTATGGATCCTGGCTGATTCATGATGGCTGCTTGGCTCATGACTCTGCTTGATGTAAGACGGGCTATTAGTATACACACGTTTCAAATGAAAGCAGGGAATCGATGTTCAAAACCCAGGGTTGCTTTGAGATGCTAATCAGTTTCCTAAGATCGTTCATTAGAATATCATTGCTATTCATTGAGAGATTTGAGGCACAAAAGAGGCTTTGAAAGACGATACCCATTATCAGATATCCCCTTCTTGCTACCTTGAAACTCAGATGATGTATTTCAGCTTTAAGGTCAATCCACCAGTTCTTTAATGTAATCCCTTATCCTTTATATAATCTATATTCTTTCCCAGCGTTCAAGATTATTCGCTTTTCAGCCTCGACCTTACAGTGGTATGAAAAATATTTTATTTCCTACAGAGATGTAGACATTTGAGTGTTTTCCAGACCAAAATTCTTAGAGTATAATTACAAAATTTTATTATAATAAATTAAAATGTAAAAAATGGTATGTGCAAAAGTTTGGGCACCCTTTTAATCACATTGATTTCAAGACCTGTAGGGATTTGTAGCTGACATGTTGCAGCCCAAAACTGCTTTGATTAGCTTGTGAGACCTTCAATTACAAAGACAAGTAAAACCAATCATGAAAAAGGCTATTTAACAGAGGCAATTGCTGGCTGTGCTTGTCCTATGCTCCTGGCAACATGGGGGCATTGAAACAACTCTCCACTGACCAAAAAACTAAGATAATTCATTATCATGAATTAGGAGAAGTGTACAAGAAATTATTAAGAAGGTTTGGGATGTCTATTTCCACAGTCAGAGATGTGGTTCAGAAATGGAAGGCCAGAAGAACAGTCATTGTGAAGGAAAGATGTGGTAGGCCAAAAAAAATACTGGAAAGACACAGACGAAGGATGGTTAGAATGGTCACAGACAAGCCACAGACCACCTCCAGAGAACTACAAGAACATCTGGCTACTGATGGTGTAGTTGTTCATCGTTCCACAATCCAGCGCACTTTGCACCAGGAAAAGCTCTTTGGAAGGCTGATGCACAAAAAGCCTTTCCTGAGTGTTCGTCACAAGAAGAGTCACATGAGGTATGCAAAAGCACATCTGGACAAGCCAGAAGCATTTTGGGAAAAAATACTGTGGTCAGATGAGACTAAGATGGAGTTATTTGGTCAGAACAAGAGGAGGTATGCATGGAGAAAAAAACACACTGAATTCCATGAGAAGAACTTATTGCCTACTGTGAAATATGGTGGAGGGTCCATCATGTTATGGGGCTGTGTGGCTAGCACAGGGACTGGAAACCTTGTTAAAGTTGAGGGCCACATGAATTCCTCTCAGTATCAGCAGATTCTTGACAAGAATGTTCAAGAATCTGTCACAAAGTTGAAGCTACGCCGGGGTTGGATTTTTCAGCAGGACAATGATCCCAAGCACTGTTCAAAATCCACCAAGGAATTCATGCAGAAGCACAAGTACAATCTTCTGGAATGGCCATCCCAGTCCCCAGACCTTAACATCATTGAAAATGTATGGATTGATTTGAAGCAGGCTGTTTACGCACGGAAGCCAAGAAACCTGACTGAACTAGAGGCGTTTTGTATGGAGGAATGGGCCAAAGTACCACCTTCCAGGCTTCAGGGACTTGTCAGAGGCTATAGGAGGCGTCTACAGGCTGTTCTTGCAGCAAAAGGAGGTTCTATTAAATATTAATGTAATTATTTCTTTGGGGTACCCAAATTTATGCACATGCCTATTTTTTGTTTAAATATTCATAAAAAAAAATCTGTTGGACCAATGAAAATGATTTCACTACTGAGATGTTTCTGTTTCCATAAGGTATAACATTTGTTAAAATAAAGTTGCTGCTTCAAAAGCTCAGCAAGTGACAAACTGATGCAATGATTTTCCTAAGGGATGTCCAAACTTTTTCATACCACTGTACATTATAAACATGGACAAAGATTTCAATGCACGGCCATGTGGTGCACAGAATCTTTTTCAATATACTCGCATGCCGGTGCACTCAAATTCTTGGCAGTGCCACTGCTATCGTCGCTTCTGCGGTGTAGGTTTAATTACTTTATTTAAAGCTCGGTATAGAAAGATGAATACCGGCGAATCTTACCTCTTTTTGTCTCAAGAAATGATGTGCTCTGCATGGTGTGGGGATCACGAATGGCAGCGGCTGTCGCGGAAGCTGGCGTCCTAATTGGTGTGCAAGGAAGTGGAAGGACGTAGAAGTCTGTCAGAGAGGATGGAGATCCACACTAAGCTAGTAACTAGACACTGCACTGACTCATTAGCCCACCGTCTGGTATTAAGAGGCCCGACAGGCTGGCGCGAATGTAACGCGTGTTCACTCACAGGGCAGATTAAAGGTTTCTGCGCTCTACAGAATTGTCTACATTTCTTCGTTAAAATGCCTCTTGCGTGTCTACTGATGTTAACGTTCATGAATCAGGAGAACGCTGCACAGCCATGGCGCACATGGTATGATGGCAAGGGTTAAGCCACCGGGCTCCAAAAAGAACATTTCTGTCTGTCTACAGTTTGCCAAACATCCTTGGACAAACCAAAAGACTATTGAGAAAGTGTTTTGTGGACATGTGGGACTAAAGTAAAATAATGTGGTTTAAATGAGAGGTTTCATATTTGGACAGTCCAATCCGGCATCTGAACTTTATTGTGTCCATGAAACACATGGGTGGTAATGTTGATGATGGATGAATGAATTACACCAGCAAATTCTTAAGGAAAATGTCCAGGTGTCCATCTGTCTGTACGGCAACAAACGAAAAAAGGGAAAAACAAAATTAATGTTTTGGAATAACCAAGTCCTGAAGAAAGCAGTTCATGTGAGGAAGCCCGTCGATATCTTTAACCTGATAACTTTCGTGACTGTAGACAACTGATCAGCAGTTACATGTATATCAGATACGGATAGCAATGGTTCATATAGTTTTGCAGCTCACAGGTATACACAACGATGAGTTTTCTTGAATAAATAAATTAGTTTAACTCTTTGTCCACTTCCAGGACTTGTGTCCTGGAAAATAAAATGAAAAATTATTTTAGGTCATTTAAAAAAAAAAAAAATGATTAAGCATCACTGTATATGTAAAAATCTGATAGAAAATCTTTTAAATTGCACTGTAAACCTGAATTTTAAATGGCTACCATTTAAAATGATTTAAACCTTATTTCTTAGAGATCGTCTATCATTCATCTTTTTGGCATTGAGGCCAAATACTACAAGACGACGCGAGATTTGCTATGGAGCCATAGAGAACCATTAATGTAGCAGCTGCAAAATCTAATCTGCTTTGTTACTGAGCCGAATACGAATGTATATTGCTTTGGGTTGCATTTTAAGTTTTCAAACACCACAATCTATAGAATAAAAAAAGAATATTATACGTGGTGACTGGGTCTTTCTTGGCGAAAAGCATCTGGGCCAGCTGTAGGTAACATCTACCTATTTTCTATTTATAACAATCCAGCAGACAATTAATCTTTAGTACTGATGGCTCAACTGGGAGAGTTTTTTTGTTTTTTGTAGTCTGTAGAAGAGCTCCAGCTGTGGATCTAGTGTTATTGTTTGTTGGTATAAATGAATGCGACAGTTACTTCCAGAAATAGGTGCCCCCCGAAAATAGTTCCTCTCACAAGTCATTAGTCAGACTCCCTTCAAGACGTTTCAGTTTGCCCAGACTCCCTTCCAGGCGTTTCAGTTTGCCCAGCACTTCAGTTTAGAACCACATACCTGCTAAACTAATGAGAGTCCCATCATCCTCAGCTGTACACTGGCATGGCAACATACTGAACGAAACTGGTGATCATGGCAACCATTTAAACCTAGGAAAATTCACCATGGCTGGCGCCTTGTAAAGAACAAATGCGTCACAACTGAACTTAAACAGTACTTGAGTGTTGCAAATGTGTTGTGTTAATTAGCTTCACAGATTATGCTCTTTATGTGCAAACAATTGAATCTGAGCCCGAGCCAGCCACTGTCGAAGAATACCCATCTGGAAATCAGTTGCCCGTGATTGCATTAGTGTAGGAAATAATGGATCTGTTAGAGGTCTAAGACTACAACCCTTCTCTCAGCAGGGTCTTGTTTTTGTCATAAATGTGCGTTTTGGCCAGTTCTGTAACTTGCATAATGAAAACGGAAGGAGTGATGTAAAGACATAAATCCTTTGTTGGGAAACGGGAGGCAGGAGGGATTGAGTAAGGCTTAACTAAGAGGTGAAGAAATGCCTGACAAGGAGTGGGGTATGGAAGTTATGGATCTCATGCTCTAATCACGTCATGGATAAATACGGACATGCACACACACACACACACTCGCTCATTCTCTCTCTCGCTCTCTCTCAGGGGTGCCATCAATATTCTTTATTGAGGAACCTCTCGGGCCAGCTTGCGTCTGGTCTTAATTACATGTATAGGGTGAAGGCTGGATCAGTCAGAGTGAAGAGGGCCGGAGAAAATAACTGCTGTCTGCCACAGCTTTAATTAGGACCAACACACACGTGCGGCGCGCACAAACACACGCGTGGATTAATTTGTGAGTCCGCTGATTGTGGCGTGACACTACGTTGTAAATCTCGTATCATTCTGCAAAGTGAATGATGGTAAATTGAAGGAATTGGGAGCAGTTAGACGGAGTCGTGCTGTGCCTTTTGGCCTCTAATTCCTACTTTTGGCCATGCTGCATTTTGTTGGTCGCACAGTGCTCGCCGCCGCTTGAAGCAACAGTTTGACACCTGCGTTCGATGGGGTGCGCGATACCACTCTTAAGGCTGTGCGCTCGTGATGAAGGTGCAGCCCAGCAATCAGTCAGCGTGGACGCGCTGAAAGACTGGATCCAGGCAGAAAGAGCTGGCATTTATTCAAACGTCACAGAAAGAAGATCAATGTGCCAAATGGATCCTATTCCCAATGATATATTTACATCCTGGACCTTATTTCTGGCATAAAATACGATCGTTAACTCACCCATATTACTTTGGTGTTATTTGGAGTCGTTTGTCAGATATTTAGATTCACATATATCCATATAGTGGGAGTGACTGAGGCAGCCTCTAAATAACGCATTATCTGCAACAACAAACTAACTCCAGACTCAACAGGTAATAGCATTAGCGTATCATAACAAAATATTGGTGAAATGAACAGATAATGTGTTATTTAGAGGCTGCGTTTCAGTGTCCCAGTCACTCCTACTATATGGATTTACGGTGAGCTAAATATGTGACGAAATACTCCAAATAACACCAAAGTTACATGGGTGAGTAAACGATAGTATTTTATGCCAGAAATAGGGTCCAGGTTGTAAAAACAGTAGTTCCCCTTTAACGTTTATACTAAATTAGCAAAAATAAATAAATAAATAACAATTTAAAGATGAGGTGTAAAGTGTATGTGAAGGTAATTAATGTGAAGCAAGAATTTTTAAACTGCTCTGAACACTCATTTATAGGCTTTTGGTTCCAGGGAAAGCATGTCTACAAAGTCTAACTGCAGCCTACTTGAGTGGTGTTATAGGAATTGAACGCACTCCAGCATCCAAATAATGGACGGTGTAATCATTTTCTGGTAGCGGAAGAACATTTTACTGGCTACATTACGGTTGTAATTTTCCTCACAGCAGATGTTTTTCCACTCCTGCCCGCATTGTAGCACATTTCCCGTCTGTACATTTATTAACAGGAGTACATATTGACGTTTTTTCATGTGGGCCTACGGCTCGTGATTGAAAGACTGAATCCTCTGTGATACCAAACCGAGACGTCCCGCTGTGGTATTCATCGATATTCGCTCTCTCAGGCCCTCTTCAGTTTTGCATTAGTGTCCGTCCCGGGCAGTCCAATTACAACTGGCCATCTTTAAGTACCAGAGGTCACGCCTGGTGTTAAAATTTGTCTCCACGTGCGTCCCCAACCAGCGCTTGAGATCCAATCTCAGTTTCATGCTCCGCGTGCCAATAAACATCCATGTAACTTGGGGCGCATTTGATATTTTATACAGCTGCTGTCTCTAATGGCCCACTGTTCCTGTTTTAAAGCAGCTGTTTATCGTGTGTGTGCCAGGATTTGGGAGGTGATACATATTTTGGAACAAGCTGTGAGGTCTCTGTGTCTCATTGAAAGCCCATGCGTTGTTACTAGTTATTTATTAGTTAGTTATTTAAGAGGCCAGAACAAAGCTCAGTTTATAACAGAACCGTTCAAGATCTTTGGTAAAATAGGTAAATAAAGATGCAGTTGATTATTGAGGGAATATGTAGCTTATGTAGCTCCACCTGGCTCCTTATGCATCCACATGATCACATTAATAATGCAGGTACGTCTTTTACTGATGCGGTAAAATTATATTAAATAATTTAATTTGTTAATTATTCTTCAGATTTATTGATTAATTAGCCTACCTACCCTTGTGTAGGTGGTCTTTAATGTGACCCAGGACACATTTTGTGTAAACGCTACCAAAGGAATGCGGTCCCAAACAGCCGCACAATACTATCGTTTGCGCCCTCACCACATTGTGGCTTTCACACCTGTATTTTAAAGGGGAACTACTGTTTTTCACAACTTGGCATAAAATACGATTGTTTACTCACCCATATAACTTTGGTGTTATTTGGAGTCGTTCATCAAATATTTAGATCCACATATAGCCATATAGTAGGAGTGACTGGGGCACCGAAACGCAACCTCTAAATAACACATTATCTGGCACGAAACATCTGTTATGATACACTAGTTCTATTCCCCGACTCCAAACAAGTTATATTGGTGAGCAAAACAATCGTATTTTGTACCAGATGTCCAGGATGTGAAATGCAGTAGTTCCCCTTTAAATAGGACGGCCACTCTTGATCAGACTGCCCGGGATGGTTGTTAATGCAAGGTCTGAACTGGGGCTAATTAGAGGTGAAATTCTTATTGAGATTTCAGGGATTGATTTCAGAAGTTGCTCTTGCCATTTAAAGGACGCTAAATTATAACAGTTAGGGTAACGTTTGCTTTCGGAACATCCATATTGGCAATGAAGGAATATTAACAAACAAAGGTGCCTGCAAATGCTGCCACTCAGTTGGCTTTTAGGGGATGGGCTTGAAGAGACAGAAGCTATAAACCTTTTTTCTGTATCGTTTTCCTATAAACATTATTTTTTTTTCATGCAAATGTGCACCAGTGAAGCTCGGTATAAAATTATTGATCCGGAAATCGACATTATAAAGCGCGTCCCCTTTAATGTCGATGTCCACCTCTTTAATGTTAATGCAATCCGAGTCAACTAGCGTTACTATGGAGTAGTTTCTTCCTGAAATTGTTGTACCGATGAAAACATGTACCATGCTGAGGTGCTGGCAGGTGAATCCTTTACCTTCAGACGGAGCCAGGTTTGGCAATTCTGGTGGTGGTGTTAAAATGTGATATCACAGAACATGTCAGGTTTTCTCGAAATCCGTCTTTCCTTTCCTTTCCAGTCCAGCCCTCTGACCTCCAGCAGGCTGTTTGGAGAGCTTCTTACATCAAATTTGCATTATTCACGACCACTTACTCTGACTCGCTCGAGGACTGCCCCCAGGTTCGCCTCCAGCCATCAGAATACTAATTAACACATAATGGACATTTTCTTACAGCACATCTTACCATGAGTAATGGTTGCACCTGGACATTTCAGAGTGCATTGCTGCCTTTTTTTCTTGAGAACTTATCACATGAATGGTCCCGTCTTCTTGTATTCACAGCCTCATAAGGGGAAATCTCCTGAAAGTTTCAACTTCACGGGATGTTTCACGGTCTTTCATTATGCCTTATGCAGCTTTTACACTTTCGGGTGACAAAAACTGTTATCACTCAGAGTGGCCAGCTACGTCATTGTGGAGTCACGGTTGATGCGTTGCTAAAGCGCTCATTGACATTGTTGGTGACGTTATCATTTTAACCAGGGGTGCCCCATACGTCAACCGTGAACCGACCAGTAGATTGCAAATGTAGAACAGGTAGATAGCGTGCATTCAGTTTAGCTGTTAATCTGAATGCTGCTAGACACTAGGTTGACATCAATACAGTGACGGATTGATTGATTTCAGTTTGTCGATTCAAATCCCTGGCGTCCACTGAAAATGTGTGGGAGCTTGATGCTCTTTCGTCATTAGAGTGGGGTTAGCATAGCATTAGCAGACATTAGCTTGCAAACCTGTTAGCCTCGTATCTTTCATACAGCATGGCCGATGTAACCACTTCCAGTGTTATAACCACAAGCTCACGAGTTTCATTTTTAAACAGCATATATTGGTTTTAATATGGGAGTCTGATCTGGAATGGGAATGGGAAGGACCTTCCTTAGTAGCAACGTCAGTGTTCCTATGAACAGAGAGAAGACTATCTCCACAACTGAATTTTATCAATATGTGTGTATATATCCTGGAGGGTATATAGTTAGTGTTTGTTGAACATTTTGCTTTACAAACATGTTGTTCAGTGGCTTGTTGATCAAACTGATGCATTACTAACGCCAACAACTTCTGCTTAAGCTTTCTAACATATTTCATGTTTCATTTTCTGCTGTTACATAGCAACAAGTAATGCCTCAAAACCTCTTGAGGACAGGCTTTCAACAGTTCAAATAATAGATAGATCCCAGAGGCATGACAGATAGCATATGAGAGATCTCACTGTGAGCCTAATACAAACCCTGAGTTTACCTTTTTCCACATTTACATTAATTCAGTGTTTTTCTCAACAGTTTGTTGAAATAATATTGGGTCAATCTAGGCTATGTCTGATAGATGCTGTACTATGTTATACATCACACGGGTGCATCCGGGAATTTTGGATTTAAAACATGTCTCATTATAGACTCTAGAAACAAACTAGGTCAAAGACACAATGTCAAGTAAATATGTTAAATAGATGCTGTACAATAGACTAATGTAGCAGGACTTAACTGTTATCAGAATATGAGTTTGGTAACACACTATTTGGATTTCATTATGTGTCATGTTTCAGTTGATTTTTTTCAGGTCGACCTCCTCTTAGGTTAGTGGCAGAAAATTTCATTTCAAGACCCACTATCAAGGGGCTCTAGTCCCTAACATGTTATAATGCATAATAACTGATATATGACGGCAGCTCCAAATGTTCCCTTTGCTTTAGTGCAAGGAAGAACAAGTCCATTATGAAACCTTTACATTAAAGAGCCAACCTTTTACAAAATATTTCATGAACAACCTGAAAATTCTTGAGAAAAATAAGTGCAGTTTCCGCACATTGCTGCCATCTACGGTTGAGTTCTGAGTCTCAGTGTTTTATGGCCACAACTCTTGACTAAAACAGTCACACTAGTGGAAAAATTAGGAATAGCAGCTACTTTGAAAAATGAATAAAAAATGAAAAACTGCATTTAATGTCTTCAGTGTAATTTCTGCACTTTACAAATCCATACCACAGGCCAGATTGGACCTTCTGATGGGCCGTTTTTGGTCCCCAGGCCATATGTTTGCCGCCTCTGATTTATTAGATTCACTTCATAGAACTGAGATAATGACAATCCTCCAAATGCTGTGACCACTTATATGATGATAATTTAGAGAATATGCTGTGAAGAAAAAGAAAACAGTCAGCAATCATTCAGTATGAACAGGGCTCATCTGTGCAACTTCATCTGTTGCACGTTTTATTTATAGTATACACTCGTTCGCCAGTTCATTAGACACACTAGTTAGAATTAAGACATTAAATTGTAGCCGTCTCGCACTATATCTTATCTTCATGAAGGCTGCGGTGTTTAGCTTTACTATGAAACCATTTTAGGCAGCGGACTAGACTAAACGACAGGAACGCTTTTGAACCACCACGTGTCTGACGCTGTTTCAACATAAACTGTTGTTATAGCGATCACGATGGGGGTCGTTTCGTGCAGGACATTTATATCAGAATGCATTCCTTTTCACTTGTATACCTAATAAACTGGCAAGTGTGTGTATGTTGTTTATTAGTCTTTAAATTGAAACATCTGCAGAACATTTTAAGCATTCGCCCATAGAAGAATTATTTGTTTTTGTGTAATGGAAGCATGTCTGTACCAAAAAATAAAAAATAAAAATGGACATTTAATGGTCTGTAAATGCAAAATGTCAACTGTTGTGACAAATGCTCACAATAAAGAAGTGGTTTTGTTTATGTTTTGGGGGATTAGAAGGTTAAGCATTGCCCCCCCCCCCCCCCCCCCCCCCCCAAAAAAAAAAAAAAACAATCGGAAAGGCATGCGACCAAAAAAACAGAAAGGAAAAAAAAGGCATCTAGGGATCTTTAAATCAACAGCAACTCAAGGCATACAGTTCATCTGTGCCACCTTTGGTATTATGACACAGCTGAGCACACAGGCCCCAATCTTTCCGCCCCCCTTCCCATGAACTCCTCCACCTCTTACCTGCTCAGGCTCTGTGTTCAGAGGCAGATAACAGGACCTAGTACTCAATGACCTCTGCAGGCCCAACCTGCAATTTAATACCTCTTCCTGAGGCATGAAAAAGATACAGAAAAACCAGGTACTAGGGATTTATTTTGCAACCTCACACAGACATATATTCTTCATTCACTGACTCATTTGACCCATGCGAGTGCATTAAACCGCGCTGTAAGCTCCCACGGCTGCAAACAAACCAAACCCTCACGAGATCGTATTCGAACTGTCTTAAAGTGGCGCGCTCAAATCAATCAGCGGGCGCTCTGTGCCCGTAGGTCGCCATTGAACTCTCACACATCGCTGTCCGTCAAATCTTTATTCGCCCGTCGGCACTTGAGCGTTCTCAGGATTTTGGCAGGGGGTTTTAATGGCTCTCTGAGAAACCAGCCAGCAGACACGAGTGGGGTCTCAGCTAGCAGGCTTGACATTTTACAGAGTCTTTCCAGTTCAAAGAGTGCCCTCCGGGGAAAATATCGGCACGGGCGCTCAGTTTGTTTCAGCTTTACAGGAGAATACCGCTGGGGGTTTGGAAATCTCAGACCTCCGTCGGGTAACTGGCTACATGCAAAAAAACAAACAAAAAAACATTGTTGTAGAAAGCACTATTCTAATTTTTTTGCTTAAATCAAAGCTCCAGTGCAATAGTGTGAAAATTCTGCATGAAGAATTTCCAAAATCCACATTTTTGCAAAAACTTTAAGTACACCGTGTCGCTGTATGTTAGATTAATCAATATCCGCAGTCAACATTGCAGTTGTTAGCTAACAATGTTTGCACTTCCTGCACGTTTTGGTTTGCTTCCTGCGTCGTTTTTTGCACATCCATGCACAATCTGTACTGCTCCGCTCGCTATTTAAAACCAGACTTTGTATAATTTAAATGTTTTTATTTGTCACTATATTCCTTGCAAACCCACAGCTTATTCCTCATGTGTCTGTGGTAACAAATCTGATTCTGATTGTGCAGAGTAAACAGCCGTTTGCTGTCTTTTAGCCAAATAAAACAGCGGCTCAGTGGATTAACTGGTCATTTTCCAATTCGAGCGCATGCACAACTTGAAAGATGGGTCAAACGCTTTAATTTTTTTTTTTCATATTTGAAATATTTTTCTTGCGTACATGCAGACTTGTAAGATTAAACAGGTGATAAATAAATCACAAACTATGTCTTTTTTATTATTATTATTTGCACCCAAACATTGTAGAAAACGGGAAAAAAGCACAAAATGCAAAGAGATTATGTTAATTTACAAAATATATATAGAAAAGCATGGACCTGGAATGCAGCATAAGGAATAGTCAAAAGACTGGTTAGCTATAGCAATAGTCTGTATTATTCACAACACCCGTAACAGAATATGTGTTTATTTGTGTTTAAATGTGGCATGACTGCACATTTACGTGACTGATAACTGAGAGACAGTATCTGTTCTGAGAATGTGACCGCCATCAACGCCGCTTCTTTGCATTTATACGTGCAAAAATGTGTGCTTCTGTTTCTGTGATTGTATCCCTCAATGTGCACCGTTCCCCATAAAGTTGGAATAATTTGGTTTTCACACACATTGTTTTTTTATTGCTTTTTTTTCCCAGTTTATACACATTTGTTATACGTTTGGAAGAGACTGATCAGTTTTGAGAAGGTATAAACTTTAAGAATAAATCACACTGTCACAATCATTTCACGGGAAGAGGTAAAAAATATTTTATTCCAACAGTGTGGTTTATACAGTATGTGTTTTCACTATAAACATGATTCAGAATTATAATTAGAAGTTTTGCATTCACTTTAAACTTCACTTACAGTTACAAAAACACTGTCAGCCAAATGCAGATAAATGATCAAAAGTAAACGCGCATTTGATCATGGACCTAAAAGTCCCTGTCTGAGTGGTGTGGAGAGCTGCATGTACTGTTCAGTGTGTCACAGCTGCTTGAAGTGGTTACATAACTGGAGTTAGTCCGTAAATATATATCAAACACAATGCATTTATTATGAGTCCATTATGTATTTAATGTAAATTCTTTACCTGGAAAGTGACCACAAGCCGCTGAATAGCATAAAGTATATTAAAGCGCAAGCAAATAATTCCATGTAAACACACTGCTTAAGTGCTTAAGTGAATGTTTACTTTCCCCCGCTGAAATCGAGTCATTTCTGATGCATTATTTACAGAGAGAACACAGGCTTTACACCTAAATCCACTTAATTACTGAATCACAAGAAAATCTGCTGGTGATTTTTAAATTTTTTAATGCTTTCACTGAAACTGATGGATTATCTGCTATTTACAAAATCCTTCCTAATCATTTTGGACCACGTCCCGATCGGGAAATGTGAGGTTTTTAACCCAGAGGTGGTTTGCGGGAGATATTTACAGATCGACTGAGGCATAACATGTAACACATGCTGGTATTTTTCCACATTCTCTACAGAAATGTTGTTGAACATTATGTTTTCGTCCTGGCTTTTGGATGTCAACGCCAGACAGAGTGTCACAGCGAGCCCGGGACGCATTGTGTTTATAAGTGAAAGTCCCTTCACACAAAAAAAGGCGGGTGCGCGCTCATGGCCACCCAAGCACAACTGATGTCCTCCCACGCTTAAACCCACCGGGACATAATCCAGCTGTGGGAGCTGAGGAGATGTTATCTGCTAAGTGTGTATGCGCGCGGCCAAAGGCACGCAACACTTGTTATTGTGTTTACCCTCCACCTGTCCACACTTCATCCCTCTTGTGCTGCATGTCATTAGCTCTGCCAAAAAAAAAAAAAAAAAGCCTTATAACAAGAAATGCAGGCGAGCAGGCTCACCCTCAGATGTCTGGGTTCTTGGGGGACAAGTTATACAATGGGTCTGAGTCACACCTTGGCAGAGTCAAGACATGGGTTTCAAACATTAGCATTTCTTCGCCCCGTGTGGCCTTTCTGGTTCTGTGAAAGAAACTTTTTTTCAAAGAGGAGTCTAGAGAGCACAAACTAAAGTTCTTAGTCGGGCAGGAGCGTTCGCCGTCAAACACTGAAGCGTGTGATCAACAGGAGTGTGTTGAAAAGCCCACTCTCTGAAGACACTTGGTCAAACTGCTGCAGTCGGGAAAGGAATACAAAAATCTTAAAAAAAACAAAACAATATACAGAGTTAGGCAGCAAGTCACCTAAGGCTCAAACTCAAAGAATATATGTACAACTTTATTTTTGGAGGGAAATAATGTACGTTTCATACAATCCAAGTAAAAAACAAAAGACTATATCACATATCTATGATGCATCAGTTGAGTCAATAAAGTAGTTCATTTGGTGCATCATGGCAAGAAATGGAGAAAATTGGGGAGTCCTTATCTCTACACCAATATGTTGACGTCCCGCACGCCTGTGTCATTTAGGTCATACCGTTCAGTGTTGTACTGCGTGCTGGCAGGTGACTTGGCGACAGGGCAGAGCAGGGTGCGGAAGTGCTTCCTGAAGGTGTCGGAGAGGCAGGCGTAGAGGATGGGGTTAGCGCAGCTCCACGAGTACGACAGCAGGACCACAAACTCAAAAGCCCTGGCGAAGGTCAAGACCAGACCGTTTTGAAACAGAGAGTAGAAGTTGAAAGCGTAAAACGGCAGCCAGCACACGCCGAACACCAGCACCACCCCTACCACCATTTTGGTGACCTGCCGCTCCAGCCGGTGGCTCTCGTGGTTGTGCTCCGAGGCTTTGAGTCTCTGGGAGCGCAGCGTGAACAGCAGCGCGGCGTACGACGCCGTCATGACCGTGAACGGCAAGGCGAAGCCCATGACGAAGGTGTAGGAAAGGATGCCCAGCCACCAGGCGTCCGAAACGAGGTCCGGTATGCACTGGCCTCGCTCGGCTGAGAAGTGAAGCGCCATGGGGAGTATGGTGAGGAGGGAGAACAACCACAGGAACGCGGAGATGATCTTGGCGCGGCGCGGCGTCCTCCAGCGGGCGAACCTGAGCGGCTTGGCCAGCGCCATGTAGCGATCGATGCTCATCGCGGTCAGGCAGAAGACGCTGGTGAACTGGTTGATGCCGTCCAGCACCATGACTGCCTTGCACGCCACGTCGCCGAGCGTCCACTGGTTCTGGAAGTTTTGGCTCGCAATGAAGGGGAGACCGACCATGAAGAGGCCGTCTGCCAGCGCCAGGTTGAAGATGTACACCGTCGTGGAGGACGACATTTTGTCCAATTTCAATATGGCAACGACGACGAGGGTGTTCCCAGCCAGCCCCAGGACGCAAACCACCAGGTACAGAACGGCCATGGTGATCCCAAAGCCGTTGAGACTTTCCTCGAAGTAAACATGGTCGTCCACGTAGGTCTGATTATAGTCTGTGTCGATTAAAACGGAGGCGTCCATTCTACGGCAACTTCAGGGATCGATCAAAAACAAAAGGAGGATAAAAATTATTAGAGGACACTCCGGGCAGTGGCAGCTCTGAGGGAGAAAATCGCTGCCTCTGTTTGAATTCCTCTGCAGTCAGCAGCCACCTCTTGAATCCCCGTCGTGGAAGTACTCAGAGGGGGATGAGTAAACAACTCAACCGAAAACCCTGAAAAATCAAACAGAATTTTCAGGATCAAGAAGAGGAAGACTTCGGAAACTCGTCAGCTCTCCCCCATCCAGTCAATCTTTGCTTCCTTTTATCTTCTGGGAAAAACCAAAAAAACAAAAACTGTAAAAGTTTATTTCTTTGTGGTGGAGACGGCACGCTTCCCGCCGATACCTGTGTGTACTCTCTCTCTCGCACACGGGCGTAAAACACATTCAGTGATGCACAGCTGCGTGGAAATGAGAAGCCACTCGGACGCTTGCCTGACCACTCTTTCTCCCTGGGAGCCCTTTTATATCTCTTCCTACCACAGCGCGGTGAGGAGCGAGTGGTGTGTCTGCCGCTGTGTGTGTGTGTTTGGGGGGGGGGGTTAATGCACACTCTTCACACACTATTCCAGAGTCTCCAGAGACGGTGATAAACTCCAGCTTGGCTCACGCCCCTTTCCGACTGCCCCCCCCCCCACCTCCAGTTCCTAAGCTGTGGTGGTGTTTCCAAGGTAAATCCTGGCCCCTTCTGTACAATACTTTTGTTTTCATAACTTTTTCTCTCCGGGCTTTCTTCTCTCTCCTCCGCTTCTGTTTACCACGCTTCCCCCCCGTCCCTCCTGCCATCAATTTTCACCACCCTTGGGTTCCCCTTCATTTCTGCTTTCAGTGCTCCTTCACAGTTCAGCGGGGGGTCACACAACTAAACCAAACCTAAAGTCACACAGATAATAACACTATCTCATCGCTCGGGCCACCCACCTTCACAGCCCAGACTCCGCCGGCAGGAAAGAGACGTCCCCTGTCTGTTTTGTCAGGGCTTTTGTTTTATTGCATTCGACTTGGGATGCCTTTTCTTTTCTTTTTCCTGCAATCTGCAACCCCTGCACCTTGTTTTTCTCGCTGCACAAAAACAGAGGTAAAAGATGACACGGAGAAGAAGAAGAAGAAGAAGAAGAAGAAGAAGGGAAATAGAGCTGGGGGCTGCTGAAGAGGAGAGAGAGAGAGAGAGAGAGACAAGTTGATGAGCGATGACCCCTGTCCTGTTGCCGCTCCGACACGCATAGCTGGAATACCCCAAGAACGTGCCCCCGGAAAATCATCCAGCATGTTCCTCCACCCACTGCGGGCGTCTCTCTTTTAAAACTGGCCAAATCTTCACTCCATCACTTTGAGCTTCATTCTGTGTCTTTATATCGTTTCAAAGGCACTTAATCTAGCAGCTTATCCATCACATGCCGCAAATTTCCTCAGGGATTTCTTGAGACATGCCATCTCTCTGGCATTTAGCTGGTTTCAATTAACTGGAGAAGAATGCCTTTGTAGTCGTAACTCCTGATTAGGTTGTTGCTTAACATCCCCCCCCAGGGACCAGCACCTCACGGCAAAATTCTCCAACTCAGCTCCAACCCCCCTCCACCTCCTCATAAAAACATCGCTTGAAACACTTTGTTTCACGGTGCTAAATTTGGAGAGGCTTCAGCTTCATATTTCACGGGCAGTATTTCACCGCGGTGTTGGGCAGACGTGCTGCCATCCATGTCCACGTGCCACAGAGGTGTCTGCAATACAAGGATGAACCGTGTGGCGTCAAAAGAGTGTCAGCTGTCACTTTGGAAACCTCAAGGCGTAGGGGCTACTTCACTATTTATTAGAGCTGCAGCTCGTAAGAAGAAATCCTTCCGTCTCTGGTTTTATTTTGCTCCAAGGACTTTCATTTCACTTCTCGTACTTGATCGTGTCAAGATCTGATTTTTACCTCCACTGTCAGACGACTAGAAGTTATTTCTACACTGTAGTCTGACTACTCTGTGTGGTCTGGAGTTTTCTAAGTCTGTAGTTATTTTTTAGAGCTCACTCGTTTTGTTGAAACTTCAGCAGTAGCAGTTTATTTTTCCGATCAACAGCCTGAAACAAAAATTTACACTTTTCCTGTACACAAAACAGTTTAATACTCTCACGCATTTCCGGTGAGACTGCGTGAAAGTATGTGCTGTTGTCCCCATACTGAAACAATTATCCTGTCTCTCTTTGACAGCAGCATTTCACTGCCCCTTTGAGTGTGCAGCGGAACAGCTATAAACACTTTTAGCTTCCAGGTTGGCGAAAATAACCTGAGTACTGGCGGGAGCGAGTACTCTGCAATGGTCAGGACAGTCTTTATCACACTTGACACTCCAGTGCTAATGGTGATGGCAGGTGAAGGCTCCAGCTCTTGTCTGGTGTTCGGCAAAAAGGATCAAAAGTTGAAATAAATTTTCACATCATTATGCTAAAGTACTCATGCGAATGTGCTCGCAATGTCCATGCCACTGCGCCATTTGACTGTAAAGGATATAAAAAGGTCCACCACCTTAGGTTTAAATATAAGCGTGCCCATGTTTTGCTGAAATTTCGTGATAAGCCAAAGCCCTGGACAAATAAAGAGTTTGACCTGATGATGGTTGTGGTGTTTGAGACGCCTGTTTATTAAAAGTCATCCATCTTAACCAAATCATTAAGGTTTGTCCTCTTGGGACTCTGATTCATTGAGTCGTTTGTTAAAGTTGTTTAACTTAAAAAACTAATGGTGCTAGGGGAAACATCAGGGAATCACAAAATCAATTAGGGTGTATCCTCAAGGGACATGGAGTATCTACACCAAATTTCACAATTGGGTACACAACATCATATTAAGAGTGACTGTGAGAACCAAATTTATAAACGGTCTGGAGGAGGTAATGTCTGGTGATCGCCCGTACAATTAGGGTTTACCTTCGGGGGACCTGGACTATCTGTGCCAAACTTCACAGTAGTCCTTCCAGTTTTATGTGAAGAGTTTAACTTTGAACCTTAACTATGAACAACTGATGGTGTGTGAGGAAACCTCCGGGTATAACCCTCACAATTAGGGTTTATCCTCTTTGGACAAGGACTGTCCCTTAAGGATAAACCCTAATAGTATATGAAGAATTTAACTTAGAACCAAATTCATGAAACAACTGACAGTGTTTGGGAAAACATCTGGGTATCACCCTAACAATTATGGTTTATCTTCTGGGGACCTGGACTATCCTATAGTGAATATGTCAAGAATGAAAGTTGAGCACAATTCATACTCTTGGTAACATCTCAGTCAGAAGTATTCATCCTCTGTACATAATTTTATGGCAATTTTATGTTTCAGTGTTTACCAAAGCTGTGGCATGGTGGCCGGACAGACCAGGGCTGTGCTGCTGATGTTGCTCAAAAATACCCAAATGAAACACAGGCGGCATGTGTAACTTGCATGCCAAAGTACAATTCCAGCAAAGCGTGAATCACGCAGTGTTCCTGTAGCTTTGACAAAATAGTTTCATAAGAAGGCATTTTCAGTAAAGGATGCTGTGTATGCGCCGAATAGTTTCAGCATACTTGGAAATCTGGAAATTCCACAGGTCTTAATAGCGTGTTTGTTGTTTGTGAGCTATTTTCAACTTCTTTTTGTTTTCCAGCAACACCAACTATGAACCCTGAGCCTCTCCTGTGTAATATAACTCTGAATCTCTGTAATTGCAGCACAGAAATATAAAATATTTAAGAGAATGCTGGTCTCTCAACAGCTGCGTTTCATTAACAAGACAGACAAAGCTTCCATAACGTAATCTAGATACATCTGAGGATGGGCCAATTATGTCCAGGATGACAAATGACCTGCTATTGTCTCTAATGGTTGTTGATTTCAACAATCATTTTAAAACAATGCAGTTCTTTCACCCATTAATTCCAGAAGATGTACGAGTGTTTGGAGGTATATTCCTGGTATTATCATGCAAATTGTCTCACGATATGCAGCTTGATGGGATATTTCCAATGCAGGTGTTTTGAAGCTGCATTAGCATAAAATTGTGGGGATCCAACACATCTGAAGTAAACATCAGTATTTGATGTCAGTTCCTCAGAATCAAAGCACGAGCGCTTCTTTCTTTGGCCGCCGTCTTTTGCACAGATGTTCAGTAAGCCTGCAAGGACGGAAACCGACTGAAGAGGCGGAAAAAGGCCCTCAAGAAGACAAAAATGCAATGGAGACATTGTGCACGATGTGTCTTGAGTGTTGAACTTGATGTTTTTACAGATATCAGAGAACTCTGTAAAACCCTTTGAGAATGGATATATGATTATATATAGGACTGATTTAACATCTGACTGAAGCAGAGGCTCTGTAAATTGTTCTTCTATAATCTTTGAACCGTTTTTGTGAGTGCTAGTATCAAAACATTAGAGAAATTAGTCTTTGTGTGGTAGTAATAGTGTCTAGCTTTGGGGCCTGGATATTGTGTTTGCATTTAATTCTATAAATCTGTATCTTTGTGATTGCATCTCTGGCCGTCTGCGCACAAAAACCGAAGAGTGACTCACGACTGAGCGACTATTTTTAGACTCCTTGTTTCTCTTAGTGATGTTAATGAAGGTCTTATGGACTAACAATGTGTCATGGCTGCCAAAAACTGCAAACAGTGCAGTCAGATATTTCAACTGCCTTTTATCTGCCTTTCTTTTTATAGTAAACATTTAAGCGTCACCTACACGAACACTGCTGTAACAATACAAATAGATGTTAGACAGAAGTGCTGCTTTAACAAACTGAGTGTCTCTAGCTGATGATATCCAGTATTGTTGAGCTCCCCCTTTTTATTTTTTACTTTCAGCCCCCAGCAGCTCTGTTGAAACAGTGACCGCAAATTGAAGACAGGATATTTTGCAAAGTATTCCTGGAAAAAACAGGATTAGCTAACTTTTTCTGGAAACACGATACCAATTATTTAAATACTTGAGCTCCTCCTTTGTCTGTCACATGAAGATAAACTCAGACAATATCCTTTTAATTACTGGTATGAGATAAGGTATTCCTTTATTTATCCCAGAGTTGTAAAGGAGCTGTTTTTAACTCATATGTGTCACAAGATCCGCGCAAGGTCAGGATCTCAACACTTGGAGACAGGGTGGAAATCTGTCCAATTAGTCAACATGTCAAAGGTCGACGTACCCAGGAATTCCCACTGAGAGAAGACTAACAGCAACAATCCTGGAAGCTTCTAGGAAGACAAAATTCCTCACCACCATCTACAAAATCTGTTTCCTGTTAAACTTTAAAGACCACACATGCACACATACACACCTTAAAGTAAAGAGGGAAGCATTTAGTTCATTTAATAATACCACCGTTTTAGACAGATACTCCATTACAAGTAAAAAAAGAAATAAATAAATCTGACAACATAAGCTTAGCTCAAATCAAATCAAATCAAATCAAATCAAATCATATCAATCAAATCAAATCAAATCATATCAAGCTTTAGTGCCCAGAGGGCAGTCAAAAACCCTTAGTACCAACCCTGGGATGGGAGCTAGTGCATAATCAAAGAAGACCAACAACATGTTTTTTCACTGTCACTCTCTTAGATCATAGTCATTTTTCCAGTGGCAATTCTTGGCTTGGCAAACCATAGACTGTATAAACACAGAAGGTGCAACAGCTCCTCAAAAGTGAAGCCAAAGTAAGTTCCCCCAGGTTTCCCCAGTGGATGGGACTAGGGCTAAACTAAAACACTAAAATGCACGTCAAATCATTTTTTTCAACTATGGTTTCTGTCATTTTAGGTTGTTAATATATTGTTGATGCATGTTCAAGTGGCATTTTTTTGGTCAAGTTTCATTTTAATTAGTTATTTTACACCATAGAAACAGAATGTGACAGAATGGCGACTACTAGTTGCAATGCGAAGTGTTCTGTAAAGCAGTCCAGTGGGACCGTGAAACACCTACAGTGTATATTCCATTTCTTTGTAACTGGTGGAGGTAGAGCAGAGCGCAGTATCAATTACATGAAAAAGTGAGTGAGCCTGGTGGAAGTGTGGTTGGGTCATTAATATTTATGGCATGGCTCCACTCTCGGACCATACAGCGCTGACTCTGGCTCCAGAGTTGGAAGATGGCGCTGCCTGTATCCCCAGGAAAATAGATTCAGTTTCGTCAATGCAAGGAAGAGTGGGGACGCGTTGTGCATGTTTATACAGTTTGTGCTCCACACTAGCAAAAACTGCTATAAGTTCTATAGAAGTGGGCCCCTAGGCGTGGTTGTGGAGTATTGTTCTGGCACTCTAGGGACTGCATAGGTCTATGGGGGTTTGGGGTTGTTATTGCAATATACACTCACCGGCCACTTTATTAGGTACACCATGCTAGTAACGGGTTGGACCCCCTTTTGCCTTCAGAACTGCCTCAATTCTTCGTGGCATAGATTCAACAAGGTGCTGGAAGCATTCCTCAGAGAGTTTGGTCCATATTGACATGATGGCATCACACAGTTGGTGCAGATTTGTCGGCTGCACATCCATGATGCGAATCTCCCGTTCCACCACATCCCAAAGATGCTCTATTGGATTGAGATCTGGTGACTGTGGAGGCCATTTGAGTACAGTGAACTCATTGGGGCGACTGTGGCTCAGTAGGTAGAGCGGGTTGTCCACGAACCAGAGGGTTAGCGGTTCGATCCCCGGAATGTGCCACATGTCGAAGTGTCCTTGAGCAAGACACTGAACCCCCAGTTGCTCCCAGTGCGTGGCACTGGTGTGTGAATGTGCGCGTGCTTGTGTGAGTGAATGGGTAGATGTGTCTCTGACTGTAAAAGCGCTTTGAGTACCAATAGGTAGAAAAGCGCTATATAAAAGCAAGGCCATTTACCATTTACCATTGTCATGTTCAAGAAACCAGTCTGAGATGATTCCAGCTTTATGACATGGCGCCTTATCCTGCTGAAAGTAGCCATCAGAAGTTGGGTACATTGTGGTCATAAAGGGATGGACATGGTCAGCAACAATACTCAGGTAGGCTGTGGCGTTGCAACGATGCTCAATTGGTACCAAGGGGCCCAAAGAGTGCCAAGAAAATATTCCCCACACCATTACACCACCACCACCAGCCTGAACCGTTGATACAAGGCAGGATGGATCCATGCTTTCTTATTTTTATTTTTTATTTTTTTTATTTATTTATTTGCACCATATAAAAAAAAGTAATAAAGAACAGAGAGAAAAAACAAGAATAGTAAGTGCGGGAGAGGTGAAAAAACCCTGTATGGGTTTATAAAAAAACCTCCCCAAAAATAAACAGAGAATCAAAAAAACAACAACGCAACAACAACATATCAGCAAGAAATGAAACATAACATTATATATATATATAATTATAAAATATGGTTATGAATATGCATAAGTGAAAATAATCAATTAGAACCCCTAAAAAATTCATGTTGTTGACGCCAAATTCTGACCCTACCATCCGAATGTCGCGGCAGAAATCGAGACTCATCAGACCAGGCAACGTTTTTCCAATCTTCTATTGTCCAATTTCGATGAGCTTGTGCAAATTGTAGCCTCAGTTTCCTGTTCTTAGCTGAAAGGAGTGGCACCCGGCGTGGTCTTCTGCTGCTGTAGCCCATCTGCCTCAAAGTTCGACGTACTGTGCGTTCAGAGATGCTCTTCTGCCTACCTTGGTTGTAACTGGTGGTTATTTGAGTCACTGTTGCCTTTCTATCAGCTCAAACCAGTCTGGCCATTCTCCTCTGACCTCTGGCATCAACAAGGCATTTCCGCCCACAAAACTGCCGCTCACTGGATATTTTTTCTTTTTCAGACCATTCTCTGTAAACCCTAGAGATGGTTGTGCGTGAAAATCCCAGTAGATCAGCAGTTTCTGAAATACTCAGACCAGCCCTTCTGGCACCAACAACCATGCCACGTTCAAAGTCACTCAAATCACCTTTCTTCCCCATACTGATGCTCGGTTTGAACTGCAGGAGATTGTCTTGACCATGTCTACATGCCTAAATGCACTGAGTTGCCGCCATGTGATTGGCTGATTAGAAATTAAGTGTTAACGAGCAGTTGGACAGGTGTACCTAATAAAGTGGCCGTTGAGTGTATGTCAAAAGGTAGCCATGTAGGGGCCTCCTCTCCAAGAATAAGAATAAGAAAAACCTTTATAAGTCCTGCAATGGGGACATTGCAGATTTCTCATTGTTCTTTTAAGGGGGCCCAAGAACAATTGCATGGTTTTCCTATCCTGATGTTACGGCCATAGTGTCACTATAGTCTGTGCTTCAACAGAGGTGAACCAATGACATGTGTCATTGATAAGTGCCATCAGGGTTTGTGTAATTAGGCTTATGGCCAGAAGGGGGAGATTACATTAAACAGCAGCTTTAAAGTTCATTCATTCATCCATCTTCCCTTAACCGCTTGTCCTGTGATGGGTGATGGAGCCTATCCCAGCAGTCATCGGGTGAGAGATGGGTTACACCCTAGACAGGACACAGATGCAGACATAGGAGAACATGCAAACTCCACAAAGAAGGACCCCTGTCAGCCTGGAATGAATGATTAGGTTTAGAGAAAGTATTCAATTAGACACATTTATTTATTTTCCCAAGCAACAAACAAGCAACTTGAGTCTTTATTTGATACTACTGTTTTATTTTATTAGTTTATTTCTGATTTAGTTTACGTATTAATTTTAATTCCATTTACCTACGAATGAATGAAAGCTGCCTCACCTCAGCACAGACAGTGTAAGGCCGCCCCTGCCGCTGTCTAGGTCAGTGGCCAATAGGGTGTGAGCAGGGGCGGGGCTTATACTGTCATAGACACGTGTACCGGGAAGTAGGAAGTAAATACAGTGGAGTCCAAGTGCTGCTGGAAATAAGTGAGTAACCTTAAATTAACATCAAAAAGTACCGATAAAATGAACTTAGGATCAATTTAAACTCCGCCGAATTTATGCACGTTGTTTAATGATACCACAAGTAGCATTTGAGTGCAATACGTCGTTCGTATTTTATAATATAGGGCCATAAAGTTAAAGTTAGCGTGTTTGCTGTAATTTACTTCAGTAGTGTGTTTTTTATACCTCGAAGATACACGAAGAGCACTAATAACACTCCACGGAACATTAACGAAGCCTCATTAAAGCGGTTTATGCACCGGGCTTCGACATCATGGTATTAAACTTGTAAAAGTCCAGTGTCTGTGTAAACGTACATGCTGTCATTCAAAGTCAAACACAACCTCTGAGCATCCAGTGAATACATTAAACCCTGCGTTCAAAGACGATTCCAAATGAATATTAGTCTAAGACGTGTTTACCACATGAAGTTGCTTTTACATTTATATAAAAGCTGCTGCGTGGTAAATATTCCCATTGCATGTTTCTGTAATGTTTGTTGCTCATAAAAGACTCATTTGATGTTGACATGAAAGCCTACAGATTATGGTGGTAAGTATTTTTCCAGAGGTCATATCTCATATTTGTTGCATGCGAATGTGTAGGGCTGTGAACTGAAGCTGCTTTAAAGAGAGGCATGTAACTCGACATGAGGAATTAGACTTCATTCTGCTTACACATACCCTTTCATAAAAGGACCTTTACTCATTTTGATACGGTTGCTTCTTCTTTACAGATTTATATCTTTTCGCTTATGATCACAAGTTTTTGCTATTGATATTGTGCTACTGCCAACCTAATGTTTCATTATATGCTATTATAATTATATTCCCAAAAGGTCACATAGTGTTAACGCGAAACACATCCCACTTGACAAACGCAGCGCTCAGTAGCAGAGATCATTCCGTGACTGTCAAACCTGACGGCCAAACCCCAACAGGTCTGTAAACGTGAACGTCCAGGATGTTAAAATCCAGAGCAAACAGGATTTGACGCTCTTTTGCTCCATTGTGTGCTGACACAACAGTATGGGCGTGAGTCTGGCTTACGCTGCGAAAGGCTTAAAGGCGCATGCATTGATTCAGTCAGCTTAAGTACGTTTACCCTTGTTTATGCATCTCTTGTTTGTTCATTTGTCTGTGTTGTTGGTACTTGGACATCAGACGCACAAACTTTGATCAATAATACCAGCTCCTAGATGAGGACAGCGTCTGTAATTTTTCCTCCTGTGGGTACTTAAATACTAGAAAGGTGCTGAAAGCTTTTAATCCAAGATGTAACACTTTCTACCAGGGCAAAAACAGTATCCTCTGCCACTTCTTTTAATATAATGTAAATGTGCCATTGGATTATCTTGAGTGTGCCTGCGTGTTCTTGCTTCAGGTCTGGCAGCATGATCGAAGGCTACAGTCCTGTGACTCAGGCTCTGCTGGGGACCCTGTTCACCTGGGGCCTGACCGCCGCCGGAGCCGCCCTGGTGTTCGTCTTCTCCAGCCGACAGGTAGAGCTCCAGACGCTGTTTGAGAGGATTGTTTAATGAGCAAATCTGTACCGCTCCCGTGTCTGTACGGTAAATACGCGTCTCGAGCACGGTAAGCTTAGATTAACATAAAGACTGGCTGCGGAAGAAACAAGCGTTTGGGCTTAGATCAGAGGTAACAAAATCTTCCCGCCGAAGCCTCCAAAGCGTTCTAATTAGCATGTTGTATCTCGTTTGTTTAATCCCAACAAAACCTGAAGTGGAGAAAAACATGAGCAGCGGTGGATTTTGCGGCGCAATATGTGCAAACAGTGGAATCATTTGAATTTCCAGTTTTCCGATTTATTTTTACACGTTGCTTATTTGACGGATTAGCGAATAGCCTCAACGCATCCTCGCTCTATACAAAGTATTCACAACAGAGCCGACAGAGAAATCCATTATACTGTATAAGTGAAAAAAAAGCATCAGCCAGGCTAGCTGTTTTCACCTACTCATCTTAATGCTAAGCTAATCATCTCATGGCTATATCCCCTATGTGGCACCATGCAAATTATATAGATATCAGTCATCTCATCTAAGCCATCTAAGCCTTTAGACTGTCATTTTAAATGTGGATGTTCTTTGCAGCATTAGTCCGATATATCACTGATAATCAGTTCCCATATGAGAACAACAAGAAGTCACAGGAAGGTTTACTTACTTTCAAATGTCTCTAGTCGTGTAGTTGCTTTCGCAAACAGACAAGGACTCCCAGTGTGCCGGCTTGAGACTGCACATCACTTGAAATCATTCTATTGACAGACTGGCTTTGCTACTGAACTGTGCATACTTATCATGCAGCCCCTGACTCCTGGGATGTGTTGCTATTTTGCCAGTTAACTCAACTCAAAGTGAGGGGTTTTACCAAAGGGTTAGCTCTTACACCGTCACTCTGGGTTTAAGGGCATTTATTTGACTGACATGAGCGCAAACTCTCTTCTTGTCTGCTCTTTTTTTCAGAAACGCATCTTGGATGGAAGTTTAGGCTTTGCAGCTGGGGTGAGTCAGATATCTGTTTTTTTTTCTTTTCTTTTTTTTTCCACGGCGACAGGCTGAATTCCTTTTCAGATGGAGACAAAGTGTGACACTTCCAGCTGCCACGTTATTTCATGAAAGTTTGAGATAAATGTTCCCCCGAAGCAGACCTTGACCTATCATGCCAGTAGAGGCATTGTGCTGCAATTGAAAATACATCCCTTAAACCTCACTGTCTGACTCTTACAATAACAGTCTTGGATCTTCTGCGAGGAAGCGGCTCAAATGTCTCAAAGCAGCTAAACAGAACTAACATGGAGGTGTGAAGTTACAGAGGGATGACTATTCAAATGAGAAATGTCCCGAGTGTTGGTCTGATGTATTTTTGCTTCTTCTCCTTGCCATCCAGTCTTGTGGGTACAGTCTGTGCTCGGTGCTGAAGGGTGACCTGATGAGCCCTAGTTTGTGTTCCAGGGGGTTGTAGGAATCAGATAATAGATGCTGATCAGTGCGAGTGGGTTTTCTATATAGTGTCTTCTTCCACACGCACAAGACAGTCCTCTAACTATCTCTACATTGCATTTCATTGCATACTTCTTGTGAACAGGACTCTAAAGTCTCTTACCCAGCATGCAAACTGGCATATTTACATAACTGCTCCCATTGATTACATCAACACATTTTTGGAGCTCTAGTTTTAAAGGGGAACTACTGTTTTTACAACCTGGACTTTATTTTTGGCATAAAATATGATCGTTTACTCACCCATATAACTTTTGTGTAACTTGCAGTCCTTTGGGAGGTATTACGGCCGCGTATAACCCATATAGTGGAAGTGACTGGGGCACTGCAACGCAGCCTCTAAATAACGCAAATATTATTACAGACCCCGGATGATGATAACAAGTAACAAAATATTGGTGAAATGAACGAGTTTCGCGGCAGATAATGCGTTATTTAGAGGCTGCGTTTTGGTTCCCCAGTCACTCAGTCAGTTATATAGGTGAGTAAACGATCATATTTTATGCCAGAATTAAGGTCCACGTTGTAAAAAACAGAAGGTTCTCTTTAATATTCATGGAGGCATGGACAAAGACATTAGACCTATTAGCGAAGCTCATGTTGCTTGCACTGCAAGCTGCAAACAAACTTTCCTTTTAGCTCTGTTTTGGTCTGCTCCATCTGTGAAAAATATCTGTCTGAGTGTTTCATCATGGTCTCCGGTGTGTCGCCAACTTTGTTTATCTGCTGTTTATTGCATTGAAAGTAGTCTAATTGGGTTTTATCGACGCCAAAGTGCTCAAAAAGCATAATTGTAGCATCTGGACCTTGATAACTGTAAGACCGAAAGAAAATGCTGAAATATATTGAAAGGTCGCATACTTTTGTATGGGTTATTCACTATACACTGCTGCTGTCACATAAATAACGTCATTCATTTCTGATAATTGAGCTTTAAATATAACAAAGCCTCTTCACGACTGACTGCGTCCACAAACACCTCGAAAAAACGAGTCACGAACAAACACCATCACAAACGATACACATTAAATTACTTCTCCGTGTGTAGATATGCAGAGACTTCGCTACCAATAGCGTCAAAACATGGACAAAGTTATTATTGTAGGCAAGGCTCGGCCTTATTAAAGCTATGGGCCAATGAACAGCTTAATTAAGTGTTCCTGCTAGAACGGTTAAGTTGCTGATCGAACTGGTGTACACCTTTTAAACAGCAAAGAACTCTGCAGCAAGTAGCAGTATTTGCTTAGTAGAGTTACATCATTTTTATATGCACACATCAAGAAGCACCATCAAACTTTAGTTGATTTTGCAGTTTGTTTAATCGAAGCATGTGTTTTTAGGCCTCATGTACGCGTGTTTTTCGTTAAAACCTAGATGTCTCTTGTGTTTTGGCCTGTGTTCCACATGCAAACACAGTTAGTAAGATCACTTAGAAACTGACATTGTTGGAGAAGTGCCAGCAGGGTTAAGACATTCAAAGACTCTTTGACGTGTTTACATGAGGCAATTCTGAGCAATCGCACACAAACCCACAAATAATCCTTGTGCTAACCTTGCTCATTTAAGGAGCTGTTTACAGCATTCACACATAAAGATAAAGTTACTCCTCCAATGTTGCGGAACAGGATGGTTCAGAATGTGCAAGGAGAGATCAGTGCACAAGGTCGTAGCCCAGCAGAATGGGTAATAGACTTAGCTTTAGGGTTATACCGCCATATGTTGGCTTTTGCATGCTCTTGACTGCACTTCAGTGATGTTTTCACATGGACGGAACAGTGTTTGTCTGGACTGGATCTGTTTTTGAGACCATTTTATTGTGCGCGAGCGAGGCATTAGACAGCTTCCGTGCGCGTTTTTAAGAAAAATTACTGCCGCGTCCCCGTGGAAGGGATCTTCCGTTTTAATCCCGGTGAAACATAATTGCGGCTCCGTGCTTTTTGATAATTGCAGCCTCGGATAAGTGAACCGTCGATAATATCAATGCCAATGATTAGGCTCTGGCCGCGCTTTCTTGAGAAAGAAAATGGCAGGAAGCACATCTAATCTCAGCCCTCTCTTACATTATCTCAATTTCGTTCTCAACAGCTGCTCAATTTCATCTCAGGCTATACCGCTGCTCTTATACATTTTAATGAAATCGCATATGTATGGGGGTAGTCGAGTGTTTCTGTCACGCATTTGCCTTTTTCTTTTCAAATTTAGTTTTGTGCATTTCGCTGAAATATATTTTTCATCAACTTGGCCACTCAGCATGAATGCCATGAATTATTGATTGGCCGTGTCTCCCCAACTTTACAGCCGCTTGTTGGCATAATATGCTTTTTCAGTAATTTAATTGAATGTAAAGTCAATTTTTTATACTGTTACTTGCGTATTATGTATAAGGCTTTTGGCCCGCATCGTCCTGGTGACAGTCGCAGTTGGCATTGCTGTGAAAATGCAGCTCTAATAGAAATACTTTTCCACATTTTCGTTGAATTATTGCGCCATCTTTTCCGCGATTTGGAGCTCCATTACCGCGTTTGACTTTTCAGGCACTGAAATACAAAATTGGTTCTGCAACAGCTTGCGTAAGAAAGGGAAATGTGCGCCTAGTTGTATGTGAATTGAGAGAGACTAAGTGGCGCCAGTGGCAGTCAAGTGGCCAACTTCAGGTTTTGTGGTTGTTGAATATTCTGTTTGTGCCAGGAGGCAGGATTGCTGTTGCCTTCGCCATTTGTATTTGACAATCACTATTGGCCATATCACCTTCTGAGAAGAAGAAGAAATAAAACTGAGGAGGTTGAGCGCAGATGGATAGGGGATGGGACTAGAGTGGTTTTCCCCTTTATGCCATTTTCAAAGAAGAACAGCCTGACCAGCTTTGGGATTGCTTTTTGGCTCCAGATGGAGAGTGAAAAAGGTCAAAGAGATAGGAGCCAGTTTATAGAAGGGGGGCAGATATAGTGGGAGGGAATGATACACATCGCTAAGTGATTGTAGTTTCATTCAGCCTTGAATAATGGCCAGCAGAAGCAGGAATGCCTTTTATTCTTCTTTAAATCATTTTCTTTATCTTCTGCTCAATAATTTTCCTCTTTTCATGCTGAAGATGATACTGACTGTAGCTGTCTGTGTCTGTCCTATGAATTAAACACATACATCTCAAAGCTTAAGTGTTTTATTCAGCGCTGTTTTTTCAGTATGAAAGCGAGGCTTTAATTGTAAATTCATTGTCATGTACTACCTCTCTCATGTTGCAGAGATTCTAATGATGGTCTCAGACTAAAGCTTGTTATACTTCTGTTCCGAATCCAAGCTGATCTGACATTGTATATGTATTGCATGTATTGTATTGTAAAATAGTTTGTGCGTGTATTTCAAATGATGGCTACTTAAAAGTAGAACTGAGCTACAGTCACTTTTCCCAATATTACTGAAATGCAGAAAGAACCGATAATGTCAGAGTAGACTGTATACAACCGTTCCTGTCTTTGTCAGCACAATCAGAAATGTATTGTAGATAAGTCCTTTCAGCCTTTTACATTCACTGCAGCATCTTGTTACATTGCTAGGAAGCCACACATCAGCCTAAGGTGTAGGGTACATGGCCAGATACAAAGATATGAATTATGCTTTAGTGTGTCTGCGGCACTTGTTATGAAGCTTTAGAAGCTTTGTAAGACGGATTTTAGGATCATCTTAGCTATAAGTGGTTTTTTTTTTAGGAAACATTGCAATAGTAGTTGATATTCTAAAGAACTCCACGTGAGCATGCTTGTGAACAAATCACAGTGCCATAATAAAATCTATAAATAGCCTCAGTTCTGTCAGAAGAGTCTGGTAGCACTCATTGGGATTTTAGCATAAGATGTCTTTCAACAGATACAGAAAAGAAAAAAAAAATACAATTGGATAGTCTAACAACCAATCAGAGCAACAAAGTATGTGACGTTCATCCTTTGAAGTTACTTAGCTGCCAATATCTTTTGCAACTAATGTAAGAGGGGAATCTAAACAGCTCGTTTCTCCAACGGCAGCCATATTGTTCTTAACAAATCCAACTCCACAGCAATCAGATGATGTGTATGACTATGCCACTGTTAGTCTTCTGTCCATCACCGCTTAAAGCCTCTCTAAAATATCCGATTGGGCTGGTAGATCTTTGCCAGAGCGTGCTCAGTTTCCAGTGGAGGTGTCCCAGACCAAACTCCCACCACTAAAGAAAAGCCCGAGAAGTTGGAATCCCAACTAGCATAGGCTCTATGGACGTTACATCAGAGCACTAAAGGTTTTGCATGAAGTTTATTGGGAATGGAATATAGTAAGGCAGTAGTAAGTTGTGTATCATTGACTCAATAGAAGACATTTATTTCAGGAATCATAATAATAATTTTGATTCACTCAAGAATCACAATATGCCCCACTCGCCCAAAAAGATCTCCTCCTGCTTTACAACTCTCCTGATAACCCAACACACCCTTTTTGGTTGTTCAAAAAGCATAGCAAACTCCAGCTTCACGTCCATGTGTCCTCACTCTGACTTGTCAGCATACTCCAACAGTTTATTAGTGTATTTCTGCATTTCTTTGTATATGTTTGTGCGTATACAGATTTGCCAACCCAGTGAAACCGACTCAGGACCTTGTTACGTCTTTCATAGACACACTTATCTGATGCAGCTACAGTCTGGGATTTGCACTGGCTTTGTGTTTTGCCTGTCACAACTCGGTGGCAGATTGTGCTCTCAACTTGAAACACAAAATACATATTTCCCCGCAGGACAGTCATGCTCGGGTCCTGCACAATACTTTTAAGTCTGACAAGAAAAATAAATAGTGTGTGCAAGGCTCAGAGGGTGTTCGAAGACCTGCATGTGTCATGCTTTTCTGCGATCTCGTGATTCAGATGCCATTCTGTTCCAATGCATTGCATCTGCTGTCCCCCCAACTCACATGCCCGGAATCCAACACATGCAAACGCACACGCAGACAGATTTAGATACAGATGGACACACTCATGCGCGCACAAAATACAGTCGTTGTCCCTGCGGACTATCGCATCATTCTGTCTCAGACCTCGGCGTCTCTCTCCTGAGATTGTTGGTGAAGGATCATAACAACTTACTATTATGTCTTTGTTTCTATGTCTCTCTCTTTATTCTTTCAGCCCCTCTTCTCTAGGTCTGTTTAGGAATGGACGCTGTTTATTCTCAGGCAGAAAGCAGCAACAGCAAATGGCGTTAATGGACTTCATTTAAGCCCTAACCTCTGTTTCTTTACATTAGTCACCAGAACAATTTCAATAAATGTCGTTTTTCTGTTCAAGGATAAGTTGTTATAACAACAGAAATTTCAATCTATCAAAGGGACTCCAGCTGAGTCTCATAAAGTACGTTCATGGACTGATCATTTTCATTGGCTAGTTTGTTTTCACTGCTGTGTAAGAACGTCACACCACCTGCTCCACTGGAACCAACTGCGGCCAGTGATCATGATTCGAGAAGTATTACTTCATCTCCAAATGGTACAAGCTATTGTTAGCTAGTTGTTCCCAGTAGATGAACAGAAATTTGTATGAGTAATTGCAATTAATGTACTCACATTATGTTAGCGTCCAGCAAACGTCCAGCAAGGAATAGCCCCGTTAAAGGAAATATGTGTTAGCTTTCACTCAGTCACTTGCTTATTTTATATACTCTAATCTTCCCAATGAACTCGTGCCTGAGAATATTTATTTTCTTTGACACCTGAATTCATCCAAGGCGATAAATTCAGAGAACCCAAGTTACATTAGTAACATTGATGCTGTGCCATATTCCTAGATGATGTTGGCTACCCTGTCTCCATCACTGCAGCTGTTCGCTTCCTTCTTCTTCAAACAAAGATCTAATTAAATGGTCCTATTCCAAGATTTGTTAAATTGAAATGGCCTACCACAGCAGCAAAACGGCCATGTACAAGAATCTCACAACATCCCGGGGCTTTCCGATCTTAAATTGACAAGACTGGAGCATAAATATTCAGACTGTTATATGTTTAGTCTGATTGTTGGTAGGTAGCTGCTGCCTGGGAGTCATTTTTGTGTCCTTGTCTTTTATTTCAGACAAGAACTCAGTGAAGACTCGTAGTTCTAGTTATTTTCAGTGTTAAGATCACCACTCATCTAAAAATACCTGATCTCCTCAAAATACAGATAGAAGTAAACCATCATTACATCAACACTTTTCGGGAAGACTTGAAGTAATTTCATATATGTTTAAAACATCTTGTGCTATAGCTTTTAACAATATTTTCACGTTTACTCTTGCCTTACTGAGATTAGAGAGTCGTTTCCTATCAATTTTTACTGAATTTGGATCTTGGGAACCGTGTCAGTTGTGTTGAATCCACATATATATTTTTAGGACTCTTGTAAGTGTAATCTGTGATTACACCCCTGCCTGGAGCATCCAAAATATTGTGTTTGCGAGAAGATTCAAACTCATGTCTTTCTTCGGTCCTCACACCATTTCGATTATGGCACAATATATATACGGCTTTAGTTTGGCACACAGTCGTCTGCTGTGTTCAGCGCCGGGCTGTGCATTTTCCACCTAGGCCTTCAATGCCCTCCAACCTCATTCAAAACACCTCTTAATACAACTGTTATGACGCCACTGCTTTAGAAACCACCAACATCATACAGATACGCAATTAAACAGGAAGTTGCGTCGTAGAGGGGTATCTCATATGATGAGAGGAATGCCATTATTAAAGCAAGAAACTCACTTAGAACAATTCAAGTCTCCTCTCACTCCTTGCAGTGAGTCAATTCCAGCAGATCCATTTGAAGCATCATTGTTGACCCAATAAAATGACATATATATATATATGTAAATATAATTCATTGTCCCCACGAGAATAATTTAGACCTCCTCGGAGCCTGTTAGCCAAGAGTAGTGCTCATAGTTGCTGCCTTGAAAGTGGCGGACACACTAGCTAGCTAGCTCTGGGGCTTACCTCACAATATGTAGCTTCTCCTTCAAAGTCCACTGTGAAATTGTCTTTCTGAGAAGATCTGCAACCAAATCGATAGCCTCTCCTCCATCTGCCATCGTGAGTCCAAAAAATAGCTGTCAAAGTGTTGTAACAGGGCCAGTTTGCTTGTGTAGCTCGCAACAGATGAACATGAACCGCTAGCGTCCAAAGGACGTAAACGCAGATGCTACCATCGGCCACAGAAAAGGCCTAAGGGTACGAACTTGAAATGTGATTGGTTAAAGGAACAGCGTCATTACAATGTGTTTCAAGCTTCAGGCTCCTGCTGTTTTTATTTGTGAAGTTCCGAGGCAGATTCCTTTGACACAGGCAACACACGATGGCTGAAGTATGATTAGATAAAAGCTCCAATGCAAAGTTACACTGCCAGAAGCACCACAGCTGAGAAACAGACCAGCCATAAAATGAAATGAATAGGCTATCGGGAATAATTTAAGAAGATTAATGGGGAAGTATCAAATGTAAGTCAGTGCTTTTGATAAAGTATAGGGCAGCAGAAAAGCCTTTGCTGGCACTGACAGCACACCACTGATTGTGTTTCAATCTAACCATGACTGTATATTCATTTTGGACAGTTGTTGTGCTTGGTGCCAGAACTAAAAATAACAATTGCTGCTACATCTAAAGCAGCAGGTGACAAAAAGCTTCCCCAGCCAGAATAAAAGCAATTACTTTAGAAGTTTAGCTCAGTTACTTGAGCCTTCCTGGAGAAAGTACACTTAACTGGCGTGTTAATGTATTATAGAGTGATTGAAGAATTGAAAGTCACTATTTGATTCCAACTGAGCTTTTCTCTCGCTTTCTGCCGTGAGCGCTCGCTATGACACGCAGTTTTCTGGCTTATATGGATGACACTTTCATATGTGTAATTCATGTGCCGAAACACAGACTTTGCTGTTTGTTATGAACAAAGGCTTGCCAGTTAGCAGCCTTTTATGTAATTACACCATGGGAGGCTCCTTAGGGTCTAATGTTTCACAGAATGCAGCCCACGAAACTTTTGAAAGGCTGTACGGTGACTTTGTGTGCCGAGCGTTCAGTAGACCATGAGCTTGAACAATCTGTAGCAGAGGACTGGGTGTTTGTCCATATGGGTTTTAGTCTGGTTGCCGTGCTGCTCCAAGATAGCGAATGAGTCTCGTCATGCTGCGGAGTAGACGCTGCATATCAAGAATACTCAACAAGAGGACATAAGAAGAGGGCAGAATAAAGATGTTTGGATGTAGTGCAGATATAATCATTATATGTGTTTTCTCTTCTGTTCTTCTTCTCGTTTCATTGAATTATTTCTTGTTTTAACCACAGCCATTATTGTAAGATTCACATTGTTTTACCCACATCTGCCTGTATATTCACTGACCATATGGGCATAACAGATACTTGTCTGGTAATTATTTTATTTATCCCACAGTGGGGAATACAATATTTGAACATTTGTAAGTTAAACGGAACTGAAAGGTTCATTTACATATGTTCCTCATCAAGTATCGGTTGATGAGGAACAAGGCTTTACTTAATTTTCAAGGTGCCGGCAATCTTCTACTGGGTGCGCATGTAGAAATATAAATTAACATATTTCTTCTTAGCCGTCCTTCCACCATTTAATCACAAGTGTCACAAATGATTGAATTCACCGGTCCAGGTCAGATCGCTCCACTGAGGGGCTGTGAGCCTGAAGACGTTTGGGCGAAGTAGAAAAAAACAAAGTGGGGTGGTGTTTTTACCACATGCAAAGAACAATGCAAGATAATGCAGGTCAGGTTATTGGGGGTAATGAAGTTGTTTTCACTGGCTGTGGGTGCAACATGCTGTTTGGCTGCATTGTAATGTTGGCAAATCCCAAAGGTATGATGTTCACGTTTGTCAAAACCATAAGCTCCCTCTCTCTTAAACTGACATGGTTATATTACAGTATGTTGCCGAACTGGCAAAACTGGAGGCTGCTTGTGAGGAAGCATGACTCCCGGTTTGGGTATATGTGAAGGATATGGATGTACCAGAGAGCACGTTCAAACCCATGGATGCTATTAAATTAAGAAAAGTTGAAAATACATCAAATGCATCAAGAGCTACAAATATATTTTATATGCAAGACCAAAGCATGATTTATTAATATATTTCCGGCCCTGACATATATAGTGATTGAAGAACTGTATAAAAATGCTCGTCAGGCTTCTCACATGTTTGATTTCATTTTAGCCATTTTTTGAGCTGTTTTTTTAAACAAGGACAAACTTTCTTGAATAGTAGTTGGGAGACTGTTCCAACTCAGACAACCTGACATGGTGTTTTGTTTGACCTGTGGTTCTTCATCTGAAGTACACCTTGCACTCCCTTCTGGAGGCTGAGCTGGTACTGACACTGCTGTCAATTTGTCTAATAAATCCCTCCATGGGCAGGGGTGCCAGACCATGAAGGGATTTATAGACGAAACAAGGTTGTTTTAAATTTTAAATATTACTTCTCTAAAATGCCACAATGGTGAAATGAATATTTTATTTTTATTTTCTTTGGAAAACACCTTGATGGCTTTCGTGTAAAGCTGTTCTATGGGTTGTAGTATAGTGGTGCCAGCAAACGACCAAGTTGCAAAACAGTACTCAAATTGAGACCGAATCATACAATGGTATGACCAGGCAGCATCAGCTCAGGTAAAGGGCCTGGTTGGTTTAGAATTGTGCAGGTTGAATTTTATGGTGTTGTCCACTGGTCTTTTAGAGAATGTCATACAAACCATTTTGTGTGCGTTTTCAATTTACCTTGGAATAGCTTAACGTGACCATAATCCAGTGATGTTCTTGGCTGGCCCTGGTCACTGTTTACATCCATTTTTCTTTGAAATGTGAAGTAGAGGAGTAAATATAGAGATTATTAGTGCTAATAAAGAGCTTTTGGTGGTGTTGTATTATCTTGTTCAGTGATACCGACGTATGGAAATCTCCCAGACTGTCACTTTAAAGGCCTAACTTGGTGTACAGTTGAATGTCGTATTCAGCATCCGTCCCATAGTTATTTCCATTTCTATTGTTTTTTCCATATGTTTGAAAATTGACACAGACACTTTTTGTCAGACAAACAGTGCATCACTAGTAAGCAGCACGCATGAAGTAAAATGTGTCACGTCTGTGCCATTCAGTAGTAGATTGGATTTTTGTGTGTCCATGCAAAGCTTGAGTACATACCAAACTAATTGAATCACAGTCATGTCTTATACTGCAGGAATCCACTTTAAAAGTCACTTAATTAATGTCAACACGTTGTCCATGTCATCACAGCTACACATTGCCTTCCTCACCAGGCTTAGTAGTTTTGAGTCATTTTATCCTTGAATGACGGAAAGCTGGATGCCCTGTGTCTCTTGCAGCAGACTTAACCAGCCCTGTGGCCTTACAGCCACTGGAAAATTGGCTGAATGTCACTGATCAAATTAATATTCAGAGATAGAAACGTCATGCTTAACGTTCGTTTATATCCCCGCTAGCAAGAGCACGGAGATGTGGGAATGGCGGGGCAGATTCCACACTCTGCCATCTGGGCTGCTGGACCTCCTCCCGTGGCATTTGCTCGGTAATATCTGTCCAGGGTAGCTGTCTTAGCTGGAATAACTATCTGCTCTCAAGGTTAGGCCCTTTTCACCCAAGTGCAAAGACCTGTTGGAAACTGACAGGCTAAAATACGGCTTGGGAGTGAACCTTTCCATTTCAAAGAGCTTTTAAATTATCTTCGTTCATCGACACATCCCCGAATATACCCTTCTATGCTCCATAATTCTCTGGTGTCGTTTGGATGCCTGCAGGACTTTAGATGAGAATATGCGACACTGCATAAGCGTTAAGTTCTCCAACACCTGGCACTTAATCTTTTATTCTCAAGTCCAATTAAATGAAGCCTCTGAAATGTTGGTTGGACGTTTGAGCCGCTCTCACAGCATGGCTAGGAAAACCTATTATGGATTACCAGGACATTTTGTACCAATGAATTCAGTTGATTACAAATGTTTTCTTGAGGCAAAGTAGCTTAGACTGGTGTTCAGAAAAGGAGAAGATTAAAGTAAATTTAGGAGATAAAAGAGTTATTTAGCACTTGCGTAACTCTGAGGCATTCGATTATCATCTGAACTTTGAAGAGACTTTGCCATGAACTGGGGCTATACAGTTGTGTAGTTGTGAAGTGGAAGACTTTTTTTTTTTTTTAATCCTATCTACCAGTTTACTGCCTAAATATGTTGTAATGAAACAACATTCTGAGGTTCTTGTGGTTCTGCGTCATGACATGAACACAAGGAACACTTACTTTCATTTCCCCTGATTTTGTTCGGTGAGTTAACACTCTATCTTTACAAATTGCACTTTTAAATTACACATACGTAAATGGTTAGCAACATATATTTGCCAGTGAGTCCATTGATATAGTCAATCTTTATTTGTAACTCTGAAACCTTCTTCTGTCTGCGGCATAATGGCTTTTCTTTTCCTGTGGTAATCGTAGTGATCTGTGAAAAAAACATTATCTTACGCGCTTTGATGATCTGCTTCGCAGCACAGTAGAATTACCAAGGCCTAGCTTTCTGCTGAATGATTAGCAGCAGGCTTTTCAGCATGCAGGCCGAACAACGCTTCCTTTTTCCTCCGACTCTCAATGGGTTGCGCGTGCTATTTGATCCTCCTTCAAACAACACTCAGGTGATTGCCGCCTCCGCAGGTTTCCAGCGTTGCACAGTATGAGCAATTATTACTGTGTTCATTTCTTCAGTTCCTAATGTGGCGTTTTGCTGTTGTTTTAATTTTTTGGGGGGTCGAAGATAGATGCAGGAATGACTTTGATGTCACTGGGATTGCATTGGCAGACCAGATGTGTCAACGGAGATGTGATGTTCTCCATGTGCCCATGGAGAACTTGGTTTCATGAGTTCTCCATGGGCTCCATGGGCTCATGGGGACACATCTGGTCTGCCAGTCTCCTATAATTGGTAAAAGCTACTCTGTCACTGTGTGATGTGTTAAAACAAAACATTATTTGCTGCTTATTGGTAAGCACACTGGGTCAGCATGCTGCAACAGACATCTAACCGCAGTCTGATCATTAGGTAGTTGTAACTGCATTGTGGACTGATTGGTAATAAATGTATTCAGCGTGGTTTGCAGCACAATATGGAAATGCATGAAAAATATTGAGCTGTGAGCCATTCTCAGACCGTGGGATACCAAACGTATCGGGCAACAGACAGTTTAATGTCAACTAAACTTTTCAATTTAGTGAGTCATTTACCGTGACTGCGGATGTAAATGAGCTGTGTAACAGCTGCCAAGCACAAGCTTGCGCTCCAGACTGCGCTCTGCATGTGTGGAAACTTTTTCAATCGTGCAATAACGAGATTTAAAGAGAGGACATCTGTAGTAGCAAGTGAACTGACAGCTCATGGGCTCATCAGACAAACTGGTGGTTGATTGAGTTGCAAAAAAAAAAAAAAATGAATAAAAAATAATAATGAGGGCGTAGAAGTTGCCACAGAAGACCCGGGCAATTTCTCTCTGATCTTTATTTTCCTTGCTAACCCGCAAAGCACTCCTCACTGCTTGCCGACTGGCCATGCTCTACCACAGACAGACCACAGATTATGTTTAATTATGTCTTTAGAGTCTGCTATACGATTATACTGTAATTGTGCACAGATAAATCCAACCTTGAGTCATTTCTAAGCCTTTAAAAATAAGGGAATCAGGCTTTTTTTTAAAAATAGATTATAACAGGCGGTCACTAATGTAACCCCTCTATTTCTAACTCTAGTTTCACTCCTTCTGTGCCAGTGACTAAACTGTGATTTTACAGGAATGCTGTATACACATCCATTCCCTCCTCCCATATTTTGCACCTCTAATCAAGACCACCTTAAAGACATTCTGTTATTTTCCCCAATGTCACCATGAATGTGTGTGCAGTAAAAACAGAATATCCTAAATATGCTCCTTGGATCAGTGGTGTAAATGGATGCTCCTCAAGAGAGACACACGTAATGTATACATATAGCGTGCACTGTATATACGCAGGCCTGGCAACGGCTTAGCATAAGCTCAGTACTGTAAACCAACTAATCGAAGATCACCATGTCTAAGTGGTTTTAGTCGTCGTTTGACTGCAGATGAACCCCTTGCCATAATCAGTTCAGATTGTCTGTGGAAACTCTGATTACAATGTGACACTGGGACTGAGAGAATGGGGCACTTTATTCATTACTGACCTTGATGTCAGTGTGGAATTTTAGTATGTAGTGTTCACGATGCGATAAGAGGGCCCTGCCACTCCATGGCAACGGTGAAGGTTCAATCACAGAATGAGTCACTGCAAATGGTAGTTTCACTGTGTAATTATCTGGAATGAAATACCCGCACTTGTGGCACTTGATGACCAGGCAGATGGGCCTGCTAGTCCGCTGACCCCTGAACTGATTTCCTTTTTGAAGAACCGAGATTCCTTCGGATAAAGAACCTGAATTGTGTATTTGTCTTTGATTACGGTGGGAGAGCAACACAGAAACAAGAAGCCGAGAACTGTGGAGTATAGTTCTTACATTTCATGACGGTTGAAGTGCACAATGAGAGGGTGATGACAAATGGAGGACAGATGCTGGAACCAAGGAACAAGATTGATTAAAGTTAGTCGAAGGAGATGGAGAGGGACGAAGTGGATGCCTTTGAAAGTTCTTGAATAGGCAATAGCAGGGAGTATGGAATAGAAGAAATGTTACCAAGGAAGATGAATTGATCGGAGGGGGAAGCAAGAGGCCTATTCTCCCTGGGAGATATTTCCTGGAAATACAGGGCATTGGACGAGAATGATGAAATTGGGAACATACATGCGATCAGAGGAAAACCTAAGTAGAACCCCCTTGAGGCTCAATTTAATATAATCTTCATCTGTAAGGCTACTGGGGTATAAGACAGCAAATCTGTACAGATAGTGGGTGGAAATATGCATGTTATAATGTGTTTGGCCCTCGAAGGGCGTATTTGCCACACGTGCTAAGTATTTCACAGTAGCAGTTAATGATCATTTTGTAAATTAGGTCTTGTGGATAGGGCAGCTATCAAGCTGTTTTATGTCTGTCTTTATCACATCAATCAAAATATCTGTAATTCCCACAGGCTGTTGTTAGATGAAACACAAACCACTGCATAAAATAAAGCAATAAATACTGCAGCTATGCAATGAGTCGCCTATGGCTTATTATATACTTCTGCTGTACGCAGACTGAAGGACTGAATTCATCAGCACGATCCTCGAGCTCATTTTTAAATTATGCTCTTCCTGTAAATACTGTTTGATAAAATATTGAACTGCTTATTTGAGTAGATTCAACAACCACATCTGATGAAACTCAACTAATTAGAATTCTCTCAGTAACTGTTAGTTTACAACTGATATAAAAATTTCATTCTTGTGATGAATCTTGTAATAAATACTTATTTTAATTCAGATCCCATGCGCATGCCCATGTACAGAGCAGTGTATGCAAATCCATACGGTCGTAAACCCTTCACATGACCAACTGTTAATCAAGTTTAATTTATGTCCTTTGCTCAAGTGAAACCTCCATCGTGTGACTGTGGGATTTGTTATACTACATCCAGGGGACTCCTCTCAAGTACAAAGCACCCCACTGTGTCTGAAAGAGGCCTTAATAATAAGAGCATTGATTACGCTACTTTGTGTATGCCTTTGTGTTAGAATTAATCATTAAAATGTACAAAAGTAGATGCTGAAGTTGGCGTACTATGCTCATAATAAGTACCTTAATTCAGTTAGGATTAGCAGGTAGTTCTCTTGGGTTTAATTTAACACGCTAACATTGCCTAATTAGCACAAAACCCAGTAAGAGCGAAAGAAGGTCAATGAATGAATGAATTTTGTCCTGATTACAAACTGGGCCATGGTAATCCAGGTTTCACTGGTATCTCTCAAAACTACAAATGTCGACCTCAAAAGTAAAGAGGATGAAAAACTTTACATAATACTGGTAGATACACTATTAATTATTCCAGTGTTGCCAACGCTAGCTAACGGTTGCTAGTGTTAAAGCTCTTTTAGGGTACTGCAGGACAAAGACGCCATAAGCTACACACATAACTAGCACGGATGGAGAAGCAGCCGGAACTGCCAAAGTGGAAGTACGCTTCTGCCAGCCGGACCAATCACAGCTCATGTGGTCACCGCGCCACGTGGTTACATTTCTGGGGAGGTGGACGTCTGCTGCGGCGCTATGTCCTGCACAGGGTCTGCGTAGCTATGGCGGCAAATTGATGCGGAAGTCTATTAACCGGCATTTCTGCAGCCAGGGCTCTCAGTGTGGCAATCATGGCCATCAAGGCGGTCACAGGGCAGACCTGGTCATGTAAGTGAGTAGCAAGGCTATACTCTAATATGTTGTTGGACCACATAATATGTACTACCCTGATGCTTCTTCTTAGCAGATATTGTATTTGTACTTTTTGCACTGCTACTTTAGTGCTGGTTATAGTCGTGGGAGAATGTTAAGTAGGGAGAGGTTAATGTACTTTAAATAAATGTATTATTGGTCGCTTTGGATAAATCCGTTGAACATTTGTAAGTATTTTCACTGAAAATGGCATGGTGGAGCTGCCACTGTGTTCGTCCACCTATCCCAGTGGTGAAATCTCTCTGTATTTGTTTTCGGTTTGGGGAAAAGAATACAACCAATCCAGGATTGAATGAGCTGCTGTTACCTCATACACACCTTTTAACCATTCTCCTGCCTTTTCTCACTGTCAATTTCTCTGTGCTTTCACAAATTACTCAATTTGTTTGTCTAACCAGAAATATGTTTGCAACAGTAACCATGCTAGGAGCCCTTTGGCCTTTGGTTCTTGAGCAAGCGACCCATCATTAGGCCAAGATAAGGGCTACTTGTACCATCGGTCATTGTAATAGTTGCTGAGGCATGACTCTGAGTATCCTCTGGAGACTATGGATGTTTGTACATAATCTCTTGGTAATCAGATCAGTTCAATACTTAGATTTTTTTTTTTTTTTTTTTTTTTAAATCAAAGAGGTGAGTAGTACACCCATCAGTTGACACTGCCAACCTTCCAGCAAGCTTCAAATGAGTTAAAAGGTCAACTTCTGTTTCCTTGGCTCTCATTCATATTGTATGTTATAGATGTACACAGATTTGGGCCAGAGGTGGTAAAATGAAAATTAACAAAAGTGAAACTACTGTATAAGATTTTAGGATATGAACATGGGGGTGTATATATGTGTATATATGTATATGTGTGTGTGTGTGTAAAGAAGTAGTAGTAGTGAATTAGGTACTGGCATCAGCATTAGACAGGTGTTTGAAAAACCTTGACACTCAGGCTTAGTGAGTCAGAGTGGAGACTGTGAAATCGACCTGGGGTTTGGCTGCTGCAAATGCAATCAGAGAGGGGATGAAGAGAGATAAAGAGAGAAAAAACCACACAAGTACTTTGCTTGGAGTGAAATTAAAAAAAGATGCTGTAGAAAGGAAGCAGGGATGGAAACACTTTAAGATTTCTTTTCCTTCTGCAGTGTCAACAACAAATAAAGTAAATTTTGCATGCTGACACCAATAACATCAGTCTGGTATCACAGTCCTATCATCCATCACTGTCTTTTGAATAGCAGCCAGGAGAGCTCTGATCAGATGAAGTTGGCATCGGCGTGATTAGATGCTCTGCTTGCTCTCTGGTATCGCAGATCACCCAAGTTGATATGAGTGTCCTGTGTGAGGTCGTATTATTGTAGCATTGTCTGTAGCATGCACCAGCATAATCTGTTAGTGTGACATGGAGCAGCCACCGTGTTAAATGCTCAGTTACTCTTCAAATCACCTTATAATTGCCTATATTGATGAAATGAAACATACCATTTTTTTTTATTTAAGCCATGTAATAGACACCTAAGCCAGCCCTTGTGTCCAGAGAGCAATAAGTTTTTGAGAAAATCAATTATTCTTCATCACCTGTTCATTCCGAGACCAAAAACCGAGGGATTTAGGCCTCAAGGTGATCTATCACACATAGCTGAAAAAGACTTGAGCTGTAGCAAAATTAGATTCTTGCATTAATTAATTAAGTTCTCAAATGTCAGAGTATTTAAGAAGTGATGCCAAATTTATTCAGACTAGACTGAATAAACAGTTTGTCCTAACAATAATCACAAGGCTATGACTGTAACTAAAAATGACTGTTATTCAAGACTGCTACACGAACTTCCACAACCCTAACCCTAACTGGAGCTGTGAATGTGTATTTTTTTGTTTAATCTCAACAAAAAGGACATAATTAAAACCAAGTGTAAGCTAAAGGGGAACTACTGTTTTTTTTTTTTACAACCTGGACCTTATTTCTGGCATAAAATATGACCGTTTACTCACCAATATAACTTTGTGTTCTGAGTAGATTGTGGCAGATAATACATTATTTAGAGGCAGCGTTTCGGTGCCCCATTCACTCCCATTATATGGATACATGCAGATCTAATTATCTCCCGACTGACAAATTACACAAAAGTTATATGGGTGAGTAAACAATATTTTGTGCCAGAAATAAGGTCCAGGCTGTAAGAAACAGTAGTTCAACCTTTAATACTAGATATAGTTTCATTTTTATTGATATAGCTTTTCGCAAAAAGGTGATTAGGCAACTTTCCCGTAAATGGCTTTGATTGCTCCTTTTTCCATTATACACATTATCAGTTGTCCAGATTGGTAGATAGTGTGTCTAGGGCTTGTAAATTAGATTTCTTTGTTTGCTCCAAGAATTGTATGGGAATGTACACCCATATGTATTCTAGACTAGGGTTCATATAGGTATACATCCCCATGCCTCTAGGGCCTAGAGGATCCTGTCAGCCTAATGGTTAAGGTATTTGTCATGAAATAACTGTAATGTAAATAGTTTGTTTCTTAGCCTGGGGGACCTTTGATGGAAGTCATACCCCTCTTTCTGTGGCTCGATGTCAGAATTCATCCAGTAATTTTTCATGGTATCATTCATCCAAACGCATACAGCTTCCTCTGTGTTTCATAGTATCAGTAAGATGAAATGGAAATGATCAACTATACCTTTAGGTACATTTAAATTATGAATTCCTGTACAAATGCGATCACTGCACAGTGCATCAACCTGCTCACTGCACTCTGGAGTGTTGCCAATTACGTGTAGACATCTCCCAGTGTTGACTCAGATGGCACAGGCGCGCACATTGTTCTGCAGTATGCAAAATTGCATTCTCGAATGGTAGTTTAAGGAGGTAAACATGAAGAGAGGCTATGGAAGATAAAAATAATAATTTCTGTGATTATGTTTTTTTTTTTTTTTTGCTGCTGGTACGGCTGGGCTTGAGGTCAAGTTGTGAAAGGGAGAAAAATCTCTAACAGGTTTCCTACTTAACACTGAAGCATGCATAGCAACAAAATTGTGCTACTTTACAGAGTTCATTGGTAGGGTTGGAGCCAGTTGCTATGTTTGAGAAGACATATTCCTTGGATGAAACTGCCTGGTATGTGTGGAAGCTAATCAAAGTGGAAAAACACTGGTATGATTAATCAGGCTGCTATTCGTACTATAATGATATGACTCTTAAACAAGTGGTCCCATTACGTCCAAGGCTGAGCTTTGCAGAGTATGATTCAAACCAAACATGAATACATTCGATTCTGGTAAAAGTTTATGCAGTTTAAAAAATCAATTGACGTGAAGCAAATATTCATTCAGTACGTGCGGCTTGCCATTCCAGGTGGAGCATTTTTTTTTCACTCTTGCTGTGGTCTGACAAACCCAGTTGTCATGAATTCAAGAAGGTTTTGACAGCTACAGCAAAATCTGTCAGATTCGGTCGGGATGGGCTCAGTGGCCACATGAATATAATGTCAATGTTTTTCTCAGCTTTCTAAAAACGTTTTGTCCTCTCATTGGTTACACTAACCCAAAAATGTCATGGTAGCTCATAATAAATCATTGTTTATTTTTGTGAAAATTGCAGTTGACTAGCCTGGAAAGTAGCCCGAATTTACCACTCGCAAGGTTTTAGTTGAATGGGTATCACATAGTGATGGCTAAAAAAGTAACAGCGATGTACTCATTGATGTCATCTGAGTATTGTTGACCAATGGCTCTGATTGGTTGAAGGACTATCCATTCCTGTACCAAGGTATGTCTTTCTCTGTATTCGTGAAGAAATCCAAATCATGTGCCACCAGATTTGTGTTTTTTTTTTTTTAAATTGGGTCTGGCTATACCAGGCTAGCAGCAGACTAGTCTAAGAGATGAATTAAGACTGGCTTAAGACTACGGAGTAGTCAGAGTGCCTTAACACACCAAACCAACATGAAAGAACCAATGACAATGAAATGCTAATTGTTGCTTGGGCATGGGCCGAAAAGTCCCGCTGGAACACACTGCAAAGGCTACAGCTAATAAATCTCCATGCCTGCAGGTGGCAGTAGTCTGTAGTTATCGATCGGATGATTTTGAAATAGCTAGCAAACAGGTGCTAGCCGTTGTACATGGTTGGTTTCTCCTAAATCACAGTTGTTCACAGTATTTTTGATCCCAGATGGCCATGTTGTGAAAATGTTCAGCTGAGAATACCCCACTGTATTATACGCAATACGCACTCTGATACAGCCGATCAGAGTGTTCTTACTGGTGTTTCAAAATGCTCAGTTGGCAAAGGAATTGTTGACAAGGGTGCAACTAGACCAGAGGTTGCGCTACACTTTTTCGTTGTCGGGTCATAAAAATCTCATCGTTATCTATTTTTACCCGTCACTTTAATTCTTTAAAATGATAATAATGACATTTTCAATAGCATTTACTGTGGCCCCAGTAAAAGATTTAACTAAAAATTAGGGGTGCGACTCAATTAGAAAATAATAAGCTAATTAATTAGAGGCTTTGTGATTAATCTCAATTAATTTGGGCTGCCGACATAGACCGGGACTGCTAGCGTTAACAGCTCTGGCAGTTTCTGTGCTCACTGAAACATGCTTAGCATTTAGATGGTGCCGTAGGGTTGAAGTGCTTCAGTTGTATAGAAAATTTGCACAAAACTACACTTTTATCAAGGCTTTCATTGGGTAGTTATTTTTAAATAAAATTTGCCTTCCATCAATCCTAGCGTTAGCTGAGCTCTGACGTGTGCATCAGTGTAATCGGGACAAAAGTCCCGCGATGTTTGGGATGCAAACTACATTTAGAGACCAGAGGCAATTAATAACGTCACTCGCCACCAAGTGGACAGAGGTGTGAATTGCATTCTGTCAAAATGACAGACGGGCTTCAGATTTTTTCCATCACGGTTTTAAAAAAATGGTCAATGATGGAAAATATTCCGCTAACGAGACCCCAAAACTAGACAGTTAATCAAGTTTAGATTAGAAAACCAAGCCACAGATGGTCTTCAATGGAATGCCGTTGATCAGCGTGCGACTGTTAGTTTGCAACATTCACCCAACAAGAACAGGTTTGTCTATTATCTACATTGCACTACAAGATGTGATTTGACCAAATCTGATTCAGCTCAGTGAAAAAAAAATATTAATCGACCGTCACATTGTGCTTTTGCTTTGGGATGTTTAGTTGGAGCATAACAGTGCAGTGTTGTGGATAAAACCTGACATTTGAAAAGCAGGGAAACTAGACTAAAAGGTGGACATTTGGAAGCGGAAAAATGTCCCTGCACAAGCAAAGGAAAACAGACAGAACCACCAATCAAATCAGGACAAAATTTATTTGATAAATTTGTGTGGCACACATTTTACTCAGTATGACAGTTTAGTAGGAAATTTAGGACTGAGCTAACGTTGGTAGCTGGAGTTGGACTTTTTACAGTCATAATATCTGTTGCTTTGTGTGATTTAATTTAAAGCTGCATTGCTCACCGCCAGATTCTTAGCCAAATTCAGTTTCATTCCGGCTCCTCCATCATGTCTGCCCTACTTATTCGTTTCCATAAATACAGCGAAATAAAGTTGATATTATTCTGTAGTCTGCTTTTCCGCTTCACCCCGTATAACTCTGCTTCCTCTACTTTGCTATTGCCTTGTGCAGTCGACTGGGTATTAAGCCTGAAAGCAGAATATGTGACATTCATATCATGTGAACTTTAGAAGTAAGGGCTGATTGTTTCTGACTGCCAGCCTAAAAGTTGTGTGACCCCACACAGAGGCAAAGGGCTATAATATTCTGTTTACGCGCGTCAGCCAGGTCGTGCTGCACGGTGGGATCATTTAGGAACGAGGAGAATGGATCATTTGTCCTTCGCAATCATGGTGAGATTGCTATTGCTGCCAAGCTTTGACAATTCATACAGAGAGAAAACTGCAAAGTTTTCGCCTCCCTGAATTCCAACCCGAGCCAAACCAAATGAGCTGCTGTCGGCTCACTTACATTGTCATACAAATCTGACTCGCCTTGACGCTTGCTGTACAGTGCTCCGGAGTGCTCGAGCTGACTGCAGCCTAACAATATGCTTCCATTACTTTTTGATTGGCGGGGCTGACTACAGGCTCATGTTTCACATTTCTGGTGCTGATATCGTGTGAGGGTGCCAGAATGAGAGGAGCCACGGGAACCCAAACAGAATTACATAACGGGCTGTGGCAAATTTTCAGCAATAAACAGTGGAGATGCTTTGTGTACACACATGTAGCTGGAAAAGTGTGTTTAAAGACACAAAATCCTCCCCGCTCAGTTTGAACTTTGACTGCATGAATAATAATGATTAAAACAACATATTCAGAATTCACATTCACAATGCTGCTGCCTGTGTCCTCAAAAAAGGTCCAATCAGTTCAGTACTCCTAATTTTCACAGCAGCTTCCTGTTCATTAAAGAATTGATTTAGTTGTTTTAAATGGCTTTAAACATCTCTGTTTACTGAAAGTGCATAAGGCTGTACAGAAGGAAGACAGATCAACCGTTTGGAGGTTGATCTGTCGTGGTAACAACAAGTTATGCTATCATGTTAAACATTTCACGTCCCAAGAAGCTATGTAGTGTTTTTAATAAAAGAAATGTATGTGATAATGTGGTAATGTGAGTTTGTAAGTCACATTTATGACAAAATAAGTTGCTATAAATATATGATACTGACCCACTGCCCTTTTTCTGGCATGGCAGCAATAACAACAAGAAGAATTTTCATCAAAGTGTCATCGGACCACCACTGTCATGTGACAGATATAACGTTTGGGTGGTTGAAGCAGTGATACGACGATCCTAAAGCTGCTTCTATATAGACTCTATTGAAATCTAGCTTGATGTTAATACCATGTTGCAAGAATACTGAACATATTGTTAAAATATTGTAGCTTATGAATCACTTTGGCTATCATAATTAGTTGAAGTTGTCACAAATTGTGCTGAGAGATGATTTAAAAATCTTTACATGTATTATAATATTACCTGCTTGTTAAAGAATAAAAAACCCACATAAACACATAATATGCAACATTTGTGGTCGTGTATCTAACTAAACTAAACTCTTCTGTTGTGGACATAAAATAAAACACACACACATCGACACACTTACTGTATTAGTCACTGTCACTGTAAATCAAGAATCACTTGCAAGTGCAGCTTAAGAAAAATCCATAAATAGGCTCTAATGACTGGTATACACCTACTCTATACACCTACTCAATAGAGTAACTTCAAGTTAGTGCATTTATTTTTAAAGGGTGTTGTTAACAATGAATGTCATCTTCTTTGTAATGATAAAACTAATGGAAAACGACCTTCCTACTATTGTGTAGGTCTCCCTTGTGCCTCCAAAACAGTTGTGACTCATCAGAGAATGGACATTGGCCTTCTGAGGGTGTCCTAGGGTTTATGGCAACATAATGGGGGCCTTTAGGTCCTGTGGGTTGAGGGAAAGGGTCACTGTGGAGCAGGCTTGTTCCAGTGCATCCCACAGACACTTGATCAGTTTGGGATCTAGTGAATCTGGAGGCCAGGTCAACACCTTGTGCTGTTTTTCATGTTTTTTTGAGTTGTTCCTGAACCGTTATTGTGTGTGTGCCTGTGTCAGGCTGCGTCCTGCTGGGGATGGCTGCTGCCATCAAGGAGTGTCTTTGCTATGGGGTAGGGGTGTCTGGTCTGGTCTAGAGGGGTGTCACATGTCTAAATAACATCCACATACTTTAAATGCCAGGTCCAAAAGTTTCCCAGTAGAGCATTGTATTTTCGCAAGATCAATGTTAATTACTTTTCCTGTCAGTGGTTATAATGTTGTGGCTGTTTGGCGTGTGTTTTATACACGTTTATCTTATATTTTCCTTTCTTTTTCTTGTGTCTCAGGTAATGCTCGCTGCTTCCTACTGGTCGCTGCTGGCGCCGGCGATTGACATGGCGGAGGACTCAGGGAAATACGGCTCATTTGCCTTTGTGCCCGTGGCGATCGGATTCACTCTCGGGGCCGCGTTTGTTTACTTTGCCGACCTGGCCATGCCCCTGCTGGTAAGAGCGTGACGCAGGGAACTCTCACACATACTGTACGTTATTCTTGACAACATAAAACAGGTAGTAATGAGAAACAGAGCACACTGTGGTCAGATTGTGCAGAAACAATTAATGTACGTTGGTCCAGTGAAAAGCACCTTTACTTGGCTCATAGATAAACAATAAAGACATGTTATTTTTTTCCCTGAAGGAATGAACTGTAAGGTAAGTGACAAAAGAAAATAGTAACAAGGTTATAAAGAATGATATTGCCGCGTTCTCATGATTGGATTTTTCAGCGTGTAGACATTAAGCCTGGTACAATAGCAGAACAAGAAAAGGTCAAGTACAATGATTTTCTACTATTGCTGTCAGGTTCAGGGCACAGATACGTGGCCTGTCGTGCCCTTGGTAGTTTGTTGCAATGTTTGGCTCTGAGATGCTGATAGACTCAATAAGGCTGTCCTTTATTGAACTTTGCCTGCGTCTGTCTTTTGTAAGTCTTAGATAATTGCATAATTGCTGCTGAGAGCAACTGCTGGGTGATGAATAGAAAACACGACGGAGGAAATTAGTCTGGGCCGAGTTCTAGTAAAATGTATCTCAGAGGATTAATCAATAAGAAGTTATTTAGTGCACTTGCTTGTAACTTTTGGAGAGGACGACTTGAAATCCTCTGGAAACGCCGTGGCGTTTTCTTGCCGGCGGCCAACACAGGTCCGATGGTTTAAAATAAATAAATAAATAAATACAAAAGCGTCATAGATTTAACACTAGAAAAGTAGACAACTGAAGAACTTATCTTAAAAATTACAAGTCTGAACTTATAATTAAATAAACGGTGCGACTACCACGAACTTCCGTTCCATTTTACATCAAACCTCCGTATTATTTGCAAGTCCATTTTTAGAAAGTCTAATTAGAAGGTTCCTTTCAGACCTTTTCTCGGTTTTAGTTGAGAGTAGTGTGTAATTACATGGTAGGGCTTTTCTCCAAAACTTCCTTGAAAATCACTTCCAAGGGAAATATTAACAAGTCACAGCACCCAGAAGTCTGAAGTAGTACCCAGAATTATTACAAAAGCTGTCTTGATGAATTAGGGTTGTCTTGTGCGTGACTGTCACATCGACTCCCACACGGGGAAATTGGTTAGTTTCTGAAAGAGAGAAAACTTTAAACAAAGCGCTTAACTGCATTTCGGGAGTAGCATTGAGCTTTGCAGACCATTTTGTTGTGATGTATTGTGCTGCCGGGCCTGTACTTTGTCACTTGTCTCTGACTCTGCCTCTGGTCTTGCGTATTAAGTCTGTGGTTTGCCAGAGAAGTGTCACAAAATACGGTGAGAGCGCCACCGACTTCACAACTCATATATCAAAGATATTTTACAATAAGTAACCAGCAGGAAAAGTCTGCCTGGAGCAAGAAAGATTGCCATTAAGGTGTGATATCTCGAGCTAACGGTCTGCAGCTGGCCAGTGTCTAGTTTGTGCCTGTTTGGTATGCTAGGCATACTTAAAGGGGAACTACTGTGCATGCCCCTTTCAACGAGCTCCATCATAAACAGTCGTCGTCCACAACCTCAGAACTGGAAAAATATTCAGCCATGTTGCAAAAAACTAGCAGCAGCAAATTACAGGTAAACAAGTCATGCGGGATATGCGTAGCACTCAGAGGTGACATTATCCAGGTTAGTAGGTCATTCTACAGACCCCAGGTGATGATAACAGGTGACTCTGGACTCAATGTAGCAAAATTTTGGTGAAATGAACGAATTTGGCTGCAGATAATGTGTAATTTAGAGGAAATATATAACGTTTCGGTGCCACAGTCACTCCCATTATATTGATACACACGGACCTAAATATCATCTGAGTGACTACAAATGACACCAAAGTTATATGGGTTAGTAAATGATTGCATTTTATGTCAGAAATAAGGTCCAGGCTGGAGAAAAATTGTAGTTCCCCTTTAATGCACACGATCTAGGAAAAGCTGCTTCCTAGTTTCCTTGCTTCCCAGCTGATAATAGCTCTTTTAGCTTTCCTTTTTTCAATGTAGAACACAACCATTGCCACAAACAAAGACACAGAACACATGTGCCAGCTGAGCACTGCTTGTAGTCCTGCCGATGCGTTCAGGTGCACCTTTTTAGTCCAGGCATCCACCACCAGGCGGCCTTCGATGCTGGTAGTTCTTTGATGCTGGTTTGGTGTGTCAATACCTCTAGTAGCTCTCAGTGGCTGCAAACTCTAATCGACTGATCCATAATCATTTCACATGAACTCATAGCACTGTTGAGTAGAAGATAATTAGATTAAAGATGAACAGATCACACCGATTATAGTTTCAGCAGCTAGTTTACTATTGCGTGCTGTAAAACAGTACTAGTGCTACATATTCCTTAAAATGAAGTCTTTTGATTGGTAATCCTGTCAAATTTGAGTGTAAAAGTTTTGAAGTTTGGATTCACTTTTAGAATTGAAATGAGGTCATGAATCACTCTGCACACATTACACGCCACGCTCTTCATGGCGTGTAATGTGTGCTGATTAATAACCTTTTGGCTGCTGAATGACAAGGTGGAGCGTGGGTACTGATATGTCGGCACACAAAGAGATGTACGAACCTTGAAGTACAAAAAGTCAATTATTCTCTTTTGACACTTTGCCAAAGTTATCTGTGCCTCGTAACTGCGCACTTCAACAGCGGCTGACGAAACAATCAAAACATCTCTGGGCCTTCGCACGGCCCGAGTTTGACAAAGCAGGGGCGATGATGAGAGACGGGACTGAGGGCGACAGAAATGCGATGCAGCCACTACAGTCGGAGGAGCGGAGAACAGCTGTTGCCTTAAGCTCCTGCAGTCACACCGGGACAGCGGCAATCACACGAATTACATATGAAGGAGCGGATGACATGGCCGTCATGCCGTCTCATACCAGATGACATGGACTCATATAAATGCAGCGCTCACACACACGCGCCCTAGTTAGGGCAATGGAAAGTGAAAGAGGAGGATGATACATCTCATCTAAACAGCCGCAAACAAGCCGGCAGACACAGACGCATGTTAATCAAGCACTTTGGTAGTTTTTCAACAGATGAGGTAAAGAGCAGTTTTCAAATTTAATAAGACCTTACTGCTTTTTGTTGATAACGTCCCACCACTCCAGATTTCTTCGGACTCTAATTGCATTTGTTTCAGAAACACACTGTATTTTTCCCACTTTATATTCCATCTGCATGTGTTTGTCAGGGACGTAAACAAATGCGAATGTAACAGAAACGCATCTTTCAGTGTTGCCATCACTGAAACCCAATTTAGGATAAATGTACGTAAATCATATTAGCTGATTACCATCAGCCGATTGTTGTCTGTTCAGTATCAACATTAAATGCGCCAAGTAATATGACTGAGATTAAACAGAAAGCGCTGGTGGCTATGTCTTCAGCGAAATACATCCTAAATAAAATGTATTTATTGGCTGTGTGCCTGGGAGCTAGCCCACAAATCTTTTTGTCCCAGGAAGTTTGGTCGGGGACCCCTCCGCTGGGAACTGATTATACCCCGGCAAAGGTCTGTTGAGCTAATCCGACCGCTTTATATGGTTTTATGTGGCTTTATGTGGTGATAGACTGAAGACTAACAGCATGGCAGCAACGGCATGTTTGAGAAAATAAATCAGACATTTTTACCGCAGACATTAAAGAATTCCGGTCCCTGTCATCATTTATATTCTGTTTCCTGAGCCTTCATCCTCATGTGCCCATTTGCAGAGTAGACGCCACCATATACTACCTACACTAGTCGGCTTAGACGTAAGAGCTAGCACTGTCATTTACCGCCTCTCCTCACCTCAGCAGGGGCTAATTGGGTGTCCTGTGATCAAAGCCCCCATACGGCAGTGCAGTGCCTTCACTCCATTGGAAGTCTGCAACAGCTGGAAGGAGACCTGTATCAGCGGTTGCAAGCTGTGCTTTAAGCATTTAGGCATGCCACCTGGTTGTGTTAAACATAGGTTTCATTTTTCAGAGCACAAAGCCCTCACCGAATATGGGTGTCCTGTGGTGTCTGGCAACAGAATGTTATTAGTGGGGGCCTTCGGGTCCTGTGGATTGAGGGGAGGAGCCTCTGTGGATCATCCCACAGATACTTGATCAGTTTGGCATCTAGTCAGTTTGGAGGCCAGGTCAATACCTTATGTGTTTTTGTGTGTGTGCCTGTCTCAGGCTGCATCCTTCTGGTTATGGCTGCTGCCATCAAGGAGTGTCATTGCTATGGGGTGGGGGTGCCTGGTCTGGTCTAGGTGGGTGCTACATGTCTAAGTAACATCCACATGAATGCCAGGTCCAAAAGTTTCCCGGCAGAACATTGTATTGTCAGAAGATGGTCAATGTTATTTACCTCTCCTGTCGGTGGTTTTAATGTTGTGGCTGATCTGCGTATATCTATGAACGTGCTTGGGGCAGGTTAGCAATGCAAACTCAGACATTCAAGGCCTCACGCAAGAACATTTCGATACACTTACCTTAAATCTCTTTGCTGATACATGTCTCGCTTGGATTTCATCAAACTCTCAAAAGTACAAACTTGCCTGTGGAGTTTGTTAAAGCTTGAACATAAAAATAAGTATTATTAACACTTGTAAGCCGCCACATAAGTACCTGCTCTGCTCCATTTGGGGGACACGTTTTATTCACTCTTTCCCAGTCTTACCCAGCCACGAGGCTCCAAAATATGCAGATGCGTGCAGAACATGGTCTATGTGGAAGCTGTGCCTTAGGGGCTCAGCAGACATGTTGGTTTAGTTTAGGGGAACTGCAAACCAGCTACAGAACATCGGAGTTGGCTACATGCTCAACCCAACCTGATCCTTTTTAGAAATGCAGAGATCGGCCCTGATATCCCAACTCTAACTTGAATATGAGTGTAACCACCGGTGATACACAAATGAAATCATAAATGTCGTATTCTATTTGCCCTTAAGTGCTTTAAGTAACTGTGGTGATCTGCCCTGCATGCCTGAGGTCTCTGCATGTCTCAGTCTCCAACTTCTTTAAACAAAGTTTCCCTTGCTGTAGCTCAGTGGGACTTCTTTCTAATATTTATGCCCTTTACTCTGCCTGTAGTTTAATCCAACGCGCCGTGGTGTGCAGCACTATGGAAATTGTTTTGGCATTAGAACTAGAATAAGGACTTCCAGCACTGTTAATTAAGTTCCACTGAGTGTCTGTGGGAATGTACTTTTATGTTTTTTTTCATACTTTCACCGGCAGCTATCTTTGTTTTCTCTGGTCTGAGGCTGACTTACACTCCCCAGTGCTTGCCACATCACATGTTTGACACCTCTTTCATTTCTGCTCCGCTTCCTCGCCCGATGCTTCCTCCTCGGTTCCCTGCAGCCCTCGTTTCCTTACTTTACACCGCGTACTCCACCACTTCTCCTCCTCCTCCTCTGCCTTTCTTCTTATGCCCTTTCTTTTCCAGGTGCTATGGCGACAGTAGGGGAAACGTTGGGCTGTGATTACAGCGGGTAAGAAATCAACTGGGAACATGTGTGTGGGGGGCGAGGGGGGTCTTGCACACACACAGTAGGGGGTCATCGGTGTTTGGACAGCTGCTGGTGCCACTTTTACAGGCTCCTCAACAAACACGGGAGTTGAATGAGAGGAACGATGGAGTCAGGGCAAGATGGACAGATATGGGGAGCGGGGGTTGACAGGGGGAGAAGGATGAGAGTGATAAGGTAACGGATGGATATGGGGAGGATGAGAGGGAGTGCGGTTGGCAGAAAAAGCCGAGGGAGCCTTTCAGCTTGGTGAGGAAGCCAGGTAAACAAGACAATGTGTATCTGTTCCAGTAAGACATTTTATCACCACTCCTATTTCCATTTTCTTCCCACACATCCACCCCGTCCTACCAGGGGAATTCAAAAACAACTACACATTTCTGAATAGAGTTAATTGCGTTTTAATTCTGGCTCCATGTAGTACAGCTTCAGGTTTGATCTTTTAATACCTGTGCGTGGGTAGCTTCATTTCAACAAAAAAGTTATTTATTTATTTTTTTTTTTTCAGAAGTCCTTACAGTCTTCTCTATCAAATTTCCTGTAACATTTTCTTTGCTTTGTTTGTCTATGTGTTTTTAGAGTGAAAAGTAACAGTAATGTAACATTTAAATCTTTGCGTCAGACACAGTGCACCAGGACGAACGTGCCTTTGACGGAGTGCAAGAGTGCAAACCCAAGAACAAAGGGTTAAATTTGTTTGTAGACAGTACAAAGTGTGGCTTATGGAGAGGTGTCGAGCAGCGGAATATGAATGAGATGTTTGTCTCGACAGCTCCGGTTATCGCACTTGAAACCTGGAATTACTGCCTCGTGATTGTATTCTTCCGTCTAGTCAAGGTGCAGTTTGCGAGCGTGTAGGTGTTTTTGTTGAACATCATGATATTACAGTCAAGTTGAGCTTTTGGATATAAAGTGGAAAACACTAGTAAAAAAAGAGTAATAGGTGCAAAAGATAGTTACAAGCAATAGATAAAGAAAGAATAGAACCCCAAAGATTATCAATGGGGTTAAGGTCTGGACTCTGGCCAATCCAGTTGTGACAATGATGTCTCATGCGCCCTGAACCACTCTTCCACAGTTTGAGCACATTGAATCCTGGCATTGTCATCTTGGAATATCATCTTGGACTATCATCTCCTGTGCCATCAAGGAAGAAAAAAATCCATTGATGTAATGACCTGGTCATTCAGGTGAAGTGGGCGTGAAGGATTGTCCATAATGGAGAACAGCTTTGTCGAGTGTCCTCCTGTCCCTCACTGACACAAATGTCTCCAACTCACTGACAATCGCGTGTCCAGCCTTTCGGATCAGTTACCCGACAAATCACTGCGAAGTACGTGGCGCTCATAACAACGGACTGGTGGAAAACCTCCAGGAACTTGCTGCACAAATTGAAAGACCTGAGTTGTACAGGGTATTATCAGTAGATGTTTGGAATTTTCTCATCATTAGCCTTCTTGTTGCCTAGCGTAGTCAGTTCTTATCAGAATATATACACGCCATTTAGATTTCATTATGGGTGTGTTTCAGTCAATACAGAGAAAAAAGATACTAAAACAAAACGCACGCAAATGTATAGTCCAACAACCAATCAAATTCTACTCCATGGCACTCAGATAACGTTTGACTATATCACCGTCACTCATGTATAGCATCACCTCATAAAGCCCAACCAAACAAGTTGATTGGCCCAGATGATCTTTGCCAGAGTATCATCAGTTCACAGGAGAGAAACCTTACACAAACAGTTTGTGGGTGGGGGAAGTTCATGCCGACATGCAAGCTACCGTTCTTTTGTTACGGCCGAAACAGTGTCCCACAGTAATGGAATCACAGAATTCGAACTGGTTCATCTTATTATCCAGATGAACATTTTTGCCGAATACACGTTCGGGTCATTCCTTCAAGTCTTTCTGAGATATCACATTCACAAACGGAGTCACGGTCTAAAACTTAACTTCAATTGGCGATAACCAATGGTCGCAGGTAATAAAATTGATTGACACATGCCTCGAACGCAGTCCCTCAAACATTTACTGCGTGACTTTGGTTCCTACCACCAAATTCATCATGCTGATGGCAACCTTGGACTGCCAGGCTTTGCAGTACTTTGTGTTCAACTACAAAATGATTATATGTGGACTTGACCACCAAATCTCATCAATTTATCTTTCAACAACTAATATTTTATCTTTCCATGAACATTTGTTTGTAGAAGTACTCTGTAGGTGTTCCTCAGATATTACATTTGCATGTATTGGATGGACGTACGTACAATCGGATAACACAAAAGCCTAATGCCTCCAGCTACAGCTGTTGTTGGTGTGGAGGCAAATAAACAGAATATGTTTACCTTGTTACGCCTCCTGCCTCAGATTTTGCCACATTTCCAAGCTCCTCATTCTGCACGACTCCTCATGCCTTTGGTCTTCAACCGGTGTAATGTTATTTTACAAAAAAATAGCACTTGATCTGATATCAGTAACACCCTTGATATTATCACTTTTTTTTTTAAATTCAGTGTAGATAAAAGGATAGAAGTTCAACATTCCTAAATCCTTGGCCAGATTTTGTCTTTCATTGTCATCTTGGCGGAAAGCAAAGACTGAGGATATAGGAGCAAGCTGTTGCAGGATTAAGTGGTTTTAGAAAGCAGGGGTACCATACCTGGGACGAATAGATAGAGTGTAATGATAGGAGAGCGAAAGAGCAATGAAAAAAGGGGCAGTCAGACCGTGTTCCATTTTCACTTACTGTTTCCAAACCCTCACTTGAGCTCCTCAGATAATATGTGTGAAGACATTGTTTGCATGTGTCTGCAGGAACTCTGAATGATGGAATGAAACACAGTGTCGCTTTCTCACCTTATTATCGTCTTTCTCCCACCCTCCTGGCCATCACCATAACAACATATAGTCATCGGGGCAGAGGAAGTGTTGGCAGCCTGGATAAGGGACATTGCATCATGGTGTACCGTATATCAGGAGATCTGGGGCTCCTGTCCACAGTATGCATGGTGCACTTAACCGAGTGGACGGCAGGAACAATGACCAAAGCACAGCAAACACGTGACATATCCAGTGTTTACTGTGTCTGGAGTTTAGCCGCCCTACTGGAATGACTTACTGGGATTGTTAGTCATGGTTACACAGAGTGATAGTCGCAACCCTTGGGGCGCTCAAAATGTAAAATTACCATTTGCAGAGCTTTGTTTTTAAAGCTCTTCAACTCCCTTCAGAACCCTTCTGTGATAGAGTCCTCATAGACAGGACTGTGTTTTACAAATACGAGTCATTCCCAATCCAAAATGGGACCATTTAGTTGAGCAGGACTACCTTTTTTTTTTGGAGTTTCTCTTCACCCATTCGCCTCTCTTCAGCTGTCTGCAGAAGTCTGGAGTCGTGTCTTGTTTTTTAGTAACAAACAGGCCTTGGAGGTCACACTGGTTAGAATGTTTTCTTGGTCAAAGGGCAACGTGGACTGAAAAAGCCAGGTTCATACCTTGAGAGAAGAGAAAGAATAAATGTCTGTTTGCCTCTGCTATGGTATTGTGCTGTGATGGACTGCTTTTTTTTTTTTTTTTTTTTATCTTGAACAAGTGATTCCACAGCCTATAATTACATCTGATCTTTCACAAGTAAAAAGTTCTTAGTTGAAGCCCAGACAGACCTTGTCTCTTTATCCTTCCTTGGGGCCTTCTGCTTATGTCTGGAGTCGATAGAATTCCGTCCGTCTCGGGCCTATTCTTCTTCTGACGGAACAATGAGTCTTCATTAACCCACCATACAAAAGTTTTCAGATGACTTTATGTCATTGTGTTGCATGGACAATGAGATATAATGAGAATCGGCTTACAGCTTGTTCACATCGCTCCGTTTTGGTTCCGCTTGATGAAGTAAACACGTTTGTTCCGAGATTCTTTTTCTGTTTTGGTACTTTGATTACCAAGCGACCCTCTGAGGCATCAATACAGGAAATTTGATCAGGCCAATTCTTTCTTTCTTTATTAATTTCTTCTTTCTATTAAGTTTGTTTTTCCCTTATGCACAGTTTGTCACTGGCTTTCAGACTTAATGCTCAAAGCCAAGGGTGATTTTCATCAGTATTCTTCATGAAACAGATAAGAGCAATGTACAAAACGTTTCTTAGTTTAGTTTCCCTTTAGCTCATGCTTAACTAATACTCCAAAAATGCCAAAATCCAAAACTTATTATTAAGTGTAGCTTATGAAAGAAACAGCCATGCCTCACCATAATCTGCGTAAATTAAGTTTGCTGCAAACAAATATAAAACAAGAAAAACACATACACATTTGTCTTTAAAAGAACACATAAATACATTGGTTGCCCAAAAAGACAGTATCGAGATGGACAGCAGAACAGTTCCTCAAAAGGGAAGCCAAAGCAAGTAGAGCTCCCCCTTGTGCCTGGCTGCAGTATAGGTCATAAGCTCCACCTCCATGTTAGTGGATGGTACTTGGTACACTTCAAATAAATGAAAAAAATAATAAAGATGGTTTAAAGGTTGTCATTTTAGGTAGTTAATTAATATAATGCTGATGCATGCTCAAGTGTCAATTTTTCAGATAATAACAGTTGACGCCATAGAAAGAGGAAGTGACATGATCACTATGAGTTGTCATGTCAACCACCAGTCCAGTAGGACTGTGAGTTGGAAATAAATTAAAATGAATAAATAAGTACAGTGTATAATCCAGCATTTCCTTGTAACTGGTGGAGGTTGAGCAGAATGCAGTATTAGTTTAATGAAAATGCTTAAGTGTGGGCGGGGCATCAATACCGCTGCTCCGTGTGACTCCACTCTCGGACCGTACTGCGTTGGACTCTGGATCCAAACTCGCAAGATGCCGCCACCCGTATCCTCGGGAAAAAAGTGTCAGTGTTTGGCCAATGCAAGGAAGTGGGGAGGTGTAGTCCATATTTATATACAGTCTATGGTTGCCCATGTAGAAGGAAGCATCTCTTTAAACGCTGTATTAAACTGTGGTTGACTTCCTGTTGAGTAGAGTTGGGTGTTTTCTCCACAACAAGTTTAGAGGAATGGCGCTACATATGTATGTATTTGTTCCTCCCGTATTTTATATTTAGACTGAGTAGTCTTTATCGATTTTGTTTGACTTGTAGGCCCAGACTTTTTCACTTTTTCACAGTTTATCAATAACGGATGTATATTATTCATAGCCTGTGCCCAGTTGGGGGATAGTACAGACCAGTGTGCCTACAGAGCAGCTACCCTACCGTCAAATCCTCTTAACAGCCTCTATGTGTTGTGTAACACTTGTGACTTTGTTCATCTTCTTTACTCCGAAAACATCACCTTTCCACACAGATAAATAACAACACCACAGAGCGTTTCTCCGGTCGCTGCAAACCCTTTCAGGCGAAGAATCAATTGCACTGAACGGCCATAGAGGAGGTGGTACCGGTGTTTGGTTCAGAAGTTTTTCAGCCCTCTTTCTTAACATTCAGCACCAGAGCACAAATCGTCGGAGCAGCAAACAGCGGCGGGTTCCACTGCTCTGCGTTATTCTGTCCGCCCTTTCCATCATCCGTCTCCAGTTCCATCGCAGTTAGTTTTGTCGTGCCGTGCCATTAAAGCGGCCTGATTGAAATGTTGTTCGATGAACTAATTTAAGCAGAGTCACAACTGATGACTCAAATTGTCTGTGATTTGGCAGCTCTCTGCGCCGAAAAACATTAATCAAAATGGGGTTTTTGTGCGGACGGGTGCATCATTTTGGAAATCAAACACAATTCGCTGACGTTTACATAAATCGGATTAGAATAAATGAGTAGTAGTTTCAAGATGAATTCTCACAAAGGATTTGTCTTTACTGAACAAGTTTTATAACCCTGTCATCTGAAGGGAGTAATGTGCGAGTGCTGCCAGGATTTTTTAAATTCTCGTTCTCTCCCTTGCAGACGGCAATGAGCTCTCATGTCTCTTATTAGAAAGTCAGATGGGTGACACCGGGAGTCATACGCCGTGATAGATAAGGGTGTTAAGAGACACTGCAGCTTGCCGAATGGCTGGTCTGTTTAACTTGAGCACAGCCTTGTAGTATTATGTGGGTATGCATATTTAACAAGAATTGCCCCGATGGGAATAAAAAAAAAAAATTGTAATCCTTACAGCATTAGTGCTGCACACAAGTATCCTCTCCTCCTGTACGCTTGTGTGTTTGAAATTCAGATAGTCAATGCCACACACGAACACCGAATGTATTTTATAGGGCTTGGTTACGTAACTGAATAAAGTTAAGTAATTGGACACGGCCACTGCACTGTCCTGTATTTTGCTGATTCTGACAGCTTGGCCAAAGTTTCGCCATTGTCCTTGCAAAAAAAAAAAAAAAGGACCCAGCTAAATAATTCATCACTCTTGTTTCTTCGCTTGCTCTTTTTTCTATTTCTATCCGCTCTTAAAATTACATATGAGACTAGGTAGCATTGTCGAGACTGTCCTATCCCACTGAGCATCGGTGCTTTCATCAAATGCCTGCATGGCTGGGGTCAACAAAGCCTCCCAGCTGGAAACGGGAGACCACTGATTGCCTCCTCAGAGTTGCACTCTTTCAGTCGTAACTATGATTTCTCCCCAGGCGGAGGCCATTAAATTCTTTATGCTCATCTACATGCACGGCATCTCTTTTCTTTGGCCAGATCACAATTTGGAAATCGGTACGTTCTGGAGCAGTTGTTTGGTGATTCCCTCCAAAACCGTGCATTATAGCAGCTTTTTTTCATTAGTAAGTAGACTGGTTAACTTTCACAGTGCTCTGTAACCCTTTTAGATCATTCATAATAATTTGTATTGGAACTTGTCTTAATGGGCACTTTATTTCTACAGTTGGTTAGACTCTCTTTCGCATGCATGGCGGAGCCATATACACAGATCAGGCATAAGATCATGACCACCTTCCTAATATTGTTTCGGCCTCCCTTGTGCCTCCCAAACAGTTGTGACTCATCAGAGAATGGACATGAGAGAAGATTGCAGTGCTGCAGGAGAAGGCAAACTCCTGTGCTGTTTCGCTCAGCAACAGGAAGCCGGCCGGAGCGACCAGTCAGCTTGTCGGATGTGCAGGTTGATGCATTGTTGCAATTTTAAAAGTGCGTGACGGCTCCTCAATGAATCACTGAAACCTACTTTTGGCCATAATGCCCTAGGTTTACAGACACTGAACATTTTGAATCCAGTTTAGGTGTAAATGTGGTTTAAGAAGCTGTTGTAACGGCAAACCACAGGTGTGCTTGGCCGTGACCAAGCTGTTTTCGGGCTACAGCCCTTAGCCAGCCCTAAACCATAAACAAATGTTGTGCCCCTGCTAAAAGGGTTGTCACAATAAGAGACACCTTAATGTCTCATTCTGTGTGGCATTTACAAAAAGCGTATTCTGTTTTTTTCATTTCAGAGGTCCTGTTAGACGATTCTGCCTTAATAAAAATGAAAAGAGCTTTTTCTAGCTGGTTCTCATTTATTCTTCCACGCCAGTGCAAAGGTTCTCAGGCACATTTGCGTAATTCCATTAGTCAAATTAATTCATTTGGACGGTTTCTAGCGAAGACGAATGGCTCCCGTTGCAAAACTGTGAATGCATCTGTCACACACCTGTTACCGCCAATATCCCAATTAATCACTCCGTGTTCAAAGCATGAACAAAAATGCACCGCGTATTTAAACACCTTGAAAGCTCTTTATTTGGTGTGTTTTGTATTTATATGTCACCCTTTTCCCTGGCCGTGTACGCGTTCATTTTCCGATCGGCCATAGAGGCTCTAATCCATTTTCTCTCTGCACTCTGCTCCATTCACCAGGGTCCTGTCTGGCTCTTGCTCTTTGACTCGCTCTTCCACCTGCCGTTTTGAAGAGATGCCGGCATAATTGCGTTTGTGGATATCATTGCTCTCGGCTGCCCCTTAATACATCGCTGGTGTCCCAGACACACAATGGCTGCTTAATGAGTATGCAACATCTCGCTCTGCTCCATCTAGCTCAGGTGTAATCTCCTCTCTGCTGTGGAGATTTATGTTGGCCTGTGAATAAGTGATGTCTCCCTTATCTGAGGCGTCTGGCTGGGCCGTAGAGCTCCTCTGTGTGTGTGTGTGTGTGTGTGTGTGTGTGTGTTTAATGAAAGATGCTGGTGAAACACTGATATGTTATCTTGACAGTGTTTAGAGCAGAGGGGGAGATGCAGGGATACCACATGTTCCTCAAAGGCATTTTATAGCTGGAAGTTTGGAGGAGTATTACTTCGGACACATGTGCATCAGAGGAATTGATTGTTCCTGATTGCTGTTTTGATTTCTGAATAGAACATGTTGTTGTGTGCAAAATGAAGGCAGGATGTGTTTTTGCTTCTAAGGACAAAATGTAGAAATCAATGGGTTTTAATTTAAAAGCTACCGGAGGCCCCATGACTCAACACGACTCCTCTGATATGCTGTGTTGAGTCGATGGCTTTGACAGGTGTGTGTGACTAAGAGAAGCGAGGAAGATGCCTTGTGTCCAATGAATATGCCTTTTTTGTAAGACCATTGTTAATCTGCATTATCCAATATTTGCAATGAACTGCAAGCAAGTTTTCTTGTAGGGACACGCCTATTATAAATGATCACTCGTGTCTGCAGCAAAGTGCTACAAAATGTTTTACTGTTTTGCAACTCATTGATTTCGTGTTCTCACTCTCATCAGTGTTGGTTTCAGCCAAAACAAGCAAGTGAAAAGCTGCAAAAACCCTCCAACAACAACGATTTTATGCTACCTGGTTTAATTCACAGCCTCCAAATGAATCATGTTATTGCGCCGTGTCTGCTGGAGGTGTAAATAAGCCACGGTAAATAAGACACTGCCCATTAAGCAACCTAAAATATGTAGGTTTACATTTTATATGCAAAGGAACTGAATAAAATAGACAAGCCGAATTGTGAAAGGTTGTCCTTATTTTGCAAACAGATCACAAAGTGCATATCAAAAACTTCTAGGTGATTAAGCCATTCCGTAGTTTTGCATGAATCTAAAGGTAGATTCATTCCAGATTTTGTTGGTGTGTGAACTCAACAGTGATGGAAAAAGTCACTTCCCTTTGTTCTGTTTAGAAAGCTCACAACTCCAAATGTATTAAACTGCACTTACCCTTTGATGGTGGTCCATTCAGATAGGAAAAAAAAAATGTAGAAAACTTGTCGACTTAGTTAGCATTAGGACTTTTTGAATTTTCTGAAAAGTGGAAAATGTTCCCCCAGCGCCTGCAAACGTTAGCATGTTTGCTATCGTTAGATACCTTGCCTATTATTACATGTTTACAAGTTTTTCTATGGGAATGGACCACAGACTGTATAAAAAGTGGACATCGTGAAAGCTCCTCAAAAGTGAAACCAAAGCATAGGATTTCCTCCTGGTTAGTTAACCAACTAATTAAAACAAATTCAATGTAAGCTCTGTGGGGGAAAAATTCTGCAATTGGTAATTAGCATTTAAGCAAGCCTGACTCCATAATCAGGCATTCTTTAAAAGAAAAAAAGGTATTCTAGTCTCCGTCTACCCAATAAGAGGAAGTGGAGATGTGTCATCCATGTTTTTCTACATTCTATGGAATGAACTTCCATATGCTCATTGTTTGTCGAACCTCGCAACAGTACGACGTCAGGTCTTGACAAAGGGTAGAAGCCCTGTGGTTGGTGGTCACACAGGACTCCAACGACATAGTGGACAATAACACAGCAAGTAAAGTAACTAACATTCACTATGAAGCGGGTAAGCAAACATGCAAAGAGGATGAGACAGTTTCCCAGAGCAAGCACACCAGGTCCAGAGAGCTATCCTTAAACAGTGTTGGTTGGATAGAATAATGATGTGTGGGTCGGTTCCCATTTACAGAGCCGTGGATCTGTACAAACACTGGACTTCTTCTCAGCACACGCACAGGATAGAGAGCTATTAGACCGTGGCAGAGCATTTGCAGTATTGGATGATAATGTCAAGAAGCCATTAATAACTTAACAGAAACATAACAGAAAATGGTCTGTAATGCAAAGGCAAGGCATTGTGCCTTTAAATTTGGCAATAACAGTTTTGCAGAACACGGCGCAGACGAGAGGCTGCCAGATTAAAATATAACAGAACACCGCACATACACACATTTACCACCTACCATGTTCTGGTGAGCGAATCCATTCATTGTGTATGTGTGCGTGTCCCGCCCGCTATTCCCTGTTGCTGTGTCCCGATCGATCAGGTGGGACTGGGCCACCTCTTGTGCTTCCTCTCCGATGTTGCTATTTCAGGTTTCAACACCTTCCCCCGTCTGAGAAACGTTAAAGTGCTGATGACTCATTATTATCGAAGAAAAGAAAAAAGTAAGGCTATATATCAAGAGTTACCTTAACCATGGTTCTTTGGAAGAAGACGACCAGACAAGGTCAGAATGCGTCATTTGTGGACCGGTCTGGATAAAACACTGTAGAGTGTGAAAGTGTTCTCAGTGCTTTTGTGCGCAAAAGGGAGTACCAATTTGTGACTATGTGGTGAGCTTTTCTTAGCTTCAAGTGAAGGGGCTCCAAGGAAAAAGGGATAGTAACAACCGTTTAGTACCAAACAGATATTTTCTTATAATATTTCAAGGGACATGTATCGTATAAGCGATCAGGCATATCTTTGTGACCGCCTTCCTAATATTGTGTAAGTCTCCCTTGAGCTTCCAAAACAGTTGTGAGTCATCAGAGAATGGACATGGGCCTTCTGAGGGTGTCCTGTGGTGTCTGGCAACAGGATGTTGTTAGTGGAGGTTGAGGGGAGGGACCTTTGTCAGTCAGGGTTATTCCAGTGCATCCCATTCATGTTTTTTTTTCTTTTCCCTAAACTGTTTCTGTGTGTGTGCCTGTGTCAGGCTGCATCCTGCTCCCATAGCTATGTGATTGCTATTGTCGGGGATGCCAGGTCTGGTCAAGGTGGGTGCTACATGTCTAAGTAACGTCCACACGAATGTCCGGTCCAGTCGTTTCCCAGGAGCACGTTGAATTGTCACAAGATGGTCAATGGCATTTAATGTTATGGATGATCGGATTATATTGCCATCAAAAAACTAAAGAGCGTTTCTCTGGAAAACCTCCTGTGCACCTATGTAGCATGTATTCAATGGATGGATGAACCGTTTCAAAACGAGTCATCGTACGTCTGTGCAGTCTCAATTTTTCACCTGCTGTTTATTATGTATTTACGTTCCAGGGGAGACTGCTTTTCCCAGACCAGACATTTCTAATTTTCCCTACATCTCAAGAGCTGCTTATTCTAAAACTGCAGCACCCAGGATATCACCACAAATGTATAAGGTGCAGCTACTTGAAAATTTCCATCGGCGTGCAATTTGACGAGCTCATCAAGGACGCAGCAAATCCCTGATGCCTAACTGCACGACCGGAATAAACTCTGCACGCACCAAGCAGCAGAGAGTGGCAAAGTTCTGAGAAAAACTGAATGATTTTCAATCATGCTGAACTCAGTCTGAGACCATCATTTAGTTTATTTTACTTAATGAAAAGCAGCGTGTAACAAGAACGGTTGGTTCGTAACTTGATTATCAAGGAGGCCTCGCTGTTTTTGAAACAAAAGCCTACATGTTCTACATGTGTTATCAAAATACTAGGTATTTCCTGGAAGCTACGCAGTGAGCGCATTTTCGTCTGCAGTCGTGTGTTCGAGTACACGGCCATCTGCTACTGTGGTCCAAATTTAGGTACAAGAAAGTACATCGCCTTTCATTCAGTCTGCATTCATTCTGCATGAAATTAACATCTTATTTACTCCGGTGGCAGCTAATTACACAATCAGAGACTGGAACTGGTTGTGCTGCAGGTTGATTACAAAGTCCTGAAATTGCAGATCGGTCACAGCCATAAGCTTGCTCAGAAGAACTTCGATTGTGCATTGATTTTTGCAAGGCGGTCTTTACACTTTGCTGTCTTTGCGATGTGAACTATTTCAGATTTAAAGCAGCTTTAAACTTGAATAAACAGGTGTCAGTACAAATAGATCCCAACAGTCTGTAGTTTTCACTGCAGCACAAAGGGATAAAATGACAACAGAAAGTTCTGAACCAAAGCCCTTTTCACACAGGATTAGCATTACCTGGGGACGTCATGTGATTTAGAAACGGACCCCTGATGTTTGTGTTGCTTGAGGCACATTTGCACAGGACTAACGAACTCCAATGAACTATAACTCCAATAGTAGACTTTAGGCTTGGATATGATGTCAAGGCTGTGCTACTTTCTGTTAAATGTTGTAACTTTTACAACACTACACTTATTCATCATCTTTAATTATGGATTCAGATCTGTAGCGCAGATTCAGGTAAATAATAAAATAATACATTTAAAAAAAAAATAGACTCTTGTAGAGGTGATTTTAGAGTCTGTTGGTAAAAAAATCCCAGAAATTCCAGCTAGACTTAGTCACAAACAAACCCAATTTCTTTCTCACTCCCACACAGATAACGCTGTTACATTTTGAATTGGGCACAGTTGTCATACTCAGGTCAGGCCTTTTGCTGTCACTGAAAACTGCCACATTGTCACTTCTCTGGTTTAAAGGTTGCCGGCCCAAAGAAGCTCCATATCACCTGCATTGAATGTTGACTATGGTTGTCAAGGCAATCAATCAGTAAAAAAAAACCATACAAATATTTGAAAACACATAAAAGAAATGTGCTGCGAATGCTTGTATTGAGCCGTGAATGTGTCTCAGTGCTGGGTAACATCATCCTCCCGAAACGCGCTTTCCAAACATTTATTCATAATTGCAGACACAAGCCGAGGACGCAGAGCTCTTTGAAAAAGTAGAAACACACCTCAAATCACTGAGATGTCAGTTCGCACTAGATTAGTGTTATCACACGACCTCTGTGATTGGAGAAATAGGGTGGGTAATTCACTGTTATTTGTACTTTGCGGATGTGGACAATTCCGGCGGGATTACGATCATCGCAATAATTACAAATTACTAGCGGCTCAGTAAGTAATTTACATCTGCAGTCACTGTCTGTCCTTATTACCGTTAACTCAATACATAATCCTGTTTTAACATATCTCTTCTGTAAAGTCTTAAGATAATCCTGAATCGAGTGGCAAAGGCAACGGAACTGGTAGAGTTTCTTGAAAACGTTTCGCCACTTATCCAAGCAGCTTCCTCACTTCCAAAGGACTGGCGTATGAGTGCTGAAACATCTTCAAGAAACTCTGCAAGTTCAGTTGCCCTTGTTTCAGCTTGTTTTTTTTGTTTTTTTTGCATATACCATGACGGATGACTCAAAGCCTCCACAGACATGTTTATGGCAAGTATTTAGTGAGTTGTTTCGGTCAATTTCATGCAAAATGCCAAACGTCTGTGAAGCTTCTCATTCATGCAGGTCACTGCATAGCCAAAAACGTTAAAGGGGAACTACTGTTTTTTATTTATTTTTTTTTAAACAACCTGGGCCTTATTTCTGGGATAAAATATGGTCGTTTACTCACCCATTTAACTTTTGCGTAATTTGTATTGTAATTGTATTTGTCTTTCTTCGGGAGACAACATCATCCAGGCTGTGTAGGTCAATCTACAGACCCTGGATGATGATAACAGGTAACTCCGGACTCAACAGGGAATAGCACTAGCGTACAACAACAAAATATTGGTGAAATGAACGAGTTTCGTAGCAGATAATGCGTTATCTAGAGTGCCCCAGTCACTCCCGCTATATCGATATGATCTAATTATCTCCCAAATGAACACAAATTACACAAAAGTTATATGGGTGAGTAAACGACCATATTCTTTGTTCCCCTTTAAAGAAAGGCAACAGGATTTGTAGAGTTTCTAAAAGATGTTTACCTATCCGAGTACCTTCTTCTAAATGACTAGACATCTGTGGGTGTAGCTCACCAGTCCTTTAGAAGTGAAGAAGCTCCTCAGATAGGTGGCTAAACATCTTCAAGATGCTCTACAAGAGCAGTTGCCTTTCTTTAACATCATTGGATAAATGTGCAAACATTTGCTAGTTGTATCATGTCAGAGTGTTCAGTGGCATTCTTGTTCATGATAAACTGAATATCTTTGGGCTGATGGAGTAATAAAACATTTATGGAAGCAATTGTAAGGGCGTAGTTGCTGCAGCCCCATTCATCTGATCTGACATTTGTCATCTAATGTTCAATCAATCTTCGGCTGCTGTCTGTTTGCAGAAATAAAACATTCTTTTCCGACCTAAACTTTTTTTTTTTTTTTTTTTTTTAACTCACTTGTGCCTGGTGCAGATTCCGTTTGGAAAGAGAGCGAGCAATTCTTGGCACGACAAATTAGGTGGATCTTAATTGTCTTCTCTCATTATTTGCATAATCCTTCCGTGAATGCAACATGATGACAGAAGGCTGGGGAACCGCGCTGCCAGGTGTGGGGGCCCTCCTCGACATAAAGAAGAAGAAGAAAGGAAGCCTGGAAAGAGTCGCACGACGCTTAGTGAAATCTGTCCTGTCGCTGTCGGGGTGAGAGGGTGCGTCAGCGGGAGATGATGCTAGGCGATGCATTAGTAATGGCCCTTTGCCTCACATCAAGACCACCTCTCAGTCTGCGCACGTCATTGGACAGCGTTTCTTTTCTCCTGCTGTGTGTGTGAGAGAGAGAGAGACAGACAGACTCTGAAAAAGAAGGAATTAATGAGGGAGAAAGAGGAGGAGAGGGTGCATGGTATAAAGTAATTGTGTCTATGCAGTATGGAATTGATTTTCAACTTCTCACTCATCGCTTTTTTCGCCCTTATCGAGCTCTGCCAGAACGTCATCAAAGCAAATTATGCTCACAAAGATCAGTTTTTCATTTCGGTTGCAACTTGATAATCTCATTCCATCTTATTGTATCGTATTAATTGATTTTAATTTGATGTAAATACCCCCCAAGGTGCTCGGCTACGTAATGAAACTCTCAGATAATAGACTGCAATGCCACATACTGAGAATTGTAATTGATAAACATGAAACATTGCTCACTTTAATTGCAGGCATCGCTTGTTAATAAGACACGACTTTATGTAATCTGGAAAAAGACAAACAAACTGTACTATATAAGCAGTGTTGAGTGCTAATGTGCTGTGTCATTACTTGTGTAAAGAAACACAGCTGGAGGCTGCCACCTGGAGTTTTCTGAGACTCTTTCTCATTCTAATATTCATATAGGACGTAAGAATTTCCCAGCTTGAATAATGGGGTGTGATTTTCTCCGGTGTCAAACAGGAGCTATTAAATCCATCCTGGGTTTGTGTACTGGAACGACGGTCTAAGCGGTGTGTGCTCGTCTGGCCGCTGATTGAGCTGCACCGGTCAGGTGGCCCCAAAACGTGCGAATGAGCCTCCAAGGAGGTGAATTGCAAATGAACATCTGACTCTATTAAAGAGCAACGAAACGTGTAGAAAATAAGCCTGTGTAAGCCCGTAAGCCTTAAGTGCTGTGAGGGCATTGGTTGACACTTGCAGTGGGTGAGTTATCTTATTTGACATTTTAAAAGCTGAAGTATTTGATGCCTGCTTTTTAAATGAATCATCGTTCTTGGGCTTAAGCCGGCTGAAAGACAACGGGAAAAAAAAGCAGTCCGGTCAAAGGGAGATTAGGTTCTCATGTTAAAAAACAGGAGCCAAGTCAGATTTCAGCGTATGTGGGGCTTCTAATTCTTATTTTATACCTCTGCATTGGATCTTCACAGCATCTATACCATAGCCTATGTGAGTCACTGTAACCATTTATACATGTGCGCTGGTGGGTTGATATTGTTTTTTAATTAGTGGCTCCAATAAAATTTGGAGTCAATACATGCTGCAACGGCGAAAAGGGTAAAGACATCTGAGAAGATATTGTGTCGGAAGCAGATGGACAGAGACTTGTCTGCTCTTGTCCCAGAGACGTGAACAAGATAATGCATTATGGACCAAAGCTGTTGCTGTAATTACAGTTCTTGGGAGGTGAACGTTCGGGCTACGGCGCAAGCTAGGTTTATACTCCAGTGAGAGATCTGCACATAAATGCTGTTGTGGGATATGCAGCATTTTTACTGGTGCACGTTCAACTAACGGCCTCATGTCGGAGCTGGAGCTGATAAATGTTGAACAACAGTTACGTCATTGGCGTCGCTGGTGGGTTGGAGGTAGAAGGAAGGAGAATTTTCAGCACTTGTCCAAACACTGAGACACTTGAAGAAGGTTATGTGTTTTGGACCAGTCACCATTATTCTGCACCGTGGACTGGTCCATTTCCTGTCTTCACAGTGCAGAATGCAGCAATGGTGACCACTGTATCTAGAGTGTATGTCCAACTCAGAAGCATTTCTTACGGGGTTGAAATCTCAAGGAAGGTGAGCTCATTATCTTAGCAAAGTAAGTGACATCAACCAATGGACTCCAATCTATATGTGACTGCCGATACATTCTTGAAGCTCGATAGTGTCCTAACACCCTGTCTAAGGCCACAGACTGGCAACATTAAGATGCACACTGGCACACCAACATACACCATGGACCTGCTGTCTACATGTCAGCCCAGGCTTGTCCAACCATTGGAAATGTATATGAGGTAATACATTTCGGACCAGTCGCAGCTGTCACTAGAGTTAGGTTTATTTATTTTATTTATTTTTTGGTATTTTTAATTAACAGGAAACCTTAGTTCTTCTTTGGAGTGTTTGTTCCTTTTACTATATATTCTAGACGTAAACCTTTTCCTCCTGAAAAGGTACGTGCTTACCAAGCCCTACAGTTAAAGATGCAATCTCAGCCATTGCTCCTGTTATTATTTGTCCTTCTGCTATTTATTCAGTCTCTCTTCATTCTGCATGTGCCGCATGTGCTCCGGTTCTTGGAAAAAGGTGCTACATATGAATTGTATTATTGTTATTATAATGGTGCTGTAGTAGTATTCATGCTCATCCTGATGTTGCGGTTCAGTGGTTGCTGGCTTAACAATAGCTGGTACATTACAGCTGAATTGTGGTTATATGAATTATACATGAGTATGGTGTTGGTGGTTCTGTCTCAATTATGTGCATTTTTAATTGACCACTTTTATGCACTGAACACAAATGAGTGTTCAAGTCTCCATTCAGAAACCGCTGCAGTAAAGGATGGTTGTTAGGATGGTTTCTTAACACTGGCACATACACATGCACCACTGATCTGTTTCCTGTTGCCAGTGTGTCATTAACACTCCCTCTGTATGACATGTCGGGTTTGTTCTGTGCATCTCGGTAAATAAATCGTACCTTGTCTAAAAGTTCCCAACCGTAATACAATAACAACTTGTTGATTTGAGCTTTTCACAAACACTTACCTATCTTATTGGCTCAACGCTGGAGTTTGAACTGCTCTGCAGTGTGTAGGAAAGAAGGGAGGCATTTGAGATTTAACAATGTCGGATCAAGTTCTGATTGCTTCCGTGTGCTGCGTGCAGATGAGCAGATGTGCCGGCCACGAAGAGCATTCTTCAACCAAGAGACGCGCTCAACCTTCGTTGATTATAGAGCATGCGGGTGATTTGCTCTCAGTAGGTGATGGGGGCAGTGCCTCACGGCTGCAGTGAGTGTGCCTATGTCACTGTGTGTGTGTGTGCGTGTACTGGGGCAGCAGTGTTTTCCCAGCGGTTAGAACCTGACAGGCTTTGCAGGTAGCAAAGGTCCAGCGGAGCCCCATGATTCATGCAGCTAACAGCGGTCCTCCACCTCATTTATTCACCACATGGACACAGAGCTCAAGCTCCGCACTGAATATCACATGACAAAAAGCACGCAAGCCACATCGTTTGTGTGTGTGTGTATTGGTTGGTGTGCGGGGGTAGGTGTGTTTTTCCTACTGCGCTGGTCGCCGTCCAGATTACCTATGAATAATCATTCCCCTTTGAAATGTCACCTTCCAAACTCAGTGGCCCCAAGCGGATGGCAGTGGAGGGGCTGTGGTGTGTTTGTTTGTGTGTGTGTGTGTGAGAGAGAGAGAGAGATAGAGACAGTGGGTAAGATCTCTGGAAGTGGAAATCGTAATAAAGGCTGAAAAACCTATGCGCTGAGCTGAAAACACTTGAGATATACAAAATGAGACAGGCCTCCTATGTGTATGTGTGTGTGTGTGTGCAAAGGTGATAGCATCTATTACAACCTCTATATTCACAGTCACATCTCGAAAGGAACCGTGTCGCCATGGAAACGTCACTTAAAATCCATAGTCCTCTGCTGGTTGGACTGTCGGTGCAGAGAGAATGCCCTTTAATTTATCCAAGCAATAATAAAAAAAACAAAAAAAACAACTAACATTATGCAGTTCTGTTAAGTAGTTTGAACTGCAAAATGCTGGGTGTCTAAACCCTGCTGTCAGTGAATAATGGGTTATCTCCAGAACAGAAATAATTACTCTCTAGTAATTAGACATATACCTGGGTGAGACATTTCGAGTCTTGGGGTACGTTTGCCAGGAAGGATTATTTTTAGCGAGGCATCTTTCTCAGACTCCTGCTCGAAAAAAAAAAAAAAAAACGACACAAAATAAATGGAGTACATGTGAGTGGCTGAAGCTTTCCATCATGTAATTTCTGTTTTGCAATTAAGGTAACATCTGGAGGTTTGCTGTAGAGGTGTAAGAGTCGGCGTGAATGTCTGAGTAAATGAAGGTGGGACACAGACGCATATCATTTCTGCCTGTATGATAAAGGGTCGGGGTAAATGGGGACACAGCAACAGCATCTGGACCAGGATTAATGCTAATGAACTGAAGCAGTTTAGAGATGTTTCAGTTGAGGGCTGTTTTGGTTGCCTCTCCAAATTGAGTCTTCTGGTGTATTTGGGGAACATCTGTATGCGCAGCTGCCCCTATTACAGGGAGGCTAGGTTTCTATGGGCTTTCGGTAATATGCATCAAAGAAAAAAATGCAATAATTGTTACAGAAGATTCAGGTTCTGGGCCAACTGTGACTTTTCTGTGTGGAGTTTGAATGTTATCTCTGTGCCTGCGTGGATTTTCTCTGTTTACTCCAGCTTGGAGACTGGCGACCTTTCCAAGGCATACCTCGCGTCTCGCCTAATGACGGCTGGGATAGGCTCCAGCACCTCCCTCTCCCTCCAGTCTCTCTCTCTTAGACAAACGTTTATGGAAAATGAATGAATTATTGAATAAATCTTTTGTGACCACTTCAGAACTTCCTCAATTCATAAAGGTGACTCCTCGTGACAGGTCCTGATCTCTCTTACTCTTGTCCTAATGAGTCAATTAAAATGTAATAAGTCGTTCTAAGTTCTTAGACTTTAAGAGCACAATGGTGCACAATAACATTTGAAGAGAATTTTTGGTTTGTTTGCTGCAGGGGTTGACTCATCCCAAAAGATTTGCATCTTCCTAATGCATTGTATATAGTATCAAAATACCTAATTAGATCAACTTGGCAGAGAGAAATGTACAGCTATGGCTCACCAGGCAAAGGGGGTGGTCCACGAACCAGAGGCTTAGCGGCTCGTAATCGAGTACATGCCAAAGTGTCACTGAACCCCAAGCTGTTCCCGGTGCTTGGTATTGGTGTGTGAATGTGTGGGTGGTTGTGTGAACAAATGCATAGATGTGTCATGTGACAATAGGTAGGAAAGCCTTATATAGACCCTTTTACAGCCTACGTCACTGCCCATGTCACAAATACGCCGCAAAGGTTAGCTGGAGGCAAAGCTCACAGCGGCTACTGTTGTCAAAATGTCATCTTGCTGTGTTGTAGGGTGCTAGTACGATTAATAGCTCCAAACTGAAATTTTATTTAAAAAAAAAAGTTGTAGAAACCTGTGGTTAAACAAGATAAAAATGAGAGGATGGGACCGAGGTGAAAGTATGTGCATTCACAAAACAGCCAATCAGGTCCTGTCTCTTTTTTTTCCCACCATTGTCAAAAACAAGCCGACAGAAGCTGCCAGTCCGTGTTAAGTTACATGTTCCTATGGGTTGTTTTGCCTCCAGCTAAGCCCCGCCCACCAAAATAGTGTCATCATGTTTACTAACATAAAAGAGGTCTATAAATACAAGCAACTGAAAGGCAAAATCGAACGTGTTTCAGTCACTCTGTAACCTTCTTTATCATTTTTCTATGTGCATTGATAATGTTGTACCTTTGCTACATTTCTGTAAAGGTTCTCAAACATCCAAGTCATGGTATCCAAAAAACATACCCAACAAGTCCATTTGCCTTGGTTTCCGGCCGTAGATATTTTATAATCTAAAACATTTTCCCCCTGTAGTGAACTGCATCGGCAGGAATCATTTTCTGTATGAACGTTCACAATGAAGGCAGTTGACCACTGGCTACTTAATCCCATGCTGTGCATTAACATTAATACTCAGTGATTCACATGATTGCTTCAGCATTTTTCTCTTGGTGTAGCTATACTTTATGGTAGTATTATCAGAATATGACAGGCCACCACTACACACAGCACATTAGAAAGCTCAATCTATTGATTTGATCTGATCGTCAAACACTCACTGCTATTTCATTAAATGATGATTAAATACGTCACGTGTCTAGCACTGGAAATCCTCCACAGACAATATTTAATTAACCAAGTTAAACTAATGATGTGGAAAGTCATCTCCCTTTAACTTTCCTTCTCTCTTTTATTTGCCTCTATGTTGTTGTCTGTCAGAGCAGAGGAGGCCGCCTGCCTACGTGTCCATTATTCTGCTTGTAGGACGCATAGATCCAGTTCAGTACTATACATTTCCTTGCAAGCATCCCTTTTTTACGAGAGTGGATTTAATCTGATGTTCCTTCATGAATATTAAGAAGGAGAATAACGCAGTAAAATGTTTTAGTATGATGGAAAACCGAATCCATTTTCTACTAAAGTGTGCGTATGTAGTATGAAGTACCCTCTCCAGGCAAAATCCAATGTATGTGGGAGGAAGTATAACCTTTTATCAGACGGAAGACTCCTTAGACTTGCATTTGCCTGATATTTAAGGTAACACACTCTAGAAAACACAAAATAAAAGCGTATAGTCTTATTCCAAATGTTCAGTGAGCGATATTTATGTAGAGTGCATATTTTTTCCTCTTGCCTCTGGTTCACACTGAGCACCATTAAGTGGATCATTATTTTCGAGGTGTTGGCAGACTTGACAGTTATCTTCTTGCCACAAGTTCATGCTCTGAGCTGTTCACAATGATGCTTTACGTGAAACGTGTACCTTTCTACAGCCAGGAGATTAAAAAACAGTGGCGTCTGGACAGGATTGTTTTTCTCGCCCATAGCTGGCAGCGACTAAGCTTAAGATATACCATTAAAGCGTCAAAACTGAGCACTCGGTGCATGTTTTTACATCGTAAAGTGGTCTGTGGTATCGGTGTGAGGCAACATTTCTCCGAGCTAGTTCACACACTTTTGAGACTGCTCCCAGTACCACTGCAGGACAGAGGTCGTAGATGGCTTTTCTCCCGTGACAGGCAGAGCGCCTGTCAGCCCACTCAGCCAACTCAGCCACCGACTCCCGCAGACGCTCGCGGAGGATGCTCGTGGCTGCGCTTTGATGGTAGGGCCATTGTCAGATCAAAGCTTTCCTCGAGGCGTCCTTGCTCTGGGAATACTTGTCCCATGCCCTTTTGCGGAACTTGTTATCTTTGATCAGAGAAAGTGGCCAACAGGTCGCTGAGTAGCTTAGTCAAGTCACTAAAGAGACTCGCTGAGGGCTTAGTGCAAGCAACAAGAGACACCAGAGGTGAGCAGGTTTTTACAAGGCGGCGTACTGATACGGATAAGCTCATGTTGTAGGGTTAGAGTAGCAATGCAGACACTGACAGACAGACTGGGTTCTGGTAGTATTCTTAAAATGTTCTCCTAAGTGTGGATTTTGGTCTCTAATGCCTCCGCCGCTGAAGTTTTTCTTTTTTTTTTTACTAAGCTGACATACATAATCAACAAGGGTGCATAATTTTCGTACCACGGTATTCAATTTAGCGTAGCGCTCACTAAGGCTCCACTGAGCCATGCTTCTGTGGAGCTGTTTTGATTGAACTGCTGCTAAACAAAACTTGACGCTGAGCTGTTTAATATGTGTCTTGCACCGTTCTGGAAGCCAGAACTTGGGAGTAAATACAAGCGCTGCCACAAACAGACATCTGAGCACAGACTTTATTAATTTCATGAACTTAATAAATAGTAAAAACAAAATTATGCTTAAGGTTAGGGTTACAGACTACAGGAGTTTGTAAAATTCTGCCTGTTTTTTTTATACATCAGGTTGCATCACACATTTCAGGAGAGGTTTCGTAGATATCCCTCTCCCTAATCTCAAACTTGCACACAGGTTTGAAAATAATAGCACACACCACAGGATCTCAGTTAGACGACCAGCTCAGATCAAGGAGCATTGAAGGCACCATCTCATGTGATCTCACGTGAGTAACTTTTCAGTGGGATAAAAAAAAAAAAACAGAGCAACAAAGGCCAAACTCGTGTGAATGAGAAAATGGTCAGGGAGACACGTCAACAGACGGTGTGTATTATTCAGCGATGACTGGAGGCGAGATTTTTTATACTGTCGGATTCAATATCCGTCAACAGTACCGTGCTAGCCATGGTTAACGTTCAAGAAACTCTACCGCTGCTTGACAACACCGTCCGCTGCTCCGTGTCCTTTGAGATTTGTTTCTCTCATAGGCTGTTGGGAAAGAAAATGTCAAACACGGCTGATACTAACCCGGCCGACCCTGATGAGTCTTTTCGAGCGGATCCGTAAATCGCAGATAATCTGGGAAGAACCTCGGTGCGGAGCGAGGCGGATTTTTCCTGGGATTGTCGGGAGCGGATAAATCAGCCAGGAACTTCTTTAGTGAGAAGCTCATTTTAAAACCGGTGTCTTAGATGAGCTGTCCTCATAAGCGGTCAGCTGAGGAAATGGCCATGTTCTGTGTTTCCCATTAAAAATCATACAAAGTATCAGGATTGCTAACGTAATGAGTCTTGCGGTAAAAAGCAGCTTCTCATTTGTTGCAATATTATGTGCTGCTTTTCAGCTGCTACTAAAACAAGACCACCTTTTCTAATCCTGTGCTCTGATATCCTTTTACTTCTGATATGTTAAGCGCTAAAAGACTGCCCAGAGAAATAATATACCGGGTTTATAAGTCTGAGACGCAGTGCTCTTCATTCATGGCGGTAAATCCCCAGGACTGCCAGAAGTTTCAAATGTATTGACCGTCATATTGATCTGTGTTGCTTATCAAAATGAGGTTCAAGGACTGTCCCACGGCTCAGTTCTGATCAGGTAAAGGACACGGAAAGCACACGATGATGCTATTGACTGTAATATTTACTGCCCCGGGCCTCGTCTGCCTGTTTTCCTGTGCAACAGAGCCTCTCATTTTTGTCTGACGTCCTCGCTCGTGGAAATCCTTTTACTTCTCAAAGGACCTAAGGCAGAAGAAGACTTTTTAAAATGCAACGCACCAGTAACTTTGCAAAGTGATGCAACGGCGAAGATAGAGCCTCGCGTCTACTACGCACTGTAAATCCATGTTTTCAGTAAGACACGATCTCTTACCTTTATGATTTGGATTTTTTTTCCGCCGCTCTGTTCAGCTCACCTTGACTCCTCTTGTTGATACTTTTGTTAAAATATTCCCTGTAATTTACTGGAAAAGCATGCAACATTGATGAAGCCAGGAGGGGAAATGAGGAGAGGGCTCTGGCAGAATTAGATCGACTTCGATAAGATTAATCTGGTAGCGACAAGATCTCCCATGGCTTCATCTCCTCCCCTGACTAAATAAACATCCGGTGCGCTAAGCACGTTACTGTAGAGAAACGATTTCTCTTCTTCAGCGAGTTTTGCTGACGCTAACAAGGATCCGAGAAAACCGCAACTCTTTGAACCGGCACGACCCCGGATGCGTTATTCTATATGGGGCTGCGAATCTGTGTACGCGTTTATTTATTCATGCGCTGGCGGGATTTCCTCCGGAATGCAGCTCAAAATTATCTGTGTTTGTTCCTAATGGAGATTGAAATGCCTCTCTTCCCCTGTGCTTGCTCTGTATGCAAATAGTTCCCTCCATCATTGCTGGTGGTTTCGCTTTAAGAGCAACGGCTGCCAATTGCCCGCGGGGCTCGTATGCCCTAACAACTAAATCATATCTAGTGTACTAGGTGTGCTGCATCAGTCAAAAAAAACAAAACAAAAAAAAACAAAGGAGAAAGAAAATGGGATTTGGGGAGAGTAAAACGTTTATGTGCATATTAGAGGAGCATTATTCTGGATAGACGAGGCGCCGTTATTGTGTTTCTTCAGCCGCCCCCTCAACAGCATGAGGTGTCTTTTTTTTTCTTTTTTTTATCCTGAAATGTATTTTGTAGGGTGCTCAGGGATGTTTTGCCGTGTGTAGCTTCAAATCAAAGGACCTAAAAGCAGTAGACATATATCAGGCTGGTGCAAAAATAGTAGCAAGTGTTTTTTTTTTTTCAGTCTGAGAGGTGCTGAAACAAATGAGAAACTCTCTGACATGTAAATCACCAGGAAACACTTATCTATAGTGCCTATAAAGGTTTACAATAAATTATCCATCATCCATCATATCCATCATTCGTTATGTGATTTGAGAAATAGGGACAACTGGGGCTCAGTGGATAGAGTGGCACATGGGCCTCATGCTGAAGTGTCCTTGAGCAAGGCATTGAACCCACAGTGGCCTGGCATTGGTGAGTGAATTTGTATGCACTTGTATAAACAAATGGGTACATGTGTTATTGTGGTTGGAAAGCACTTGAGTACCAACAGGTAGAAAATGAATATTTTACATTTGCCGGAAATGTTTTTTCCGCACTAGTGAATGTCAATACATATTTATTTTATTCCAGGTTAAATCCCCCTTAGTTTTTGCATATCTTAGTATCTGCTCTTCCTGCCACTTGGGCGACCTGATCCTGGGCTTCTCTTAAATCCCCCCGAGATGTTGCCCACATTCTATTCATTTCTCGTCATCCTTGTTGTGGGGACGTGTAATAGAAACACAGCATGCTTATTGGAGTCATGCGTAAACATGTCGAGTCGCTGGGCCTCATTGTCAGTCATTTGGCTGTTGTACAGTATTTGTTTTGCCGCTGCTGTGCTTCTGTTTCTTCCAATATAAATGCATGCCTATGCACATTTCTATGATGAAAGGTGGGAATTGGTTGTTTGATTATAGTTGTGACATGTTGCACGGTTTAAGTCTCGGACAGAAAATCTTCAGTTGCGCTGCTCTGTTCACGCTATGAGCAACAAAAGGGCGGTTTTGGTTACACTGCAGGCGCCATACGTTGTTGGCGAAGTCATCAGTTTAAAGGTTAACTGGTGAAACCAACACATTATATTGGTTGATGCATTACCTATGTAACCTAGTACAAAATGCTTTTGGGCTTGATTGCTAATTTCTCCAATCGTGACAATGGTGCGGTTGGTGACGTTTTGAGGCGTAATCCTCATGAGCACGGGTGATCTGTGCCGTAGATGGTAACTACTTCCTACCTTTCTGCCTTAGCTTCACTCACGTTCCACCTGTTTGCACAGTTTTGAATTATCTGGGAATTAGATGGAGTGACGCATTGTCGAGATGGTGTTAGCCAAAGCCACCACACCGACCTTTAAAACTAATCTCCTTCAAGAATGCTGTCGGGTGACATCACTAAGGCATTTTCAATCTTTGTCCAGTCCATACTAGAGATGCATCTCAATGAATTAGAATATCCTCGTAAAGTTCATTTATGTCCGAAATTTCAAGTCAAAAAGTGAACTCATACATTGTCTAGACTCATTACACACAGAGTCATGCATTTCAAGCCTTTAGTGTTTTTTTTCAATTTGATGATTATGGCTTATAGATAATGAAAACCCAGTACATTGAGTATATGCACTCAATACTTGGTCAGTTTTACATGAATTACTGCATCATTGCAGCGTGGCATTTAGGCAATCAGCCTCTAGCACGGCTGAGGTGTTATGGAAGCCCATCTTGCTTTGATAACAGCCTCTGGCTCTTTTGCATTGTTAGGTCTACTGTCTCTCATCTTCCTCTAGACAATAACCATAGATTCTCTTCGGGATTAAGCTCAGGCAGGTTTGTTGGTCAGTCAAGCACATCGATACCAAGGGCATTAAACCAGGTATTGATACCTGTGGCAATTTGGGCAGGTGCCAAGTCCTGCTGTAAAATGAAATCGTCATCTTTATAAAGCTTGTCAGCAGAGGGACGCGTGAAATGGTCTTAAATTTCCCAGTGGACCGCTGACCGTTAAACACAGTGAACTGAATTTAAGAGATGACACGGGTCCCAGAATCACCACGGACTGTGGAAACTTCACACTGGACCTCGAGCAACTTGGATTGACTCTTCCTTTTCAAATCAAATGCAAAATTAATTTTCATCTGAAAAGAGGACCACTGAACAACAGCCATAGCCCAGGTAAGATGCTTCAGACATTGTCTCTGGTTCAGGAGTGGCTTGACACAAGAAAAGCGACAGTTGTAGCCCAGGTCCTGGATGTGTCTGTGACTCCTGCCACAGTCCACTCCTTGTGCTGTTTGTGCACCTTTTTCTACCACGCTTTTTCCTTCCACTCAACGCTAATTTGCTTGGATGCAGCGCTCGGCTGAACAGACGGCTTCTTTAGCGATGACCTTTCGTGGCTTACCCTCCGTGTGGAGGGTGTCGGTGACTGTCTTCTGGACAACTGTCAAGTCTTAGCAGTCTTCCCCATAATTGTGTTGCCTACTGAACCAGACTGAGAGACCTTTAAAATGCTCAGGAAACCTTTGCCAGTGTTTTGAGTTAATTAGCTGATTAGACAGTGACACCACGAGTCTGCAGTGTTGAACTTTTTCACAATATTCAAAATTTCTGAGATACTGAATTTGAGGTTTTAGTTAGCTTTAAGTAATAATCATCAAAATGAAGTAAATAAACCCCTGAAATGTATCACTCTGTGTGTAATGAATGTATATGATATAGTACTTTCCCTGAATTCCTTTTAACAACTTGTTATTTTAAACACTGGTACCCAGTGTCTTCGTGAGATGTAAGATTACTGATTTGCTTCTACTTTTCTACTCCTACTTTCTACTTTTCATTGAGCACATTTTTGAAAAACACAAACCTTTCTTTGTGCTGCCGCCTGGGTCCTGTCCATCTTGGTTGTATGATCTCCTCGGCTTTTTCTCTGTGGCTCTCATCGTATCCCTAAGAGACATGTTTCACTTTTTCATCGGCGTGTTTGTGAAAACTTTGCTGTTCTTTAATCCTTAAGTGCAATCTTCCCTCACTGGACAGGTGGATACAGGATGGTATGTTTTCAGAGTTCAGGGGAAAGAGGAGAAAACTCACAATATTGCGAGAAATAGATTTTCAACCTGTTTAAAAGTTCACAGAGAAACTTCTGTTAAAAACCGATAAATTGGAAGCCCCACGTCGTAGCTGCTGGGAAGCATCTATCAGGACTCTACACTTTGCACTCCTTCACCTGGCTTGGCTGCAGTTAGTAGGAAGAACTCCTATCTTGTTCTGTCTTTGTCAGCAGAGTTTCTAGCATTAGTATTTAGAAAGAACTTTTGTTTGTGTGTTTTAGAAGTTTTAGAAGGGCTACTTCTGTCAGATATCGGACAGAACTGTCAGCATATTTCCATCTTCAGTCTGACACTACCACCACTCTAAGCAATTTCTCAAGAACAACAGTAGCTTTTCCACAATGTTAGTCCTCAAATTCCTTTAATTACTAATGACTGTGTGGTCTTTACAGATTCTAGTAATGAAAGTTTTAGGTTGACACCACCCATGGATGTTCCTGATAAAAAAAACAACTACTGCTTTTTCGGGTTATTTGTATAAGTGGTTAAATGTCTTGGAGACATTGGCTTGGCCCAACATGTCGCCTTGGCCCAACATGTCGCCTTGGCCCAACATGTCGCCTTGTTTTATTTTTTTTGGAAACAATGTTGGTACCACAAATGGAAATTATTGGCAAATTGTTACTCCTCTAGCAGAGCTAGGTCCTTTTTCAACAAAAGACTCTTTTCAGATTACAATTCCAGAAAAAAACAAAAAAAACAGCCAACAGCCATGGTGGGGAAAATGGATTTGAAGGTCTGGACCTTGGCGAGCACTACTTACTGTCGATTAATTTGACAAAATAAATACTGCAGGATATGGGATGAGCAGCTGATTAAATTATCAGCCGGAAGGAATTCACAACATCCCATTTATTTAGAAGTATTATTAATTATAAGCTATGTCATGTTTAAACTGTTTTTAACTGTTTCCTTCAGTAGTCATTGACAGTATTATTTCTTTACTGGCAGGGTCCACCATTCCCATGCATGATTCAGGGGGTGTTGACACGCATGAGCAATCACAGAAAACGATGGTACTTGTAATCGAACCGATTGCAGTTGTTCATAATGCAATGAAAAAAACAAACAAACAAACAAAAAAAACTATTGAAGCGTGCTAATTTGACTTTATGATGAACAGAACTTGTCAGTCTCCAGCAGATTCTGTTGCTGCATCAACACAATTGGACTGGAGTTGTAAAATAAAGCATAACTAAAATCCTACATTTCATAGCTTTACATTATTTTGGCATGTATACTTTACACAACAAATCAGTCAGTGTAATTGTGTTGGAGGTTTCTACATTGGGGAGACTAGGTGATTGGGAGTCCAGTCGACCTCAAACCATCTTCCATGGATTACTGCTGGCACCCTTCTTTGAGTAGTATGGGTGCATATGACACTCTCATATTTAGACACTGCAGTGTGACCTGCACAACTGCACCTTTGTCCAATGTAGCAGAGGGAACCAGGCAGGAGCATCCCTGCTTTCAACAGCAACATAACTGATCATCATTTTTCTGCTTTGAAAGAGGAGATAATGCCATTTAAACAGCGCCTTATGCAATTACACTTAATATTAAGTGCGGCAGTTAATTATAAATTGTAAACGGGCACCCAGAGAATGTGACAGGCATCTTCACAAGTGAATGCGCAATAAATGGAGCACATGACTGTGAGCTTAGTCCTCCCACGGCTGTGAATAGAGAAGTAGTAACGGCGGAGAAACTCTAATTAGTGGAAAATAATTGAATGTTTATCCCTGCTTCCAGTACACATTGTATACACATGTGCAGACAAGGGCATGGTGTGTTTATGAGGAAAAGGCAGGGTGCTGAATTTGCTGAATATTGGAACCCCCAGAGCTTTTGTCATATACTGTACATATGCTGTACAAACACACATTCATTATTATTCCAACCGGCATTCCTCTAATTACCCTTGTAGCCTGCCTCATGGCGTGTGTTTAATTTGTGTAGGCGCATCTTCTTTGATTTCATCTTTTTGTATCTTCTCGAGCTTTTCCTTCAAACAATAGTCCAGCAGAATGACTTCAAGTGGCACATCAGAGACATGTAAGTCCTCGACAGCAGGTCTTAAGAGAATGACTTGACCTTCCATTTCTGCCTTTCATTTCCACGTCAGGTTTCCTTTTTGGTATGTTTTCTCTGCTGGGTTATTAGCTGAATGTTTTCTCCTCTCTTGTCTTCTTGGGTTTTGCCAAATCCAATTGATCATGTTTTACCAGCGCTGCTGTGTGTAGAAAATCTGGCGTATCCATGTCACTAAACATGCACAGTTTGCTTGGCTACAGTTCAGTGAAATTTGGCTCAGAGATTGGTCAGAACGTAAGAGTGTTATATAAATCTAATGTGTATGTTATTATTCGTCCATTTTGTCTATTTTTCTTTCCTCAATGACACATTTAACATGAGTTTGAGTTTCAATCAAACAAAATAGGCAGATGAAGACGGACAGTGACTTTACAGACAAGAATGAGCGGGAAGCCTAATGATTTATTGAGAGTCCCAAGCCAGTGAAATAATCATTCATAACTCTCTGAACTGAATGTCAAATGAATGTCAGCTATAAAGCATCCGTTTAGTCTGCTAATCCCCATGTCTCATTTTGAGCATACCAGCCCTGTCAGGTGCTAAGTAATCAACCTTCAACCTTACAACTTTGTCAGTACTATTGTGTGATCAGGTCTGACAAGCCCACTCTCCTCTTTGTGAGTAGGTACATTGCTGTGTTAGCACTCAGTAGTTTATTGTGGTCGACGATAAAGAAAAGAAACAGATCTAGCTTTTGATGCGTACCGCAGTATCTTGGTTGTTGATAATGAGCTTTAGATCAGATTTTGTGTGACATTCATTTTTATTGCTTAGTGACCGTTTCAGGAACAGTACTTCTTCCGCTAGATTGAAACCATTTTGATTAGAGATTCTAGCTTAACTGTTTACAAAAACATTAAATAAAATGACCCGACTCGACTAACAGCTCTGAATACGTTCAATGCCAAGACAGACCCGTGCTCATTGTCAGATTTGCCATGATGTGTACACCACCTGAGTGCCATTGTCAAGCTAACCTCAAGTGAAAAATAGTAGTGAAAATTATATAGTTGTCTAGAGCTGTCAAAATTTGAATGAGTCATTCCTTTTATCCTTCACAGATCATCTTATATTTCTGCTACAGTGTCACTACCATTTAAAGTTAGTAGGACTGTGGAAAACAATTATACTAATGAATCATCAACATGTCTTGATTTGAGCCAGTTTTATGTATTTTGGAAGGATATTGAATGATTTACTTCTACTCACACTATATATTCAAAGATGTACTCAGGCAAAATATGACTTGAATGTCCCAGCATGGTTTCCAGTGTTGGAGTTGATGGGACCGCATCCCACATGCCCACATGCCCACAAAGTGATTAGCCAGGTATGTGGAAGTGTGAGGATAGACTTTATTTTAAGTTTCTCTATCAAGCTGATTCTTTACACAGTTCAGTTTGTCAGAAAAAGAACAAATGCAACAGCTATACTTTTATGTGAGATGGGGCACACAAGCTTGTGTCAGGCTTTTGCATACAGGATTGACACCCTGCTGTGTGGCAAATGGTAGCGGTAATCTGCAGTGGCAGCAACATCTGGGCTTCAAATCGTTCAGTTCTAACTTCAAGCCGGGCACCAAAGTCAACTCATTCATGTTAAAGTGATACTTAAAGCCAGCGATTTCATAAAAATAACCTTCTGGTGGCTAATCTGCCTTTAATGCATGTGTTCTTGTTGAAACCTACTTCTTGAGGCCTTGTGATAACATAACAAAAGAAAAGTTTCATAATTTTCACAATCTGCAGCTAAAACTGGCCTTCACTTCTCTTTTTTTTCACTGATTTATTCTTGCACCTGTACATTAAACCTCGTTCACTTGGGATCACAAGAAACGTTACAGCAAGAGGTTGTATTTTTGGGCACTGTTAGGTATATATGAGGTACCTATGAGATGAAAAAATCCAGGAAGACCTGATGATTGACACATGAGCCTGAAGGTAGATTTATGCTTCTGCCTTAGATCTGTGTGGTAGGTCTGCCTAAGGTTCACAGAAGTTGTGCTCTGTACATAGTTGTCAGCAGTCTGGCATGGGAGTTGGATGCGTTAATTACGATTAATTAATCATAAAAACATAAAAAAAAATGAATGCATTTAATCGCAGTTTACATTCCAAACAATGCAGAACTTTTGTCAGTGCGTGATTTCCTGGTACACTGATTTCACTGATGCACACATCAGAGCTTGGTTTGTCCAAAATGGAGGAATTGGATGAAAGTAGGAATAGGACTGATGGAAGGCAAATTTTATTTAAAAAAAACTACCTGATGGAAGCCTTGATGAAAGGGGGGTTTTGTGCAAATTATGCAAAAGAAAAAAAAGCATACCAGCACTTCAGCCCTTCGGTACCATCTAAATGCAAAGCATGGAGCTGTTAGCGCTAGCAGCCCCGTACGGACAAGATGTGTCAGCAACCCAGACATATATGTGTATATATATATATATAACCATTAAAAGTAAATACTGTTGTGAAAAAGTACTTAAAGTACCTACAGTGGCACTTTAACTTCAGTTTTGGCCAGGTTTTGCTTTGAACTGAAATGCAATTAAATGCATTTTTTACAGACTTTGAAAGAGCTTGAGTTTAAAATATTCATGCCTGTGTCTATTATTTGATTCAGTCCTCCACTAAAATCCATTTAAATAAAAAAAAAATTGCTTTTGGTTCCAAATATTGTTATGCGATTAAATCGAGATTAATCGAGATTAATTAATCACAAATGAATCTAATTAATTAGATTAATTAATCTAATTAATTAGATAAAACAAATTAAAATTATCAACTTAAAACAAATTAATCTAATCACTCCCGCCCCTAATGTTTATATATATTTATTAAATGTCAAAGTATTCCTGAACGGCTGTGAAGGTTCCCAGTCATCCTGGTAATGCTATATTCAGAAAACAAGCTGGAAGAAGTGCAACTGAACTTGAGTTTCTTGAAGGCGTTTCAACACTAATCCAAGTCATTTATTCAGTTCTAAAAGACAGATGGAAGGTTGGGGTTTAAATAGGAACACCTTCGGGAGTTGCCCACCTGAAAGTTGCATGACTAGTGTCAGTTGTCTGGTGTCAGGTCCATTTTCAGACAGTGACTCCAGTCTTAAGGTGGGAACAGGGGTGAAACGTATTGCTGGCAGGTGTTAAGACTGTGTTATAAATTGGTGGCACTATATATCTCAGTCCAATTTCCCTGTTCAGACAGGGGTGTTCCAATTTGACATAGATGGCTTCCTTACTATCTGCCTTCTCTTCTCTGTCTAACATGTGTAGGTTGTTGTCCTCGAAGGAGTATTCTCTGTCCTTCAGGTGTAGGTGGACAGCTGAATCCTGGCCTGAAGAGGTGGCTCTCGTGTGCTGAGCCATGCATTAAAGCTGAATATTTAAGAGGCATTCTGAACATCTTAAAGGGATTCTCCCATAGAAACCTTTGGAAAATCTGCCTTGGAATCAAAATCCGAGCAGATTTTCACGTTCGCTGGAGTATCCCTGTAATTCTGTGAAACTGTTATTTTGTGTCATGTCTCCAGTCCTGTTCACAGTACTTTACAGGATGTCTGTTTGACATCATAATCATCGTTATCACCCTCCCCACTCAGATGTCAACAGGATTCACACTATATTACACACACAAACGTGCGCTACTGTGTGTGTGTATGTGCAGGGCTCCGTGTGTTGTTGATGTCCAAGCCATACTTTAGTCTCCACCAGCCTAATAGCTCATTAATTAAGAGCTAGGTGCCAGACCAGGCGACATCATTTTATCTGACAGGATGTCAGCCCACATGCACACATAGACATTACACACACAGTTTCATCATCGGTTTGGGGGTTATCAATAATGACACAGGGACATCTTCAGAAAGTCGCTTTAGTGTGTGTGTGTGTGTGTGTGTGCCTGCATGTGTGATCCTTTTGAGGTGACTCATGCACACACTGATGCATTTGCTGGATCAAAATGATGTGGGTGGAAATGTACTGTTCAGTTGAAGCACTGCATTGAAATACCACCTGAGGAGATGTAAAAGCAACTTATATGGAACTGACCATTTAAAAAAGTACTTAGGTTAAAAACCTGTGAGTTAGTTGACTGTACAAAGTGAACATTGTTGCACTTTTGATTACTTTTATAGTGCACTTGGATATCAAGTGAGAGCAAAAGTGGCCATTTCAGACTCTTGAAAATAGAGGACTGTTCTTATATTCTTTCTCCAATTTGGATGAGAACAGTGATTGTAAGTTCAGTTTGTTTTGGTAAACGTGTAAAATATCAGAAAATTAACATGTACATTTTTAACTCAACCAGAGTTTCACCCCATTTCCCGGAAAGCATTTCCATTGTAGGGTTACAGTGTGGTTTTGTATTTGTTGCATGTGCGGTTTGTTTTTATTTTGATAAATATAAATAAAATGATTTACTTTTCAGCTAGGGTAGAAAAGTAAATAGATTTTTAGCTATGGCTAGGTGAAGCTGTCTCACTAAGTAGCTTTTGACTGATGTCATTCACCTTAGTAGGCTTACCCAGCCAGAGAGCCAGTTACTGTGTTTTGGTTCGTTCTCTTAGTTCAGTTTGGTACATGCCTCAATATCTTTAGCTGTTTTGTTGTCTTTGCATATTTTCTCCAATCCAGACTTTTCAGTTGCATTTCATTGTTAACACGCTTGGCTTTTGTTTCGTTGCCTTTTAATCATAACCTTTTCACAATCTCCAAAAAGATACATCAAGGGTTTCCCGCATGCAGTCAGTCTTCCCAAGCCAGAGCTGATTGCATGTGGGTATGACGATCCCCCCCGGACGCTGCAGATGAAATGGATGGCCGTCAACTGGACCGTCCGTTTTTCTTTCTCTGCACTTTCTCGGCGTTCCATCGATCTGTCAAGGGAGATGCCCAATGAGTCGCTCAAGCATTGAGCTGCAGAAACGAGTCATTTATTCTCTTAGCCCGGGCGCTAAGTGCTCTGTCTTTGTCTTAATGATTTTTTTGTGCCAGGCGGAAAGGGCTCACTTCTCAAGTCAAGGCAGCACTGGGAAATTCTTGCCCTTTGGAGCAAAGCTGGGTGCAGATAAGTTTAAGAGTTGGATTTGCGGCTGCAGAAAAAAATAACACTGTACTGCTGCCGGTATCACACGTTTACATATTAATGTGCTAACTGCTACCCAAGGTGTAATGGCAGTCCAGATGACAGGGCCGTTGTCTCATTGTATCCTTCCCTCGATTATTTGTAAATGTCAGTTGTTCGGTCTGGGCATAAAGGCCACTGAACAGCTCCGACTCTGAGGCCAGCGTCATTGGCTAAAATGTCTACCCACCAAGAGGATGGCAGAGTCAGTGCTAATTTGGGAAAAACAAAGCACTGGTCAACATTTATTTAAATGCAAATGAATTTATATCAAAAAAGGCGAACGGACAAGGGAAAAGCATTACAGCACTCTGGTCTTAATGTGCATGATAAGGGCTGCATTTATCTTAATAGCTTTGTGAATGTGGAGCTGAATTTCTGCTGTGATTACAGTGTCGAGGGCTTCTCTAATAGCAGTCCCTGTGACCTCTCTGTCAGCTGAAAGGTGAAAATTTGGATTGGCCGGCCTTTCTTTAGACACTGCCATTCAGTGTTAGTACAAAAGTTGGTTTGAAAAGGGCAATCGCACACTGAGCTGTTGTTGGTTGAAAAGGAAGAAACCACTAGAACTTGTTTGAACTTAACTAGAAAGTCGCTGATGATCAAATTTGCACCTAATCAGTTTGCTACATACAGGTTTTCAAAAACACTGTGATGCCATGGTAATATTTTTTGACACTTTATTCTATTACGTGCAGTAAAGCAAGACACCAATTTCTTAAGCAGAGGAGAAAAATGGCTGAAAGAGCAGCAGAGATATTCTCCAAACACTGAATGACAATCAAGCTTGTTACAATCGCAATATCACTGGAAATGAAAGTCATCACAACACTTGGCATTTAGCGACAGGAAAAATGCAACAATGCAGCAGTGATGACTTTGGGGGGTAAATCCACGTCTCAAAACACTTTTATTCTCATTGACCAGTTGACCCAGAAGCAAACACTGTTCCTCTGTCTTGAGTTTCCTAGTTTGTGGAAGATTTGAACACTAGCCAACACTGCTTCTTCTAGGCTGGTTAGCAATCACAGAAACTGATGAAAGCTGAGCCACTTTACCCTTGTTAATATCAAATGGATGAAAAATGACCAGCATGGTAAATGAATGTAAGCAGAAAAATAGAACTATCTGCATGTGAATACTGTGCAAGAATTAATCACACATTTTGTAGGATAATTTTAAAAGTATAGCTTACTATTTATTTATTTTTAATTACAAGGTCTTCATAGAGATTATATTCTATTATTGATTTTACAGTCCATTCTAGGCCAATTATCACCAAAGCTGTATTTTTATCTAGCTTTTAGGATCAGGGTGGATTCTTAGCATCAGAAAATTTGATCCAAGACAAACACAACTGCACTTGTTTGAGGTTTCTTGAAGGTGTTTCACCACTCGTCATAGTGTCTTCTTCTGGTCGAGGTTTATAGGTCTAGACCTAAAACTCATATGACGAGGGCAGTTAACGACCAAGTACTCACATGAATTAGAAATTACCTGTGTGGTATTTACTTTACACCATTAACGACTCATGGCCAGAAACTCTTGGGAATGAAACTTCTTGGTGAGACATCTTCAAGGAACCCCAAACAAGTGAACTCTGAAATGTGGCAAATAATGGTGGATGTAAACGAATGAAGGGTGCATGCAACCCGTAATGAGTTTGTGAATGGCGTTGGGTAAAAAATGGCTTTTGTCGAAAATTTTATGTAGATCTTTCTACGCTTGGCGGAGGAGAAGGCTGACGTCCCCTGTGGTTGTGTTCTCGGCTGAGCGGAAAACCGGTGATTACATTTCCAAGCCAACTCCTTGGCAAATTACACATGATTAGACATAGTTAGGTTCACGGCTGCCGTTTTCCAGTGCTCCTGTTTGTTGCCCCACACCTGCAAATCACGGATGGAAGCTTCTGTTCCTTTGTGAAAACTGAGTCATTACAGAGGAGCCAGTGAAGGCCGTTATAGGTTCCACATTACATCTACTTTCTTTGCTGGTCATGGCTGGAGAAGTCTGAGCTGAGCTAAGCTTACTCATTTTCAGTGTGTCGGCCGGAATAACTTATCCTTATAATCTACATCTTGATGTTCTGGAGCACCTGGAGCTTACTGAAGATTTCTGAAATACTTTTTTTGTTCCCCTGCATTACTTTTGCCTTCCCTCTGGTCAATATAGGAAGGCTGACTGATATTATAATAACGTAATGCGTAGTAGACCTGCAGTTTTTGAAAAGCCAGCCTTATCCTTTTATACTGGAAGATAAATATTGTTAAATTCTGATGGAGCACAACCTACAAAATGAAATCATTGTAATCATAACTGTAGATTAATGTCTTGTTATGACAGACACTTAGATCTTACTCTATGACCCACATTGCACCTGCAATATTCCCTTTACAGCCTTTGTTGTAAGTTTTGATTTTTGAAGCCTTTTCCCAGGAGGATGTGCGAACGTTTGAAACACAACCCAAGCTAAACCTTTTTAAACATCACAGAACATAAGGAGTCTTTTGACAGTTCTGCTGTCAAGCTGGTCTAATTTTAACAACGTCACGATCTTACGGCGCCTGTCTAAGAAATAAAGCAGCCATTTGGAAATATGTTCAGAGATGAAATTAATAATGAAATGCACGGCCATAAACTTGCATTTCTTTTAGGAAGCTTTTTATATGTTCTGATACACTCGACTTGTCAGGAGGCTTTATCGCCGTGGACTGAACTGAGAAATGTCAACATATCAGGCTGTCAGCAGCTCACTCAGTCATCCGTGTGGAGGTAATGGGGCTCTGGAGGTTTCTTCTTCGGCTGTGACTGAAATCACAAAAAATAACCTGTTCTTCTTGAAGACTTGACGCGTGAGTGGCCCTTAGGTTTAGCTGGGTTCCCGTGATCAAATAGATTGAGGCTTGTCAATAGTTTGAAGTGGAGCGCATATATCAGAGGATGCCAGTCATCAGGAGAGTGTCATTGTGAGCATCATTGTGAGTGTGTGAGCAAATGCGCCACAGGGAGAGTTTGATGGAAACAGGGCAGTTGCTACTTTGACTTTATTTTTTTTCCACTTTCTGAACTCTTGCCTTCCTCATCAGACTGTGTGACAAGTCCTCCAAGACACTGCTCCCGCTCCAGTTTTCACACAGACTGAATCACATAAACCTCAGAAAGCTGGAGTGCTTTCATACGGAGACCTGATACAGTAGGCTGTAGGGATCTGCAGCCTCTCCTCAACCCAAGGAAGAGTGGGCGGTTTCTTAACACCGAGCTGGCAAATGACATATAAGACCACACTTATATTCTGTTAAATGCACCATTATACGCAAGTGTGCACATTCTAAGCAGCCCCTTGGATGTTTTGACACAGTGTTACCTTCAGTGCCAATTTGTGCGATAAAAAAAATGAGGATTAACCTCAGTTCAGACAAGAGAATTAATGCAGAATTTATGCAAATGTTTGTCAAGAAAGGCTGCCAGTGACGATGAATTCATTTTGAGCCACTACCTCCAACAGGGCAGCATTATTTGCTTTGCCCACACTTTAGATTCCGCTTGCTTTCCACAGCCTTTTCTAACGCATGGACGACTTCCCGATTTCCAACACTACAGTGCCAGTTTAGGTCATAAAAGAATGTGGCGTTAAAAGGAGTTTGTGCTAACGCACTTCGGCATCCCCATTATACTTATTATTGATAAATACTGTAAATTATGGATCATCTGACTGATCAGAGCTTGGTCGCAGAAGACAAAAAAATCAAGGGAGTACGGGGTGACCTACATGTAAGGGTTGAGATGAGAACTTGACATATCTTGTTATTTATTAATGTTACACACATACTTCCGTTGTTGGCGTTTTAGAGCTAGGACAGAAAGACAGAGCATCAACAAGAAGGAAACTGAAGGAGAGAAATAAAACTGAAGCTAACAGTACTAAAATAGAGTTAATTGAATCAGACACTCAGACAATTGTCAACTTTGAAACTACCCTTATTTGTGAGCTCTAAACTTACATTCAGTCATCACATCCACCTATAACACCACTCTTACCACAGAGAATATATATAAAGAGCATGACTCTGTTTTGTTAAATGCCAGTGCTATTGGTATTTAATCGAGCATAGGTTTTATTTGCCAAACACTCACCGTTCTGCTAAATTCTCCTAAATTTAGTTGCTGGTTTTCCTTAGTTCCTGCAGTTGTTTGTAAGAATGGCCTTCAGTAAAAGGTTGAATGTGACGCACCCATCTCAAGCACGCTTCAATGCTTAACAGCTCCTTCAGCAACAGAACACTACACCTACAGTTTAAGATGTAGCACTACCGCAGGACCCTGTGCAGTAAGACCTTCTCTTTGGGGGCTTTGTTAGTTGTTCAATGTCATGTTGTATTTTGTTTTGTACCATCGTATGGTATGGTTATGTGTCGTATTTTGTTTTCTTTAATTTTCTCGTTCTGCCTCATAGTCCCTCATCCTTACATTGTTGTGTTTGCACACTTGTGATTTATTCTGGACTGGACACATATTGATGCAGTCAGGGGTAATAACCACAAATAGCCATGTGGCTTTCTGTCATGGTAAGTGCTGTCAAGCCCACTGGAAGAAGGGGATCAGACAGTTTTCACCTGAAAGCACCTTTAAAGACAACAGAGGAAGAGGGAGAGAGGGGGAAGACGTTCAATGAGGAGCAGAGATGCTGCTGCTGCTGCTGCTGCTGGAAGTGGTCTAATATTGAGCCCGGACCCGCGGATGAGATTGTATCATAGGTCGTCACCAAAGGCCACTTTAGGTTAATAACATCCTGATGCGTGAACTGATCTGTCATGCAACACACACTTACACTTTGAGTTGAACACACACTTACTCAGCCATGCCCACACACGTATCAGCTCACAGTACACAGTGACAATCACCGCAGAAGTGGAGGAAACGTTGCTCTCAGGCACACTTTCCATGGAATTATATGTAATACATATAATAATAATATTCTGAAAATATTTTATTGCAAAATCTGTTTGGGGTGATGCATCATAATGCTCTTAAATGCTCTTACTACTTGCTGTTTCCCAAAGCACATTGTAAGATGTAGATTGATCGGATTATTAAAGTCATTTGGGATTTCCACGGCGAGAGCCTGCATTTTTAAAGATGCGCTCTTCTGCTGTTGTAACGGTTTGCTTGTACATTAATCCACGAGAATTGCATAAAATCTCTGCAGACACAGGGAGTTAGTGATGGATACACACTCACAGCAGCCTCTTGTGCCTTGTGGTCAAGCTGCAGTTATTGTTTTCGGCCTAACAATGACACAACATCGCAACTAATGTCATGCAATAAACTCATTCGTTTTCCCGGGCTGCATCCTCCTCATGCCTCATTGCCTCTGGCATGAGTAATAACCAAAGAGCAAGAATGACAAATACAGAGTGAACTGAGCCAGGAGCCAAGCGACCATTAGGAACCTTTTTTTGTTTTGTTTTGTTTTTAGCTTTATCCCTCTTGCTTATTAAAAACAAAACACTGATTTGAGGTTTTTTTTTTTTTTTTTTTTCATTTTACATTTCACAGCCAATATGCTCCTGTGGTATGACTGTAAAAATATTCACCTTCTGTGGACATTCTAGTTTTTATCGTCTTACAAGGTCCAGACACACCAAATCAACATCAAAGAACCAGTGCAACAAAGTTTGACTGTGGCTCCTCACGTAGGAGATTTCCACTTGCACACAGTGCAAAGACTACAGCCAGTGGCTAACAACTGCGCAACTCCCAAGATGAAGTTGGGGAAACAAGAAGAACCTTCAGCGCTCTTGACCTCTTCGTTTGCTTGATTTGGTTTCTCTTCTCAAGCATTGGTTCTCTAGGCTGAACAGCTAATCGGAGTGATCGCTCTCACCAGAGGGCTCTGCTACCGATTCACCAAACTCAATCGACCAAAAGGCCGGCGATTAGTGCAAACGGCGTAGGACGTAGCGCAAAAGCTAGGTCCAGAGACACTGACTGATGGCCCCGCTATAGCCAGTGGCCGTCAGCTTGATGTGTCACACCCATTGCAGTTTTATATGGCGAATCAGATTTACCCGGGGCTCTCTGACACTTTCCAGCACAAGGAAAACCATCCAGCTGCTGTAGCCTGATTCAATTCTTATCTTCTTATCTCTTCTTTCCTACTCGGTGGTCTGGTAGGGGAGCGGCATGGCAGCCTGTGACACCAACAGACTTAATAAACTGAGCAGAAAGGCTGCCTCTGTCATTGCCTGCAGACAGGAGACTTTTGAAGCGGTGGTAGAGAGGAGGACACTCGACAAACTGCTATCGATCATGGCTAACCCTGACCACCCTCTCCACCACAGCAGACAGACAACAGCGCGCCTTCTCTAAAAGACTCAGACGAGCTGTCTCAAGTACCGCTACACAGAATCATTCCTGCCACAAGCCATCGGCCTGGGCTACGCCTCATCTGTGTTTGACAGATGGCACTGTGCTGATCGTTACTGGCACTTTTTGAAAATGGTTGTTTTGTTTTTTATGGTTAGCGTAATTTATTGCATTTCAGTATATAATTATTTAGTATATTATTCTGTCTGAATGTAGAAACATATTCAGTGGGATTTCTTTATGGAGCATGTTTAAAGCAATACAGAGAAACAATCCCTCTATGCTATTCGGTAGCCCTACAGCCAATTAGACCCACTTTAGTAAACAAATTCAACTCCATGGTGTTCAGATGACGTTCGACCATTCGAACTGGTCGAGCAGATCTTTGCCAGAGCATAATTGGTTCCCAACGGAGCAATCACAGACCAACTTTCCACCAATGGCAGCAATACGTCAGTTTCCTGAAAAGTTGTTGACATTTTCGCAGATTCAGTGGATGCTTGGTTATTTAATGGTGAATTTTAAAGGAGAATCTATTTTCACAAGGGAAAGCATGTTGGTTTTGATGTAGGTATCCAGAGAATTCATAAGAGGTCTTTATTCTACCAGTGGAAGGGACTTTCGGGAGTTCAAATCCCCTGTAGATGAAAAGCACACATTGAATGTTTGAAATGATTTAATTTAGTATATGTTCTTTTTTGCTGTATAAATCCCTTCAGGCCCCTGCAGCTCTCAAGAAAATAGGTGGTAATACGTGGTATAAGTGGTAGTACCTTGGATAATTTCTGCAAATTTGACCAGTTCAGTGAAATGGAGGGAAGAGCATATATGTGAAACACAAGTCCAATTGAGTAGGTTTGTGATTGTCAACATGGCAACAAGGAAACCTGGGAGTACATTATGTGCACTCTGAAGCACGGGCACTCCACCTGCTTTTAAACCAGCTGCGACACAAACACTGCAGGATGAAGTAGGGAGGAGAAATTGAGGTGCCGCAGAGACAAAGGGAGAGGAAACGTGGATGAGAATGTTTTATTTTTTTGTTGTTGTTGTTTTTTTAGTATTCACTTTTAGACATTACTCATCTAATGGTTTTTCTAATGAATATGTGGGCCCCGTTTTCATCAAATTGGCCGTTTTTAAAAACCCACTCAATTAAGCGCACATCTGCATGTGGCGCCGATTCATTGTTGGGTTTAGCTCGCCTTTGTTGGGCTCAGGCAGCGTCTGACTTTGAATCTAATGTGATTTTTAACTTTTAATGGTTTTTCTGTTGAAGTTTGATCTGTGCTCATTAAATAATTGGAATTTAATGGCAGTGTGCCATAATTAATCATCCACCAGATTTTCATTCCACCAGCGAAAGACAAACCTTTTAAGAGCCTTCTTGTACAAAAAAATTAGAAGAGAAGAGATTGCGAGCGATGTTTATTATTTATGCAAAGTAATCTCTCTGTCCTGTCAGACTGTCTCCTCCGGTTAGTGTTCTTTCAGAGGAATGTTGTTTTTAATTAGTTCCTTCAGTTTTCAAAGTTATCACGATGCGCAGACATTTCCCTGAGTTCATAAACATTGATGGTTTATTTTTCTTCCTTTGGTAACCTAGGTTCTCACGGTAACAACCCTGTACAGATTTGATTATGTGAATGATCTGATCGCAAGGCGCCTAAAGTACAAACGTATACATACCCAACATGCATTGACGTGCCCCTGAACCAAAATGAGTTTGACAAATGCCAAAAAACTGCAGCTCCTTGAATGGCCACTTGACGCTCGCTTCCAAAGCGAGTCACTCCCCATCGTTGCCTGTCATAAAATATATATGTTTACTGCCTGGTTCAAAAAGACTTCTGCTCTAATTTCCCCATTAATGACAACTTTATATCGCCGACATTTATATGTCTGTGAAGATTCTCAGTCATCCAGGTCAGGGTATATCTAAAATAACAATCAACTAGACTCGGAATAGTGTGTTTCTTTATTTTATTTGTGGGACATTTAAAGTAATTCTTTCCTGCGCAGTTTGTTAATGTGACTGTCAATAGTTTAATGGGTGGATTTCAGTTAATACCTCAGTTACATCAACAAGCTAATGAAACTCTTAATGAGTGACTGGCCTGTGAGGACGCGGCGGGCTAAGCACTTAATCACTTAATTTTGCCATTTTAGTTTTAGTAGCTGGTGCAGTTGTGCATGACATTCAAGACTTGAATGTCATGTAGCGATGCATAAGACACAAAAAAATTGTTTAAAGGGGAACTACCGTTTTTTACAACTTGGACCTGATTTCTGGCATAAAATATGACCGTTACCTCACGGACGATATTTACATTGGCATATATCCATATAGTGGTAGTGATTGGGGCACCAAAATGCAAGCAAACCACGCAGAGTTTAGGTCAGTCTACAACTGACACCAAAGTTATATGGGTGAGTAAACGATTGTGTTTTACGCCAGAAATAAGGTCCAGGTTGTAAAAAAACGGTAGTTCCCCTTTAAATGTTCTGTACTCTGTGTCAATCTGATGTGAAAGTGATATTAACCAGCCTCTGTGTCTCTTGTCATCCTCAGGGTGTAGGTACTGATCCCCACACTGCCTTGGCTCTGACCCCTGACTCCAAGCAGGTCAAAGAGGAGCCTCTGTTCCACCTCTCGGACTCCGACGAGATGACCATCAGGATAGGTAGAGCTGGACCTCTCTCAGGCAAGCCTCCCTTCATATACCACATCCACTGTTTTGTGCTTTTTTTTTTTTTTCAGGCGAAAAAGTACATGGCATCTATTCATAGAACTACTTAAGCATTCCCAGCTGCAGCCGTCGCAGTCCCCCGTTTTTGCCGCTGGAAAATAATCTCTGAGCCACAGAAAAGCAAAATGAATCGTTTTGCGCTGATACAGGAGGGACTGCGCTGGCTTGCGCTGCGAAAGCTTGCCTTCAGCTTCTGTGATGGCTACTTTTATCTTTTCGCTGCGTTGATTTCTCCTTTTCTGTTTTTCCCCCCTCCTCACCCGTCTCTCCGTAAACCTCGTGGGCTCTCCTCCTAACTTGTTATATTTCAGTCTGGGTACCTCTTGGGAAATTATCCTGGGTCTGGAACACTAACCTCTGTCCAAACAATCATCTCTCACAGTATTATCAAGTCAGTTACATAATGCACGGTTCTACACATTAATGTTATCGCGCTTATCCGGGTTGTTTCAGAACTAGGAGATTTTATAGATTTAAAGGACGCTTTCTAATCTGAATGACAAGAAATCTGTTGCACTCGTGGATGCATTGAACACATCACATCTCCCAAAAGATAAGGGAAAGATTATAGCATAATCAGCAGCAAAACAACGCACAGCCATGTACGAAGGCACAGAAATATGGACAAACAGATACTGACGCCGGCGCCGGTAACATTTCAGAAACTGCCACATTTTAATTAATGCGTTATATTCGGTTTGCCGTTAAACTGGGAGCGTGCACACTGTCTCTCTGCGTTCCTATGAAGCCTTAGCACAGCAGAAGCCGCGATCAAACGTGGTTATGTATAAGGCTAGCAGAGCAAAAAAAAAGCGGAAATTAAATTGCAGTGAGTGACAGCAAGCTACGAGCCTCGCGTGTTTACTTTCCTTCTCTGCTGATTGCGAGCGTTGTTAGTTGAGACTGCGACTCAAGAATATTGATGGTCGGGTAGAAACAGGGGGAAGGATGCCTTTTTCATTCGGCGAGGCTCATTTTGACTCACGCTTTTCCTACCAGCTCAGGCGAACCAAAGCAAACGCACACACTTAAGTTCGACTAAACGACAAATCGACACGCCTACCTTCCGCCGAGTGTACCCAAAAGAGATAATTGCCACCATGTGTTTATTATGTCAGTCAAATGAGAAGTGCAAGTAAAAATAGGCACCAAAACTCATCAGCTGAAGCTAAAACAGCAGCGTGTCTAGAGGCCGGTGGATCAAAGATGAGACAGAAAACACCTCCCATGCGTCACCCTCTGAACAGATTGCCATCTTACCTTTCACAACTCCACTCCTTTCAATTTTAGTTTCTCCTCCAAGTTTATTTTCTTAACAGTGATTGAAGAACAGTGGAGAGAAAAAATTAAAAACACACTTCTGAGATATTCTCGGCAAAGCACGCAAACGCCTCGTCTGACTTGCACGCCTGTAAAACCCACAATCTCTGTCAATTAGCGTCTCCCCCCGGGGGCAGCCCATCTGTGGCTAACAATGGAAAATAATGTCGGCGCCAACAGGCATTGATTTTTATTTATTTATTTATTATCATTATTTATTTATTTTCCGCTCCAGGCCATATTCTAGGGAAATTATCAAATGCAGACATTTCTGTCTCTGAGCGAGCTTTTATACGGTAGAGTTAGAATTGTTTTTCTGTTATTGTCTCTGAATAAATGAAGCCGCAAGTCACCTTCACTATTTTCACAGCAGAAGAAGCGCAGGCTGAAATTATATCGTTAGCTCCAATCAGGTGTCTTGTGAGCCAGTTCATCGATCCACCGTTTTCAATTGCATGCCTCTGGTAGTTCAGCCTACGTAGAATATTAATCTTGTTAATTACCCTTCTGCCTTTTGAGCTGACATTGCAGGGCTGTTTGCTTTAAGAAAATCACTCCTCACCAAGTCAATCCATGCAAGCTGGGACTGTTTGATAGAAACCTCAGCGTTGTCAATTAGTCAAAATAGCTGGAAAATTGAGTTACGATTTGTGAATCCCTGTGTGACTCACATCTGAGTGATTTTATCCGGCGCACGCCTCCGCTTCGTTTCCACTGTCGTCACAGTGACCTCACGTTCGTGCCAAGGCTTTCTAATGATGATAATGAGTTTTTTTATAGTTGTAAAACTCAGAGGGAGATTGGTTGGCCGCTGATGTAAGAAATGTTACAAGGTGCAGCTTCTGAGTGCCAGATCTGAAGTGCTGCAAAAAGGCTTGACTTTGCCAGGAACGATCACAGTTAACAGGCAGAAGTGCCAGAAGTCAAAGGAAGAAATAAACCATTCAAAACGGGAACAGTCGGAATTCTGTACAGGGATGAAAAGATCAGTCAGGAGCTTATGAGCAGAAAACACCAGTGTTTTTGTTAAGCTGCTACTCGAGTAATACTTGTCCACTCTTGAAAAACAATTTTCTGCCCTTTGAGAGTGGCACCATGAATCCCAGATTTAGTCACCTCCTCAAACGATGGTACATTTCCTGCAGCTCTGAAGCACACACATTCACTAAATGTATGTTCAGACAAACCTGTACGGGCTAAGAATCTGTTACAGATTCATTGCTTCCCTGCAGCTAGCCTGCAGGCATACAAAGTCAGCCAACACAGTAAACAGAAAAGAGCATATATACATGGATATGTATGTTAATACATATTTATGGAATCATATATAAGATGCTTTTGATGCGTTTGATGCTGCTGCTTAGGATCCAGTACATTCGGTCCTCTATATCCAGACATCTTCAAACATGCGGAGTCGCATTTCTCAGCACTTTAGCTCTTGTTTTATTATGCGGTTTTATGCATCAAAAAGATTTAATAATTTATGTGAAAAAAAGGCAAAATTGCCTCGCTGCTGCCCGATGCGTAGTTGTTCTTTTGCTCCAGCGGTAGAACAGCAGGGGGTTAACCGGTCGTACTTAGCGCTGATATTATGTGTATGAGAAGATGTGCATGTATAAGAGAAAGTGTAAGATCAAACTGTTGTTTCATAACCCTGCTGAGATGCATGACTAATATACTTGAACGTGAGCTTAGACTTATTCTTAATTGTAAATTTTTTAACAGCTTAAATGTCAATCTAGGGTCAGATTATACAGCGTGTGTTATTGTTTAAAACACTTAAAACACTATAGTTATGGTTGTGTAAAGGGGAAAAATTGCCTTTATATAAACATCTGTTGTGCACATGTCTTTGACATGGGGAGTAATCCAAAGCTAGGTGTCTGCTGTGCTTTGTATAAAGCCATGATTGGATAATCACTGTTTCAGGCGGGGGGCTCACCGATTTCTCAGTTGGGTCTCACTGAGAGGTGCTCCCCTGAAGACGGCTCTCACCTCAAATCCACTGTTCATGCAGCAAACACTGATTCATGCTTCTAAACAGATCAAAACAGCTCAATGTATTTCAGTCATGGCTCATCAGAGTGAATGTCAGGGTCCATGACCTCCTGCGTATTATTAGCATGCAAGCCAGCGCAACTTCCCCTTCCACGATTTGTTTGTGGCAGAACTGATTGGTAACTGATCATGCTCCGGCAAAGGTCTGCTGGGCTTGTTTGGATGGGCTTTACGTGGCCACGGGCAGAAGAGTAACACCGGCATAGGCATCTGAGCACCGTTTAGTTGAATTATTTTACGAGAAAATGCCTCTGATTGGTTGTCGGTCGATCAACCACTACTTCCCAGACTCGTATAACAATTGAGTATAGCTATGCCATGCTAGGGCAGTACAACACCAGCCATAGAAGAGAAGCTGATAATAGCCTCAGGGGTCTTTCTGTTATAGGTCCAAACTAAGTCGGTCTCACTACCGCACGATGTTGGGAGAGATGAAAAAATAAATCAAAGTTTGGACAGATGTTAAGATACAAAGTCAAGGCTCACCCATTCATAGAAAAAAGCTCAAAACCACCAGACGGAGGAAATCCCAGGCTTATGAGAGGGATGGCATGCATGGTATATGTTGATGCATTGGAGTCAAGCATTAATTCACAAATTCTCCCCCAGGATGAATGGTCTCATCACCACATGTTTTATTTTAAACAGTTTTTTAATTATTAATCTGAATTTGCAAAGTAACTAAAGCTGTCAAGAAGTGTAGAGGTATAAAATCTCCTCTGACATGTAGCGGAAAGTAGCAGCGACTTCATAACCGTGGATGGTAAATTTGACAGTTTATTTATCCCGTGCGAATGCGCCACACAATTTTAATTGCTAAATCACATGACATCCCCAGGTAAAACTAATCCCATGCGAGTAGGGTTTATGCTGAGCTCAGATTACCAGTAGGTTTAGTAATTGTTCAAGTCAGAATGCTAAGTGTTCTTTCATATCAGTGGTATTAACCTTAATCTGTGGTTGGACTGCCAAGTCAAGATAGCTCCGCTGAGGATGGCATCTGTTGCTTGGAGACCCCTGTAACCTTGGATTTTTTTTTAGGTTGTCATTCATTTTAGTTTTGTCATAACTTATAATACACTATTCTGAAATATCAGTCTCTTCTTGATATTACAAAAGTCATTATCAGGAACTGCAGCAATGGTTGGATTGGAACCGACAACATTGTTTCCTGCCCTAGCATTCTCCTAGCAAATATTCAATCCATGGACAGTAAAGTATATCAAATATGAACCAGAATGCTTTTTAATTAGAATAAAAGAATGGTAATATCTCGTTTTCACTGAGACTTTGCATCCATCGGTCCATGACTTAGTCGTTTTACCTGAGGGGTCCGGAAACGGAACAATGTAGTTGATCAAGTTTAGGAGATGGTGTTTGTGTTGTGATCAAGTATAGGTGTGCAAACAATACTCACTGGGAGCAGTCCTAACCTTGGATACATCCTGATTAATTCAGGCCCTTCTGTATGCCCAAATCAGCCTCTGCTCGGCCCTCTTACCTCGTTACGAAGATTATGCCAAACAGGAATTAATTCTAGAACAGGACAACTGCCCACACCTCATATGTTGGGCAGATCACCTTTTAAAAGGTAAAAGCACACAAAAATCCTGCACGGGGCAACATCGTGGGCAGTGTTCTCAAAACATGTCCACATGAGCTGGCAGATGGCTTTACTGATGCGTTCAACCTTTGCCTGGTTGTTTCCAGATTTCAAGGCCAATGGATAATGGAATCTAAACTTAGCTGCCTCAATTACTACCATCCAGCAGCACCCACCTCCACTGTCACATTACATCCACCCTGCCCATTACACTTGTACTACTTCAGTTTACGTACAGGCCACATGGTTCCCTAGGTGGTGCAATAGCATATGCACTGCACTGTCCCATCTAGACCAGAAAAAATACTTGCGCATGGAAGCTGTTCCCCATCCTATATTCATCTTTTAACACCATGCTGTCCAGATTCATTGTGGTGTTCAACACCTGCACATCAGTTCTTCCTTGTGCAGCTGGATACCACAGGCAGTACAACACGTCTGCACTACCACTCAGCACTGGTGTCCCTCAGGGATGTGTGCTAAGCCCCCTACTGTTCCCTACTGTTTCACGTTAGAATTTTGTACAATAAATCAGGTTAATGGTAGCTGGTCCAGGAGCATTCCCAGGCCAAAGTGTTAAGGACAACACTGCCACAAAGTACATTTTTAGTGTACATTACACAAGTCTGTACTTACGCAAGTACATAAAATTGCACTTAGTGTTCCAACGGAAGAGCAGAATTTGGGACACTGTTGTTTTCTACTTGAGATGTAGCCATTGACCTACTGACATGTTCCTGTACATCATACCTCCATTATACTCCCATACTACAGTATAATACAATGAATATACCACTATAATTGGACGTTAAAGGAGAACTAATGGTTCCATTATTATATACCTGTAGCTATCCTTTTACTCATGATATTTCAGTAAGGAGAGGCCATACATTAGGTCAGTGTTACTCAATGCTCAGTGAAAAATTGTACATGCCGGCTTATTGGAACTCATGAAAAGAAACCCGTAACCACTCTACAAAGTCACAAACCTCTACATTAGTATCAAGCTCTTGCGCAAACTCATGCAATATTGCTTCTTTATCTTTCTGTGTCCTTCAGTGATCTTAAATGTTTCACAAGATTATGCTTCCCTTTGAATTATTCAAGATGATTGGTGGCTGGTCTCTCTTTTCAATCTGAAGAAGCTTGATTAATTTTGCAGCTATATCTTCTTCCTTTCGGCTTCGTCTTGATGGAAGTCGGACATCTTTTTTTCAAGTATCCTCTTGGTTTCAAAGGCCTCTCCATGGAGCGGCAGCTGCAGCCTTTTCAGCCATCACAGAAGATAAACAAACCAAAAGCCCCATCCGGTCCTTTAGTTGTGTGGTATATGAATGTGGACGGTACGTGTTGCCATTTTTACTTCATCTTCTTACTAATCTTCTCCACATGATGATGGATGCTTAAAGCTGCACTTAAAACTTCCTTCTCAATGCTACAGCAGACATCTGTTGATACTGGATTTTCTGCTCTCAGAAAAGTATCCCCTCCGCAGTCAACAAACACTAGACAAGCAGTATTAGAGTATTTGTTCATTCCTGAAAAGCATCATAAATGAAATAATAAAAAAAAAAAAGAATCCTATTGATTTTCTGTCACACTGTCCACATCTGTAGTGCATATCCACAGGATCAAAAGAGATCAAACTTTCCTTCTGCAGGTTTATAGTTAACTTAAAAGCGTTGTCCATGAATTATGGCAATAAAAGTGTGACCACTACTAGATCATTGTTGGTTTTAAAAAGGCCGGTTTTGTTCACAGTATTGGCCAGTTTTACGTATGCTACGCATTCTTTTAACATTCATTAGGGGACAGCGTTTTTGTCGTGGCTCAGAATTTGAGGACATCGCGCGAACAGGCGAATGAATTCAAAACTAGATGAAGTTTGAGGAAATCAGATCAGATCAAGCAGAAAGAGGAAGCGGTGGCAGAGTCCAGGAACGCCGGAATGCCACTCTGGAAGCCACAAAGACAGTGTGTCTAAAGGTGAACGATGAACCGGTGGCATGAATACTGAGAGGACTAATTAGAGAAGTGGATGCAGATGCGCCAGAGCAGAGAGCGGAGAAAGATCAAGTGATTAACTGGCAGGGCACGTGGGAGTGGCCCGGTCTGAAATGACGCCAGAGTCAGTGAATGGAGATTAACAGGCCTAGCAGGATGATTGAATCTGACGAGAAAGGCAAACACGCTTTTTTATTGTTTGCATGTGATCCTTTTGTAACACCACGAGAAACTAAATGACTGATTGCGTTTCTTAGGTGGTCGAATCATGATTGAAAAATCTCATTAGTCACGATGGTCTTCAGGTGCATTTGGTAAAAACGATTATTCGCGTGCCATAAATAAGCACGGCCATGTGTGGCGGCGGTGGTTAATGACAGCGGCTCCGCTCTTGACGTTTTTACGAGTTGCAAAATGTGCAGCAGAAAAAACAACACACACTCAGTGAAATGTCAGTCCAGCCTGCTGCAAATAGACATGAGGTAATTAGACTAAATCTGGATTCGTATTCACCTCTAATGGTCTGTTATACAATCCTATGAAACAGCACGTGGAACAAATGTTTCAAAAAAATATGCTCAAGACCACTTTACAGAGAAAATCCAATATAGGCTGTGAAAACAACACCTGCAGTGCAGAATCGAGATTTAGTTTTTGGACTCCTGATGTGGCAGGGCTCCATAATTCTATCAAATCGCTGCATAGTTCGCTGACGAACGGGAACGACTGGCAAAGTGCTCACTGTAGAATATTCCCAGTGTTGCCCCTAAAAATGCTTTCCATCTATTAGTGGTTCCACTGCAGCGTTAAGAAACTATAAGCGTAGAGCCATTTAATGATCAACTCATTATTAATACGAAGCCATGGTTGTGTTGGTTGTGGGATTTTTTTTTTTGCATGCTATCAGAACTGATAAGGATTCTGTTCTGGTGTTGGAAATACTGACACAGACCTGTGGGGTGATCTGATGAAACTGATTTTGATTTTCAATTTCAGCCTTGGGTATCAGCCAGGAGCAGGAACCAATTTAAAATTGCAATATTTGCCTTGAGCAGTGTGTGATTGTGTTAAGATTCAAAATGATTGTTGTCATATGCACAGTGAAAACAGCAGATTAGACCATACAATGAAACTCTTACTTTGAAAGTCTGCCTTACTGAAAACAATAAATAAAAAATAAGTAGGGGGAAAAAAAACTAAAACAAGGTGCAAAAGAAATCACTTAACCTGAAACCTGAAAGTGCTCTTGTGGTAGAGAGACACTCGGGTTCATACAGTCCACACAACACAGCTTCACATGTCCATTACTCCCACCAAGTAAAATATTAAAAACACACAGAATTACACAGTGATTTTATTGCAGGGCGATGGAAATATATTGGATTACTCTCCAACCGTACCTTCAGTTAATGCAGGGATCTTTGAGGCTCCAGCTTTAGCATGTGCAGACAATAGCCCTACTCGAGCGCGCCTGGTCTTCCTGGGAACCTGTAGTCATTTGTAATAATTGCAGCGTTTGTCTGTGATCTCAATCCCGTGCGAATCAGCTCTGTCCGTAATTTGTAAAGTGAAAAATTACACGGCAAATCACCGGAAAGCAGCTCGGATGCAAATTCAGGAGGGTGTTGCTGCTCTGCATGAAAACCCATTTACAGGAGAGAAAAAAATAATAATAAAGCTCTAAAGCCAATTCTCGAAGGATGAGGAGATGGCGGCGGCCTTTTGTAATGAATTCGAGTTTATTAATGCATTAACGTGTTCGTCACGTCGGTATATGGTGCAGCCAATTTACATACCGGTAGCTTGTGAATTCTCCCTTGGCTCCAGTAGAGTCTAATCACATCATGTTGTATTTTTTTAGTAAATATAATTTTATTAGCTAAAGCTGTTACCTTTGACATGTAGTGACGTGGAAGCACAGAGTAGGAAAGCCTTGACATCATGTCTGATCTGGGCATAATGTCTGTATGTGCGAGTAAAAGTAGGAGTGTGCTAATTCCGTGTAAATGCACGACCCGCAACACATACGTAGCGGGGATAAAGTCTCTTTTACTGTAACTTTTGGATGTAGCCCATGCTGGTGCGAGCCATTTATACTTGTACGCTTGACAGTCAGGCGCCACCTAAACAAGGCCAGACTATTGCACTAGGGTCTACACTGTCACATTGACGCAGAAGGATGAATCGCCTGTAATTCCAAATTCACTCTAAATCCTGTGGTAATACGAATCCAATGCGAACAGAGCTTATTTCACAAATTGTACAAGAGACAAAGCATATTTAATACATCAGTTCTCTGCCTCCTGCCGCTCTCAAGGTATTTGAAGTGGCAAGAAGGCCCTTGTAAGCATGTTCCCTCTCAAATATGCATGTATTCACACGTACACACATACGCGCACAAAACTCTTCCAGTTCTTTCTCATGCGTAATGCATGGTACCCTAAATGATTCAGTCAGCATTAGGAGGAATCAAAGTGTGCCTCGTGGCGTTCTGTTTATTTAGCTCTTCACATCGGATTTTGGAACGCGCTAAAAAAACGACGAATGGGACTGGATTTGAATTTCTCGGCGCATAATAAGCCGCGTGCTCCGTGTTTAACGTGAACCTTGGTATGCGTTTTTACGAGTGCGCCGCCTAATTATTCTTTCTCTTTAAGGAAGAAAACACATTTCTTTTAAAGACCTTAGGGCAGAAACTGCTGTCAGCCACATGACCTATCTTTAATGATGAGGAGGAGGTGATGCCACAGTGATCAGAGGGAAGCCTAAATGCATGCTACCAACCGCATCATACATCTGTGCCTTAGATTTTCTGGAAACATCCTGACAAGACGATAATGAAATGCACTTGTCAGATCCTTTCCATGCCCCAAAAGGACTGACAGGAGCAATGTTGCTAAATTTATATATCTATGTAGGGTAATGTAAAAGTGCAAGTCTGTCTTTTTCAGAACATCAGAGATGCGCAGGGATTTGTTTTTTTTTATAAGTTCTTAAGTGTTGGGGGTGAGGATGAGAATAAAATAAATGCAAACAGCTCTTGTTTTAGAGACACTGAATAGTTGCATTTGCTAAATGGCTGCAAACTGCACTAATGCACACTTTCTGTTTGTATGTTGTCGTTCATCTGATAATGGGCTTTGATGTATGAGAAGATTACTACGTAGGTTAGAACATTTTGGACCAGTCCAGTGGATAGTGACGTATTTGTGGCTTGGCAGCTTTTCTCTAGAAGATGTGACTTCAAAGGTTAACACACTGAAGTAACACCAAGTTGTTGTCTTCATTTGTTTCCTTGTCAGAGAGAGAACTCATAAAGACAGATACTGCTCCCTTTAACGTTATCAGATATCATCCAGATTAATTAAACTCTATTAAAGTTTTTAATATACTTTTTATCACCACCGTGCTTTGTTTGTCCTCTTGGGCCAGCAAGTCTGCTTTTAAATCCTCAACCCTTTTGAAAAGCCCATTTTTGCCCTCCTCAGCATAGCATAACTGCTGCCTGAGGTACAGTTCCTGCATATTTTGTGTTTGACCCAAAGCACCCCCAGTAGACCAACTTCGCTTTGTTGATTTGAAAAGATTAAAAAATAAATTCTCGTTTTTTGTTTTTTTGTATTGACTTGACCTGGTATAGTCTGTGTAAACGCACCATTTGGATTTTATTATGGTGCATGTTTTAATTGATACGGAGAAAAAAGACTGACTACAACTGGATTGCCCCAACAACCAATCAGAGCCATTTTGTTGTAAACTAATTTAACTCCCAGATGCTAAGAAGACATGCATGACTAAGTCAGTCTGTCAGATCTTTGCCAGAGCACAATCAGTTCCCAGAAAAGTGACTCCAGACCAACTTTCAAGTGGAAATTTTTAAACTCGACTAACAAGCTTTCAGTTTCAGCTCCTTCAGGAAGTGGGTTCAAGGTAGCCTAGCTTGCTGATATCACCACCACATTAGCATTAGCTGCAAGTCAATGTTTATTTGGTTCCAATGCTTGTCAAGTTATCATCCATTCCAGAACAATCTGTGTTGTTCTACTCCTTCATTATAAAGAACTGGTAAGAGTTACTAGCAATGAAGAGACTACCCAGATAACATCAACAACAAAAGCCTCGAAAATCAAAAAGTATATCCCAGGCAGCAACTTCCCATGGTTGAAAAATTAAGCCAACATGAAGATGCAGTTCCTCAAATGTCCACTTGAGTCTGTCTCTAAAAGTGTGGTAAGTGTCATGCTAACCTGTATAGCCTGGTACAAAATGGGTTTGGTTTCTTTAGCTAATCCACACATTTGTACCAGAGATGAAGTTTTGTGAAATCCGTTTCAACTAAGCTGAGGTTTAATGTTAGGTATAATTTAGTGCATGGAGGCTTTTTGCACTCTATGTCTTCGTTGACTTAGCTAGGAGTTAGGTACTGCTGTGTTGGCGACGACTGGAGCCGCACTGGGTTTTAACTGCTCTTCAGGAAACCTGTAGGTGGCGCCGCAGTGGTTTCTTCCATTTTCATATAGAGTCAGAGGTCTGTTCTAGAACTCTGATGTAAGAGGCGCTGTCCCTGCAGAAAAATAACTAAAACTTAAACGTCTACAGCAATAAACCTCTGTGCGCCAAGAGGTGAAATTATTTTCTCCGCTTCTCTGAATTCTCTGCCAGTCTGAGATTCTGATAAACAGCCTTCTAGCCAAAAGCCTCTAATGACTGCGCTGCTGCTGCCACCGGTGTGTTTCAGTCCAGGTCACAGCTTTTTTGAAGAGGGACACTAATACTTCCTCACCTGCTCTTAATCCACCCCGGAAAGAAAGAGAAAGGTCTGATGAAGGTGAGAGAAACCAATGTGTCTTGCGAAGACCAAAGGCGTAAACACTGTCCACGACTGGGATTATTGTCGCTGCTTTTCACCACATGTGCGTCTGCCTTCCTGTATTATTTATGTTGCCCATCTCCCTTCCATTTTCCCATGCAGATTTGAAGAGAGGCAGAGAACTCACTCAGTGCTCCGTGTTTTTCTCATTTTTTTCTACTCTTGTGTCAATTTTGACAAGCGGAGGGAACGGAAACTGCAGCAGTTAATTAGTAGAAGAAATGTCTGTGAAAACTCTTCATGTCTTTATACTTTCCCAGCTCAGCAGGTTTCTTGGCCACTGAATCAGCAGGCTGTCCAAAATGAAAAAGCCTGTCTCCACAAGTTTTTTTTTCTCACTGAGAGGCTAATGGATCCAATCTATACTTCCCTCTGTCGTTTGCTCGTACGCAAATCGTCCTTCAGTTTCAGCTTTGATGAAACCATATGCATTTTTTTCACTAATGATAGTTGCTGAAGCCTGCCACACTGATGGAAAGCAATTATGGTAAACAGAAAGTTGATAGTTTCTAAGATGTTAGATACAGATCATATATCCACAGCCTTGATATCTTGCTGTCGTGATGGCGCTTGTGTCTGTATTTTTAATTATCTCTGCATTTGTACAAGCGAATACTAGATTCTTATCTACTTTATATTGCTTGCTGGAACTTTCTTTTCACGTCCCCTTTCTTGAGCTGATTGGCAATTACCGGAGCAGGAAAACACAGGGCATGGAGCTGACATTTAGAGAACCTCATATTGGTTGTTTGCTACTATGCAATACTCTAATTAATGCCATTAAGATGATAATTATAAATCACAGACAGTATAGATGGACGTAGAAATAATAATAATAATAATAAAAAGGAATAATATAGGAGTACTCCACAGACGACATGTAAAGGGTATTGGTAATCACAGACACGACTAGTAAGCCTGCGAAAGAAGCTTTGTCAAACCTGTGAAAATAAACCTTATGATATCAAAAAGGCTAGACAGTTTTTGCTGTTGGTCGATCAGTTTGTTGGTCTATCACGATAATCGTCGAGTGCATTAACAAGAATGTTTGTATACGCATTCATGGTCCTAGGGGGATTAATCCAGATAACGCTCCAGTCTGCCAGGGGCTTAAATACATTGCCAGGAAATATGGTCCATAGGAAAAAAAGTCATTTCACATTCATCTTCCCTTGAGGATGACTTCCAATAGCCTTTACAATCTGTTACTTTTCATTTGGAACCATCGTCTGACCTTATACCTGAAAGACCAATGGCATTCCTAGCTACACAAAATAAGATGGTGATCAACTTTACACTTGGCATTAGCATGTTAGCATTGTAAGGAGATTAGCTTATCGTGTAGTCCCAAGTTTAGTCTTCCAAATATCACCGTTATCTTAAGAGGTGCATTATTAAAAATACAGAATAAAACAGCAGATACAAGCAATCTTTTTCCTACTTTTTCAGCAAATACAGTATACTGTAGGATTAAGTCTCTGCTAGTTAAGTCTAAGGCGCTAGCTTTTCTTGGACATAGTAATTACTCCTAGGTGAGCAGTGTTTTACAAAATAGGCACTCTTACAATCCCTTTACCGATACACTTTTGTTGTTGCATCATGGAAAATCACGAAGTCACTGTGCAGGTCTCAGTGGATACCGTGAGCAGTTTAAAAGTGCCAGATATCTCAAAGAGATGCTCTATGCCAAACCGATTATACTTCGATCAGACGCAACATTTCAGCCACCAACCGTAGAAGTAATTAACATTTATGATCTCATTACGCTGTACTGTTTCTCTGCAAATTGACAATTGACATTTATGTGTGTGGTTACTTTGATGCGCACCACCATCTGGACATTGTTGCAGAATAAACAAGCCCCCATCGCAATGGCAAGGGGGTGACGCACACACGGGTCCATCCACATGATGTAAAAGACAACACGAATGATGAGAACAGGCCACCACCTTCCCTTCCTCTGAAGTCCAAATCTGATGCTGACGTGCCAATTGTGGGGGCTTTCAGCACTGGGCATGGACGCCCTGACTGGTCCAGGTTTTTAGGGATGCTCTGACCCGGTCATCCAGACATTTGACCCTTGTCAGAGTCAATCAAATCCTTCCACTTGTCCATTTATCCAGTTTCTAACACATTAACAGTGAGGATAAAATGTTCCCTTGCTGCCTAATATTTCTCACCCACTGATCAGATAATCAGTAATTCTTTTCACTTGACCAGAGATTATGACCAATGGGTCATAGTGTCATGGTAGATTGGAATCTATTATTATACAAAACAGGATTCTTGACTTAGAAAGAACTTACATATTATTATTATCTTCCATGTGTGTTACAAAGTGCCCATGCTGTAGAAGCATCAATACAGCTTTTGACTTTTCCCAGCGGGTAAAAAGCACATGCTAAAGCAGGACCAGCCCTACTGTGAATGAAAATTTCAATGAAACACAATGCTAAGTGCACGGCTACATTTTGGTTTTCAGATGGCATGTGGCCAACATTAACAGACATCCTGGAAAAAAAAAAAAACACATGTTCAACAGTAATGCATGCAAGAGTGTTCTCTGTCTCTGTGTCTACTAATTGGAGTTTTCTGGTTGAAAACGCTGTTGGAAAAATGGAGGAAAACATCAACAGAGGCAGCCGGACAGGCAGGAATACAGTATATTACTGATGAACATTTCTGACGCTCTGCTGGAAAGTAACTCTGCCCTAATGACAAAATGAAATGCTTAGGCCAGAATCTGGAGCTTGTGTTTACTACTACAGTTTCTGGGAAATGCTGGAAAGAAACAGAGACCGTGTTCTGGCCACTGTTGTGCCTGATTTGTTTTTCCTCCTCAGTTCTTGGTATTTGGTTTATGTCTTCAAGCATAAGGCATTTGTAACAATGTGCAATAAGGTAAAAGGTGAATGGAGGAAACATCCCTCGCTCTACTGTGGTCAGTGATTATTTGTCCAGTGTATAACTGCTTACACTTTCATTGAGGCAGGGTTAATAGTAGACTTCAAAGACAAAATTAAACCTTGCAATTACTCCTACATTTACTAATCCACCCCATTATCTCCATCAGAATTCATAAAGGAGAGAGTAACAATCATGAGGTTTCACACACCGGTAAAAGCAAAACCTTTGCCCTAGAAGCCTGGTCGTTACCTTATTTATTTATTTATTTTTTCCTCTCCCTATGATATTTGCAGCAGTGCTGTTTTCTCCAGCAACTCAGATTTGTTCAGACATTTTCAAACTACTGAGGAGAAGAAAATACAGAGCAGCATTTGAGAAAGAGGATCTCGCATCATCAACTTCACCCATGATGCGAGAATCACAGTCTTTGTGTGGGGAAATTACGGCAATCACCTCGGCAATCGTTTCGGCTGTACTGCCACTTTGTTATCAGTTAATGTTCCTTCAGAGTTAATACATCGTAAACCATAACGGTTACACGAGCTAGCCATGTGGCATTAGCCGGACTTTAAAACGTAGCAGAATTCTACACACTTGAGCAACGCAAGTATCAATTGCATACTGTAGATTCAAACTAGTAGAGGGATCAACAAACAACCCTAACCCACGAAAAGCAAGAGAAGAAGTGAGTCATACAATACATGCTAGTCCCATTTAGCATTGGGGCAATCGCTGGTCATGATGGACTCTTGTTTTCCGTCTTCATGCTTTAAGGCTGGGCTAATGTTGCGCCCAAAATATGCTGTTAAACAGAGGGTAGCTGAACTGGACCTAATCAAGATGAAGTAAAGCAAGGCCCTACCCAAAATGCTGCCAGCGCAGTTTGATGCACATGAGTTAACACAATCAGTAACGTAGCCTCATAATGTCCTACAAAGAAACATTAAGCCATAAAAATCTGTTCCGCAATGAACAAGTATTTCTGCCATGCTAATGCTTTTGAGCAGATTAGTGGTCAAGAAGGGTGACACTTTCTCCTCAGTGTGCAAATGGTATGGAAATCATACTACCCTTGAAACCAGTCCACTCCAATCTGGTGACAGAATTGAAACTGAAAACCATGACTGTAGTTGTGTTCCTCTGGAGACCACATGAAAGATTCCATGGCAACCGATCCAATCACTGCTGCCATCCGCTTCATAAAAATAGTCAGGGATCATTTAAATCTGGCTTCAGTTGCCCCCAGAGAAATCAATGTTTGGGATTCGTAAGTCGGCTAAAGTCATTTTGCTTGTTTTTCGGATTATAATGCAGAATGCTCAGTTGAAAGTTGTGCTTTGTCCTCCCAGTTTAGCAGAATCATCTCTTAGTGTTAAAGAGATAACTGACTATATAAATGGATTGATACTGGTGGCAGAGGTGTCTCAGAGGATCAATAGTCTCTGGTGTAAGCTGATGTACTGCCGCGCATTTTATTTCTCTGTCTCTGCGCACATGATTAGTTTTAACAAGAGAAGACATTCTCTCTTATTAGAGGCATTGATGGCCTTGTCACTGTGGCATAGTTCATTTTTTTTTCTTCATTTATATGTCTGTGCACACTTATATGCTATCCACATCAGGGTCAAACAGTTGCCTGGCAACAATAGCCAATGAACGCATGAAAGGCGAGCTGTTTTGTCCCCTCTCTCTCTCTCTCTCTCTCTCTCTCTCTCTCTCTCTCTCTCTCTCTCTCTCTCTCTGCCGCTCGTCGTTGTACTCTTCTGCTTGTCACTCCATCTATTTCTCCCTGTTATCACTCCCTCATGTTCTGCTGCGCCGACTGCCTCTCACATGCTGCTGTCTGTCACCCTTACCATCTCTGTTCCATTTCTGTTTGAAATCCGTTTGGATGCCACTGAAATGTTTCATACATTATGTCAGGAGCATATTTGTCACATGTAGCTGTAGCAGTTGAGAAGATGGTATGGGGTGAGAAATGTGAAAAGAATATAAAGTTCCATTATATAGTTCCATTATGACACATCCACATCCATTTAACACAGTGATTAGCTAAACGAGGCAGCCATTTTCAAGCATAGACTGTATATAAATATGGACAATGTGATATGAATACCCATTAGTATTATATCAACAACCTAAAAATGACTGAAACCATCTTAAAATAAATGTATTTGACGTGTATTTTAGTGTTTTAATTTGGTCCAAGTCCCATGTCACTAACACAGAGGTGGTGGAGCTTATGACCTATACTGCAGCCAGACACCAGGGAGAGCTCTACTTCCTTTTGACTTCACTTTTGAGGAGCTGTTCCGCTGTCCATCTTTATACAGTCTATGTTTTCAGCAAAAATAAAGATAAACCTACTTATGCACTGAATTGCAGAAGGATAAAACACTTCTCCTTGATGAAGACAACTGAAAGATTTGCAGCTGTGCTGGATGTGTAAACATGCACTGTTTGTGACCATGGTCACAGATTCATGAAGCGTTAACACGTCGGGCTCTGTGTCTGTCGACTTGTTTTGGAGTTCTTTCTTCCCCGTAGAGATGCATCTTGGTCACTCTCTGTATCCTAACACAGCTGCTTTGTACTCAAAAACAAGATGGGGAAGGTAAACAGTGGAATTGTAATTGTTATCTTACATTTATCATCCTGCCTTGTTTGTTTGTCTTCATAGTGCTGCCACTGCAACAAAATCAGAAGCAAAGGGACAATTGAAAAATTGAATAAACAATTCCTTTGCCGGCTGACAGGAGAAGAAAACACAGGATCACTCTGTGCTCCTTCATGCTTCAGAGAGGTTTCTGCAGATATTGTTGTGCTGTTCTGACTCCATGCAGAGGGGATTCAGTAAATCCTTGTCAAAGTGTCAGAGCATTTTTATTTTGAAGGCGATTCTACAAGTGTCCTTTACCTTGCTGAATCTCTCGTCCAGCTTTTGTGTGACTTCAGTAGTGCCATTAATGCAAGTGAAAGAGGCCATGTGTTAATTAACACGAGATGAGACGGAGCATTTGGACCTTAGCGTTTAATTGACTGTGTGAGTTCAAATTGACACAACAGAACCAGGGACAAGAGTTTAAAGATGTTGATGCATGCTTTGAAATGTATGTACCACAGCCAGTTACACTTGATAAATAGGAATTATCTGTTCAGCTGTGCTCACTACTAATGGTGTCTGCAAAAACACAGAACAAAACATAGATGTTTTGGCAGTTTCTTCTATGTGGAGCCTGCGATTGGTGAAAGCATTTATATTTGTAAACACCGGTGTGTCAGCATTGTCGAATTTGATAAAAGTGGATCAACGGCTGCTTTCACTGAAATCACTGCAGCACAGAACATAGAGAAGACATCTGAGTAGATGTGTTGTGTAGGAGGCTGAACAAGGGAGAATGTTCTGTGCTTATGTGGCCGCTGAGACACGTGAACAAGGAAGTGCATGTCGGACCACAGCTTCAGCAGTCCTCATAGCGTAGTTACATTTCTGAGGAGGTGCATGTCAGGGTAGTGCCTCGGCCACAGTAGATATCAAAGTACGTTTTTCATGTAACACACTATGTGCACCAGTGTTGAGAGCGAAGCAGGAAGTACAAAGAAGAGCTGACAACAAAGACAGCACCAACTAGTGACTAGACTGACGAGTGCACAAGTATGAATGGCTCGCACTGTCATCGGCTGCGTAAGCCGTCTAGTCCCGCAGAGGCATATGCTCTGCTTAAGACTCAAAACGTCCACCTGGGCTTTTTTTTGTTTATTTGACTAGAAAAGGTGTCTGGTGGTTATTTGCAATTTACTGCACATCATAAGACTGTAATACCCATCCAGGAGAGATGCAAGTGAAACTATTGGCATAACACCATAACGCCAATGCATTAAGAATTTGCACTTACACATTTGCACAGAATTGCATGACTAGTAGCAGATAGGAATTTAGACGGCAGGAGCTCTGTGCCAGAGAAAAAGAAAGTGTAGGACACGAGAGTGGAGAGAGAAGAAAGAAGGAGAACATGTGTTTGGTGCATTGTCCCCCAGCAGCCTAGGCCTATAGCAGCATAACTAAGGGATGGTTTAGTCCAGCCCTAACTATAAGCTTGATCAAAAAAGAAAGTCTTAAGCCTGACCTTAAAAATAGAGAGAGTGTCTGCTTCACGAACCCAAACTGGGAGCTGGTTCCACAGGAGAGGAGCCTGATAGCTGAAAGCTCTACCTCCCATTCTACTCTTTGAAATTCTGAGAAAAGCCAATTGAATCTAATAATGATGTAAATGAGGAGCTAAGGCTGTCACTGACAACATCAACATGGATGTTAAAGTCACCTGCTATAATGACTTTATCTGTTCTAAGAACTAAATCACTAAATCACATATCAAACTGATAATAATAATTATCTTTATTTCAATAGTCCTTTTCAAATGAAGTGCTACAAAGACAAAAAACAATGGCCACAGAAAAAAAAAGATCATAATAGTGATGAAATAAAATGAAACACCAATCTCAATTATTGTTAAAACCCAATTAAAGCTCAGTTAAAATCAGGAAAAGCTCAATTCCAAAACATACGGGGAGACAGTGGAGAAGTCCAAGTCCAGTGGGAGGACATTTAGGACGTGGCAGCTATCTCAGAATGTGGACAGAAAAAGCCACATTTTGTTTTCAGAAAAGACTACTTCAATCTTTATTGATCAGGACGCCAAGCAGCACTGACAATAACAGCCAAATCACACGACGGAAGATTTCCCCCTCACACTGAATGATTTCAAACTCTGGATTTCTTGAGTCATCCCAACTGAATGCACCTTATATGCAATCAGTATAATATACGCTTATCTACCTTGTTTCTAATGCACCTTTGTAGACTGGAATATGTGAATAGATGTGAAAGACCAATTTCTATAATCATTGTTCCTACCATTATCATCCTTCCTCCCACTGCTACTTAAGAATTATCTGTCCTTACAAACCACAGAGAGTATAAAGACAGACGTGGAACTGCTCCTCAAAAGTGAAGCCAAAGCAAGGTGAGCTACCCCTGGTGACTGGCCGTCAAATTATTTTTTTCAGGGATGGTTTCTGTCAGTTTAGGTTGTTAATGTGATGTAGATGTATGTTCAAGCGTCAATTTTTTGGATGAGTCTCGTTTCAATTAATTATTTGAGGCTATAGAAACAAGATATGAGATAATGGTGACTACCCGTCAAAAGAAAATCAGTGTATAATCCAGAACTTCGCTGTAACTGGTAGGGGTAGAGCAGAGTAGTATTAAACATAAACGTGAGTAAGTGGAAGTCGCAATATGGTGCTGCCCATATTCCCGGGGAAATGACATCAGTTTGGCCAATGCAAGGAGGTGGAGAGACGTCCATATTTATACAATCTACCATATACAGTCTATTAGCTTAACCCAACAAACAATCTATAAAACAAAACTGTAATCAAGTCAGCCAGCCACAAAAAATCCAAACAAAACAACAATCCTATTCCAACCACTCAAAAAACGACCTCAAATTCTAAACCAATAAAGAAACATAAGTAAAAGGGGCAATATTCTTAAGGGTCCAGTCTCGTTCAATGGCCGTAAACTTCCCTCATTGCCACTGGATTTGTGTGGCTTTGTTTGATCATTTTTATAACTCTGCAAAACCAAGGATTCACAGCTGTTTGGGGTTTTGTTTGGACAACCATGTGTGGGTGGGAACCACACGCTAAACCAGCCAACGAACTGAAGCAAAAATCTTAACCAGCGAAACACGAATCAAACGAAAAGCCAATAATAAAAAACCCGTTTCTGCTGTCAATGGTTGTTGTTTAATGGTTCTGAAACCCGCTTACCATCAGTGGCAATATTAGTCTCAGATTAAATTTAGATAGACTTTATTATCCGTAAGGGAAATTTCTTGGTCATGGTAGCTAAGTTGTAAGATAGTTAAATAAATGCAAAATAGCAAAATATTTTCCCAAACTTGCATATGAACCAGTGTACAAGAAATAAGAGACAGAACTTAAATATATGCTATACACAATGAAAGGATAAATAATGGGAAGGATAATGTGGATGGAGGAGCATTAACATGAATAACATGGAGATATTTGTTACAGAAAGGTGAGTTGTTGTGCAGGTGGATAGAGCAGGGTATGGATGAAGTACGGTGGCGTTCACTGTTGGAGCAGAGCTGGATAAGTCAACGCTGATGTTATTAAAATTTAAAAAAGCATCTAGGTGTTGCTAATAACAGTGAATAATATTCCAATGTGAGCCAGTAAGCCATGTCAGCAATGCACGGTACCAGCCACTGGATCTGGCACCATTATTAATGTTATTCGCCTCAAATAGGTTTCTCGCTTTCTGTTTTTGTTGTTTTTACACATGATGTGCTTTTTCTTCATGGGGTAAATGAAATTTGTGCTGCCAGATACTGTGTTTTCATATTGCATCAGTCTGACTTAGGCATGCCATACTGAGCCGTGTCTTTACAAAATGGGTTCATTGAATTAACTGCAAATCTGAAAGGAGAAGGCACCCTTAAATACTGGCTTATTTCTTTAAATGCTTTTACAGTTGGTTATTAATATTATCATGTGTTATTGCTGGGCGCCAAAAATACCATATACTAATGACGGGTTAGACATTTAAGACAGTAGTGGTGTAGAAAATTCACACGGATCCGGGTGTTTACTTTGGATGCCGAGATGGAGAAAGCAGCGCACAAAAGACGAGGAGAAAGTGTGAGCTGGGTACAATGCGTGGACCCGAAGTGAACAAATGGCCCTTCAGAAGCAGCATGGACCAATCTTTATCCAGCTGCCGTTCCCTTCAGGGGATAAAAGTAGCGGTGCTTTTGTGCTCCTGGTAATTAGTGGATGTTCGTGCCAGGCTGAAATAATTTGTGAGCGCTGATGTATTGGCTGCTCCGTTAATCAGCACAATGAGTGACTTTGTCTGAGGCTGCTTCTCGTTTCTACGCCTCACTTCGGTTATCGTTTCCTTCGCTGGTATTTCTGCCCGCCCAGTCGTGAGCGATCATTCGCGTAGTTTGCCGCCCATACCGTATTTACAAGTTGTTACACTGTGACCTTTACTGGCCTTTGCACTAGTAGTTTCTTTTGTTGGCGATCTAGAAATCCAATGCCATCCTTTCAACTCACAGTAAGAGCACCACAATATGATGTACCCTCTCTTCTTTTATGTCCTTTTCTCTTCTTTCACTATCCTTCCTCTTTATTTCCTTCCTCTGTAGGTCAATCTACAGACCCCAGATGATGATAACAGGTAACTCCAGACTCATCGGGGAGTAGCCTACCATAACAAAATATTGGTGAAATGAGTTTCGCGGCAGATAACACGTTATTTAGAAATTCTCTATATTTATACTTTTCTATATTTTTTACTTATCGCTTGAATTGGAACCAGAGAAACCAATTTCGTTGCCTCCCATGTACCAACATGTGTTGTAATGACAATAAAGAATCCTTGAATCCTTGATCTAATTATCTCCCGAAGGAATACGAATTACACAAAAGTTTTATGGGTGAGTAAACAATCATATTTTATGGCAGAAATAAGGTCCAGGTTGTAAAAAAAAGTAGTTCCCCTTTAAGTTCCTTCTGATCTGTCTTTGTATGGTCATTCGCGACTGACAAAATCTGCAACAGCACTATTTAGGGCATGTAAAGGTCCATTAGCTTCTCTACTGCTGGTAATATCAGTATCAGTGCCTTCCACCACCCTACTAACTATTATAAATGGACGCTGTCAAAAAAATACTACAGTGATTCATTTTCCCCATATCCCCACTTCCACACCTTATTCTACTCTACATTTTGTTTCTCAGTACTTCTTTGGTTTCACTCTTAAAGAACTGTTTCGGCATTAGGTTTGTGAGCACAGAATCAGAACTGAGAATGGACAATGCGAACCAACCCACCGGTTTTGACATCGCAGGTGAGAAGATTCAGTGACCTTAGACATGACTCTTGTGCCCCAGAGCTGCTCAGTGGCCGGCAGTAGAACACTCTAATTACGCCGGGCAGCTCCCAGGTAGTTGGTAGTGGGTGGTTTGTGTTACTGGCTGAAAGTGAAGTCACGACTGTGGGTGAAAGAGAGCAAGCGCACCTTGTCAGTTTTGCCAGGTCGAGTAACCTCAGATTCCAAGCGTTCATGTACAACTCCAGATAGCAGGTTTTACAGCCAAGCCGAGCAGATATACTTTTCTCAGTTGTCATCTGATGACCCGAATGTGGAAAATGTGGCAATTTTCCTACCTCCATGACAGCTAAGCAAGCCTAAGCAAGCTCCACCTCATGAAGAACCCATGAAATGTGGCTGTGAGTTCAGAAACAAACCTAGTTAGCTGGTCTTTTTAAGTCAAAAACTTTATGGAACTTTTTATTTATTTATTTATTTATTTATTTTGGCTACTAGTGTTCCCTGCAAAAGTGGAACTGTTAAAGGAAGATACAGCAAAATCTTTTTCTTACAAATGAGGAGCTGTGACGGAGTTCAAATGAAGTTCAGCTCATAAGTAATAGAATACATGCTCGCTGGAGTAAGCACTTTTGCAGCTGTAACCTTTTTGATTTGAGAAAATTGCAGCAAAAACATGCACTGCAGGGACTGGTCAAATAAGCCTACATTCCTAGTTGTTTATTTTGCAACGTTTTATTTCTTTAGTATAACTTGTGAATATTCTGATAAAATACGCATCAAATGATTGCAGCCATGATTACCTGTGTCAAGTACTGTAATCTGTGTTTTGCTGGTGAGACTAACTTCCTGATTGTATGTCAACTTTCAGAAGTGCAACACTTCACTTTGCTTTCATGACTTTAGTGACACTTTACACTTGGTTTTAGCACTGCATCAGTTCACTTAATGAACTGGGTATGCAAAAATATTCCAGAATTAAAGTGGATATTAATTGTTTGGTGGTTTGGGGGCAGCTAGAAAAGCTGTTAAGCAAATCCATAATTTCATTCCAATCCATCAGGCAGATGCACGCCATCATGAGCATTGCCTCTGATTTTTTTCTTCCTGGCTTCCTGTTAAGCTTACATCAGCCACAACATTGCAACTACTGACAGGAAAAGTAAATAACTCTGACCATCATGCGACAATACAATACAATGTTCTGCTGGGAAATTTCTGGATCTGGTATTTGTGTGGATGTTACTTAGACCTGTACCACCCATATAGACCAGACCAGGCACCCCCACCCCATAGCAATGACATGACTCCTTGATGTCTGTGAAGGTTCTCAGTCATACAGGTCATGGTATATCCAAAAAAGGTGACTGGACTTGTAGAATGGCAAATCCTTGATGGCAGCAGCCATCCTCAGCAGGATGCAGCCTGACACAAACACACACACAAAAATGGTTTAGGAACAACTAAAAAAAACCCTGAAGAACAGGCCAAGGTGTTGACCTGGCCTCCAAATTCCCAAGATCACATTAGCAAGGCGGTCCTAATGATATGCCTGATGGGTGTATGTAATATTCCCTTTACAGCAAGTCTTGGGGAACATATATGTCTCTTTAGCTGCTAAACGCTCCATTGTTTTTCCACGCTGACAGACATGTACAGTGTGTTTGTCGGAGCTCATTTGCTGGCGACAGCTGCGTGCTTTAGGTCAAAATGAAGTTGACAAGGGCAGTCAGCATGAAGCCAGACAGTCAAGTTCCGGACTGTATAACCAAACCAATGGGCCGTGGGCCACTGTCAAACACCAAAATATGGAGCCCTAATGTTGGGTGATAATTTTCTGCTTGCCACTACAGATGGCCACTTCGCCATTAAACATAGTTGTTTGCTTTAGTGGGTGTAGAGCTGGTTGAGCTTTAATTGCACTTAATTACAGGACAACAAGCACCCAGAATGGATAATTGCAGAATACCAGAAAATAAAAAATACACAAAATTATTCTTATCACGAGGACGGAGGGTGTCAAATGGCAAATTAAAATTGGAATAAAATGTCGAAAAGTAGTCAGATTGTAGTACGAGTTGACCCAGTGTACCTGCAGGGTAACATTATTTTCTTCTTTTTTTTCTATGTTTCTGGAGTCAGCGTTTGTAATAACGTGTGGGCGGATGTGTCACTGTGGCTGCAAAGCACTTTGAGCGCCAACAGGTTGAAAGGCCCTGCACAAACACGAGACCGTTCGAAATTACATTCAAACACCAAGACAAATAGACGCAGCACTACTAATAGGTCGCTCGCTGTTAGTTGTTTATTAGTGCCGTGACGTTGGGACGGCTGCTGAGGCGGCTCTTGCTAATGACTGCTCAAGGTGAGGAAAGATGACAGGTGGGGACGGAGACGGTGTGAGAGAATGTGTAAGATCTGGTGTGTTAAGTAGGCATGTGTTAAAGTGAGAGAAGCACGTACGCGCTCTGAGGCTGGCAGATAAGCCCGAAACCAACAACTGGATATTTTTATTTATTCGTGTGGCAGTATTTTCTTCCAACATAGTAAAACTGACAAAAAAACAATGCCTAAATTAGTCTGAATGCATGACCAGATGGGAAAAAAAACAACTAAAGGCATTCTGGATAATTCTTTAATATGTATTATTTTAACGTAGCTACATAGTATACGTATGTGTAGTTACTATACATTGTGAAAAAAAAAACTGCGAGCTTGTTTTTTATTCCGATATGAGGATGGTTTCTATTTCAACTCCTTTCTTGCACAGTATACCATTATGTAACAGTATCTATTGGCATTCCTGTCCTGCTCCGCTTGCAAGGCTTTACATCCAATACAGGGATTTGCTTCCATTCAGCCACAAGAGCATTGGTGAAATTGGGATTAGAGTGACCAAGCCGCTGTCCACTTGACGGTTTATCCCACACGTGTTGGGATAAACGTGTTGGTTGATGTCATTTCTCTGTGCGGGTCCGCACCCTTCCATTTAATCGTGCTTTTCTACCTTGAGAGTACCTTGGTATTCAGAGCACTTAAGAGTCCCAAGAACTGCTCAAGGACGCTTCAGCCTGTGGTCCACCAGGGATTGCACTGCTAACCTCTGGTTCCTCGGCAACCCTCTCTACCTACTGAGCCCTACATGTCTACTGTATTTGTAGATATTTGTGTGGTTTTGTGAGGTCATAATGTTCAAATTCATATCAATTAATGCTTAAGTTCAAGCCAAAAAAGTGAGGGCTTGCCAGCTCTAGGCTAATGTTAGCTTCTACTGTTGACAAGTGCTGCTTAAAATTTGACCTCTGCTGCTTGCTGAAAACTAGATACCCTACGTTGACTGAGTCTTCCTAACCATTTTCTAAAGTACACTCCTTTTGCATTTTTTTTCTCTTATTCAAAGGTAGTACAGTGTTATTGTTTCCCTTCTTTTTCTTGTTGTTCTTGAACAGCTTGTGGGGTGCATTATCGGCGCCGTCTGGAGTAGGTAGAGTGGAGATTAGTCCATGAAGTTGTTGCAACACACTCCTTATCCTGTGAGATAATGTGAGGTGGTTCTTTCAGTGCTGCTTGACCTAAATAATACCGCATCTAAATAATATCCCGTAGTGTGTGTTGCAGTATAATTTTCAAATCATGTGGTGTGTGCAAGTTTGAGATTAGAGAGAAGAATGTGACGTCTCTTGTGTGTGTGTGTGTGTGGTGCAGCCTGATTGCAAATTCGGGCAGGATGTATACCTCCTGTAGTCTGAGCCCATTTTAAGGCAATGCATAATGCATATATGAACACTTAAGTCACTAATCTGCTGAGTCCTCAGCATTCGCTGGTGATATCCAGAATTCATCACTTCTCTGTGGATCACTGCTTCACAGTCCTCCTGCTTGCAATCAATCAACTCCATCTGCTCTGTCACTCCAAAAGACTTTCTAATCCACTCTACTGAACCCGATATTGACTTCTCTCCAGATCAATACTCGCCGAATTTCGTGCGCGTGTCACTAAGACGAGGCCCGACAGTGACCCGCAGCTCAGCGTTTGACACATTGTTCTCGCTCCGTTATTTAAATTGACCAGCAGCGGATGAGTGTCAAAGTCGTCATTTTTCCGGACGAATGAACCGCAGCAACAGTTTTCTGATCCGTGCTTCGGTTTTGTCAGAGGGGGTCGAGGGCCGTGCATTTTAATTTGAGGTCCTGCGTTCAGATTATTACATCAGCTGAATATATATCAGCTGGGAAGGCGAGATTCAGAGTTATTTTGACAAAGAGCCTCACCTCACCTCAGCTCACCTCGGAGATCAGAAAGCAGAACTTTTCTTGTAGACAACTGAAGCACGTGTCTGTCATGTAGCAGCTCCCTGCCGTCTAAGGTGCAATCAAGGTGTTTGTATTGTAATTATTTCTCTATTGGCTATTTTTTTTTCATGCTCAACCACAACAAATTGGAAATGACTGCATGACTGCTCTGTAGTATCTACGCTGTGGACGTATACGGTACCATAACTTAATCTCACAAGTCAGTGACCTTTTTATTCAGTGGTACAATTCTAAAATCTATGTTTTTGTCAGCTTTAATTGTATATAACAGCTGGAAACTGCATAAAACCCACTGGCCTTGAACATGATCTCTTGACACTATTTGCTTTTTACGATAATATTCTTGTTTTGTCCCGTCGCGTCGTGTTCTCACTGCATCGTATCTGCTTCATTAGTCCTGCATTGGTTCTTATATATATATATTCATGTTGGAGATGCAATAAGCATATGTAGCAAATCAGTTTTTATAAGCGTTTATGCATTTATTGGGGCGGTAATTATTGTAGAATGACATCAAAGCATGTTTCTTAGAAATGTGTTCCTTAGGTATACAACTCTCAACGCCGTTGCTGACAAAACCAGAGTGAGAGCGAGTGCGAAAACATGTAGGTGAGGCGTTATAGAGAAGAAGATATAGGAGGTGGAGGGTTATTACTGGTGAGCACCGGAGTGAAAATAAAGAGAGTGATTTAGGGTCAGGAGGCCAGTGCAGAGGAGAAGGTAGGAATCAGAGGCAGGAATCACAATCAACACAGGAGAGGGCACGGCACAGATCTGAATCAGATTGCCAGGCTTCAGGGTTGAGATTAGCGAGAGAGGTGAGGAGACTGAGTCAGAGCGTGAGTGGGTGGAAGAGGGAGAAAGTTGTGGGGAACAGAAGGGGAGCGGAGATGAAGGCAGGTGTTTGGTTACGAACCGCTGCCATTAACGAGACAATAATTAAACTAAACTGCGATATTGTATCTTGCTGACGTTATTTATTACATATTCTTTCGCCAGTTGCAGTTCGAGAATGCGTGTTTCCCTGTGCGAGTTATTCGAGGTGAGACCACAGGGAGACTTCCCGTGCAGAACACCAATCAATCTCAATGAAGTGTTTCCACCCACGAGTCAATCTGAGTAAACAGGCTTCTCTGCTAGGTGTTTGGAGGACACTGAAAAATATGCTCTAATAACATGTGTGTACGCACACGTTCAGTACATCCAGGCTTTATATAAGGACCATCCATGCCAGCCATCTTCTCAGAGCTGCCCTCACAGGAAAATCACATTTACTGTGAATCTAATCGCCAACTGGGATGAAGTGTTTGGGTGTATGGAGGACTTTCCTGCTGCATTGGCATGGACACTGGTATTTCACTAACAATCAGAACAGCCCCAGTCACAATCAAAAGGCCTCATGTACCACCTCAATCTGAGCACACTGGCCTTATCCAAGCAGAGAGGGACGGTGTAAACCTTTGATAATCCATTCAGCAGGAAAATATTAACGCTCAATAACCACGTAAACACTTGGTCCAGTTGTTTCTCCCTGGTTAAAGAAATACATTCTTTCCTTCTTCGCATGTTTGGTGAGGTAAAGTGTGACGATTGTCCAAGATGGACTGGAATATGGCAGGAGTAAAGCGCACATATTGATTGGCCTGGCAGTTCTTCACCAGGGTATAATCAGTTCCCAACAGCGTCAAATCAACTCAAGACCAACTTACCGCTGCATACATTTTGCAGGCGGGGGGAAGTTGGACTGGCTTCCAGGCTATAGCCACTGCATGGTTTTATGAAATTAAGATTCATTAGACATATTTGCTCCACTCATGCTATTACCCAGGCAAAGCGTATTTTCTATCCATGTTGAATGCTTTAAAAGAAATTACAGCTGTAGGAAGTGAAGCATTAGCAGTACCTCATTGCCAAGACAGTTAAGGCCTACACACATACTAAAATTGTGACTTTTCATATCCAAAGGTCTACTTTACTGTGACAACATGATGTTCTGTACTTTTATTCCTTAAAAGTTTTCACCACAGTAATTATCTGGAACCCGTTGAACTAAAACTTGACTGGAGAAGAAGTTATTGGAGAAGATATACAACCACAAGCTGGCAATAATATTACAGCCATTGTATCCTCAACATACAACTTAAATAACACCCTCCCACCAATTAATTAGTAATTAATCACTCCAATTTTATGCATATGTCAAATTGGTGATGCTCATACATGGCTTTATATCTTCTAAACAAAACTACAGAAACAGCTCATGCCCTTGGAGCGCTTTACACATAGTTGTTTGACGCCTTGCTTTAATTCTTCACAAGCGAAATCCCAAAAGAAATGCGTGGATGCAGAGCCAAAGGTAAAGTAAAAAACTTAATTCAGCTTTACAGAAGAGTGACGACCTTGTGTGCCCCCACTCTCCATGAAACACGCTTCCTGCTGATTCTCAACGATCACCGTGACAGAAAACAAATTGCAAAGCACCAGTCTTGTCATGGAAATAGCAGACCGGCTAGCAGAAACAAACCCTGGAGAAAGTGTCAGAGTGGCCATTAAAGGCCTGCAGAGCAGAGCTGAAGAAGAACTGAGCCAGCAAAGGAATTCCAGTGAAAAAAAAAATACATTTAATCATCAGCAGAAGGCCAAGTGCTGTACGAACGTATTTACTAACCTGAGGACTGACCTTGAGTACTTAAACAATAATGGACCACCATAATACACCATGCGCAGATTCACTTATGCTTACACTGCTGAAAGGACTGAAAAAAAATAATGATGTTTTCTGAAGATGCGCGCAGCACCTAAAAGCATCTAGTGATCCGTGGTCACCTCTCTTAACTTTACACTTGACCTGTGCGCATACCAACAGCATGTGACTGCATTAGAGTTAGTTGTCAACAGCACAGGTCATTGGCCAGTAATCTCTACGGTTATATGACCCATAACAGAAGAGATGAACAACCAATGGGCAGTCTTTCTTTGCAAAATACCTCTCAAAAGAGAAATTTAGTGAACCTTGAACATACTCTAAACAAACTGCACCTTCTCTTCCTTTGATTTAGTCACCCTAAATGAAATTAAAAGAGCAAATAGACAAATTTTGTCATCCAGCAGCAAATTTCAAACTACTCAAGGAATGGGGTAGAAGATGGAAAAACAAACATAAAACTATTTTCTTGCAGGCAAAGGGCAGAGTGACTGAAATAGGCAATGAAAAAAAAAAAAACAACAAATCCACATGTCCGAATGATAAAATAGAAGCAAGCAGTAGACAGCTAGAACTGTCAACTCGTATACTTTCATGTGGCTACAACAACATCCATTCACCAATCGGACCTGACATGTGCACAGGTGATGATTAAGCCCCTGAGCCAGAATGAGTATACTCCTATTTGCAGAGCAATTAAAGTCCCAAACAACCTGATGAAGAATCTGATAAAGCAAGAAACCCGTTTCAAAAAATAATTGCACTCATTGTTGAAAGCTGCACACAATACCGGAGCGTGGGGAGTTCACAAGGCCAGGTTTAAAGTAATAAAAGAAAACTGTCTTCTTTTTCTTCTCCAGCTGACAAACGCTGCACTGCAAGATTACTTCGCTCAAAACCAAAAGATGATTTAGCTAAAAGTCATGAGAAACAAGGACTAAACTAAAGGATTAGTCCGGTAATAGCCTCCAACAATAAACTGCTTCTACTTACACATAATATATTTATTAAATGGCATACCTTATTTATCCAAGACATTGAGCTCTTAAACCACATCCATGAGATACAGTTCAATGGGTGAATTGTTAGGATGCAGACCACACCTTAAAAGCCTACATGTCCACCCCAATCCACCTTTTGACTCCCGTCTTGACAAACTGTTGCTCCATATCATTCATTACACTCTTTCCTGAATTTTTAAGTCGGCGTGTACTTCCCATGACAGTGTAGGGGAGGTTATTGGGATGGACTACAGCAGAGTTGCTTTATTCTTTTCATTAGATTTATTCATGGGCCAGAAATGCATCCACCATGTCCTTGAAATGATGGCGGCTGTGTTAGGGCAGATCCCGATACGTGGACCACATACCTCGAAGTGTGTTTGAGCAAGATACTGAACCTTGAGTTTCTTTCAGTGCCCGCCACTGGACTATGAATGTGTGTAGATGTGTTATTGTGACTGTAAAGCAGTTTGAGTACCAAGAGGTAGAAAAACACTTAATATTTAACTCGTCAAAATGCTTTCACCATTTGCCTCAATACAGTGGTCCCTCATTTATCGCGGGAGTTATGTTCTAAAAATAACCTGCGATAGGCGAAATCCACGAAGTGGTCAGCTTTATTTTTTACAATGATTGACAATGATAAATGTTTTAAGGTTACAAAACCCCACACTACTCACTTTATACACTTTTTTCAAACATACTGCACTTCAGTCACACTGCCAGCGATCACAGATACTGTATATGTAAATTTGGCAAGCTGGACGCATTCTGTACTGTACAAGGGACACCGTACGAGGAGATTGATTGACAGTGGTCTACAGTCCCTTAGCCAATCAGAACGCAAAAGACGACACACTAGCGCATTGTTTTCTGCGAAGCACCAGGACGCAGAAAACAATGCGCTGTAGAAAAAGAAAAACATGCAAAATTGCACTAAAAAAATCCGCGAAACTGCGAGGCCGCGAAAGGTGAACTGCGTTATAGCAAGGGACTACTGAATACAGAAATAATGTAGGACTCACATGTTGCAAGTTCGCAAGTGAGTGTTTAGTGTAACTGGATGCTGGTGTACTTGCGACCTAAGTACGAAACGGGTCCCAGAACACCAAACGCTAAACGCTGTCACCACATTCTTTGAATCACTGGAAAGTACTTTCCCAGCAACAGGGACTTCATCATCTGCAAGTCTGTATTTCCCAAGGGCTTAATTCAGATCCTCTCTCTTCTGGCAGAAATACCGAGTTCCTCAGAAGGTTCTTACTCCCTGGACAGTGTTTTGTGAAAGATGGTCCCTATAAAATATAAACTGCTCAAGTTCAGGTCTTTGCTTTGCCAACAGTAGGTTTTTAAAATAAGAAAGTAAGTTTTCCCTCAAGTATACACATTATCGTGATGGCAGAAGAGGTGGCACGATTAGAAATTCTAGTACGTAGTGTGCATGGTCTCGCTGTTATTTACAAGTTTCATTGCAAAGTTGCAGAAGAAAAAACAGCTGCCAGCTGTGCTACGGTGCAGACAGATTGATAGTCGGATCCAGTGAGAGTCATTCCACTCTAGTCTCTGTGGCACCCGACAGGTTGTCTTGTCCGCTTAACTTTGTCTGCCTCCTACCTCTTATCCAGTGTTTACCTAATATTTGTGTGACTTAACACACTGGCTTGACAAATTGGAAGTGAAAATCGTCCTGACGTGCATAGAAAGAAATCTTGGTTTCCTACATGCTGCTGATTTTGCTCATTTGTGGTACTGCGGGACTTCATGCCGTAACCTATGCATGTAGCCAGTTTATACTTGTAAAAACACCACCCAAACACTCACTGGCACTGTGTCTTTTATTGCCAGTCGGGTTCATTTTTGTTTCTACCTCCTGCTTCACTTTCAACAATGGTGACTGAAACTTTCACCGAAACTTGGCTGAAGACAAGTGATACAAATGTTTGTATCTCTGAATCTCCTCAGTTAACCTTTCCTAGATGTGTTCCATCTTTATTGATCCAAAACAATCAATTCGAAAATTGCGGAGATGGAGGTGCAGCCGGAAATAGTACAGCAGAATAACGGCCAACTGCCAAGCGGACCAACCACAGATCTCGCATGTCAGGCTACGGCGTTAGGGTCTACATAAGGTCTTCGTATGGTCTGGACTGTTGCTGTAACTATGGTATCAAATTGACGCAGAAACCTAAACCACCTATAAGACTGGCGTGCTTTAAGTGTTTCTCTTAAGTAACATCTAAAATGCCATAAACATTTTGATCTTCCTATAGTTTCCTTTAATACTGTGAAGCTGTAGCTGGTTTGTACTCCTAGTTTTCACTGTGTCTTTATAATAATACTCAACTACAGTCATTATTCTACACCCAGGATGGCTCTAGTGCACTCTAGTACAACTCTAGTGCTTGGGAGGGTGGATGGCTTGTTGACCAAGATGTTTACAGATGGCAGAGTGTGTTTTAAATTAATTCCAAGGCCTAGAAAGCCGAATCAACATGTTTGTCCTTGTAGCGGACAGTCTTGTCTTTTCAAGAGACTAAATAATCCTAACAAGCACATTGCCTTGTTTCTTATCATCAGCTGGCAAGTAACCTTCTGAATTGTTTACTCGCCTTTCATACTTGGTTTTTCAATCTGGCTATTTTTTATTATTCTGCATTGCAAAAACAAGGTACTTTAACTGTAACTTTGAATCAGAAGAGAATATTTTATATTTTTACATTTAATATTGGTAGCTTGAACTTGGAAGAAGCTACTGGCACCAGACTAAGGGTGAAGTAAGTACTTTACGGCCGACACACTGGACCTTCAGATTTACCTTGGAGGAGAGGAAAGCACAGAGGAATGCACTCTTCTTACAGTTTGCCCTTTCTTGGACCAAATGGACTAAGAGACTGGAACAAAGGTTCACGCTTCCTGACAGAATGATTACAGCTCCAATTTAAAATATTTTATGAAAGCCAGCCAAGCCTGTCTGTGTCGAGGCCTTTTTATTTCACCCTGAACTAATGGCAATAACATAAACCCAATGGAAGCACCTACTGGGCAACGCACTTCTATTTCAAGCTCAATCTCACACTTGGGTATCAGCAGGTATCCTGAATTCAAACACACACACACACACACACACACACACACACACACACACACACACACACACACCACACATCAATGGAAGGTTTATTCTGTTTCACTGGAAACTATTTTTAGCAATTTCCAGACCTGCCATTTGTGTGGATGTTACTTAGACCACTTGTAGCAGCCACCTAGACCACACCAGGCACCCCAACCCTATGGCAATGACAGCCATCCCTGACACAGGCGCACACACACAAACGGTTCAGGAACAAGGAAGAAAACATGAAAAGCAGCACAAGGTGTTGACCTGGCCTCCAAATTCCCTGAATCCCAAACTGATCAAGTATCTGTGGGCTGCGGTGGAACAAGCCTGAGCCACAGTGATCCCTCCACTCAACCCATAGGACCCAAAGGCTCCCACTAACGACATTCTGTTCCCAGACACCATCCAGTTGTGTGTAGAGGATTTTACTTATGTGTATTCGTTGAAACATGTCCTGTAATGAAATATCAGTGTGTTCCTGCTTGTGGAATCTTATACCGTGACAAATTAAAGTGTTGATGCTGCTGGCAAATTTTCCATCATCTTGACGCACAAACTGATTTCTAAACAGTAGAGTATACAGAACAGAAGGTGCAAAGTCTTGCAGCCCTCCTGCAAGTTTTACCCGTGAGAAGTTAGAACGCTGTGCTCATCTTTTACATGAAGAAAGGTGTGGACAAACAGCCATTTACTATGGTTAAACTGTTTGAAAAGTACAATTAGAGAGAAATGGACTCGGGGTTTTTGGCCTTTGAAAGCTTCCACTGACCGAGGGTGTAACCATAACACCCCGAGCAAAAGTCCAGATCACTTGACCTTTACAGGCCAGATAATTCCTATTTACAGCCGCCTGGATGGCAAAAACGAGCCACTTGGAACGCGCTAATAGAGGTCAATTGCTTGTGTTCGAGAATGTATGTGAGAGAGACAAATGGAGGGACAGGCGGGTGGGAGGAGAGGGAGAGAGAGAGATGGAAGGAAACGATCACCGATACGGACAGGCTGCAGCAAGAAGTGCAAAGATTATGAAATATGTAGCGTGCTTAATGAAACATTAATGAATTACAGCCCATTTAAAAAATATTTTAAATCAAGCAATTAGTCAAAGCAAGCAAAACCTCTATTTAACTAATTATTGAAAAATGGCGTAGTAAGGATAAAGACTCTTAAGGCACAATATGCAGCCGACTCAAAACAAATCTGTCTCAATGATCATTACTAGAAATGTATTGTTTGAGACTCCCCCCCTGCGTTTTCCTACTTTTATATCTACAACCCTTGGTCAGTATGTGTGTAGCCCCCAGCCTATTACAGCTCCCAGAGTCTGAGAGCGTGATAACCAGGTTACGCTATGTGTTTTTCCCAAGTGTGGTGTTGAACTACACACAAACACACAGAGGACATGATGAAGCATGCCTACTGGCTGCATCCACTCAGAATCCACCAATGTGCCACCTTACCGCACAGCTGAGGGGAGGCGTTGGTGTTTGTGTTCGATCGTTAAGGGTAATGCAGGGTTAGAAGTATTTGGCTTTGTTGTGGCTAATGCCACTCCCTCTCTTCATTCACTCTACCAGTTGAATGACAAATGCGACATATTATACATAACAAGATTTCTTATCCAGCTGTTTATGCATCTTCCATTTCACTGACTTTATTTCAAAGTGCTGCTAAGGGTCAACATTAAGTAAAACTCAAAAAACAATAATTTCTTCATGAATGTGAAATGGCAGAGATAAATACTTTAGTATTTTGTAAGAGATTTCTGTGTTGTACCTCTGTAGTGACAGCCCTGCTGAGAATTATAACTCAGGATTTCCTTTCCAGCTCTCTACAGTTTTATAGCCTCTTTGAGCGTCACATTTTACTTTTATTCGGCTTCGCTGAATGGATTTGGTCGGAGCCGTGCCCAAATGTCATTTCCAGCTGTGGAAAATCCTCGAAATAACTTATTTTACACCACTAGGTATTTCGAATCAGAGGCACAGACAAAGTTAGGGGTTTGCTGGCAGAGCAACTGAAGAGACCAAAGCCAAAAATCAGGCTAAGTGGAGCTACTATTTAACTATTCCTTAGGTGGATGCTATAGCATGCTGATCTTGTCTCATATGCGCTGAATTTTGGTGGTTGGTGTTTTAAGAAATTTGCTATATTAGTGTTGATACACCAGCATCCAGTGCTCCCAGAACAATCTGTTATTTAGAGGTTCAAATTTAAATTTGATCAATTGTTACACTTGCAAATCAGTGGCTTCACACTTTGAAACAGTTGCTTATAAACCACCCACTGAAAGAAGTGCATTAACTTGGCTACCTGGTGGGTTATAAAAAGCCCCCCCATCAATTCCTTGACCTATAAAAATTTGGCTTTTTGGAATGAATGCGCATCAAAGCGGGCCGAGGCTCACGTTTAAGGTATTCAGAAAATGAGGCACTGCTGTGGACTGGATCCACCACTACATGTCATCTCTCATGACATTTCACCAAAAGAGCAGAGGGATCTGTCTGTAGCTGAAACCGTTCCTAGTTTATCTTACACACCCCCGGCGCCAGGGAGTCTCCTTTGGGAGGGCGCATTTAAAATATTAAAACATTGCATCACTGAGTCAGCTAATTACCATGACACTCATTATGAATGTAGCCAGCATTTCTATTGATACATGTTGTGGTGCATTTTTTTTCTCTCTGTATTGCTTTTTTTGGTCAAACAAATGTAATTTGGTTTGTCCGTCGAACTTCCAGCAGAGGGTTCGTGCTAATTAGATTGTCTAGGGCCATTAACTTTGTTATCATGACATTAATGGATATTGTAAAGCTGATAATTAGTTTGATACAGGGACAAACCGGGCCTCTTTTTAATTTTAGATGAGAATTGCGGCTCTTTGTTTTCCACATTCTGAAGCTAAATTTGGCGACAGACGTCGTAATCAAGCTGGAGACGGCTAGTAGATGGCTGGGATCCATCTGTAATAAACCTTCTTGTTCTTTAAGTTGTTCTTTCATGACAACTTGTTGTGGTTAATTCTACTGACAAGAACCTTTCAAAAAATAAACCGACTGGAAGACAAGCTCAACTTTTACTGACGGTCGGCTGACAAGTGTGAGGGTTTTAAAGAATCTAATGAGCTCGATTGTTTTGAGCGAACCTGTAAGGCGCACCTCTTCACTTATTTGTTCTCACTCTGTTAAAGTACCTTTTTGTAAACGCACCCAACTGGTGGAGTGTGTTCTCATGGAATACTAAGAGGGCTTTAATCTGTGACTATTCTCAACTTGGACAGCGCCTTGAGTGTTGACGTGTGAAGTCTTCCCTTCAGCTACAGAGGATAAAGTGTTCTGTGTTGCAGTCATTTTAGTAAAAGTAACTTGAGCTCAAAAATGGTTAACTTCAGCAAGAGCGGGTCAATTCAAGTTGTGTGTGAGGTACAGAGAAACTCAACACAGCTGACTAGTGTTTTAATGGCAACGCCGGCATAGCCCGCTACGCCGCAGGTACTGCATAGACCGGTTGCAGGAGTATAACTTTACTGCCTTTACACAACAAGAGAACAATCTTTCACACATGAGCCTACAATGGTGGACTCATTTCTATTTCAGTACAACTTGGTTTATACTCCCCCAACCAGTGTGCACAGGTAGCCTATGCCTTGTGGGACAACTCTAGTAAAAGCACTAATCAGCTCTGTACTTCACACAGTGGTGCGTGGTACTAACTAAGACGTTTGAGATCATGGTGTGTAGGAGGCTGAACGAGGGACTCATTTCTGTGTTGGCAGCTTGGCAACGTGAACAATGACCTGCATTTTGGACCAATCACAGCTTTGCCTGTCTGTGTTGTCACGACATGTAGTTATACCATAGCGCACACTATAGAAGTGATGTGACTATACATCAGTCAGGCATAACATTGTAACCATCTTCCTATAATTGTATAGGTCTCCCTTGTGCCTCCAAAATGGACTCATCAGAGAATGGACATGGGCCTTCTGAGGGTGTCCTGTGGTGCCTTTAGGGATTTAGTGAATTTGGAGGACAGTTCAACACCTTGTGAAGTTTTTTGAGTTGTTCCTAAACTGTTCTACATCCTCCTGGGGATGGCTGCTGCCATGAATGAGTGTCATTGCTATAGGGTGGGGGCGGGGGGACCTGGTCTGGTTTATGTGGGTGCTACTTGCCCAAGTGACATCCACATAAATCCCAGGTCCAAACGTTTCCCAAGCAGAACTTCCTATCTTCATACCTTCTCCTGTCAGTGGTTTTAATGTTGCGGCTGATCGGTATGAACTAAGCTAAAGGTCCTGGTCACATTTACAATTATAAATACACCCAGCTGTAATCTTCCCAGTGCAGCCACAGTTTTATCTGCCTCACCACTGAGTCACAAAGGACTTCAGTCACAGTCTGATTTGAAATGTTACAGTTTCCTAAATAAACTCTTTTTTTTCTTTTAAGAAATTTTAATGAATGAGCATACAAGTTGTGTATTGCATATCTGTATGCAAATGATGTATACTCAACATTACTCCTTTCTGTCACACAGATAAAATAGAGAATGGCGATGTCTACCAGAGAAGGAGAGGACATCAGTCGGGCCACTCCGACGGACACGAATCAGGAAGCAAACAACAGGAAGGGGCCGAGCAGACAGGTAGCAGATGGCGACGAATTGTTCTCCTCATCCTGGCCATCACCATCCACAACATCCCAGGTGAGAATGAGCCATAAGCCATAAAGTTTAGCTAGGCCAGGTAAAATGTCCCCGGAAGTGCAAACATCTTTCCTTTTTAGCACGAATTGTAACCGCTACTGTGACTTTTTCTCAAGCGAGTCAAATTTTGAAGTTGTTCAGTGCTTTGGTTTTTGGCTGTATACTGGCGTAACAGATGGCACTCTCAGATGTGCCCAGTCTTCAGTGCTAATTAGAACGTATTAGCATGCTCCTGGTAGCATTCAGCCCAGTGGAACTCTTTGTCTTAGAACTGTCTCATGAAAGCCATTAGCTCGGTCGTATCCTGCAAGTGTTACTTATGTGCACATCACAAAGGGGGGCTTCATTTAGGTGGTTTCTAGAGGGAGTATGGCACAGTATTTATACTGAAGGTTGCTCCCATGAAAGGGGTCCAACAGAAAGATTTAACATGTGAACAAGCATGCGACCTCCTGCAAGCAATGGTGAGCTCATGTATCACATACTCTGTATCAATGCAAAAACAACCTGTTGCATGGTGGCATCACAAGGCTATGCCCGTCTGCATCAGAGTGCAGGAGGAGGGCACAATCGTTTTTGTTAAGGTTTCACAAGCTGTAATACAATAAAGAAAAACCAAAAAGGAATTTGACTGATTATACACTAATGTGTGTGTTTCTATTGGCATAAAAGCTCAATAACAGGGCTGGTGTGGAGAGAAAGATAGATCTATACAGGGAGCAATGAAGGAGCAGTAGCTAAGGTTTCAGTGGCAATCTATTGGCAGCGAGAACATGATGTAATGTATATGTAATGGGAGCAACATTTCACGTGGCTGTGAAGGAAAAATGGCCAAATGTTCGGCGATACGTGTGGAAACGCTAGCAGTAGAGCTGTCAGAAGGTGCACCATGATGTAGAACTTGGCACTGAAACTTTATACTTTATTTCTGTAAATTAATTATTAAAGTGAGTTCTACTTAAATAAGTATTTGCATTCTATTAAATACATTGATCAGCCATAACAAGAAGTAAATAACATTGACCATCTTGTGCCAATACAATGTTCTGCTGGGAAGCTTTCTGACCTGGCATTCATTCATGTGGATGTTATTTAGACATGTAGGACCCACCTAGACCAGACCAGGCACCCCAACCCCATAGCAATGACACTCCTTGATGGCAGCAGCCATCCCCAGCAGGATGCAGCCTGACACAGGCACACACACAAAAACCGTTTAAAAAAATGTAGAAGATGTTGATGTGGCCTCCAAATTCATTAGATCCCAAACTGATCAAGTTTCTGTGGGATGCTTGAGCCATAGGACCCAAAGGCCCCCACTATCAACATTCTGTTGCCAAACAGTCAGAAGGCCCATGTCCATTCTTTAATGAGTCACAACTGTTTTGGAGTTACAGTTTAAACCTACACAATATTAGGAAGGTGGTCATAATGCTATGCCTGATTGACGCACATGTATCATTATCATTAAAAATGACAGCTAACAATAGATCGCGATGGAATTTCTGTCACCCCGTCACTCAGAATGACTGACTGACAAATATTTTACACTGAATGCACAATTCGTTTTGAAAATCTCACCTGGTGCTCGGCTCCACAGACGACCAACAGTGGAGCCTCTCTGCTGCATCCTTTCCTAAATCTTGTTTACCAGCCCAGGTTGTTGTGTACGACAGTGGCACGCGTCGCTCGCTGAATGCAAATGCCACTTTTCTTCCCCCGCTTCAAATAAGTCGCTTGAATATTTATGGTGAAAAAGTCCCGCAGAATAAACAGGTCTTCCCTGGGATAGAACTTGCATTATTGAACGCTACACAGAGGTCAGCAAGTCACCGCTCTGTCAGTTCTGATAAGCTAATTAGACTAATCACCTGTCAGTCATACATCAAAGACAACACCTGGGGAAGAGCTGTATTTGGTGTTTTTTTTTTTCTTCTTCTTCCTGTCTGCTCCAAATCAAACATTTGAGTCAGAAAATGAAGATGATATAATTTGCATAAACAAAAACCACAGGGAAGCAATTAACAAGGAACTGGCACAATTACCACCTGCTTATTTCAAATTTAATTCTGAGGTTTGTCTAGATTCACTTTTTATTTGAAACTTTTTTTCTCTTCAGAGAGGGAGAGATCTGTGGCTATGTGTAAGCCCACTGATGACGGTTTATGTAGAACTGACATAAACAGCACACATAATCTCGACAGGATTTCCCAGATTCCCTTAAACTCTTCCCCCTTGACAGTTTCTCAGTTTTTATTGTCTTACCTGTGTTATCACACTGTCATCAACCGAAAGTCTTCCTCTTGAGATATTTCACTTTACAACATTGTGGCTCAGTTCTTAATTTCAGAGATCTGCTTTGCTATAAACTAAATTCTATGCTCAGTTCTTCGAATACAATCTCAAAATTGTACAAGTGACTGTTTTGTTTTTTACTCAGTGAAATCAATACGTTTGCACGCATATGGACCTAGATCCGCAACGAGCATGTGAAAAGAAATAACCCTCCATACCAGTAGGTGGCAGTAGTCTGTTTTTGCTATTTGTCAAGAACTACTGTGAGCAGGAAAGATAGGAAGCTTGTGAGAGCTACAAACCGGCCTCTCCATGCAGATTGGTTTGTAGCCAAGCAATTGTTTGGGTTCGCATTCATGCGAAAGGGTGAACCAAAATGGCTACCTTTTGGCATAATTTGCAGTGACAACCATAAGCCCCCATGACAATGCTCAACTGTGATATTCAGAGTTTAGAGAATCCATTTGAGGTTGTTACATCATGGGAGATCATAGCTGATAAAAACTGAGAGATCATGGGTGCAGTGCCGTGACTGCAAAGCAAATTTGTGGTTGATGCAGAAACAGAAATAATCAAATCAATTATCAGTTGAAAATATTTATATTAATACAGCAAATGAAATGGTTTCATGCCTATTTTTCGTTCCAATTTGGGGAGTAAGAGTATTGTTACAGTGTTGTATTTAACCTTGGTTCAGTTCGTGTTCTAAAAGCACTTGAGTGCTTTGATCAAACTTGTGTTCAGTTTGATCAAACACACAGTGCTGATTGAATGTATATATGATGAGAAGTAGCAATGCTGCTGCTAGACAACTCAGCTGCCAGGTGTGCCCTCTTCCAGAGACACGTCAGGTAAATGGCCTGGTTATATAATCATATGGTAGTTGTAACATTCACGCTGCAAATAAATCCCTCCGGGGAGCAGTTGCGATAGGGCTGAGACCACCCTCCATGGAATGGTGCGAGCATTCAAGAAGACGTGACCAATTATAGCATAAAAGACATGCAAGAGTGCGACCTCGCCTAGGACAACCACAACAGTGGGGGAGCGCATGGGGGTGGTTAAACGACACCAATAGCTTTTGAAAGCTGTATGAATAAGAGCGTGTAAAAACTCCAATCCCAATTAGTTGGTGACTCATCACCCTGGTAACCAGTAAAGGAGAATGACGGAGGAGAATGGAGATTATTCTTGACTGGCAACATCATATTGGCATTTTGAAATGCTCTTTGAACCCAAACTGTAAACTTTTTCTTAATTCTAACCAAATAGCTACCAAAGACGATACTAATAATTACATGGTTTCTTTCTTTTTTTCTTTTTTGCGACATTCCAAATATTTTCTTTGAACTCATTAGGAAATGTAATTGAATTGGCAATCAACCCGGGGATCCACTGATAAATTTCTATCAGGACTCATACATTTAGCATACATTTTACCAAAAAGCTTATCTGCTTCTATCTCCTCCGCCATACATCACATCAGTTAACTCTTGACAGATGCATTTGATAGTGGCAGTTGTATTGCAACAGTGATAAAAATGCTGCAATAAAGGTGTTTTTGCTCTGAGTATAGCAATTAAGGTTATAGCACCCAGCTTTACTGTTGAATATAAGATTAACTGTACCGTCTTAACAACAAGACCCTTGTAATCATGCATGCATAGTGCTATAGATATGCAAAAGCAAACACACTGTTCTTTCCGTTGTGTTTTTATTGCCGTAGCCTTTCTGATCAGGCAACAAAAGCTAAACACAGACACTTTGCGTTTGTAAGGGAAACTAGTGCATTATTTAGTGTGATTGAATGATTAAATGTAGAACGTGTCAAGAGCGAAGCGTTGGGATAGGGATAATTAACGACTTGCTTGCATCATAATGGAGCCCACGTAATTAACGAGAAAACGCAGTCCCGCTTGTTTGAATGTTTTTCCGCGTCTGACTTAATTGATTTCCATTTGCTTTGTCAGGACAAGCAGTATTATATTCCCTGTAGGGTATTATTGTTTTTCCTTTTTTCATAAATGTTTGATAGAAGCAAATCAGTGAGGAAATCCATCACAGAGGTTGTTCAGTGTGGCTCTAGAATTTTCCTCACAGATGAAGTGTTCAGAAGGTCCTTTGAAGGGACTGTTTAATTAGTATCATGGTGTCAGTGTTTTGACTTTCATTACTGCTGAGAATATTTTACTCACGGGCCCTGTTCAGACCTTGCATTAAGATCCGATCTGGGCAATCGGGTCGTGTTCCCGACATCATTTTGGGTGTAGAATATTGTAAAAGCCACTGGATCACTACCGCTGGTTCAGAACCAAGGACGACCGAGATTTGTGATGCGTAACCACAAACGGCTCCTTATACATCGACATGACCACATCAGTAATTAATGGCATGCTGATGCGTTATTTTAATGTAAAGTCTGAACAGACTCCTTGCTGTGCCTGGTGAGGCAAAAAAAAGGTAGCGATATTGCAGGTAAGGAAAATCCAACACACAAGTAAACAAAGAAGCTGCAGTTTGAACTTTAATGGATTCAGTTCAGGAGAAGGTTCAAAAGCAGCCTGGCACAAGTCAAATGCTAGAAAGCTCCAGCACAAGGAGCGAGTGGAAAACTGTTGGTGTACTGTTTACAAATCTTGAAGCTCAGTGCAGGAGGCTCTGGATCTTGCCGTTTCATGATTCCTCCTCAATCCTGACTAATTAAAGGGGAGCATATGTGGAGCTGAGAAAGACAGGTGACCATTACGCAGACAGCTAGCAATCCACGAGGGCACCCATCGGTCACTTAAAACGCCCTGTAGGCACCCATCTGAAACAGGGAGGCCATTACACTTGTCATGAAATTAGCTATAAAGACCAGAACCATGCAGTACCCACATGTAAACATTTCTGCTGTGAGGTCAGACATTTTAACACGAGCATCGACTCACTTTCGAAGCCAGCCTCAAGTGGCCACTTAAAGAACTGCATTTTGTGTTTTGGCTTAATTTTTCAGAAGTTGCTTCTGGGTGAGAAAGCAGAGCAGGTGGCACTGTCTGACTCTGAAATGGTGGGAAAGTTAAGCATTTTTCATACATGTATTAGACAACAGGAGATTGCTTGTGTCAGACAGGTTCATGCGACTGGAAATACTACTTGGGGAAAGAGTGCAGTGTGCAGCAGGGAGGATATGATGCACTCCACACATTTACCTCTTCTATTCACGGCTATATTCAGCTGGACGTTAAACAGACTTTCTTCTCAGTATCTGGCTGAGTAGAATCAGTTCAGTGTCTGGCCTGACTGATTTGGACATTTGCTTACTCACACACATCTCCTCCGCATAACGTCTAGAAAAATTGAGCGCTGCGGTGCTTGTGTGAAAACCACCTTAGGGAACGGGCGACAAACAATCAGAGAATAATAAATAGCTCAAATTGTGGCAAGCGACCAGAAATCCCTGTTTTGGTCAACGCTAGGGAATGGCACTTTCATATACCGTGGATGGGTGTTTATTTTCACTTGCAAAATGTCATGACGATGGCCAAAACTATAAATACGATGTTTTTGCTGTGTACATTTGCATGTTTGTGTCTTGGGAATGAGGCGCTCCAGTTCTGTCACCACCCTGAGAACATTGTCTTGAAACAATGGCACCGGGCTGAATATCATTACGGATCTGTTGTCTCTTCACTTGTTTCTGCTGTCTCTTGTGCCTCACTTGGAAGGCGAGCTAGCTTCGTATTTGTTGTCACTGTAAAGAAGGATGCTTTTTGCAGACCCGGCAATGTCGTCATCTGCTCCCACATTCTGCTTCTCTGATGCTATGGTGTCATGGTTACTTAATCAGGACAGCTCTACTCGCTGTTGTCCTCTTGCGTTCTTGTTCATTGGCTTAATTGGGCGCTATGTGTATTGACCTGTCTTTTAATTAATCCTTTCCCCATTTTCAGACAAAAGTATGAACTTCTCATGAAAATAATAAAAATGAAATTTATGGCAGTTAGTCTCAACGTTAAACTGACTGATAAGCACCAGAGTTCAATGTTGGACCATTACTTTTTCCCTTTTTATTTAATGTTTTCAGTTTCATTTTGTATTTTTTTATTTCTCATTTCTCTCAATTTCAGTTTGGTTTGGCAGTCACAAAGGACTTCAGTTTGGTTTGACATGGTTTGGTTCAGGCAGCAGATTCATGTGAGGAGGTTAAGGCAAAAAGGCTTGGTCAGGTTTAGGCAACAAAAGTGCTTGGTTAGGTTTCAACGGCAAAAACACCTTGTCAAGTTTAGGCAACAAAAACATTTGATCTGGTTCATTGTTGGTTAAGCAGCAACAATGTTTGGTTTGTTTTAAGCAGCAACAATGTTCACTTAGGTTTATGCAGCAACAATGTTCATTTGTTTCAAGCAGCAACAGTCTTTGCTTTGTTCTAGGCAGCAACAGTGTTAGGTTAGGTTTAGGCAGCAACCATGTTCAGTTAGGTTCATCAGCTTTAAGGAAATAAATGACATCATTAGGTTTGGGTAACAAAAAAAACTTTAATCAGGTACATGCAGCAACAACTAGGAACAAATAGGAAATAAAAATAGTTGGTTAGGTGTGAGCAACAAAACCATTTGGGTAGGTTTAAGCAGCAACAACAGTTATGTCAAGGCAACATTTGCATTTGATCAGGTTTGGGCAAAAGAACAGGTGGTTAGTTTGAGGCACCAAAAACACTTTAGGTTTACGCAACAAAATAAGGAGATATATGTGGTACTGCTAATTTAAACAGATTATTAACAGAAGTTTGCAGTGTCTTAAAAACTGTATTTCATTTAATGATTATTTCACAATTTGTCACGAGACTTGATTTTGATAGTAGTGTCATACCTAGTGCATTGTGTCAAATTGCAGCCTAGTAACAAGACCATAAGGGACCTGTTTGGCTTCGTTGTAATGTTTCTCCACCAAGTAATCATGTAATTTAACTTCAGCGACAAACACTGAGGGACTTGCTGTGTAATAATCCCATTTAGTCATTCAGATTGATGAAAGAGGCCTATTTTACATGAAAATCAAGGTTTGGCTTTAATGCTGACACTGAACAGTAATTTGTTACATTATTCCGTCGCTGAAAAAAAATTTGTTCATGCTTTGTCCCAGGGAGAGATAAATGCGCACATTTTTCGGCACCTGTTTGTCCCTGGGGGAACGGAGTCGCTCATAGGCATTAGCCTCCCCTTGAACTACACAAGCAGCAGCTGCATAATAGCATGTCTTGATCTTCAAAGAGGCTCTGTACACTTTGTGACATTGCAGAATCAGAGGCGGAGATTGATGGTCATCCTTTCTCTCCATCATTAGGGTTGATTCCTGTTAGTGTGATGGATGGTGCAAGGTGCAGGGACAGCTACTGATAGTAGTTGGGTCGAGCAAAATAAGGCAACCAAGAATATTACAAGATTACAGTTCGAGGAACACTGCAGCATATACAGCAAACAGCTTTTTTTTTAGTTATCAAGGTGTTTGTTAGGCCAAGTATCAAATATACCAAAACATTAAGTTAAAGAGTTGTAAGAGTTATCCCATGATGATTTAAGTAATTGGTGAGGCACCATTTCTAAGTGGCCTGTACAGTAATGTAATAGCTGTCATGATGAGCGTACCACAATTTGCATTTCCACTACTGCAATCCATCAGCACATTGAAACAATCACACTCGTCATTCTGCTGCCTACTCTGTAGCCTACACGAGAGGCTTCAGCCATTGTGAGCATTTATACTTGTGCACAGGTCTCTGTGTACTTCAAACAGTACAATTCAATTCAATTTTATTTTATTTACAGTATATAGCGTCACTAACAATACAAATCGTCTCAAGGCTTTACAAAACATGGCAAGGCAAACAAGGCAAGGGTGGCAAGGAAAAACTCCCTTTTAACAGGGTGGTGTCTGGAAATGAACAACTCGTTGAAGATGTTGAACAACAGTTATTTTTACTGAGAGACATGGGCGTGGAAATGCATTTTGGACCAATCACAGTTGCTGTTGTCTGTGTTTCCATGACGTGTTGCTACAACTGTGAAAAGATGAATTTCAGACGACAGCACTAGGGTACTGATCTACGCTCCAATGAAAGCATACATTTTGCCTAAAAGTAGGGCTGGGTGATATGGCTGAAAAATGTATCACGATATAAGTGTTTCATATCATTCGATATCGATAATTATTGCTTATTTATCTAAACCTATTCTACCCAGACTTCTCAACTGTGCTAAGCTGCATCCGTTATTTCTTTATATGGCTTTGATGTAGTGCGCTAGACTTGTTAGTTCATTTTATGTTTTTAAAAATGATAACAACGACATATTCAACAGCATTTAAATTTCATTCATTTTTAATTAATTCAGTAGCGGTGGAAAAAAAGATTAGGTTCATATAACCGCCAATCAAGCAGAGAAACAAAACATACTAGCCGACTTGCCCAGCAAACAATACGCAGAGAAACGAAACTTAACCGACTCTTACACTACTAATCAAGAGAGACAAGACCCAATTAATATGCTCACTCGCCACCAAGTTTGCAGACAACATCGGCCTGCCAAGCGTGATCTTTCCTTTTCTTATCTAAAATTTCCTCTAGTGCTGTCGCACGCATATTCTCCTTTCACTCCACGCCGTTCTTTTATTTTGTTGATGTTGTTGGCTTAGCTGGGCCGTGATAGGTCGAGAGGCTAAAGCCCATCCTCTGCCTACATCCCCCAGAATGACTTGCAGTTGTGGCTCGAGGTTTTCTTCCTAATGGAGTCTCTAATGGAGTTCAAGTAAAGTTATCGAACATTCTATCGAACGTATTTTCCATTGATATCGGCCACGTGTCTATCGCGATATATATTGTTATCGTTTTATCGCCCAGCCCTACCTAAAAGCGAGACCTTTTACTAAGGTATGATCAACTATACTTAAGAAACTAGGGATATTGGAATGAAATCACTCTCTAAATATTGTTTAAAGTAAGCAGCACCATGAGGCATGACGGTAGCCTGGCATAGCCAAACTCAGCTCTCATCAGAATATGAGTCTGGTAACACACATTGTGCTGCCATGACCCACCGTCACACTTCTCCAGAACTGCACGTCAGGCTAAACCCTAGACTACGGCGTAGGTTCTAGAGCCATAAGCACTACTACGTAAAAGTGACATATGACCATGAATTCAATTTTGCTCTTTTGTCCATCACCACGTCAAACCTCCCAAACTATTTGATTATTGTGCTAGATCTTTGCCAGAGCATAATCAGTTCCCAACGGACTGATTCCAGACCAACACTGAGTTATGTCAAATTACATTTCTTTAGAGTAGTTTAGGCGTAGCTGTACAGAAAAGATACCAAACATGGGTATGGTAGACATTTTTTATTTTTGTGTGGTATATAAAGGCAAAACCAAAAGTATTAAAAAAATGGTGAAAACAGGCTAAGATCCCTTTGGGTTAAGTTGTAGCTTTCATCAGGCAATTTGTATTTTTTGATCCACTAGAATTTAGTTTATTTTAAATGCAACCTCGTTAGTCGGCTGAAGTGATGATTAAAAAAAAGGCACCGACTGACTTTGATGTGTTCGAAACAAACAACCTGAAACCACGAACCAGATAAAAAAAATAAAAAATAAAAAGATGCAGATGTGCAGTGGAAAGAGAGAGGTTAGAGATGAGTCGCAGCCAGTGGAAAAAAAAGCAGTGTGTCAGTGGGTGAGGAGGAGAGATTAAAGGGAGGTTCAGTGCGAATGAGCGGCTGCTGTGACAATGACCTGTCAGCGGCAGCGCCGTCAGAGTCGCCTAAAAGAGCATGGAACATTAAGCAGGACGCACACACACACACACACACAGATATAGTTTACACACAGAAACACGCACACAAGTTGGTGCACACATTTCCTCCAGGGAGGGAAAGCAGGACAAAAGCAAACAGGCCACATTATTAAACGTCTCTCGTATCTTTCATGACAGAACTGAAGACCCACAGCAAGCTCCGGTAATCTTTAATCTTCGTCTCTTGTTTTTCTCGACGGGAGCTTATTCAGACTGTTTACTCTCTGGCACGGCAGCAGCATTTTGTGGCTTTGTAGTAGTTGTTGTGATTCCCTGTCAAAACCGGCACGTTGTCACCGTCACATAGTTGCATGAAACATTAACACACTCACTACTTGTTGGGATATTTCCTCCAAGTCTGTGCATTCTACTGGATGGATGAACGCCATGCTTTGAAAATATATTCCTTCCTCTAATGCTTGACAGCAGTGGCGAAGGCCGCTGTCTGACATATCCCTCCCAGAGACTGTCAATGCTCATGAGTCATATTGTTCACCCATTGTTTCTTGTGCGTGCACGGGGAAAGGTTTCATCAGACGATAGATGTGACCGCTCACAGAAATAACTAATTCATGCGTGCTGCAACCTGAGCCGCAGAGGTACAGGTGTGATTTTGGTCTCTGTGCTGAAACAATCCATGATATATTCACTTAACTGCCACTGAAACACAAGTAAAACCTGACAGGTGCGGGGGTGTTTCGTGTTCCCCTGCTAACCCCAAACTCTGTTTTGGAAGAAAGAAAAACCTCCAGCTCGGTGGACTCGTAAAACGCTCCCCCTCCCCCACCCCAACCGCCTCACATTTCCAGCTGAGTAGCAGCGCTACAGGTGAGGAGCTGCCGTTGGGGCGCCTTTATTCTGGAGCCACAAGAGCAAACACTGCAGCTATTTTTCTAGCTAATGTAATGTATGACCTCCTCCAGAGATCAATCACAGCACAGCATCAGTGGTGCTTATGAAATTAGGACTATCTCAGCTATTAAGTTATTATTTCATTATGTAAGAACTTGAAGACAAAGGAAGTGTTTTCTGGATTTGTGTCTGTGATTTAAAAAACTTGTAGGGTGCCTCTAGCGTTGTACCAAAACACTAAGACACTCGCAGCTCGTGTTTTATTCAAACGCAACTGAAACATTTCCTGCGCACATAGTTTCAATTGGCCCTCTAGCAATTTCCGATAGTTCCAGATGATAGAGATAGAGAGCAACGGAAACCCACACCGTACCCAGAGGGTTATTTTTCCCACAATGGCACTGCGGTATGAGGGCCGGCCAGTGGGAAGCGTATCGGAAAGGATGTGCATTGTTAACAGAGGTAATAACAGGTGTTAGATTATGATGAAGCGGCCCCTGGGCTCTTAAAGTCTGCAGAGGAACCGTGAACGGGATCAGTAGCTCTTTGTGTCATCTTTTCACTTTTCTTTTATCCATCTTTTTGCTCCATCCATTCACTTATCTAGTTCTCTCTTACTTTTTCCTCAGCTTTGCTGCTTATTCTTGGTATAAGGCAGCTTGATGTCGGCTCTGGGTGTCTCAGAGAGACATGTCACGGACGAACAGGAATGCAGAGAACTTGTTAAAAAAGATTCTTGCATGCTTAGGAACATACACACAAGCCGTACAAACACTGCTTTTCTACGCTTAAAACTTACTCCATACCTAAAGAAAATGAGCCATAATTAAAGCAAAAGTACAAGACTACAACAATAAGTAGCACTTACTGGTGCTTTCAGACAGTGAGTGTCCGCCTCAATCAACTCAATGGTTTCCAGTATACATAAATGTGGCTGCAAAGCGGCTAAGAGAAAGCAAGTGATTACTGAAGTAGGTTTATAAAGGTAAACATGTACTGTATGCATACCTTTAATTTGAATTAACATAACTACATGCTGTCTGGGGCACACTGTTAACTTCCTGCTAAACAACACAAGAGCCACAGACTTTGAATAACCCCTCAGATTTCCAGCTAGAATCTCTTTCTTATTTAACGCCGGGATAAACACGTCTTGTGCTGAAATTCCGCTTGTCAAGTAAGATTGGAAAGATGAAAGTGGGAAAAAAAATCCACATTACAGGATGCATAGCTAGTTGACCCTTTGTTGGGCTACTGATTGGTCTGCTGACGATCCAGACGGATCCTACTCTTTGTCAGGTCCCGACCTCCTATGTTACCAATGCCAAGAAAATGACATAAAAAAATAGCCATGCAGGGATCTATTCCCATAGAAACTAAAAACCTGTATTAGACAAGTACTGTGGTAACGTGGAGGCAATAGTTAAATTGTGTTTGGCTATTCCCTCGGCTGAACTCACACTTGTCAACTGTACGTTTTTCGCATTTCCTAAAGCGTCATCATAATTGTTTAAATGTTGTGGGTACAGCGGAGGAATGAGCCATACATAAAAACTGGTGTAAACTCTAGCACTTGTTGAACAAAATGCCAAACTGACATTGAGTGGAGAAATCCTGGATGCATAACTAACTGAACCTTTGTTGGCCTTCTAATTGGTCTGCTGACTGTCAACCAGACAGGTCCTGACAACCTATGTTACAGATAATGGCCGTGCAGGTGTCCATTCCCGAACATTGGAGACCTGTCCACTTGGCATTTAAATTCAAAATTGTGGGCACAGTGTATGAAACATACACTGCCTGGGCAAAAAAAAACAAAAAGTACGAGACTCTTATTGGACATTTACTGCACTAATTATGTTTCAGCTGAAAACAAGTCATTTAACCTCAACTGATGCAATGGAATGGAAGATGGTCATGTGGTCTGATTAGTCCAGATTTACCCTGTTCCAGAGTGATGGGGGCATCAGGGTAAGAAGAGAGGCAGATGAAGTGATGCATCCATCATGCCTAGTGTCTACTGTACAAGCCTGTGGGGGCAGTGCTATGATCTGGGGTTGCTGCAGTTGGTCAGGTCTAGGTTCAGCAACATTATGTGCCCAACGAATGAGGTCAGCTGACTACCTGAATATACTGAATGACCAGGTTATTCCATCAATGGATTTTTTCTTCCCTGATGGCACGGGCATATTCCAAGATGAGAATGTCAGGACTCATGGGGCTCAAATTGTGAAAGAGTGGTTGATGGAGCATGAGACATCATTTTCACACGTGGATTGGCCACCACACAGTCCAGACCTTAACCCCATTGAGAATCTTTGGGATGTGCTGGAGAAGGCTTTGCAAGATCTTGGTGAAAAATGAATGCAACACTGGATGGAAATAAATCTTGTTACATTGCAGAAGCTTATCAAAACAATGCCACAGCGAACGAGTGTTGTAGTCAAAGTTAAAGGTGGTCCAACAAAATATTTTTGGTGGCAACTTTTTTTTGCCATGGCAGTGTATATATTATAGACATATATAAACTGATTAAGACTGATGTAAACGGTAGTTATTTTCCAAGGACTGACAACAGTACCAAGGTTTCATGCTAGCTCTAATATTACAGGGTTTTAATTCCTATAGGGTTTTTCTGCAGGCATGAATCCCTGGATTGCTTGTTAGTTTTGCCTAGCAACAGCAACATAGGAAGTCAAAACTTGACAATGAGAAGGAGCCCCCTGGTTGGCGGTCCATTAGAAACCCAACAAAGGGTCAACCTGCAAATGTCACACAGGAGTGCATAAAAGATTTATTCGGTGGTCCATTGAATGCTCTATTAATAACACCGCACTGCTAACCATCCTGCAGCCTGCCGCTCCATTTTAAACTGTACGCGATAACCTGAGCGGGACTTTAAATTTACTATATGGAAAAGAATGAATCTTGTGCAGCAGAGTGGCACCATGCGGAGTTAACTGCTTTCTGTCTTAACACTCAATAAGCACCAGAAAATAAATAAGCTGCGCAAAAGGAAATTGGTTTCCATCAGTCTTTCAACAAATAAAAATAAACGTGCTGATTCTGGCACCAGAAGATAAGTTGTGGCCTTTTTTTTTTTTTTTCTTCACGTTCAAGACGTTTGTCCTCTGTGACCCTCCCGCAGCAGGGCGGGTTTGGCTTATTTTGACAGCTGTGCGTTTGTGATAAAATAGCGCATGTTTTTGTGGAAAGGCTGCAAATGCAAGGTTCAAAATTAGCTCATAGGTAAGTGAAATGTTTGCTAAACACAGTACTTTTTGGAGTACTTGGATCAGTGCTGTCATATTTGACATGATGCTGGTGACTAAACTACCACACAAACAACCCTTGGGCACAGTTTCCTCCTCAACGCTGTTTTCTAATGCTAGCTGTGAAGAAAACAGACGCAATTAGCATGTTTTAGCATAGTAATAGCCTCGCTGTTAATTGCATGACGGGACGTGACAGCTTGTCAGCGTGTGAAGTGACTTCAAGACCGCGTTTCTGAGATAAGATGTAAAGCAGCCTGCCGATCTGATTCCCTGTGAACACAGGCTCTTCCGTTTTGCACAAGTACACTCATAGTTACGTCCCGGTCTGTGACCTTTTCACTTTACAGTTTGTTCTTTAAGTATTTAAGTAAGTAAGCATGCATGACAAAGGGGACATCAGAGGAAAAGGACGATGCTCAGGGTGTGCATGGCATTCAAATAAGAACCTGAGGCAGGCTCTGTACGGTGTTCTTGACTCCAGAAATCCCTCATAGTGCAACTTTCATCCAGCTAGTTGTAGAAGAATTAGCCTCCCGAAGTGTACACTAACATCTCAAACAGACAATTCCCAGCTCCTTGTAGTAAAAAGTAATATTATATTTACTCAGTTCAGTAAATACGTGATATTCTACGGTGAAAGTTTCACAAGAGGATACCTGTGCCAATACTGCAGGTTTCATCAGCAGCAACCTGACTGCAGACGACAAGCGCAAATAAAAGAAATCATTGAGCGCTTTGGACTGCAAGCTCCCTGCGAGCTCCTTTGCCGCGGGTAGATCACAGTGTTCTGCTTGAAAAGGCGACCCCAATTATGGCTTTCAGCGCATACATTCTGTTTCTACCCTTATTGATTTGCTCACCTTTTTGTTGGTTGTCGTCTTTCATCGTTCCCCTCCATTTCTCCAGAGCAACAGAGAAGTGAGAAGACACAAAGTAAGATATATCAATGCCTTTTTTTTTTTAATTATTATTATTATTATTATTATTTTTATCTGCAGAGGGCTTGGCTGTTGGGGTTGGTTTTGGAGCTGTTGGGAAGACGTCGTCTGCTACGTTTGAGAGTGCCAGGTAAGGCTGACATCAAGGCAATCAAGCATGTCCACACACATCTTTGATTAAGCAAAACATCATCTTTCTAAACTTGTGGGAAATGAATAACTAATTCATTGGTTTATCTGTCACGCAGTAGTAGTGATGATAATAACATACAATTATTATGAGATAGTTACATTCATGTATAAAGATAAAACGATCTGCTGCTAATGTTATTATTTATTTATTTTTTAGTGCATATAAGATGAGTGTGGTCAATTTTTCCTTCTGTGTCCGTAAATGTGGCGAGTTGTGTGCTGCTGACATCTAGTGGTTACTCGTGGTACTCCAAGTGCAAGTGGAACTTCCTCAGAGAGGATCCATTAGAAAAAAAAAGTACCCAGCCTAATCTGATGAGCCAGGATCTGACCATGCTCCCTTCATGAATCTATTTGCCAAAAATAAAAGCGAACACGCTCGCCCCTTGAACAGACACTTCAGAATCGGGCACCACTGGAACCAGTCCCGGCTGGTCCTGAGGAAACTGAGGATGGCGCATCCATTTTAGAGAGAGGCAGATTCTTTTGCAGTATCTGGAAGCAAGTCAGCATTTTAGTTAAAATCATGTCAATTCAACATTTTTTCTTTTTACAGTGCTAGTGTAGTTGCACCCGCCAGCCTTCTGGAGACAATGACAGACTCATTTTCCAGCTTGCTGTCAGCTATTAAGACACAAACTGTTTTAGCTGTCAGTATCCTTGGCGTCAAAGATCTAATGAATTTGGCGGTCAGCTGGCTCAGTTAGGTCAATATTTTATGCCTCTGCATCAGAAGAGCAGTCAGAAATTCTAGGTCGTTGTTATTTTTCTGGTTTTCACCTTTTACCGGGATGCTCTTTCATGGTTTTACATCAAAAACTAATCGTTTCTCTGACCCTCTCCACCCCTTTTCTCTGAAACGTGCTTCAGCACACTTTGACAAATCACAAATGATTGGATTTTAAGGTGGTTTCAGCTACACCCATTCAAATAACAATACAAACAGTATCCTAGCTGTACACGAAATTATTTTTCCAGGCAGGACTTTGGCTGGGCAAACCTGAAGGCGTCGCTGTTGCAGCCGTGCTAGCAGCTTTGCAAGGCTGCTAATACGGTCACACTACAGGCAGTGACAATGCTTATGTGTCCAATGAATTTAGTGTAAACATGCAACGTTAGCAAACAGACACACGCACAAAAAAAAATAAAAAAATCCAGCTGATTCTGATGGCATATTTTTGCAATATCATAGATGGAAATGAAAGTCATCAGCTGGGATGCATCCTTTGGGAAGCATGCACATGTTTACCAAATTGCTTGGAAATCCACCTGACAAGTTGGGGTACAATACATATATCATTATACTTTTTGTTGTTGTTGTTGTTGTCTGCAGCAGTTGACCAGAGTGTGGCAGTGATTTTGGTGCTGTGTGTTGTGCTGACCTCCAGTGGTTACATATTAGTGCTGCAGTGACCAGTCCTAAAACTGGGCTTTCAAAGGAGACGGGAACCACATGATATATTCAGAGGTCACTGGTCTTTTGTAAATAGGTTCAAAGTATACCAAAGTGTTTGAAAAGCGTTTTCAAAAGACGACAACCAGAAGTTAAATATTTTCTGTTCATTTATCATTTATTGGAGGCTTTATTTCTTACTGACATATTTCTTCACATTGTAGGTGCTCGGAGATAAAATGTGGTATTTTGTCCCACAAGTGTTGGGATAGTTGCTTGTAAGTTTGAAAAATAATTATTTGCCCATGCAGTCTCATGCTTAGAAAAGATGTGGTCAACTAGCGCGTTAGTACTGAAGCAAGAGGACTTGAAACATTTAATTGGATCATTAGAAACCTGGTTCTCTTTGTATCTGAAACAGCAATGTGTAAACCCACCCATACCGTATACACCTCCGGCAGCCAAAAGAGCAGCTAATTGTTTGTCGTCCTCTAAGCCAATGGTAAGAACAGTTCCTAGGTAGTGCTTATATTTATCCAAAAGACGTCTGAGATGTTGCTGGTAAATCCCTGCAGCTCGCACGGCCCTGGACCCGTCTGTTCCCCCTAAACGAGCCTGATGGATCAACATCTGGGTGTGGAAGGCAGCACCGTTCACCCACTGCTTGAGAAACCGAGTGCTCATGTGTCCATCTTGCATCATGGAATTCTTCGAAAGAAAAATTAAATTTAAAACGTCACAGAGTTAATACAAGTTTTTGTACAGTATATATGTGCAACTTTCTTAGGGTGATCCTTCAAGTACAGATGTACACTATATTACCAAAAGTATTCGCTCACCTGCCTTTACTCATTCTATGAACTGAAGTGCCATCCCATTCCTAACTCATAGAATTCAATATGATGTCGGTCCACCTTTTGCAGCTATTACAGCTTCAACTCTTCTGGGAAGACTGTCCACAAGGTTGAGGAGAGTGTTTATAGGAATTTTTGACCATTCTTCCAAAAGCGCATTGGTGAGGTCACACACTGATGTTGGTCGAGAAGGCCTGGCTCTCAGTCTCCGCTCTAATTCATCCCAAAGGTGTTCTATCAGGTTCAGGTCAGGACTCTGTGCAGGCCAGTCAAGTTCATCCACACCAGACTCTGTCATCATCGTCTTTATGGACCTTGCTTTGTGCACTGGTGCACAGTCATGTTGGAAGAGGAAGGGGCCCGCTCCAAACTGTTCCCACAAGGTTGGGAGCATGGAATTGTCCAAAATGTTTTGGTATCCTGAAGCATTCAATGTTCCTTTCACTGGAACTAAGGGGCCAAGCCCAGCTCCTGAAAAACAACCCCATACCATAATTCCTCCTCCACCAAATTTCACAGTTGGCACAATGCAATCTGAAATGTACCGTTCTCCTGGCAACCTCCAAACCCAGACTCGTCCATCAGATTGCCAGATGGAAAAGCGTGATTCATCACTCCAGAGAACGCGTCTCCACTGCTCTAGAGGCCAGTGGCGGCGTGCTTTACACCATTGCATCCGACGCCTTGCATTGCACTTGGTGATGTGTGGCTTGGCTGCAGCTGCTCGGCCATGGAAACCCATTCCATGAAGCTCTCTGCGTACTGTACTTGGGCTAATCTGAAGGTCACATGAAGTTTGTAGCTCTGTAGCAATTGACTGTGCAGAAAGTCGGCGACCTCTTTGCACTATGCGCTTCAGCATCCGCTGACCCCTCTCCGTCACTTTACGTGGCCTACCACTTCGTGGCTGAGTTGCTGTTGTTCCCAAACGCTTCCATTTTGTTATAATAGAGCTGACAGTTGACTGTGGAATATTTAGGAGCGAGGAAATTTCACGACTGGATTTGTTGCACAAGTGGCATCCTATGACAGTTCCACGCTGGAATTCACTGAGCTCCTGAGAGCGGCCCATTCTTTCACAAATGTCTTGTTTCACAGTCTGCATGCCTGAGTGCTTGAATTTATACACCTGGGGCCAGGCCAAGTGATTAGAACACCTGATTCTGATCATTTGAATGGGTGAGCGAATACTTTTGGTAATATAGTGTATGAACTTGGCTAGTTTGTACCTTCAGCCGCGTGAGCTGGGCACTAAGATCGATCTCTATCTGCCTGGTCTCAGCCAGTTGGTGCTGTGGGTTCCCCAAGTTGATCTGCAGACGCTTCAAGTACTCGTCCATCAGGTCTCGGACCTCCACAGATGAAGAGTGGAATGTTAGTGCGCTCAACATTTCTACAAAAAAAAAGTCAATCAAATGAAACAGAAATATTATAGTATTATATTAATAACATACGACACAATTCGTCCTACAAAAGAGTGGTTAAAGAAGAACAAAATTAATATTTTGGAAAGGCCAAGTCCTGATCTTAATCAAGTTGAAATGTTGAGGGAAAGCCTGAAGCAAACAGTTCAGTGAGGAAACACACAAACATCTCTGAACAGAAGTGGTTCTGTACTGAAGAATGAGCTAAAAATGTTTGGCAACTGATCAGCAGTTACTGGAAACATTTAGTTGCTGTATCTGGTCCACAAGATGTTGGGACAAGGTCACAGATATGCACAAGTGATTCATTTTCACGAGTAAATAAATGCATGAGTATAATATTTCCTTTTTATTTGGTTGATTTAGATGATTACACTGGGAAAATGTATTGTTTCCAACAGTGTTCAAGGTCTCACCTCATTGGCCTTCTCTTGTGCAAACACCCTCTGCAACATTTCAGCCGTGCCCATGGTTTGTTTCCCTAAGGTCTTGGCAACTGTCTCTAAGATCATAGAGATGATGAGAGCCCCCAGACCCACGGCGTTGGGCACCATGCTGAGGCCACTGAGAGCAGAGCCCAGTTTCTCCACAGTGGCTGCAGCCTGGTTCAAGTCACTCTGTATGATTTGGTCTCTGTAAAGGTTCAGCTTTTCAGCTGAGTTCACTCCAGAGAAGGTCTCTAGGCAACTGAGTAGAGATTTATATTCATCATTACTGAACATTGTACACGTCTGTTTGTTTGTTTAGTTAGTATTTCATTTGTAGTAATAATAATGAAATCTCTTTTCTTTTTATTGGGACTTTTCAAAGAGGTTGATTTCAATTTAAGTTTAGCTTACTCTATTTTAAGAGTCTATGCTAACAGCTCTGTGAGGCTGCCATGCTTTGAGTATGAATTTATAGGATGAGCGTGATGCTTCTTTTATGGCCACTATTAGTAGTGTGTTAGTACACTATTGTTTAGCACTGTTCACAAACCAGTGTGTTTCACAAAGAAGGTTTGACATAGTAATGAGCCTGAATGACAATTCAGTGCATCAGCAAAGTGACCACAAGTTACCACAATGACTCTTAGCCCAACATTGCTCTACAGCCGTGTGACTAGAATCTAGACTAAAATCTAAAATATCATGTGCAGTAACTTTACTTGTTAATGTGTACGTAGTTGTCTTTTGGCTGTGAGTGCGCTTACCTGTCAATTTTGAAGCCATGCCACTGTTCTGAATTGAACAACAACGCAGCCAACGTGTCGAGGTTGACGTTCTCTTCCTGAGACTCTGACTGACCCATTTTCTGTTTCATTGTGTGCATGGGAGCAAGAAGAGCGGAAAACAGTCTGAATGTTATCCTCACACTGACTAACTGTCCCACACAGGACTTTTAGCACACTTCTGTGCATTGTTAGCAATAAATTCTGTGTAGCTTTGGAGAACAGACAATCTAGTGTTCACTCCCACTTCAAATGAGAATATTTTAAAAGACACCTCACCAACTTCAGATTGTGACCAAAAGTTATTCTTTTCCTCTCTGTCCAGTTAAATAACCCACTTGCTAGCACCTTTAAAACTCACTACTTAGCATGTCATGCTTCAAGTGTTAAATCTAATCAGGATATGTTTCCAGTCTTTGAGCAAAGTAAACTGGCTTATCGTACCTTTCTGGGCAGTCAGCTGAGTGGCTGTTTGGGAGCAGTGACTTCCTTGAATAGATTAGCTGGCCAGCTATCTCAGGATTACTCAGATCCCACACAAGTCCCTTGGTTAAACAATATTTTCATGTGACCTACTAATTTGTCATTGAGATCAACAGCTCAACAGTCCCACCATAACTGTTAGACAGTAGTCACCTCCTCCAAAGCTGTTATTTAGATTTTCTTTAGATGTTAAGACATCCACCTCCTGCTATGGCTGAACCAGGTCAAGAAAAGCAAAACTACTTGACTATGAGCAAAATGCAAACTTACCTGGCAAGAACAGAACTGTAAAAAGGACCAAGCAGTGACTGTAAAAAGGACCAAGCAGGTTGTGTTCCTCCAGCTTTTGATTTTGGTGCATTAAAAGTTCAAAGCAAATATTGCACCAATGACGACGTTTGTTGACGCAGATGTTTGACATGACCCAGATAAAAGAAAGGACATCAGGGAGAGAGAAGTGAAACTAGAGCAGAGGTGAATGCAGTAACAACTGCACAGAAAGTCACTCATACTTTAAACAGTTTACCTTTCTTTTTCGGTAAAAAACGAGGATTGAAGTGTACTGTATTGAAGTATCCATACTGAATATGGTAACAGCTGTTTGATGAATTATCATGAAATCTTGAACAGATATTCATGGTCCCCAGAGAAACGAGCTTGGTAAATTTTGTCTTTGGCACCACTAGGTTTTTGGATTTCAGTGTTTTTTGGTTTTAAGGACTTGCTGATGAATTACTGCAAAGTATAGTTCACATTCATGGTGCCCAGAGGATAATTTCTAGTCCTGTACCGCCTCCAGTACTTCAAAGGTTTCCACATATGCTCAAAAGAGTACTTCACATGTCTTTACTGTACCAACTGTGAACACATTTTGTAGACAGACATTCATGGTGCCCAGAGGATGAATCCTCATAACTTATCCTCAGTATGTCAAAGGTTTCACTATAACATTATGACCGGTGAAGTGAATAACATTAACCATCTTGAGACAATGCAATGTTCTACTGGGCAACTTTTGGACCTGGCATTCATTTGTTCACCAGACCAGACACCCCCACCCCATAGTAATGACACACCCATAGGACCCAAAGGCCCTCACTTACAACATTGTGTTGCCAGACACCAGAGGACACCCTCAGAAGGACCATTCTCTGATGAGTCACAACTGTTGTGGGGGTACAAGGGAGACCTACACAATATTAGGTCATAGTGTTATGCCTGAACCATGTATAATATAATTATAGGGGTAGCCTCATTGCTTTGCTAGCAGGACTTAACTTTCTGGTCATTTTCCCATTTTTTTATATATTTCTTTTACATAAGCCCTAAATGTTCAACCGTTGTTTTTGATTGATGTGACTGTTTGTGTTTTGTCAGAAATTTGGCCATTGGTATAGGCATCCAGAATTTCCCAGAAGGCCTGGCAGTGAGCCTCCCGCTCCGAGGTTCAGGGCTCTCAACGTGGAAGGCCTTCTGGTAGGGAAAGACACATGTCTGTTTGTGCCACGATTAAAAAACGCTTCGCAAAAGCTACATTTAAATGTGGTTCTATAACTTGGCTTGTTCTCCTCTCAGGTATGGCCAGCTCAGCGGTATGGTAGAGCCTGTCGCCGGGCTGTTGGGCGCCGTTGCCGTTGTTTTGGCAGAGCCTCTGTTGCCATACGCATTGGCATTTGCTGCTGGGGCGATGGTCTACGTGGTGGTGGACGACATCATACCTGAGGCTCAAGTCAGGTGAGAGGGAGAAGGAGGGAAGGTGGAAGACAAAATGTCTGTGAAGGTTCCCAGTTATCCAGGTCATGTCACTTGACTTGTTGGGTTTCTTGAAGATGTTTCACCACTCATCCAAGTAGCTTCTTCAGTTCTGTCTGGACAGTTCCGACCAACCAGATACTTACCTGTAAACCTTCTGTTTTCTCTCCAAAATGAATGGTACTCTAATAATGCATTGTTGGGACACAGATGTCAGCACTGAGTTGTAAATAGGCAGATGATGTCACAGTCCACCTCCCCTATTCAGAGAAGTCTTCTACAATTAGTTTCACCATGTTTTTAAAATATCTGCCTTCCACTAACGTCCCATTTCTTTGCTCCAATTTCTCGTCACTAGTGGAAACGGGAAGCTAGCATCCTGGACCTCCATCCTGGGCTTCGTGGTGATGATGTCATTAGACGTGGGGCTGGGCTGAGGTCACCGTGACGACCACGACGTCATCACCGTGACGCTGACCTCCAAAAGGGGACCAGATAAAGCTTTTCATTCCGGAACAATGTTAATCGATTTAGCTTGAATCTACTTGAAGTTCGCTGGTGATAACAGAACTGTTTTATAAAGCAATTTGTAAGGGCGGCTGTACTTGAACATTATCGCAGTCATGAGATTGAAATGTAGATTTATTTCATGACATTGCTGCTTTTCCAGAAACCCTATTTTAACTAAACAAAAACAGTCCGTCATGAAAGTTAAATGAATGTTTTTAGGTGACTTTTTCCAGTTTCCTCATAGAGACGATACTTGAAGTCTGGTGTTTGACTTGGTGATTTATAGGGTGGCTAATAAATGATTGTTTTGTTTTTGTTTTTTTACTCTATCAGTGGAAAACATTGCGGCACAATATGACCAACGTGTGATTAAAAATGGAATTCCAAATATGACTGTTTGAAACTACGCCATCCTTTTTTTTTGGGGGGGGGGGACACAAACTTGTACGAACGTCTTTCAATGATTTCCGAAACATCTTCAGATTACATTCTGTCTGTCTGCTTCCAAATGAGGTGCCTTTCTTCTTTCCAGGGCACAGTTTCCTGGCGTCCACAGGTCAGTGTGAAGAATCAAATGTCGTTGTCCTTGTGTAATTGTGTAAATTAGTGTAACCAGCTAACACTGAATGTGGAATATTTATATAATAAACCAGATAATGATTCTCTAGGTTTCTTCAAGCTCCCATTTTTTTCTCTGCGCGTTCGTCTGTCTGCCTGTCTTTGTCATTTGTCTTACGAATGAGTCAAAAGGTTTCTGGGAGCTCATTGCATCGTTTGGCAAACACTTTTGTGATTTTTAGGTCCTGAATATCAGAAAACAAGGTCTACGATCCTGGCAAGGCTATCTGAGGAGAACCCGCCCTGCAGTGAAACAGCTGTAACACAGGTGACATGTCTGAGAGGCATGATTACACAGCTTTAGGTTTCATTTTTAAAACATTAAATAAAAAAATGATATATAGTAGATTTACTGGAAATGTATGTATGATTACAGTGCAGTCATTAAGCGTTTGTGAACGATGAATAGTAATGACCCTTACTCAACCTCTAGCACCACCATGTGGTTCACATTTGTATTTTTGTTTTATGTCTCGTTGACTATTTGGTGGCTCTCCATGACATGTGCTGCACACATGTTCTTCTTAATGTTAATTATGTTAGTCATCAAATTTTCACACTGAAGACTCGGGTTTTGCTCTTGAGTGTCTTTACACACAATGAGCCCTGATTGTGTCAAGGAACACTCATGTCAAGAGCTTGTTACTGTATTTTAGTTAGTGATGCTCTTCTGTACCAGAGAATTTCAATGAACCATCTGTCACACTTTTGTTCTTCAAAGAACAGGTTATTAAAAAGCATGAGTCAAGAGATGGATACAAACATCCATCATTAAGAAATGGAAGGGACCAGATGTGTAGCTCTGCCTAGAGCAGGCCATCCTCACATACTGAGGGAATGCACAACAATACCAAGTGATGGAGGCCACCATGACACCTACGACTCTCTGCAGGTGGTAAAAGCTCCAATAGCAGATATGGGAGACACTGTACACAGGAAATGTTGCACAGGTTCTTCATCATCAAAAGGGACGGTGGCAGAGAGAGATGGAACGTAGGCTGGGCATGTGGGAAACTCCCAAGTTCAACTGGAAGAGGATTCTTTGGTCTGATAAAAATGGAGCTTTCTGGTCTTCAGATCAGACGCTATGTTTGCACATCACCACAAACCCAACTTCACCCACCATGAAGCATGGCGGTGGTAACATCATGCTGAGGGGATGCTTCTCTTCTAAAGGTAGAGGGTAAAATTACCACAGTTAAATAAATAGAAATCCTGTAGGATGAGCTGATTCAGTCTGCAAGAGAACTGTGACATGGGAGATTTACACCAAATCAGGAATAACATTATGACCACCTTCCTTATAAGTCTCCCTTGTGCATCCAAAACATTGGACTAGTCAGAGATTGGACATGGACCTTCTGAGGGTGTCCTGTGGTGTTTGGCAACAGAATGTTGTTAGTGGGGGCCTTTGGCTCCTATGGGTTGAGGGGAGGGGCCTCTGTGGATCAGGGTTGTTCTGGTGCATCCCACAGATACTTAATAAGTTTGGGATCTAGTGAATTTAAAGGCTGGGTCAACACCTTGTGCTGTTTTTCATTTTTTTAGTTGTTCCTAAACCATTTCTGTGTGTGTGCCTGTGTCAGGCTGTGTCCTGCTGGGATGGCTGCTGCCCTCACAGAGTGTCAAGTAATACAAGGGTTAAAACAATCAGGGCGAAGAGTCATTCTTAAAGCCACTGCAAATCTGTGCATTGCTAATGTTAAAAGCTTTAGTTTTTTATGGGAACAAACAGCTCTACTGAACTAGGTCACTAACTTGTGATGAACATGTGACAAAGTAAAGCAGCTCCCAAGAAACAAGGTCTCTTCAGAGGTCATCCTGCAGCTACAGGGTAAGTGCTAATAATAATTAAAAGGAAAAACAGAGGGACACACTGCTTAGTCACACATTTAATCTTTTGACTGAAGAATCAGTCTTACCACAGCAGCACACAAACATATACAAGCCATAAAAAACAAAAAACAAAAACAGACAAAAGTGGTCCAGTGTCCACGTATAAACCAAAAGCATAAGCTGAAATAAAATCCTACAATAAGTTACAGGACCTTATCTACAGAACAGTGACTGGGACTGGTTTGTATTGCAAGAAGCGAATCAGACTTGTAGGCATCTCCAGCTGCTCGATACAGTGGATCTTGTTGATCTTTTGGAGGTATCTTCGCACGGCAAGGCGGCACTGTGAAGTCAAGGCTTTTGGATTTCCTGGAGTTCATAGGAGGGCGAAAACAAAACAAGATTAATACTTAATCATTGCATTCGTTTTATAAGATCTGTCTCAGGCTGTAAGGATTCTTTGTGGCTGATCATGCTGTCTACAGTAATTGGAAATGCAATCTCCTTGCTGGACGACATTTCAGCTCCATAACCATAAAGAGTAACCAGGAAATAAGCTTTGAAGATCTCTTGTTATGTCTCTGTTCCTCTTTGGGCTATTACATTTGCTCCATCCACCAGCACACACACTCTGGGGGTCTTGTTTCAATGTACTACACTCATCTGGGACTTGTTGTGGCTTCTCATCAGAGTCTAGCTGCCAATAATTTATCTCAAGGTCTAGTTTTCAGACTTTAATTCCAGAAGTGTCTCCCCAAATTGAATTAATGTGACATGCAAATCTTGCACAACAAAAGAAAAAAGGAAGCGTGCTCGCCTCGGGAAGAAGTGGTTTCATGTTTGTTTAACAAAGGTTGTGCAGAAATGTTTGCACCAACCCACTGGTCCAATACAATAGAAGAATCTCCGTTGTCTGGTAAACACCGCCTGCTTGAGTTTCATCAATAAATGAATTCATCATTAATAATAACTCACTATTCTTCACTTCTTCACTGTTTTGTAGAAAGCTTTCCATAAATGACTAATGTTCTCTCCTAATTCTGATTCAACCGGCCAGAAATCCATCCTTACACAGGAGCAGTTCAACCTCCACAATCTGTATTTTATCTGTACCTCTTTCCCGCAGAAGCAGCTCCACGGCCTCGTTCCGCTTCGTTGACTTCTCTATGATCAGCGTAGGGAGGTAGACGTTTGCACCAAAGTCAATCAGAAGCTGGATGTACTCCACGTCACAGCCATGCCTGAGGCACATCTCCAGCACAGTCTTGGGCTGCTTCACGGAGCTCAGCAGCTTGGCGTCTGTGCAGTTGTAATCTGGGTCCGCCCCGTAGAGGAGCAGCAGTTTGAAGCACTCCATGTGTCCGTAAACGGCGGCCAGGTACAGCGGCCCGCTGGACACCCTGGCACTGGAGGTCCAGAGTAAGACTTTGGAGCGGGAGTTCACCTCGGCGCCGTGCTTAAGGAGGAGCTTCAGTATCTCCACGTCGCCCTCCCGTGCTGCAGTGAGGACGGGGGAGGAGTTGTTGGATGAGCTCCCGTTGGGGTTGGCTCCGGCTCTGAGGAGGGTGAAGACACAGTCCAGGTACTTCCCGCGAACAGCCGCGAACAGAGGCGTCTGGGCTTTGACGTCGACGCACTCCACGAGAGCGCCGTGGGCTAGCAGCACCTGCAGGCAGCTGAGGTGGCCTTTAGACACGGCGGCATGCAGAGGTGTGCCTGCGATTCCCCAGCCACCTCTGCAGTTGATGACCTTCTTGTAGATTTCTTGGCAGAGCATCTCATCAAGGAGTCTGTCATTGTTTTGTAACACCACCTGTCTGAGCTGGGAGATTTCACAACTGCTTTCTTCTTCCTCAGATGTCCTTAGCTGGAGCATAGAACCTACTGGAAGACAAGGAGAGACGACATCAGCAAGACATTAAATATGGATGCAAAAAGAGACGTACAATGACATATTTATTTTCTTCTGGGACGGATATCGATACACAAATCAGCTCTTGAGTGAAGCTGGTAAACTCATTTCATGCCATGCAATCATGAGGTGAAATGAGTTTAAATGTTAATCTGGAAGCCCATTTTATCGGCTGCAACATTGTTCAGTTTAAAGTGAAACACACTTCACCCTCGTGCAACCTTTGGGGTCTCTGGGACCCCAAAGTGAATGGACAGACACATAGAGAGCACGCAGGAGGGTAGCACGAGGGTTTAACAGGTCAGTCTGTGCTCGTATCAGACCCTGTGACAGCTTCTGTTTGCTGTCATCGTTCCTCCTCTCCCGCAGACACTTAATAAATCTGCTCCCAAATCAATTCCAGTCTAAGGAATGGGGAACAAATTCCACATTACTTATTCGGGCTAAGAACACATTCCAAACTTGGTCTGAGGGTAAAATGAGACTTCAGTAGTGAGAGATGTACAAAAGAAACTGACAAGACTGTGAGCATATCTGTTAACTTCTGATTGAGAATGAGCCTTGCAGGACCTTTCTATTTATAACCCTTTTGCACCAAACTCCAATCAAAATACTTACAATTGTATGTTCAAGAACCCCTCAGGTTAAGCAAACAACTTATTAAGCACAACTTATACTTGCTTATGAACAATGTAAGTCTTCCGGAAAAATCGGCATACAAAAAAACATATTTAAAGGTGGTATAAGCGATTAAAAACAAATATTCCTTTAAATATTATCATCGTCCATGCTTTTCCGTGTTAAGACTTATGGCGAAATAAGACGTTTTTAACTGCATTTTGGTACACCACATATATGACGACCTTGAATGGAAAACAGCTAATTATAGCAGACTGCACCAATACAGCAGCAACCTAACGGGTCTTTGCACAACATGTACATTATGTCACGTATCAGAGCTAATACGACGACTGTAACAACAACAATATCGCAAATATTCAGCTGAAACAACCGCCAGCGTATCAAATAGATATTCAGCTGCGATTTTAGCGTTGCGACGCTAATGTTTCCTTAAAGTGGAATTCATTGTTTTGGAAAAAACACGCTATTCGGTTGTGTTTTCTTCCTTTTACTTTACCTAAGATGTGTCCACTCCCCACCAGCTGTCTGCTTCTTCTTCCCATTTCCTGTTCTTCCTCGTTGCGTTTGGGTGAAGTAGCACCGCTGCCCTCCAGTGGTCAGTGACTGCTACAGCATGATCGACGAACAAGGTGAGCTGTTCAGATACTGTCAATTGAATGGTTAAGCCTACCAAAAAATATTAAAAACAACATTTAAACATTTGTTATATTAAAGGAGACCCGGAGTTTTAAATCTTAATTAAATTAAAAACATTATTACGTCTGGATGAATTCGGAATTAACTGATAATCTGGAAAATAACTGCAGAAAATACTAAAAAGCAGCCTTAAATTAATCAAAATTCACTTAAAAATATCTTATTTAATGTCATATTTTGCTCACTGTTATAAATAAGCGAAATGATAAAAAATAAAGTTGGCATTGTGAAAAGGGTCGATGTGAAATACAAAACTATTTTGACTTATAAATCTAAAATAACGTTTCCCAAAGAAATGACAAAGTGGCTGTGATTATAATTACAAAACTTAAAATATGAATTTATCATGTGAAAACTTAAATATTTCCAATTCATTACATATAAATTTGAAGATTTAATTTGTGTTAGTGCTACTTAGCTAATGTTGGTATGTTAACAGGCTAAACTGCAGGGACTGTTATCATGCTCACATTAGCATAAATCACAAAACGCTTCTGTGTCGGCCTCGCAGTGATGCTAGCATACTGCACTTACATTTCTACATTTACATTAAAGTGTTGAGTAAAATGTTTATTGCTCTGCGGACTAGCTTTATATGAATAAAACACTGAAATGTGTTGTAGTGGAAAAAACATTAAATACATGTACAACAAAATGCAAATAATGAAATAAAATTAACTTACAGAAAGCGGGGGAAATAATGAAAAATAACAGTTTAAATATATAATTTTAAACTTTTCATTTAGCTTGTGGATACTTAATGGTCAATAGCTGTAAAACCAGCTGATATGTTAAGCCGTATCTACTTTGTGTTTGCACTAATTAGCTGATGTTGGCATGTTAACAGGCTAAACTGAAATGAGGTACGTTAGCTTGCTGACCTTAGCATGAATCACAAAGCAACTCTATTTTCCTGTGAGAGTAAATTTATGTCTGTCAAATACTGAAATGTGATCTGCATGTACTTAAATACATAGTACTAGCTCCTTAATAGTACATACTAGCTCCCTCTACTATTCCAATAAGTAGTACTAGTACTATTCCAATAAGTGAAATAAAGAAATAAATTAGCTTTATGAAAAGAGAACATTTGCAGTGATGAAAATTACTTTAATTGAAATAAATGTATCAAATGCAGTACATGTTTGAAGAAATACTCCCTCCCGATGAACCTCTTATGAGAGGAAATGTGTCTGCAGCTGTTTCCATAGCAACAGACTGACAGCTCCAAACTATGGTTGCGTTATCGCTGCCTTCAACTTTATCTGTTCCCTCTCCAGGCAACCAAGATGGCATCCTCCCCTTTTTAAAACTGGGGTCTCTTTCTTTGCATGTGCGTCACAGAGGCTTTGTCTGCTCAGCGATGAGGCCTTTAGTGTTCAAGCTGAGACAACAGACTGTGAACACAATGCAAGAGAAGTCAAGGTCTGAAACAAGAAAAAAGTAGTCATCAGTACCCAGAAGATACTGATAAGTCTTACTATAAAAAGCATCAATGTTGCACCTAAACAACTTTGACACTACTACGAGTCTTTGGACTTCCTTCTGTCAGGAGCTCTAAGATGCATCCCGCCTCAGTGAGCCGGCCTGTTTCCATTGAGTGGCAGGGGTTTTACAACATGGTAATGAGCAGCGCTGGCCTGCTCTGTCCACTCCGCTTCTATGGCTGTTGCTGAGAGACAAAGTAGAAGTCATCCAGGCGCTCAGAGAGAGTGGAGAAGAGGCCTTTAAAACAACGACACCGCCATAACTCATAGTGTGTTTGCAGGACGAGGGAAGGAGGGAAACATGTGTGTGTGGAAGGGACGCAGTTGGAGTTGAGACAAGAGGGGTTTACAGAATTATTAGCCACTTTTACACTTGTTCAACGAAACTGAGAATAAGGCAAAAATAATCTATAGTTTAATAGCCATGCTGGGAGTGCGCTGATTTGTACAATGCTCATTTTCCTTCAGAGGACTTAACTTGCTCTGCGAGATGACAGGGACACTTGGATCACCTCTACGGGTCCTACTCTGGGTTCTTTGTGCAGTTTTGATGACCACATCTGGAGGTGAGATGCTCTCATTTGCCACAGACTAAAATTAGCAAATTAAAACGTGAGCATGTATTTGGGGAAACTGCGGTTTTACGTCATTCATAGAGTTTCAGAGCTGAGGACTCTGCAAATGCTTGCTTACCTTTTATTACTATTTGTTCTACGTTGTTTCAAATTCCTATATGTATTTGTGTTTAATGATCTAAGGTTAGACAGTGCTGGTTTAAAAAAATCTAAGTAGTAACATGTATTAGTGTGCATATAGTTGCTGAGCGGCTCATAGACTTTTTGACTGGAATTGAGCGTTTTAATCATAGTGCCTATTGTAAATCATCTCCTCTAGATGTTTTGCAGCCATGCAGACCCCACTGATCCAACCAGACAGGATTAGGTTTCAATGAACTTTATTCTTGCAGTTTCTTTTATTCATATATTTATTTTGAGGTGGTTATCTTCCTCGACACCCTTCGTAAAAGCTGATTTCATGCAACGACCACACCTGTAGCTGTGTTTTGTTTTTGTACGGGTACTGCTGTCTTCTGTCTCTGTTAAGTCTCACAGCCTGTTTTTTTTTGTTTTTGTTTTTTTTCTTAGTCATTAGAGCCATATCTGAGAAAGCCGCGGTTTTCACGGGTCACACAAGCGTTAATTGAAAGGGTGCATAGAACAACATAGAAGAGGCTTTTCATTGCATTTGTAATCAGTTTGAACCTAGTATTGCTAATAATTATGTAAATGATCAAGTACCTCACACTGAAACAATACAGTTATTGTAAGATGCATCGATTCCGAAAAGAAGTGTACAATGTAAATAGTTGAGAAGAAGTTGGCTACAAATGCGTAACAGAATTAGGTCGTACATTTTTATTTTAAGCTTCAGAAAGAGTCAAATTTTGTAGACAGTTTTGACCCGGGAGGACAAACGTTGCACAGACTATTGCATACAAGGGTACAATAGAGGTAGTTGATTTGAGTATTTTATGCTCCTCCTTTACTCCAATAGCTCACTAATGTAAACTAATCTACTTTAGATTAAGATTAAGTAAAAAGTGTATTAATAAGTGTCCAGTAATACTGCATACCCAGGTCATACATTTGCAAAATGACCACTTTATGTAATCAGATCGTTCTTTACTAATTATACTTGCAGTTCTGAATGTCTGCATTTTACTTCCAACAGAGTAACGTTTTACTTGTAGCAGTGTTTTTTTTGTTTTGTTTTGTTTTTACATAAGGTACAACTAATTTTACAGTCAAGGGTGTGAATTCTTCCCTCCACCACTGCCAGTAAACTGTGTCAGAAGCGCCTCCAATATCCTGTAAATCTGTAAATGCTCATCACCTTGAAAATAACACGTTACAGAGGCAGTGTTTACATAAAGCGTAATACTTAAAACCAGTACTTGGGGTGGGTACTGATAGGTTTTAGCTAGGATTTCGTGACCTGATGCCACAATAGTGACTTGAGAACTTGATCTCATAGTTACATGTGAGGAGGAGGAGACATGTAACATCAACAAAATATGCCAAATGTGAAACCTCTGTCCTGTAGTATCTGTTTTTGCTTCCTAAACACAGCAACCTGAAGAATTTACAGAAATGTTTAAGGGACTGACCGAGCCAGGCGAATATGTCGCACATTCTAAGCAAGATGTGAGTTTCACGATCTGTTGAGAAATGGATGCTCTTGCATGCTGTCAGCTGTGTTTGAATGTTGCCTTCCAGAGCACATCCCCTGTCCAATAGGAGGCCAGATTCACCTGGCCAGGATGCGATGCTATTGGCTCTCAGAGTCGAGATCATCCTGGCTTGAGGCGCAGGATTCGTGCAGAAAGACTCGCGGAGGGGATCTGGCATCTGCGGACGGCCCCGAGCTGAGAAATTTCATCTTCTACTCCTTTCCAACGTGAGACCCACAGAAAATATCATTTATATCATGTCATATTACTGTGTACTTAAACCAGATATGCTGTCATATTTCTGGATTTGTTTAGGGAAACCACTGTGTGGGTTTGGTTGAGAGGAGAAGCACCAGAGAGACTCAGTGAGAGACAGGAGACGTGTGCCCAGATAGCTTTGGGCACATTGGGAAGGTGGAGGAAGGCGCAGTGTGCTGGACGATACCAATTCCTCTGTGAAAATGAAGTCACTGGTAAGGCTTGTTTACCGCTTAAAAACATCAGGGGCTCACATGAAGAAATAACGAGGGAGGACGAGTCAAATGCAGAAGCTGTCAGGAAACTTCATAGGGAAGGTTGGCGGGATGTGTGCTAGGGGACAAATGCAGAGAGTGGAAAACACACAAGGTCACAACTTGCAGTCACAAAAAGTAAACAAGGTTTGGACCTACCATTTTTAACATTTGGCTGTCAGCATCTTGTTTATTTTGGTGCCAGCAGTGAATATAGTGAACAAGAGGAGGAGCTGGAAAGGACTGAGGAGTGGATCTTTAGAGATTTGAGTTTGACTTCTCAGTAGCTAACCTTTCAAGTTCCACAAAGTGATTCTGGTTTATTCCTCTTCACGCAGAGTCTTTACCATCTCTAGACGGTTACCTGACTGGATTGGTTCTCATGACTGGCGTCTATGCTGGCACCCAGATACACCCCCTTCCCAGTGTCCCAGACACTGGACAGCACACAGTAGAGGTTAGTGAAGAGTCACATTAACACTGGTAACAACACCTGCTGGCTTGCTGCATGATTAGAAAGAAAAGAAAGAAGGATCATTTGATTATTTTAATTGTCTTTTTAGATATGTTATCTCTAATCAGGCGTTACCGGTCAGCATTAGGAATCACTGGTCAAAAACACTGATTCTCGACCTGCTGTACTTATACAAGAGCTATCCTTGACATTCCAAGCACTTATATGGATCAAGATGTTGAAATAACTTAAGTAGGATTTTGGAAAACAAACACATTTGTGGGACCTAGCTATGCCACACATGAAATAGCATTCAAATATAATTTGTAAGTGGACAAAATAACAAGCTAGAAGTATTTATAAGTGGCTGAAATACATATAAGTCACAGACAGTCTGTTGAGTATTAAACCAACTCAGGTTAAACTTGGTGTGAACGGTTGAAATAATCTGCTAAGTGGTAAGCAGAAAGAGTAGTTAGGCTACATTCTGAACTCTCAGGGTAATTCCTTTGTAACTGAACATCTAGATAATTTTGTGGTGTTGCCATAATCCCCACAGATGCTGCTTTTCCCAGGCGTCTGGTTCAGTCATGCAGGTCAGCTTGCATCAGTGGATCTGGTTGTCTGGCCCAGCCCTGTGTCCTCCCTGGCCCGTGTCCAGATCCTTCGACCCTACTGCAGCCCCAACCACCACTTGGTGCCTCCAGGTACTGAACAGCATTCGCCACACAAATGCTCCAAGTTCATCGGCTCGTGTGACTGATAATCCCCTCTTGACTTGTCAGGTTGCAGCTCTCTTCTTAATCCGTTCGCCTGCTGCTCGGCAGTGCCGCTGTGCAACACCACAGGGGGCTGCAGCATGGGACAGTACTGGTGCCATCTGCTGGAGGCCTGTGTGCCCACCACCACTCCATGCAGCCCCTACGACCCTGCAGTGGCAAGGCGGGGCTTTGTCTTACCACCTAGATACCCCGCGCTGCCACCCTTTTACCACCTGGTAGCAGACCTGCCTCTGAGAATAACTCCTAGCTCTGAATTGAAAACTCTGACCGTGAGTTAACTTTTATTCTTTTAAGCCCAGTTTGCAGCCATTGTGGATCATATGCTTTTTACAGTTTATTATAAAAAATCATTTTTCTACAACAGCTTCGTCTCCCAGACCGAAGCATCACGGTGTACCCTGATGATGTTGTGGCTATACAACACACTCTCGACTCCGGAGCATTTCTGCACTGCCAGAATAGTGACGCCTCCCTAAACTCACCCTGGCGCCAAAGTTACCTGTCCCTGAGGGGGACGGAGTGGGGAGGATGGTTAGAGGGAGGTCTCACTTCACTTCCCAAAGGAAGCGAGTGGGTAGATGGGGTGGTGTGTGATCTGAGGATGCTCTATGTGGACACACTACACGGAGCTACTTCACACGGTGATATCTTTCACTACACTCACACAGAGACAAGCACAACTCCTGATATTAGGCCCCTGACTGCAGGATCTAACCCCAGTCTGAAATCTAAATTCAGACTTAATGTCATCCACCCGTTGCCAGATGAAAAGAACCAGATTCACGTCCAAATCAACACCCCAATTCTCATTGTTGTCAAGGCCCTTTACGGAGAGAAAGCCAGGAGCTCATGGTCCGGCCCCGTGCTGCAGACCGGAGTCCCCTTTCTTCCATCGTGTCCTGAAGGAGTGCTCCAGTCTTCACCTGGCTGTGAGAAACAGTCCAGTGAAGCCTGGTTCTCTTCTGTGACTCTGGTGTTGCCGTCAGTGAGTGTTCAGGTGCTGAACATCAATGTGATGGATACAGAAAGCTTTCAGAGTGTGAGTGTGAAGGTTTGTGGCTACGAGGCCGTGACAGGGCTTAGTGTGGAGCCATATGGATGCCCCAGGATGCTCGTACACACGTCACAGGTAAGAAAACACAAGAAATAATTAGCAGCAAACATGTAGTTTACCACACTAGTGTGAAATGGTAGTTTGTGTCAGTCAGTCAAAAAAATATCTTTGGTTTTGTACAGACATTCATAGTTTCCAGGCGATGTATCCTAATCTGATACCTGAATATTGTCTTACTCTCACTTTACGTTAACATTCTATTTCATATTTTCAACATTAGTCATTTACAGCTAAAGTGGAGAAAGGCTCCTCAGTAAAATTCACGTGGGTGATTGACAACCTGGAAGAGTTTGCCTACGAAGGTGAATCTTACAGTGTGATGTTCAAGAAACCTGCGGAGTATAAGCTCCAGGTGAGCCTTTGGTCAACTATTGAATGTGTTTCTGTTTCTCTTGTTTTAAGCTGCTCACAAATAGGATAAAAAACGTAGTCTGTAACTTTTCTGTTAGGTGACAGCATCCAACCCCGTGAGCTCTGAAAGCCAGCAAATCCTCCTGACTGCTGATGAAGTGACACCACTGTCTGAGCCGGAGCTCCTGTCTGTCACAGAGGTTGTAGCTGTGGGTGATGTTCACCTCTATACTGTGAAGGTCAGAGTGGATAGCTCCCTTCCTGTTACCTTCAGGTGAGAGTATTTTTATGTTCATACACCTGTGTATACACTGTATTTTATTGATTTTTCCAGATACAACCTTCCAAAGAGAGAGGACGGGCATGCATTGTAGACTTAGTAAGAAAGACTTGAAACACACATTTGAAAAAGTTGTGTCTTGTCTGATTATTCTAAATCTCCTTGTGCTTCCGTTCATGTAGGTGGGAGTTTGGAGATGGCAGTAACAGTGTCGTCCACACCCAGCCTGCTCCGTGTCAGACCGTGGAAGGACATGTGGAAAGAGGAGGGAAGCAGGTCTATGTCCAGGACTCAGTGAACCATACTTATTCCATCCCAGGTGAACGCACGTATAACTCCCAAAAGACCAGTATGTGGGATTTGGTTGGCTATGTTAGCATAGAGGAAATATAGTATTTATATTCTCATTACTGTACAATTTGCCATAGCTTCAAACTGTGGACATTGTACAGTAAATGAGACATTCACATCTACATAGGAAGTTGAAGTGTCAGCTTCAACAGGTTGTCCTGGACCAGAGGTAAATTTAAATGTCTTTAAATGTACATACATAAGTAGGGGGTCCCCGCTCCATCTCCATCAGTTTGGGGGTCCTTGGTCTGGAAAACGCTGAAGACCCCTGTCTTAGACACTTGGAAAGGAAGAAGTATTTAGTTGATTGCAATCTTCAGCTTTGCTACCTCCACATAATACTACACATTAACTCTTTATAGCTGCACAGTCATAACACTGTTTTATCAAAGACAATTACAATATAACCTGACTCTGCAGTTTCTCTCAGCTGTACTGAAAATTATAATCTTTTTCAGGTCATTGCTTTAGTTTTACACCCCATAGCTTTTACTGTCTTGGTCCACTCTCGCCTTTCATCACCATGCTTCCAACAGCAGTTAACAGACTGTAAGGTAGTATAGCTGCCCAGAGCGACGAACAACTCAAAAACCAGTCAGCCTTAATCAGATGCCCCTATCAGATGTTTAGTTACCATATTCTCTGGTGTTTTATAAACTATTCTTGCCTCTGATTCTTGGAAATATTTGCTCAATTTATGTCGGATTGAAAAGAAAATACATTTTTTTAAATTATCTTGGGAACATGAAGGAAGTATCAATGTCACCATGGTTGACTGTTCAGTAAATAGTTTTCTGTCTGTTTTCTCTCTCCAGGGGACTATACACTTCGTGTTCAAGTCTCCAATCAACATGACAGCACAGACACATCCATGAAGATAAATGTCCGCCATCGGTTAGATAGCCTCTTCATTTCCTCCTTGACTTCAGGGCTCCTCATCAAACAGACGTTCCAGCTGGAGGCCTCCATTGAGCCTTCCACCGCTGCTGTTTTCTACACCTGGGACTTCGGGGATGGTTCCAAAGCTGTCCATGGCATCCAACGCAAAGTCAGCCACAGTTATGGATCTGCAGGAATTTATAACGTCACAGTATGTGCCAGCAACACTCTTACGTCTTTGACTGCCTGGGTTGTGGTGGTAGCTGTGGAGAAAATCTCTGGGTTAACTGTCGCCCACAATGCACCAAAAGAAGTCGGCTCTGTTATGGACTTTAAAGCTGAAGTTGCCACCGGTACCAGTCTCACCTGGGATTTTGACTTTGGTGATGGGTCCCAGCTGGTAAACCTTATACATGGTTCCGTCTCCCATGTCTATAAGTTTCCAGGGAACTATAAAGTAGATGTAAAAGTCTCTAATTCAGTCAGCCAGGCTCATCAGTCTATCACTGCTGAGGTTTATAGACTGACTGTTAGTGGAGTTCTCCCAACAGAATGTGTCATAAGTGGAAAAGACATAGAGCTTACTGCTCTGGTGAATGGTAACATTTCCAGTCTGACTTTTCATTGGCTGTTTAGGGAAGATTCACCTTTGTCTGTAGTGGCAGGACAGTCAACAGTCATGCATACATTTCCAAGCCATGGGATTTTCCATCTTAATCTGACTGTGTTTAGTTCTGTTACATCTGTATCATTTAGTACAAGTATATGCATTGAAAGTCCAATAACTAATGTTAAATTGTGGCCATCACAGGATGTAGTGCCAGTTGGAGAAGAGGTGTGTGTCACAGTGTTAGTTTCCCCTGAACAAATGACAGGTTACCACTTTAAGTGGTTCATTAAGTCTTCTGGGTTTGCTGCCATCACAGAAAACTCTCAGAAGTGTTTTGTCTTCAGAGGTGCAGGTGTTGAAGAGGTGTCAGTAACGGCAAGTAACAAAGTGAGCAACAAAACAACCAAAGCTCATATCACTGTTCAAGAACCTGTGAGTCAGCTCTCTGTCATGCATGATAGTCAAAGTGACACTCTGACCATCAATACATTAGCATCCTTTTGGGTTGCCAGTTGCGTTGGCAGCAATGTGTCAGTGCTGTGGGACTTTGGAGATGGGTCTCCCACAGAGCAGAAGCACAACGTGTCGCATGTCTTTACCTCAACGGGTCAGTTCACAGTTACTGCCACGGCATTTAATGTTGTTAGCCGTGACTCTGCAACCCTCAGGGTCAATGTTTTATTTCCTGTTTCCAACCTTTCACTTCACACCAGCCAGCCTTATGGCGTGGTAGGAGAGGAAATCCTTATCACAGCCATTAGCAGTGCTATTAGCAGCACAAGCTACTACTGGACAGTAGACGGTATCACTTCAATGAAACAGGGTACTTATCAGTTTAGATTTATTGTCCCCAAGCCAGGAGTACATCGAGTAAAGGTTATAGCCCAGAACCTTGTGAGTAGAAGGGAGGCAGCTATTTTAATTGAGGCTTTTGAAAGAATACAGAGTCTTCAGATTCAGTGTCAAAGCCTGATAGATAAGAAATATGTACCTGCCCATGAGGAGCTGCTGTTTATTGCTTCAGTCACCAAAGGCTCCAACGTCACTTATGACTGGCTTTTTACACAGAGCAGAACAAACCGACAAATTACAGGAGATCAATGGATTCTTTGTGTGTTAGCTGAAACCCCTGGCAGTATTTCAGTTCATCTTAGAGCCTCTAATGTCTTGAGCGAAGCCACCAGCAGTGTTTCTTTACTCGCAGTAGAGCGAGTAACAAGTGCACACATGGCAGCACAATCAAACATCGTGGCCCTGGGGAAAGTAGTGAACATCTCTGTATTTGTGGATACTGGGTCAGACTTACATTACTTTTGGTATGTGAATTCAGATTTTTCACCCCTGCAGACACAGGAACCCTTTCTTCTCTACACTTTTTCAAGTCTGGGCCATTGTCTTGTCAAAGTTTCAGTTCAAAATGTAATTAGCCAGAGTAACTACACCAAAGAGTTTTTGGTTCAAGAAGAAGTTGAAGTTGTGGACTTTCAAATTGACAGCAAGAAACATCCTTTTTATGTCAATGCAAGTGCTGTTCTTTATTTTCTCGGGTTCAAACACAAGGGCAGTGATCTCCACTGGGACTGGAAAGTTAAAACCGCCCAACAGAACATATTCACCTCCACCAATCAAACTTTTATTTACAGTTTTCCACATGCAGGCACCTACCAGGTGTATTTGAATGTCTCCAATGGCCTAAATTGGCAGGTGGTTTCACACAGTGTCACAGCCCAGGATGCAATCCAAGGTCTTCTGCTGAATATTAGCAAGTCTTCTTTATGTACTGAGGATCAAGTAAGGTTTACTTCAACAATTTCCAGAGGAAGCAATGTAAGCTATGTTATAACATTGAGAAACAAAGGCTGGATACATAGTCAAGATATTTTTGAAGACCAGTTCACCACATCAAGCCTTCCGGCTGGGAGGCACCAAGTTACATTGAAGGCTTTGAACCAGGTCAGTAGTGCTGAGGCATCCTCTAGCATCCTGGTAACTGAGCAAATTAAAGGTCTGCGAATTGTCAACTGTTGTTCCAGTACCCTAGAAGCTCTTAAAGGAATCCAGTTTAAGGCAGAAGTTCAAATTGGGTTTCCAATCAACTATACCTGGATATTTGACTTGGAAATGTCTGGGCTCATGTGGCTAACAGGACAAGAAGTAACCTATACTCCACTGGAGACTGGTTCATTGTCTGTTAGTGTACTTGCCAGCAATGGAATCTGCTCCCAGAGGATAAACAAGACTGTAAAAGTTGAGTTGCCCATTAAGAAAGTCAAACTTGTCTGTAACTCAGAGAAAGTATTTGTTGGACATTCTGCCGGGTTTTCTGCAACAGTGAATGAAGGGAGCAATGTCCAATACCTGTGGGATTTTGGAGATAACACAGAGGAGTTGTTGACAGACTCAAGTGTTGTCAGTCATACCTACAACTGTACTGGAAAATACAGCGTCATGGTCAAAGTTCTCAACAGTGTAAGCGACATGTCCACACAGCTACACATTGTAGTAGAAGAGCTTCAGTGTTCCAGCCCACAGGCCGTCATGATCCAGAGCCAGTCCACTATCTTCAAATCCATACCAAGTTATTTTGAAGCGAGCGTGGATGTTAACTGCTCTGTTTACAGGACTTCCTATCGATGGGAGTTATTCAGTGAATCATATTGCACCAGTGACAACACAGATTTGTCTGGGAACAGCATCAATCTTGGGGATTCAACGTCCCCTTTTCTGTTACTTCCAAAGCATACTCTAGACGTAGGATGCTATTGCCTGGTATTCACAGTTTCCTTCGAGGAAACACCTCTTCTCGTCCAACGAAGGACCAACGTTACAGTTGTCCACTCCCCGTTAGTAGCTATCATTAAGGGAGGCTCCCACAGACTGTGGCCAAGGCTCAGTGACCTTGTCCTTGACGGATCGGAGTCTCATGACCCTGATATGGAAGCCGGAGTAGAGGACACACTGCAGTATCAATGGACCTGGATGTCAGCGGTAATCACTTCTAATGTTACAGCATTCTTATTGTCATGTGAAATGTCATGTAGTAGAGTGTAGCATACATTTCTTAATGTCAGTAAAATCTGTACTTCCAGAACTCCACCCAGTCTCCTTTTATAAAGCCGCCAATTGGGAGTATGAGCAGTAGGATGACTGTACTCAGCAGTCAGCTGCACCCAGGCACTGTCTACATTTTCACCGTCACTGTGCATAAGACAGGGAGGACACCTGCCTCTGTTAACCAGACGGTGAATATTATGTATAATCTTCCTAACCTGTTTCTACCCACTTCTTTATCAAATAAAGATGACTTTTACTGTAATTTTCTTTTTTGTAAATTAATACTTTTTGGCATATGTATTTTTGGAAAACTTGCCATAGAAACAAAAACTGTTCTAACTGAATGAGGCAGGTTTTACTTCAATTCTTTTTTTTAATTGTAATTTACTTGTATTACAGTACTGTCCTACTCCGGAGCCCTCTCTAATGTCATATTGGTTTCAGGTAACTGTTAGTGAAGCTCCAGTGCTGCCTTTGACTGTGGAATGCGTATCTTGTTCAGCCCTCTCGTCTGCTCATCACAACAGTTACAGCACGCCTGTCGTCCTTGCTGGACAATGTGGAGAATGTAATGACCAGGTTCAGGTAATAACTTGCAGTTTTTAACTTACAGCTATTATCTGTAACAGTAATAAATCCAAGGAATCACTTTTGTCAACAACCTTAATTAACACTTATTCATATTGTTGGGGAGCCAATTAATTGCAGCATTGAGTTTGAAGTGATTCAGTTGCTGGGTTAAGTAGAGGAATAACCATTAGAAAACAGTTGGTTATTTGCAAAATACAGTACAGTAATAAGACAGTACTGTGATTCATACATTGTATGTATCTTCCCACAGTACGAATGGAGAGCTGAGCATCAGAGTGGCATTGCCATAGACCTTGATGAGGCCACCACCCTTACAGGGAGACATTCTCCTAACTTGGTGGTGCGTTCAGGTGTCCTGCAGCCAGGGCAGAGTTATTCCTTCGCCCTCAGTGTGTCACAGCCTGACAGTGGGCGGTGGGGCAGCACCAGCTTCATGGTACAGCTGAACTATCCACCCCACGGCGGCCTATGTGATCTCAGTCCAGAGTCAGATATACGTCTTCTTGAGACAGTGGTCACCTACAATTGTTCAGGTAAGGCTCTGATGTTAACAATTCCACATCAGTATCTTTTTCATCAGTCAGAATGAGTTATTCTACTCTTTTTAGTGAATTCATTAATTCACAACACATAAGTGGTCAGATGTACTTGATTGCGTATTGTCATAAATGTCTAACAAATACCTATTCTCTTTTGTTAGGTTGGCAAGGTGGTCAAAGCAGGGCCTCTCAGCTGATCTATACCTTACAAGCAACATCCTGCCAACCCACTAGTAATGTGTGCCCCATGCTCACTCTCTACAGGTGAACAAATGCCTCAGCTTTAACTTATTAACTGACAAACAATGTGTTATTATAACCTACTAACTACTACTAAAAGCTACACTGCAGTGTAAAATTGCAATAATTCTTCTCTTAAGAGGTATTAGGTCAACATTCAGTTGCCTGGTCCCAATGGGGAGTCCAGGACAACAGAAGAACACATCCGTTATCACGGTTACTCTGCTGGTAGAAGACCATCTGGGTGCAAAGACCGTTGCTCTGAACAGGTAAAGATGAGAGGTAATTGGTGCAAAATGTTAGGTGCTTTTCCAGCCACCGTGCTTGGTCAAAGGTTAGGTAAGCCGTTTGAGGACAATACACATCAGTTCCAGTGCCTCTGTTAAGATTTAGTAAACACTCTCATGGACTTGATTCCACCTCCCAGAACATTGACAGTTGAAAACCCAGTATGGGATGGAGCTGCCAGTCAGTGGCTCAGAAACAAGTGCCAGACAGAACTGTGGGCCTTGGTCCAACATGGCAACCCTCAGGAGATCATCCCTTATTCCATTGCTGTCACCAGCAAGCTCAATCAGGTAGTGCACCTACCCTACATTTTCATATTTCAGTACACGAAATGGGATTTTAAACTCGTGCTAATTATCTAGCTGCTCATAATTTCAGACTGTGAGCATCACAATGTGTTACTAAATATGTTCCATTATGAATTCCATCCTCATGTACAGATGGAGTTTGGACAGACTGCTGGTGAACTCATGGACAAGAGGGAGATCCGTGGAAATGTGACCCAGGCCCTCGTCTCTCTCCCTGTGTCCTCCTTGCTGGATGTTGATCAAATCAGCTCAGCACTGTCCCAGTCTACTGTAAGAAAGCACCACCACATGTTTGCCTTGTTATTCTCACCTCATAATGCACTTGTGATCTGTAATATTACAAACAACTGCCTGAATAGAGAGAGCTGGAGGATCTCAAATATTAGCAGTAATTTGCCTGTTTGGAAGATGTGCTTATTGGCTGTGTGGAAGAGAGTTAAATGAGAAGCTCAATACCTTCCCCACTGTGGTCTGTTAATTATGAAGCCACAGCCAGCAGCATGTTGGCTTAATTTGGCACATAGACTGGAAATGGTGGGAAACATCTAGCCAGAGTGTACAAGGTCAATATAATCTGCTTAACATCACTCCCTAGCTCACTAATAGACTGACTTCCAATACCTGGCTTTTTAATAAAAAAAAACAAAGAGTATGAATTAGTATTTGCTGTTTTACAGTAGAATTTGTCTGGAGTTATCTTGCAATTGCTTCGAGCCAAGAAATAATATAAAAAATTTATATGAAATTAATTTGGCGTGAAATATAATTAGATGGATAGTTTTTCCCTTATTTCCAGGCTTGGTGCAAAGCTAACTGGCTGATATATAAAGATGCTTTCATCTCGATTGCGACTGTGATCCTATTTCAGCAGTATGAGAATTAGCATCCAGTTGTCTTTGCAAATGTGTTGGCCCTTTGGCATAGTATTCAGTGATTGGAGGCCCTAGTTATATGAAACTGAATAGCCTCATGCTATTGTTAGCAAAATGCTAAAGTACTAGCAATAGCGGAGCCATTGAGAATAAGTTGAGAATAAGACATTGAATTCAGTAGCCTTTGGGATCTTTTTTCTTACTTTCTTTTTGATAACACACTATTTTGGGTTGATGTGCGCTGTAGATGTTTGTTGCTAATGTTAGGAAAAGACATGTGATTGGCCAGAGTTTTCCATCAATGGCCAGATTTTCCAAAGCTTGTAAACAGCCAAAAAGATGTGCTGCAGTCTTGTTTCCTATCAGATCTCTTAATCTACAAAGTAAGGAAAGTTTATTGTGGATTTCTTGCCCAAGGATACCCAAAAAAGTATTGGCTGCCATCGACATTAAGAATATGCCAAGGTCATCTAACTGTATATCTAAATCTACCCAATGTTCTTTTTCCTTTTTTGCTGTGTGTTGAATTTACATCCGTCTTCTTTCTTTTTTTTTTAATTCCAGGCTGTTCCTAATGAGTTGGTGTGTGAAAGCTGCCAGGAGAAAGTTCTGGAGTCTGTGAGGAAGATGATTCATGTCATAGAAGAACAGACGAGTCCCACTGTTTTGCCTGCTGCTCACACATGGAGAAACATCCTTGATGTTATAGGTGCTGTCCAACAACTATCTCTGGCATGAAACAGTCACGCACTGGTGTGAAACTTGCTAAATATGCTTTGTGTTTCAAGGTAGCACCCTGGCAGCTGGGCCCGAGACAGCCAGTGCTTCCAGTTCTCCCCCCACCTACTCAGGTGCTCTGCAGGCAGCTTCAGCAATCGCCTTGTCAGCGTTGGGCCACGCTGGAGCTCTGATGCGCGCTTTGATGCGTTTGCAGGTTCTTGGTGAGGAGCCCCTTTCTCTTTCTACCAACTATATCAACACAGTTGGTTTCCAAGGAGACCCTTCTGAACTCCTCTGCACTCACCAATCAAATCGCTCCAACCAACTTCCCATCAACCTTTCTCAGTCATCATCAGCTGATGAATCTGAAGGTTCTGGTCCGTGTCAGTTTCATATCCCCAGCTCCCTTACTGCACACCTAAGGAGTGAGCAGTCCAAGGTGGTGCAGGTCCTGTTTGATATAGATGGAGCACTGGAGCACAACCCTTTACTGACAGCAGCCAACCCTCCAATCTCTACTTCTCTGGTTGCCATGGAGCTCACCACTCCTCAGGGTCAGCCCATACCCATCCAGGACTTGGACCCTGAGCAAGGTATTAGGGTCACCCTGCCCAATAAGTACCCTGTGGAACAGGGAAATGGAGGCAGAGATGGGGGACTAGGTGAAGCTGGAAATGGGACGTGTCTTTCTGTAACACTCCCCACGGAAGGACAGTTGAACTTCACAGTAAAAGCTCTGGATGACCTGGATGAACATGCAGGTTTATACATCTCCTTCAACTTCAGTCTAGTTCCAGGTACAGTATGTCACTCTTCAGTCTCTACATCTGTCCTGTTTAAAAAACAACTAGTCCTAAATTAATGATAGAAGCTGCAGCAGACGCATGACATTTCACGATGTCTAAACTTTTTGTTGCGTTAAAAGAGTGAACTAAATTTAAGGTCAGTCCTGCAGCGCCTACATAATTATTAATCAGCCTTGCTGTATATCTGTGAGTTTCTGCATGAATTATATATTACAAATGCTGTTTTCAAAATGCATTTTGCATTTCTAGGAGCTACTCCAGCTAGCCTGGGACATGTCAAGACAGAAGTGAGCTCTGCCGTGCCAGGGACTAATGCATCCCAGGATTCCCTAGTGAGAGAGTGGGCTCTCACCCTCTCAGCTCTGGCCACCTCCTCAGAAGAAACTATCTTTCTGTCCCCACTGTGAGTCCCAGCGCCCTCCTGTAAGTGCCCTGATTGCTAATTTGATGTTGATAATTTGCTTCATGAGAGTGAATTTCCTTCCACAACAGCTTGAATGGGACAGATAAGCCTCTCTATGTCAACCTGACCTCATCTCTGGTGGATGGCGGCCCTGTCCGAGTGTCGGTGTGTGTGTTCAGCTCTCTGTGCCGCTACTACAGCGTGAAGGAGAGCCGTTGGAGCAGTGAAGGTCTTCAACCACTGGAGGGCAGCACACTCCACACAGCCCACTGTCTCACCCAGCACCTCACCATGTTTGGGGCCAGTTTGTTTGTTCATCCTGGGGCAGTTGTTCTGCTGCCACCGGTATGTGAGACCATAAAGATCTACAAGGGATTTTTATTTACAGCTCCCGACACACAAAATATATATGCTACTAATCCCTAAATATAAATCTGGGAACAACAAGCTCTTCCCTTTCTCTCTGTCATGCTTTATATTTGCAGTCAGGAGAACCAATGCGGAACATGGTGGTAGGGATTGTGTGTGCCGTCCTGGTTCTGATTCACCTGCTGGTGGGGCTCATTGCACACAAACTGGACCACTTGGACACCCTGAGACAGAGCCAGGTCCCTCTGTGTGGTCGACCGGGACTGTACCACTATAGAGTGCTGGTGAAGACCGGCTGGAAGCCAGGCTCAGGTCAGCCAAGGACGAGTTAACAGAGATGAAAAATAGAAGTGCATTTTTTTTTATTTATATTTTTTAAATGTTCTTTTTTTTTGCGATGGAAATGATTAATGCTGTGTTATAACCCATCAGGTACCACAGCACATGTTGGCATCAGTCTGTATGGTGTGAACAAGAGCGGCTCTCGCCATCTGCAGAGGGATGGAGCTTTTCAGCGTGGCAGCCTGGACCAGTTTCACGTGGAGACGGATGACAACCTGGGAGAGGTTTGGAAAATCCGCATCTGGCATGACAACACAGGTGCCTGCAGAAATATAAAGCGAAGTTACCCCTAAGCTCCCCAAGTTATTAAAGAGTATGCAGTTACATTGGACTCACTTGATGCTGTAAGTAATCAGAATAGCTTAATGTTGTGTAAATATAGGTTTGGACCCATCCTGGTACGTTCAGCATGTGGTGGTGTGGGACCCTCAGACCGACCACATGTTCTTCTTCCTGCTGGAGGACTGGCTCTCTGTGGAGAATCAGAAGAATGGCACAGTGGAGAAGGAAGTTTTAGCCTCGTGTAAGCTTGTGCATGGTTCTTTCAGCTTTAACACTGCGATAAAACTTAATAAATAAGAAGATGATTTATCAAAAAGAACACAAAAGAATTCTTTGTGTTTTTGTCCACATCAGGTCCAGAGGAGCTCACTCAGTTCCGACGGGTCCTCACCTCCCAGCTGATATTTGGGATGGCGGAGCGCCACCTGTGGTTGTCTCTGTGGGAACGTCCCGCTCACAGCTGTTTCACCAGAGGTCAGAGGGTTACCTGCACTGCCCTCCTGCTGCACCTCTACCTGGCGCTGGGGGCTTTGTGGTACGGAGCTGTTGGCACTGAAGGCCACAGGTAAGCTGGTTTATTTTCAGTTCATGACATAAAATATTTTCCAGATATCAGCCGTCATGTCAGCAGATTGTGCAGGTCTGACGAGATCATTCTTTTTGTGTCTCTTTAATACAAGTGGGCCAGTGTCATCCCATCTGCTGGTTAACATAGAGACGGTCGCCGTGGGGATGACGGTTGCCGTACTGGCGTTTCCTCTCCAGTGCTTCCTCTGTTTCCTGTTTAGAAAAGCTCCCAGCCAGGTGACTCAGCACAGCTTCTTTTTGTTTTTATATGACTTCTTATTCAGCCTGAATGTTTTTGTCGGAGCTGGTCCTTTGTTCTTGGTCGACCCCTCCGTGTGTTGCTGATTAGAGGTCGTTGCAGGCTTGTGTTGGTCGTGCGTCCAGACTTTGTTTGACTAGACTACAGTCTAATCTCAATATGTAAACACCACAAGTGAGTGTTGGCCATTTATCTGAAAGTACACTCACCAATGCAGGTGTGTGTTTATGTGTGGCCGTAACCCAGGTAACCGTGGACATGTCAGTTCCTCCGTCTCCTGTCTGTCACTCTGTGGAGATGGACGTCTACCTTGGCCAGTCGGATCTCTCCGGTCCTTCGTTCCTGTCTCTGCCAGATTCCTCTGGCCCAGTCCGAGACAGTACTTCATCTGTGAGAGCACACACACACACAGATGGTTGGTATTCTGCTCCTGACTCATTTCTTGGACTCACAGTCCCAGTGTTCTTCTGTCTCTAGTTGCTGGAGAGCAAGGTGTTAGACTCCAGTATCTTGGACTTCTGGGCTGCCTCTGGCTTGGTGCCCCAGACAGACGGAGCAACGCATGAGAAGGGCATGGAGGCATGGCCATCATGTGACAGCCTCCTCTTCCAGACTACCGAGACAACCGTAGGCTTCGACGTTTGCAAGGACTCACCACTGCAGGGTCCTGCTCGCCAGCTGAGGAGGAAGAAGGCCTTGATGCAGCTCCACCTTTCCTCACCCAGGCCCACTGTCTCTGCTACAGCTCCTCTTTCAGAGGACACGTCCAACTCTCCTCACTTCTCGGCTGAACTTGGCCAGAACTGTCCCATCATGAACCCCTATCCAGTCCAAGTTCACAAACACAATCTGACTACACTTCTAACCGTGTCTGGTGAGAAACCATTTAAATGAACTGAAAGGAAATTAAGGTTTATTACTTGTGTACCTATGGAAAGTCTTTTGATTGTTTCTAGAGGAGAACCTGCTAATGTCTATAGCAGCAGCAACAGAGGAGACTGCAGATGCAACCAACAGCAACTCAGACAGCGGTTGGGATTCCCCTAGAACCACATCTTCTTTCTCAACCACGTCAGGATCACCTCTAGGAATCACACGCATGCCTTTTCTTCCAGTTCTACATTGCAGAGCACTTTGTTCACTCCCGTGATTCTGTCACTTTTAGGCGGAGCGCCTCCTGCAGCAGCTGGTCAGAGCAGAGTGAGGATAAATCCCTGTATGGAGAAGACATCATCAAGCCTGACCTTCAGTCCAATCCCTCGCTGCGTGAGACGGGACTCCACAAATGTCCTTCTGTGCTGTCTGTGGACTCAGTGGCAAGCACCTTCCTGCCAAGCCCTTCTCCTGACTCCACACGGTCGTCCTCTACCACACGCATCGGTACCGGGCAACTTTTATTTTGTCCGATGTGCCCCAACTGTCTTGTCAAATGAACTCAAATACCCCTTGGGTTACTCCACCTGCCACAGATCAGGCTTAGGTATCGTCATAAAATCAGTCCCAGATGGCAAACAAATCTATCCAGACATTCAACTGATCCCTGGCCCAGTAATGTCACATATAATCTCCATATTGTGGATCAGTATATGCCATGGCCTTTTAGATAGACGTGGCCCAAAGATGATTAGTATTCAACTGCTTATCTCTACATGTCCATTTACAAAATCTGTTTCAACCATATCCAATGCTTTTAGCTAACTATCCTCTTTTAGCTAATTATTTGCTAACCCATCGTTTAGCTAACTATTGATACTACGATAGTTCCAATAGTTTCAAGTATTAAGCTTTTTCTTTGAACATTAAAACTATTACTTTTAGAACAATTTATAATTTCTTTTAGATTTTTACTCGGCACGTTTAGCTATCAGTTTCAGCTTCTTTGCTCACTTATTTCAGCAGAATACAGTGCAGGTGTACAGCTCAATATGTGGATATACTTTTTAAAGTTCAGATCAGGATGAATGTCGTATTAGTAGTATAGCATTCACCCCTAGAGTACAATTACCCCCAGTTTGGTCTTTTTGGCAATATGGGAGATGACAATGTTACCTACCTATTTAGTATATTTTTATTCACAAGGTTTATATTGTTTGAAATATCTTTTGTTCAATTCTACCACCATAGGGGTTGTTCGAGGTCAGCCCAGCTGGCTGCTTCCTCCCTGGGCACTGCGTATGGTTTACCCACTGGTAGCTGTGCTGCTAGGAGCCTGCCTGGCGATGGTGGGACTCTATGGGAGTTTCTTCTCCAGAACAGTGGTACTCATGTGGCTGATATCAGCTACCTGTGCCGTCCTCACTTCTGCTCTGCTGCTGGAACCTCTCAAAGTCAGTTCAAAGATGTGGTCCAACTAATTTCTCAGATGTCTGCCGCTGGATAATTCATCTGATTTGCATGCTCTTTCATGCTCAGGTGTGTGTGCAGGCCTTGATCTACACAGCGCTGTGGAGGCCAGTGGATCCAGAGGTGGAAGAGCAGCTGGCTCAGGAGACCACTGTGGTAAGAGCGTTTGGAGAACACAGCGGGAAGGTTCGCCCGCTGTGTGGCTACGGGCTGCTGCAGGCGAAAGAGGAGGCCCGCAAAGTTCGAGCTCTGCGCTCACTCATGAGGGTGAGAATAAAACTGACCAAAGACATTCAGAGGCAGTTTCACTCCAGAGAAATCTCATCTTTTGCCTTTTTCCTCTGCATCTTCCCTGTAGCACTGTGTGTGCCAGCTGCTGTTTCTGTTGCTGGTGCTGATGGTGAACTACCAGGACAGAATAGAGCAGAGGCAGGTTAGGCTGCTGAACTCTGCCATCAGGCAACGTCTTCACACTGCACCTCCGGGGTTTCCTAACCTCACCTCCCTCAGAGAGTAAGGACACCTCTCAGCTTCCTGCTGTCAAATCACCACATCATGCCAGAAACATTACATCCACACTGTGCAGAATGTGGAGAGAACATCTTAAGCAACTGACTTTGTTTGTTCTACAGATAAACTACCATCCAGTATATAGTATAGAATATAATCTTTATACAAGTACAACAAAATGAAGGTGACATGAAGTTATTGCACTCTATTCTGATAAGAGTGCATTGTGTTGCTGCATAAGACAAAAAGCAATGTAGCAAGACACAGGACTCAATTGTTGCTCCCATCCCATCCCGAGCCCACAAAAATATTCCTGTTCCCGGATCACGTGACTGCCCCCCAAAGAAATCCTGTTCCGCAAAATCCTGAGAGAAAGACTCTCAAATCTCGTCTTGCTCCTTATGTTGTTGTCTAAAGTTATCAGACTCTGTTGCCCAACTTGCCCCCTGTAGCATGTTTGGTTAATCGTGGTCAAATCTCTGAGGTTGCCTTGGAAATTTAGGCTACACTTAAGCTATACATGCGTTATTTTTTCATTTAATCTCCGGCTCCGTCCCGCTCCCGTTGATTATTTGCTCTATCCCATCCCTGTCACGTTACCAACTGCGAAATTGACTCCTATACCATGGTACTGGGGAATAAAATGACACCCTCTATTCCTCACCATTATCCTTGTTTTTTGTCTAAGCTTCGTGGAGTATAATCTGTTTACGACTAAATGGCTTTGATTGGCTGATGAACTATCCAGTTGCGTGAAGATGTATATTTTTCTCTCGCTATGGGATGTGTTTCAACAGATAGAGAAACACGCCCTGAGATCTTAATGAAATCCAAATGGTGTGTTAGTAGACTCATACTCCAATAAAGCTTTTGACTGGATACCCTAGGCCTGGGTAATTTAACGCACTAAGGAAATTAAAAACGCATTTTGAAGTTTCAGTAAACTTAACAAGAAATGGAGCAACTAGTTTGTTTGCCTGTTTTGACTACAGCTTACAATATATTTGGTGGGTTATTAAGAATATGTGGACAGAGTCAGCCAAAATTACAATGTATGTTTATGCTAATCAAAGAACCATGTTACTAATATTTCTCTGACATCACATTTACAATCTTTTGTCCTTCCTTTCTTCATCCAGCTGGTCAGATACAGAACAGTGGATCAATCACATTTTGGTGCCACACCTCCACCAGAACCCCACGTTACGCCTGGTAGGGTTACCACAGCTGCAGTGCAGTCATGCCCTCGGTACCCTGTCAGTTAAGCCTCTGGGAAACAACACTGCAAAGACACGCCAGCTCCTAGCTGACCTGCACGCGGCGCACAAGAGCAGGAAACTGTGAGTGCACCGTCCATGGCATGCTCACTGTGTATTCATTAGTACTGAATTACCCTAATGAGGCGTGTCCCATTAAAATCTGCCAACAAGCTAAACGGTACAACTTAGTTTTCTTCTGAAAACAAATGGAGCAATAAAACTTTAATGTTTTCTCATGTAAATTGCCCCAAAATATTTGTACATTTCATTATAAGGGTTAATATTACATTAAATACACTGCAGACATTATTTTTCATAATGGTAACCATCTAGTGTGATGACGAAATCTGCTACTTTGTACTGAGTTTTATGCATTACTCTACAGGACAGACAAAAAGAATCGTATAATCGTATTAAATACGCTTTAAACAGTGTTGTTTGTGTTCTGATGCTTTCTAATTGTGTTCTTTTTCATCTGTTTTCGCCCCAGGTTTAAGACTCTTTCTATAGACTTCACACACTACCACAGAGAGTCTGGTTTATTTCTGTGCGTGTCCATACAACTAGAGCGGGCTCAGACAAGAGTCACCCCCTTCCTCTCCATCCGTCCGCTCCTCATCCCTTCATCCTCCTCAGGTCTGGACCTTCAGGCGGCTCTGACGGTAACAGTCTCTGTAATTCTATCTGATAAACAATTCTTTCATAAAGAACTGAGCTCTCAGTTTACTCAGTCCACTTTTTATCCTGCAGATTCTTCTTCTCATCTCTGCTGTACTAATCTTGTTTGGGGAGCTTGGGTCTATGGCTACTGAGTGTGCTCAGCATCTGCTCCAATGCAGTCACTGGTTCCAGCTCCTGTTGGCCTTGTTGTCACTGGCAACAGCCGTCCTTCAGCTCTGCTGCCTTTCTCTTGCTACTTCATGTGTTTCCAAGGTAAAGAACAAAACACAGCACTGTAAACTGCAGAACTCATCGCTCTCATTAACCTTAAGGAATATGTATGTACCATTTAGCTGAGGTCCAACCCAGACAGCTTCATCGCCTTCCACAGCGCGGCCCTCCTGGCACAGAGGTCTTCTGAGTGTGCAGCTGTCTTGCTCACTTTGCTCGTTTTAAAGGTAAATAAAAGAGCTTGCTCATTTGCGGATAGATTAACCACTTTAGTGAACGTCTTCTCGTTTTCATCACTCTCTGTTCCAGCTGCTGGGAACCTTACGGTTCGTGCGGAGGTGGGTGGTGATAGGCAGAGTGCTGCAGAGAGCCCGGGGGGAGCTGGGGGCTCTGTTTGTCCTAGTACTGCTGCTGCTGCTGCTCTGCATTCACCTTGGAAACACGGTACGAGGAGAAACTTTCAAATGAAACAACTGTTCATGTCAGAGAAAGGTGTTTGCAGGAGTTCTGTCTATATTTCAGCTTTTTTCCCGGTCGGTGGAAGGTTTTCTGTCACTGCATCAGACCAGCGTCTCAGTGCTGTCCGTCCTGCGTGGCCGGATGGTGCTTCAACGACTCTGCAAAGTCCATCCAGTCTTGGGCCCTCTCTACGGGCTGCTACTGATGGGTGGAAGTGCTTGGCTGTTGGCCAGACTCTGTGGAGCTGTTCTCATTCGTACATACAGGTACACACTTGGAGTGTATGGATGTGTAGCTCAATTATTACCATGTTTCCTGTCTTAGCTCCATCTCTTATCACGCTAACGTTTGCAAATTAGCAATAGTCAATTGGGAATACCTTTAGTTTTGCAGATATTGGGATGTCAGTCTACATCTTGCTACCCTGTAACCTTCAAGAATAAGTGCATACAGTTCATGGAGAGATGTTTTGCTTAAAGATATGTATTGTGTATGCGACAGCTTTTCCTCCAAACAGACCCCCATAGAGAATAAATCTGGATTTATTACTAACTTTTTAGCAATCGCTGTTATTGTCTCCCAAAGGACAGAACAGGCTGCGTTGTTTCTTCCATCTATTGAACCTCAGGACTATGAGATGGTGGAGTTCTTCATCAAGAGGCTCAAGCTGTGGATGGGTCTTACCAAGGCTAAACAAGTAAACAGTGGTTTTGTTAATATGCTTTTCATTTTCTTGCTTCGTTCACGTTGCTGATTCAGCACATTTCTTTCCTCTCGTAGTTCCGGCACAGGGTCAAGTTTGAAGGCATGGACGTCCCTCCTTCCAGATACTCCCGGGAATCTCGTCTATCCACCCTGTCTTCCACCCTCCCTTCGTCCGATTCTGCGTCCTTGTCCTCCTCCTTCTCATCCCCCCGGCCGCTGTCTTCGTCTCTCTCCGTTAGGTCTGTGGACTCTGTGGTATCAGAGCCAGGGTTCGAAGTCCAGTCCTACCTGGACAGCCTGGTGCCCTGCGTCAGTGCTGTGCTCTCTCGTTTCGATCGGGTCAACCAGATAACCGAGGACATACACAACCTGGAAATGAAACTAGAGGAGGCACAGGCCAGGAGAAGGAAACACTTGATAGAAAACAAGGAGAACAGTAAAGGAAGATTTGCAGAATTAGAAAAGCCGGAGGAACCAGATAAGGAAATGGTAACGGTAGAAGTTAAGCACAGGAGGAAGGGTTTTCTTTATCCCAGACCACGAATCTCTCTTCCATCCTCCTTTCCTTTCACTCAGTCCACACTTCAGTCCTCTGCTCGATCAGTCTGCATCCTTCCCCGCACACGTAGCTCCTTCTCTGAGTCTGAGTCATTAAGCCAGCCATTCCAGCCTCAGACCCCCGGAAACGCATCTTTTTCTCAAGGTGCCAAGCCTGCTCCTGGAATCACAGGTTTGTGCGCAGGTTCTTCTGCCTTTGGCAAGTTCCCCCGAAGAAGAGCTTGGCATTCTGGGAGTTCTCATTCAGCTGACGCCGCTCAGAGGGCCTTCCAACCCTCAGGAGTTGCTTCTTGTAGAAACGGAGGAGAAAACGTAGCATTGACTAACGCCAGACCCAGAAGTGAAGAGGGGGTAAGAAGACATATCACTGATGGGGTTCCCGTCAAGAGAAAAGCTTGGATCGCTGAAGGACCAGGGACCGAATAAGAGTGAATATGTGTTCACACTGAAAGTAAGCTGTTGCCACATCCTACCCTTTGTGACCGGGCAACAGAACTGACTGAATCTCTGTTGTTATCTACAGAAGTGCCAATCAGCTGGACTGCATTTGTTGCATCTTTGGCACTGAAAGAGGATGCACTGTTCTGATGAGATGACTAGTGCTGCTCAGGCTCCTCTTTCATTATTGTACAGGTGTAGGATTTAAAATGCAAGTCTGCTCTGCTCTGATAACCTAGATTGACCTAGAACTATTGAAGAACACTCTTGCATGCAAGTCATTTAACAAATCAGATGATTCAATTACTTTCTCAGTCCTCTCTGCTTTTCTGTCTTTCTGCCAAAACATTTCTTTGGAGACAGACAAGCTTTCACTCTTATGAACTTTTATGCACAAAACTGTCTGTAAACTCTACAGATGAATAAACACGTGAGAGCATTTGGTCTGGAGGTAGGTTTCATTTTTTTTCCAATTATTACTGTTCCACAAACAGGACCACATGTTCTAATACCTAGCCATACCGTGTGTGTGTTTAGTGATAACATGGTCCAATTAATATTTTATTAACCATTATTACTTATCTGAAGCAAAATACCTTGATAGGAGTGTCAACATGAGATTACATAGCTTCACACCCATTACCTAAGGTGACTGACGAAAGTGTTAAAATTAAATGACATAAAAAGCATGAGATTAGACTCATTTTGTGAATAATAAAGGCAACGCACAGGAAAAATGCAATCAGCAGAGCTATAAATGCCGTCCACATGTCATATGTCCGGATCAAACACAAAAACATTCATAAATGTACAAGTGCTGCATTAATGCCCAACAATATCTCACACTGACTTTGGTAAGAGTCCCTCCTTGATGACTTTCTCCATTAGCCACTTGAATAACTTGTTCCTTTAAATGTACAATTGACCTTGTCTTGAGGTTGTCTTATCATCTCAGTCCAAACTTGTGTGCATTGCCTTATCACCTACAATGATAAAAAGTCAACCCACCTGTATAAAAGAGGATGCACATCTGTCTGGGGACACTCAGGTTGCAGAGTCTAGAGGTAAGTCTGCAGGATCATACACCCAATATGTCACTGAAGTAGTATTTAGTGGGAATGTTACTGTAATCTCATCAAACTTGAAGGTATGAGCTTGATTTCTTATATTTCTCCTCTGCTTTCTGTTTGCTTTTTTTGCAGCAACTGACAGCAGAGCCGACACCATGAAGTGGGTTTTTGTTGCGTGTGCCATGGTGGCGTTGTCTGAGTGCATCATCCAGTAAGTCAGCCAGACCACTCTAACACGTTTCTGTTACCAACTTCATCTGCTTTTCTGACACTTATAAGTGTAGGGTCTCTTGAAATGAAATCAGCTTCCGCATATCAAATTAGTGAGAGCTTTACGAGGAAGGCCTTTTTATTCACCTCATATGGCACAAAGAGAAAGTTTACAGACGTAGCTAGAGAAACTAATTTAAAGTTTCCTGCTTTGACTCGTAGGGTGCCTCTGGAGAAGGGTAAGTCTGCCAGGGAGCACCTGGAGGAGCAGGGTCTGTGGGAGGAGTACAGGCTCAAATACCCATACAACCCCGTGGCCAAGTTTGATGAGAGCTTCGCTGTGGGCAATGAGCCCATGACCAACGACGCTGACGTGAGTAAAAGAAGCTGAATGAACAGAACTTGGACAAGAGTGTCATGACTAATCTTGGCGCCCTCTTCGTCTCCAGCTGTCTTACTATGGAATCATCTCGATTGGAACTCCACCTCAGTCCTTCAAGGTCATCTTTGACAGTGGCTCATCTAACCTGTGGGTGCCATCCGTCTACTGTGGCAGTCCAGCCTGCAGTATGTAAAACTCTATTCTATTGTCCAGTTAACTGCCTTGATTATGGCAGCAGGGTAATTTAAGAACATGGACTAAACGTTGGAGAAGATCAAGATAAAAACGCAAGACAACTAGATGATCGCAAACGATCATAAATGGGTCCATGCTGTGGCGAAGTCGTCCCCAAGCAGGACGCAGAGTCATCAAATTTCAAGCAGGTGACTCTGGTGGTTTGTGAGATATAAACATGTAATCATTGTAGCGCCCCCTACAGCCTGAATTTCATGAAACTTTATTGTAATGATGGGTGCTAAGTTTCATAAGAATTGGGTGAATACTACAAAGTTATAGGCCTTAAAGTCATATGAAATGTTTCCGTGTCACTTGTAGCGCCCGCTGTTACACAACTTGATGGGCATCTACACAATATGTTACAGATTGTGTATGCCAAATGTCATGAAGTTAGCTATGGCAGTTTTTGAGATATTTAAATGTTGCTTTTGTAGCGTGGCCGAGTCCATTAGAACCAGGGCTTTGAAAGGAATCAGAGGGAGAAAGAAGTTTGTTTGTAGGGCGCACCGTTCTTGAGATATGAAGGAAAACGTAAATTGGCGTATTATAGCACCACCTAGCTGCATGCATGTGTATGGACACCTTGGCAATGTGACATGCTAGGACTTTCTACCAAGTTCCCAGGCTTGATGACTTTCGCCCTTGCAGTTTGTCCTGGGTAGACGCTTATAGCTAAGCGACGGGGAATAACAATTATTATTTATTGTTGTTATTATAATAATAAGAAGAATAGTGTTCCTGCAACTTCGTTTGCATGGACCCCTAAATACAGGCTTAACTACCTCTCTAAAGAAACAAAGACCCAGGGATGTTGGGTTCAGGGACAGATTTAGGAACCTGCATAAGTATGAAGGTACATACAACCTTTCTAGGTGTAGGTATCAGCATACTTAGTGTAATATGATGGTTCCTAGACTCCAATATTGTGTGAAACAAGAGGTTAGTTTTCATGACAAGTATTCACGAAAATACTTTGTAACTTGCATTATCATACTTGAGTGTTTCCATTTTATACTACAGTATACATCTCTAACACAAAGCACCCTTTTCCACTCTTCCCAGACAACCATGCCAGGTTTAACCCTAGCGGGAGCAGCACCTACCGATACAACGGCAGTCCTCTCAATATCCAGTATGGCACCGGCAGCATGACCGGCGTCCTTGGTTATGACACCGTGACGGTGAGAACTCAAAGCATGCAGCATCACTTAAAGAAAGATCTCACTTTTTGAGGCAGTTTTAAATTCTTCTTCTGTCTGTTTGCGCGTCAGGTCGGCGGGCTCCCCGTGACGAACCAGATCTTTGGTCTGAGCGAGACTGAGGCTCCCTTCATGCAGTACATGCGTGCTGATGGTATCCTGGGCCTGGCCTACCCTCGCCTGGCTGCCTCTGGCGCAATACCCGTGTTCGACAACATGATGAAGGAGGGCCTGGTCAACCAGGACATGTTCTCTGTGTATCTGAGCCCGTAAGGACAGCCGTACGCAGAGAAATGAATAGATGCTTCTCATTATGCTAATTTGCTCCAATGCTCAGGTAGAATCTGATCTCTAGAAAGTCCATCATCAAGTTCTCTCTTTCGTCTGCAGTAACTCCCAGGAAGGCAGCGTGGTGACCTTCGGCGGTGTCGACCCCAACCACTACTATGGTTCCATCAGCTGGATTCCCCTCTCAAGTGAGATGTACTGGCAGATCACAGTGGACAGGTAACTTGGCAGATTCACACTAAAATGTGTCGAGACTCTAGACATTTTGTTGGCAAACATCTTTACTGACGGTCGCTGCGTTGTCCCTTCAGCGTTACTGTCAACGGTCAGGTTGTGGCGTGCAGCGGCGGTTGTCAGGCTATCGTAGACACTGGAACTTCTATGATCGTTGGACCTCAGAGCAGCATCAGCAACATCAACAGCTGGGTCGGGGCTACTTTCCAGAATGGTGACGTAAGTGCAAATAAAGACGGGTCCCCCGTTTGCTTTTCTTGCAGAGGGTTCTGGGAGATTGATACGCTTCATTTAAATATGAGGCTGAGGAGTTCTAATGTATATGTTGATACTCCTGTTGATTCACTTCCTCTTCCCTCAGTATACTGTCAACTGCAACATCGTTGGCCAGATGCCTGATATCACCTTCAACATCAATGGACAACAGTTCACTCTCCCAGCCGCTGCCTACGTCAGTCAGGTAGGTTTCTTTGCCTGAATCAGTATTTTCCCACATTTTTCCTGTATCTGAAATTCTCCTAAATCCCTCCGCTAGTCTCAGTACTACGGCTGCCGTACCGGCTTCAGCAATGGAGGTAGCAACCTGTGGATCCTGGGTGACGTCTTCATCAGGCAGTACTATTCCATCTTCAACAGAGGACAGAACATGGTGGGTCTGGCCAAGGCTAGATAATCAACCTGAAGTCAAGCTGTGCAGCAGCTGCCTGCACGTCTTAGTGGAATATGAGATGTGGTATTTAAGGGTTTAGGTTCTACACCAATGTAAAATCTGAGACTCCAGTCTTCAAATAAAGCCACTCAATTTGACTTTATTATTTGTCTTTGTCAGTGATGCTATAATGACTCATTACAGACGCCAACTCAACCAACTCGGAGGAATACATTTTCACACCTACTGTGTGTTTACCTTCTACCTACTAAGAGTTTGTGAGTTTGGTGCAAAAGTGGGAAGAACCCAATTGCAGGAGAACACACATTACAAAAGGTGAGGCAGGGTCATCTGAAAAATGGTCCAACACGTAATCCAAGTCAAAAAAGAACCAGGAAACACCAGCAAAATGGGAAATAGACTCATGGATGAATGATAGTAAACTGACAAAAGGAGAAGCGATTAGGGAGGATCTATCAATCACAGAGGAGGTACCACAGACAAAGACAGGAAGTAGAATGAAAAAACAGGGACACTGAAAATAAATGCAAGAAACACAAATGACTATATACAAATATCCTTTAATCATAGCCTGTGCACCAAGGGCTTGATCACCATTTTTCATTTTATCCCTGTGTCATAGCTAAAAACTAGGGGTGGGACTTTAATATGTTAATTCCAATTAATAAATTAATTAAGAAAAAAATTAAAAAACAACAACATTTAATCGCAGTTTGCATTACAAACAATGCAAAACTCGTTAGTGCACCAATTACACACAGAGTTCAACTAACAGCTACCAGGCAAATTTGATTTAAAAACTACCTAATGGAAGCCTTGATAAAAGCGGGGTTTTGTGTAAATTGCATACCACTGAAGCACTGCAACCCTACGGTGCCATCTAAGAGCTGTTAGTGCTAGCAACCCCGGTCCAAGTACAGGCAAGACCATACCATTTAAAGTCAACACTGTTTTGAAAAAGTACTTCAAATAGCACTTTAACTTTAGGTCTCAAATTTGTCCTGGGGTATTTTCTTGAATTGAAATGCAATTAAATGCATTTTTGCAGACGTTAAAAGAGCTGGGGCCATGTACGGAAGGTGCACGTGCACAAAAACGTTCCGTACGAACTTGTCCACGGAAAATAAAGACGTATCAAGAGTGAAATTATGGCAAACTTTTACGTGCCTCACTCCAATGCCATGGCTGGCGTACTCTGGTTCCTACAGCTGTTGATGCTGGGAAACTGCCATAAATGTCTGACTGATCGGGACTGTGCCGGTCGACCCTGAGCAGAGCCATGCCAGCTGTGTGGGACGGAATTATCCGCATGTCAGTCAGGTATATCAGATTCACACAACGCATCTGAACAGGTCAACATTAAAGCACTATTTGCAGCGGGAGCCGGTTTTCCGAATTGAATCGTAGCTATTGACTCCATTGCTTTAAAAGCACCGTCACATGATGAAACATTTTCATTTGATCAATGTACAGATCATATGTGATGTGTAAATGCCAAAGAGTACATTCTGACACACCTCCACTCCAGTGAGCAGCATCTCCAATTCGCTTTCTGTGAGGTTCCTCTTTTTTCCCCATCTTACTCATTCTTATGTTTTCATTTTCTGGTCGTGCAGAGAGAGAAATCTCAGGTGCAGGGTCAATTGAAATATAATTTGCATATTTAAAATGGGGCGTGGACAGGGAGGTGTCCGGTACAACATGTGCGATCAATTGGAAGGTATGAAGGAAATGTGCTTCTGGATGTGAGCGTGAGCCACGTTTTAGTAGGAAATCTACACAAGCCTCTGTACATAAGGCCCCTGGAGTTTACAATAATCACGTCTGTGTCTATTATTTGATTCATTCATCCACTAAAATCCATTTAAATTGAAAAAGTGTTGCTTTTTGGGGCAAATATTGTTATGCAATTAAAATGTGATTAATCGAGATTAATGAATTACAAAGCCTTGAATTAATTTGATTATTTTTTTTAATCGAGTCCCACCCCTACTAAAACCCTTACCCAGCTAAGTGCATCCTGGAGCAGAAAGAGTGTTTCCTCCGTGTGTTTAGTGAACCTAGGTGAACGGTAAAGGTATGAGGACATTTCACAAGGCGTCCGTATCGTGTTATCCAACATTCCAGTGAAAACCAAAACTATTTTTACTCTTTGCTCTCCTACTTCTGTGTGACAGGATTGACAAGCTCCCAGTAAGTAAGAGGCGGTTCAGCTTTACGACTGTTCATGTTCTTTGGACACTTCTGCACTGTCACATGTAGTAGTTAGTGTTGCACCTAAACAATGGCGGTATGAGGAAGTTTCAGATAAGCTGCATATCATGCTCATCAAACATTCCAGGTAAGACCAGAGCTCTGTTTAGTTTTCCTTATACAATAGTCTTCCAGATTACAAAACCTGAACGACGACGACAGCAGATAACAACAGTCTACACGTCCAGTGGGTAGAGACGGTTCAGCCGTATGACTGTTTCACTTCTTCCTACACTTCTGCACCAAACAGGAGGCAATAGAGAACTAAAGGATGCCTGGAGAATTTCCCTGGAAGAGTAAGTGTGTTTCTACGTTTCTTTCACCCTAATGTTTGTTGTTTTTCACCGTATTGATTTTTAGTGGACGGCAAATTAAGTCGGAATTGTTTTGTGTAGAATTTAAGAGGTCTGCAGGGGCAGATGGGAGCAACTGTGACTGGATGTCGCAACTGCCGAATAAACTTCACACCGTTCCTCTCTATGATCTGGCCATACCTGGTAAGGACCTGAAATAATGGAAAACTACCTACATACTGTCACTCTTCACTATGTGAGGAACATGTTTTCTGCTGTCTTTAATTAACTGGAGGAACAGACTCATTTTCAGCTTTGTGACAAGGAATATTTTGAGAGTTGAAAGTTTCCTTTGCAGAATGTACTCTCCAAAACTGGTTTCCTATTCACTGCATGGCTCACGCACCTTTACTGTTCACATTGTCATTGAATGTGTAAATGCTTCCACTGTACAAAGCCCTCAAATGTTCCACAATGGGACTAAAAAAAGGTGTGTCTTGCTGCTAACAATCCCCCCCTGTGCTATGTGCAGAGACCATTCTATAACTTAGTTTCGTTTGGAACTGGACACTGTTGTCATACTTGTTTACTTTAAAATGTAAATGTCATGTACTTGAGTGTACAGAGTTGTGTCAGGTAGGAGTCCTTTAGGAAACTCTCCTACTGCCTATTGAAAGCGTAGCACACACATTGCCACTGCTTTAGTTTAAAGTGTGTCAGCCCATCAGGAGTCTGCTATTGGCGTGGGGGCGTCAAATGCCAGATAAGAAAATGAGCAACTCAACAAGTTGGCGGCAATGGCGCAAAATGCTGGACTGCTATCTTCAAAGGGACCTCAGGAGGTTGTGGTTCCAGCACAGGAAGTATGTACACAAAGTGTTAAGCGTCCATGTGGTAACATCAGCCTTACTTTGTGAGAACAACTTGAAAGGGCAGCCGTGGCCTACTGGTTAGCGCTTTGGGCTTGTGGCTGAAGGGTTGCCGGTTCAAACCCCCGACCACTAGAAAGCGGCTGAAGTGCCCTTGAGCAAGGCACCTAACCCCTCACTGCTCCCCAAGTTAAATTTTCTCTGGACAGCTACAAAATGAGCTCACACAACTTTAACATCACCCTGATAAGTGCTGGTGTGTGTGTCTAGGAAGCCACGACTCAATGAGTTATGACCTGGATGTCAACTCCTCGATAGTAGAGCCTGACAGACTGAAGAGGTTCAGCAAGATCTGCTGCGTGCGTAAAATAATGCGCAGATGGGGATCCACTCAGGTAAAGGGGAGCTCCCGACCCGTCGATTGTCATTGTCATGATGAAGCAAATGTTTATCTGGTTTTGGCTTTTATGGCAGGAAGCGACCATCACAAATCAGCTGGATGCAGGGGTACGCTACTTTGACCTGAGGATTGCTCGCAAGCCCAACGACCCCGATCCCACCAGGCTTTACTTTTACCACGGGCTTTACACACGGACTGATGTGGAGGTAAAGACACGTAACAATTATCAGCCAGAGTCAGATCAGAGTACACATTAACACAACAGTGTCCCCTCAGCAAAAAAATTAAATCCCGTGTCTGTCTTTAATGTACAGAAAATATAACCCAACCGAACCAACTGAAATGAATCTTGTGCTTGCGTATGTGAATATTCAATTTAAAATGCATGGACGAAAAGCTGCAGCAGAGTGTATTTATACATCTCATATCAACTGCATTAACGTCCTCTTCTGTCGCCGCGGCTCAGACTGCTCTCCGCGCCGTACACGACTGGGCCAAGGACCACCCTAAGGAGATCCTCATCCTGGCCTTTTCCCACTTCAGAGGTTTTGACAAAAAGTCCGAACACATGCTCCACGACCACCTCATCAAGTTCATCAAGACCTTGTTTGGAGCCAGGCTTGTCCCTAAATCGGTACAGTCAGTATTCAAAAAAATAAAAAAATAAAAAAGTGCTTGTGCTTAAACTTTCAAAATAAGATGTTTTCATGTTCCTCGACAGGCCAGTCCCACCTTGAAGAGCTGCTGGGACCATGACAGAAACGTCATAGTTTCCTATGATTATAAAGCAAATCAGGAGTTGTGGACAAAAATAACTTATTTCTATGGGAACAGTATGAAACCTGCCGACGTTCAGGCAAGACTCTGCCGAGCTTTGGAAAAGGAAAAGCCTTACAAGTGTGAGTCTTCTCCGTTTGTTTTGAGTGTAATGTCAGTAATGAGGGTTCTTACATTTTACGCTGTGAAACCGTCGCTGACCTTTAATTTGACCTGCAGATTTCTTCGTGTGCGGCTTGAACCTGACGCTGCCGAACGACGCCAGGATACTCAAGTACATCCTTCGCCTCTGTGACAACTTCCGCAACGTCGTACTCAGGAGTCTGCCAAAGCTGGTGAAGTGGCTGAAGTCGGAATCGGCCCATAATGTGAACATTGTCGCCTCAGACGTGGTGACCCGTGACGACTTCGTCAGGACGGTTATAGAGCTCAATTATAAACGTGGGAAAGCATAATTACAGTAATGATAATAAGAATAATAATTAAAATAAAATCAGATTTCTGCTTGCTTTGGTTTGTGAATAGTCACCTTTTCTATTTCCACACACAATTTATTCCAAACGATCAGTCAATCTAACTGTATATACTGTATATACCATGCATTCTGCTTTTTGTACGCATTAATGCATGAATTAACATTTTAAATTGTGCTCCGATTTTTAAAAAATAGTGTTCCTGATCATAATTAAAAAGTGTCATAATGAACCATCATCTGACGGTGCGCCACCCTCTGTCAAAAGACGGTACTGCAATAAAGTGTTCCCCCCGCGTGCCTGAAAGTTTTGGTTGGCCTCAGTGACAACAAACTAGCCAACGTTAGCTCGTTGAAGTAACACACTTGGTGGATTAGGATGTTAAGACTGGCATGGCGGCGGACAGCGTCCAGAAGTAGCCGCTCGGAGCCCGCACGCCTTTTATCTGCAGCTCTTCTGAGAGCGGACGGTTCACGGCTGAGCTTCGAGGCCAACATTAGGTGTTTCAGACGAATTCCCCTCCCACCACCAAGTGACAGGTCGCCGCCGCTCCTCCATCCCCAGCCGGCCTACTACCTCAGGTAAAGCCGCCGCGGCTAGCAGGTAGCTAACGCTAGCTGTACGTTGACATCGCCTCGACACGTTACAGCAAGCATACACAACTCAGCAGAAGATTTCAGTGGATGTTAAATAAGATGGTGTTGTGTTGTTCGCGTTAATGATAGCAGCGAGGAGCACGGTTTCGGTCGAACTGCACGACACTCCATTACAAAATAGTTCAATTAAGCTCCCCTAACGTTACCTGCTGCCAAGCTTGGTCGCTCAGAGAAAAAACTAATTTACCCAAGTCTGAATACCTCTTTTATTTGATTCGGCGTAAATGCAAACACTACCAATAAGCGCTGGTTCCCAATAATTTGTCAGTTTTTGAAACTGGTTTCCTTGGTAACCCAGCGACTTTCTCGTGCTGCTAACAGTAAAAGCTAGCATTGGTCTTGTGGTTTACACCCTCAGAATCAAATGTATGTGTCCTGTGTGTCATAGCCGCTCAGCCCGAATTTAAAGAAAGGGTTTAATATATCGTAAGCTGTTCAGTCCTGTTTTTTAATGTCATGCACATTTGCCTGTGAGCCTCGTCTTCTTAAACTAGGGCTTATTCAAATGGCATTCGACATGGCAGTCGGTTGGCTAACAGCTGGTATTTGGACAGCTACTGCAACTGTGTTAAAGGGCTGCTGAGCAAGCTTCCGCAGTGTTAGCTAGCTGACGGCATGAATGAATGCATGCGGCCTAACCCAAGATTACTTTTTAGGTTTACGTATTGCAGCTAGCAGAGTTAGCATTTAGCCTTCACACTATATATCGCCATTATTTCAATTAAGATAACTGTGTATAATATTTAAAACTTGAAGTTATGCGCTTTATTCCCTAACTTCCCTAACGATCCCTAACACTCAGGATTAGACTGATCATTTTTGATATTACTTGGACAGTGATTTTGCAGGTAAGGACTGCCTGTGACATCTGCCCAAATCAGTCTGCTCCACGACTCGAAGATCTAATCGTGTCTTTCTTATCTTCAGATTTGTGGACGTTTTTCACCTTGTAGTGAAGTATAATTAACTGATCAACCATTATATTTCAACTGACTGGTCATTATCATGGCACCTGTCATTGGGTGGGATATATTAGATAGTACGTGTACAGCTGATGTATCAGAAGCAGGAAAAGTTGGCAGGTGGAAGGATTTGAGCGACTCACAGCATCTCACTGAAGTTCTGGTGGGGTGTTCCCAGTCTGCAGTGGTTCATACCTATTAAAATGGAAGGAAAAGTGGTGAACCAGCAAAAAAGAGTCACGGACAGACAAGGGTCACTGATGCATTAGGGGATCGAAGGTCCAAGTTCTGATAGAAAGGAGTCAGAACACACACAGCATGACACTTTGTTTTGTAAAGGACTGTGTAGCTGCAGACCAGTCAAGGTGCCCATGCTGACCCCTGTCTACTGCTGAAAGCTCCTACAATGAGCCCCTGATGATCAGAACTGGACCATCTTGTCTCATTAAACATGTTTATTTTACTTCACATGGGCACCCCGGTCCATGTGTGTTGATTAACTGTGTAATATTTGGCTCAATGATACTTGTATGCATTTCATGCTGTTGTCATGGGGTGTGCATGGTCTGCAACAATGTTCTGGTGGTGGTACGCATCAAAGTAATATACACATGAATGCAAGGGCCCATGTTTCTCAGCAGAACATTACATTAGAAATAGATCACCAGTGTTTAACTGTACCAGCTGGTGGTTTTAGTGCCATGCCTGATCAGTGTATAAGCTAAAATAAAAAAACACGTCAGTGTGCCAACATATGTCAATGCAGTTTGCCTTAATTCTCTGCACCATTGGATTCTAAACAAGCTGAAGTGTTCTTTACATTGTTACCAGCAAATAGAGACTACATGTGTGAATGTGTTGTGTGTCCAGTCAGCCTGTCTTTATGAGCATGGCGTCAGGAGGCGAAGAGGCGTCGTCCACTCCTCACAAACACACCAACAGGTTAGCCAAGGAGAGGTCGCCCTACCTGCTACAACATGCACACAACCCTGTTGACTGGTGAGTGCCTTTATTATAGCACAAACTGTAAAAACAATACTTGGCATATTGCCTGATGTCATTTTCTTTTCAGGTATCCATGGGGACAAGATGCTTTGACAAAGCAAAGGCCGAAGACAAACCCATCTTTTTATCAGGTAAGAAACCACATCATTAACAAGCATTTCATTCTGGGACCATTACACTTTGAACTTGTGTTTCAGTGTGAGGAATTCAGTTTTACTCTGTGTAAACTATCCCTAGCCATATATTATAAGAAGTGGAAAAACTTTGTTTAGACCTGATTTTATTCTGACTTGCAGTAGTTGTGTCTGTAGCAGAGGTAAAACATCTCCTTCCTGTAAATGTTTCTTTCTTTGACCACCAGTGGGCTACTCGACATGCCACTGGTGTCACGTTATGGAAAGGGAGTCTTTCGAGGATGAGGAAATTGGAAAAATCCTTAGTGACAACTTTGTCTGCATCAAGCTAGACAGAGAAGAGAGACCTGACGTGGACAAGGTCTACATGACCTTTGTACAGGTTTGTGCACATCTACGTTTTCACTCACTCACAGCCCTTTCAGTTTTTTTATGCGACTGTTCTTTTATACCTTTTTGTTGCTATTGTTTCCAGGCAACCAGTGGCGGTGGAGGCTGGCCCATGAGTGTGTGGTTGACTCCTGACCTTACCCCTTTCATCGGAGGCACCTACTTCCCTCCTAGAGACCATAGAGGACGGCCTGGGTTCAAGACAGTCCTCACCAGAATCACGGAGCAGGTAGCGAGGTTTAGCCAAAACAAAGATTTCAGTTTTTGGTCCATTCAAAGAAAACGTTTTCAGACTCATACACTGTCTCAGTAGTATGGATGTGTATGAAAGCCAAAAAGTATGTCTTACGTTTCTCAGTGGCGGAATAATCGTCCTGCTCTGGAGTCCAGTGGCCAGAGGATCCTTGAAGCTCTCAAGAAAGGCACCACCGTCGCTGCAAACCCAGGAGAAAGTCCTCCTCTAGCCCCAGATGTTGCTAATCGCTGCTTCCAACAGTTGGCCCACTCCTATGAGGAGGAGTATGGCGGCTTTAAAAATGCACCAAAGTTCCCCACACCAGGTAGATGCTGCAGCTGCAGCAAGAAGGGTCACCTCAGTGGCCTTCAGGGTTGATGAACCTGTTCAGTACTCTGTGAGCCTCTGACTCACTTTCTCTTCACGTTACTCTCTCTCTCTCTCTCTCTCTCTCTCTCTCTCTCTCTCTCTCTCTCTCTCTCTCTCTCTTCTTATCCCTCTGTAGTGAATCTGATGTTCCTAATGTCTTACTGGTCTGTGAATCGCACCACCACAGAGGGCGTTGAGGCTCTTCAGATGGCCTTGCACACGCTCCGCATGATGGCACTTGGAGGGATCCATGACCACGTGGCACAGGTTCATATCAGGGGTGGGAACATTTACAAATGTTGATCAATGATCACTCGCAGTTTTCTTTTAATTCTGAATTGTGCATTTGACGTGTACACATATTCCCAGTTAGCATTAGGGGACTGATACCACAGCTGTTAGAACTAGGGATGTCAGTATCAGGCATTTGTCTGATACTGCGCCCATTTTTCTAAAGCTGCAAGACAACCACATCTGATAACTCTTGAAAGATAAACTGTGATGACAAAAGTAAAGCAGACTGCAGACTAAGCTCTGCTAAATCGTCAAGAGGAGGAGTGAAAAGTTAATTTGATAAAATGTCGTCAGAACAAAGGCAGCTCTGACTTTGAGGAGTCCGCTAGTGCCAGCTGTGGGATGCCGCTTGACAGTTACATCCAACTTTATGGCAACCACAGCGTAGGTGAGAGAAAATGTTTTGAGACAACCCACGGTTTTTAAGAATCACCTTTGTCCCGTAGCGTCCTGGAGTCCAAACTGTAGTATCAAAGCGGCAGCAGCTTGTTGTGGGATACCTTTAGCTTCGTCACTGATATTTGGACCAGTAGTGTCTCACATCTGTTTAACAGTACAGTGGATAAAAGGAGTAATACAGAGGAGTTTTTTTACATTAGCAAGAGTCGCCACAAAACAAACTCACAAACTGCAGTAACACACGAGTTGCGTGGCTTGTGGTATTGAAATGCACAGAATCGGTTGCAGGTTACACGTAAGCGAGAACATTAATTTGCCTTGCTACATCTTTCTTTCTCAGGGCTTTCATCGTTACTCCACAGATTCCTCCTGGCACGTTCCTCACTTTGAAAAGATGTTGTACGACCAGGCTCAGCTGGCTGTAGCCTACATAACAGCTTCTCAGGTGTGTGTGTGTGCGTCTTTGTCTCTGTTCTCGGCTGTTTGTGTGTGTTGTTGTTGTTGTTGTTAATTAGGACTGAAACTTGCAGGCAAACTCAAATACATACATGCTTGTCTTTAATGAGGATGTAGAGGCTATCCCAGCATTCCCATTGGACGCTGCAGGGAGTACCCCACATATAAATCACATGACGGTACCTTTAAGGTTATGTTAAGGTTGAATCATGGCTCTTAAGCAGCTGCATTCTTTGTGTGTTTCCAGGTATCAGGTGAGCAGTTCTTTGCAGAAGTGGCTAAGGACATACTGGTCTATGTCTCCAGAGACCTGAGTGACAAGGTGAAACATCTACAGCCTTATTACTGCTATGGCTATGTTTTGGTGTTACTTATCTTATGAGGACCACATGTTATCAATTGTGCATTAAAGCAATGGGAATAACCTAAAGCTTTACCATGATATACTAGAATGGGGAGTTAGGCTAAGTGGGACGTCTTTTTCTGCTGCTGATAAAGTGCAACTTAGTTTATGCCACCAGGAAATGGGAAGCGTGTTCACGCATCCTCGAGGGCAAGGAGCGGGACCCCGCTGACAAATAGCCTCCTAAACCCCTGCTCTCCTCTAAGGGTCAGCCCCCTTTCCCTTCTGATTAATGAGGCGACAGCAGCGAACGGGGCACGCAATTAAAACCGCACTCTGCGGCATCGTTATATTCCTCAAGATTTATTATGTAATTACAGGCTAATGAATTAACGCCGCAAAGGTAATTTTCTACAGACTCTGTGATTTTCTTGGTGGTACGATAGGCGGGATCTCCCCACTGCGGGATAGACCCCCTGAGTTCTCAAAATACACCTCATGGCCGTGGTCAGTTGTCATAAACAGAGCCCTTAAAGACATTAATGGGTTACTGTCACATTTGTCAAATCGGTGCTTTAAATGACAGTCTTGTTAGCTTTTTTCCTCTCAGGCTTTCACAGAAGACGTATCGTCTTGTCAGAGTGGGAGAGCAGAGGTGCATTAATGACGGCTGGGTGTCACACAGGCGAGGACGTGCCTTTTTGCTTTCTCTTACACTGTCATGCTTGACTGGCACGTTTAATTGAGGCGAGCCTTCGTTCCCAAGCATTCCCGTGCAGATGGCTTGGTTGGTTAAGTTTGGAGTGCATAATAGACGGCAGCGCATCTGTAGAAACACAGAAACTTTTGGCTAACGTTATTCAGACACTTTTTATTTGTGTTCATCTAATATAGGTGGCATCAGTAATCCAAGTATTATCCAAGACATAAAGTGTGCTAAGGCAATGCAGGATATATTTGAGGAATAAAAAAAAATATCAAGACAGCCTTCTCACCACAACACCATGTGCACCACATGTCATCTCAACTTTAACTTCCACTTCCAAGATAAATTGAATATGAAATGCTTAAATGTGGTGCACAATGCGTCTGCACAGAATGCGCAGCTAGAGATCTGAAGGGTGATTTATGTTCCTTTGGCAGCTCTGCTTTGATATGTGTACATTGTTTTATCAATCACTGATCATCTTGCACCTAAGTGGCCTCTCTCACCGTGCTTCCATCCCCTCCATCCCTCTGCATTGTCTGAAACAGTCCGGAGGCTTCTACAGCGCAGAGGATGCAGACTCCGTCCCGACATCGGGTGGGGCAGAAAAACGAGAGGGGGCTTTCTGTGTGTGGACGGCTTCAGAGGTTCGGGAGCTCCTCTCAGATGTGGTTGAGGGCACCACTGGAAGTGCCACACTATCGGACATCTTCATGCACCACTATGGGGTCAAGGAGCAAGGCAACGTTGCTCCAGAGCAGGTGCTTCTACCTTCTACTGGGCATTATTATATCACATGTAGCTTTTTGTAATCTGTTTGTTTTTCTTTTAGGTGACAGGTTAAAAGAAGTGACTGTATATTTATGAAATGCACATACAGATATAGAATGTCTGCATGAAAATAATAATTTAATGAACTAAGAAACAGACGGAACGATTATCACTTCCTTCAGACAGGATTTTAAGGTGTTACAAGTTCATCAAGGCATTAACTTGACATCTGTTACAGTCAGTACACACAATTTCCATGAACAACCTTTTATCCTCTGTGCTGTACGTTGCCAGGACCCCCATGGGGAGCTGCAGGGTCAGAATGTGCTGATCGTGCGCTATTCAGTCGAGTTAACAGCTGCTCACTTTGGCATCAGTGTGGAGAAAACCAACGAGCTCCTTGCCTCCGCCAGAGCCAAGATGGCAGAAGTTCGGAAGAGTCGGCCACGCCCACATCTGGATACCAAGATGTTGGCCTCCTGGAATGGTAAAGACTAGTAGACAGTTATCAGTTTCAGGATTGCTTGTGTCACTGTGTGACTCTGGTATGTTAGAGTGTCAGTTCTGATTCTTATTAACCACTTAAAATGATGACCCGACCACACTTTCACCAGACTCACTCGAGTTTTCATTTATTTAATACTAAGCTCTGCTCTACCTCCATCATTCACAGGGAAATGTTGGATTAGCACTTGTCATGACAACTGGTTGTCGCCATCATGTCACATGCTGTATCTATAGCATCAAATAACTAACTTAAACAAAACTTATCCAGCAAATTAATATTTGAACATGCATAAAAATTATATGAACTACCTAAAATGACAGAAACCATCCTTGAAAAAAATGATTTGACATATATTTTGGTGCTTTACTTGGTCTGAGTCCCATTCACTAACATAGAGGGGGTGGAGCTTATCACCTATACTGCCGCCCGACACCAGGGGGAGCTCTACTTGCTTTGGCTTCACTTTTGAAGAGCTTTTCCACTCCCCATCTTTATACAGTCTATGGTGGAAACACTATAGCCACATGGTGATCTACCTGCAAGATTTTGATGAATATACAATGGCCTGTCTGCCTGTTCCCAGTTAGAACAGTGTGTCTGACTGGAAATCAGTAAAGCAGTGTTAATATTCCAAATATTGCTCAAACTGATATTAGTCAGTATGTTTTGGTTATTTATTTATTTTTAATGACTTTAGTTTTGATGATCTGTGCTTCTTCTCCCAAGGGGGACTATTTAATCATACATCCCCACTTGTTAAAAAATAAATAGGCTGAACTATCCCTCTAAACAGGACAATGACATTCAAAAGTAATGTCAGCGGCTTTCATTCATGTCTTGTTGTAAAAATTGCCAAAACTGATGACATGTAGTTAAAACGGTTGCATAATTATTACCCCTATCTCTGCAAATAAGCTGTATGATGTGAGAAGCAAGTGCGCGTAAAAAAAGAAAAAAAGCAAATAGTTTTAAACCTTTTTGTTTTTAACCTAAGTCGTGGATGTGAAAGGGGTATGAAGCAGTGACCTTATGCTCTATAACCACTAGATTACAGGCCTCCAATTGCAAAAGTACAATTACAGAGTAAGTTATGATTAAATCAGAGTTTAATATTTGATTTGGTTTTGACAGATCATTAATTTCACTTTTATTCCACACTCGCAGCAGCAAGCCGACGGCATTCATCTGAGTGATTGATAGAGCATCCGTAGGGTTCCATGTCATGTGATGCTATGTGACTACTTTGTGCTTCTTCTTCTCTTTGAGTTGTTGGCTCTGTCTGAAAAATAGAAGGAAAATGGGGAGCGTCACGTAAAAGTCGTAACAAACAGGATATAGTGTACTTTGACAGCCCGTCATAAATACACATATATTTATGCACACATTCATTATCTGCCGTATCAAAATGTGTGCAGATTACAGACGCTTGTTGTCATTTTGCATTAGTGTGATGCCAGTTTGGGGACCGCTAAACGTTGTTTGTCTCAGTCGTGATTAATCACACGAGCACGCGCACACATAAACACATAACTGCGCCCCCAACTTTGCCTCACAATCCTGCCGTCTCAAGACACACTGTGTTAGTGAGGTAATGAGGCTCTGCGATCCTGAGAACTTTCCAATTAGACGCAAGACTCTCTTTCTCCTCTCTAATGAAGAAACCCCTCTATTAATCACCTGTCCTCCGCTGCAAGACTTTGAAGACCATGCTGTGCACTCACGATGCTTTGATACACGACATGAAAGAGGAGTGGAGGGATAGAGCGTGGAAGGAGTGGATGTAGAGAGGGACAAGGGAAGGAATGAGGGAGAACAGGGGAACTTCAAAGAGTGGGAAAAATAACTAAGCTGGGACTGTCCTGTGGCTACACATGGGTTACACATGATGTGTTAAGATTAGCAGTCATTCTTTTTCTTTTCTTTTTTTTTTTTTTTAACCTGTATCACCACCTCTGCTTCCTTCCTAACAGGCCTGATGCTCTCGGCCTATGCCCGTGTTGGAGCTGTACTCGGGGACAGGGCCTTGCTGGAAAGAGCAGTGGAGGCTGGCAACTTCCTAAAGGAGCACTTGTGGGATGCTGAGCGGCAGACCGTCCTCCGATCTTGTTACCGGGGAGACCAGATGGAGGTGCAACAGATGTAAGAGTTTTGCTGATTGCTTTTTTTCCCTACTTGATTTCTGTCAAATTGGATTAAAACCGCACCCATAGTTTATCTGATTTTATGAGCGCAAGTGACAGTGTTTTTAACTTTCTTAAGCATAAAGACAATTATAATGTAAAGTAGAGGATCTTTCACTTTAAGCAAAGGAGAAATAAATCATTCTTCTGTGCTGGGATGACTAACTGCTCATGTGCAAACAGGAAACCAGGACATCTGAGTAAATCATGTTACACAAAGAAATCAGAGAACATGCTCATATGCACTGCAGTAACCTGCTTAGAGTAAAGCTACATTTACATGCAGCAGGTCGGTAATTTGATTTCACTTCTAGCCTCTATAATGGCTTATTCTTGAAACAAGATTGCCCATATTTTAAGTGGATTATAGACGCCTGTTGAATGACTTACAATGTTGAAGAGGTTTTTCCCCTTCAGAGATTTAGAGAGCAGTGAGAAGAATATGGCTGAGAATATGCAGTTTTTCTTTGTAGGTTGCATTTTTGTCTCATACACTAAACCTACTGTTCTGCTTTGCAGGACTCTATGCACTTATTATCCTGCTTTTAGTCTGTGTTTCTGTTGAATTAAACATGGCCAAGAAATCTGTGTTTTTAAGCAAGAACTAAAAAACTTAAGTATCTTTATATCAAAATATATTTTAAAGATTGCTCCACCTGACAGAAAGTTTCTCAGCCACCTTCCATATGGTGGTTGAGAAACATTTAACCTTTTTACAGCCCAATCTAGACATAGCTGTTTTACTACAGAGATCCTGTTGCTAAAATGTTTTAAGTCCAATATGACCTTTTTAAGAAACATCCACTGGAACCCTGCATGTTTTTTTTGTGTAGTTGTAACATTGTAATATAAATCAGGGATGTCCAAAACAGTTTTTTTGGTCCTTTTTTGATCATAAAGTCTTTTCTTATCAATACGGCTGTCAAAGCTAATACCGTATGGAGGAGGAGGTAGCTTGTACCCTGGTTTGTGTTCGAAAACGTGTTACAGAAATGTAGAAAAGAAGTGGACCGGTCAACCAATGCCATAAACTCCCTCTTTTCGCGTTGACAAATTAATACATAACTTAAATCCACATGGCATCCACGTGCATACATTAATGTCAACACAAGGCTAGTTAACCGCATGCTAATATAATCTTTATGAGGGAAGCATAGATAACCTACTCCTATTCAATAATTAAACCTGTGACTGGTTTGGATTATTTTCGTTAGGGCGGCACAGTGGTGTGGTGGTTAGCACTGATGCCTTACAGCAAGAAGTTTCCAGGTTTGAATCGAGAGGACTGGGGCCTTTCTTTGTGGAGTTTGCATGTTTTCCCTGTAACTATAAGGATGGAATATTTTCAAAGCCTCTTTTAACTATTGAACAGACATCACTTTCTGTTATGCTGTAGCTGTTATTCAAAATAGCAGTTGAGGGTTGTTTTATAAATGTATGAATGAATGAATGAATGAGACAAAACTCCACTTACCCAAGAGCAACCCTGTCGAGTAGGCTGTCCTTAATGTGACCAAGGACGTGTAGTGTGCTCAAACTGCTAAAAGAATTTGAAGACTTCAATGTGTCCTCACTGTACCTAGGTGTGTTCACACCTATACTTGTCCAGCTGTAATTGTTCAGTGGTTGTTAATGTACGGTCTGAATTGGGCCTTAGATGAAGATAAGGTCACATTTTATGAGCAATTAGTGCTGAAACACAGGGACTTCTTTTTGCTGTTGCTCAAAAGTGGCCTGGTCACAGAAGTGCACGGAAGTGTAATCATTTAGTCTGTATTTTAGGTTGGGAATGTGTTCCAAGCTTCAGTATATACACGCAGACAAAAACACTTGTCTCTTGTTGATTCTACACGCTACAGGTGTCCTCAATCTGTTGGCTAGCCCCATGCCCTAGTTACTGTGAAATGCCACAGATTCAGCAGAAAAATACGCCAGGAGTCTTACAGCATGCATAATGAAATGCATACACGCTCTGGCCTTGTTCCACAGCCTTTGTCTCATTCATAATTGTCCAATCCAGGCCTGTGTCAGCATAATGCTTACCAAAGCCCTTTTCTTAAGCCTGGTTTAGTTTCCATACATGGGTAAATCACTCTATCATCCCAGGCACATGAGGACTGTGGGCTAATTTACCAGGAAGAATGGTAGGTGCTGAGAGTAACTGGGTTAATAGGATGTGGAACTGTTGAGAAGCTGATACCATAGATTTTCTGTGGCCTTTGCTTGGCACTGGATGATCGAGAGTCTTCCCGGCGTCTTCAGGGATTGGAGGGATGCCTGAGAATAGGTACTCTGTGGCAGTGGCAAGTGTTTTCCCACTGAGGTGTTGACTCACTATTAGTTGGCTTGTCAACATGATCATATGTTGCCTGTTTTGCACTGCATATAACAGACATTACTTGTCAATGAGTTCTTATTTTTGCAGATGTTTGCTTGGTTCACCCATTGCGGCTCCTTCAGGTCGTGGTAAATACCAGCTTGATCTACTCAAACAAGCCTTGAACCAGTAGCATTGATGTGGTTCTCTACTCTTGCCTTAAGAATTTGGAACCTGGCTCAACCACATGCGCATTACTGAAGTGTGACTAATTTTGGCATTCCAGTTTATGCCAACCAAGGAGAAAACAATTTCTTTGTCAAACTTTGTGCTTGGCAGTGTTATTCCCCAAAACTATTGCCACAAAGTTGGAAGCACACCATCATCTCAGATTGTCTTACAGTTGATTCGTTGTAGCTTTAACATTTTCTAAATAGAAGTAAGACTGACTCACAGCACCAGTCACAGTTAAAATCTCCAGATTAGAAATACAAACACTTTATTGTTATGTATTTTTCAACTTGTCATAAAGAAATGAACAGTGCCTCAGTCCATATGTCTGTGATTTTCTTCTTCCTGAGTGTTCCTGTGACTGCGACCATTGCTGATTTGTTTAAATAAATGTGTGTAATTTTCTAATGCTACTAGGACCAGCTTTACTAATACTTTACTCTTTTTTTCTATTGACTTACACATTTGGTACTCAAGTTCATGCGTCAGAATCAGGGCTTGGTTTCCCAGTTTGATTCCCATTCACAAGGTCCCCATTTGACCAACAATTAATTTGAGATATTTCAGTCTGAAACTAATTTAATTAGTTATGAAAGAGATTTTCACAAAACCAATGAGAGATTTTTGTAATTTATCCAGTAGTTGGCATAACATGCTTAAGGCTTTTTTTTTTCTTTTTTTTTTTGCAGCTCTTCTCTGGTGTCATATTTTTTATATCCAATACATTTTTAAAAATCCAGACTTAGTCAGAATAAACCTCAGTGCCTATGTCCATAGTAATAAAGGAGTATGTCATCCAGTTTAACACTCCAGCACTTTTTTTTCTTTATAGATTCATCCCTTAGGCACTTCTACACTGACGACATACACTTCTACTTATCTGTCAATCCTGGAGGACTCCCATATTTAACTAGCTTAAATTATTAACTTGTGTCACAATATTTTATACGGTTAAATCCTAGTACATGTTGGTTTAAGCCTCAAATTAGGTCTCTTCTGATATTCTTCAACGCTTCATTGGCCACAAATCCTTTTCCAAAAAGCTAAACTTAATTTTTGTCTCCCAGCTAAAAGTTGATAATTAACTGAAGCCCTAATACTTAACATGGCAAAAACAGTAAAACTCTGCAAAAAAAGATTACTTACTAATACCTTCTATCCATCGCATATCAGCCATGGTTAATTCCAGATTATATCCCTTAAATCCTCTGAGCGAGGCCTCAGGGAACTCTGCATGGAAGTCCTCTCTCTTTCTTGCTCACCTTTTCTTTGTGACATTATTATACATTAATCCTGATGCAATTGCACAGCGTAATCCATAAACAGTTCAGTCCAAGAGCAAGCGTATTAAATTAGTCTCCAACATAAAGGTCACTGCTGTTGTAAAAATGACGGGACTGTGTTTTTACGTGACCCATATCACCCCAATAGGTTTCTACCTAGGTAGCTGCTGTATCATTGGCTATTATGACTGACTATTATGTAGCTATTATTATAAAACTGTCTCATATTGCTATGATATGGTAGACTGACAAGGTGTTTTATCTTTGCTCTCAGGAAAATGACTCATTTAACTCGCTCCACTGATGGTGTGAATGAAAAGGCTGTCTAGTATTTCTGAAAGGCTTTTCCATTTCTGTGTTTGTGTGCCAGTGAAATCCTCTTGAGGTCTTGTCTCAGGCTGTCATGCCCGTGGCTGGGGTCACCTCAGCTGAATGACATGCCGCTGTGTGACTCAAGAGGCTGAAGAGTTTAGGAAGCTCTTAGCTGGGAGTGTGTTAGTGTGTGGCAAGAGGCAACGTGGGTGCAAATAACCATAGTAAGAATTATTCCTTACATTTGCAGTGTGCTTACCTTCAATTTTACCACCAAGAAACATCTTTATAACCAATTTCTCATTAGCCTTTACTGTTGCAAAGATGCTGTCTTGTCAGAACTCAGCAATTACTTGCCTGAAAACGAAACTAATACAGAAATGATACACTAATGGCCAGAATTACAAAAATGAGATCCAAGTATCAGTTATAAATGAGTTTGTCCTTAAAAATGACCAGCTACTGAAAAGACACACAGCTGTGGGTATCCCCAGTTGGTGTTCTTTGATCTCCAACCACATCTGAGGCAGGGATGTACCCTATATTGTTCGTCAACGCCTGAAAGTATTGGAGAAGATGCCTAGTCTGATAGTTCCTCAAACAAATTCTGCAAAGAGGAAATTAATTCTTAATTAAAAGTTATTTCAAGCCGTTCCTTTTTTTTTTTTTTTTTTTAGTTTTCCAAGATAAAAGACTTGAACCATGTGGACTGATTGGTCTGGCACTGGGTTTCTAGTTAATTTATTTTTTTAACAGCTGCTCTCCTCAAATTCTGTTCTCCTCTGGCAGCTAGACACCTCTCATCTTTAAAGCTGTTGCCATCAACTGGTTAAAATTTCAGTTTGTGCAGTACTTGCACATGCAGGACTAACTTGTCATCAGCTGTTTTCTGCTGCTTTGCACGCTAACAAATACTAATGTGCTGAAGCGATGTGCTGACATGACGAAGGTGCTAAAAAAAGATTGGCTTAAAGTTAGCATACATTATGAGCATCTCATGGTGGTGATATTGATGATATTCACCGTCCTGACTTCCATTAACTTATCGGGCAAAGACCAGCAAGACCGGTTATTTGCGGTCTGACTTGGACGACACTCTTTATGTATGTATTAGCTCCAGACCCGACGCTATAGTCTGAATATGTGCCCTCTCCACACCATCTACTCACATGTCTGCTCTGTTATCTGTGTTGCAGTGATTTCAGTGACAGTAACTGTTGTTTGACCTTTAGTAACTTAACCACTTCAACATGAGCTGCTCAGTTCCAATTACCATTGAAGTACGCGGAGAAACTCAGCACAGCTGACTAACATTTTAGTGGTAATTACAGAACTATGTAGGTACAAAGGTGTACCTGCTGTGCCCCATACCACGAAGGCTCCACGAACCTTACATATTTTCCTAAATCTTAAATTATTTGAGATTTATTCTTGAGCTTAGCAAATGCCCTTATCCCCTTTGAATTTATATCAAACTGACCTTGACCTGTCCAGTGCATGAGTGCTTTCCGTCTCCGTTTCGACCTGTCTTATGAGTCAGCCTCTGTCTTTCTGTCTGGGGAAGATAGGCTGAGATATGCCCCCTCACCTTTCCACGACCTCTCAAAGTCATGCGCTTCATCTCCTCCAAAGCCTCCTCCTGTTTTCAGCCTCTTGACCGCCAGCCCCTCCTGACACAACACTATCTGGCCCCCTGTCACCGTCCATCCACCTGCACTCACTTAAATAGGGTGCCGCCGGGAGAATTGAAGGAGAAGTTAGCAGCACGGGGTGGGATGACAGCAGAATTTGGAAACTGAGCCGTGGTCAGGGACACTCGAATGGGCGAGTCTTGGGCAATAAATCACATTTAACATCAGTGACGTAGAATGGGTTGTAAAAAGGAGATAGGTTGGTATACGCAAAAAACTTCAACTATAAAACTTCATCTATAACTATAACCCATTTGCGTGTGCACATATGAATGTCTTTGTCCTAACTTTAAAGAAGGCAGATGGATAATATCACATTAGGGAGAGATTATTTTCAACTCCATGAATTGTAACGAAGGCTTTTACCGTCCCCATAACATTTCTTTAGGCTTTTTATAATCTCTGTAGTCTATGGCTTGATAAGCAAACACTTGGCTTAATGAAAGATGAAGAGAAAATAACAAGCCGAACTAGTTCAACAGCAGTAACTCATCTCAATGCCTCTTGCATTGATCTACCAATAAATTCGTAATATAAAATGTCCTCATTTTTGCCGTTTTCCCCTTTTCTCTGATTTCCATTTTCTCCCTCTGTGTTCTCCAGATCTCCGCCTATCTCTGGCTTTCTGGATGACTATGCCTTCATCATTTGTGGCTTGCTGGACCTTTACGAGGCCACGCTGCAGGACGAGTGGGTGCAGTGGGCTGAGGAGCTGCAGGTCAGGCAGGACGAGCTGTTCTGGGATGCTCAGGGCGGAGGCTACTTCTGCAGCAATCCCAATGACAGCACAGTACTCCTGCAGCTAAAAGAGGGTGAGGAGAAGATACGGTACTTTTTGATAATGGGTAGGGATGCAGTTTTACTGATGATTATTCAGAGACTTCCAGGGCAGTTGTAACTCTCGACGTTGTGTCATAAAATTGTGAAAAACTCTAATCTCACTTGTAAAAAAAATCATAGAATCATAGATTTTACATAACATATTTAGTGAAACTTATTAGTGTTTCATCAAGGTTTTACTTAACGTTAATCAGATTTAAAGTTTTTCAAAATTGATTTTTTTTTTTTGTCCCAAGCCAACCGTTTGCCAATCTATCCTGAGAGGGCATGAATGTTTGGACCAAACTTGTAGCTTTACATACCCAGACTCAATACGTTATGTGGTGTGTTTCAGCCAGTGCAGAAAAAAAAAGACTCCTGCACGTAACTGGATACCAATCAGTGCCATTTTCTTAGAAATTCAAATCTTAACAGCGCTCAGATGATGTGCATGTGTACGTCGATGTTACTCTTCATCCATTCCATCATTACTGCATAAAGCCCACTCAGACGATTCGATTGGCTTAGCAGATCTTCACTGCAGCATAATGAGCTCCCAATGGAGACACTCCAGACCAAATTTTAGGTGGAAATATTTAGTAGGCTAGGAAAGTTGGGCCAGCTTTCGAATTTCAAGTCCCTGGAGCCCCTGAGGACCAGGAATGTCTTAACAAGCAACCCATTCAGTACACGTTAGGACAGGCATTTCTGTCAGGTAATGTATTTGAACAGAAGAAGTGGCACTAGATGAGTGTAATCATTCCTTCATTCAGTTATTCATTCATCCTTATTTTTTGACAAATTCATGTGTTTCGTTTTTTTTAACAGACCTATATCCTTCACCTTATGGAGTGTAACAGAATGGAAGCTGTGGCTGTAATATCCCTGCTAGTTTCACTCCATTGCTTCACTTAATTCATAAGACAGGAGGGAGTCATGGGTAGATGGATGGACTGATGGATGAATAAGTTAGAGGATGGGGGGTGGCAGAGGCAGAGCCCCCCCCCCCCAGTCAAGCAGAACCTTTCCACCATGAAAGCGCCCAAAGACTGATGCTCTGATTCTTCTGCTACTTTGATCACCAGACCTGTCAAACATGTCTCCATTCCGTCTCTCAGTCCATCTGCTTCTGACAGGTAGAAACGGCGCCGCATTGTATATTGGGAATCTAAAGTCTTCCTTCTGCCTCAGCCTCATCTCGCTTACATCTCAACTTCATCCTGATTTTTTTTTTTTTTTTTTCTTGCATTTGTGATATTTTTTCTTCTTTGTTGCCTCCACTTTAAGATCATGTATCTATAATGATTGTCAGAAATTCAATCTTACTGACATGAAAACAAAATACTGCAGCTATTTGTTTTATTTCTGAGTCAGTTTTTCATATCAAGCCAGAAAAGTTTGATGCGTGATAGAATGTATTTTTATCTGAACAATATAACAGTCATGAAGCTGAGATCTAACCAAATTAAATTAAATTAAATTAGATTGCATTTTTGGTATTATACCTAATGAACTGGCAAGTGAAAGTATGTGTAAGTATGTCCCCAGCAGGATGCAGCCTGACACAGACACACACACAGAAATTGTTTAGGATCAACTCAAAAAACAGAGGTGTTGACCTGGCCTCCAAATTCACCAAATCCCAAAATGATCAAGTATCTGCGGGATGATCCACAGAGGCTCCTCCCCTCCATAGGACCTAAACACCCCCATTAACAACATCCTGTTGGCAGACACCACAGGACACCCTCAGAAGGCCCATATCTATTCTCTGATGATTCACAACTGCTTGGTGGCACAAGGGAGACATACACAATATTAGGACACAGGTCATAATGTTATGCCTGATCTGCTTTGCATTAATTTTTAAATCTAAAATTGGTTGGGAAGCATTCTTTGGCCTTTGTATAAAAATAGTTTATCCAGTACATAGTTTAATGTTGACACTAAATAAATGAGATTTTTTGTACCAAACAACTGATGGGTTATAAATAATATAAATAGTCTGACCTTGATGTGTGCTCCAGCCTTTCTTCAGCTGCCAGTCCACTTCTCTAAGTGATGGCTGCTGGCAGGTTAGATAAACTGACACCTTGTAGACATGCAGACATTTACCTTTGATCTGCCGGCCCAAAGTTTCCAGTTTGGATGGAGTTACTCTGTCTCTCAGCGGCCATCTATTTGAACACGTCCTTCTCCTTTTTATTCATATTCTCTTGTCATCTCCACTCCGCTTCATATTTGGCTTTATTTCTGTGAATGTGCTGTCAATAGGTGAGTCTTCCCCCATCCAAACTGATCTAATGCTGTGTTTCTTGGAGTTGGAAATTGAAGGTTGAACCACTGAGCTCCCACTAATCCCACTAAATTTTATTAAGAAGTTGAATTGTTGAAGGTTTCCAGATATTAATTTTCCTCTGCAAAAAGAGTGACATGCACAGCCACCACGGATGGGTGGGCGAACAGGGGAAAAGGAGCATGATTATTCCTGTTATGAACTGTCGACAGATCTGAGTTGATGGCTGCACATGCACACGAGCCCGTGGTCGTCCCTGCGCGCCGTCACACCTGCATCTGTGTGTGTTTATCATAGCGGAGGCGTGAGAGGTTTCCCATCTGAGAGGATTGACGATGCCATTATGACGGCGGCGGCGGCGCTGTGTAGGCTTGAAGCCCATTAGTGACGCTACAGCCGCCGCGCTGTGGACGCCTGTCCCGGCAGCGTAGCCTGTCACTGAAAGACACATCAGCCCACCACGCTGCCACTCTGCAGCTAACACCCCCGACAGACTCCCCTGTGTGAATTTGTTTTGGAGTAGTAAAGCTAAAATCATGCAGAACATCTTTTTATTTATTTAGGGAGAAAAAAAAAGAGCTGCGTTTGTTCAAATCTGTTCAAAACCGTTTTTGTCCATTTGACAAGTCAAAAAATCTTAAGCCGCATCGACTTCGGTGTTGTCATAGACTTTCAAAAACTGATAAAAGTGAAAGTGTTGTTTTAGTGCAGTGATTCTGGGCTGTGCTGCTTTTGCTTTCACGAGTCTTTCTCCATGTGTTTTTTACAGGGTTGTGTATTTGTTTGGCAGCGGCTCTGTCACAGCTTTATATCCATGTGACCTCTTTTCATGGGGCTTCTTAAGAGGAAACATTTGATATGTAGAAAGTAGACAGCCTCTCTCTCTCAACATCTTTGTCTATCCATGGTATTTATGTACATATATGTGTATGTTAAAACTTCCTTGCTGCAGGGCCCAATACGAGCTGAAACATACTGCAGGATAAAATCAAATTATTCCTGCAATTTCGTCATGCTTGGGTGTTCACGTGCTGCTATATGTGATTGTTAGTTCATGCCTGTCATAAGAAATATTGAATATATGGAGCGTAGAGTGCAGACTGGCTCTGTGTTAATGGATGTCTGAGGTTATCTTTGCTATTTTTTTGTTTTTGAGCAGAATTTTTTTTGTATTTAAGGCGACTTATGCCATTTACCCGCTCAGAAATCTGTGCCTGTTTCTTGCTCACACTCGCACAAACCAGACATCAGGGGATTTGTGGGAAGCCGACATGTACCGAGGTCATAGGTTGTGAGAAGATCGCCTCCAGGTTCTCACTGGACACTGATAAGAGATAAGGACCAATCACTACACAGAGTGTAGTCATAGGTCATCAGTTAGTTCCACCACATCGCACCGTAGGTGTCTCTGGAATGGTTGCATGCTCTGTGAGAGAGGAAGGCATTTTGACATGCTATTTTTCCTGTGAGCTCAACAAAATGCGAAGGAAATTTGGTTTTGGATCCGATGCATCACATTTGTTACAAGGTTTATGGCTTACGTTTCATGAAAAAGTAGAGGCAGAATAGTTGTTATGCACATAATATTTTCTTTTTGCCTTTTATGTTACTGCTATTATGTGTGGTCGATGTGAAATGTTTTGCCTGTTGTAAAAATCCTTGAGTACTGTTTTAGAATTTGCACCTGCTTATGCATTATTTGCATATAGTGTTCCACATTGGCATAAAAGTTAGTGAACATATTTGCATTTTCTGAGACACAAAAACTTCAGGCGAAGCTCCACAAATCAGTTTTTTGCATCCAATAAACCCACACAGATTATCTCCTGACCTATTCTGCTATCTGCTTCAGGTTGATGAAGCTTTTAGCTCCTTTCAGCTCTTTGTTTCAGGTGCTGTTTTCAGTAAACTGGGTCAGATAAAGTCAGTATACACTACCTGTCCCGCACTTACTGTATATTGCAGACAAAGAAATGTGAGTAGTTGGTGAACGCAGTTCAGCATCTAGTAGAAACACCTCGATAGATACTGGTGAATGTGGTGGAGACCAAAACAGAGCTAAAAGACGAGTGAATATTTGTCACATTTTCAGGAACTTCAAAGATTGTTGTGTAACTGTACTGTGAATTGTTATGTCAGTTTAGCCAAATAAACTGTGCAGCATAAGTATGAGTTATTCTGCCACCCATAAAAAGAATCTATGAAATGTCATAGAGGAGATGATAATTGACTGCAACTGTGAAACATGCTAGACTCCTTGTTTCTTGAAGTGTAAACTTGTTGGACTAAGTCAGTCACAGACTTATGAAAATGGTTTCTGTCTCTTTGTGTCCCCCAGATCAGGACGGAGCGGAGCCCAGTGCCAACTCGGTGTCAGCGTCCAATCTCCTGCGTCTGTCCCAGTATACCGGAAGACAGGAGTGGCTCCAGAAGTCCCAGCAGCTGCTGACTGCATTCTCTGACCGTCTGACCACTATTCCCATAGCCCTGCCTGAAATGGTGCGGGCTCTCATGGCCCAGCACTTCACACTGAAACAGGTCATTGGCACACCAACATGCACACATTTGCTGATATTTATACACATTTGCAGCTATTTATGAAGAATTAATGTCTCCTTATAGGTTATACTGGCCATTACAACTATATTTTTCCATGGTTATTTGTGACTCTGTCAAATAAGTCTGTACAGTACACCAATTTGCATGACCTTGTTTTTTTTAAAGAAGTCTTTTTCAGAGGTCTTATTTGAAATTAGTAAGGGGAGTGGTGCTGTTAGCCTAAACTAATTTTCATGTCTGCCTGCTGAAAGAAACTGTTCCTTCTGGCATGATAAATTGTGCATGCACAGTAGACTGGTAAACAAAAACCAAACTAAACAATACACAACACCAGAACAATAGCTGAGCAAGAAGCAATGAAACAACGAAACAATGAACATTTTAATATTGTTTGTGATGACTCACTTCTATTATTGGTAACCATGCATACAGTGAAAAACTGTCCCACAACTGACACAGGGCTCTTTTAACACTTAGGTTGTTACATGTTATCAATAAATAAATCGTCTTCATTTTCCATAACACAGATTTTCATGATGCTATGTCAGAATGATGACAATGCATACAAACGCAGTATAACCCGACTCTAAAGCAATGGCTCTCTGTGTCTAATTTTGTCAAATAGTGTGAACAAGGAAAGGTTTCATGCAGGACACATCTGTCCACATTGTGAATGTGTTGCAGACCTTGCACCTCGACAAGCTGTCCGTGCCTTTAAATCTACAAAAAAAGAAAAAAGAAAAAAAAACACAAAATCAAGTTTCAACAGAAGTACATGATTCATGCCACAGCTGAGACATTTAGTACAAAAGATTTGAGTCATAAGTATTGATTCCAAAGACATCAGACAGATGGCACGGCATCAACTAACCTAGGTACATTTAATCCTCTCAATGCTACACTCACTCTAATGGCAAGAGAAAGCAACAAGCTATGTCATCTGTGATATGAAGTGCCAGGCAGATGCGTGGCGCTACGTGACGTGTGAGGCAAGCAAAATATCAACTTTTTGCGTTGACACGTGTACCAATCATACCAGTCACATTTTTAACAAATAATGCCCCCAACAAGCGCTTGAGCAGCATTTAAATGGCAACTTTGTGATAATGTAGCTGGCAACACTGACTGAGCTGTAGCTTTTATCACTTGTAGTCAGAACCATAGACTGTATATAAATATGGACTACAGACACAGTTTGCGCAGTACGGTCCAAGAGTGGCTCACTTGCATTTACAACTCTCCCATCCCATGAGATGTAGTCACATCCTGTTTACATAACATCAAATAACTAATTAAAGTGAAACTTATCCAAACAATTGACACTTGAACATACATCAACATCATATTAACTACCTGACAGAATGACAGAAACCATCTTTACATACATTTTAGTGTTTTAGTTTGGCCCAGCATGGAAGAGGCGGAGCTTATGACCTATACTGCACCCAGTCACAAGGGGGAGCTCTACTTGCTTTGGCTTCACTTTTGAGAAGAAGCGCCACCCGAATGCAGCATTAGACAACAGCTCAAAGCACTCATAAGACATTATTTCTAAGCACTCGAAGACATTATTTCAAGTTAAGGACCACCTTAAATAGCAGCTTAACCTCTGTCCTAACTCAAAAGACTGTGTCCAGTTTTTGAGAGTTACATCTTTGCTTGTTCTCCTACCTAGGTCTGGTGTTAATAAAGTTCAAAAAAGGAGAAAAAAACACTGGTGGTGCATGCACACATCTAAAACCAACTGCAATCAGCAATAATAAAATGAGCTTCGGCTGTTTTCCAAAAAGCAGTATGCAACAGATTATTTTCAAAAGGAACAGGAGGGGAGCGTCTAACATAGATGCCCCTGATGATGAAAGCACAGCCACAGACACAGTCGCAGCTCGCAAAAAGAAAAAAGAAAAGCTAATGTGTTACCAATGTTTCGACAGAGAAGCTAAGCTGCGTGTGTTTGTAGGTAATGTGAGTCGTCCATTTACGGCAACTCTAAACTTAAATATACATTTATATACACAACCCACTCAAATATTCTGCAAATATTTAGCCTCCAGTCACGGTCATTGGCATGTCCTTGTTTAACATCAAAGTGGTATGCAAATTAGGACGACTATCCATCAGCAGGCAATGTCAGCGGCTATGTTAACATGGTTATATATCATTTTTATTAGAGATTTCAACATTCGGCCAGTCTTTGGAGTGTCAAACCTGCCGTAAATATAACAGAAGATGTTGTTTTTTTCCACTGAAATCATTCTTTCGAAAACGAGATGACCACGATGATGGATTGAAACAGACTGGCGCTGTCAGCGGCTCTGCCTAGATCAATCAAATGCCTGTTCAAACCCCCAGTGCCAGTGATTAGTACCGTACCAAAAAAAGAACCAAATAATGTCATAATAGTTGAACACATGTTATATAAACCTCGTTTGCATATGTGTCTCCTTAAGCAAACAGCTAAAGTGTTGATGCTTATTTATCACCTCGTTTCTATTATAGTAGGTCATCTGAGGCAACTGGCACTATCTCAGCTTTCTACATGCACACTTAATCTCTGGACACACTCTCGAAATCTTTTTACCCTGTTTTTAATAGCCCTCATGCATTTAATGGGCTATTTGAGCTGCTCTGCCACAGTTACATAATCAGTTTTGAAATATTAACACGCTCAGTTGAGCATGAAACCACTACCAGCGTACTGGCGAGTCGCGGCGGGAGTTACCCTGAAGTTTCTCCGTCCACCTGGAGGAAAGTTTTGGCGTGAAAGAAAGCGCCGTGCAGCCAAAAGAACAAAGAAAGGAATAAGTGGAGTGGTAAGAGAGGGCTAGTTAGCTTTCTGTCCGTCACATATGACCTGCAGAGGAGGAGTCGGGGCGACAGGGCGACGGGATAACAAGCTCACGGCGAGGTGATGCGGAGCAGTCCCAGAGAAAACACCTGCCTCCCTTGTTACCGCTACAAATACAGTAGTGACCTGTCTCGCTTCTTTCGCCGCCCCCCCCTCCTCATATGTGTCACCTTTGCCCTCTTATTTCACTCTGTTCATACTCCTTCATCTCATTACCTCTCTGCTCTCTTTTTTTTTTTTTTAAGATCGTGATCTGCGGCCAGAGAGACGCTCCAGACACCACAAGTCTTCTAGCAACAGTCAACTCCCTCTTCCTTCCGTATAAGGTAAGTATTCGACATCCTGTTTGTGCGAAAGGGATGCATCATCCGGACAAACATGTCATCGGTCCCTGAAGTAACCGGGAAAAGCAAAAATCAACTTTCAGCCGCATAAACACGCTCTGATTTACTCTAACGTCAGTACCTTCATAGAGGCAGCAGATTTGCAATAACCTTTGAAACATGCACACAGACAGATAAACACAGATGCAGAGTGAGACGGACCTAGAACACTGCCTGGGGTGTTGGCTGGTTTAAGTGTGGTTCTTTAAAGGTCAGCCTGAGCTTCTCTCCTTTCCTCTCCTCGGTGTAATAACTTCCCTGCTATCTCTTCTTAGGCATTAGTTGACCTTAAAGACCCTTTCTAAATGCCGAGTGGGTCTAAATCTTAACTCTGCATTTGCTGAGAATCTGCTGAATCTTGTGTGAGTGTGAGACTTCAGCCCAGTCCTAATGAAGGTAGAAATTGACAGCTGTCAACTCTGCATCGCACTTGACTTCTCTTTGGATCCGTGGCAGATTTCTCAGTCTGAAACTATTTTTCAAAGCCGTGTAGCAAATCCCAGTGTATCTAGAGTCTGTCAAGTCTTTTGTAACTAGTCCAAGTCAGGTCTCGCATCTCTCCCAGAAGATTTCAAATTATTTGTCTGACAGAGCAATTCTCAAGTTATCTGAAGCAAGTCTAAATAATTTCAAGTCAATCCACGCAGTCCAGGTATCTGGAATAAGTCATTTCAAGTCGGTCTGCATGAGTCCAGGTTAAGTCTCAAGTTATTTGAACTAAGTAAATGTAATGTCACGTCAGTCTGTACAAGTCTAGCTCTTTCAATGTAGACTGTAGAAAAAAATTGTGTTCAGTTTGTATTGTTATAAATTAGCTTTCAGATGTAAACTTTAAAACATTTTATCTCATCTTATTTATCAAATTACAAAAAACAAGCTGTCTGCTGGGATTGACTTACGCTGGTGGCCTTTACACCGATCAGGCATAACATTATGATCTTAATATTGTGTAGGTCTTCCTTGTGCCTGTGGTGTCTGGCAACAGAACATTGTTAGTGAGGACCTTTGGGCCCTATTAGCTGAGGGGAGGGGCCTCTGTGGATCATCCCACAAATACTTACTAGTTATTCCTAGATAGTTGTTCCTAAACCATTTTTTATGTGTATTCCTGTGTCAGGCTGCATCCTGCTGGGGATGGCTGCTGCCATCAAGGAGTGTCATTGCTATGGGGTGGGGGTGCCTGGTCTGGTCTAGGTGGATGCTACATGTCTAAGTAACATCCACATGAATGTTTCCCAGCAGAACACTGAATTTTCACAAGATGATCAATGTTATTCACTTCTCCTGTCAGTGGTTCAAATGATGTGACTGGTGTATGTATGCTGTTGTACAAGGATCAACATGAGAGAGGCTGTCAGCAACTGGACTCACTGCAATTTGACGTCCTGCTTCTCTTTGCTCCTCACTTTGTACTCGGGCTGAGTACGTTCAATTCGAAACGAAGAAAACACACAGTCGCGCGGAGCTCCGGCGCTCTGATTGTGTTAAACTGCTCACTGAATTCTGTTTATTCGATCAGCCCGTAACCAATATTAGAACGCTAAATTAAAGCAGCTATTGTCCAGAAACACACTCCCCCGTCGCCCCCTCCTTCACACACACACCAGCTCAACAGGGCCCTATTGAAATATAGATGAGTTGTGCAGTATCAGGCAGTGGCTGCAGTAACATCAGACCATTCCAGGTCCCTGAAGAGAGACAGAGACCAAGACTGAGCTAGATCGAGCCATTATCAGGATGGATCTATTATTAAGGGGGATTCACGTTATATGCTCTTACATCCAGCCAGGAAAAGCCACATGCTCAGCTTTGCTGCAGCGGTGTGTTTGGAAAGCGTCTCAGATTTAATATCGTGTCAAGACAGGTTTATCTTTTTAGTGAGTTTTTTCGTGGCACTTTAGCTAATGAAAAGGTGATCAGTAAGATTTCACAGAGATATCAGTATTCATGCTCTAGTAATAAAACATCATTCCTAAGTAGGTCTACATTGAGTACATCTTAACTTTTGTAATGAATAGTATCATAATTTAAGGTAAATATGTTAAATGTGCATTTGTCTGAAGCCCTCTAAGACCTACAGGTAATTTGTACAAGAAAGCAGTTGCAGGTCAGCCCCTCTGTGTTTATAAAAGATTTCATTTGTCTGAATAACAGTATAAATATCTAACTCATGCCTCATGTTCAAACTAATTAACCTTTGGCCTCATTACAAGCCTGTGTCTGTTAATGAAAGCAGTGAGGTGGTGAAACCAGAAATGGGGCCTTACCCATACAGTGACTTAAGAAAGAAGAGATTCTGGTGACCTGAGGAGTGCAGTGGTCCTTACCACTGGGACCCATAAGGTGAATAAAAAAATGAGAAACAACCGACTGTTAAGAGTCAGGAGAGCTCAGTCCTCACAAGTGGGAAGAATAGCTTAGTTACTAAAACCAGTACATATGTCAGGCAGACATCTGAAAACAACTTGACACGGTTCTATCTTCTTACACACTAAACATTATTTAAGTGTGCATGTTGACTGAAGCCCGCTGGATAGGTTTGTGAGAGTGACGCATCAGATACAGATTTTGTTCAAATGAGCCTTCTTTGAGCCTCGGAGTGAGATGAAGGGGGGGGGATTGCAAATGAGCAAATAACGCGGAGGAGGGAGAGCGTGTGTCTCCAGATGTTTTAGGAACAGCCAGTCATTAGTGGCACTAGCAGCTATCTTGGCCAGGCTGAGATGCAGTGATCCCCCACAACACTAAACACACAGGGAATGAGATAGCAGCCTTCCAGAGGAATAGCTCTGCTGCCTGCAGCAGATGTGAATCACACACATAAACACTGCCTATACCCAAGCTGGCATAGAGTACACATGTGCACCTGAATGTTCAGATCACACCACATACAGCATGTAAAGACAAGATGTAACAGGTGTAGGCTTTGAACACACACAAAAACATTAGTAATGAGGCAATAGAGGCGAGAGGGTGAAAGAAAGTAATGGTAGGGAAGCAGTTACGCTATCAATTGATTGGTTGATTCTATTATGACAGCTTTCTTAATTGAATAATTGATGAAATCCATTAGCTACTAATGGAGCTTACTTTAGCTCACAGAGCAAAAATGAAAATGTGGTCTTTAACTGACCTAAATGCTCAGTGGCTCATTTTAAAACATGAAAAAGTCTTAATGCTGTTAGCAACATAAGGTGTACACAGAGGAAGAGACAAGCAGCAAGGTGGAGAAAGCCATGGAGTGTTAACAAAGTTCAGTGAGTTGTAGCAGTGATAAATAGGAAAAAGAAATTGGTATACGCCCACGTTTGGAGCCGTAAAGTGGGCAGATACTAACTTAATTTGGGATGGGGAATATTCAATAGGGCTATCTAGGCAACCAGAGCCTGGAACAATCAACTGTCAGCTAAAAAGCAATGGGAGACAAACATATCAAGTTATACAGGATTTAAAACTGCTTTCCCAAGCAGCAAATCAGTATCTATAAGTTAATGATCCATGTGAATACAGAAACAGCATTGGTCTTGTATATAGGTACTTAGTTCCATCGATAATGACATTTTTATTTGAGTAACTCAAATAAACAAACAGGATGGACCTGCTAACACTATGTCAAGCCTTTAGGAGGAAAGTACTACACAGTGGATGTGGCCGTGTCAGTAGCAGACCAACATGCATGCTGTTTAATCAGCTATATTCTTTATAGCTCCACCAAACAAGTGAAGTCCCAGATGCCACCGACTAGCACGCAGCCAATGCAGAGAGAGTCCTCTTTGACCTTGCCAAAGGCGGACCATGCTGGACAGCCCGCAACACAGACATAACACGTCCTCTGAGGTTTTTCTGGAGATTATTCTGCACGGTGTGTATCATCGGGTTGGGTTGTTGCACTGAAGATAATAATTCATGTTGAATCGCACATTAACTATGAAAAGCATGCAATTAATCACAGTCAAATGCTTAAATCAAATAATTGCTCTCAAGTTAAGGAACCACCTAAAAAGACCACCACCCTTTCATCATGGAGGGAAATCTAAAACTTGTCAGAGGACGCGAGTTCTCCTCGAGGTTGGTGAAACGGCAATGACTTTTAAATTTGTCCAAGGTGCTTTGTGATGAAGTCTTGATAATAAAATAATAATAATAAACAGCAGTAATGGATAAACACAAAGAAAATGTATGCACAGTAAGATAAGACATAAGATTACCTGAAAGCCCATTAGGCTAGAAGACAACGTGAATCTGAGAGAGACAGATAAAGGATAAAATGTATGATGGGGTCAAGGGGATGAATTATGTACGTGTGAGAGGTTAAATGAGATAAATGTAAGTGGCAGAAGGAAGAGTGAGTAAGGGGATTGGGGATTGTGCTCCACATTACATTAGGCAGCAATGAGCAGAGAACATGTCTAATTTGAATCCAATTACTCCTCATCTGTTTTCCCTGCTTTTAGGCCGCCACAAACTAATTGTGTGCTCAGAACCCAACTCATGCTGATCTAAACACACACGCACACACGCACAGATCTTATCTCCGTTTAATTTATTTACCATTTTAATTTACCATGTGCTTCTCAATTCATCCCTGCGCTCAGATGTTTTTCTGCACTTTTTGCTTGTTGTAATCAATTACGGCCCTCAAACGTCGCCTTGATTGTAATTGCTGCAATAAATTGTGGTTAATTTTTCTATTACACAGAAATATAGCTTGATTAGAGTTGGGTCGAGGTTTGTTGATCGGGAACTGACTGAAATTGTAAGGGGGTGAGAGTTGGAACACAAATAGAGAGGCAGTCTTTCTAGGAATTAGTCTTCTCTCCACACTTCCACATTTCTATTCTTCTGCCCTCTGGTTGTTTGGGCCTCTGACTACTGCAATCTGCATGCATCTCTGCTTTTCTGCTCTCTGTCTCCCTCCTATGGAGGTGTATGTAAAAGGTATCGTAGAAGGGGTATTGTTTGGGGTGTAGGCATGGGTAGTATAACACAGTGGTATTACTTAGTAATTGATCTCTAGATTGTTTCAACAGCTTCAGAAGAACGTTTGTATGGAAATGTAATGAAAGATAGCAGTTTCTAACAGTGCAAACACTAACCTGGTCTCTATAATAAGTCAGCAAGGTGGTCAGGAAGTGGTAACGGATCGTGGCAGTGGTGTGCGTTTCTTAGTTTTGTACTCACGCCCTTTATAGGGGCCAGGGCACTCACTGAAATTCTTAGAAATTCAAAACATCAACCCTACAGTTATTGTAGGACATACATACTTTCATTTGTGATTTTCTTCAAAAGTTTTGTGGATAAAATCAAGATGAATGAATTTACCATATATGGTCATTCACCCTTAAGTGGCAAACAAATGTAAACATGTATTGTGACCATTAGATCATAAGTGCTGATTCAGGCATACTCCTTACTACATTAGACAACATTAGGCCACTTCTTTGTGGTTCAAGCGGTTATGCTCCAGACCACACTGGACCAGGATTTGGGACGCAGGGACAGGGCAATTTAAAATGTGTGCTGAAGTTACCAAATATGCCCCATAAAGGGTTAAAAACATGTTCAAAATGAAACCATCACTACAAGTTTGATGTTCTGACATACACTGGTCAGGTGTAACATTATGACCTAATACAGTGTAGGTCTCTCTTGTGCCTCTTAAACAGTTCTCAGCTAAGTTTTCAGTTCTAGCTTGGCACTGCAAAAAATTAAATAGTTGTACAAGCAATCAGAGCCGTTTGAATGTGTATGACTATGTCGCTGCTACTCGTCTGTCCTTCACCACATAAGCCCCGCCCAAAGGATTTGATTCGCCTTGAAGATCTTTGCTGGAAGCATGATCATTTCCCAACAGAGCGACTCCAGACCAACTTTAATACTCAAAAACAATGAGAGGGAGAAGTTTGGGCCAAGTATTTACTTTAGTATTAAACAAATGTGAAATCCTGGAGTCTTATTTCAGAGAGTATGGAATTGTCAGTTGTTATATTTTTTTTTTCCTAAAAGTGTTGTGATATATTTATTTATTTTAAATCATTTCTATCAGGAGATACTGCTTTCTGAGTCAACCATAAAGATTTAATTCAGTAACAAGCACAGTGTCTTTGGAGATTGGACCCAGTCGTCATAGGCTTTGGGAGGGAGAAGATAAGGTCAAGCTTATTGTAAATGATGAGAAGAGAACACTTGAGCACGGCATGTAGTGATGAATGGACTGTGGATGTGAAGACTGGAGGTGAATAGGGTGGAGGAGGGTTGCAGCACTTGAAATCAGCAGCAGAGGAGAACGTATTTAAAATCTGACTGGCTGATTGAGATCGTAGAGAAACCTGAAAGGATAGGCTAGAATCTCCAATTGCGAAGTGGGAAGAGTGAAAAGGAGAGAGGGAGAGTTACTGGTTTTCCTGATAGAAGTTATGCTGAAATTCATTTGTCGATTAAATTTCCTGACTAACTGCTAATTGTTCCTGCTCTAATTGAATACATTTTCAGTTTCCTCTGTAATATGCCCCTGAGATACTGCCAGGCTAACATTGGTTTATTGTTCTAATGGGTGGCATTAAAAATGCACAGAAAAGGTTTCCAATGTTATTATTAATTTAAATTCATGCACCAATCAGGCATAACATCGTGACCACCTTCCTAATATTGTGTAGATCTCTCCTTCTGTGTTCCAGTGACTCATCAGAGAATGGACACGGGCCTTCTGACCGTGTCCTGTGGTGTCTGGGAACAGGATGTTGTTAGTGGGGGCCCTTGGGTCCTGTGGGTTGAGGAGAGGGGCCTCTGTGGATCATCCCACAGATACTTGATCAGTTTGGTATCGAGTGAATTTGGAGGCCAGGTCAACACCTTGTGCTGTTCTTCATGGTTTTTTAGTTGTTCCTAAACTGTTTTTGTGTGTGTGCCTGTGTCATGCTGCATCCTGCTATGGATGGCTGCTGCCATCAAGGAGTGTCATTACTATGGGGTGGGGGTGTCTGGTCTGGTCTAGGTGGGTGGTACATGTCTAAGTAACATCCACATGAATGCCACATCCCAAAGTTTCCCAGCAGAACATTGTATTGTCACAAGATGGTCAATGCTATTTACTTCTCCTGTCAGTGGTCATAATGTTGTGCCTGATTGGTGTATGTAATGTTTCTGACCAGTGAAAACCAGCATCCCCTTGGTTAACCATAATCTTATTAACTCTCTGTAGAATTCTTTTTTTTTTTTTTTGGATTGGCTGCGGGCGTTAACATGCATTTTTTTCTATTCCCATTGTTTCTGTTCGATACCTTTCACAGTCTCTTCTTCTGCTGTTGTTTGCCGTGCATTGTTTTTTTGTGTCCGGGAACATCCCAGTCACTGCCATATTTGTGGCTAGCCAGATGATTGTGGCGAAGTAAAGGTTTATAAAGGCTTGGCGATTGATATGAACAAAAGATTACTACCCATACAGCTCCTAGGACACTAGGACACAAATGGAGAGACCAGACTATGACAGATTCTTTGCCCTCAAATGGGATTAAATCTGAACTCAGTTAGTAAAATTTTAAATTAAAAATAAATATTCCACTGTTTTACCCGCATATGCTGCACGCTAGTAAATCTTAGTGGAGTTCAAAAAAAGAAAACTATCCAAAGGGATTTTTTTTTCTACACTGTCTTGAAGATTTACATGAAAAGTGCGTGTTTTTTAATGTTCTCCAAGCTGTTCTGATAACGAGCGACAAAGCGTCTTGAGAGAAGCGTTGAGTGTGCCTCGTAGTATGAATTGCCGCCGCTGGATTTATGTGCGTAGCCTTTTATGAGTTGAATAATCACTTCCAAGCTAAATTATCTGTGAATTCCAATTGTTTTTGGCTCGAATGCCTCTGTCAGCACCGCTTATTAATCAGTCTCTATGCGTTTGCAACCCCATAATCTATCCACTTAATGTCTGTGTTACGCCGCGAGGATCAGACAGTCACTGGGAGCCCTCTCTGGAGTGTACTTATGTAAGGCAGCTGAGTGATAGGTGCAGGATCTGGTAGAGTTATCTGTGGCAAGTGTTAAAGATGATTGCAGACTGCAGGATGGAAGAGCTAAACATATTACACGGATTTCTTTGGATTTGAGGGACAGGATATAAGAATCCCAGGTTGGACATAATTGTAAGTGGATGTGTTCCCCTGCTCTTCTAGAGAAGAGAACAGGATAAAATGGAATAGGAAATAGACGGGAGAGTGGATGAAGGGAACATAGCCTTTTAAGAGGAGAGAGGCCTTTAGAAAACATCTGCGGAAGGAAACCAGTGGGAATCCCTAACAAGACCTTAGAGACGTTGGGATGAGTTAGCAGGGTCACATGAAGTGCAATAAGAGAAAAGGAAAGGAAGGAGCTGGGTGGATGCTGAGAGCCCTGTTGGAGGCTAACTAGCGCCGGTAACAACACAGTGCAGAGGAGGATTAGAGCTAGGCTAGTCTCCCAGTCCTCAGTGATCTGCTGCCTTGCTGCCCTCCTTCTCCCTTCTCCCCTCCATCACAATCCCTCCGCTCCCTCATCAAAGCTCCTTGTAAGACTGCATGTGTGTGTATTTGTCCGTGTTTAGCATTTTGTGCTAAGAATTGATTCGTCCGTTCTCTTGCTAATGACCTGCTAAGCCCAAGAACCACCCAGAGAGCAGAACCCAGGTTGACTGACAGCTGTGGGAACGGTCCCAGATGGTTCCCGTTGCAGGAAAGTGCTTCCCAGGCTGACTGTAATGCATTCAGATAGCCGCACACACCGCCATGGTTTTAAAATTCACTTTCACCGAACCGTCCTCTCACTCCATCCTTCTCAGACATGTTATTCTGAAATGTTCGATATTCCTCAACTGAGTGATTTTGCTTCTGTCTATCCAGTAATTCCACCCTGGGCCAATGGGGCCATGAAGCTATGGGGGAGGTGCATGTACGCTCAGTATCCAGCAGAGAGTGGACAGCTTTAGTGGTGTTGTTTGAGATGTAATCCTCTTCCCGTGGTTGTATCTCGTCTGTACGTCTGCTGCAGTCGCGCCCCACGCCGCGTGCTTATCCGCATCTCAGCTTCGTAAATAAAACCCACGCTGAACAGATAAAACGCCTGTGTGCACACACTCGCACAACGCATAGACACACATGTTGATTTAACTCTTTCGCTCTCTTTTTATCTTCGTAGGCTGTGAATGTTTTCGTACAATATAAACAAGGATGTAGTTGGGGTTAAAAGTTTAGTTTAACCATTGTTGTATTTGTGAAGTAGTCGTTTCCTTAGGACATATGATTCAGAAGCATGATTTTACATTTATTTGATAATTTTTGCAAACTTATTGATGTGAGTATGCAAAGATGTTATTAATATTAATGATGACAGGAAAGACCATAATAAAGTTAGTGTTGTATAGATTTTTTTGTGTTCACCTAACTCAATTAACTTTTTTGCCAGTTTAAAACTTTCCACTAAAACAAAAGCAGTAAAACTAAAGTTTTAAATTCCTTTTGTATCACTCGTGGTAGGTCACGGAGTATAGATTTTTTTTAAAAAGTCTTTGAAGTAGCGTTGAAGAAACTTTTCAGCACAGAAAAATAAGGCATTAAAACTGCTCCCAAACCTTCCTGTGAACTTTTGCATAGAGCAATCGATAACTACTACATCTAAGCAGTTTGTGTGGCCATGAATAGTTGGAAGCGCTCTCGGCTAAGCCAGCATCTCACTGGCAGTCAAAGTAAGGAAAGTTGTTCTGAGCAATTTGTTCATTAACAATGCCAGCACTCAGTGTGCTTTCATACATGCTGGAGGACTTTCTTCTGGAGAACATCCCACATAAATCTTTCTCTGAACTACGTACAGATTCTACTTTGCTAAACAAGCAGTTCCGCACGTAAAACCGAAGTCTTTCATATTATCCGTCCGCAATATAACAATAGAACTGTTTTGATTCTGACTTCCTCCCTTAGATGTGAATCTTAATCTTAAACTAAGGTTTGGACCTCACTGTTCTATAAAATGTAGATAGAGTTCCCCTGAAATAATTCACGCCCTCATAATTACACAATCATCTTATCTTTTATTTGTAACTGATAAATGTAGCAACATGATGCTAAACGTATCATTTAATAATAATATAATACATAATCAGAGTTTTAGGTTGAGATTACATTGATTTTCTGTTTGTAAAGAAAAAAAAAGTTAAAACAATTTTATATATATATATAGAGCTTGTATTTGATAGAGTAGTGTGTTTTCTGCTGGTGCAGCTCTCACTTTGTCTTCTCACTCTTCTCAGTTACTTATTCTCCCCTTACAGTTAATGCGGCACCACTCACTTAGTAGGTCCCTTTTGCTATTATTTAGAGGCAGCATATGTTTCAGTATATATACATTACTGCAGCATGAAATAAGATGTGGGCTAGTGCACAGATTATATCCTCTGCAGTGTGATGTAACAGCCCTTATGCTCTAGCTGATAATGCTTTCACAAAAGACATAAGACTCCGTTTCTCTGCACATGCTAAGTTAACGGTTTCCCGTGATGAGGAAGGAAGATGAATTTTGAATTTTATGTCAGATTGTGGGCCTCCGTGCGAATGAGAGGTAATGAATCACCTCTGCTGGAGTCCAGAAGTCTTTAGTCTGACTTGTGCAGATAGTTGCCAGTGGTCCTCAGGGGTCAGTACAGTTCATCTGTTCTCCAGCTGATTGACCCTGACTCTAAGGAATAACCATCGGAAACAAGAGCCAAGGTCTTTGACAAGGATTTAATTAAGACATGTTACACTTGTCTTCATTCCAGTCACTTCTCAAGAGAAAGTCAGTTTTCTAGTTAGTCTGATAAAGGGTTTTATAGGCTGATACACAGTATACACAATCCAATAAATCAGCTATTAAAGTGCTACTTTCTATATTTTCAGTACCAGTCAGTTGAACACACCTTCTCATTTAACAGGTCAGTTGTAGATTAATACTGACAAAATCAGAACTATGAAGGAACACATCTGGAATTGTGTAGTAAACCAAAAATTGTTCAACATCCCAGAATATGTTTTATGTTTTAGATTCTTCAAAGTAGTCACCTTTTGCTTAGATGACAGTCTTGACATTCTCTCAGTCAACTTCATGAGGTTGTCACCTGGATTGGTTTTCAGTCAGTAGACGAGCCATGTCAGGAGTGAATTTGTGAATTTCTTGCCTTTTTAATATTGACACCATACAGTGAATAGCCCTGTTGAACCCTATAGCCCTGTTGCATAAGTAAAGAGAAATGACAGTCCATCAATACTTGAAGACAAGAACTTTGAATGTATCCTGAAGAGCAGTCAGAAAAATCAAATGTTGTGATGATAATGGCTCTCATGAGGACCTGAAGACCAATGCTAACATGTGCTTGAAGTTCAATAGTTCAAAAATAGTTACTAGATTCAGAAACCACAAATTAACAACACCTCAGATTAGAAGTGTTCAAGTTGCAGACACATCTCAGCATCAGTTGCTGTTGCCAACACAGGTCCTAAATCTGTTAAAGGAAATTCTTTAGTGAATGATACCATTTCAAGCTACAGTTTCCCTCTTGGTAGGCAGAGTTTGAGGGACATTCATCTTTTTTGGTGCTGTCCTGACTGGACAAGGACACTCCTCCTTCCCACATTACCGCATTGGTTATGTACCTACTCCAAAACAGAGGCAAGTTAGCAAATCACGGTATCATATATTTTTTTATTTATTTGATAGGGACAGTGCACATTAATGAACATCTATTCAGACAAAAGTAGACATAAATATGACGGATTATAGCAACAATACTAATTTACATCCGCAGTCTCTAGGCAGGTAATACAAGACATAGGACAGGACAGTAGATCACAATTAGAGCACATCACATGACAGTACATTACTAAGAAGATAAAAGTCAATTGTTACAAGTTTGTTACAGGTTTGCTTTCAACCACTGCTTGAGGTGAGTTTTGAAGGTTTGTAATGTGGGACACTCCCGTATGGAGAGTGGAAGACTGTTCTAGATCTTTTTGGCCTTTACAGAAAGAGCATTTCATTCCCAAATTTAGAAAAGAAGTGGGCTAGTTATCTTCCTTTGCATGGGTTCAGATTGTGTAGTGGCAAAGGACCAGACTGTTAAGCTTTGTGTATACCTCTTATGTACACAGTGAACCTTATGCACATATAAACTGGTGGGTCGCCATCATTCTGTAATGTGTCGCTAAAACGCTAGTCAGAAACTTGTCAGCTGTGTTGAGTTTCTCTTCATGTTAGGATCTCTGACAATATTAGCTCTTGCGGCTTGCTTAGATTTCTAGAGACGGTGTAGCTATGGGCGTAGAATGTCTGTGAAGGTTCTCAGTCATCCAGGTCATGGTAATCCAAAAAAGGTTTCAAAAAAGGCAACTGGACTTGTAGATTTTTGGAATTGAAGAAGCTACTCGGATGAGTGGTGAAACGTCTTCTCCAAAGTCCAGTTGCCTTTTTTGAAACCTTTTTTTGGATTATGGGCGTAGAATCAACACAGCAGCATAAATCTAGGTTAACCCTCAAACACTTGTTCTTTACCTCGTGAATGGATTGGATGTTGCATCAAACAAGTTACCACTGCCAGCAGTGTCGATTGAAACAATGCAGAGTGAGTTTAGCCTTCCTTGGATCCGTTATACACGTATTGACTTTTTATAGATCTCTATAGTTGTAACGATTTTCTGACGAGGGAGCAGTTGTTGGTCTTTTCTCAACAAGCTGTTGCACTGGGAGCTAAACAGACTGAGAAGCCAACAAGACATATTTACAGAAATGGTAACTGCTAAATAAGTAGGGATTGGTCATCTTTTGGCTTGGTTGCCTGAGTGATGAGGTCCTGGAATATAAATGTCATTGTGGAAGTGTGTCAAGTATTCCAACAATCTGGGATGTTTCAAGAGATCAGGTTTCGTCCTTGTCAGGCTCCTGTGTCAGATTTAATCTCCATCGCATTTTTAACTCGACATCACTTTTATGTCACTTTCACAAATGCGATTTCTCTTTCATCCTAAATGCAACATAAGCTGATGAAGTGCGTCGTAGGTGTCTCGGCCTGATTGAAGGGAGAGGCTGTTAATTCTGTTCAGACACCGAGGCGTCCTCACATCTCGCTGCAGACACTGTTGATTTAGTGAAGAGTGGCTTGTAGAGACTGTCAGCAGCTGAAAAGTGATGGCCGGCGTGACAAAGGACAGAGCGGACCGTCGGAACAGCCTCCATTGGTCATTCTGACACTAGATCCAAACAAGTCACACACGCGAGCGTGCGTGTGAATTTTGTAATTCTTTTTCAGGTCTGAGTGGAATAGTTTTATTAATTTGCGTAAAAGCTGATTTCTTAAGATTTAAAATTTGAACTTAATTGACGTTTTTTTATGGTTGACACCAAGAGCAGCTTGGGTTCGTTTTTTGTTTGTTTTGTTTTTTAACTTTATTTTAACATGTTATCTTATACTACGTTTGCAGTAACACACACACACACACACACACACAGACTTTTGTGGGCGTGGAAAGTTCAGGTTGGCTTTCATGCTTCAGTTGAATAAAATATATAAATATATACTATTTTGCAAATAGTATAAAAATAACTTGTCCCCGATTCTTTGTCTGCGTCCTGTCAGTCACAGAATAAGACATTCATTGTAGATGTCAGTGCAGCAAAAACCACAGCTGCACTGAAAGCAATTTGAAACTGCGTACAAATACAAACAAGAATTTGGAAGCTGAGGTGTTAAACGGGACTAAGATCTGATGACTGCGACGCAAGCACATAGCAACGGCCGTTCAGTGAGCCCTTGTATGGAAGCCTCCTTTCCTCATTTATGTGTCACCTGCCTGTATATTTAGAAGTAGCTTCTACTGTTTCACATCACAATGCTCTGGAGGCTGCTTGCCGCAGCAAGAAAAAAAAAATACTTATTATGATGCACAAATGCCAAATGTATTAAATCCTGCAAATAGCCTGTCTCTGCTCGTTAAACTTGTTGGCGTTCCAAAATCAGTCTGTCTGTGCTATAAATCTCTTATTCTTTAAGTTCTTTTGACCTTTTCCTGCCTTTGAAATGTCCAGTTGTCTTTCTGACACTCTCAGCTCCTTTCTCACCGGCCATCCTTTCTCAGCTCTTGTAGAAATGCAGATGGGTGAATGAATTTCATGTTGAAATTGTGTCAGCACATGACTGCCAACAAGTTCGCCACACGTGTCTCTCCCCTAATTTTATGTCCCAGTGTGTCTGTGTCTGTCCTGGGGCAGCGGTCCAGATGCCAGATTGTTACTGAGCAGGTCCCTTTATGTGTGTGTGTGGGTGTGTGTGTGTGTGTGTGAAGTGTGGGACCGAACAACAGTGAAAGGGATGTAAATCTCATGCTTGGCTGCACACCCTGCGTTCATGGGCAGCGCCATCACTCTTCCTCAGGTATGACAGTAGCTCTTAAAAGTGTTTTTTTTTGCGTTTCTCCACCTCGCTGACAAAACCCGGCCCGTGAGTCGCGGCCGCGCTGGCTCAGTTTTTACGAATGCTCTCCTGAAGCTGCGTTTGTTGGTGAGTTACTGTCAGCGCAGGTACTGCGTGTTCTCCTCAAGTGTCTGAGCTCGGCCGGTTTGGCAGAGTGAGAGAGGGAGAGTGGGAGGGAGCTGTCAGTGTAGGGACATTTAGCGGGTGGGAGTCGTGTGTGTGTGTGTGTTGTGTTTGTGTGTGTTTGTTTCAGGGTTGCCCAATATAAGGGGATTAACCCTGTGGGAGTTTGACTGTGCTCTCATGTGTAGCCAACTGTGCTGTCTGCTGGAGCTTCACTCACAGACCTGCACATTCTGCAGGAAGCTGAACACGAGACCACACACACGCTCTGCGTTCGGTTTGTCACATTCACAGGCCTCATGTATGCATTCACACGTGTTCCTGTTTCTCCATCATTTGCTCAGACACACACATACAAAACAAAAGAATCACACACTGGTCCTGTCCATTCCCCAGGGGTGTTTGAAGACGGTGTTGTTTTGACACAGACAGACTACCATGTGACCTGAGAGATGAGGGCGCGTGGCGAGATGTGGTGTGGACCCAGAGAGGGACTGCGTCTAGCTGACAGGCGAAAAGAAGAGTCCAGACGGAGAGTTAAAGGTTCGGCTTGGCGGGGGAAATCCTCCTCCAGTCTCCATAGCAACCGGTCATACCACTATGACCGCATTCCATCACACTCCTCGCCGGTCCTCCTCCGTTCCTCTTGATCGTCTCGCTGTCTGAAATGTTATGGCGCTCTGTGGGAAAGCGCAGTTTCCCGTGTTTCTCCAACTACGTTATGTATGCTCTCAGCTGTATCTAACAGGTGTGCCAGCATCACTGTTGAGAACCAGATTAGATGAGATAGAGCAGCTTCATTGCATCACCCCCTAAGGAGGATATTTTTTCACCGTGCACCACATTCAGTAATAGAAACAGAAATGCCTCGCCACTGCAGACAGAGTCTCCATTAGCAGACGTTGGCAAGTGTACCCCATTGATAGTTTCTTAGCATTAGACGTGCAGATGGCTACCGGCACAAATGAGCATCTAAATGGCTGAGTGGAGCACTTGGGGCGCATTGAGATGTCCACCGAATGAGAACGTGAGGCTCACTGAGACCGAACGAAGGAGATTTAAACAGTTTTGCATGGTGGTCTGGGCGAATGCTGGCTGGCAGGAGTGTCTCTTCTAATGGACATCTAGGTCTAATGACCGGGTAAAGATTCAGGTTGAAGGCAGAATTAGTGGTACTTGAAACTCCCTAGTTTGTTTAAGCCACGACCAAAAATAGCTTAATATGAACTGGCTGGATGCAGTGAGGTTACAGTTTTGGGGTAAGCTAACAAGTCTAACCTACATATGGGATGCGTATCATTTTAAATATTTCAATACTGACACTGATGATGATGATGATCAGAATGTGAGTCTGGTAACACGGCTTTTTGATTTCATTATGGGGCGTGTTTTAGCCAACAGAGAGAAAACAAAAATACTTCTGCACTCAGTCAGACTCAAATTCAACTCCACAACTCAGACGACAAGCATGTCTCCACTGCTGTAACTCTTGTATCCTGAAGAGAACCAGATAAAGCCCTCCCAAATGATTCAATTGGCCCTTCAGATGAATTCTAAACAGAGCGACTCCAGATTGAAATGCACAGACAGAAATGTTGTCTGTGCGTTTCAAAATGTCTCCTCCAGAGGAACATTTTGAAGATGATCAGCAGGTATAATGTTTACCGTGCTCACCACGACATTCATTTGCTAATTGGCACCTAAAGGGGAGCTACTGTTTTTTCAAGCTGGACCTTATTTCTGGCACAAAATATGGTTGTTTACTCACCCATATAACTTTTGTGTAATTTGTATTTCTTAGGGAGATATTTAGATCTGCGTATATCCATACACCTTACTATGTTGGAATGTAATTTTTTAAACAAAATAATTCTGGTTTGGAGCGTGTAACTCTTCAGTCATTCATACTTCAGTACCCTTTTATACATAAACCTTACCCGACATACATCACCAGACCTCTCTCCTCCTGTGGTCTTCCTGCCACCTCTCCCTTCTCCCCCATCTTAACATCTTTGTCTGCGCTTGTCGGTTATGTTGTCATTTCTCGCTCGAAAGTGGTGCCGGGCAGGGAGGAAATGCGTTTGACAGGAATCCGCCTTAGGGACGGACAGGGCAGCCCTCTTTACCTTCGCTCTACTGCCTGTCCAAACTGCACACACATCGCACAGACACACACAAGACAAGCAACCTCTTTTTATGTTCTGCTTTGTGGTCCTTGGGTCATGTCCACGCGCAATAATAATTTTTGATATTTAATCGATTTGTTTGGGAGTGACAAGGCTGATCTATTTCTGAGCTGCTTCATTTAAAGGCAACACGTGTGAACCACATTCACACACACCGTTCTCTTTACTACAGGCATGAGACCACGGCAGCCACCGACTCATGAGCAAATGTGTTTGTTTTTGTGAGGTTACTTTGGGTGACTGTATTCCAGTTATGTGTGAATGATGCAGCTTCAACAGAAAATAGACACTCATCATGATCAAACTAGACTCTGCCCCTTGCTGAGATGAAATAAAATGTTCAAAAGCTGTGATCACACTGAACATCTTTTACAGTGACACTAACTTTCATCTTTAGTGACTGGATTGCTGCCGCACAGTAACATAAAACTGACAGCCCAGTCTCTTACACTGGTACCTGAGCAGCCTGTTATCTAACAGAGGAAGGGTTTTTGTCTCTGTCACCAATATGTTTAAATCACAATCCCTGACACATAGCCAGTGCATATGATGCTAAACCTCTTTATTTTCCACTTACTTAAAAGCATACACCTTTCCAACAGCAAGTAAAGCATTGTAGCTATCTGTCTGTTACTTATTACCAACGCATGCTTAGATTATGCTTTAATATTCAGGTAATTATATTCAAATTATTTATATATATATATATATATATATATATATATATATATATATATATATATATATATATAATTATATTCTGTTTTCCACAAAGACCAATCTTCAACTGTGTTGTTTTTTCTTGGACTGCAACAAATCTATATTATATTTTTTCAGTTAATCTGTGTCGATGGAGTCTTTAGACTAACAAATATTTAAACATATATACCATTAAACTTTTCAGCCATTTTCTTTCTAAGGTTTTCTTATAAACGTTTCATAACATGAAATCTACAGATAACAAGAATCAATTTCAGATTAATTTTTATGTAATATTCGTCACAAAAGTTGTACTGCTGGACGGCTCTGATTTGTAGAAGACGTGGATAAGGTGTCTATTCTATTAGGTCTTCAATGAATGTCAAATATTACTGTTGGAAAACAATATATTCCCAACTGTATAGAGACAAGCGAGTAAAAGATACATAGAAAAACAACACCATGTTAACCAGTTACTGCTGTTCTTGGTTGCTCGTGCAGGTCCTGATGCTGACTGATGGAAACGCAGAGAATTTTCTGTGCCAGCGTGTGCCCGTCCTCGCCTCCATGTCCCAGCTGGGCGGTGTGGCCACAGCCTACGTCTGTCAGGACTTCACATGTTCTCTGCCCGTCACCGACCCCCAGGAACTACGTCGACTACTCCTGGACAGGACCTTGGACATGCAACCAGAATGACTGGGGGACTGACTGACTGAGTTTTAACAGACTGACAGTTGTAATCTCCAAAAAAACAGCAAACATCAGACCTCCAGCCTAGCTTCTTTTGTCTGTTTTTTTCTAGTAAGTCTGACTTTGCTACAAGTCAATGATACCCTACAATGAGGTTGTCCTCCCCAGCTCATTCCAGGTCTGTAGTCTTTATTAGCAAGGCCAGCTAAGTATTTCCTCAGATATCACCTCCAGTTATACTTTAGTAGACTGTCAGGAACAGAACTTTGTAGAAGCCATATTGAAATTCAGGTATATAAATGTCCTTCTAAGGAAATTCACACAGCAGTCACCTGAAAGGTTGTAGCACTTGAACAAAAAGTCCTGGTGTGACTGTTAGGCTAGAAATAAGCTTCGGACTCTAAACAGACCATAACCGAAGACCCCTTTGATGAACTGTTTTTAGTAAGGTCAAAGAGAACAAGCCTCTTTAACGTCCTCCGCCTCCCACCAGCTCTCACTCCTCTGTCTGGCCGCTATCTCGGTTTATCGCGAAAGGATTCTTCTCCGGTGCAGGAGATACTCTTGTGAGTTTCGTCTTGAGATTTAGACATCAAGCATGTATGCGCACAACCGTGAATAAAGCAGTTATTTTATTATCGGTGTCCTTCTCTTTTTGCAGTGGATGCTCCATTTGGATTTCATTATGTGGATTGTTTCAACTGCTTTTTGATAAAAGTACCTGTGCACGCATGCGGTTAGTCTTACAATCATTCAGAACAACGAATTATGTGATTATGCTTCTTGACAATTGCCTTAATTGCTGTCAGTGTCTTTTACAACAGGCGTCTGTTGTCTTTAACAATGTCTTATTAAGTGGGACAATTCACCGTGGTTGAATAGATTTAAAACTATTTTTCTTATTTTACTTTTAGACAGACTAGAATAAGTGACAAGATTTTTCTGACATGTTCTACCTCGATGTGCCAGTCAGTCCAAGATGGGAAAACTCCTTCAGGAAGGTATTGAATGTGTCCCAGCAGTCAGTCTTTCTCTTCCTCTGTACTATAAATACTGGCACGGAGTGAAACCCACTGTTGTGTATTTTCCTCGACTTCTTCCCTTCAGGCTGTAGGAAGTGCAATGCAAGTGTGGTGTGACTGTGTTCTGCCAAGAATGGGAAGTGTGTGGATAAGGGACAGAAAGATGAACTGCTGATGTTGAAGCAAGGGACTTTGTCTCAGAGGGTCCTGCTCTGGGCTTTGGTAGCGAGACAGGCGAGGAGATGGGAGAAGAGACGTGAGGATTCCATCGTGACTCGACGGCAGCCTCGTATCCTGCACCTCACCTGAATGGTGAAACGACTGGCCGTGTCATCAAGCAGCGTACTAGACCATCTGCGCTTGTTTACTTTCGCTCCTCTTTCTGTTTCTTCTCCTCTTTCTCCTCCTCTCCTCCCTTTCAGATCTGGCGAGGGCCTTGTCGCCTGAAGAACGAGAGGAGTCATTTTGGCAGGCGGCTGTTTCTGTGGAAGAGCAAGGAACTGCCAAGAGAGGAAAAGAAGAAAAGAGGGCGAGGAGGAATATGAGGCAGAGGGATAGGCAGTGATAGGAGAGGAGAGGTAGAACTATCACTCTGTTTCATTTTAGCTCTGGAGGGTCCCAACATCACTTTTTTTTTCAGATTGGGAACAGTCACGCTTTTTTGTCACTTGGGGTTCCTTTTCATGTATTTCCATCAAATCCCTTTACAGCCTTATCTCCCCTCCCCTCCTTTGGTGTGTAAACCGTATCATCCTGTACCAGGTTGGGACCCCTCTATCTTTGGTTGCACACACTCTGGTGTGTCTCCCTCTGCACGCCTCTGCGGCACCATAGCCCTGTAAGCATGTTGGAACCGCTGTCCCTTAATTTATTCACTCATTTCTCTACACACATACATACACATCATTTGTTATCTCCTTCCCTCTTTGAATTCCATCACTCCACTCATTATTGTTCTCCACTAATTGTTTAGATGAGCTGCGCAAGCTAAATTTTAATTAGCGCTGAGATTAGCAGTTGACCCCAGCTAACCTGTCGGCCTCGCTAATTACAAGGCTGGAATCTACAAGCCTCAGATCTGAAAAGATATTAATGATGTCGTTATTTGCATGGCAGGTTTTTATAGTTAACTTAGTGCTTACATTGTGCCTGAGCACAAGGTAATAAAAGATATATAGTAAAAATTATAACCTGAGAAATGGTTACTGGTAAGTATGTGATTTGTACATGTTACAGAGTCAAAGATCAGCTTGTTGTCGGTTCATTAAATGTTTTATTTGTGATTAAGAGAACTTTTCTTGAAAGCAATGGGCAGACAATAAAGACAATTTAGCAGCAGACCCCGCAACTCTTCATAGGAACGAGTGGTTACAGAAGATGAATGAATGAGTTGTAATAATCAAGACTATGTAATGAAGATGTGAATAAGACTGAGTCGATGGTGAGTATGAAGCATAGGCTGTATAAAGATGGACGGCGGTACAGCTCCTCAAAAGTGAAGCCAAAACAAGTAAAGCTCCCCCTGGTGACTGGCTGGTCATAAGCTCCGCCTCCTCCATGTTAGTGGATGGGATTTGGGCCAACTTAAAACATGAAAGTTTACGTTAAATGCATTATTTTCAAGGATGGTCATTTTAGGTAGTTAGTACAGTATAATATTGATGCATATTTAAGTGCACATTTTTCTGAGAAGTTTCGTTTTAATCATGTGACGCTATAGAAACAGGATGTGACATCACGCATTGTCCATATTTATATACAGAGTATGGTATGAAGAGGTTCTTAGGCAGCATTTATGGCGGCACACCGAAGTAGGATCTCTCACCCTATGCCATAATGTAGCCCCGGAAATGTCACTTTTGTTTTGTTGTTCACATCTGCACAAGCACAGAAAATTCACCCTTGCTTAGCTTCCTACACCCAGCCTGCTTGAACGTCTTCTCAATGTTCTGTTCAGCAGTGATTTCTGTGTAACAGTTGATCCACATTTATTAACTTTAATCCCAACAAAAGTTCCATTCACCACAGTTTGAAGTATACAAAGAAGCTAAACACAGCTGACTCTCCGCTGAGAAGTGTCAAACCACAGTGGAGATATTCAAACTACTGATATGACAATGACGTACTGCGTGTTTCCATTTTGAATGACATTAGGTTTGTATGTGTTATGTAATTTCAAAAGTTTAAAACAAATTAATATGTAGACTTAAAATTGAGTGTAGCTCAATCTACAATTGCAGGGCTGTGCATTTGTGTATCATTCAGTATTTACTGCATGATCTTTTTTTGTGGTTTTTGGATGGACATTGTTGAAACATGCCACTGTGTGTGTGTATGAGCATGTGTGGGTGCACGCAGCAGTCTGTGTCTTTGATGAAAGCAAGTTTCTGTAAAGCAAGGCTGACTTTGTGTGTGTGTGTGTGTGTGTGTGCGCGCTGTTGTCTCTGCTATCGGATAAGGCTGCTGTGTTTCAGTCTGTGTCATAATGAGGCCACAGGGGGCTGACAAGAGCGACACTCTAACTTGGAGAGAAGGAACATTCACAAACAGGGCGCTGGTGGTGGTGTGCGGGGTGAAGACATGGATGCTTTTATTCTGTCTTTCTGTCGGCACGCTCAAAAACTGGATGCGTCTTAAGAACATTTTACCGTTTGAACTGTTCAAGCAGCTTCAATTTGGAAAAGTTTTCAGATTTGAAGATTCTCTTTTAGGAAAAAACTTTTCTGTTACTTGAAAAAACTTGAATTTGCAAAAGGGCACCGTGTGTGTGTGTGTATTTATGTGAAGAGAGTTGTATCTGCAGTCATCACACTGTGTGGTGTGTGTGTGTGTGGTAGTGTGTGAGTCAGAATAGGTATCCCACCCCTGGCGCCTGTCTGATAAGCCCAAGAAACTCCTGGAGAAAATCCATACCTCTGCTCATCAACCCAGGTTGGTACCTTGTGTTTCAACACGGATGACACGCAATGCAAACACACACACACACACACACACACGTTTCTATCTTTGAAAGGCCTTTCCCTTGACATGATGCATTCCCTATCTAACTCCTTACCCTAACCTTAACGATCTCAGCTCAGTGACTCGTCATACCCCTCACCTTAACCCTTACATGATTGTAACCTTTACTCTAAAACACAGTTTTAACAAGTTTAAACAGGGAAAAGAAAATTGTGCGACCAAAAAAAAAATGTCCCCACAAAGACAACATGGCCCCATAATGTTAGTATTATGCAAGAGCCCCCACACTGTAATAAAAACAAGAACAAAGACGCGCACAAAATAGTTAAAAGGCATAGAGGAGTCCTGGGATCTGAATCTCCTGTTATACTATAGTTCCTCAATTTAAGTGCTGCTGTTGATGTAGTGTGGCTTCCAGTGGTTCAGATGCTTTGAACACTTAGTTGTAATAACACTGCATCTGGGTAAGAAGCTGGTTGCTTGTTCATTACGCAGTTGTCGTTTGAGCTCTCGGCCATGCTGTTCTTGGTTATTAGGTATTTTCCAATTTGTTTTGAGGATTTTGTTAAAGCTGTCCTGCACACCTCTGTCCAAGTTAGGAATAAAACTTTCATAACTACACGATGACGACATCTGACGGAACCAGCCCCTCTGAACTTCACAGCAGTCAAATTATTTGTGGGCAACAAAGAGCAATTTGAGCAAAGGCATCAACAGTAGCCATTTCCTTTCAGCGGCTCAGTTTCTGAACAGACCCCACCAGCCATACCCTCTTGTAAAACTTATGCAGCTACAACTTCAAGCTGTCTCCGCTATTTATTGCTTCCTGCTCTCTCCAAAAACAAATAACCTGGATGTTTATCCAAGCTGGCTAACACGCTGTAACATGTTCCTTGTCCACAACATTTTGTGCAATTATATTAAAAAAAACAACAACATTTAAATGTAGTAAGGTTATACTAACTGTAGCCTACGTAGACGACATGACTAGCCTAAAGTAAAGTGTTAGGGTTAATGTGCACACTGTTTCTGTTGAAATTCAGTGGACTGGCGAAGATTCCTTCACCTCTCCACCTCCACCATGACTGTCAGCTGGCCTGACAGCGTCTGACTTGAGGAACTCTGCAGCCCATGACGGCTGATAAGGTCTGAGCCATGATCTGCCTACCTGACGTATGGTCCGACGTGCACATAGGATGACGGTTGAAATCTTGCAAGACAGGGCCGGTAAAAACGTGACAAATGTTTCAATCCAGCAGCCTAGGGTTGTGATGTGGTGTAGATTTATAGCTTTTCTTCCATCCTTCTAGTCCTCCCTCCGATTTTGAAGAACCATGATGATGATGATGAATGTGAACGGACAGCTCATTTTTTCACCTCCATCTCCACAGCTTTCCACAACAATGACCTAATCGATCATTCCCTGATCACTGTGGGCGTCCTGACAAACCACGTTTCATACAATTCTTAACAAGCAGTAACAGCAAAAAGAAAAAAAGAAATAACTGTTACAGTGGCATTTGGATGATACCCTATGAAACGATTCCTCAGTCAGATCAGACGTAGCTTAGTATGCTTGCTTGTATTGCAATATATGCTAATAAACATCCCTGCTACTGGTACCTTGCATATTATTGCCAAACCTGCACTAACCTTTGGAGGCATGAACCACAAGAAGATGGATGTTATGTTGCAGAAGTCACAAGTCACCATACTGCCTATGTATGGTTCGTCCTTCCTTGGACCACTGCTTGCCTTTTGTATGTTTGCCATCCTGGATATGAGCCCCCTACACCTGACACTGATGTTGGCAATCTCAATTCTTATCATCTAGCACAACCAGCAGGTAAGGTTTTCCACATACTCAATGGGAAGTCATCCATGGCATGGCTTGCCACACAGATTGATCATGTTCCCCACAGGAGAAATCCTGCCGACTCCCTAAATTGTAACCATGGCCATTTGTGGTTTTGTGTGAAATTACTCAACCGCCTTTGGACGGTTAAATTAGGCACTGTACTTTTTTTCATCTTGTCTAATGCATCCATCAGGTCAGAATTAAGAAGTTAAGAAGTTTTCACAAGCCCACTGCCTACTTTGCATGCTAACTTACTAAACTAATACACCCGGTGCTACATCATAGTTACTGTGTGGATGATAGCCGTTAGCTTAGCACCACGGCCTCTCAGAGCTGCCACCATGATACATTTTTGTACTTGTTCCTTCTCCAGTAAGTTATATTGTACCTTTTTATAATGTAGTTGAAAGTAGTCTATCCAATTCCACACCTGCAGGCGTACTGTATTACAGTGGCAGGTCTTTTTGTCTAGTTTTTGGAAATGCCATGCAGTCCGGCTCAGTATAAATCTTGCTTTCATTTTATTTTCTGAAGATTTACTTCCTCTTGTGGAAAGCACAAGATCATTTAGCTAGAGGAAAAAAGATTTTTCTGCCACACAACAAGATCATACACACCAATATGTATGTTATATTGATGACTATTGAAATTCTTTAAAGAATTTTAAAATATCTGTGGAATGAGTATGCTCCAGAATATGTGTGTGCATCTCTCTTCACTCCTTAACTTATATTGAATCTGACGGTTCATGCATTGCTGGTTGATAGGAGCTCGCTTCACTTTTCCTTTCTCAGCTCCGTGTGCAAGTGACACCGGGGAAAGAAGTAATAATGTGTACGTGGGCTGATGGAGAGGACGATGAGCTGGAGTGAGGATGAAGTGGTTCAAATGAAGGAAGAGTCAACAGGTCAGTTATTTAAAAATGAGGCAGGCAGGCGGACGGAGATATGAGGCAGGTCTGCCACAGAAGACGCCGTACACTTTTTTTATTACTGTTGGTCCTGTTATTATGGGTTTTAGTGTTGTGTAGAATACTGGCATCTTCCTTTTGAGGTGGGAGATCCAGTAGCTTGTTTTACTGCTCCCGTTCAGTCACTTTGTGTGAATGTTATCACTGCCCCCCTGTTGTCGGGCTGCCTTTTTCCAGCTGCTACACTGCACCATAAAGCTGCCCAGTGGAAATAAACTACTGCTCCGGCGGAGATATTATTAAACAATGTGAGATTCCTTTTCCCTCATGAGAGTGAGGAAACCATTTCAGAGCCTCTACACCAGTCTATAAATTACACCATGCGGCCTAATGCTTGTCAGACTGGTGCATTTTTTTAAAAATGCATCCAACTTGTATCTGTATGGAGGCGTCCGCTGCCTGAGAAAGTAAAACAATAAAAATAAAAAATACATAAGGGATGAAGAAAAAATGAAACCGATACTTTCAAATTGCATATTGTTTTTTTAAGAGACAGCTGAATTGATCTGTAGCATTCTAAGCTCCAACCAGCATCTGGCTAGCTTGACGCTTAAAGATGGAAAATGTCTTGTCATACTTGTAAATAAAAGCTCAACAACAAATAGAGCAACTATTTTTTATTTTTTTTCCTGAAAACCTTAACCCCACAATCTTAAAACACACTCCCATGCAGCTGTTGGTGGACAATTTGAGGAAGACAATAGCAGAACATCTAATCAACCAATCAATAGCTAGACAAAAACATGATGCAAACGGTGTAGCTTATTGATTCCCACTGTATTTTTAAGCTTAAACATCATTGTGGCGTACTCCGATGCTACTGTGAGTTCTACAGCAGAGAATCACCCGGAGAGCAATGACGTTCAAGTTGCTTTATTGAGAACACGACACTCCACAAAACATTCGTTGTCGTTTGCAGGCTTGCACTCCTTTCTCCTGCAGCTGACAGCTGTGAGTGTGTCTCTCTGCACTGTGTCCCTCCAGGTCCAACACGCTACTGTGTTAAAAGGAGAGAGTGATTAATCCAACAGGATGCAGGTGCCAATCACTCTGACCTGGTGCTGCTCTCCTGAGCCCTCTCCACACCTCTCTCCTGCAGCTGATGCACCACGCCCCCTCCACTATCATCTTTTTACTGTGATTTCATGTATTTCTTTTGTTCGTTTTTCAGTCTTTGCTGATTTCTACTCGACATTTGTTAATTTTATCAACAAAGCCACGATTAAAGAAATAATAATTGATGAATTTATTCTGATTTTGAATACAAAACTAAAAGTAAATCAAAGGTAATGCTGTTAAATCTGACAAAATGTGTCACATTAGTTAAAGAGGAATGAAAGGACCAACGAGCTAAAAATTAAGTTAACACGAATGAGAAAGTAGATATGTATATTTCTCAAACCTATTCTAGTAGGTCCAAATTCAGTTGTTTTCTATTTTTCTTACTTTTATTTTTTTAAATGTCTTTTTCTGGCAGTTTGGCTTCCATATGCCTTACTCAAATGCTAATTTCCATGTCTTTTGAAAGGCTGTGCATCTTACAGCTCTTTTAGAGTACTGCGTGATCTAGACACCGTAACGTACGCACACAGCGTGTGCTCGTGTGAATCATTTATACTCACGCTCATCAGTCTGGCTTGCTCTGTAAAAACGCCACTCAAACGTCAGTCGGCATTGTCTTTTTTTCCCGTCGGGTTCATTTTTGTTTCTGCTTTCAACTATGGCGAATGAAACATTTGTGGAAATTCCGCCACATTTTCAACAAACGCGTCGGTTAACCTTTCCTCGATGTGTTCCATCTGTATCACTCCAATACAATCAGTTCAAAGATTTTTGAATTGGTTGATTGGACTGATTGATCCCAAGCAGCCGGATATACTAAAGTGGAAACACGCTATTGCCAAACAGATCAATCAGACGGTGCTAGGGTCTGCGCACAGTCTATGTAGGTGTCTGCCATGTTGCCTTAACTTCTACATCAACTTAATGCTGGAGTCTAAACCGCCTATTAAGGTATCTGCCCTTTAATCAAATTTGAAATAATGTAAGAAGGACACATGAAATTTGAGATCATATTCACTATATCAGTGTAGTGTCGCGTTTCTTCAAGGTTATTCAGCTGCATTAACCTGATCATCATCATCATCAAATAACTGTTTACTGACAATATAATTAGAGCTGCTATTGATTAGCGCTGACCCACTGAAAACCCAAGTTAACAGTGTTTACATCAGGAAAGTTAAATGAGCTGAATCGCTTGTATGGAGTTCTGAAACAGACATCACTAGGATCAGAAATCAATCTCATATTTTCGCATTCATCATGAAGCAGAAATGCATCAATCTCTGCGTTTCATTTCTGCTGAATGAAAAACAAAAAAGGTCTTGGCTGGAACGGCGATGAAGGAGCCGCAGCTGCAGGACAAACAGATTTTGACTGAAGTTTTCTTTTTCAAAAGGCCCGTAAAACAGATGTCCAGTGCAGCCACTCGTGCCTACCGATGTGCTCGGAAACCAAAGAGAAAAAGTGAAGGTGAAGAAGAAACACGCAAGGTCTAATCAGCATTTTATCAGCGCAACAGAGTGAACACACGCTCTCCATCTCCCTCTCGCCTTCTTTTCCCATAGATTTATCATGTGTTGCTGAGCCCGGTTTGTATGGTGTGTGGGGAGGTAACTAGAGCGATGGAGGCTGAGGGGGAACCGGGCAACTAGTTCATCATGTTAGCCTAGTTAGATGAAAGCAGAAAGAAAGTGATGCTCATTAAAACCTTCCATCCCGACTCCACATTCCTCCGTTTATCTCCCCGTTTCCGTCGTCTTCCCTCTTACTCAGTGTCACTGTTTTGCGTCATGCTATTGCGAGAAAAACATACGGCGTTATGCAACATAGCCGGGTAATTACATGCTCTTCCTGCTGCTCATTTTCTGATCTAAACTGGAATCGCTGTCAATACTGGAGGAAAGGTAGAATCCGTCAGCATTGATGTTGGCCGCTCATTATTGGCTTTGGCTTTTGTTGAGGCTTACTGTGAAGGGCTGGTGCTCGGGTCATTTCACATACATTAAAGTGGGGGGCAACGGAGTGCGGAATGGCTGTCAAAATAACTCTAGTTTTTATATTGCGTGTGTGAAAACTTTGCGTTTTCTCGTGTATTATTCTGCAACAGAACATTCCCATTATTTAAAATAAAATAATATAGAAGTAATAATAATAATAAAGAAATCAACTAACGGCAAGCAGTGCCTGATAGTGCTGCATCCTAACACGCGTCCATTTATTGCATTCACACACAAACTCCAAGTGTCCGCGCTGGTTTTCATGTCCGAGCCCTTGACATTTCCCCGACATTTGTTGACATTTGTGGACACATGTAAACTGCTGGATTTGAGAGTTTATCAGAAACGGAAGGAGAATAGTGATGGGTAAATGTCACCAGGCTCAGGCCATCTGTCGTTATGGCGCCGGCACTGGGGTGAAGTGCACTGTGGGACGGTTTGACACTGGTCACTTCTGCTGTGCTGTGGCTCAGAGTCAGGGGTGCAGTGTGGCTGCCGTCGATGATGCAATAAACTGTCCAGACCTTCGCGTTTAACTGATTAATGCAGCAAATTACAGCAGACCAAAATGGTGCTCATCATTAATTGTATACTTAGTAAAGTATAGGTTTCCTGAAGAGCATTCTTGAAGCACAGTGTTGGTTACTCTCACCACCGCCATCTTGGCAATGCCTAACTCCACTTCACCCTCTGCTAATTCAAAAAATGCTCAAAGAGCTGTCATGTGAGTGAAGCTGAGGCAGGCAACTGACACAGAGACAGACTGTTAGCAATCTGTGACGGTGTCCTTAACTATACATGGACTTCAAGCCCTGGTATAAAGTAAAAGGTGAGTAACCCCCGTATAGTCGTCAAGAATGGTGAGACCAAAACTGTTTGTAGAACCAGGCTGGCCATTTTAATAACTCCTCAGGTGGCCATTCAAGGAAACTTCTTTTTTGCTGGCTTCATTTTTTAATGTTGCCACTTGGTCCTCACATGCCCGTATCTGTCCTTGCAGTAATATTAGGCACTTGTGCTTGTTGTTTGTCGCAAAACTGACAGAAGCAAAGGTCCTGTTCATCTTAGTGGGGTTAAATAAAAGCAGATGGTATAAATTCAAGACTATTTCTGCTTGGACTTGAACTCTACACAGAGTACAGCCCAGGCCAGCATGCGAAAGTGAACCCATTCCTCTTGAGTAAGGACAAAAGACAGATGGAACGAGGCATGATGTTAATAAACCAGTCAGCAGAACAATCAGAAGTATATTCTGCAACATCTAGAGATATATAACCTTTACATGTGTGCACACGTGTACCCTGGCATCCCTTTTAACTTTTGATTGTGGAAGTAATTTTAATTTCAGAGAAGTTAATGTAGCATAGCCTTGCATGCAAGGCCCATACAAGATTCCTTATCAGCAGAAAATCACCTCAAAGCAACATTCCTTTCAAAAGTTCCTCCTACGTTGTCAGTGAAATTGCAACCAGCTAGGCCTCTCTAATGGAAACAATATTAACAGATTTTGTATGACAGATGCAGAGACAGATGATCAAGGGAGGATTAAAGCCTGGATATGGTCAGATGAGGCGCAAGGAAATACTGTTGTTTGTTTTCACCCACGCTAGTGTAGTGTTGGTGGGTCACGAAGTCCACTTTTCAGCAACTATACTAAGGATTTTGTACAGGCGTTCATGATTAACAAAGGGTGAACCCTGATTACTTACCAGTTGTCTTATTATTGATTTAGTGACACCCTGAGGGTGATATGTATGTGTTTGAATGAAATATTTGAACGAATATTGGATGGAGTGAAATCTGGATACGTACGATGATATTTTTGCTTGATACCTTAAGACCAAGGCTACTTTTTGACAGTTTCACCTGAAAAAAACATCTTCAGATTTATTCACCAACAGTTCAGCCCTTGTAAGGCTGAAATGAACAACCTTGACTCGTAAGTCTCCTCATCTCCACCTGTTCTCAAGACTGAGATCCTAGCTTGACACATACTTTCACCCTATGACTCAATGTGGAACCATAAATTAGAGCACATCAACCTTATAACAATGAATCCTTACTGATTAACCTGTGATAAAAACTGACAACTGCAAATTTATTGCAATTTATGCATTGCTACGTTTGTTTCGGTTGGAGAGGTTCGAGGTGGGCTCTTCATTGACTCTTCATTAAAAATATGGCAGTAGTTTGTGTTATATTGGTCCTCAAGGGAACTTTTGCTTTTTACAACCTGGACCTTATTTCTGGCATAAAATATGATAGTTTACTCACTCATATAACTTGTGTTGTTTGCACTTGTTCAGGAGATAATTAGCTCAGCATATACCCATATGGCAGGAGTAACTGGGGCACCGAGACGCAGATGATAACAGGTATCTCCGGACTCAACGGGAAATAGCACTAGTGTATCATAAAGCATAGGTGAATTGAGCGAGTTTTGCAGCAGATAATGCGTTATTTAGAGCCTGTGTCTCGGTGCCCCAGTCACTTTCACTATATACGCTGATCTAATTATCTCCTGAATGAGTGCAAATGACAGAAAAGTTATATTGGTGAGTAAACAATGATATTTCATGCCAGAAATAAGGTCCAGGTTGTAAAAAACAGTAGTTCCCTTTTAGGAACTTCACAGTGGGACAACACACTATGTGCATTTTTGCATGGCATTACGTTTAATTCAAAGTACGTCTGCTTTAAAACACAGTCTTGCAAACTACTGACATAGCACTTTTGTGAAGATTTATCCTTCCAAACCAATGACCATTATCAATGCAAGTTGTGCTGGTGTATAGTGTTAGCTAGCAGGCTAACGCACTAACCCAAAAGAGATGAATTTGTCCCAGAATTTAGAAAGGATTAATTAGTAACTGACTAATGGATAACAACGTAGTAAGGAAAATAAGGATAAGAATTAAATGTGAAAAATAAGGTGAATTGCACGTTACGTTACTGTTGATGCTGGGAAGTCAATAGTAACAGCAACCTTGTGTGTATGATTCAGCTCTATAAGTGCATACAATATTCATAACTTTGATCCATCTTTGCAGGAGTGGGTGGCCTTGCATTGCACCTAATGTAAACAAACAGCTTCTGATTAAATCCGTACCCCGGCGTGATTTACTGCATTAATTTATGTTCATACATACGCAGATAACCACTATAATATTCTGCGAGCAGCGCGCGGCGTAGGGATGATTTGATCACTGCTGCATTTCCATTGACTGGCTGGCGTGCCGTACAGCTAGGACGGCTCATGTAATGAGAAGACACGTACTGTAGCTTATACCAGGAAATTCACTTCATTGCCTTAGTGTTCGCCATTGGTTTGTGTGTCAGCAGGGTGCAGTAATTCAGACTACACTGAAAGCGTCTGTTCGACTGTATATTTCGGAAAATGCGCTTCTTATCAGGTTGTTATCAGGTTGTCTGCATATGTAGAAGTGATGATCCAGTCCAGAAAATTTAGCTAGCAGCAGCTGCCATGAGAAATATTTTCCACAACCCAGCATAGGTTCATTAGCTATCATGAGCTAAGCTGGAGTAGCCTGCTATGCTATTTAGATTTCATTACAGGACATCTTTTAATCTATACAGAGTACAAAATATACCTCTGTGCATAACTGCATAGTCCTTCAACAAATCAAAGTCATTTTGTTGTTAAGTTAGCCCAGCACATCTTTGTTGGAGCATAATCAGTTCCCAATGGAGCGACTCCAGGACACTACAAAGGCTTGATGGGCGGTGGATGTTGTCTAGTTTCCATGCTACCATTACTTGTATCCATTTAATCTGTCATTAATAGAATAATAATAATAATAATAATAATAAACATTCAATTCAACTTATTCCAAGCTGTTCACTGTGGGCGGGGTGGCTTTAAACATTTGACTCATGTTGGCCTGACTGTAAGACAGCCCTCACTATAAAACAAAGCTCCCTTTCCCAATACGTACTTTTGGAAAAGACTTGGAAAACACAATGTCAAACTTAGTCTGTCTTCAAGATTCTAGTCGTCCAGTGATTGGATTGGTCAACATCTCTCGGAAAGTGGAACTGAAATACTTTTCAAAACAAAATAAGGAGACACTTGGAGTCTCTTTGTGGTAAACTGGGCAAACTAAACAGTTTTAGAGATGACTAAGCCTAACAAACTGTTAATTTACTTGCAACATTATCTGCCAGTGTTACGACAAGATGCTCGCCACTTGCAAGCATATTTGAGGTCTTTAATATGTAAATGTTTAATGCACATCTCATCAAAAAAACGTCATCTGGGAAGAAAAAGCAGACTTATCCTTTAAATTCCTGTGGGCAAGTGTGCGTTTCCATTATTCTACCAAGTTACTCAAACCCTTAATTTCACCCATAACCCATTACATAATACCTGCTATACTTGATGAGGGAACCGAGATTTAAACATCAGCAGCCATGTCACATCTGCAAGCTACTTCACAGGCTCCCGGCCCCTCGAAATAAGATTGATAAAGTGGAAGTGGAATTCCTTTTTGATGAGACATCTAAACTCCAAACAGCGCTGTGACCACAAGGAACATGGATAAAAGCTGCAGATCATTTTTCTTCTGGACATGTTGCAGCAGAGAGCGAAGACTTGCGTGGCTTCTCGCTATTGTGGCCGTAACTCTCTCCAGACTGTAAAAAAAAAAAAAAAAAGCCAAAGCCGAAGGCCAGCCAAACTGTGGGCTCGTACACACACGCACGCACACACACTCGTTCCTGTCTACCTCTCTCTCAGGTTAATGATGTGTGACCATTCTGACAGGAGAGACCTGCTCAGAAAACCCACCGAGGAGCAGGTTACACCCTTAATATTTCCAAAGGAACCTCCCATGGGCTTGCAGCTAGGATTACCTCGAATCTGTCTCTGTGTGTGATGGCGACACTTCTGTGTGTGCGCGTGTTTTTGTGCTCGAGTCCTTGTGTGTTACGGGGCCTGGGTTTCCAGTGGCTTATGGAAATGTTCTCCCACCTACGATACCACATCTGTTCCCCTGGTACCACTCCCCTCCTTCCCTCTGATCTCTGTCCAGATGACATTCCTGCCTAGCGAGCCTCATCATGGTCCCATGATGAATAGGACAGCCTAATTTACATAATAAAGTGCTGGAGATGCAGACGCGGAAGCGAAAGGGAACCCACATGAACTCTGGACGCCTGTCTGAACTCTGTGAGGCGCCTTTTGATTTTTTTTTTTTTTGGGGGGGGGGGGTAAAAAGGACACATTTGCTGTTAATTTCATTCAATTGTGTGACATTTGTTTTTATTGAGAGAAATAGAGTTCAGCATCATTAGATATTGTAAGATAAGACATGTATGTATTGGCTCGGCATCGTTTTTATTTGCAAAGCTAGGTTTAGACACTATAGATTACTGGTAAATTTAGTTTTAACTGCAAAAAGTTAAGAAATATTGGCAGTGAAGAGGCAATCACCTAATGTCACGTGTGTCTCTAGACTAGACCAATAAGATGCACTTGAACAGCACAAAAAGATTACAGCTACCAGCCAGCTACCAGCACTTTGTAGATTTTCTGTCTCTGTGACAGAATAAACCTCCGCGTACCTTTCAGAAAGGTGAAACCGGAAGATCATGGGCTAGGTAGGTTTGGTTTGGGATCATTTTGCCGTTTTTTCTAATTACCATAGCATGCTAACATTAGTTTGCTAAGGTAATTCGACAGTAATAGTAATCAATTCTGGAATCAAACCCTCTCTGTTTAAATGCTTCAGTAAGACTTAGACAGACTGACAAAGGAAATGAGCAAACCAGGCTTATTTACGGCGACACAACTACAATTACCATGCAGCATATCTACATGTGTACGTAGGGTAAATGTGGTGGTCACGTTGAGTTCTGCCCCTGCACAGTCGCGCTCTCACAAAGGCCAGACGTAGCAGTTCATCAGACGGTCATGTGACGAGACGTGGCCCATATACTGCAAGGTGGTTTTTGTGTGTTTCTGCTTGTTACTTATCTGGACCAGATGCGGTATGCATGAGGGGAAATAACCTCACCACCCAAGCAGGTGGCAGTAGACTATAATCAAAAGGGACAACCAGAAGAACCTGGACTAGCCAGGAAGCTTACAAACTAGCTACGTCATAAATATTTAAGCGTTGGAATGATCAACTGAGTTGACGGAAAATGCGAAGGGAATCTGTATGGGCCCTCTCGACTTTGCCATTTGCTTGCATTTTTTTGTTCTGTTTGCGTGCCCCAGTTTGCCTAGTTTTCTCTTACCGGTGCACTCCGGCGCAGATTCAACATGCTCAATTGGCCGAAAAACCTCTGACAGGGGTCCAACTGCTGTAGCTGGGCCAGGACACGCACCAAAAACTAGAGCCACACGCACTCACTAACGGCCAAGGCCAACTATCCGCTTGTTGTAACTGAACAGATGACGAGATGAACTCCATTTTTTTGCAACAAGGCATTCCTCATTCTGTGGTTGAATTGTGCTTCTTCAATGGTAAATAAACTAGATTGGGGTCTGGAGAGTGCGTAGGCCATAGCACATGCTTCAAGTCATCTTCATAATGGTCACATCATTCAGTGACTAATGCTGCTCCGTGTGGAAGGATTTACATTGTGTAAATGTTTATGTCATACACAATTTGTCAGCTGTCTGTAAATTCAAAGTGTACTGTCAAGCAGAAAATCGTAGTAAGTTACGTAAGGATATTGTGTAACGTTCATAGCTTGCTTTCCAACTAACCACTAAATCAAAGTGGGCAGACGGTGGGAATGTGGGGATTACAACATGGCAACAAGAAGACGTTGGTGAACCATAATGGCGGCACATATGGAAATTCAATCACTTAGGAATGTATACATGCCGAAAGACAGATAGGATGCTGTGTGACAAGCGGACTTTCCCCTCTACTCCCAGTGTTTCGGTCTCGCACACACGCAACCCCTTAACTCCTCCGCGTTTCAATCATTCAGATAATTCAAAACACCCACCCGAGTCATCACAAAAATGGAAATATTGATCTCCCTTTCAGTGGCTGATTTGGGCTGCGGAAACGGCTCGAGACAAATGCGAGGAGCCCCGGTCTTTTATGGAATCTTCGCACGGTAGCTCGGAGTCCGTGCGTTAAACAGGCCGCCTGCGATTTGGCTGTGACTGGATGCTGGCTGGAAAGCACAGGGTCGACGCCGGCGCGCTGAGGAAGGCCGCGGAGAAGCTTTTCAATCATTTTTCATCTGCGTTTCTTCTTTTCTCAACAAAGGGGGGGAGCGTCTGAGTTGCGCGCCGCTGCTTACGACACATGTTTTCTGTTGGTTCCCAACTTCTGTGTGCATTGAAGTAGTTTGCTTTTACTGTGTGTGCGTTCCTGGTTCGGGTTCCTGATTGGCGGTGGGGTGCACCCATTCTTTTTTTGGGCGTCTACGTCTCTTCATGTAATTGCTTAAGAAGTGTGTGGGTTTGTGCGGACATGTGATAGGCAGGTGGACAGACTGCTTGTCAGATCCAACTGGCAGGTAGCAGCTGTAGATCATTTCTGAGGTCAGAGGGTTAGAAGACACACACGCTCACCTCATTAGCGCTGTCCTGGTAATGAAAGAATCAAAAAAAAAGGGACTCCGTACGAACAAAACTGGAAAACCGGATGGTTGGAAGTAGTTACAAAAGTTTGTGTCAAGAAGTTCTTTTTTTATTTTCAGTGAAAAAAAAAAAAAAAAAAAAAAAAAGTTGCATAGCAACGGTGTGCGTGTCTGCCTGCGAGTTTGTGTCCATATGAAAAATGTGTGTCTGGAGTTTGTCCGTCAATATATTCCCCCTGTGGGAGTGATCAATTGCTGTGATCGCTTTTCCTTTTCCTGTGTGAGCTTTTAACCCACATAACCAGACTGCGGACATCGCTGAAAGCTTGACACATGCACTGTGATTTCTCACTCTGCTCTGACGCCAGCAGCAGTTGGCTGCCTGGAAGATGGGTGTTTGCTGCGTTATGTAATCCTCCGATCAAAGGCCCCTGCGCAGGCAGTAATTGCCGTGACATTCAGATTTAATTCAGGTGGCTAGTGTAACATTTGTATCTTGATGGACCCTGGCCACAGTGAGATGTTTACACCGGTCTGGGGTAGCTATCGACCCGAACAGTGGCAGTGCTGATCATTATGTCTATTGGACCGCTACCTCAGAACAGGCTGAAATGTTGTGGTGCTCAGAGAACTGTTCTAGTCTAGTTAGTTTTTTGTTGTTTTTGTTAGTTTTATTTTATTTTATCTTCTTTCTTTCTTTTTTTTAATTCGGGAAGTGTCCCAACAATTAGTGTTGACAGATCGTCCAGTTTTACTCACAATTAGGTGGTTTTGAATCTTATTTTGCAGGAACACCGCAACAATACAATGTTCTGCTGGGAAACTTTTAGACCTGGCTTTCATGTGGATGTTAATTAGACATGTACCACCCACCTAGACCAGACCAGGCACCCCCACCCCATAGCAAAGACAACCTCAGAAGGCCTATGTGCATTCTCTGATGAGTCACAACTGTTTTGGAGGCACAAGGGAGACCTACACAATATTAGGAAGGTTTTCACAATGTTATACTATGATTTGTGTGTAAGTACAGCATGGTGGGTGAATGAAATTTGGGCTTACTGTCTTTTAATGCTGATTTGAAACAAAACCCATGGTTTTGTGTGCACTCTGATGGTTTTTGAACAGCTTTTGGCCTGGAAACCATCAGCTGTATCTGGCAACGCTGCTAACAATACTTCCCCATGCAATTTCTACATTTGTGGTTTTTATTTGAATATCCCCGCAATGTTTCGGCACATTGCCCTGAAATTTGGCACCGCCATTCATTTCACCCTAACGATCAATTGTAACAAATTTGAATCCCCCGAGCTTTCATCTGGTGCCATCATTGGGGCAAACTGTGAAACCGTCCAATTCTTTGGTCGATGAACTAAAAAATGCAAAGCTCTTGACAGCACAGCCCTGGCTACAGCTACTGTTATGAGTAGATGTTAGTGTGCTAACGTGCTAAGCTAAAATCGCTTATAATCCAGCTTTCAACTTCAGCATGTTGTTATTTTCATTCTGGACGTGTTCGCATGTAGACATTAGCATTTGCCTCAGCGTGCACTCATCACCCAGCCACATATTGTTCATATACTGCTTGTGTATGCCACAATATTCTTGATTAGGATGATGCAGAAGTGCCTGTGAAGAAGTAAACACTCACACAACATACATTAATAAGCATTATACATTCGCATGGACTAGATACGCACAGTGATTTCCATGATTAGATTAGCAAACATCCCATATTCAACTCTTGTTCCAGTCCCAGTCTCTTGTTTATTTACCCTTTGGTAGTTTTAGTGTAGTTTTCCCACAATTTTGCATTGCCTAAATATTCCCACATTATGCAGTTATTAACTCTTAGTGACACAAGCAGAGGCCTAACATATTCCATCATCACCCCAGGGACAGCAGCAGCCCGTCCTGAGTTGACTCCCCGAGACCCTCTGGGATGGCGTAGCTCGGAGTGCGGGAGCCGAGCGCTGACAGAGCTGGAGGATGCTCAAAGAGGGAAAAGATGAAAGGCAGAGGCAAATAGAGAAGCGCTGAGGGCTCCTTCTGTTTCTGCCTCGCGTTCGTCTCAACTTTCTCCTAAGTTCTTTCTCTGTTTTGTCATGTTGCAGTTGCAGCTTCGTGTTAGCAATTTATTTATTTTTGGTAAAAAAAAAAAAAAAAATAAATGATGCTGTTTTAATTAGGCTCACAGAGGGGAAAGGAGAGGGAATCAAAGAGAAAGCAAAAGTAGAATGAGGAATTCCTGTCTCAGAATCCATCTATTACTCATCACTGCACAGCTTTGCAAACTACTTCGACTGCCGGGCTTGTACCTGTGCTCGTCTTAATCTCCTTGGTCCTCCATCTTCTCTTTGCCTTTCCTTCCTCCTCTATAGGCCTTATCTCATTCCTTTCTCCCTTTCCCCCTCTGATTCATTTCCTCCTTTGTTTGCCCTCCCACTCCTTTTTCCTCCTCGTATTGTTTGCAGCTTCTTTCTGTTTCTTCTCTTCCTCGTCCCAATCATTCTTCTGGTGAACGTTCTTGTCTTTTTTCTTAATTCGTCATCTTTCTCCTCATGCTCCATCTCCTCTTCGGGATACTCTCAGTTCATTTTTCTATCCGTTACTTTATCTGATCTCCCATTTCTCACCCTCCTCTTGCCCCAACTAATCTTCTCTCCTTCCTTTTTTTTTTCTTTGCCTCCATGTCATTACAGGCATATAATTTATGAAGTGTTGAAAATGTTCCTCTCTGCCACACTGCTCCGTAACCAAGGTTACCAACATGTGAATCAGTATCACTGGGATCACGTGTGATTTTGAGGTGGGCAAGCAGGAGTGGAAAAGCTTCATAGTTACAGATTTGTATAGTCTGGAGTCGTGTGTTTAACATTTCTCAATTAGAGGTGATTTTCATTTCTAAATGACTGATATTGTTGTTGACCCTCTCCGGGCTCCCATAGCACGCCCACACACACGCATGGACGCACCACATGAGTCACAACGGAGTGCATTGTATTACTGTGCTGTTTGGATTGCATGTGGGCTAAGATAAACTGACATGCTCATTTTCTTCTATTTATCATTCAGCAAATAAACAGAAAAGTGAGACCACGGGCACTCGCCTCTTGCGTCCCATTGCCGGCCTTGTCCTGTCCTGTCCTGTCCTGCGCGGCTGATTTGTCCCACCATGTGAGTGTGTTTTTGGTAAGTGTGTGTGGCAGTCGGACCACAACTTGACGGTGACGTACCTCAGAGAGATGTTTGACGTTTTTGTGAAAAAACTTTATTCTGTGTCTTCCTGATCATTAGATGAGAAAGTCGACGGCAACCCTCAGTCAGCTGTTCACTTTCTTTTATGCCTTAGGAAGAGGCAATGTGGAATAGAGCAGGGACTGATGATCGGCAAGGGAGTCCACTGCTTGAGGAACATATTTCTACGGTATGTGCCATAATTATGCAACCGATATTGACCAAAGATTAGAGTGAAATATCTGCTTCTTAAGTGTGTGATGCAATAGGATTTCAAAACAGGAAGTTATCTGAGGATAGCATAAGAGATTTGTGCATTTTTGTATTTTGGCCCGACTGGTTTCAGTTGGAATAAAAGTTGTTTAAAGTTGTTTAGATTTAAATTAATTAGACTGTATTGTTGAATAAAAATCGCTTTTGATTTTTGATTTTGATAAAGATGGACAGTGGAACAGCTCCTCAAAAGTCAAGCCAACGCATGTAGAGCTCCCCCTGGTGGCTAGTCGCAGTATAGGTCATAAGCTCCACCCCCTCTACGTCAGTGAATGGGACTTGGGCCAAATTAAAAGAAAGTAAACGTCAAATACATTTTTCTTTTCAATGACAGTTTCTCTCATTTTAGGTAGTTAATTCAGTGCTGATGTCTATTTTTTTGATAAGTTTGGTTTTAGTTACAGAACAGGATGTGACCTCATGATGACTACAATGCCAACTGCTCTTTAAAGTGGTCCTGTAGGACAGTGAGAATAGGAATAAATAAATAAGAACAGTGTATAATCCAACATTTCTTTGTAACTGGTGGAGGTAGAGCAGAGTATCTGCCTGTGTCATCCCAATGCAGGGATGTGGGGAACACTTCATCCATATTTATATACCGTCTATGGTCCACATGGAGTGATTCATATTTTGATAAAAATTGAATCTGGCTACTCAAGGCGTTTAATGCCCTATACCTTAATATCATCAATAACCAGCTCTAAAGGAATGCAGGTTTGCTGGCACTAAATACAAGAATGAGCTGCTTGTCAAGAGTATGAAAATCTCCACAGCATATACAAAGAGCAAACTCGTGGATTTCACAGTAACCACGGATGTCACGTCTGATTTAATCGACCAAAAGGAACCAGCTTGACTCACCATGCTGCTAATCTCGAAGGAAGTGTTTTTCTTCTTATTTTTGGTTTGTTGTTATCACACACTCTCTCAGGATACTCGAGTGGCTAGATTTGTCATTTGTCAAAATGCTAAATCCTGGATGCCAGTTTGTTCTTCCACAATACAGTCATTGTTATCATTTGGGAGGAGACTGCAGCACTCACATTCAAAGAGAAGGACAAGTATTCCTTTCTCCTTCTAGGGTTTTTATTGTACCCAAACATTTAAATAGCCTGCGGTGACATTGGGAGTTAGAACAAATCGTGGCATCAATTCTACAACACTGAACTCAATCTGAGTTTTATTGGAAGTAAGTGTGCCGCAGCAGTGATAGTAAATGATTGTTCTTTGAGCGCCAACAAACTTACAAACCCTGCTTAACAACATATATATATATATTTTTTTTTAAAAACCAGCAGATGCTTCTTCCAAGCTATTTTCTCTATCGATCGTAGCCTTCTACGCATCGTTAGCTTTTTGCCCGTCGTTCTCCTCGTGGCAACAATAATCTTTTTTTTTTTTTTTAATGTGCCTGTGTGACAGCAAAGAAAGGAGCTGTTTTATAGCGGGTGCTAGGCTACGGTCTCTGGGCTTGTTTGTGGCACGTGAGCAATAAGGCACTGAGCGATTAGACGGCCTCCTGTCCCGCAGTGCAAAGGGTTAACTGTAAGAACAATACTGGAGCAAGGACATGGGATGACTCAATGATCAATATAGTAATTACCTCCTCTGGACTGTTCCCACTCCTGGAGACTGTAGGGGGAGGACTAATGAGGGTTCAATAACATGGACAGAGTGCAGTCACGTACATCAGCACACAGTCATCAGTGCACGCTGCATGGTAATGAGTGATTATCAGGTATCAGATAATTCAATTGGAATCAGTTTACAATTACACACAAATCTCACCTCTAGAGGGAGGTCAGGGGTTAGAGATTCTGGAGCTGGGAGGGGATTCGGTATCATCAGCTGACACGAACGCGGCTCCTCTTTCCAAGACAGCCCAAACCCCGAAGCCTGCAGAAGATTATGTGACCGAACGATCCATCACGGTTTCATGAGGCATTTGCATCTGCTGTCTGTCAGTGATTTACAAAGTTATTGTGAGGGACACTGGTGCAAATTTCATTGCAGGCTATCCAACAGAGAAATGAAAAACAAAGTATCAAAGCCATGGTGGTGGCTGATCACTGAAACCATCAGGGTTTATTCTTTGGGGACCGGGAAAGGAAAGAGAAGGGGAAATTTGGTGGCTGTCCGTTGATATATTTGTTGGGATATTTCACTCTGGATCAAAGTAGAGTAAAACCAACCACTGGTGTCTTCATTCTAAACACGTCTGAAATGGAAAGGTCCACCCACCGAGGGGAGTCAATCTGCCCTTTACCCCCTATATTATTACATAAACTGAGTCTGTCAAACAGACTGTAAGAGTTGTTTAGCTAAAAGAAATGTTTCCATCAGGATGAAGTATGAAGGTCATAGTTTATAAAAGAAAAACCCAACTCACCACCAGTCATTTAGAACTGAAGAAGCTACTTGGATGAAACATCTTCAAGAAACCCTCCGAGTCTATCGGCCCTTCTTTCAGCTTTTTATTTTTGGACTTCAGGATCAAGATGTACTCTGCCACAACATTAAAAACACACTGGCAGGAAAAGTGAATAACACTGACCATCTTCTGACAATACAACGTTCTGCTGGGAAACTTCTGGACCTGGCATTCATGTTGATGTTACTTAGACATGTAGCACCCACCTAGACCAGACCAGACACCCCCACCCCATAGACACACACACACACACACACACACACACACACAAAACATGAGGAAGAGCACAAGGTGTTGACTTGGCCTCCAGATTCACTAGATCCCAAACTGATCAAGTATCTGTTGGGTGCACTGGAACAAGGCTGATCCACAGAGGCCCCTCCCATCAACCCATATGACCCAAAGGTCCCCACTGACAACATTCTGTTCCTAGACACCACAGGACGACCTCAGAAGGCCCATGTCCATTCTCTGATGAGTCACAACTGTTTTCGAGTTCTCAGAGGAGACCTACACAATACTGAGTATAATATGGTCATAATGTTATGCCTGATCAGTGTGTTCATCAGTGTGACAACATCAGCATTCGGCCTTTCTTGGATGGTGCTCTTAAGGTATCAAGACAGATCCGATTCATTTAGGGATCATCTTTAGGAAATCCCAAATGTTCACTCTTAAGTCAGTCTTTTCAGGGTTTTCCTCTGGAACCAATTGACTGACATGACCATGCTTAATGTGTGTTTGTTTAGTGGAATTCGGCCACTGCAGTGTTCTCTGTTTTCTTGCCCCATGCAGCCTGTGTGTACTTGATACCAGCTATAGTTTGCTGGCTTGTGCTGATTGTGATGTTGATTAGAAACACCAGTTTCTCACAGTTGAAATTATTAGGGTTGCTCCTCTGGGGAACATGAATGCATGTACAGTTTTTGTACAAAACATCACAACCTCATAGTGATGCTTGCATCTTCTGGAGATTGCCAAAGCCGGCTCGGTTCATTTGCTTCAGCTCGGACTGTGTCTTATTTGTACATCGCATTTGACCAAAGCACCTGTCAGTATCTGTTTCAGATACTTCAGCCTTGACCAAAGTGGGGGAGCGCTCATCGACCTATCTGTAGGCTGACACAACACCCACAGAGCTGCTCCACCAGCGGGGCTAACATAAAACACTGCAAATAGGTTCAGTCTAAGAATCAACTTACAAAAAAAAGCCTGTTTTATCTTAAATTAATCGTAGCGTGATGATTGCTCTGCCATGGCAGTCATTGACTGTGCAAACAGCTGCGGGTCAGGAGGCCTGTGGAGTTGCCACGAGAGAAGGTTATTCCCGGAGAATTGAGATCACTCACTCTGATAAATTGAGGTCTTAGCTCGAAGTGGTCGGCACTAGCAAACATCATTCATCAACTGCTCATAAAAGTTCGCCCTGGGAGGTGTTTGTAGGCATTCAGTGTTGAAATGCCATTGCTTTATGCTATGTTATAAATAATAAATGCATAATTATATTGCTTATTATTAATGCATGTGTTTAAACTTTTAGGCGTGCTTTGCCTCGAACCTGTCTGTTGCACTTTTGATTGTGTTCAGAGCAGCTTCGTTCCTGGCTAATAGGTACAAGCAGTGCTGGATCAATATGCTTCAGTGGGTGCTCTGTTAAGAAAGTACACAATTAAGTAATCAGTGCAAACAAGATCTATTGACAGAGGCTGGAAAGAGTCCGTTTTTCTTCTCATCTTGTCTAATCCTGTTTGCACATGCAGGTGTTTTTTAGGCCATGCGTAATTCTCCGTCTATACGCTTCCACAATGAGCTATGTGTGAACAGACCAGGTGATTAATATCTGCCGCTGCACGCCAGCGCAGGCTGGAACGGATGCTGTGCAAAAAAGAAAAAGAAATTGGTCCACCGAATTGATTTGCTCCTGCTCTCAGATCAACGATCAAATGCCGTAATGAAAATAAAGTATGCTGCTGCTCTGTGGTGAATAATGCGTTCGGGTTTACTGCTGCATGTGTGCACAATGGTTTTGGAGTCCCTGCATCGAAAAAAACAAACAGATCTGAAACATATTGGAGGTTTGTTATGCAGAGACACTACATCATTAAAATACAAAAAAGCATGCTACTGTGTGCTCTGCCTCAGGCTGCTTTACATCCTAAAGCAGCTGTAGGTGTGAGAGACAGGCGGCTTGGGGAAACATCTTCCTCTAGTGGCCACCAGCGTGCATTCCTGCAAGAACCAGGGTCCCCAGATCTGGTAAGACAAATATGTATTCATTATTTAAACCACGCTCTGTGAGACTAACAGATTGCAAATGTGTTTGTTGTTTCTGTTGACTTTGTAGAATGACTAAAAGCTCAAACTGTTTCTGCAAACTACACAGAAAAGGTGCTTCCAGGCTTCAGGGATGTCCTGGTCTCTCCCTTACAGCACACTGTGGAAGAGTTTTAACTCTGTAATAACTTTTACAGCCTTGAATTCACAAGTGCTGGGACGTGTTAGAGGTCACATAAGTAATAAAAAAAAATAAAAAAATATGTTTTGTTTGATGACCAAATGCAAAAAAAACAAACAAAAAAAAAAACAGAAGATCCAGTTGACAGTTTGACCTGGATCCTCGTGTTTGTGCCTTGGCTGAGGCAACAAGTGCATAGTATAGACTGCTTCACCACACATCCACAGCCTGTCGGAGTGACTGTGGGCCAACTTCCCAATTCCACACAATAAAGTCCCGCACCAATCGTGCTGCAGCGCTCCTTAAATGCCATCACTCCCTTGCTTCTCATTGGCGCACAGCTGACATTAAGATTCCAGCTGTTTCAACCCCCCTCCACCACCCCTCTTCCTCTCCTCCCCCCCGTCGCAACTTCATCTTGACGCGCGGCTCAGCCACTGAGGAGGGAGATCCGAGTCAGGCCGCGCCGCCATTGGCGCAGAGTCGGGCGCTCGTTGGGCGGGGATTGAGAAGTTAGTATCCCCTCATCCAGCTGTGCGAGCTCCGCTGATGGACGGAACCGAGTACACAGATTGGAGGAGAGGAGAGCGAGAGCAGGAGCGCCCGGTCTTTCGTGTGCGCAACAATGGAGAGGGGAGGCGTTTGTGATATTTAGAAAATATCAAAGGTCGCCTCTTTGACGCCTGCGTTTTATTTGTGTGTGTGTGAGTGTGTTCATGGATGCGCAGCAGCATCTCCATGGATCTTTAAAGCACTCCTTCGGGATACGCGCAGAAGAAAAAACGCGTGTGGATGCAATGAAAAGTCTTGGATTCTTAATCTGAACCAGGAAAAGCGGCGGACGAAACGCGGGGAGGCAAATCAGTTTTAATTTCTCCTCTTTTGGGGTTTGCCCATCAGCTCCGTGGAGGAGGAGGAGGGAAAGCGTGAAGAAGTTTGCGCGCGGCGTCGGCATTTCTCACAAAGCCTGAGCGCCGTAAAGTACGCAAACTCTCACTGCTCCGGTTTTCATTTTTAACTGGGTGATGATTGGGAATTGTTGCTGAGGCCCCTGGAGAGGCTTCTTGGACACCGGAGACCGGGGCCTGGGCGCACCGCGTCTGCTGAGACGGATCCGCGCAGCTCCACCACCTGGAAACTATACGGTCCACTAGACGCACCAAAGCCCACAAGACCCTCTCCTCTTTTCTCCCTACCTCTCTTCTTTATCTCTCCCCTCCTTGTGTTCCCTTCTCACCAAGAGGATTCCTTTTCTTCTTCGGGCTGGTGTGGACTTTTACAGCCGCCACAATAACTGATCATGCGATGACTGAGCGCGCTTTGGGCACATCTACCGAGTCCATTACAGGTAATGAATCTTAACGGGAAGATGCTCCCGTCACTCTTGCTGCAATAGCTTCAAAACGAGCGCACAGTTGGCAGATTGATGTCTCTGGCGAAGTTTGGGGAGCAATGCAAAGAGCTGCATGCTATTGTTTTAGGATGTGGGGTTTTGTTTCTGATGAAAAGGAATGCGAGCCCCTCTTGGGTTTTAGGAGGCTCATTAGGAGCTCCATTCGATTTTCCAGCCGAGGACAGCAAATATGCAATCAGTCGACGTTAATCACTAATAAACAAAGCAGCTTTGTGAATTATTTATTCCATAAAAAAAACAATTATGTGTAATATCTGCCTATTATGTGTGCGCACATGTTCCTGAAATAACCTCCCCACCATCGCTGCTCTATAGTGTTGCTTTCCTTCCAGTGTTTAATTGTGCGCATATGTGCAGCAGTGCGTCTTTCACCAAATGCAAAGTTATTTTCTTCCAACAGTCCGAAAGCTGCACGTTTAAATGTTCATAACTGTTCCTAATGCGCTCTCTCTCTCTCTCTCTCTCGCTCATGGTTGTCATCTCTATTTACTGATTCTTCTGTGTGTGTGTGTGTGATCGCCCGTATCCCTCGCAGGAGGCGAATGATGGCAGAGGATGGGGAAGGAAATCTCTCAGGGGCCCCCGACGCCAGGGGCTCGGAGGGTCGCTCCTCTCTGCCGAGGACCTTCATCCGGCTCAACGACCTGTCCGGGCTCGGGACTGGAGGCGGGGAGCGCGGCGAGGTGGTGGTGGTGGAGCCGGCGGCGTCCCCTGCGCCCGACGGGATCTCTACAGCCGGGGAGGATGCGTCGGCGAGCGGGGAGGAGAGCCTGCCCTACCCCACCCTGGCCCCCGTGGTCTTCTTCTACCTGAAACAAACCACCCGACCCCGGAGCTGGTGCCTCAAAATGGTCTGCAACCCATATCCTTTCTTCTTCTATTTTTTTTTTTTTTTTCGGAGTCAGCACATGCGCACATGCGCGTTCCCACCTGTAGCAGGTAAGACACAGCTGCTCGGCTGTGGAGCTTTTCCAGCTGACCTCAAGGGGATTCCAGTGATCTCTTAAGAGCCATAGTGAGCACGTGGCCTGCTTTGGCACACACTTCCGTGAGGGTGAGTGTGTGTGAACATATTACTGTTGTGTGAAGCTAGTCTTAAAGCTTCTTGGCCTCAGGTGAAGAGAACCAGGGGCCAGGTGTATTTGTGTGGCTCAGACTGGAGCTGGGGCCGATCTCACAAGGGTATGCTTTGACCCTCCAGTCCGTGCACTCGGCTTCACCCGTCCTCATTCCTCTTCACAGGCGTTTTTATTTATTTTTTTATGTCCCAGTCGATTATTCATAACGACTGCTCCCGACGAAAATCCATTGACCTCACAAGACTGAACCTGAGCGAAAGGGCCGCGGGTTATAATTAGTTTATTGATACACACCTGGAGTGGCTGTTCATCGAGCCTTTCCCCGGGCTTGAATAGCAGCGGCGGGGTGGTGTCTATTGAAGTCGCGGAGCCTTATTGAATCACTGCTGCCGCTGAAGTGTATTATTGATTCATAAGTGTACGGACCTGCACTGATGCACTTCTCCTGAGAGGAGGGGGAAGCAGGCACTAGAGAGTCTTCTCTGTCTCCCAGTGTTTCTCACTCAGTGTTTAGGCAACACGGATGTTTGTGTGTGTGAGGTCTTGGTAGCTGGATGCGAGACAGCTATTGGAATGAATGTTTCCTTGGCTGATGCTGCTCTGGAGGTTTCAGACAGAATTTATTTTTCTGTTAGATGCTGCGCGTTAATATCATTTGGATTACCTCCGTTCCTTCCCTCTCCGTCTGCCTCCCCTCCCACGCCTCCACCCGTATCCTCTCTCCATCCATTCCTTCTGCCGTCTGTCGCTCTACATCCCTACTCACTCCTCCTCCTCCTCTTTCCTCATTTGTCACCATTTTAATTGAGACGCAGTCAGCCTGTCTTCCTCTTCCCCCCCAGGCCCGCCGTCCGCGATGCTGCTCGCACTTGTTACCCACTCACAACCCCCCCTCACCCCACCCCCACCGCTTTCTTCCGCCCGCTCATCTTTATTTTCCTCCTTTGTCCTGGTCTCGGCCTCCCAGCGATCGCAGCTGATTTCCATGTCTGTAAATGTCAAATCTTTAAAAGGTCTTACAAATAGACTTTTATAGCAGCAGGGGCGCATCACTCCCCAGAGGCTCGGCGGGGAGCAAAGGCGATCCTTGATACTATTATCCAAGTCAGGGGTTCTCAAACATTTACTTTTCACTCAATCCCCCGCCGAGATCCCCATATTAGGGCAGAACTTTTCTGCTGGATAAAAAGAAATTGTACCCCGAATGCTTCTGATCGTATAAAGCTGTTAAGGTTGATGTTGTTGCCACGTTTTCAGAAGCCGACAAAGAAAATCAGTGAATTCTTACAAGCTCAAGTAATTGTTTGATTCTTTGCATCACCTCAGCTCCTCCTTTTACGCTGTGACCACACACACACAGATCAGCCACAACATTAATACCACTGACAGGAGAATAAAGGACGTTGACCATCTTGTGACATTTCATTTTGCTGGGAAACTTTTGGAGCCGGCTTTTGTGTAGGTGTTACTTAAACATGTAGGACCCACCTAGACCAGACCAGACACCCCCACCCCATAGCAAAGACACTCCTTGACACACGCAGAAACGGTTTAGGAACAACTCAGAAAACGGCACAAGGATCCCAAACTGATCTAGTATCTGTGCACTGGAACATGGCTGATCCATAGAGGCCCCTCCCCTCATACCCCGACCCATAGGACCCAAAGGCCCCCACTAACAACATCCTGTCACCAGACACCACAGGACACCCCTAGAAGGTCCACGTCTATTCTCTGATGACTCACAACTGTTTTGGAGGCACAGGGAAGTTTGGATCCTTTGCATGGCGTTAGTTCGAGCTGAGCTCACAAGCCACAAGCTACATCAGTTAACCTATAAGCCATGCCATGTCAGTCATGACATCCGCTGCCGTTACTCAGATTTTGCAGCCCACCTCAGCCCCAGATCCTCGTTTTATGCCTTGTACATACATCTATCATTGCCACGTAGGCTCATGGCGAGGCAGGGAGGTCCCAGAACAGAACCATGCAATGCAATAGGTTTCTTTGAACAAAGTGGCCCTGGCTGAGTCAGAATAGTCGTTGATAATTTTGCATTTTCCTCCCGGTGAACCATCCCAACTTTCCTGAAGATGTCATGTAATGTTTTTAGATGTACTGTAACCTGGATGACTGAGAACCTTCACAAACACAACTTTTGTTTTGGTTTGTGTTGTTAAAAAGCTACATTTGTAATCCATCTGTCTACACGCTGAATGCATTGCACGTCCGGTCCCACGTAATCAAGGCGAGCCCGTAGACGGAGCTCGTTGGTGCACGCATGCGTGGTTTCTTATGGATTAAAAACTCAGGTGCGCTGCAGTCTGGATTTGAATGCCCTCAAAATTAAGATTTCATAGCTTTTCTATGACCTTGTGCTGGATTACATCTTTTTTTCCAGATGCCGTCCGATTCTTTTCAGTCAAACAAGGTCAGCGGTCTCGAAATGTATCCGTCTTACAGACCCTGCCTTAAAATGCTGTACGGATTTTAAAGCGTTGAAAGGGTCGCTTTGTAATTTGCTGATGATGTTTGAATGCTGAGTGCGCAGACGTCCCATGGGCTTTAATGGTTGTATTTAGACCTTCTCGGTCTTCTTGTTTGCCCTTTAATGTGTATCTGTGCTGATTTAGGGAAAGGTCACTGACTGTGTAATACATTGTAACATTACTGAGATCGATTTGTCTCTGCGTACCCCGTGTGTGTGTGTGTGTGTGTGTGTGTGTGTGTGCGCCGGCGCTTGTGTGCTCTGCGCCGTGGGAATCCGTGTGTGTGCTGGTGCTTTGTATCCGAGAGAGCAGATGTATCTCCAGCTATATTCGTAACTCTTCCTCTCTCGATCCGCGGCCTTCCTCTGCCTCTGCCGCCGCGCCGTCCCTCCATCTCTGCTCTCCAGCTGAAAAATGTAATCCTGCAGTAGTTGCCGCCCTCTCTCTCTCTTTCTCGCTATAAATACATCCACCACCAGCAGCCAGCTCTGATGCGCAGGGGCCCCTTCCTCTGTCTGACGCCGCAGACCAACAGCACGGGAAAACCCGACTGATCTCAGGGCCAGAATCTTTTCTAAACAGGCATATCCTCGGTAAGCCCTCAGCCTTGGGCTGCCGGCGGCCATTTTCGACAGTCTGAAGTAATTAGGACCCCTGGATCCTCGTTGAGGTATTTAGGGTCTAATTGAAGACCCCTGGGGTGCACACTCTGAGTGATGTTTTGCCCAGCACATTGCCTGTGTGAAATTCCCTCTGCTGGCTTTGCTAATGATTCCTGCAGAATCTGTGTACGGCAGAAAGCGAGAGCCATTGTGCATGTGTGTGTGTGTGTGCCAGCGAGGTTGTGTAAGCGGCGCGCGTATACATGCACACACTTCCACAGGACTCCCGTAGGTGTCTCCTCTCTGGCGGGGAGCTGGATATCGTGCCAAGACGGAGGAGGAGGAGGGGAGTTTGGGAACTCTTCCAGCGCTCTCTATCCTTGTGCTCGCGCTGATTTAAGCAGAGGATTACACATCCCCGAACGGTGAGGGAGGACACCTGGCCCTGCTAGGTGTTTGTCATCACGTTGAAATAACATCACAGAAAAGGCTGATAAACCACTTTCCGTCAAGGGAACGGGGGGATTTTTGGCAAAATAAGCTACTGATTAATATTTTTTCCCTCTGTTTCGCTCTCTCGCTCTGTATATCAGCAGAGCAGGCTTTCACATTTGTTGCTCGTCGCTCTGATGCGTCCGTCCAATAATGGAACCCGAAGCGGACACTTACTTAATCAGCAGAAAATGCCTCCTGCCCTCCCCCTTTCGCGCGTTCTACCCTCGCGTTCTCCCCCTCCTCCTCCTCCTCCCCTTCCCTCGCTACTCCTTTCTTTCAGACCCCTTGCTATTTTCTTCCTGTCTTCGGAGTTAAAAGCCTCACGTTGGCTGGGGAGCGCGGAGGGGCGTGCGCTTGCCATCTCCGTCGGCCTCCGAAACCAGCAGAGGGAGAAGAAAGAGGAGAAAAAAAGAAACGACAGAAGAAAAAAAAAGAGAACCAAAAAAAGAAAAAGGAAAAAAAAAAAGGCTCAGTCAGAGAACTGAGTGGGATTTCAGAGAGCATTTTTTAAGAGGTGATAAAGTAGGCCTCTACCCGCCAAAAACTTCACTTTCATATTTCTCTCCTTCGTGCCCCACCTCCCCCCACTTCCTTGGAGAATTTTTCCAGCTTCGTACGAGTTTGTTCCTCACTCCGAATTCTATCAGAACCTTTTTCCTAGGTGTGTAAGATCACGCGTCTACACATTCTACACATTAGAGGATACACACTTCACACACGGATGAGCCATAACATTATAACCACCTTCCCAATATTGCGTAGGTCTCCCTTGTGCCTCCAAAACAATTGTGAATCATCAGACAATGGACGTGGGTGTCGTGTGGTGTCTGGCAAGAGGATGTTATTAGTGGGGGGCCTTTGGGTCCTGTGGGTTGAACATCCCACAGATACTTGATCAGCTTGGGATCTAGTGAATTTGTTTTTTTGAGTTGTTCCTGAACCATCTGCATCCAGCTGGGGAAGGCTGCTGCCATCAAGGAGTGTCCCTGCTCTGAGCTGGGGGTGCCTGGTCTGGTCTAGATGAGTGTTACATGTCTAAGTAACATCCACAGTACCAGGAAAGCACATTTTCATATTCCCCATGTGTTTCCTCTATATGTCAGAGCCTGACATGAACTCTTTATTTCAGTGTGTGTATATGGTTGTGTCTGTGTGTGTGGCTGGTCTTTAGCCTGCGATTCCTGCGTCTCGCTGAACACGCGATGTGACTTGCATGTATTTTGCATGTAAAGTGCGAGCCGCAATGGATACGCGAGATTGTCTTCACGCGCACGTGGTCGTATTAATATTTAACATATGCCTAGATTAGACTTTAAAAAGCAGATTTTTATGTAAAACACGACTTGCCACAAGGATGGCTCGGCCTGCAGCGATCTTTCATGCCGGGTCTAATGTGGATATTGTTGGCCAGTCAGATTCCCTGCTAACTAAATGATCATCATGAGGGCTCTGTGTGATATGTCAGTGACTGCAGGGTAGACATTTGGGCCATTTAGTCCCAACAAACCTGCACCCACTTAGTGCTAGATGATATTATAGGGCTCAAATGAATACTGGAAATATTATAAATGAATACTTGACTAGCATTAATCCTTAAATCTTTGGTTCTTTTGACAATTGATTCTTTTGTGTATAATTTTGCTAGGGATGTCTCTTTTCTAAAGAAAGTACAGCAGTGCAAGCTAAATATACTGTCACATAACAATGAGCAGTCTTAGTATTCATCTGTATTTCCGTCTTCGTTACAAGTAGAAGTTCAAAATGCGCTCTCTTTTTTGGGCTTCACCGCCTCCCTGATGCTAGCGTGTGGCTACTTGCTCCACTGTGCTTGCTAGCTAGCTGCTAACATAGCCTGTGTGTTTGTATGCTAGGAAGGTAACATTAAACAGGTGAACTTTATGGTCAGAAATCAATTCTTTATAAAAAATTAAAAAAAAATGTGTACTTCCACTGGAGATCAGGTTAAAACGCTAAGTTTTATACAAAAGTGAGCTAAAGGATGCTAAAGGAGTCCACAATGCTGAATTTAGTGATAAGTCTCTGTGGCATCAACTGATGACAAATAAACGTTGATTGGTGCAGCTTCACAAACAGTTTCTAGATATCTAAATATTTAATGGTGAGGATCGTTATCATGCCGATAATAGACAGTTGAGGCTGTAGAAAGTGAAAATCTGTCTTTGAGTTCGCAGGGGCACTTATTTGGATTCTCCTTTCCTACCAGGAAATCTTTTACTGCTACTACTTTTCTCTGCTTTTGGCAAAATGCTCAAGTTTATTCTCTGAAGGTAACAAAAGGCATTCTGGGAAATGTGGGAAATCATTTATGAAGCTGCGAGTCAACAGGGATAATGGCTACGGACGACATGTTTCCCCTGACACCTTCCTTTGAGCTCACTGTTACATCTGTTGAACCCTTAGACAACACGAACCCCCTCTGTCTCACTTTCCTTTTCTAAGATGGAAACTAAGTGGCAGAATGAAAACTTGCATAACTGCAAACCAAAAGAGCTCTAATGAGAGCGCGGCCCCAGTCAGAAACATTCAGCGCGGCACTGTAGCTGGTATTTATGTAGGCATGGGTGTGTGGGTGTAGGGCTTTGTTATTGTGCCTGAAAATCTTTGTCACATTGAGACTTGAACGTTAGCCGGTTTGTCGCTTTTAGTCACCGTGCTTTGGCGCTTGGCTTCGACAGCAGGAAGTGAGTGAGCGTTCATCACATCCCTTTTCATAAACAGCTAACGGCAATCATCAGAATCACTTTAATGACGTTTCTGCTCCATATCATGCAGGCCCTGCTGTGTGCGCTTTAGACCTGACCAGCATCCGTCAGGCGACACGTTCAGGAAAACCAAGGTTGTTTGAAGAGAGCGACGCTTCTGTCGCCCTTGTGCGTTGAACCCTCTCCGACAACAGTGACAGATCCGTTTACTGGCGATGACAAACTCCTGACACACTGTACTGTGTACTGTATGCGTGTGAAGCGCAGTGATTCAGCCACCGCAACACTCAATGTGCCAGTTATTGATGAGTAACAGAAGTGACAATCAGGAAAAGAAGGCAGGAGAAAGGGAGCGAGGGAGCGAGGCTGGGCTCGGGCTGCAGTTAAGGTGCGAGCAGACGACTCGGTAAGAGGTCGGCCCTTAATGAGGAACCCTCCTTTGTGCTGCCCATTTTTCTACTCTACTGCTGATTGCTACGGCACTATACTTCCCTTAACACGGGTTGTTAAAGCTTCAGCGTTTTCACTTCAACACACCTGGTTTTTGGTAGTGTTTCCTTTGAGCCTTGATTAGCTTTTCAGAAGAAAATTGCTGCTTGTACCAGCTACGGGTTCTTATTCGGAGAGATATCACCCACAGCTTTATATATAAATATAGATAAATATAGGTTTACTAGTGGAAAAAGCACCTTCTGCTGCGCTAAAGCCTGTTTTAGTGTCACTGCTCCATTCGCATTGATTTTCAGCCTCAACTCAACAACAGACTAAAATAAACAGCGCTGGAAGCTCAACACACACATGGATCTTCTTCACTCCACATATCTCCCTGAATTTTTTTTTCATTTCGACTCTTGATCAACATGATTCCTACCCTGGTGTAGCCAGTCTTACTACTTATCCGAATATGAGTCTGTTAACCATTTGGATTTCGTTATGTTTTCATTAAGTTTCAACCACTGCAGAGAAAAATCTGCACCTAATTGGATCATCCAACAACCAGTCAGAGCAACACAGTATGTGACATTAAGTGATGAAGGCTTTCTCAACAAATGACTTCAGTCTCTATTAAGTGTTCGTCCTTTAAAGTTAATCAATTGGACAGTCCCTCAACCGTTCAGAGCCATTTTGTTGTCAACAAATACAACTCCATGGCGCTCAGAGTAAGTGTATGACTACATCGCTGTTACTCATCCGTCCATCACCGCGTAATCTCCATGACTGGCGAGGCAGATATTTGCTGGAGCATAGTCAGTTCCCAATGGAGGGGTTCCAGACCAACTTTCCGCCCTTGCTTCCCAAGCTTGTAACAGACGTTAAATACATTTAACAACAAACTGTGATGTCTTGATTATAGGGTTTTTTTTCAGCGTCCTTTAGAGATGCAAAAGAGGTATGATATTAATAAATAAATATGATTAGGACTGCCCTTCGTCTCTCCAGTCAGTGTTTTGCCTTTTCAGTGGTGATTTCAACACAGACCTCTTTGTTCAGAACAAACATTTCAGATTCGTCAATTGTGGTCTGGCCTTTAATTTGTCTCACTGGCAGCTTAATATTGATTGACGAAAAAAAAGGTCAAAGCGGTCAGGCTGGAATTCAACAGCGAACAAAATAGCGTTGAGAAAAAGGAAACTCAGAGCAACCGAGGGCAAGCAGTATAACAAGACTCCATTGTTGCGCTGGAGAAACTGGGGCAGTGGAAACGTGAATTTACCGTGAATTTACCATGTGACTCATAGCTCTTATAGTAGGCTGCAGGTGGGTCGCCGTGCCAAGGCAGATGAGGAGTATCATACACAGAAAATGTAAGGAAAAACACACTGCTGTGCCAGACCCTAATTAACAAGCGACCAAAGATCATGATGCGACGACTGGAAAGTGTGTTTCTGAGTTGTGTGCCCAGTCCAAGGAGGAAAAACCTTAGCAGCCTAATCTAAACAGATTCTGAGTGCTTCAGATTCACAAATGAGCTGTGGACCCAATCTGTGGTTTGGCCTTCTCCTGGTAGAAAATGCAGCCTGCAATTACCTGCGCGACCTGCTTTTCTCTGAGTAACCTGGTTACCAGTGTTTGTGTGTGTTGAGGGGGTCTGGGGCAGGGCAGCTGTGTGTGTTTGTGTGTTGGCAGCAGAGGACCGGCTAACCCGATACGCACCCGGTGAGACTCCGACCGCAGTGATTCAGGGGTAAACCGCAAACTCCGCTGTAGACTGCCAGACAGCAGCAGGAAGCACTCTCACTGTGTGTGTGTGTGTGTGTGTGTGTGTCACTCTGCAGGACTGTACGATTGTGTTTACTGTTTTCTTACTTTGTCATGGATTCGTGGATTAGTTTGCATGTATGTAATGAGAGAAAGCATAATATCCGAGTCTAAGGCAACGTCCAGCTTTTATGTACTTGTATTTTTTTTGTTGATGTTTGTGTGTTGCTTCAACTCACTTGCCTGTTGGTTTTGTGCCCCGTCATTCCTTTGATTCCGGTGGCCTATTTAACAAATTAATGTGACTCCCATAAAAACCACAGGATAGCTCCTGGAGATTGGAGGACAAATAAAGGAAGGGAGAGAGAGAGAGAGAGGGAAAGAAAAAGGAAAGTTGGAGGAGTCTGATGACAGGAGGTAGTGAAATCCTGAGGAGAGGGACTGAGCTTTGACTTTTACAGACACGCTGCCTTCAAGGTTTCGTTTGTGACCCTGTAAAAAGAGATTCACTTCCCAGTGGTTATGCATCTCACCTTAGTTTTTCCCTGCGGCGACCGTATTGCTGGAGGGAAAATCAATTGTCTGGAGTTTGAGAAGCACAGTTGCGTGTGTGTGTGTCTCCAGAAAGGAAATATGTCAATCAATTATTTGTACAGGGTGAACAATTAGTACAGACAAAGCTGTGGTGCTTAATTACCGCTGCTTTAGAAAACAGCTTGTCGCAATTAAGAGGTATGAAAAAAACAAACAAGTCTGTCACTGCCATGTGCAGTAAATCATCAGGGATAGTTTGGTTATATAAATGGTCTGGTTGACTGGTTGGTTGTTTTATAGATGGTTTGTTGGCTGAAAGGCTGGATTGTGTCCTGTTTTGATGTTCGGGTAGTTGGATGAAGGCCTGCTTGACAGATTTGGTTGATTGATTGGTTTAGAAGGTTGTTTTCCCTGGTGACTTGCCTGTTGGGTTGTTTGGCTGACCAGTTAGCTTGCTAGTAAATTGGTGAACTGAATGGTTTGTTACTTGGTACTTTGGTTTGTCATTTCACTGGTGGGTTGATCAATTGGCTGACTTGGGTGGATGAATGGTTGGTTCATTTATCAGCTACTTGATTCTTTGTTGGGTGTGTTCTTTCAAATTTAGATGGATTGTTAGTTGCAGTGCTGCAGATAAATTTTACTGGCAATGGCCCATGTTATATTCTCATATAATTCATTAATTATGACTATGAACAACTTATAAAATCTCAGAAATAGCAAAAATAGCCATCACAAGCTACCAAAATCAAATATTTTATGTGTTCAGCATTCAGTTTATGGAGGATCCAAACTGACAGAAATGGCTCAATCAAGAAAAGAAAGTAAGAAAATAAATTAGTAAGCCAAATGTGACATGCATTGATATTTATCATTTTCTATGAATTTATTTCTCTATACACTTCTCATTTAAAGAAATGTAATATTGTCACTCAATGTGTATCATGGTGTCGACTTTTCATCTTACTAACTGGTTGGAACAGAACTGGCAACAAAAGTAATTCTGACAAAATTAAAAAACAAATACAGGTCACAAAAATACACAAAATAAATCAACAAGTAAATGGGAAAATTCAGTCTGTAAAGTTCATTCATCTTCTGTAACCGCTTGTTTCTGTTAAGGCTCATGGGGTCTGCTGAAGCCTCAGTCCGTAAAGTTGAGAATAAATAAATACAGAAGCAAATGAAAACAAAATTATCAAATTATGTTGCATTTTATATATTAATCAATGCCTGTGTTTACTTTTAGAATGATTTTCTGTGGATTAAATAGCATGTATTTTTATTTTGTTTTATTTGTATTTCGGCACTTTTGGTCCTCCATAGAAATTTGCAGATACTAGCGAATATTTCTGTTTAAGAAATCAATGCTGTGTTTTGCTTTACAGATTGAAACAATTAGTTAAAAGTTGCTGTAATTGTAAGTTTGATTTGTCTCTAGATGACTGGCTAACAGTTAGCTGATTTAGTGGCCGGATTGGTATTTGGTTGGAGGGTTGTGGGGGTGGGTGGGCATATTTTTAAGGCATTATTATAATATAACCTCCTCTGTATCTTAATATGGAAATGGTAGGCTAGATATAAATATAGGCATTTTACATATTGTGCACAACATACTGCATGTATACACCAAACGAATTAACATATGTCCCGTGTTTCTAAATCTGTCTTATTTTTGCTCCCTTTCAATATGTTATTTTTTTCTTCTTCTTCCTTAGCCCCCCTCTTTGTTGGGCTTTCCGTGAGATGGCTGTAAGTTTATGTAGGACTCAGTCCAGGATTTTCTCTACCAGCTTTTTCTCATTAGGGTATTGTAGAAGACTTGAGCTAGGCTCCACGGCGTGGCAACAGAAGGGGGCGGGGGTACAGACGAAGGACGAAGACAGGGGTGGCCCAGCTATACATTTACTCCAGACGCAGCAAAATCTCATTGGGCGCCTGAATCAAGTTATCTGTAACTCTCTTAACGTGGCCGCATCTGGTCTCTTTCTTTTCTCCTTTGCCTTTCTGCTAACTCCTGCCGATCTGCATCTTCCTCCGTCTTGGCGCCTGCTTCAGTTTAATGTACGCTCCTTCCCCTGCCTCCTTTCTCAAACCTTCTACTTGTCACATAGGATTTTTTTTTCTTTTACACATCCCCGCTCCACCCTCTGCTCTGTTGTGATAACTACACCGCCCCTCTCCCGCTGTATTTCTCCTCAGACAGACTGATAAGTTGATGAGCAGCAGCACAGCGGGGGGATGCCATGTCTGATAGATGTGTCCGTTTTAGACGGCGTTGCAAACTAAGGACACAGGTGGCATTGACACACACCAGACCTGACCGCTGGCCTTATCTCTGTACCAGCACACACACACTCAGACACTCACAACCACACACACTTCTCCTCGTGGCACAAACAAGTGGAGCGTCAAATCGGTTGACTGTCAAATCGGCCCATTGTGGATTGTAATGTCAATAATTCACAGGCACGTACAGAAATACATCTGTCTTGTCACTTTTTCTTTTTCGTCTCCTCCTTCCCTTCGTCCTCCTCCTCCTCGTCTCTGTATCTCTATTGCAATCGCTCTCTTTCAAGCCATCAAGACACTAATCAGGATTTTCCCGCAGCAGGACCGGGGAGTCTGGTGAAGGAGCGAGGGAGAAAAAAAAAAAAGAGAGAGATGTCTTATTATAGATAACAAACGAGGGATATAAATACCTCTGGGGTCAGGAAGCTTATGTAAGAGTCATGATATGTGCGTCGGACTCTCGGCTAATCCCGTGCACAGGATCCTGGGTGCGCTTCTGCATCTCGGCCTATCCGTAGACTCTGTAATGTAAATGCAACATATAGCACGGCACAATCTTGCAATACGGTAACAGATTGCCTGGTGGTGATTCACGCAATAAACGATCCTATTCGGCGATGTGCCCAAAGCGTTTCTGCGGCGTTGGGCGTATCGTGTGCAGTCAGCCTGGTTTGTTCCAGTTAATGCAGATACAGTGAATGCTGAGAGAAAGCTAATGAAGTGACCGGAGGGAACAGTTAACGCGTGTGCTTATGTTTTTGGTCATTATGGGAGGCTGTTGTGCTCGTGTAACAAAGATCCAGCTACAGAAAGAAGCTACAATACATTTTCCATGGAAGCCAGCGGTATATAGGGTCTACGGAACCCCCCACGCTTTACTGAACACTCTACGGATGCGGTGACAATGCCAGTTAACGTTTAAACAGATGGCGTCACCAACAACGCCAACGAGCGATTGAGCAACACTTCAATTACGACATTTACGAAACCGAAAGTACGAGGACAAAAGTAAGGGGAGTCAATTAAACAGTTTGTTCATCTCCTTCAACATAAGTTGAAGTGTTGGCATGCGCGGCAACCTAGCCTCCACGCTACAGTAGTAACCTTAACAAGAAAGAAGGACATTTACTAATTTCCTAATGTGTGTAAATTCCTTTTTATTCCTATTATGTTTCTGCTTTGTCCATTTGAATCGCTCATAGCGGGGGATCAATACCTGAGGCGCATCTCGTCTCATCTCAGTTTGAAGGCCAATAAGCATTTCATTCATTCATTTGTTCCTTCTTTCATTGTCTGCGACCGCCTTGTCCTCTGGAATGTCGCGGGGCCGGGTGGGGCCGATCCCAGCTGTCATTGGGCGGGAGGCGGGGTACACCTTGGACAGGTCGCCAGTCTACCGCAGGGCTAACGCAGAATAGAGTCACCAATTAACCTAACGATCACGTCTTTGGATGGTGGGACGAAGCCGGAGTGCGTGGAGAGAGCCCATGCAGACACAGGGAGAACATGCACTCAGAAAGGCCCCACGTCTGCAGCTACCTTGCAACATATGGAAACCAAATAGGATGTTTCCAATTAACTCATAAAACTAACAGTAGTATATTTAAAACCTACTTTTGTCCACCTCTATCTGAAATAGGACCTCCTATTTAAACATGCTGGAGCGGCCTAGCATGGGAAGCTTGAGTGAACATTAACGTAGTGTGGTGTATACTTGGATGTCCTCATGCTTAGCTGGAGTAAGAGGAAGTGTGTGTGTTTGTGTCATCTGTGTCCTTACCTTTGTCATACTGTAATTACTCCGCTTCACTTCAGTGCCCTTTCACTGCGATCGCTTTGCACAGGCAGTGGCACTGACATGACAACAGACTAACGCACACACGGGCAACACACACTATCGGGCGTCCTCCCAATCGGTGCTTGGCCCAAATCACTGTGACATTTACAGTTTCGCAGCCATTAGAGCTTAATGTCCCAGGGGCGACTGCGCGATGGCTGCAGCAGCATCTGATCACAGCGCTTTGCGAGCGCGCCGAGCCTCGGCGTCCTCTCAGATGCTACACCTGCGCCGGGATCGGACGAGGAGGGGCAAATCCCACGGGCGAGGAGCTTACCAAATTTAAAGGCGGCCGCGAGGTCGGGTGAAACGGATGTAATCAGTCAGGCTGACGAAGAGAAAATGTCAGATGTCGGAACGACGGCGCCTGACGATTCCTCCTCGTGTAGGTGTTTTGCTTTGATGAATTTTACGTGAGAGAAAAAAAGGTGTGTGGATTTAAACGCTTGCTCGACTACAGACCGATTAGATGTAATTTTATCTTTAAATAATCGTAGATTAAGGAAATGTGAAGAGTGCAGAGTTTGTGAAGTCACTGTAAAGACAATCCAACAGTGGAGTCTCACTCAAACCTCACCAAACAACACCACACAACAAGCTATGTCTCATTACATTGAGTCATATTTCTGTGTTTCTTACAAATGCAATTGAATTATTCACTCTCCTTTCATCTCCGCTTTGGTCTCCTCCGGAAAACTATCTGGCTCTTCACGTGCCACCATGTTCGTCAGCCAGCTGCTGAGGTTTGGTGCAGCTTCTTTTGCATTACATACAGTAATTCGACCTATTTTTAACACAGAAATGTTGACATCTGCATTTTCAGCGCTGTGACGAGTCAGAATGGCTGTGGTTAAGAGGTCAGTGCGATCCGAGTGTGCGCAGACGTTTAGCCTAGAGACAGTTAGCTTAGCCTCTGCACAAGTGGAAAAAATATGTCACATTGTAATGCATTATTCAAATACGTTTCATGGAGCAAAGCGATTTAAACCGTGGCCAAACTAATAAATATTAAAGGCTCGACAAAATCCGCCACAAACCTGCAACACCTGCATCAAATTCAAATGATCCCTACATGCAAATGGTTCAACATCACCCCCCCTCCCATTCCTCCCGTCCGCGGCACATATTGTATTCTGATGCTCCCACACATTCATAAATGTGACAGCGTCATTTCTGGAAGAAAAAAAAAAATGCACCCGCTCCACCCGAGGGTGCAGATCCTTCCGTTGCAGGATGAGAAAGAAAGTGAGATGTGCTTTTTGGTTTGATTAATATTTTGTCTTAGTCACCAGTGCATCACCCTCCCTTTCCCTTCATTTCTACCTCCTCCTGCGTGTGTGTGTGTCCCTAGCAAGTAACAAGTATGCACACTGTTGCGTGCGCTTCCGTAAGATCTGGTCTCTGTTAGTGTTTATACCACTATAGGCTAACGCAGCATAGCTTGGCCTGATAATCAAGCACACAGGGAGGTCTTGCTGCTCTGCTGCGTCGTGTGTGTGTGTGTGCATGCGTGTGTTTTGCAGTCATCCCATACATGCAGTTTGCAGATGTAGACTGTGAGGGAAACCCTGTCTGGTCCCCGGAGAAATGTGTGCGCCTCTGTGTTGTGTGGTTTGCGTACGCGTCTGTTTTTGACCTGAAACAAGCTCGAGCTCTGTGTTTGTTTGTGCAATACGTAATCCTGCGAGAGCGCGTGTTTATCTCTATTTATCCATTGTGTAGTAGCCGGCCCTCGACGTATGTGTCGGCGTGTATTCGCGCACGTAAAGTATTTTCATTCTGTGTTTATTGGCAGTGGTTCGGTGGGCAGATGTCGTCGAGCTGAGGGTGTGTATTGCTCTCTCTGATAGACACAAGCATATACAGTATACACACGGGGTGTAGGGAGGGGAGCCTCGGCGCTCGTGGTTTCGGTGTCCCTCGTTAACTCGCTCTGTTCAGGATTTCCTACAAGATGTGGCTACAAAACCAGTTCCAGACTCCTCTGTCTCTCTCTCCCTCTCTTATTTCCTCTCCCTTCCTCCTTGCCTCTTTGTCTTTTGGTGAACGATAGAGAGGCACCGAGAAAGGAAGAGAGAGAGTGAGAAAGAAGGAGAAGTCTGCTTCTAATTTTAAGTGCTCCCTTACTGTCCTCTCCTCCTGGGTCCTAACTCCCCTCTGCGTCGAGGCAGGCCGCCAAGTGCCTCTTTAAGAAAAACACAAATTAAATTCATAAATAAGACCGCGGGCCTGTGGCTCGCAGGGGAGACCTGATTGTTTGCCTTTATCCTTGTCATGTCCTGTGCCTTGAACAACCTGTATCTAAATGTAGTGATCGCTCACTTGTTCTACTCATTAGGTCTTTATATTGTGAAGGTATCCATGCCTTTGAGGCAGAGTAATATCTCATTCTTTTATGGCACGTGTAATGCGGTATTGCTTTATTGATGTGTATTGCGCCATTAAATTTACTGGAAATTCAATTGAGAATGTATTTACACATAAAATACCAGGTGGGAATGTTTCTGACAGACTTAAAGCTCAACAAATTAAGGCAATTCATCACGTCGGTGCAATAATCCTTTAAGCCACATATCGCCATAAAGCACGGCCGCTCACTGATTTACAGTTTTTCCTTTAATGATCTAATTCAACCAGAGCAATTACAGAGATCACAAAGTTATCAATGAGCCTGGGTTCTCTGAGTAAGCTGGTTATGTGAGTGGCACAAGAATGTCGCAAAAGAAAAAAATATTTATGTATATTTGCAACCCTAAAATTGATATTTCTTTTTCACTGAATGCCTTACACCTGTGCTGGGTTCAAGGTTTTAAAAATTTAGGCCACGCCCTACACCCTTCACTTACTGTCAAATATTTCTGCTTGATTGGTTTCTTCAGTCAGTGCTTTGCTCGTTTGGCTCATTTAACAAATTCATTTGTTTGGCTGGATGCTTTGTTTTCCCATCTACCTTTCACAGCCTAATCCAGGATGAGCTATTTTATTTTACATTTTCACTTGACTGAGCGGCTTTACTACTGTGATCGTTGGGGGTATATCTCACAGATTTCTCTCGTGCAGAATCTGCAGTACACATCCATGACATTCCACCAACGTGAGGTCAGATAAATGAACATGCATGCAGCTAATGAACCTGCTGAGTCTGCATTCCTGGTGCTAATACAGGGGAATGCTGGGGAGGTTTGGTGAAGAAAAGGGCAGCAGGCAATAAAGACAACAGGGAAGAAGTAGTGCTGAGCAGTGATACAGTATATCAGTCCCAGGAGTGTTTATGTAGGCGTGTTGACCGTCGTGCTTCTGTGTAAGGTTTGTGACAGATTTGACTAAAGAGCTCATTGTTTAACTACCTCCAAATCTTAATTTAATCCATCTATCCTTGTGAAAACCCGTTAAAGCACTCTGCTCCTGTCCTCTCTATATAAAGCACCTGCTCCTCAGATTTATATTTCTTGCTTCTACCAGTGTCTCCGGGTATCTGCACTGATCACACTCTTCTTATCCTACCCTGTCTGTGCTCATCTGTTTTTCCCAGCTACAGCTGAAATCGAATTTGATTGAAATTTCTGTAGGACATTGTGAGAAATCGTCAAAGTCAGCCACGCAGGGAACATTATCTGTTCAGTGTTTTTTTTTCTCCCGTGAGTGAAAAAACACCTGTGTATAAAAGGCGAGATTATCTGTGTACTGCAAGTGCAGTATTAGTGTTCCTCTAAGGGCCTGGAGGTCATCTCTGGTAAGCCAGTTTGGTTCAGTGGAGCAGATCATTGGTCATTTCTTGGAAGTTGCAGTTTTGGGGGTTCATCTCCTAGCGCTTAGCCGGTTTCTCTACCGTATCCTCATGCTCTGGCCTGGCTGGGATCATGTTCTGAGCTTGTTTGTATTAGCTGAGCTAATGATAACGCTGACATTAACCGCAGATGGTCAATGTCTGTTTGAGTTTGCATTATTGAGGAGACCATCCACCCATAAGGCCGCTCTAATTGGGCATGCATATCATCTCTATAGGGACTAAAGGGAAGTCCGTATACCCCAGAGGAATCACCTGATACAGGTGTCACATGTACATGATACTTGAGTAAAATGACCTACTGACCTGACTGACTACCTACAAGCGCACACACCCACACCCATACACGCCTAGTTGGTAAAACACCCTGACCTCTTAAGACATTGCTCTCTTTATTTTGGGCCAACAGTCAGGAAGTAGGCTTCTGACTGTCTAGCTAAATGGGTCAAAGCTACATAAGTAACTTCTTTAAAAAACAAAATAAAAATAAATACCACTGTAGCACCGCACTGATTGCCGGGAAGTCAGCCTGAAGTTGTGGTAGGGCTATCTGAAAGCATGCAGAAGTACTTTTTTCTCAACATTGTTTGAGGCACACCCAATAATGAAATCAAAATGGCATGGTTACCAGACTCATATTCTAATAAAAATTACTACCACATTGAATGAAATGCAGGCGAGCCAGGACTGCAAACAAAACTAAAACCAAAACACTGGGGGGATAAGCGCTGCCATCTCGTCCTGGAGAACTTATTTTAAACCGACTGCCTTGGAAGCTCACTGCACACAGATTAGGTGTCCGGCGTCCTAGCTGCATTTCCCCTGGTAGCATTTACTCTCAGTCGCTTTCAAAACACACGTCTAAGATACCGCAAAGGACCCTCACACAATACCCAAAAGTATCAGTTAGTGAAATGCAGAATGACCACTCTCAGTTTTTATGCTATGCTAAGCTAATTGCCTAGCGTATCTCAATTCTCTTCAAGTGTAGGAGGTTATGTGCTGGAGTCTCAGCCAGTTGTCACAAGGAGCCATCGAGACTCTGGGAATTCACTCTGCTCATCTAATTGCAGCCAACTGGTAGAATGACTTTATTACCAATGGAAAGTGCCCTAGCTATCTCTCTTCTGCGTGTAGCTTCATATTTTGGTTAATTGCAATTTGTGGAAACGAAAGGAATCTGCGCTTTTACCAAAATGTGGAACCATTCCCTTTAGCTTAATTTAGACATCTAGAATTTGAAGCAATGATTCAGTGACATGTGTAATCCACATTATTTCAACTAAATAAGCTAAATCTGAATTGATTCTATATGGGTTTTCAAAAGGACTCATTTCTGAAAGTGGAATAAGTGCCGTATTCAGATTAGATAAAACTCTAAATCCAATTATCTGCTTTTGCGAGATTATCTGCCCATGTGTCGCCGAATACAATTATTCATTGTACAGCTACACTTTTACAAACACACACAGTTAGATTAAATGCATTCATACTGAATTCAACTTACAGTATGTTATCAGGGGTTGCAATGCTTTTCTTAGTAGCTTTCAGAGTCCTGGGTTTCTCACAGGTTCTTTAGGAGAAGCCCTAGCATAATAAGTAATTGTTCAGTATCCCTATACTTCAATTACCTCCAAATTATCCCGTTTAATGTGTATAAGAATGGTAATCACCAGTTCCTCTCCCACCACTATTATTTCCCCACATACAGCGAGACACTTATATCAGCAACACAAGTTTTCCCATATGAGTGCTCCTTGGGGCATAAATCTGTCAAATAGCAGCCTGTAATGTACGTCTATTTTGGGGTTCCGCAGAAATGGGCTTGTGATCGGAAGACGGCTTGTTCTGATCTCCAGAGCAGCTGGGAAAATCTGGATGGGGGAGACTGAATGGTAACTCCTCCGTTGTTGATGTAGTTTGCAGCTTGGATGGTTAAATTTCTCAACATACAGTTAACCATGACAAATCTCTATTGGCCTAAATCACCAAACCCAGAGTCTGGATATTTCTTTCTTTTTTTTTTTTCAATACAACATGGGTGACACATTTCTGTCCCTTAGACTGCGCCTGGCTGCCTTAGTGAGATAAAATACGGAGGGACAGATCATGCCCTTTCATTCGCCGCAAAGCCCCAGCTGCTTAGGCCAGTGCATTCTCAACACACTGTGCTGATGTTGTGCACCAGTTGGGGAACCGCGCCGTGTCTTTGGAGATTACTCTGCAGTGCCGTTCTTTAGCCATAATGAGCTGACGGACTGACGAGCGAGACTGAAATGTCGGAGCGCTACGAGCACTCTTATAAATCAGGCCCCCCGTTCTGAATTATTCACTACGCCTTTACCCCAAGGAGATGGAGAGGTGGGGAAAAAGGAACGAAATGAGGAAGATACAGCATGACCACCAGGGTTGAAGCAGAATGAATAGAAGATGAAAGACGAGGAGTAAGGACAGGGGTGAAAAGATGGCAAGGCAAAGGAATTCTGGGAGCTGGGACGAGGTGAAGGTATATGAGTAGAGATGAGAAGAGGGAGTTGTTGGGTTTTCTCAGCATGGGGTGAAATTTATATTGGATGTAGTTTCATCTGGTCTTAATCTGTGCTTTTATAGTCATGCTAATACTATACTCTAGGGAGTATAGAGACATTACTTTCAAAGAAGACGCATCCTGATGACTTTGCTAACCCCTGAGTTTACGTCTTTTGCTAGCATAAGGTTGCCCATTTCATTTTTTTCTAATTAAACATTGTTTGTATGGATTTTCTGATACTTTGTGTTTAGACTATCAGCCTCAGTCATCTCTATGTCTGTGAAGGTCCTCAGTCATCCAGGGTCACGACATATCTAAAAAAAACAACAACACCAAAGCGACGGCAACCAGACGTAGAGTTTCTTTAAGACGTGTTGACATCCAAGCAGCTACTTCTTCAGCGAGCCCTCCGTATATTTTAAGAAGCTAAAGTGGTCACAGCTTTAGGTTTAGACACAATTATTACTTTGTTAGAGTTAGAAAAAGATCAGGGTTTTAGGCTAAAGCGGATCCATTCACTCGGAGAAACCAGGTTACATACGTTTGTATGTAACCTGCTTTTCTTAATACAACATTTGTAACACAAGTTACCAGGCGAAGCTTCTCTGATCTTCCAGAAGCTTCTCTGCCATATTAGTAGCGATCAGGGTGTTGATTCCTATCCTGCCTTAGAAATATTTTATATGCACTTCCTCCACAACTAGAAAAGTTAAATATAGAAAACATTAGTTGTCATTTTCCAGCTAGGACGGACGGCATCTGTCAACTTCGAAAGATGCGGAAACGCTTGTTGCTTAAATGATAAACCTTGATAAACACAATAAATCATTCTAATGTAAGTCACCAAAGACATTTACCTCCTCTTCAGTCACTTATTGTATTTACTGCACTATAACTGCTAAGGACCAGAACACACCCTGAACCTCACCTTCTATCTGTCAGAAAGTGTAAAGAAAATCAGACCTTTTCTCATCCTCCACAGACAAGCCATAATTCCTCTCACTTTCATTCCATCCTTTCTCTTTTAGCTACCCTTTCTTCCACTCTTTCCCCCCCATCTCTCTGGCGCGCTACCTTCCCTCCTCAACCAGGGTTGCTATGGTGATGTGTGTTTTTTATATATATATACATGTATATATAATAGGGAGCTTCTTCCAATGTTGTTTTTTTTCTTCTCTTCTGCATCTTCATGGTTTTCCTTTTGTCTTTTATTTCTGACTGGCTGTTTTCCTGTGCAGAGGATGCACCCATCATTTCCCCCTCAGTGGGGCTGGGGAGTTCAGCTGTGGCGTCATTATCTGTCGCTGGAGGGTGGATGTGGTTTGGGACAGGTATCTTTCTCTTAGCCTAAACACTTCCCCACTTTCCTTCTTATTTTACTCTCCTGTCATTTTATTTCCCCTTCATTTCTGTGCCCTACTATCCTCCCCTTCCTTCGTCTTCATCCTGTCCCTTCACCTGTCCTCCTCTCTTCCTGCCTCCCTGTCAGTCTGCCCTCTCATCCGTCCACCCACGCAACACCAGCTTTTCTCTCATTGTGTTCGTGTGTGTGAAATGCACAGACGTGCATGCACGGTGGCCATGCGCTCTCATATCTGTCAGGGCTTTTGTGGGCGTAGCGTCCATCCGGGAGACGTAGAGGGAAGCAGGGCACGGTGAGGGGGAGCAGCGAGTGGAAAAGGGGAGAATGCAATTTAAGAGCAAGCGTTAAGGAAGAGAGGGAAACCCTGTCTGGGGGAAAATGTGGGAAACGAGATTTGGCACTGAGCAGCTGAAATGAACCGAAGTGCGCTGAGTCATAAGAGATAAGATTAAGATGAAACTTTGTTTTTTCCCTTTGGGAAGATTTGCTTTCTGGCAGAAAGTACAATTAATTTTACAGCAAGGCAACAACGGAATAAAAATAATCACAATCACAGATGCAGGAGATAAAGTAAGCAATAAAGAAGAGATGTAAACAGTTTGAGGAGAACGCAGAAAAGAGGTTTGGATTATTTATGTTTATGGACGGATTATTGCGCAAGCAAAATTTGATACCAGACTTTATTGACCATTGATGCCATTTAATAGGTGACAGATTTATCTCTCTGAATTAACTGATTTCAAGCAGAGGCAGAGAAAAGCGACTTGTTTAGTCTAGCTGCCAAGTGTGGATTTTGTTGATAGATTATTAGCTGCAGCTCGGATCATTCGCGAGTCTTCGCCAGCTGATGATCCATGCAGGAGACGCGGGAGTAAAGAGACGCCAGTGTTCTCCTAAATGCTAGTTGGGATGATAAAAAGAAATGTGTAGGCTCGACAGCTGTGACAGACAGACGGCGATGTGTCAAAGGCTGACGACAGATGGAAAAAGTGGCGAAAAGTTTGACTGGACAGACACGAAAAGAGGTAACATGAGAACTTCAATATCAAACCAAGTAAAAAGAGTATGTTAAAATGAGCTAACGTCATAATTACTGGAGAATAATTTTTTTTTTTTTTTTTTTTTTTAAATCGATTTTAGTGGCAGATGCCCTCATTCATGGTTCAGCAAACAATCTGGGCCATGGATCCCAACTGTCCTTGAAGAATATTGTCCATTTCTTGCTTTTTTCCAAAATCTCACAAAAGTTTCTTGACTTCTTGAAAAAAAATAAAAATAAAATAAAAAATGCTTCTTTAGAATGTTCTTTCTTTCTTCTGTGAGTCCGGACATGTCCAGCTAGAGGTGGTTCAGCATGTAGCATTATCCTTCTGCTGCAGTTTGACGCATTTGCTACACGGCCATTTTTTTAGGTGTCGTTTCCAGTTTGCATAATTGCAACTTCAATTATTTATTTATTTCTTTATTTATTTTATGTAGTGTTGACAACGATCCAAATCATCTCACGACATTTTACAGAATGCAAAGCCTGAAACCTCCTGAGCAAGCACTAAGGTGATGCTGGCAAAGAAAAACTTAATCTTGAGCCCGGCTGGATAGAGAGACAAACAATGAAAATGGAGGTGGACTCCATCTCTCAGAGGCTGAGTACAGAAAACCAAAGCAATGTGAGAGTATAGAGTAAGAGAAAGCTGCCAGAGTGATAAAAACAGCAGCAGAGCAGAAAGGAAAAGGCGAGGTCTGACCTGCCCTGAGGTAGTCCCATATACTTGTTCAATCAATAAAATCATGCACATAGCTCCCTGTATATCGTCAAATAATGCAATTCCTGCATATTTCTTGAGTTTTTAATTGAATTTTTGCTTTCCATTGATCGGCCTTGTGTCTGATGCTTGCTAATATCGCGGCATAAAGAAAGCCGTTCTCAGTTTTTCCGGCTTGCATGTCATTTCTCTCGTCACTGCTGTACATTTGTCAGGGCTGCTGCTCCGCTGTGCAGACACATGAACAACATGAAAGGCCTTTGCCCTGCAGACGAACACATGCACTCCCCCGCACCGGGCACGTGTACACACACAAACCTTCGTAGGGCTTCCGATTGAAGCTGTTTGGTTGTTTTCTGTTCCGCACGTGCAAACGCGGAGTTGAGGTAAAACGTGTGAGATCACGGCAGGTGTGGGAAGTGCGCATCCGTCTTCCCCTAAAGGAGATGCTAACCGATTCGCATGCCGTACAGATGTGTAGCTATGTGTGTCCTACAGGAGCCCATTCAGCAACTCCAACGGCCTTTAATCCCCTGAATCAGCAACATCACTGTCAGTGCTTAAGAACATCAGAGCATATGTGTGGGCGGACGCATGCGATGGGGAGGGGGGCTCACATGTTTCATGAAATATACATCATTGTCATGCAAGCGCAGGAATGATTAGGTACGTGTTTGGAAGGACTGCTCTGTGCACGTGTCTGAAGGATAGTCCTTCGGTTTTTTTTTTGTGCTTTTTGTGTCGGAGATGCGTCTCTTTTATTCCCACATTAGTGATTATTATTTGCTCTGCTTACTTCCACTTCCCACGGGCCCACACACACACACACACACACACATGAAGCATCACAGCAGCAGCAGACACAGCAGCATCTGTTTTGTCATAAATGATGGTTCATGGGAGAGATAAAAAGAAGAAGGTGGAGATGGATGGGGAGCGCGTCGTGTTAAATGAACGGGAGGACTTGTGTTAAACGGATGGCCTCGCTGTGATTTTAATGAATTAGTGATTCGGGGGGGAGGGGACACGGCCCGACTGACGCCGCTCCCGCCTTGAGGTTTAGAAAGATTAGCAACGCGCCGACTCGGTCACATTTTGTGATGATGAGGTAGAATGCGAGATGAAGGAGAGCTGTACGGAATATGTGCAAGAGTTTCATTTTTATTTCATTTCTTTCCTGATGAGCTGTAATTACTGCATCCGTTCAAGAGGAAGAGCAGCTACCGGCCTTTTGGGTTGAAGCGTTGGTTGCTCTAGAAACTTCACAAACTTCACTGACTTTACTGCTTAACTCCAGTGGTGTATCGCCATGGAAATAGCTCTGTTCACCAAAGCTTTGAAATATCTCCAAGGTTCTCAGTTTCAAGTTGAAAGTTTTATTTGGAAGTAAAAAACAAAATTCATTGGAGCAACAACAACATCCGTCATCTATATATCTAGTATCCCTTGTCCCCTAGAGGGTTGTGGGGACGGGGGGCCGGAGCCTATGCCATTTATCATTGGGCGAGGGACGGGGAACTCCACGGACAGTTCACCAGTCTATCACAGGCTTGGAGCAACAGCAGCTTGTGTGATTAAACATTTTGCAGTATCACTTACTCCGATAAGTATTGTCCTGACTGGGCAGAGTCCCGGATGAAGGTAGTGGATAAGAATAGGACCCCGTGGAGTCTAGACGCTGCTGGAGGTGATGGTGGTTGAGACGCCCTGGACAATCGGGATGAAGTGGGACTCGGGGTGGACAACAGCTGCAGGAATTTCAATTAATTTAAAAAACAAAATCTTTATTAGTTCAGAGAACATTGGACAACAGCAGCAAGGGCTAAGACTAAGAATGAAGAGATTTTTCAGAAGATAAATGCCCAAATTGACCATGAAGCAATAGCGGTGGAACACATAAACACATCTTTGTTATTAAAGTTATGCCAGGCTGGAGACTAAACCTCATTTTCGCTCTAGTTCTCAAAGATTTTAAATGATACTCAGCCCTACTGACGGCTCCTGTGAGGGAATCCCATCATTCACAGCCGCTGAAAATCTGACTGCCACTCACAAACTGGCCTAGCCTGTTCTATACGGACGACTAGCTACGCAGTCAATTCAGTACTTTGCCCTGTCTTTGTGAGTGCGTGTTGGTTCAGACTACATTGTAAAGTGCGTGCGTGTGTGCGCGCGCGACTTCTCTTCATCCCCCTCCCCCCTTGGGTAATGACGGAGTGTGTCTGGGAGGCGGGCTTGCCTTGCTAAGTACACCTGAGGGAACTCTGCACTGTGTAGCCTCGCTTTATCATACCTGACATTCCACTATATATGTTTGAGGGGGAGAGAGAGAGAGAGAGAGAGTTTGCATCACTGCTGTAGGCAGCCTCGGTCGACCCCTCACACACTCTCCTGGCTCAGCATTCAACGCAGCTGCTGTGACACAGTCATCCATCACACTTACCTACGCACAAACACACACTCAGAGCCATGCACACACACTATGCACATATGCTATACCACACTGTGGACTATGTAAGCATGTATGGATGCGCTCAGAGGCTCTTTAGATTGTGACATTAAAGTACATAAACACATTTAAGGTCTAGTGACATTGGTCTGTTTGCAGACAGGCTTACGTTCACCTTGTTTATTTACATTTAATAAGGAAGCCTTAACAGTTTGATTGGTGCTTTGCAAGAACAGTTCTTTGCACTGTTCCTGAGTCATGATTACAGCAACACCAGTGGTTACTGCATGTGTATGAGTGCCACAAGTAATGTCAGTGATGGAGGAGTATTTTTTGAGATGGCCTGAACCAGTGCTTGATATGAATAGTGAGCTAACAGCTATCACCCAATTATATTGCCCCGGTAATGTGGATCCAATAGTAGGTTAGCTGTCTTAGCCAGAGGGAGTCTGTGTTTTATATTAACTCTGGAAAATGCTTTTCTTAATACATCCACGGGGGCATGAAACTCACCTTGTGCTGCTTACTGTGTTACAACACAAACTAAAGAATGAAGTGGACTACTCCAACTCCATATTACTGAACCCTATCCCCCAGTAATTTCCAGTAATGTGTATAAAACATGCAATAAGTTGTCACGTTTGAATGTTTGGCTCCTTTTCTGCATTGAATCTCCATTAGCTCCTCTATTAATCCATGTTTCTGGCGTCTCTACTGTCAACAGTATCAGATGCTGACCTCAGTATTGCATCAAATGCGCTTTTTTTCCTCGTTTCTTTTTTTTTATTTTCCTTTGGGTGATCCATTTTACATCCATGACCTATGTGTCTCTTTGTGGTTTACAATGAGATTCCTGAGTGGGAACGTCAGACTGCACTCTGCTCCTAGATCCTGCTTAAAAAAAAAGCTGTAAATACAATAAAACGTGAGCGTTCCAAGAATGAAAACCTGACTTTTAGGATCAAATAGAAAAAACATGGTGCTTTTGTATGAAGTTTTCCTGATTGTAGGACATCATTACCTTGGTATTATTAGTTCTAATTCATTGTAGCCTCTATCACTCAGCCTGTTTAAGCTCTGCTGTTGTGCCTTTACTCCACCTTGTCAGCTTGTGTGAAAGGGTCATTGACCACTGACTGCCGTTTTTGTTGCACCACCAAGCAAGAGATGTATTTGGGGAACGCGGGACACGTCTCGAGTCAGATTATGGAATTCCAGTGTCCTGCCTGTGGCGACGTTACTCTGGCTTTGTGTGGTTCACCGTGAAAGAGCAAAAGCACAATCATCGTTAGAAGGGGTTATGGAGCGAATCTGTGGGAAATGGGCTTTTGATGCCCCGGTGCTTTGGAAAACAAGCCGAGTTTTGAAATATAGCTACACTTTAAAAGGCTACTTTGATTGGGATTCTCCAGATTTTTCCAGATTTAACTAAAACTGTGATGATTCCCTGAACTGTAGTGAACATTGTCATGTCCTAAGCCTTATAGTATGTGGGTTACAGGACATCAACCCATGTATCCGGCGCTTTGTACACCCAGTCTGTCAGACTGACCTCATGTGACTTCTCTGCAGTGCAGGCATGTCACGTTTCCTTTGCTGGAGAACCCATTTTGCTAGTGGCTAGTACTGTAGGTTTGGATAGCAGATGTATTTCTTAGAAGAGTAGAAGGTTGTAGAGGAACATTGCCACGAAAAGGTTAATGAGGGGACAATAGAATCAGAGATGCTGTAACTTTGCTAAAAAGAGAGCAGAGAGCTTCAAATGTGGTGAGATAGAGGTAGTTGCAGATGGTAGCTCACCGCTGCTCTGTGTAAAACAATAAAAGCTGATTCATGTCTACATTCCTCGGCTGGTTGTAAAACCTGCTTGCTTGCTTTAAACGAGGGCTCTGCCAGTCTCTTTCCCTACATAGGCCTCCTCTCCTCTTTAGTTTTCCTCTTCTTTTTTCATGTCCCCTCTCCTCTTAGGGCCGCTTTCCGAATGTACACACTCGGAAACACACACACGATCTGATCAAACCGTATCCCGATATCAGGAAATACCTCTAAGCCCAGGACATTCCTCTGATAAAGCGAGTGTGTGTATGCCTGTGTTAATGTTTTGCTGTGTGCGTGCGCGCGTGTCCGTATTGGTTTGACACGCACATTTGAAGCCAATCTGAGACCCCGCTGTGTTGGTGAAAGTCGGGAAAGAAAGATCATCGTCCAAAATAAGAGACATCGAGCGGTTTCTGGCCGTGGCGCAAGAATAACAAGTCATTTTGGTGTTTCCTTGGCTGGAGGGCAGAACAAAGCGGAGGGGATCTAATCAGCTTCATTTCAGCTTCATTTCAGCTTCATTTCAGCTTCATTCATGGCCCGGGCTGACTCGTTTTACATTCCTTGCCTCTCCGCTAGCATGAGACTCCCGTCGCGGTGTTGGCTGCAGCTTCATAATCTGATAGAAACAGCTATTAAAATCACATCCCTGCACAGGATTGTGACTTGCGGAGGCAGGGAATAGAAGGCTTTTATAGGTTTTCTGCAAGTTGTTGCCTAACACTGCTTTATTTAAATCCATGAAACATGCACACGAACCATCTGTGCCACATTTGGGTCCACACAAAGTCTGCGGGGTGACCCTTTGATTTTGAATGGACGGTCTAAATCATGCTTCAGTTAACCACGCCATCAGTCTGTGAGGCTGTGTTCAGGCGAAGTGGTGCTAAATGCTAATGCTAGCAAAATAACATATTGACAATTAACTCGTTAGGATGCGAACAGTTTTGCAGATATTGTCTTTAAAATATGAGTGTGCTAACACTTGCTAATTATTACTCAACAACAAGTACATTGGCAGTAAATGGAAATGTTTTGAAGGTGTAAAATATTTTGATCTGATAATGGTGCTAGCTAGAGTAGCGGGGCTCAGCAAAGGCTTTAGCATTCATTTTCTGGGCATCATCTGTACCAAATTTCTTGATAATCCATCAAGTCGTCTTTCACACATTTTAACAAAAACATCATACTTGCACTAGAAGAAAATTCTGAGGATTACCAAAGGATAAAAAAATAAATAAACATCATAGCAAATTATCTAGTTTTTGTTGTAATATTTAAGTCTGAATAGTCTGAACAGACTGACATTAGCCTAGCAACTAGCTAGGCTAATATTTTTCTTTATCGGATTATGTGCTCTGGTTAAAACTCAGTGTCTAACGCTTTTTAGAAATATTCTTCTCGTGCAGTAATTTATTCAAGAGAACTCTGGTTTTCAGTATCCAGTGTTACCCTCTAGTGCTGCAATAACAGCAACTAAATGTTCCCGGTAACTGCTGATCAGTCATCTACGGCGGCTTAGAGGGACTTTAAAGTAAAGTAGAGTAGGTAGTTAATTTAGCAGAGCTGCTTCCCTTCACCCTGGACACGTCTACTAATTCCGTCTGCCTGATCTTCATTCAGAAACTATGTACCTGTGTCCACTCAGGACATGCTGTGTGTCTTGCGTTCATCTCTGCGGAAGATCATTTCCCCCGAGCCACGATATTTAAAGCTGCAAATGTGCTATCATTCGGGGATCAGGAGAAAATGAGTTCATCTCGAGTAATATCAAACGCATGCGGCGTGATATTGAGATCCAGCTTTGCAGAGTCTTGGCTGTTGTTGTATCCTGTGCCTGGATTCACTTCCTGGTTGAGTGGTGAGGGTGGCTGTGCTTTGTCTGAACGGCAGTTCTGCATTAGATCACTCTGCTATATTACGAGAGTAAAGCGGAGTCTACTCTGTGTGTACAGTATGGAAGCTTATTTTCTCTCTCCCCACCCCCACCTTCCACCACTCCGATTCTCTAACTCCCCTAAGACTAGCCTTGAATTACTTTATGCCAATATTCTCTTCCTCCGCTCTCTGCAAGTCTTCCTTGATTTACTCTTTCATCTCACTTTCTGTATTTCCCATGGCTATGCCAGATCCTTTTTTTTTTTTTTTTTAAATTCAGTGCTCCCTCCTTCCCCTCATCCACCGCCTTATTCCCTTTCTTTCCTCCCCTTTCTGTGCTCCCGTGCTGTGCAGGAATTTCTCCCCAGTTCCAGTCCACTAATCAGCCTTCCTGTGTCCATCCTTCCATCTCTCACCCTTCCACCTTTCACTCGCTCCGCAGCTATTTGATGTGCTTCATTTCCTAATTTTACACAACCCTGCAGCACATCCATTGCCTCTCACCTCGCCTTTTTTTCCCTTCCCCTGCCAGTCCACCTCCTTTATCAGCTCTCCCGCATTCTCTCTCATTTTCTCTCATTATGTCAGTGTTATCTGCCGATTTGTTCCCTCCCAAACCTCCCTTTCTGTCCTCATCCTTTCCGTCTTCTTCTCTCTTCTCCATTGCCTATGTCTTTTATGGGAACTGGTGGGAGGCTGTGGTGGTCCATCTTGAGTTATAGTTTGTTTTGATGTGCTGGAATAGATAGAGAGACTGAAGGACAGGGGCACGGAGAGAGGAGGAGAGGAGGGTGAGCACAGAAGCACTGAAGAGGAAGATAAAGACGGGGATAGATACATTTGGCCAGGACAGAAACAGGAGAGAATGACAGAGCAGTGGAGAAGAGGAAGTGGATAGGAGGCAGGGTATGAGTGATGGCTCACTTCATAACGGCTGGTTTTACCTTCCAGTCGACCCCTAGGACCATGAATTAAAGCCAGGCAGGCTCTCCAGACATGTTCTTCACGCATGAGGGGAAGCAACGATGGATGCAAGAGTATCAGGAGGCAGTGCCCTGTTTGTTGGGGAGACAGGGAAAACCCCAGAAAAGGTCCCTGTGTGGCGTGAGAACCATGTTAAAGCTACAGATGGCAGCCTGCACAGATTATTCAAAAAAGGCAAACGGCAGATGACAGAGCACTATGAATGAGTTTTGTTCCAAAGCTTTAAAGGGAGGATCTGTCATTGCCTTTATTTTTCTTCTTTTTTTTAACCATTGATTCGTTCACAGTAGTTGGTGTTGTGTGGACTTCAAAATCAGCCGTTGAACTGATGTGAAGCAACAGTCATGGAGTACACTACTGATGAAAGCTGAATTTTAAAGTAAAAAAAAAAAAAACTCAAACAATTTTGATCCAACGCCTCTAACTGCAGGGCAGTTTGAGCATTTGCCAAATAAGTTACCAAAAATTGAAAGGATTGATATATTCTCTTTGTTCTCCTGGGGCCTTACAAACTTGGCTTACTGATTTACTCAGGGTCACTTCTTAGCTAACGCTACTTCTTAGCCTTGTTACACTTATTTGAACTTACCCTATGTCTGACACAGCACAACATTTGGAGACATGTTTGTTTCCATTTCATGAGTGTAAATCCAAACTTCATCCTGCCTTTATGCTACGTTTTGGTCTCCGCCAAGCGTTTTAGAAGCTGCCACTGTGTTCACAAGCTAATTTCCAACTTTTTCGTTCGGTTCTCGGCTGGAAGGGTGCAGTAGGATCATCTGTGATCGCTGTGGCTAAAGATTAAAGGCCGTTCGAACCGAAACACTGAGCTGAAGGGAGATAAAATGCTCTGTAGAGCTTAGAGCGGCTGCAAAGTTACTTTGGTTTGCCACAATCAGAGACACCTCTCATATAACACATAGTCATTTGATCCTATGTTAATAAGAGAATATGCATTAGTGCAGTTTTTTGTGCAACTACTTTTTCGCAACTAATACTTCATGCTACTGTTGCCTCATCTTAATGGCAGATGACCAATAGTTTCATGCATTTTAACCACAGTTTCAATCTAGCTGCCTGCACAGACCATTTAAAGCAGCTGTTTTCCCCTTAATGACCAACACAATTAACTTTTGTGACCCTTTCACAATAAAAGCCATCCTGCGATTCACTATTTGCGCCAGCTTATTAGTGCTGCTGCAGAGACTGATCAATAAGGCAGCGATCGATAAGAACAGTAATCCTGTATCGCATGAGTATAAGAACATGTATCGCATGTTGTGCAGGAATTAGAAATCCGAACACGGCTGTGTGTTCCGGTTGCACTTCTCTCCAGGACCCTGCGGTGCATCTTCAAACGCAAAAGTAACTAACTTCTCCTTGTTAGCTTGAGTAGCGTTGACGCGCGCTGAGTCACCGACTTCATTAAGCCTTTATTAACGGAATATACTACAGTCTGATCACATTGGGTAATTAATGCAAGTGTTTATGGCTTTCCACAAGCGTCTCAATTTTGGCATCCAGGGTTTGGAGCCATTACCCGAGAACAGTTAGCAAGCCAAGAACAAAAATCTGGCTTTACTTTGTGAATTTTGTCATTTCCAATTTTCTCCACTTAAAACAGTATGGTTTGAACGTTTACTTAAAAATCATTTCCAAGACCGTTCTTTTGAGAACATTGTACAGTCTCTTACTTACTTACTTAAGCTCCTACAAATCTTTATACATAATTAATTACTATTTAAATGTAATATAAAGCAAGTCATAGTGACATTTCTACTTGAGTAGAACGTTATATGCTCCCTCCACCACTGTCTCTTTTTCCTCAGCTTGCCCTTTTTCTTTTCCTTCCCCTTTTTTTGATTTGTACAGTACTCCCCCTTTCAGTCTTAACCCCTTCTCCTCTCTCTCATACTCCCCTCTCTCCAGGGCATTGGGCTGGTATGTGACCTATCTCTACCATTTTCCCCCTCTCCCGCTCTTTATCTCCGCCACCGCCGCGGCTCTTTCTTACATTTTCATCGCTCATATTGCAGCGATTTGCAGCATCTCCCGTGATCAAAGTGGAAGCACCAAGTTCAGTCGCTTCCCCCGTCCCTAAGAGGGTCAATTGAATCACAGCCACTTTCTCTTTCATCTTCCAATCATCCCACTTCCTTTCCATTATGTCTGGCTATTTGGCTCCGCTATTTGCCAGTAAATTTACATTTCCGCGCTCCCGTCCACGGCAATCCATTTTTTTTCTTCGGTTATTTCTTTGCCGGGTCTGTCTTCAGCCAGTCAGCTGAGTAAACAGCGACGGTTTATCTAGATTTTTTTGACGTCAGCGAGCCGTCCCATAACCTCTATCATCTGCCACAGGGGTCACGGGTCATTATTTCTGGTTCTCCCCCGGAGACCTCTGAGAAGAGCTGCGGTTCAACGAGAACAGCGTCTGCCCACGCAAGGGCCAAACAGACAGTTTTTAAATAAAGTTACTGCGCCGAGGTGCCAGCACTTCAAATGACGCGGTACAAGTTGAAACTGAAGCCAGCAGAATATGAAAGGAAAGGTCGCAGCAGCTGTGCCAGCACTTTGCTGATCCGATACAACTTAATGTATGAAAGGTGACTGCTCTCTTTGATCAACCTTGTCAGAACCGCCAAGAGACCTTTTCAGAAGACAGCTTGATTTATAACCAGGGAGTCTCTGCGTATAGAAAAGAGATCTTTTGGCACAGTAGAAGAGTCACTTAATCAAAAATTGCCTCATCTGTGCGTTAGTTCCAAATTGCATAAGAGGTATAATTGAAGAAATGATCTGTGTTTATCTCCTCTGAGGTGTGAGTATCCATTTAAAGGCTGGGTTTATTTCCTGTTAGCGTAAAAGGTGCATAAACATTGGTCGCTGCTTTTCAAAGAGTGTATGTTCTGATCCATATTAGATAGTTTGTGATGCACTGGAAGAGGATACTGTCAAAGGGATACCACAGTATCCAGACTTGAGTGTCCAAGTGTGGATGTAAGGTAAAAGGAAAATAAATAGATGCTCTCCTAAGCGCCCTTAGCTTAGAGAGAAGATGAAAGAAGTCAGAATCCTTACCAGACCAGTGGTTCCCAGCCTTTTTTTCTTTCCTTGGAACTCCCCTTACGTGTATCTACGCCTTTCTCCCGCGCACGCACTTATCTGTACTCCAGCTCATAAAAGCACCAAGAGCATCTTTGTACTGCGAGATGTTTGATTCAGCGTTTTGATCCAGAGCCGTCTGTAGCTCCCTGTCACAAATAACACACTCAGGCCAAAAGTCTGCTCCTTTTTTCTTCAGTAAAATCAAGCTAAAGCTAACTCTTGAGATGCAGCCATGCTTTCTTTTTCTTTTTTTATCTTTTTTTTTTATACCAATAAGCAATCTGCATGTTTATGTTTCTGAAATGTTATTTCATTCATAAAAAGAAGCAACACTGCCACTGCTGGGAAAAAAAAGGGGATGAGCTTCAGCTAGCTGCTAGCTGGTCGGATGAAACTGACTGAGGGTCTGGGGGAGGGGAGGGGCCTCTGTGGATCAGGCTAGTCCATCCCACAGATACTTGAGTAGTTGGGATCTAGGGAATTTGGAGGCCAGGTCAACACCTTGTGATGTGTTTTATATTTTCTGAGTTGATCCTAAACCGTTTTTGTGTGTGTGCCGGTGTCAGATAGCATCCTGCTGGGGATAGCTGCTTTCATAAAATCACTCGGCTCGCTCACAAGACCGCACAACAAGATTAGTCCACGTATGAGGGAGGTTCAAAACATGACAGAAGCTACAACCCAGAGCCAAAATTGTTACGAAACTGAAATATCTCTTAATTGATCAGCACCCTGTGAATTAGCGTCAAATCGATTCAGGAAGTCTGTAACGATACCCAGCTCTACTCTTAAGGGGAGCTTGGACCTGTGCTTGGGAACCATGGATTCAGACCTTAGGTGTGTTTATGGTTCTGATCTGCTGAGGTTTGCCTCTTCCTAATCACTACAGCCTCAACTTCAACCCTTCAGTTCCAGACACACACACCACACCGTCCAGGCTTTAGAGGATCAGCAGCAGCACTGATAATACACACACACACACTCATATATGCTCATAAGTGTTTGTGTACATAAATAGCGCAAAAATACACACACACACTTGCGGTGATACACAAGCCTGAAGACACGCATGGACGAGTGCCTGAGAGGCCGACAGAGGCTAACAAACGAACCACCTGCTATCGGACCTAGAGTGTCTGTCCTGCGTGTGTGTGTGCGTGAGCGTGATAAGTGAAGTGGAGTAGAAGTTCAGCCCTAATCAGCGGCCGTCTCCCTCTAATGGCCCTCTTCACCGTCCACTACGAGCAGCGCCACATCTCCACAACAAACACACCCTCTTCACCCTGCTCCGACCGGACATGCACACACACACACACACACACACACAGACACAGACACAAACATACGAGGCAGCAATTCACCTAATGTTTTTACCAGCAAGGCACCAGAGACACTATAGTCCACTTTTAAAACACTTCAAATCAGTTTATGTACTATTTAATGAGGTACTCTTACACGCAGCTCATACTGTAAATTCCACACTGTGTGCGTCACAGTAGGTTATTTGATTTAAGGAGGAAGATGGACGGTGATGAACTTTCTGAATGTTATTTTTACGCAGGTAAAGTATGTCGAGCTGTTTTCAAACCCACCCATACTTATCTAAATATAGATTATGATGTACAGCAGGGCTATACAATTACAAAATCAGTTTTCAAATCAAGAAATGTAGCTGGGCCAGACAATTTCCAACCAACACAGATCAATGTGATGAAAAATACGCACCTTTTAGCCGGTGTGGGATAAATTTATGCACAAAAGTGCATAAAAACAATATAACAGAGCTGCAATTGAACAGAACCTGAACAAATAACATTAGTTTCTGGTCATATCTGAACATGGTACATTACAAAGTCCATTTAACTAAAAAACAATCTGTTAGTACGCCAAACCTGTGTGTTTAATTTGCCATGAGTGCGTACTGATGGGAAAAAAAAAAAAAAAAGGGTTTCTTGTTTGAACTTGATGGTACAATAAACAAGTATTTATCCATCCGGACTGGGTTTTCATTGTCAATTGTGCGTTTGTTGATATAATGATGCTGTCGGACAAGACAAAGAACTGTTTTTTAAAATCTGAACAGTTGAAAATGACATATTTCAGTCTTGGTATTGTGGAACTACTCCTGTCAGCACCGCTAGCCCTGGTTCAAAGCAACGCAGAGGCTACGCGGAGTTGTCTGAAACACTGTAGGAATTTCTGAAATCTTGTAAAACAAGTAGGCCTCCTCATTTCTTTAATTCAGCTCGATTCAGGTTGGCTGGTCCACAGGCTGGCTGCTAATTGAATAGGCCTGATGTACAGCAGGTAGAGGTGGTGGAAGGTGTCAGGTGAGAAACATTCAGAGTGTCAGTCATCAGTCAGCAATGTAAAACAGTATATTTCCATAATCAGCCAAACCAGTTCATTGTTTTTTTCTCCAAATGGACACTTGTCTTTGTCTTCCTCCACCACATATTGTATAGGTTTAGACTATCGAGCTGATCGACTAGTTGATCATATTTTCTGTGTATTTCTACGATCCCTATCATTTGACACTTAAATGTGATTACATTTTTATTCTCACCATGACAGTCACGCCGAATTAGCAGCCAACACTTCCCATTTGTGTAATCTTTAATACATGTGAATGATTAGGAAAAATACATGCATTAAAGCTATAGTCCTTTACTTAAGCTTTAGCTGCTGTCTCTTGCTTTGTGACTTTCTTTGAGTAAGACTCTAACAATGACTCCTAGAAATTCCAAGGCTGGAAGCTAGCCACAAAAGTTCCCTTGCCCACAACTGTTCAGCGAAGAGCCAATCACATTGTTTGGGCGGGCTTTAAGTGGTAGACAGAAGAGTATCCAGTGACGTAGTCGTACACATCATCTGAGCTAAGTGGAGTTGATTTTTCACAACAAAATGACTCTGATTGGTTGTAGGACTTTGCAGTTGTGTGCATACGTATTCTTTTTTTTCCTCTATCTTTTGAAATAGGCCCCACAATGAAATCCCAATGGTGTGTTACCTGACTCCCCCGTAATATTCTTGTTCCTTCAGTTTTCAGAGTGATGGAGAGGGGATTCTGCTGGGTGAAAACAGCATTAGATAATCCCTGAGGCAAACCCAAAGTGTAACAATAACAGAGCTATCATCACCAAAACTATTTGCTGCACGCACACACACTTGTGTAGACGCACATGCGCTCACGTCCCCATCCACAGTCAGATCAGTGTGGGAATGTTTGTGCCATCAGCGAGCGTCTTGTGCTGTGTTGATGTTGTGATTACAGGGGGTGTTTAAGGTTGAGGATGACTCATCTGACATAGACACACAGACATACACACACATCATGCACACACCGCACACCCACAGCAATCTAGATAAAGATCATCACTCACTCGCCCTCTCCTTCCTCCCTCTCGTCCGCTGACAATGCTTACAGCTCACTGGGATTTATGCTCACCATTTCACTGGTTTAAACATCTTTATATAAACGCTTCAATCCTAAATGCTGCTCGGGGAGGAGAAATAACAGTAATAGCAAAGAGTGAAATTAATTTAAATTGCAATCAAAGCCAGTTTGAAAGCTGCGTTTTAATCTCTGCCCTTTATATGTATTTCATTAGAATGGGCCACATTCGTGGACCGCTGAGCGCAAATCTGGGTTTGTACGTGGAGCAAAAAGCAGATTCAGTTCTGTTTTTGTCCCCACACATCTGCAGTGTTTGGCTTTCAATCCTGGGAGGGATATTATTCACAGACATGCCTAAACTCTGTCAGATGACCGTGCTCAGGAAGATTTATCTCCCCTTGTACTTGATGTTTCCATTTTTTTTTAAGACCCTTGTTTTGCTTTGCTCCTCAACATTTTCACTCACTGGGATCAAGTATTTATGTAGGCACGTATACACACTCAGACCCCATAATCAGCTAAAGTCCCTGGTGCTAAAATTTCTTCTTCTTCTCCTCCTCATTGTATCTCCAGAAGCTCATGGATTCATCAGCTGATGTGCAAAATGTTCGTAAAACTGATGTTGACTGTATTTTAAAGCTGCGTTGATGTATTTTTTGCCACTTGGGGGCGGTATAACAACCTGACGGCAGAATGATATATTGTCAAACTCATATTTTGGCATAAGTTAAAAAAAAACAAAAAACAAATCCTAAGCAATATTTGCACCAATTAACTGAAAAAAGCAATCTGCTGCATAATAATAATAATATAAATTATTGCAGCTTTAGATTGTAGCCAGAGTCCTAATGTCCATGATTTATTGATGTCCATCAAGATTTGGGTTGAATATAGCCTTTTGGACTATTTCCATTTGATATACTGGTGCAGCCATACAGAACAAAGGAACTGTTTAAAACTCGGAAATTACCATCCAAAGTTTGTAACCTTTTCATTTTTTTTTAACTAGCTCATGTTTGCTCAAGCTTTGTGCAAAAGGTTTGTAAAACTAATTTTAACTACGTTTTAAAGCTGCGTTGATGTATTCATGGCCACTAGGGGGCAGTCAAACAGCCTGACAACTGAATGTCATCCTTTTAAACTTAAAACTATTTCTTGTTGGATGAAACAAAGAACTGTTTTTAAAATCTGAAATCCAACTAAAACGAAATCTAAAAGGTCTTTGCGCCAAAAAAGCAACTTTCAGTGGGTGGGGCTCTGATTGCATGCGCAAGAAAACCCAGGGAATCGGGGAAAATGTCAGTCAAGTCCAGACCATGCAGCCTGGAGGAAAGACCTAATCAGGCTAATTGGGAAAACGAGTGGAAACACCTGTTAACAGAGAGCCCAAAGTACAGAGAGTGGAGAGGGTCTTTAAACAGCAGAAAGGAAAGAGAAGAATCTAAAGCTGAAGAGAAATTACTTACCTAATATATCACAAAATACTTTCAATGCAATTTCAACAAGCATTAGTTATTCTTTAACAGAGCGTGAAGAGTGAGTCTTATCTGAAAGGACAGAGAATTCAGGGTCACATTATAGGGCAGTATGTAGCACGTATTTAAAATTTATGATGATTCCCTGCCAGGCAAGGCACTAGTAGGATAATGTTTTTACTTTTTCCAAGATTTGTGTACAGTCTTTCCAGTTTACTGCCCTATCAATGCTCTGGAAATCCATATTTGGTCTCTGATGTAGCCAAAACTGCAAGCCCCGTAAGTCCAGGCACCTTCTCTCTCAAAAGCTAAATTAGTTTGTTGCTCCCTAGAACCGAACATGTAAGGGGAGGCCATGCGGAGGAACGAAGGAAAAGATGATAGGCATCGCCGTAGACAAATAGAGGGAACGCGCCACCGAGTCCCAAACAGTGGGAAAGTCCTGAGGGAGAGATTTGTTTTGCACTCCTCTGCTACGCTTCACCGTCCCCCTTTCTCACTCCTTCCCTGTCTACATTTATCCCTCCTTCTCCCTCTGTTTGACTTCCCCGGCTGCTCTGTGATTTGTTTTGTTCCCTTCTAATGCTATCTGTTGCTATTCTCAGAGGCTCACTGGCTACAAGCATGGACAGTGTGTATACACTAGCCTTGAGTGCGGCGTCACATCAACAGTGCCATGGCTGAGTGTGTGTGTGCATGTGTGTGCTTGTTTGTTCGTTGAAGAGAGGGCGGGGGTCCAATAAAGGGCCAGAGAGACGGAGACGAGCATGGCTTCTCTCCACATTCACAAGACAATTTTACTCTCTACTTGTTGACAGAGACTCTCAAGGCACCCAGGGAGTAAAACTCTCACTTGGAGAACGCTCAGTGAAAATCCCTGATTTCTAAATGTACTCTCTAGGCGACGGAGTGAATGCCGTTTATCAGCGTGACGAGAGAGCGGGTCGCAGTAGTCTTCCTCTCTGGTGGCAGCCATTTTAGAGGCTCCTCTCTTCACGGTGGCATTGTGGTGCAGTCCCAGTTGATTAACATGTTGTCGGTAGCTGTGGCTGCGCCTCTTCTCTCTCTGTAAGCCACTGTGCAAAGACAAGACACAAAATTGGGTAATATATGACTTTGGAGACCTGTGATTGGTTAGAACGCAAGACTTTATTGCATGTTGTGAATACAGCGCATATGGTTCTGATTTTGGCTACTTTTTTTTTCTTTCTCTTTCCCCCTTGCTGGAACACAGACATTAAGCCACACACATGCAGATGCATGCACACAAACATGGAGAAATAAGAAGGCAGAATATTCTCACATGCATCGATCGTGATATTGAATGGGTTTAAGTTCACTATATTCACATGACCCCTGCCCTTATACATGCTGACCCCACTACGGCCAATTCCTGATGGCTGCTCTTGCAGTTAATTGCCAGTCATGGTCAGTGTGCCCTTATCGAGCTGCTTTGATTATATATCCTGTGCTGGTCATGGGCTCATTATTTTAATAGGCCAGCACTGACAACTATACATTACTACAGAGGAACCGGGATCTAAATGCTTTATTTAATGGCCTTTGACACATCTGCATGGCTGTGATCCAAACTCAGGCTTGTTGTGGTCACTTACAGGAAGTACAGACCTTATTCATTAATGTTTCCTTTCGAAAAAGCTGTTAAAGGTAATAAATATATGAATGATGCTCATAGCTAAAATGTCGACACAGCCATATAGTAGAATTGATTTTTACTATATATAGCCGTCAAGTGTTTAGGAGGTGAGAGTGGTGAAAAAAAGGGTATACTGTGAAGAAGTACATTAGCAACCTAACCTTCCACGACTGCAACCTCGTAAGTGGACATTTTTGGAGAGGTCTGAGTGCATGAGTATTGACGTGCTCGTTGTCATTTCCAGAAATTGACATAAAGGTTAAAGTAATGTACTTTCATTTTGGCGTTCTTTGAGATTTCATTATGTTTTGGGGGCAAATGATAACAGTGGTCTCATCCCTCCTACTTTAAGTTGCCAGTTTGTTAGCTAGCTAAATTGTTATGGCGCGTCAACTCTTCCAACGTGGTGATCCGTCAACCAATCATATTTGTTTGCTTCTCTCGTTCCCATGACTGCTGGTTCCCCAAAACGCTTGTCGATTGAGTGCCCCTCTGGCAACAGCACTGCTGCCAACACCGACTGAGTTGTAGCTTATGTTGCCTTTAGCGTAAAGGCGCCATTAGCCTCAGTGGTTTCTAGACACCACCAGTTGCCAGTTTTCTTATGACTTGCAGCTGATGTTAGGACTTGAATGCCAAACAATATCATAAAATATCTTAAATTGTGAGTGGGGGAAATGGCCAATATGGATGTAGTTCTAAGCAATACTGGAGTACTGGTAAGCATCATAATATTGCCTTTGGCTTTGCCTTTGTTTGAAAGAATAGTATATATCACGGTATATTGTGAGCATCAGCACAGTTTACTGCATCAGCTCAATAAGATGCATGTTTTTGTTTTTGTTTTTTAACCCAAAAGAAATCATTGGTTTTGTTGTTGAAAGGGGAAGAAGGAACATGGAGAGAAACAGTGGTACAGATGTATGTCCACCAGTATGTGGGATTGTATGAGAACATCCCCTGTATTTGAAAAAAACTGAAAGACGAAAACACAAAGGAGGCATCATTGTCTGAGTCACTCAGTAGTCACCGTCATAGTGAAAAGAAAAGGCCAACGGTGGAAGGATGTAACATGGCCGAGCTGTGCACATATGTAAAGACACGGTGCCCACCCAGACTGTTTAGAGGGATGGCTTTAAGGCAATGGCAAAAGCACTGCATTCACGGTATGCTGTGCCAAGCCACAAACACTTCACACAAAACAAAATCCTGAACTTGTACAGCAGCTGTCGTGAGAAAGAGGAACAAATGGCTCGAACACACACACTTACACATAGCGTCAGCTGTGCAGTTTGATAACTTCCACTAGTTCGAATAACAGAGTCCAACCTCTGTAAAGTAATCGGGAATACGTTTGACTGCAGGCAATAAATTATTACCTTTCCAGAATACTGCAGCTTATTTAACATTTCAAGCTCATTCCGCTGCACTGCAATTAAGGAAGGGTGGAAGTTTTAGGTTTTCACATTGATGCTACGTAGCATCTCTCTCACATAACAATCTCACTGTTTTAAATGTATTGTACCAAATGAGCAGTAAAGGCTTAACATTTAACTATACATAATGGATAAATGATTGAATCAGACGGATAAATGTTACTGAGAAACAGTTCCAAATATCAAATAACACCTGGAGAATGGATGATTTAATTATATGTGGTTAGAATAGCTACAGGTAATCCAAGTCCAAAACAAGTGGGTACAACCTAAACTTAACCGATAGATGGTGGAAATAGTTAGCTACATATAATAAATAGACAGCTAAAACAGCAAGTACAATGTAACTAACTGGTTATAAGTGGCTAAATGGGTTAGCTAAATCAGTATATTGCTAATATGTTGCTAAAACAGTTAGCCTAACCTATAGTAAATTGGTTGAAATAAATAGTTAAAGCTAACTGGCTAAAACTAATAAGTGAAAACTATTAAAATACTTAAATTTAAATAAATAGCTGAAATGGTGAGCTAAATGTAAATGTAAACAACATCTTAAAATAGTTAGCTATCTGTAATAATAAAGAGCTAAATGGGTTAGCTGATGAATAAGTAGCCTAGCTAAAATAGTTAGCGAAACCAAACCAAGCGCTAAAAGTAATATATGAAAAGCGAAATAGTTGAGTTAACTTGAATAAATAACCTGTGTTAATAATTAGCTAAATGCAATGGATAAATGTTAAATGAAAATCAATTAAATTTACCTTAGAACTAGGTAAAATCTATATCTATATTCAGTTACAGATACAACAAGTGTTGCCGCAGTCTAGTTGCTGGAGTACATAAATCTACCTCTGCTGTACATTTAATGTCTTGTCTACAATATCAGTGTAGTGTCAACAGGACTGTGGTAGCACAGGCTTGTTGTCTTAGAGGACAGAGACACCACATCAAGCCACCTCACCAGCGCACACACTTATGAAGAAGTTAAGATGTTGGTAGAGAAGCCTACTTAGTACCACCTCTTTGAACACGACAGTGGGCGGTAACTAGGTCAACAATACTCACACATGCAGACACCTTATCGCATGAATTATTCATCTCAGCCTCTCATATTTAAAAGGAAAGTTTTTGTTTACCCGACACCTGATTACCCACAGTGGGATTATTGGCAGGGGAAACTGTCGCTGCGCTCATTTAATAATGTTTCACACAACAATGTTCTCGTGGGTGACGAATTGACTTTTCCCTCATTTTCATCAAACCTGCACTCCTGCAAGCACGGTCAAACCGATCTACCCTAGACTTCACAACACTTCTCTTAAAAGCACATGTTTCCGATCGGCTCAAAGGTTTTCCCTTACTGGAGAAAGCTTGTGTACAACACACACAGGTTTGGTGCGCTTGACGAACAACCGCAAATGAATCAGTAATGTAGTTCCATCGCCTCATTTTTAGTGTTTGTTTGTATGTTTCTTGTGATGGATGCAGTGCCTCTGACCTCTTAGTTGAAGCCTCAGGTCTATTACTGAAAACACAGCCAGTTCTTAATGCATAATGCATAAAGCTGGTAATTTTTGGTCTTATTCCCTAGAGTCTTTGTTTTTATTCACAACTGTGTTTACTTGGGCGTTGGGATTTGTACTTTGCTGTTGGCCTTGTTTGATAGAACGTTTAAGAGGCTGGAAAACATGGAGCACCTTTGGATGCTCTATGCAAGTTCTGTCAGAAAAAGGATGATACACAAATCGGATTGGGGTCTACAACGCAGTATGTCACACGTTGCGCTTAGTCAGTGTGAAGATGCTGTTTCTGATAGGAAATGGGCTTCATTAGAATATTTAACAGCATGTGTGTGAGCATGTACCGTAAACAGAAAGAACTACTACACAAATTATCAGCTACATGAATACTGGAGCCAGTCACTTAAAGGGACTGGACAAAATGGTTGGTGTGTTTTAGAGTGAATTGCAGGGACAGGGATGTTTCTTATGCCTTTACGCCTTAATGGACCAGCCCCTTTGTTGTTGAGCAACTAGTTGTTCATTAAAGGGAAGTGTTTATCTTCCAGAGCAACCTTGGTGCAACAGACCACAAAGGACAAAGACTCCTATCCCTACCTGTACAGCTGAAACTATCCTGCCGTTCCTCACCGGATATTATTTTTATAATCAGCCCCACGTGGCCCATTACATCACCTCCCATCCATGTTTCTAATCCTTTGTATACCTCCGTTTCTACCTACTTCAAACACTTCCCACCCTGTGTTGCTCTTGCATCTGTCTGACCTCATTGTTATACCTACCCAGAGCCGCATATGTTTTGAGGAGCACTTTAAAAGACAGTGCATTCTTAAAATTTAAGAATCTGCAAGAAACAGAGACATGTTGTGGGGCTTATACAATGCAGCTCCTCAAGTAGTTATGACGATAACAAACCTTGAATCAGGAAAATCCCTTAAAAAATGAAATTTATTTAAACCCCTGGGCAGAGTTCTCATCTGCTCCAAGGAAATGTTTGATTTTAAGCCTCACTGCGCTAAAATAAATGATTGTATAAGATGCATATTATACCCTGTGGGAGACTGCCGCATACATGACAAGTCACAGTTCTGGCTTCAAAAATCCATGTATGAGCGGTTTTGCCGGAGTGGGTGGCAGCAGTAAAAGGCAGCAGTTGTGTATTTGTTTGTTAGCCAGCAGGGTTAACGGGGAAATCAGATGAACAAACAGCTGTTTGGTTGTTCATACAGTTAACGGCTGTGGTAGCAGGCAAAGCCTCGGAATAGCCAAGGGAAAAATGTAATACTGCCTCTTTTGGTTTCATCCAAAAAGGGGGGAAAACAACAAAAAACACCCGACAGTGATAGAGAATCAGCATGCTTGGAGGGAAGTGCAGGCAACCCACTCTCTCCTCTCCATCCTCAGGTTCTTCAGCTCTCTCACGTTCAGGAGCACTCTGCATATTTTACCATGTATATGAATCTCATGATTTCTAATGGCTCTAATTGGCTGTAGCTCATCACGCTGGAGTGGGCTTTAATCTTTTGTGTGTCAAGGCCTCGGCCCACTTGCTGAACCAAAACAAATGAATCAGTACTTGTCTCTATTTAACTCATTTGTGTTCAGCCGCTTCCACTCCTGTATGCAGTGCGAAAAATGTTATGTTCAATTTGGCAAAAGTGGAAATAATGAATTACCTGCTCACAGAGATCGCCCATCACCGTGAGAGAGAGACGCTTTTTGAATAACTGGAGTCACTTTTCTGAAGCACCTTTTGCCTCAAGTGTTATGGCATCCCTTGTTCAATTTTATTTTATTCCGCCTACGTTGTATTCAGGTTTAATTGAGCATTTCAAGATAAACTGGTATCATTCTTTTCTGTTCCTCTATAAACCCAGATGTAGCACATAGACGAAACCTAATAAATGTATATTTTATATACCTTAGACGGTCTCCTTTCCTGAATTAAGAAGTCGTTTTTTCAGGCTTTGTGCACTTTTATGTCAGAAAGTGGAGACAACATGGGCTCCACAGAGAATATATTTATAGTGTTTAAACTCATGGATATGTAGCTGTTTCCAGTATTTGTGCAGCAATGAATTAAATGACATAGATGACATGGACATGACATACAGTTAATTTTAAACACACGCATGTTAAACATGAAAACGTCTGTATTTGCTCAAATGTACAGTGTTAGACACCTGTCAGAGATGGGCATACTGCTTGCAAGCGAAGAAAGCGGTAACATTTGCCAAGTTTAGGTTAGAGCTACTTATATCTGCCATGTTTATGCGTGTTGTTCAAGCCAGAGATGCGTTCATGTGAATTTTCCTAGTTGGGAACAAGTTTTACATGTTACACGCCAAATCAGAGCTTCTCTGACTTCAGCTGAAACCTAATGACTGGACAGAAGGTGGATACAGGGTGGACAGATGCAACAGAAACATCATTAGTGATAGAAAAAGTGCCAAAAAAGTTTCAGTAGATAAGCTGAATTAGAGTGGCTTTGGGCTAGCGGGGGGTCACAGTTGTGCTGAAACTATTTCTTTTTTCAAAAAAACTAAACAATTTCTTTTTTGAGCTGCCGATATTTAAATTAATATGTTTTTTTTTTTTTTTTTTTTTTTTTTTTTTTAAATCACATGAATTCCTTTAGATGCTGATGTTTTTAGCTTTGCTATCGCTACCTTTAGCCTGAACTAGCTAGCTTGGACTATATTTTTTATTTCCACCATTATAACTGTATTTACGTGCTGCATTACTTACTTTATGTATTGTAACAAACTCATATCCTGTTGGAACAGTTGCAGTGTTTATTGAAAGTAACTTTTCAAATGCAGAAATCGGCTAGCACAAAGCTATTACATTAGCTTTAGCCAAAGTACCTACGCAGCTAACTTATATTTCAGTCTGGTTGCTGCAGTTTTTACCTCTCATTTGTACTTAAGCAGATCAATTTTTTAACATATAATGTTACTAGAGTCAGATACGGGTCATTCAGTGTTGATCAAATATACAGATTTGTTTGTTGTGGAGTGGGATACAGAATCCAGAAGCAAACCCAGATGTGGCTATTGTGGTCTCTGTTTGGCCTGTACTAATTTGGTTTGGCTACATTCAGGTCCTCTGTATGTTGTAGCATATTACACTATAAGCCTATCTAGTCTGAATTCAGTTACATAAAGACCTTAATGTGACTTGGTGAAAGTTCTGAGTTATTGTAGTTCCTGATTGGTGCTTTCACCACTATCTGCTTTTCTGCTCTGTATAGGTGCTTATGTATGTGTGAAGACCAGGTGTGGCTGGGGAAGTGAGACCATTAGCATGATCACACCATGACAGAGCTACTCCCCTCTGGGGCAGACAGATTGTCATACCTACTCCTATTTTTCTTAAGGCTGACTCCAAGAACAACATGAGTGTTGATGGGAAACATCACTTCTTGCTTGTTCGAAAAACCCTCTCTTTGTCTCGAGGTTCTTTTCATGCTGAGACATCATCACATTGTATCGCAGCACATTCATCTGGCAATCCCTGCAGGGACAGTGGTGCTGTCATCGAAAGATTTGCAACAATCAATAATGGAACAACTAATTAATTTATAGTCCTCACCTATTCCCTTGACGATATTGAACCTGAAAGCAACGTTCACACAAGTGCATGCTGTTTACATCCCAGAAATCGCCCAACTTAGTTTTGTAGTTCTGCCATTATTAGTTCATTCTTTCTTTTCTGGCGTCCAATTCTCTGTTGACTCTGCACCAACTTCCCCCAGAGAGATCAATAATTAATCTAACTTTACCCCTGTGCTGAAACAAAGGAGCAGAAAGCGATCGCAGAAAACGGGCTTCTAGAAAAGGTGGTCTGATGCAGACGCCACTGACCCCTCACTGTTAAGCATTTGACAGATCTCTAACCCACAGGTTTGAGGTCACAGGATGAGATATGTGTCAAATACACGGCCTTGCTTGAAGCCCATCTGCTATATGAATCATGGATTGGGTGGTTGAATATAGGGCAGAGCGGTGGGTCATGTTACATCACTGCTGTGACTCCTCTTGCTTTGTATAACAGAAAAACGCAGGGTATCTTCTGCGATAGTTGAATGCGGGAACGTTTGCATCCATGAAGGCTCATTTGCATGTAGAAAGTACTGTATGTGCTCAAACTCAAGGATACACACGGCTGCTTCCCGTGAAAAGTCGAAATAAACCCTGGCACCAGTCGTCATGCTTCATCGGTGGAGTTTTATGTAAATCCAACTGGGTAGAACACAAAGCTCCAGCTAGTTATTTCTGTTCTAAGAACGCATTATCCGAAATGATGAAGACGTTTTTTTTTTTTAGGTCGCTCTGCTGGAGTATGCTCAAGACGTCTCTGTGTGCGCGCGCCCTCCCCCCAAAAAAGTCTCTGTTCTCTTCTAATTGCTGCTTCCCAAAAAGCTGCTCGCTGACAGTTTTACACCGAGTTTGACAAAAGCAGTGGGAAGAAGAGAGGAAGTTAGGTGTGAAGGGGTGAAGAGAAAGAAAGGAAGGTGGGTGGGTGGAAAAAAAGAAGAAGGTGAGTTTGAATTGCACAGGCTGCATGTCAATATTGCTTCTTTTCAAGGAAGTGCTGCCGGCTGCAGTTTCCCCCCATTCTGCAAGTGCTCAAGAGCAGTGCAATGCCCTCCTGCTTGAACTACTCTGTTTTTTTGCCTTCATTATCAATCCCCACTGTTTTACACAGGAACCTCCTCTACACTCTTGTACCTTCTTTTTTTCGCCCCTTACCGTGGTGGCCTTGTGATCCGTTCCTACAATGTACTCTACGAGAAGCGAGAAGTGGGAGTTATCGCTGCTTGTTCTCAACTAGGCAGAACTTTTTTTCTTGTGTCATGTCCGGCAACTTTTCTGTGATAGGTCAGAACTTGGAAGTGGGCGTGGTTAATGCGGAAAAGTGGAAATGCTAGCGGCCACCCTGTGAGCTCACAGATGCTAATATTCGCAGTGAGCTCTCCTAGAAAATAGAGAGTAGAAAATGGCATACTGTGTGTGGGAGCATGCTGAATGATTGGAGTGAGACGATGGACATGATCACCAAAACTACTGACTTCCAACAATAATAAATAAATTTCCTCTCGTCCTCCATCTCCCACATCTCCCACCAGTGCTTAGCGCATGTGACTTAAACAGCGGTGGGAGAGCCGTATGAGGACCTCCCTATTCTTGTTCTCGCCGCCCTAAGATCGAGAATAAGAAAGATTTCAGAGTATGCAATAAGCTTTAGGAGACACATATAGTAAAGAGCCAAAACAATTACCTCTGCCAATATGCTGTTGAGGCGTGGATCTTTATGTACCTTAGGTCGGGTGCCAAGATGTTAGCAGGAAATCGTTTACAGACACAATTGTGAACATCTCAGTCCTAGGCTGATTTGTAGTCACAGGTCATTGAATGCACAGGGCAGCAAAATAAGTTGCACAGGCCATGGCATGAGTCTGTAACCACGGGGGAAAAGGTTACTGGTCACTGCTTTTTCTTGTTCAATTACTCCCTGCAACAATTCAAACTGATCCTCCATCAGAAAAATACTTCGTATTACTGTAATAACTTGTGTCAACTTGTGTTTTGACAGTTTAATGTTTTAATATAAAGCAGCAGCAGGAGTGGAAATTGCTCCGTTTGCATTAGCTCTGAAGGAGCTGAGAAGCTTGAATATTTGCGTAAAAGATAATTAAGTCGTTATCTTTGTCCACTTATCCTGTAGAGGGTCAAAGGTCGGCCTGAGTCCGTCCCAGCTATCACTGGGCAAGAGGTAGGGTACACCCTGCACACGTCGCCAGTCCATCACACGGCTAAGACAAAGCAGAAACCCTGCGCTACCATGACCTACCCAAACTCTGCACATAAAGGCCCCAGCTGGCTGGAAGGTCCATACCCGGAACCTTCTTGTTATAAGGTGTCTGTGCCAACCATTGCACCACTACTGCAAAACTTTATTCATTGTTAAACATATATTTAAATGAAATTCTTTTACATGAATACTTCTGTGAGTTTGCCTGACTTGTTCCAGGACATCGTCCACACTCTGTCGCTTGGGTGTTTTTGTAACCTTTGGAAAAGCCACACTAATTGTCTTTTCTCCCAGTCTTTGTTCTACACTAAGGTAATTGTTTGTTTGCTCCACATTTCTCTAACAGATAAATATGAAAGCAGTATTGATTTTTTTCCCTCCTATATCTCAGAAAGCAAACTGTGCAGTGTTTTCTTTCTCTCACTTTGTTAACACACACAGATACTGATCTTTTTGTTGCACACTGAATGTTGTCCATTGCTGATATTGTAGCCCTCAGCATATTACAACACCATAACGACCTAAATTGCAGAAACCAGAACCAAACTGTTATTTTTTTCTTTCTTAAAAATGAAGTCGCATTTATTTGTTTGTGTAATATTCGATAGTGACAGTTTACTCTTGATCGTGGTCGTGAAGGGCTGATGGGAGCTTTCCGTCACATCTGATTACCATCACATGCGCATATTAAATCATGCCATACCACAGCAGCTGATGAAGACCTTATGGGCCTGATGAGGACCATGTTTTATAACCTTAAAATGCCACTTTTGGATCTTAAAAACAACTTTAGGTTCAGTGTTGTGCCACACACGCCTCTAGCCGGGGGACAATAACAACTTAGTTGTCACCCTCTATTTGGCCTCCACTGATTCATGAAAACACAGCCTAATCTGGCCACAGCCTGCAGGGTTTCAACCCAACTCTTAGCTTTTGTGAGTGGGCAGCTTTCATCAATACAGTCCCAGGCTGAGGCCTAGCTAGTGACTCCCACCTGCAAACTCAAACAAACAATGTGTAAATACCCTTCTAAAGCTACCAAGGAGACCAAAGCAGAACAGTGAGTAAGCAACAGGATTTGTGGGCGGTTTACTTGCTGTATACATTTGCATGAATACTTTTATTGAAAGAACAAACAGTACTAGGGAAACAACCCATTACTGTGGTTTATGAATCGCGCACTGATCTTCATTTCAAGCCTCACTAACTGAAGACAGACTCCTTTTTTTTGTTGTTTTTTTAATTTCATCCCAAATGCAGTTTTAAATGGATTTTTGATCCATTGCACGCACTAACATGCCAATGTCATCAAATATGGAGCCACATGGTGTTTTTTTTTTTTTCATGACTGTTGTTTTCTTCATCATCAAGCATTTTAGGAACAAATTGTGTCATTACTGCACGCACAGAACAGAGACTTGTTGAGAAAGTCTATGCAGAACGATTCGGACGCTGCAGGGTGACTTACGTGTGGTCCAGAGTCTCAAGCGGCCGTTATTAGTGCAGATAATATGTATTTTGCTCCATAATGTGTTTGGATCGGTTTGTCAGTCATGATAACATTACAGTGAGCTTAGAGCTGTGGTTTGAGGACATGCATTGGTTAGCTATAGTTGCACTGTGGAAAAGGAGGCTAAAGATTATATTATCGCCTGTCAAAAAATACCAGCTGCAGGAGGAGGGGTTATATGGAATTGAAGGGAAGGGCTGTAAAGGAGGAGGAGAAGGAGAAGCAGCGCTGTGTTGTGGTGGTTGGTGACTGATTACAAATTATCTTAATTATCTCCAGCCCCTTGAGATGCATTAAACCTCATGTAAACAGCCACTCGGGGAATGATCGTCTGTTCCCTCACTCTTGATTGTGCAAGGGAGCGTTTGTGCAGATGTCATAAAGATACACGAAGAGTTAGATTGATGGTGTCTTGTAGTGACAGTGCCACCCGGTTCAACCAGACATATCCTATCATGGCTGCAAGCTGAAGCCAATTCGGAAGCACCAACAGTGACTAATATATTTGCGGCCTTCAGAATGTTCTACATTCCTCCATAAATATTGACTCAAAACATTTTCACACAGATTTATTTAAAGGAGAACAAAATTAATGTTTTGGAACGGCCATGTCAGAGTCCTGACCTTAATCCAACAGAAATGTTGTGGAAAGACCTGAAGCAGGCAGTTCATATGAGGAAAACCCTCCAACATCTCAGAAATGAACTGGTCCTGTACTAAGGAATGGACTAAAGCTCGTCCAAGCCACTGTCGATGGCAGATCAGCAGTTACCGAAAATGTTAATTGCTTGTTAGTTGCATACCAAAGGGGTGCACCAAATATTGAAAACAAGGGTTCACACATGTTTGCATCTCACAGATTAATGATTAATGCACAAGAATAATATTTCTCTTTTAGTTGATTGGGTTCTCTGCTAAAGGTTGCAAAAACAAAAAACAATAAAAGTTTATGTATGAACAATATTTCAAAAATGTATTTTGGATGACACTTAGGCCCCGTCCACACGAAACCGCATTTTTGCGTAAACGCAGATGTTTTTAATCGTTTATCATAGCCCTAAAACGCACTTTTTTGAAACCGGGTCCCAGGGTGGATAAATTCGAAAACGCACTTCTTGTGGATCCGTCTGGACAGTTGAAACCGGAGATTTTGGAAAACGATGATGTCATCGCCACCATGGCCACACCCCTCGAGCAGCCTTCCACCTCTTATATCCCACGAAACGTCTCATAACAACATCAACAACAATAGCGGACTACATGCTTGCGTTACTACTGGAGAAGATATTGAGCCTGTTATGGTTACTAGGGCAAAATCAAATTTTTCCTTGAGTTTGGTTTCTTCTAAAGCCGATTTGTCAAGCTTCATGCGCATGCTCCACCTTTTCCTCTCCATTTTTGGTGAATTTCTGAAACTGAAACAGCGCCGCCTATAGACCTGGAATATGAAGTAGCGTTTTGAGTTGTGTAAAGACGGATCAGTCTGGACGCGGATATTTTTGAAACCGTGTTAGCGAAAACGGATAGGAAAAAGATCGTTTTCGTACGTGTGGATGAGGCCTTAGTGTTGGAGCCATTATATATCTTGTTGTCTTTAATCACTGTGTTCATGTATTTACATGCAGTTCCGGGGTTTTACCTAGGGGGAGCACTAGTGTGGAAGTGCATATAGCTAAGCTACAGGTGGGGGAAGTTAGGCGTGTGTTTGCGTGGAAGCAAACAGTTTTCTGACCTTGTCAACTGGGAGCTCGTCTGAATTAACTGGCGTGTATGAATTTGGGACAGTTTATCAGTTTTCTTAAAGCCACTACACTTAGTTTCTTTCTTTCAGTGTTTGAGTTCACTGTGACATCGGGGCGTCAGATTATAGGGTAAGCCTAGATAAAGTTGCTGTTTCACTGCTGCGAGCCTACAGAACACCCTCAGCGCTTGGCATACAGCAAGGATTTTTAAAGTCTGATCACATTTTGACAAACTAGCACTACTGTGAGTTTGCCGAATTAACTGTTTGCAGTCCTCGTCCACGGTGTACTTGTGCGTGGGCGGGCAGCTTTAAAAGTATTGCTTTTCATATTTCAGAAGTTCTGGAGTTACAAGGAGTGTCTTTTTCCCCCCGAGAACTTCTGATCAGATTATGGATGCTTACTTAGGGTATAAAATATAATGACATCCACAGACTGGAAAGTCGTTATGTCTTTGTGTTCAGATTCATCAGAGTTATTACTCTGTGTTACGGCTATTGCTGCTGCAACTGCTGACCGTGTTCATAAACGGATAAATACTCCGCTCACGCTGTATTTTTGCCTCATTCCTCTCCTCTTCTGTGCCTACCTTTTTAGCTTGCACCTCACTGTTTTAAACTCTCCAAAATAGCAGCTTTGTCCAAAACAGCTCTTTTGTTCTTTCATTCACCACTCCCTCTCTAATGCACTGGAGCTTTCTTAATAACGAGGTGTAAGTTGAGACCTCAGACACTTACAAATCGTCAACTTTTTTTTAATTTTCCATCACTGTAGGGTAGATTTTGCAGCAATAAAATATAATACAAACCTTATTAGTAATTTTTCACAAGTTGCCACTTCTTCTTCCTGTTTTATCGCCATCCTTTTTTACTGAGGCAGCCTTGTTAATGTTTCATCATGATCAAGGTGTTTCCTACATGATGTGTTCATGCACGCATAGTAAGACCTCACACCTCGTGCGTTCAGACTGCGAGTACCGTTTTATATTATTAATAGCAGGCAAGTTCAAAGTGTCACAGGGAAGGAAGCGTGTCGGGTGAAGACAAAGGCGGCGCTACATCGGAGCGTCCAGTGAATGACGGCCTGAGCCTGAGCCGCTCAAATGCAAGCGCATCTCTTTGTCTCTGTTACTGGTTTCATTTGAACTCGAACCGTTCTCCTATTAATGTTTTATGTGCTACTTTTCATGCACTCTGCTTTGCGTCCGATTCGCCGGGATGTATGATTGTCATACTTTCCATCTTTTTCGCATTAGCGTTATGGCTCCGACCGTATGACGAGATCGCCCGGGCGTTTGCCAAGTTTGTGGCTGCAGCGTGTCAGTATCAGTGTGTTTTTATTCCTGAAGTTTGATTGCCCATATTTGTGGCTTTATAGATGATCTCAGCATTGCGTGCTTCGTGGGCTTGTGTTGATGTTGAGTGTGAGTGCGTGTGTGTGTGTGTGCGTGTGTGGGTGGGTGTTTGGCATGAGGCAGGTTCGGGGGCCAGCGTGTTGTGGTGTAGCATGGCCTTCCTCCAAAGCCCTGTGGCTGTTGAACTTTTATGGAGAGTCAAGCACTGCACAGACCTTTCAGTCTACCCAGTGCACATCACACAAACACACACACACACACACATCACCAGCAGCCCGGCCTTCATTAGAAGTGCCACCAGTAGCCAAGCCTGCAGCCTGACACTTCAAAGAGCTTTCCCTCTCTCTGCCTCTTGTCTCTAGCCTGGGCTCCTTCTCTCATTTTTTTGTTTTCTTCTTCTCCCCATCTATGACGTTCTTTCTAATTCCTCCTTTCCTCCTGCCATTTCTTTCTTTTCATGCAGCCAAAATTGTGGGAAAACTTACAATTTGCTCCGTGTGATCTTTTCGAGGAATGCTCCAATGAAATGCTTTCCTTTGTGTAGAGATTCTCACCTGTGTCTAACTGCGAAGTAGCTCAAAAGGCTTCATAGTTTGTTCGTTTGCAGAGGTCAGTGACTCCAGCTCGGGTTCAGAGCTTCTGATGCCAGGTTACACTCAAATAAAAAAAGAAACGCTGAGAGCTTGTTACAATTTTCTCTTTCCTAAAAAAAAAAAAAACTTTGCATCATAGCCTTGTGGCTCTAAAGTCACTGATTCCTGCTTCTAAATTGTGGGTATTGTCTGTAAAACTGCCAGTTCTGCAAAACAAGACTGGATGGATGAATATTTTTCCCCAACCAAATATTAATTTAGATAATACATGATAGATTAATTGGTAACGGCAAATTTACAGTTTGTGTTGAGACTTGTTCTCCATGAGGAAATTCACTGAACTGCTTCGTATTTAAATTGTTGCCGCTGCATGTGATAATGTGTGAGAAATGTACCCAGTGTTTCTGAAACTTGAAAAACTCCTCAGACATTGCACTACCACACTACTGTTGATCTATGTGATCGGCATGCTGCAAACTATCTCCATAAGTTCACAAATTTACTGGTCTTTAGGTGCCATTGTGGCGGTGAAGTGTCCATTAGGTAGAAAATGGCGCTATTTAAATACAAGATCATTTACCAGAAGGACCGCGTCGAAGGTCAGACATGATTTGGTGTCGGCCCTTTGGTCTTCGGCACGGGTCAGACCCCTATCGCTGACTTTTCAGATTATTTGCATGTTTTTAGCAGAATGAGTTGGTTATTGGCTGTTCACCTTAGAGAACCCGGGAGAACTCTGCACGACAGTTTCCTCGCTTCACAGTCGAAGAACGTCATGTTCTTGATTAAATGCCGGTTGACGTGTCGGCCTTCGAGACCAGCAGTTCTTTAACGTCAGTTTGGACTGTACGTAACGTGCTGTATGTGTTACCAAATTACCGCCAGCGACTGGACTTAAATAAAAGAGTATCAGCATTTTGGGAAGTATTCTTTTTTGCACTCTTGCCAAGAGCTAGATGAGAAGGGCGGTACCAGCCTTGAATCCATCTGTTAAATATGAAACTATAGCCAGGAGAGTCACTAGCTTGTCATGACATCTAAACCTATTTCTTTGGTTTAATCTATATAGAAAGCTGTGCATGGATACATAGATGGCAAGCTTTGTGTTTTTTAATTCAACTAAACACATGAGAGACAGTTGCGATTATTTTTTAGCACCGCTTTTACCACTGCACAGCGCCAGACTAGCAGTTTCCTTGTGTCTGCAGTCTTTATATGCTAATCTCAGCAGCTGTAACTTCATTTTACATTCAAGTACCGACCACGCTGTCAATCGTGCCATCTGCCATTGACAAAAAGAGCAAATAAGCGTTTTCTTTGAGTGTTTGACCATCCAAGCTAACTACAGCTGTTGTCCCTGAGGGCGAGGAACATTTTTGAGTGCTACCTTTCATGCCAATAGCTGCAGAGTATTTGACAATCACAAAATATCGTATATCCTAACTGAATCTTGTGGCTTGTAGCAGGGCATTAGCCATTCGATAGGCAGTCGGAGCAGAAGACAGAACAGACAGTATGACAGCATGAGGAGGGAAACACATGGCTGGAGTCGCTGTTCAGTGCTGGCCAAGTATCGTAATTTCCTTCACAGCAGAAAACAACACAGGGAATAGAGTGTCCTCATATCCTCCCCCTTTCGTAATGACTGTTGTGACTTTCTCTGGTTTCTACAGTTAAACACGATAAGATAAAACAGAGCGGCTTGACTCCACCTATCTCATTTCTGAGGGGTGCAGCGGGGTCACCAAGTCCCACTTGGCTCCAGACCAGATCTCAGATATCGATTGTTCCTCGTGTGGATGGTTCCCAGAGAAATACAACCACGCTGGCGAGCGCCGCTGCTGCATATGGCGCTCTGATGCCATTCCAACGAGTATTCCAAGTTTTACCAGGAGAGTACAGATTATGCATTACGCCTGCACCAGGTTTTCTCAATTTCTCTTGAATTATTCCGCGCTTGATTCATTCAGCGATGAATCACGGTTGTGCATGATAACAAGCCTGCCGAGACAAAAACATCAGCGACGCACTGCAGTGGAGCAGAAGTTAGGGTCGCAGATGCTTGTATGAGCACAGCAGAGCTGAAGTGAAAGGTATTAAACAAATGTGTTTATTAAATTGAATCGTTCGCTTCAGGTTTCTGTGCACAGGGTGCTGCTCCAGTCTTTAGCCTGTCGCCATGTGGTCTCCAGCTGTGTGTATTCCTTCACAGAAAAGCATGTCTGGCTTTGGCTCAGGGAGACCCCAAATGAGTGTGTGTTTCTCTGTGTGCATGTGTGTTGGTGTATCTAATAGGGGGTAACCCTATGACATGCTTTAGCTTTTACCGCTTCTTACCTGGTGTTCCCCTCTTTGATTACCTCTCTCTCTTTCTCTCTCTCTCGCTCCCTCACGCTGACACACACAAACACACACACACACAGGGGTATTAATAGTTCTGCTAATTGTGCAGAGTATTTAGTCGAACGCCTGTGTCCATGTGCGCGAGAGAGGGATTAGAAAATGGCTCCCAATTAGCTCAACTTTGAAACTTTGGACACCGTTTTCCCCCCCCCTTTTTTTAAATTTCTTCTAGAACCTTCCCCTTCGCAACCCCCAGCCAAGGCTGTGTGTGCGTAAATGTGTGTGTCTGTGTGTGTTATGGGCTTGAGGGTCTGGCACTAAGACGGCCAATTAAAACCAGTGCCGGCAGCGAAGGACCAATGGGAGCGGGGCGCCAATGCACTTCCCCACCGTCAACGTGGTAACGCAAACCAGATGCAGTCGGGCAGTGTGTGTGTGTTTGTGTGCGTGAGCATTTGTGTTTGCTGAAGTCTACTGTATGTGTTTTTGCAAATGCCTCTTTGCTGATACACACTTTCTGCCTGTGCCTGTAATGAACATCTTTACCTTTTTGGAAGAGGAGTTGCAGAGCTTGCAGTTTTCTTTATGTGAGAACCAAAGGGTGCAACAAAAAGGGTCGGATAACAAAACCTTGGTGAAAGAGAGAGAGAGGTATCCCCTCTTCAGTCACAAAGGTACCCCAAAAGCGCAGCGGACGCTCGTACCGAGGCTGCATTCACCGTGCGTTGTTTGGAAATTTTCACAAAGAATCAGTTCCGACGTTCATTGTCAGAAAAGTCCATCCTGCTTTCATCCTTGAGTGTGATTGCTTTGAAGGGTTCCATTATGCACACTATCTTGTTATTCTGTGGAGTTTTTCGAAGTCTCCGTATTTTCTCCTTCCATGCAGTTCGATCCCTTTGAAGCGTGGGCGTAAATAGAAGCCCCAATTGTACGAGCACAAGGAAAGTTTTATATTGCATCTTTCCACATTAGCTCCATGCTTGCTGCGGTACATAGGGAAACACTGAAAAGAGCTCAAAGGCTGTTTTTTTTTTTCTTCTTCTTCTTGTTTGTCTTTTTAATATCCAGAGCACCATATATTGGCGCGGTGACATTGCGAGTTGTGAGTCATAACTCAGTCAAATAAGACCACATGTCACACAAACATAATGTTGGAAACGGTGGAACCTGTTGATTCCAGCCAACAGCCGATCCTGTTGAGGACAATTTTCCTGAATCCACTTACCAATCATGCACTACATGTGCTCATTGGTATGAGTTTCAACTATTAATTTGTCACACTTTTGGCAGGGTCTTGCACTCGCAATCATTTCAGAGTTCCAAGATGTCCTTTTGATTCAACTAATACTCCATTAGCTTGGGCTAGTCATTTCAAATGGAAAAATGCCTTAAATATAGATGTGCTATTGCTTTAAATTACACTAATGGACTTTAACAATCCTTCTATGTGTGGATCAGGTCTTGGAATCATCAAATTTCGACTTTAGGCCAACTAGCTCACTGACTTAGGGTTAGGGTTAGAGTTTGTATCCCTCCAAGCTTTGTGGATAACTTTGGTCACTTCTTGGTAGTTTTTGATGAAATGCGATACAGACATTCATTTTTCTGAGACATGGTGGAATTGCTTATTAATATTGTGCCTCTGAAGGCGAATTTTACATATCATTTTATGGTATTGAATGGAGATGATTACGGTTAAGAACAGCTTGAAACACAAAACAGATTTTTCACACAACTCCATCGTCCTACCAACACTTTAATTTGTCACAGACTATGGTTTATGGTCAGTCATATAAAATACTTCTACTACTAAACAATCCCATCAGCCCTGGTTGTGCTTTGCTGGTTGGTTCTTATGCTAAATGTTATACCTGCAGTGGAAAAATCTTAATTTTTCCATTTCTATTGTTTCCTGTATGTCTGTAATATAGATACTACTCCTTCTTATGCAGATAGTTGTTCAATGGACAACCATCTGGAGGATAAGAACAAAGGAATAAATCGTTTTTTAATACTTTAAAAACCTGCCTGAAGACCGACGTATCAAATGGTGACAGTGGTGAGTAGCCTAATTTATGCTGAAAGTAACAATAGATGGCATTGTTATTTATATTTTGGCTTATTTAAACAAGCAGAGACTATGCCAAGGGCTTAAAGGGAGTCAAAAAACTAAACAGCTAAACCTGACATCTGAGGTTCAGATCAACAGAAATGATACCCATGAACTGTTTGAAATTACTCTCACTCAACTTTTGTAACAGCAGTATTTCTTGGCAATGCGGGAGGTGAAATGCCAAAGTCCCAACCTTCACGTTTCCCGTCTTCTTGGCTGCCTCGCTGCCCTTTTGTCGAATGTGTAGGACGCCTGGAAAAAATCTCTGACTTCCCCTCCAGTCTTGCCAATTTGGACCAAGATGGTGTCTGGAGATGCTTTCAGCGCTGGGGTACTTTGGGGATGATTAAACTCTAACTCACTCACACACAGAGCAGCTGTATACTCCATGATGGATCCTAGCGTCCCACGGGGCGTATGAAGTTGAGATAAAGTGGATCAATCTGTGCATGTGCCAGTGTGTTTGTGGATGTGTGTGCTCTTTCTTTGTCTTCTTTCTTCTGGCCATGCATCAGTATGACTCCAGCTCTCAGGGAAAAAAACAGGGAGCTGTTTTTGATTACTTCTGGAGTGATAATCAAGTTGTTTGATTGTCTTTTCTTTCAACAGGCCGACAAATTTTCAAGTGCACGTTTTCCACATATACACACAAATATGGCAGTGATGAATACCAGAGGAGCCTCGCGGGTCCAACTTGCCCGGCGTGTTCTCAGAGTCACCTCATTTAGGCGGTTTGAGTGATCATGGCAGACTTCATTCTGCGTGATCAATGGACTAGGAGTTACAGACAGGGGAGGCAGTCAGAGGTGGAGTGAGGGGAATGAGGGATGCACGGAAAGAAGCGGCAACCCTTTCCCGTGATGGCCGGGAAAACTTGCGCACGGGGGATGATGCAGAGAGGGATGGACAGAAAGAGACAAGCGTTGAAAAGGAGGGAGAGGGATGAATGGAGGAAGAGATAGAAAGTGACAGTCAGACAAAGGGGCGGAGAGACTTCAAACCTCATCGCCCGTCTGTGGCTGCTCATGATAGATACGAGCCGCAGACAAGAACTCATGACCTGTGAGAGCGTCGGGATTGCATTTATTTGGACCATTATTGCTTTTGCGTCAGCCTCTTTGGGAAATGATGTCCTCTTGATTTTGTGCAAGCTGCCATCCTTTGCTCCAGTGGAATTTCTCAAAGTTGCGTCACGACCTTTTGTGCCTTCCAGTTTTTCAAATCCCAGATGAATGGTGGCCATCTGTCCATTATGTTACAGTAGATTAGCTATCGATCGCTGTGTGCCATAATTCCATCAAGGTGTATAATGTGATATTGACGTGATTGAAGTATCAGGGTTCCACCTAGTTTAAATATTTGTGTGTGTGTAGCCTGGATTTAAAGGAATGCATACACTCTTAAATCAAGACTCTATGTTCTGTATGTATGTACAAAAACAATAAGGTTGCAAGTACAAAATAATCAAATGTTCATGTCCATTGGGTGGAGGTTCCTCACAGGCAGAGAACAACATCAGCTCGGTTACTTAATGTTTATAACTTGTGTTTTGAGGCTGACTATCATCCACATTGACTTCATTAGTTTTGAGATACAGGTTAGGCAGTTGCCGGGCTTGGGATCTCCGTGCTAGTTCTATAAACTGCACATATTCAGTAACAAGAAGTGACAGCCGTAGCCTTATTACCTGGAGAGGCTTTCACTCTGGGCTTAGTTTTCCCAGCGACTGGGTGAATGTCTCTGTGGTTTTGGCTTTGAGTTGAAAAAAAGAAAAACAAACAAAACATCCATCCCATCTTCCTGCAGTTTCGTATGATGCCCTCCGCTTTCAGCTTATTAGCCAGCCGGTACAGTTTCAGAGTTTCCGACAAGCCTGACGGTAAATCCCAAAGCTTTATGGGAATCCTCTGTTAATTAGGATTCACCTTGTGCGAGGCAGATTTTTTTTTTTAAATCGGGCTCTGGCTTGGCGTTGTGGAAACAAATGCTTGTTGAACTAATGGAACAGAGGGAGGTTTTAGTCTCTAAGCACGTTTCATCCCCGCAGTGGAAGAGCAGGGTACGCCTCGGGCCCCTGCGGTTTTATACCTGCTGCCTCCACATCACCGCTCCCAGGTAGCTGCCCACACAGATTTACTACTTCTGCGGAAAAGACACAAGCGGCGTAGTGGTGCGTATAAACGGTGGCAGGCAGGGACTTTCATCAAACACTCGTAATCCATAAGCCTTTCAGTTTGGCCTTGATCTTGTATGAAAGAGTTATTGATCAGACATGGAATACGTGCTGATAATGTTATGGACTAATGGTGAGAGGGATAAGCAGATGTGTACAAATTTAGGCGCTTTTTATCATAGCCGCTGGCTGTGAGAGGATATAAAGCCATGTTGCAGACACACACACACTACTTCCTAAAATAGCCAAAGCTTGAGCGTTTGTGTGCAGATCAATAGTCCTGCTTCTGTTTTCCTGTGAATGAAGGGATTCTGGGACTTAACCACTGGTTCCTCTCCATCTTTTGCCAGGGAAAATGAGAGAATCAAGGAGAGATGGAGTGATATAAAAGTCCCAGCAGAGAAAAAGTGGACCGGCAGTTTAATGAGTAGCCTGGCGCCGATGCAAATGGGAATTGATCGGTGCTGCCGACGTGTCAGGAGATACTTAACAGTGACAGGAAAAGAGAGAGCGTGTGCGCGTGGGCATGGATTTGCGTTTATCTTTTGTCTGTCTTATGGTCAATACGCCGTCCCCTCCACTGTCTTTACTTGTCACTTTATGAGCAATCGCTAATTATTCTTTTGTCTGCGCTGACGTATTTTTGACGCTTTTGCTTACACACAAACACACACACACATGGTTCCTCCTACGCCGAGGACCACCAAGAAGGCTACAAGTGTAATTGTGGGAAACCCAGTGAGTTAGCTTTGTCATCTCGTGTTAGCAGAAGCTAGCTATGACTCCTGGGGGACCCTGCATGACATTTAGAAAAGGCGGTGGAGCAGGGCCCTTGTTGATCGATCTGCTCCTTTTGTGCAGCTGCAAATAAACAGACATTTCTTTCCCCTAGGCGAAGTAGTGCACCAAGATGGCTCCGCTAGAGTGTGTGCCTCTGAGGCAAGCCTTGATGAAAGTAATTATGCAGGTAATTGTGTGTACGCAGCTATTGAAAACACACATCACTGGCACCACAACAGACAAGAGGTTTATTTTTACAGAAATGAACTGCAGGAATGAAACCCGCGCGCCAAAAAGTAATAAGTCCCAATGAATGTCACAGCCCAAAGCTTCAGTTAGCACCGCGGCCTTTAAACGATTCGTAAAATTTGCCTTTATAGAACACCGTCTGTGGAATAACATCCTACATTCAAACCTTGTCCTCTCGCCTACTTTTTTTTTTTTTTTTTTTTTCTATCAAAGCCAAGAGCCCTTTAAAAGTTAACAAAGTGGCCTTCAGCTCTCATTTGCGGACGGATCACTCATTAGGAGCTCCATTAGTGTCTTATGTTGTGTGATCCCAGTGAATTAGCTGCAATCAAGCTGTCTTACTGATGCTAATCAGAAACAACTTAACGGGGTTAGCCTAGCTGCTGCCGGCACTCCAATTAAGAGCTGTGTGAGTCACTTCAAGAGCACTTGCTTTTAAAAACTGCTATTCAAGAGGCAGTTGCTGAGGTACACAAAGAAACATGTGACCTGGATGTTTTCATGTTGCTATACTGCTGCAGCACATTGCTTGCAAAGTAGGAGATTAGCATGTGGAGAGCTGTGCTCTTCACGTCTCCGGGTGTCAACTGGGACTGTGCTTTTATGAGGACTGTGTCCATTGGATGTTAACATGCTGTGAACAGTAAGTCACTAATTCAAGACATGCTTCCCATTTATATGACCTGGTGTAGGCAGACTCTTATCAGAATATGAGTTTGGTAACATGGCAGTTGGATTTTATTACCCAATATGAGATAGAACTACCTCTAAACACAATTGGGTAGTTCTTGCTGTTACCTTTGACCAAAGCCAGGAAAGTTCTTTCCAACTGTTTCCAGTCTTTATGCTAAGCTAAGTGTCTATTCTGGTGTAACCAGACTCAACTCTTATCAGAATTGGAGTCTGTTAACATGTTTATTATGGGACGTGTTTCAACTGATGCAGAGGGAAAAAAAACAACCTCAGCACGCAATTGGATAGACCTACACCCAAGCAGAGCCAATTTGTTGTAAACCCAACCGCACTCAAATGATGTGTATATGACTATGTTGCTCTGTGAAAAATCCCACTCCAATCATCCGATATCCCTGGGAGATATTTGCAGGAGCATAATCAGTTCCCAACGGTGCCAATTTTTCCGCCACAAAAAAAGTTGTGGGAAGGAACGTTGGTCTGCCTTCCAGGCTAATGCATGTTGTCTTAAAAGCAGAAAAATGCTGCGCACACTACATGAAAACCAATGGGGGATTTGGAATACTGTGTCTAGATTAAGCTTCTTTAAATCTAACCAAGCAGAAAATGATTGTAGGGCGCATGCATCAATATGGGAAAGCAGCCAGATGTGGTAAAGCGAGAAATCAAAGTGCATGTGGGTGAATTAAAAGAGTGAAGTGCAGAACTTCTGCATGGCAAATTCTCTGTATTGATTAACTCTTTCTTTTTTTTTGAAGATCAAACTCACTGCTAAGTTACAAACCACAAAATCCGAGAAAGTTATCTTTTTCTTTCTAGAAGGTACAATGGTAAGTAATTCATATGCAGACTTAAATCATATGTAGTATGTGTCTTGTTGGATAAAGTAACGTAAAAGAATTTGGAAAGCAGTTTGGAAAGACTTCTTTTATTGTCACATGAGAATGGTGAATGGTAAATAATAATTTCCACAACGTTTTTCCAGCTATTTGTACTCAAAGCATTTCACTTCCCATTCATTCACACAAGCATACAACCATTCACGCACCAGTGCTAGGTACTGAAAGCAACGCGGGGTTCCATGTCCTGTCCAGTTTACTTCGGCATGTGGTATATGTACCAGGGATCGAAACACTAACTCTCTGGTTCATGGAGTAGGTAGAGTGGGACTCACACCACACTCTTATGTGGAAATACTTATAGTAAACACTGTATGTAGCTTGAGCCAGCTAGTTAGCTAAGCTTTGCATAATCCTGGAAGTTCCTAGCATGGCTGTGCCCGAAGGGAATAAAAAATAAAATCTGTCTAATAGCACATGTAAAACCCAACGATGACACATGTAATTATTTTAACCTTACATAAGAAAAGGGGTTAGGTATTGGACTATTTCCTGGCCCAGAACTCAAACGTCCTGGAGCCTCCAAAGGACTTCTTTGCAACCTGCTCTTTATTTGATCATTGAGGTTCAGAGGTGGTTGACATTTTGTCATCTTTGGACGGAGTCAGGCTGTCTTGGCAACTTACCTAACAACACTATATTCATACACTTCAATGTGCATAAACGCTCAGTTTTGTCCCTTTTGACGCTGACAGAGGGCCTCACAGTGTTTCTTCTGGTCATGCGTGGAGGGACGGGCCTCGGGAGGACAACCATCAGCACACTCACACAAAGTTAACAGTGTGATGCTGCTGTTATCTCACTCTGTTCTAGGGCATTACTGCTATTAGCCAACCGCTGGTATTAACTCGGCAGCCATTAGAGCTGATTGTTAGCCTTTGTGGCTAATTAGAACCCCCCCAGCTGGCTCCTTTGCTCTGTTATTAGGGCTCTCACATCCAGCAGCCGTTATGCTAGCAAATGTATCTGTAATGTGCATCTAACCTCATTGACTTCCATGTTTAGCTTCATGGCTATTAGCAGTATCACTAATGATGTTTCACACAAGTCTGGAGACTGATTTCAAGCCTGTTTTATTATCAATTCTGGTCTTCTAGCATCAGGCCAAACATCTCCCATGAAATCCTAGATTGCTTTTCCATTTGACATGGGCTTTACAGAACAGAGAGAGAGAGAGAAAGCATTAATTCAGGTGTTATACTCCACCCAATCCACCTCTGATGGTGGTCAGAGCTATTGTTGCCCGCATTAGCAGGTGTTACGGCCTCAAATCCTCACATTGTTAGATCAAACCAATGCAAATGAAACAGGTGGTAGACACTGTGGATAATAACGCTTGTGCAGAAAATAGGTATGTGATCGAAAACACCCGAAACAAAGTGCGACCACTGGCTCCTTTTCAAAAGATGTGTCACTGGAGGTGGGGATGGGGATGGGCTGGTTTTGATTTTAGTGCTCGCACAAAAGCTTCAATTTGAGTGTATGATTTCAATAAAGTGCAGCTAAATCACTACAAGAAACTTCCAGAAGCCACCAGAGGGACATTAAGGCATGACACAGACTCATTACACTACCTTATTAAAACTGACAAATAAACTCAGTGCCTATAACTCATCATATGATGCGGCTCTGTCATGTGGTTCTGTCTTGTTAGCGCATTTTCGAATGTTGTGGAAAAACAGGGACTGTTGGCTCCTCGATGTTTTGTCAGAGCAGCACAGAAACAGATCTGCCGTGCTGTAATTGTGCTGCAGACCTCCCTCGCCGCCTCACTCCGCTTTCCTGTTCTCTTTGTTTCTGCGTGAAAGGCACATTGTTTGTGTCGTGTGCACCTGGGAAACGGTCGGCCACTTCACACAGCGCAGACCGGCTACCCCAGTGAGCCGGCTACTCCTTGTGGTTACCGTGCCTTTTATTTCCCTGCTCCGCTGTGTTCTCACAAGCCTCGCCACTCTATCGTCTGATCCCGCACTCCACCTTTTTCTCCTCGGGCTCCCTTTATTCTCCCTTTTCACCATGTATATTGTTGTTTTATGATAAAGATGCTTACTCTGACAAAAACGCCTCCTAGTTTGAGCTGAGGCTGTTTTTGTGAAAATCATATTTACCACGATAACAGCAGGTTCGGTTTCATAGTGCAGCTTGTTCTTGCACTTTCCTACATATAGGTTAAAAAAAAAGATCTGGTGACAAAATAATAGGCAGTAGGCTCTGCCAAAAGACTTAACTACTGAATGCAGGAATATGATATGGCTATTACGCCATGAACACTATCCCAAAGAGCGATTTGATTTGATGAAGAATCAGTCTTCTCAAGCAGTACATCAAATTTATCGTTGTCTAAAGCAGACAGGCATTATGGTCCCTCTGCTCCCTCGCCTCATTACATTACGCCACTTTAGCTGCAGGATGGCCTATGTTTCACGCACGCATTGATCTTTGGGTTTTGGGCGTTCTGCTATCTTCCAGCGCCATCGTTGGGTTGAAGTAATGAAATATGTGCTTCTCAAACAGCTGCTTGTGCGTTTTTTGCCTTCAGGTGCACGTTGACGACACAAACTTACCACGCTACAGTTTGCCTTGCAGGGAGTACAGACCTAAATCTTAGACCAGGCACTCTTGATTGGCAGAGTTTAACTATGAAAATGGCAGATTTTGGTGGTCGGAGACAAAAAATCTGAATGCATCAGCCTGTGACACCAAATACGACATTTATTCATGGTTGACATTTCCTTTGGAGTTCTTGGAAAATGTGTCTGGATCACGTATCATAACATTATGCTAATGGTGGGGCCTCAAAACTTGTTAAACGACGTCAAAGAGATGTTGCCGTTAAAATAATCTACAAGTACAATTATCAGATTCTGTCTAACTGTCAAACAGTGGCACAAAGGAGATTATAAACCACCAGTTTTGAGTGTGTATGGATTTTGCCCTAGTTCCCATTCATTCCTGTCTTGCGTTGAAATCATTTAGCAAAAGCTTAAAGTTTGCTTTTGTCTGGTATTCTCACACATTAAGGTGCACTTCATAAACAGACACAACTCTTCTGTCCGTGCGTCTTCCAACAGAGCTGTTGTGTTTTGAGGCTCCCTTCTTGTTTGTTTCCTGTTGTTTGGATTTCCCCCCTTTGCCAATGCTTTCCCCAGCTCTCTCCGTCCGTCTTTCTTTCCATTCGCTTGTTTTTTTTTCTTTTTTTCCCCCTGGCGCTTCTGGTGTTCCCTCATTACAGGGCTTTGCCGATGGCTACGTCTTGCTGCACCCCTCTTTGAGCCCTGTGCCTGGATTAGATGGTGTGTACATGTTTGTCTAACTGGATGTCTGTATGAGTGTTGCTTGGTTGTAAAAAAAAAAAGAAAAAATAAGGAGAAATATTACATTACTTCCAGACCTTCTCTGATTTTTTTTTTCTTGTAAGTGGATTCATTTTAAAAAGATTTATCTTAACTCTTAAAGAAGAGTCTCTTTTAGAGGCTAAGCCGCCGTTTAAGTAAGGCCATACAACTCATCTAGGCTTAAACTTCATTAAACCTCATCGCAGCTGTGGAAAAACCTTTCTGATTAGTTAAATTAAGACAGAACGCGGCCAATCAAAACACTCAGTTATGCTTTAAAGACACGCCATTGGTCAAACATCCAATTTTGAGACACATGATATTCCTGCTGCATCTCTTCCCTGTGTGTGTGTGTCTGTGTTTGTGTAATCACAGCCATATGTGTACACATTCCTGCACTGTACATAACATCAACACGCTCACAGCTCACGATGCCCAAACACAAAGATGCCGACTCCATCGCCATAGAAACCGGATCGTAGCCAGTAAGAGGGAGCCGACTTTTCGGGAGTGTAAACATTTTCATTGTTGTCATGGTGAAATGGACACAGTTTGCATGCCATGTATTTGTTCTGATTTTTATGCCGGCTCTTGCTCTGTTTGCGTGTCCGACCTCGGCAGCGTTGCTCGTGAGAAGGTTTGGGGCTTGGTAGCATATTAATACCAGCAAGTATTTGTGGGGCTCACAGTGTGGCGTGCTCTTAGGTGGAGAGAGGCTCCAGCAGACTCCACATGTTCTGGACTGTGGAGGTTGTGGCTTGGAGCTTGTCAGATGATGGGTCTGTATTGGCGCGCAGGTCCGGGGGAGAGGTTACTTAGGGTTTGTCGTTCAATAACAGTTTGTTCTCGCTCGGCTTTTTTTTTTTTTTTTTTTTGCCTCGTGCTTGAACCTCGTGACAAAAACATCACCGCCACCGTGGGTGAAGGCTTGTCAGTAAGAGCTTGTGAGCTGGAAGATTTAAATTTGCCATCGTTGCATTTGCGAGCCCTTCCTAGAGATCGACCCCTTTCTCCCCCTTCCTTTTCTTTCTTTCCCTCTCTGATGTCGGAGGGAGCCAACAACAACACAGACCTGGGATTTTTATAAAGCTACAGAGAAAGTTTTGAGTCATCCAACACTTAATATCCACAAGGCATTCTTTGAGGTTGGCAAAGCTTTTAGAGTCACTGGGGTTTATGGGCTCTTTCTCCCTCTCTCTCTCTCTCTCGCTCTTTCTCCACCTACCTCGCTCTCCCCTTTCTGAGAAACAGTTGGAGCCTATAGCCATGGCTTATTTGCTTTGTATAATGGGCTGCTCAGTGCCAGAGGACTGGCTTGGCTGGGAGGAAAGACCGGAGGAGAGGGGGAAAGCGGAGTCGCGGGAGGGAGACAAAGCCCGAGTTCTGCTCCGTGAAGCCTGCTGCTGCTTTGAGCCTATGGTTTCCCAGGTCTGTGTTGTAATGACTGCGTGTGTGTGTGTACGTTTGCATCAAGAAGTGGTCACGAGTGGCGGCCAAGCGGAGATTGGGGGAGACTATGAGTGCACTGAGAACCAGACGAAATGCAGAACACACCAGATATTACACAACTCTCACCGACCCAGTTATTATACACCGTTAGATGGGAAGAAAGTGTGTATAAAGTTGGGCTTCTGACATTGTGGTGATGGAAATGTCTTCATACGGTCACATTATGGGGAGATGAATGGTTTCGGTAAACCATTAAATCTGAGGGTTAAAGCATGTAGTGATTACGGTTGAAGTATGTCTCCTCAGAATAGTGAAGTCACTACAAAGGACTCCATCACCAAACAAAGTTCGTAAGTGTAGAGTCACTGTTACCCTCTCAGTAATCAGACAGAGAGGATTACAGTGCAACCTTACATTTTTTAGATGTATTACATCCGTGCATTGATTGGTTTATGAAATCCTCTGTTTATGCAGAATATTGAACACACAACAGTTAAAGAATGTAGTCATATATAGTCAAAAGCTCAGGCATTAGCCAAAATCATCTTCCCCTCCTAGTTAGTTGTTCCAAAACCATGAGTGATGCCACCCGGTCGGTTCATTCGGGCTGGTGTGAACACAGAATCACACTCTGTTCCAGAACAAATCAACTGAGCTGAAACCTGTTAGGGAGGGCGTTCTCAGTCCGCTTGCGGTCTCTCCTCGGCCCAATTCGTTTGCAGTCAAGACACATGTTACCGGACCGTTATAACCACCCTATGTTTATAATTATACAAGCAAGCAGTTCACCTGATGCCTCTGTGGAAGAGAAACTGTCAGGTGGATAAGTAGCTGCATGCCTCCAGAGGTGTCTGGAGTGCGACATAAACTTTCTTTCAAAATTCTTTTTATTAAGATTTCCGTAAATGCGTGTCAACAACAAATGTCAGGGCACAAGGGATTCACTTCAAAACATACAAAAAATAAAATAAAATGAATAAAGAGTGTGACATAAACTACTAATACTTACAGGTTGGAAGCTTAGATGCTCCATCAATCTGAACATGTTGTTCATGAACAGAGCACTGGTGCATCAACCACAGAACAGCAATAAAGGCCAGTGCCCGCACTCACTGCTGACGCTGCATTTTCGATTTGATTGCTTCCCGTACAAAAGATAAGGTGAAACTAGAGCAACTGGAGCGGTAGAGTTTCTGGAAGACGTTTCACTACTTATCTGAGTAACCTCTTCAGTTCTGACGGTCTGCTGGGGAGTTGTGGTTGTTGCGGTGTTTCTCATCAGAACTTCTCACCAGTCCTTCAACAGTGAAGAAGCTACTTGGATGAGAGCCGAAATGTTATACCACGACCTGGACAACTTTCACAGACATATCGATTACTTCCTGATGTCCTGAAATCCAAGTTTTCTATAAAGTATGACCAATCACAAAATGTTTTGCAAGCACATTGTATTTTGGGCTTTGTCTTGATCGCTTTGTCTCAGCGGCCCTCTGCGCACAAGAAGAATGCAACATTATAACATATTGTATTGTATTACTCTGAATCTGGGCAAAATATAGTTGTGAAACCACCCCTTGCTGTTGGGAAACCCTGTGTGTTTTGCATGCGATGAGTCATGTTTTATTAAAATTCCCAAAATCTCAACGTAAATTCAGTCCAATCCAGCTGCTTTCATGTGCTTCCATCAGAACTGAAGTTTCACTGCTCCGCTCTGAGGACAGTGACACACACTGTATCTATAGGTGCACAGTGTGTGTGGCACCGTGCCTACAACCCCACAACTAAATTTAATAACGCTCTCAACATTTAAAACACATTTTTAGCACCAGTAATAAAAACAAACTATTTTCCCCCGGTGCAGCCTGAGAAATGTCTCCTCATGATTCACCGGCCAATCAGCCTCTCCCTCACAGGCGCATCGCTGCCAGCGAAGCCAGAAAGAAAATGCTACTGTTGGTGATTTAAGACAGAACATTCAAATAGACTTTTATTTCCTCCCTATTGCGAACTTGCAAGAGAGAAGGCAGCCAGAACAGGCTGTTCTGTGCTCCTTTCAAAATGTTCACACGGGAGAAAATCCACAGACGGAGAAATTAGAGCTACGGCACACGCTTTTGATGGTAGGCGTGAGGACAACTTTGGGCTTGTCAAAGGAACACCCACTTGTATAGGATCAGAGTCACAGTCTTTGGCAAGTTTGATCCAAGAAGCTGAGGAGACTAGTGTAGTATTAACTGTATCCTCATGACATTCTTCGAAAGAGTCCTCCACTGCAGCAGTACCTATTAGCAATACCTAATGAAGTTATAATAACTTAGGCTCAGAAACAAGACCACGCCCCCTGTGATTACATTTTCCTTGGTTCCTTGTTCTCATCCCTTCCCTTGAACACCTACCATCCCTTCCTTTCAACCACTCTCATCCCTTACCTTCAACCAGTCTCATCCCTTACCTTCAAACCCTATCACCCCTTCCCTTCAACCACTCTCACCCCTTCCCTTCGACCACTCTCACCCCTTCCCTTCGACCACTCTCACCCCTTCCCTTCGACCACTCTTACCTCTTCTCTTCGACCACTCTCACCCCTTCCCTTCGACCACTCTTACCTCTTCTCTTTGACCACTCTCACCCCTTCCCTTCAACCACTCTCACCCCTTCCCTTCAACCACTCTCACCCCTTCCCTTCGACCAGTCTCACCCCTTCCCTTCGACCACTCTTACCTCTTCCCTTCGACCACTCTTACCTCTTCCCTTCGACCACTCTTACCTCTTCCCTTCGACCACTCTTACCTCTTCCCTTCGACCACTCTCACCCTTTCCCTTCGACCACTCTCACCCCTTCCCTTCGACCACTCTCATCCCTTCCCTTCGGCCGCTATGATCCCTTCCCTTCGACCACTCTCATCCCTTCACCTCAACCCCTCTCATCCCTTTCCTTCTACCACCTTCATGGTTCATTTCGACCCCACCCGTGCCTTCCCTTCGTCCCCTCTCATCGCTTCCCTTCAACCATTTTCATCCATACCCTCAACTCCTCTCCTGCCTCCATCCATTTTCCTCACGTGCTGTCTACAAATAAACTTTCTTGCATTAGTTAAGGCAGTGGTCTTTGTTACTGAACTGTGAATTTACAGCAGTTTCACTAAACAGTCTGAACCCAAGCTCCACCTTATTGGCCTTTACAACTGACAGTAACTTAGTCTCTGCTGTAGCTCTAATGCTCCCTTTGATATGATTTGAGCATATTTTTGCACATGCTGTTCCTAAATGTTAAGAGTGTATTTTTGATCTCAGTTAGACGTGGCTAAAGTAAGAAAAATCTACCCCAGATTGTAGGAATAACGTTAGATTATTATATTTTTTGTTACAAAAACATTTTATTTTAGCCTTTGAGGTTTCACATAATCTTTTATTAGCCCATGTTCTCGGTTCATGTCATCATTGCACAAGTTTAAGCGTGTTTTCCCATTATTAGCGCTGATTGCTAATTAGCGTTTCCGTGTGCCCTGAATATTTGGACTGTATCTCCACTCACAAATATGCTGTACATATGAAAGGTTACGCGTATTGTGTATGTGTTCGTGCAGACTACGGTAGCGTGCCTCTGCTAACTTCCCCACTATTAGCCTGTGTTCTCATGGGGCCAGATTAGTTGCATTGATAAAGCTGACCTCCTGTTAATCATGCTGATTCTGGCGCTGCGCCGCATTTTTCTCATATCGTCATTTCCTACCATTTGCATATTTTCAGTGCGCGCATTCTGCTCACTTCTTTCGCCTTTTTTTTTCATCTTATTTTGATGCTAGCTGACCTCTTGCTAACCTGTCGCCGCTGCATGAGGTGTGTTTTCGTTTTTTCCTCACCCTGACGGATTAAGGCTTATTTGTTTTCACCGTGGCATTTAAATGGATTTCCTAAAGCACGGCTACGTGTTTCTGTGTGTGTGTTTGCAGCGTTAATTTGTCTGAATGGAAGGAGGGCTGTAAATAGCTTTGCTTATGAATGAAGTGGCAGCGGTGGCAGCCTCAAGACACGGGCGAGCTGCTGAAAGAGACAGAGAGCGAGGGAGCGATTGAGTCAATGCTTAATTAACCAGAAGCTACAGGGAACTGGAACGATGCCTGACCCCTGCCCTCGCTTAACACACTTACCCGCCACACACACTTTCTGACAGTCCGGTTGTGTCTCATAATCCGAATGTAAGCGACGACCTGCAATGGGCCTTTCAGCCAGTGGTGATATCATACACTCTGCATTTGTGTGTGTCTGTGTGTTTGGTAAAAACCACCCTGCAGAGAATTAAAACCTCACAGGGCCTTCAGATCAATTATTCATCCTTCATTTCTATATCACACCCTCGCCTTTTGCTTGTTTAATCTGCTCTCCTTTGCCCCAGCCACCCCAGTTTCCTCTCATTCAGCCCTCCTTGTGTGTTTTGACTGACTAAAAACTGGACATGAGATATCTGGATATGTTTTCAAGTGATTTCTGTAGGAGGTCATGCTCTCTTCAGACATCTAATATATATATCCTTCCTGTGTGTGCTTTCTGTTCCCCAGGGCTGTTAAAGCTCTCACTCACACTCCAAATCACATATACTGTGTAGTCATGCACCTGTACGCACAAACACACACATGCACACAGGGACACAAGGCAGTACATCTCTGTCAATTAGGATGACAGATGTGGCTTTGTATCCTGCCTGACAGACACACATCTTCTACTGTAATTCCGAGTCCTGAGTGCGGTTCCTGGCCGCAGGTGTTTCTGTGTGTGAGAGAGACAGCGAGTGGCTTTGTGTGTCTATCAATCCACGCTTTTTAATGTGGGTGTCCTTATCGCTCTGTCTGTCTGTCTGTGAATTGTCCAACTTTTGTAAGTTTTCTGCAGTAAACATTTTCCTCGTGGTCAACAGACGTATCAGGCATAACATGACAGGTACCACCCGTCTAGACCGGATCAAGCACTCCCACCCCATAGCAATGACACTCCTTGATGGCAGCAGCCATCCCCAGGAGGATGCAGACTGACACAGGCACACACACAAAAACAGTTTAGGAACAACTAAAAAAAACATGAAGAACAGCACAAGGCATTGACCTGGCCTCCAAATTCACTAGATCCCAAACTGATCAAGAACACAACAGATATTACACAACCCGTAGGACCCAAAGCCCCCCACTAACAACATCCTGTTGCCAGACACCACAGGACACCCTCAGAAGGTCCATATCCATTCCCTGATGAGTCTGTCTTGGACACACAAGGATGACCTACACAATGTTAGGGAGGTGGTCATAAAGTTATGCCTGATTGATGTACATCGCTGCCTTGCACAAAAGACAGAAGAGGTCCATGTTCTGGTTGTAAGAATGAAATGATTTTATTACAACACCCAACGATGCAGTCTGTACTGTGTTACCAACCAAGAGAGCGCCGTAGTGCTAACCTTTAGTCACCTATACTTATCAAGACCTTGACCACTGATGTAGAATATAAAAAGTTCATATCAGAATGCGGGTATGGTCACAGGCAGACTCTGAACAGCTCCCTTTTTCCATGGTTTGCCATTTGGTTTTAAACAAATTCTACTCCACGGTGCTCAGATGGTATGACTATGTCGCTATTACTCACCCGTCCATTACCTGCTCAAAAATAAACATAATTGGCTCAGCAGATTTTTGCCAAAGCTGAATAAGGTCCCAGCTGACTGGTTTCAGACCAACTTTCAACCAAGCTGGTCTGGCTTCCAGGCTAGTATTATGTCGTTGGACTTGTTGGACGTCTGGGATGTTGTTCCTAGGGTTAGGGTTAGGGTTTGTTCATAATGGACTGTTCTGCAGTGTAAGATTTTGCCTCCTAATGTCTGGTAGGAAGTAGCTTCCCTCACGTATCAAGGTGGTAAAATGTGTGCAACTATCCTTTTTTTGTTTTTGTTATCACATTGTACTTCAACAAACTGTCAAGGAATTTGGTTTTGTCCTGTATCAGTTGTCTGAATCCCTTCCTCTTCCATTTGACTGAAAGTACCTTAACTCTCATTGATTTAACTATGTGGCTTTTGCCTTGTCTTCCTCCACACTGCTTAATGCAGTAACATAATTCCTGTCCATCAGCTCCCAAGCGTGAACAGCAAAGTAGCATAATCACCGCTGAGGATGGCCATTACACTGTGTCGTAGAGATTCTAACACAGTACCGTAAACGGCATGTAAGAGGTTAATCTGCCTCAGAAAGCTGCTGATTTGACGGTCTTAAATGAGAGCAAAGACGCCGTTGGCTGAGCAAATAATGTGCATCGTAAAACTGCTGCAAAGATTAGCATACTCAAAGCCGGAGCAGGAGCTACTGTACCTGAGATGTGCTGTAGTACAGTACAGTCTTTCCTCCTGCCTTCCCACTGACTGTTAGAGAAAGTGATATTTCCTAAAATTGCGTCACTAGGCAGCTCTTACAGTAGTGTGAAATTTCTCTCCCACTCTCTTTATGCTCTCTTTCTTTCGTCTCCCTGGTCACATCTTGCCATTCTGCCATTTAATAGGATGGCAGAGCAATATTTTGTGCTCTCAGCGTGGTAGATCAGTCTTCTAACCTTCTTCAGGTTTAAGAAACACTCTGGTCATGCTGTGATATTTCCCATCCCATTAGGGCGCCCATGACTTCGGGCCTGTTGGTTTGAAATCCACGTTGACGGCAAGGGATCGTCTGTAAGTGAGTGAAGATGACAAAGCACGAGTTCAGACTTAGCAGGTGGCTGAGTTTAAAAAGGGACAAGAGAATTCTTCATGCGCTGGTGTGGTTTCTGTGGTTGATGGCTTTGCCGGAATAAATGTCAGACACATCACGGACTTTCAACCCCTCTCCCCCCCCATCAAAGTTGCGCTGCGCGGCTGCGGCAAGCTCTGCCCCATCACCTCAGCTACAGATACCACAGCAATAGAGATGTGGCTTCACAGCACTTCCCAATGAAAGCCTGCGTTGCTAGGCAACTCACAGTCCGCAGTGGCAAGATACAGGGGTGTTTCCTGGCGGAGGAGAGAGATGTGTGTGCTTTGTGTGTGTGCGTGCGTGCAGAGGAACTGTTTGTGCATTAGGAACCCTCCAACATATTTCATATGTAAAACGCGCTTGCCTGTGTCTGCAGCTGAGACGATGCTGCGTATTAACAAGGGAACGTTCTGGAGCATAAAGCGATCCTGTTCTGGTTATTGACGGGGCAAGCGGATCGCAAAGTCAGCATTTTCTCGCCACTCTCACATAAAAATTGATCCCTTAATATAATTCCTCCTAACAGTCCCCATTGTGTCAATAAACCGTACGCATCCATATTCATGAGCAGGGAGCTTGAAACAAAGTTGCAGCCCGTTTCGGTGTACAGCATCTTGGAGTGAGGGATGAATTTATCAATAATGTAAGCTGGTAAAAGTTTAATAGTGTTTGCTGTTGCCCATGCTCCCGATGTGAAATCGTTAGGTCAGATATCTAACCTCTGACTCTCCCCGACACACACAACGCTGAATTGCTTTGTGAGAATATCAGTCTGATTGGCTGTCTCCTGCTTCTTCCTCACTTGTCATGTCTCTTTCTCTCCCACATGCTCTGTCTCTCACATGTTCATCTTTTTCCGTTTTACACCACCCCACGCCCCTTCTCTCCCTTCTGTCTCTCTCCTATCCGTCCTCCCCGCTCGTTTTTTTTTTTTTTTATTATTATTATTTTTATTTATTTCTCTTCCCCAAGCCTCCTCTCATATGGTAGGCACTGATACAGCCAGAATAACAATATGCTGCTTTTCTCCTCCAACCTCCTAACTCTCCACCTCCTGACTCAGGCTACAGATAAGCCCTGTCAGCAAGCAGTAGCGGGATTTGCCATGCCACAAGTTGCAGCCCACTGTAACATGGCGGCCTTTTGCGTCTCTCAGAAGCCACTTTCTCTCAAGCTTAATCCTCTCTTAACTGATATGATTTTGCTTAAAACCTGTATTACAAATGGACACCTGTCCATAGAGGTGTCCCCCTGCCTCTTCACTTTCTGGTCTGTGGTGACATTGCAACACTTCAACACTTTATAGTTGGACCAAAAAGGATTCAGTCACATTTCTTTTACATTACATTGCAATAATGACTTGACATTGTTTCAGTAGTTTTGATGTAGTTACTCCCCAGTAAGAAAACTTTTTTCACTTGCATTTTTCAGCACTGGTCCATGAGAAATGCTGGTCCACAATGAAAGCAGCAGCATTGTGTGTTTGTATACTACTTTAAAAATCCCCCAAGCTTTGGCTTTTTCTGTCATACAACTTCTTTTAGTTGGTCCATTAACGATTCCCCCTCCAAGCAATGATTCCAGCGGGGGCTGTCACAGAGAAAATTGCTCGGACTGTAAGCTAGGTAGCTTAAATCACTGAAATGATAGAATTCCATACGGTTGTCCTATTACTTGGACAATTACTGCTTGCTGCTACAATCTTTTTCCATTTTTGAGTCATTATAGTTGCCCAACCTGCCACAGAATCCTCTGTCAGGAAAGTCAGGAATCTTCTAAACAACAATCCCTGACAGGTGGATGTCTAGCAATTCAGTTCAATTTTAATTATACAGCGTAACAACAGCACAGAATGCCAACGCCTGAAACTCCAAGAGCAAGCAATGAGGTGATGGTGGAAAGGATAAACTCGCTTCTAACAGGAAGAAACCTTGAGTAGATCCCAGCTAGTTATAGCCCTGACTAGCAGCTAGTCAGTGTAGCTAGCATGTCTGTAAATGATTCTTGTCATTTTTGTAAGGCAGATTTGTGCATATATGAATGTTACTGCACCTAAAACATGCCCATAGCTGCCAGTGACTCCTCACAGGACACTGACTGGTTTGCAACCATGTGGACAGGCTGCAGGCTCCTACTTTGGATCCTTGCAAGATTTTTGCTATCTCACAAATCTTACAAGAATCCAGTTTCCCTGCGAAGTGATTTGTTTCTTAAACTTTCCCAGACCGTAAACTTACAGGTAACATGTTAGATAATACTTTCCAGAGTGTTTAATCTTTCTGACAAGAGTACTGCTACTGCTTGCCTTTTGGGGAACTCTGTCAACTGTTTTTTAAGTCTTTTCAGTTTCCAAGTGTGTGTGTGTGTGTGTGTGTGTGTGCGCGCACAACTTGGCTTCTCTGGCAGTCTGATATCTGCCTTATTTAAGTCTGTCCCAGGCTTTACCGCCTACTTGCAAACACCAGGTGATAAACATGCAAACTCATGAAGGTAATAGGGTTCAGATGCTTTGGTGGATTATTAGGGCCGCTACTTCTAGCTCAATGTGTCCGCTAATCATAAGCATTCATGCTAACCTCAGGTGTATGCCGTATGAAATGAAGCACTTGCTGAAAGAAGTGGTACGTCGACGAGATGTGTGAAGGCAAAGTCGCGCACAGAGACACATGTATGCACGATGATGGACTGCACATTATAAAGGGCTGCAGCAGTCACACCCTAAATATTTCATGAACATCCCTCCTCTTCGAGTTATCTTCTTACTTTTAAATTTTATCCTGGCGTGTTCAGCAGACTTCGCCAAAATATATATATAAGTTTTATTTTTGTCTCTTCCCAGAAAATAGCTCGGGTAGGACAGTACAGACAGAAAAGTGAAAGGAGAGAGAGAAGACGGTGATCAGAGAGAGAGAAAAAGGCCTTTGAAGGGTTTGGAGAAAGGAGAGATTGATGGGAGATGAGCAGTAAAGGTGAGGCAGCAGCCGCCGTCTCTGAACAGAGATAAACCTCACTTTTCACCCTGAGCTACCTTCCTTCCTGTTTTTCACACCTTCACATGTTGTAGCTGCACTTTTCGGCTTTGTAAAGTTTGCTCTCGGAAGAAAAGGTGCTACACTCCCGAGGAAACAAAGACAAAAAGGAGGTCGGTTGTCATGCGCGGTGAGAGAGCGAGAGAAAAAAAAATAAGGTTTCTGAAATGGCGAGGCCACAGACAGGAGTGAATTTAGCGTCAGCATTTCTCTTCACAGCAACCACTTTGTAATTGTATCCCTCGTGATTTTCTGTCCAAGGGCTTGAAAAGATCGAATTTTTGTTGCTCCCTCAAACCAAGTTTTGCCTGAATTTAAAACTCTGCAGGTGTGAAGAGTTTGTGGTGATAAATTTTGAATTAAAGAACATTTTCTTCTTGCATTTTAGAAAATGCCCCAAAGCAACATGCGTGTAAATTCAAGGAATTGTGCCATAGCATCTGCAGAGGGAGGAGATCAAGGTAGATGGACGGACCTGCAAAATCAAAAATTTTTATTTTATTTTTTGACCTCTATCTAGCCCTAGCCCTAGCCCTAGCTAAATAATGTTTGTGCCTAGATAAAAATCATCATTTCCAATCATGTCCTGGCAAATTTGATTGTTGCCAGTACGGAAGTAAGATCACAAAGTGCATATTTGAGGGATTCTGATGAGCATTTACAAAGAATGTGCTTGTACCCCATTGGTTTAACCTGCTGCTTCCTTTAGAGCAGGGGTGTCAAACTCATTTTAGTTTGGGGGGACCACACACATACCAATTGGATCACAAGCAGGCTGGACCAGTAAGGTGACTGCATAATAACCTATAAGTAACAACAACTGCAGACGTTTTCAATCTGTTTTAGTGCAAAGAAAAAGAAGGCAAGACAAGAAGAAGAACAAGTCAATTATTATTTTTTCTTTTTAAAAAAAATAAATTTTGTAAGTAAAATAAGTGCAATTTGGACACATTGCTGTCTGCTGTTTAGTTCTAGGTCTCAGTGTTGTATTCTGTCCACTTCTCTGAATAACACACTGGACAAATTATGGCTATCAGGTATTCTCATGCCACGGGCCAGTTTAGGACCCCTGGTATCCCACTTTTGGCCCATGGGCCGTATGTTTGACACTTGCATTTTAGATGCTTTGTTATGTGTGTGAAATGCCAGTTTGTGTTATGTGCAGAACTGTTTGGGTAGAGAACCAACAAGTCTATATATATGTACTGCCCAGTGCACTCTGGCATATTTGCTGGGTAACTGGGCCCAGGCTGATGCATACACGCACAAACTATCCAGGTTTTCATTACAAAACGAGAAAAGGCTGGCATTGCGATAGTTGGGCTTTTCCAAAAATCAGTTTATTTCCAATTTGTGAAGGTTCTCAGGTGTCATCAAAGTCACGGTGTACTGATGGACAACACTGACGGATGTTCCTATTTAAACCCTAGCTCTCAAACAGTCTTTTGAAGAAGCCGAAGAAGCTACTGGGGTGAGTGGAGACACATCTTCAAAAAAACAAAAAACTTCGAGCCCAGTTGCCCTCGTTTCAACTTGTTTTTTGGATAAATGTTTGACAGTTGTTTGATTCCAATTTCCGACCAGAAATGTGGGCTTTCCGTTCGCTTGTTTTTGTTTTGCTGGCTAGTTGGTTTGTGTAGAACGCGCAGAGTCTACCGTAAACAGGCAAAAGGCTGCGGTAAAGACCCTGTTTGAGACGGAGGTTGTGAATGTACCTTCTCTCACTCTGAACATCCAAACTGAACATGCTGTTTTTATATAAGTGAAATATGTTTCAAACTGACATGAAGACAAGCCTGTCACGATTCATGTGACAGAAGCTCACAAACACCCGGTCCACAAATCTGAAAGGTGGACTTTTCTTGCGCCCTGTACTTCATCTTCCGCCATATTTTATTTCATCTCCTGCCAAACCAGTATCATCCCACACGTTTTAACCCTTTTTCCTCACCCAAACTATTTCGGTTTCTTTACCTCAGCTTCACACGTCCACCTAAAAAATCAGTTTCTGCTCCTGTCTGTCCACTTCCTGCTGTCCCAGTCCAGCTTGTGCTCTCCCTGGCAGCGTTTTAACGAGGGAACACAAAAACATTGTGACGTATGGCTGAATGCCACTGCCCCTGCCCCACCTCTGGCATACTTTCCCAGCTGCTTCCTGAGCCCGTGCCCTCCCCCCACCCCTGTGTCGGCTGGTGCGGGGCTTGCCCTTTCTGGTTGTTTGAACTTCCGGACAGGTCGAGTTTTAATCAAGAAGCGCCGCCTTCGCACATCCTCTGTAAGAATCCTCTTTGCTTTGATCCAAATTCCTTTCATGAACATAATGGGGAGTCATGGAGCCAGAATTTCACAGAGTTGCATCAAGCAGACAGTCTCCTCTACATACTGTACAAAGTAAGCAATAATTATGCTGTTTTTACTTTGACTTATGTGCATGTTTTTGAATTCCAGCGAGTACTTCAGGGCGACTGGAACAACCTTTTATTACAGGGGAGCTTGGATTATGAAATTAATGGTAATTGCTGGTGAACCAGTTTGTGCTCCTTATGTCAAACTAGGCATAGGATCACACATCTTCCTTAAAAAATCAAGGAAAGACGTTGACGTTCATTCTCCAGTTGGATACCAATACTGGAGAAGAAGAAGAGATACTGATCCCTGAAATCCTACAAACCAGACTTTTAACACACACAGACACACACACCTATCAAATGTGATAAGGTGATGTCATTAAAAATTCATATTTTTATTCCCTATTATCTGAACATATCATCATCTGAATGTATCATAGTTTATGTTCTGTTCTGCCTTTTTTGTTAAAGCTTTGTAGTGTAGTTAAAATACTGAAATCCAGGGCTCGTGTTTCTCAGTTCGGAGAATCATGGAAATTGTTCTTAAAACCCTCTGATCCCAATATATATTTGTTTCTTTATACATTTAAGCTTTGCAGTATCACAGGTTGCGTAACCGTGCCTTATTTCAAAAAATGCAGCGCTTGGTACGCTTGCAGTAACCCTACGCCGCTCATTGCCTCAGCGAGAGAAATAGATTCTGAGATGTTCTTCGTGTACGGGGCTGTGTGGTATGCGTGGAGACGGGCAGAGCAGAGATGGATTCAGAGCCACGTCCTGTGTGAGTTATAGTAAACACAATGAATAATATCTATTCAGAGAGGCTCGTCTATATTGATCGCCCTCAGAATGCGTGAGCAGCTCATCTCTCGCTGCTGAGGATTCATTTCCCTGCCCTCATGAAAGAATTAATAGCTGGAGAACTCTTGATGAGTTGAAGCTTCTTTTTATTTCTTTATCAAACTTTTTTTTTTTTTAATAAATCTGTCACCTTATTTCTCCTCTCTTTCCATACATATATAAACACGCACACACACCACGCTGGTTCTTTGTTGTTCGCATCCTGTGTGTGGTGTCACATCATTAGTGGGATGGAATCAGAGTAAATCAGCAGTGTGATGCAGGGGAAGACATAAAGGCTCGCATACCGTTTTCCCTTCATTAGGGGGGACTTTAAATGTGCGCATACCCGTGTGTGTGCGAAAGAATGCATGAGTGAGAGGCTGAGAGGAACCCAGGAGAGCAGAATACTTTTCCGAGGTGTTGATGAGTTTGATAATGTTGCCTCTGATGAAAGCGCTGTGGCGTGCATTTGCATGAGCATGTCTGCGGTGTGGGGCGCGCGGGCTTCTTGCTTTCAGAGTTTTGACAGAGCATATCCCCGTGTATCTTCCCTCTAATTGAATCCATCCCTCAGGGCGTCACCGCTTGTTTATATCCTGACACCAGGTGTGTGTGTGGGTGTGTGCGCGAGCGTGCTCACGCTGAACAGAACACTGCAAACACTCTGTCCTTATTGTTTAATTATAGCCCACCAGCTGGAGGAAGGCAGAGGAAGAGAACAAGGGCAGGAAAAGAAGAGTTATTGATTAAATTGGGCAGATTATTCATATTTAATGTTTTGCTTTGTCTCCATCTCTCTGCTGAAGCCCTCTCCTCAGCCTCCTCTTCGGCGCCTTCCCGTTAATAAATCCTCATTTATGCTCTTGTAAGATGGCCAGTAAACAATAGGATTTATATGTTCCATCAGCTGACAGCATCTCAAGTGCACCAGTAAAACCTGTCTGTGTAAAACCAGTCTGCTTTTTGCGCACGTCCAAAGATTACAGCACTTAGTGCATTGTTCATCTTTAAAAATGGTACTTAACTTATTTTGTTGCTGTTAAGAGCCCACGTACCACCCATTGAGTGCATTTATTTAAGACTTCATACTTTCTTAGGACATTTATTACATTTAATAACTCTCCAGATGTTATACTTGTCTGTGATTCTGTGATTTGTGCGATATTAGCATTAGCTAGCGTGCATTAGCGTTAGCCAGCGAATATGTGGTAAATGCTAGCAAGCAAACTAGTCATAGAGCAGGTCTAACGACTCATAGTCAGTGTTCAGACAGTTTGATAGCAAGTGGCTAGCTTTAAGTACTCGTGTTCACACCTGGCATCAAAATGCATCTCCACACAACCAAATGTTTGCTAACATTAGCTGACATTAGCTGCCAAAAGTCATACCGGACCCAGGCAGTAGCAAAAACTCCTTTACCAGCTTTTACATTCATACAAACTTTAGGTATATGGGAACCTAACTCTTTTGAGTCATATCTTTGTCCACCACCTTTGTCCTACCTCTTGTACCTGTGTGTTTGGTCTCCACTAACTCTCAAAGGAGTTATCTGACCCCGCAGCAGCAAAACGCACCAGTGTCCTCACCATCTAGTTTCTAACTTGGTGTACCTGCTGTTTAGTTGCAAGGCAGGTTTCATCTGAACATTTTACCACTAACCGTGTCTGAAAATGACTTTATGGGAATGGTTAAAAAAAAAAAAAAAGAAGAAGTCAAAACAATATGAGCTGTAGATCATAAAACCAAAGCAAGGAGCTGAAAGATGCTAAAGAAGTCTCATAGAATTTCAAGTCAAGTGAACTACTGAACAGTACAGAGGCTTGGCGCAAGGTTGTTGTTTAGCTGTTGCATTTACAAGATGAAATTTTTATTATGACTTCAAGTTACAAGGCCTTACTTTCTGGTTTCGAAGTTGGCCTGCAGATCACTCAGACCAGTAGTCAGTTTTTACTCTTGCAGTTTGTCCAACTCCCCAAATCTCGACCTGTCTGTGTCTGAGAGCTGCAGCGAAATATCAGCCTTGCTAAATAACATACTGTGTGATGCCTTCAATGAATCACTCTTTTGTATGCTGGTAAAGAGTGCAGGTGAATAACATCCAGTGATTTGTAATCATTGTGGGGAGTTTTTTGGTCTTTCTTTTTCTTCCTCGGGATATACGGTTTCATACGGGGTTTGGAGAATCGTCTGACTTTTAATTGACTCCAGAGGCACATGCAAGCACTGCTAGAACAGAGCATTGTATGTTCTAACCTCTAACCCATTTTATTGGGTATGCCACCTTCTATAATTTTATACCATATTGGTATTTTCTGCTTTCTGTCACTGTTAATAATGCCTTAACTGAAGGCAGAGCTTCAAAAATAATTGGCCTGCCAGCTATTAATTTGACAGATATTCATATTAGATTTAGATATTAGATATTCAGTTAGATTGGATGAAGAGGCAGATTAAGGACATTTTTTTGCATAGCTGACCAGCTATACTTCAGCAAGTCAACCGCGTTTCCTTAATCCACACCGTACACACAAACCTGCAGAAAATCTGCATCTTTTCTGTTTGCATTGCTTGTTTATGCACTGCTTGTGACAAGCTTTCATGCAGACTGGTCCAGAGTAGGCAAAGTCCCTTAATGAGGACAACTTTTTATATTGTTACAGGCAGTCGTGGACTCTTCTGTGGTTTGAATACACTGTCACTGAGGAATAAAAAAAAAAAATAATCAGAAGTTTTGCTTTGCTAAATCAAGACTTGGATAGTTTTGAAATTCTATGTGGAACAGTCCCTGCTCTCTGTGGCATCAGGAAACATTATTATCTTGTTGGAATGTGTCGTTTATATGGTAATTTATTCATTTTCAGGCCTGCTAGTTAGGTTCTTCATATACAAACAGAGCTAAATTTGGAGGAAACCAAAAGTTCATGAGTTTTTTTTAGTGTTAAGTTTGAGAGCTGTATTTTACCAAATTAGTGAACAACTGCACACTATTGACAACACAGAAATGTTTTTACTAACGCTATACTACGTGTCGGTGTGTTCATTATTCCAAAGACAGCACTGAGTTTGTTTTTATAGCATTGCTGTCCATTAATCAAAGCAGCATTTTAAGCTTTATCTGTCATACATTCAGTTGCCAGTTCTTCAGATAACACTAGTAAAAACAAATTCATTTTAATACAGCTCTAGATTAAATCCTCCTTCATGACTGTTATAATGTTCAGTTTATGCTGTAGAAGCATCTGAAAGGTGGTAATTCAACTGGAGGTTCATTTTGGAGGATGTAGTTTGTGGTGCAGTTAACCTGGATTGAATTGAACAATAAAGTGTTTCTATCACTTAGTCTGGCCCACTCACTAAAATGTGAAAATGTCAAAATAATAAGAACACGTGTTGTTTAGAACACATTGCAATCCAGTTGTACAACAAACCACAGCTTCTTTCAAGCTGAAAACACAGATGAATCAACTGCTCTCTCGGTAATGTGAAACAAATGTAACTTTAATGATTATATAATAGTGCATCCTTTTCACTGGTGTCCATAATGAACTGGCAAAGGAGTCACATAATACCTGTTACATGGACATTGTTTGCTGATGTCCTAAACCTTTCTGCGCCACCGTTCTGCGCCACGAGACCTGCACGTGACCGACTCTTTGTTTCCTGTTTAATGCTCTCACTCTCTGCACTGACTGATCTTTTTAATTGCGTCCCCTTGGACTCACTCAGGCTTCTGTGCATCTTCCTGTGTGTGTGACACAATCATGCTCCGCCCTCCAGGTGCAACTATCATTATGGAGCTGATGCTAGTGAGGCTCTGTCTGGTTACAGCCCCAAATACCCCCATACAGCCTGTTTGTGTTATCTAATACTCCCGTTCAGTAAAGTATAGGAACCACCAAGATCCTGCTGTGCACTGTTGGGTTAGCTCATTTCAGGTTTTACATGTTTCAGTATTAGTTTTAGCTCATTTTTAAACATGGGAGTTATTAGGCTAGCCTGTGAATGCAACTGACCCACAGCCATGTAGAGATCCCAGTGTCATGCACATGCGACGATGACTCCTGGTGCCTGTAGTGTTGATATATTTGACTGAATTGCATCTAGTTTTTTGGTCGGTTTTAATTAACTATGGCCCCCTTGCTTCTTAGCTCTGAATATCTGTGTGAAGAATGCTGGTGTGATGAACAATGTAAAACTGTGTGTTTTAGGGAGAAAAAAAAAGCATGTCTTTGAAGTGCATCTACTTATCGAGCACTTTACTGCATACTAATTCCGGATAAGGCCTCCGCTTGCTCTCAAAACTGCCTCAACATTGGTTTTCTAGATTCCACAAGATGCTGGGGAACGTTCCTTTGATATTCTCCGACGTGGCGACACGATTGCATCACGTAACGTCTGCAGATTTAGAAGCTGCTCATCTCACGCTGTGGATCGCCCTTTCTGCCACGTCCCAAAAACAGTCCGATCTGGTGACTGGGGAAGGCGTTGAACTCCCTGAACCCACTGCTGTGTTCATAGAATTTGTGCTTTGTGGCATGGCGCTTTATCATTCTGGTGGACGATGAGGAAGGATGATATTTAAAATGTGTCTGAGAATAAGTTTATGAGGTTCTGAGTGAAAATGTGAGTGAAAGCATCTATGAATGAACTGGTAGATGTGTCATTGTAGCCAACTCACTTTGAGTACCAAAGATTATCTTAAAGGATGATCTTAAAGGATTATCTTGCCCTTATTTCTCTTTTACTGACACAGTGGAACAAAAGCAAGTCAGTGGTGGTTGATTTTAACCAGCACAAAACAACTTGAAAAAAAAAAAAAAAAGACAGTGTTCCAACTTTTGCTTCCTTGTCTGGTGCCATGCTGACCCAGCTTATTATGGGTCAGTGGGATGAGTGAGCATGGGGAGGCTAATGCAATAAAAGACAGACAGGTCATTTGTCCTCACAGCTTGCGTGCACACTTTAAGACACATACACACTTTCACGCGTAAAATATACAGTTTTCTTTTTTTGCTCACACAGATGACAAACTGTCCGTCTAACATTGTTAACTGGGTTGGACGTAGGGTGCTGACTGTGGGGGTGCAGCAGCGATCTGTTTTTTATGTGGATGTATGCGTGTGTGAGTATGCATCCAGCTTGCATGTTTGTGTGTGTGCATAAAAGCAGCCTAAACTGTGTTTCGCCTCATTGATCAGTGTCACATTGCTCGGGCTGGCGTTTGGCCTAACCACATCAGGATTGCCCACTTTGACCTCTCAGTCAATAAAATTCCTGCGCTATGCATCAAGACGTCCCCACACTCCCTAACCCTGAAAACTGAGACTTCTGCCTCGTCTTAGTCAGCTTTCCGGTCGCTCGGCATCTGCCTCCGTCGCCTTTCGTTTTGCCTCGCGCAATCTTTTTTTAAAGTGCCTATCAAGGTCCCTAGCTAGCAATCGGGACGTTTTCCAGGGCGCCTCGCGAACAGATCGTTGGTTAACAGAGTTAAATGGGAACACTGACTGCCACTTGGAACAGCCACAGGTGGGCTTTCCCATTTCCCGGGATTCCTCTGTGGCTCATTTTCCTCTCAAAAACCGTTCTGATTGTGAATTGGACTGGAGGAGTCAAACGTGCCTCACTTTGTCAGATGAAGTTGGCATAATGAGGTCACTGTAGAAAGCCTAGAGAAATGTGTTTGTTAGATTTATTTGTTTTTTTTCTGTCACTGTTACCTGTTGTCACTTCTCTGTGTTACATTCCTTAACTCTTGTCCTGCACGTGGTTCGAGCGAGCGTCCATGTTGGTGATCCTGCTGAACTGTGTGACCCTGGGCATGTTTCAACCCTGTGAGGACATCAACTGTGACTCTGAGAGGTGCAAGATCCTACAGGTAAGACGATTTTTGCTTTAATGTGATATGAACTAAATGTGGTTTCTTTCTTTTCACTGTTTAATATCAAATGTTAAAGCATGGCCATAATTCAGTCCTGACTGAAGGTGAACAATTGTAATTGTATGTACGTAATGGTATGCACAAATGATAGTGGAGGCTGAGAAGAAAAATCCTTTGTTTTCAGTACATCAGCGTTCATGTTTAATGGGAAGACTGGTAAAGGAAGACTTATGCTTAATTTATAGTTGTGCATCACTTCAGAACTATGCCGACCCTTAGCTGTAGCCTAGGCCAGAGCATGACGTGCACCTCCTCGGGAATTTAACTGTGCATCGTGGCAATGCAGACCACAACCGCTTTGACTGATATGAAATGCACTTCCTTGTCCATGTCTCAGCACCCAGACAAGCATAGAAAGTTGCCCTTTGTCCAGCCTCTAACACACCATCTACTCCTACGTCTTCTCTATGTTCTGAGCAGCAGAGCACTTTGGTGAGAGAGATGAGTATGACTGGCTAGGTAGGTAGACAAACTGAGGAACGCGATTCAAGAACTGGCCATTGCTAGCTAGCCTTTGGCTAAAGTCTTTGTGGTGTGTTCAAGTGAAATTTTTGTTCCAGATACAAGCAGCAAAACGTCACAGGCGTCCTTCGTTGCCACTAGATCTTTGACGATGGTTGACGTGTCCGGTAACGTGTGGTGAGAAGCAGCTAGCCTCTCAAGTACAAGTGAAAAATTCAACCTGACAGTAACTTTAAAATTCATGCTTCGCCTACTTTTGTTGAATGTTGGCGTGCGTGTAAACCTCTGGAGAGCTACCCGCCACCATCACGGGTGAACCTGCTATTGCTGTCAGTTGCACTGCCCCGCCACAGTAAGAGCTTTTGTATGAATGTACATTAATTAGTAACATTTGCTGCTGAGCAACGTTTAAAACAGTGCCATTACTTTTTTTTAATGAGTCTTATGTAATGAGTAATAGTTTAGTTTTCCAACAGCTTGTGTGAAGCTGCTTACCAAAGGCAGAGAGAGAGAGAGAGAGAAAAAAAACATGTTGACATCATAATAAATATTTGAAAGGCCTATCCAGTTTTTCTGGATTAACTTGCATTAATTCTTAATTAAGACAAATCTCCAAAATAATTGCTGAAGTCTGAGCAACGTGCTTTTGAGCTGCGAACGCTCTCCATCAGAGCTGCCCATCAGAGCAAATGGAACCGATGGTGTCAGTGTTTGTCAGTTTCACATCATTCTGAAACCCACAACCAGACATTCACACCCTTCGCGCCGTAATTAGCCAGCTGTTTGAATGTGACAAAGCAGACTGTGAGCTATTTCTGCCACTTTTCATGTGCAACACTGTGGATTCCACCGTGTAAGAGAGACTTTTAAAGCGTGTCCGTTATTTTCGTATTTAAACTACATCGGCCTTCCCACGCCCACCTCCCTGTCCAGACGCTATATGCGCTATTGATTGCTCACATGGCTGTGGGAATGACCTCTTTTAAACCTCATATTTCCCAAAATGCTGTGCACTTACATCTTTTTGAGAGACCCTTGGTGCCTGCAAATCTCACACCCCCAGTTATGTAATGTAGGAGGTTATTCAAGTGAGGTGTCCTATTGTCAGAATTGATAAATCCCCTCTAGAGCCACATAGGCCTTATGCCATGGAAATATGTAGACTAGACTAAACTGGCTATGACATATCAAAGAGGATTTTTGTTCAATCTCCAAAAGAAGCAACACATTGGTGACTGAGCCTATGACCCATTGTTGGAGATATTGCTCTATTGATATATTTCCATTAATATAAATTGGGTGTCTGTCCTGCATTCCCTTAAAAGAGCTTTATTGAACTGATACTGTATGAGGATATGACTGCAGAATAGTAAATCGGCATCAGAAGATAGACAGTGAGATTGCTGCTAAGGCAAACTGAACATTTCCTCCTTCACATTAAACGCCCCCCAAAGAAAGGATTCAAGGATTCAAGGATTCAAGGATTCAAGGATTCAAGGATTCAAGATTCTTTATTGTCATTACAACACATGTTGGTACATGGTAAGGAACGAAATTGGATTCTCTGGTCCCGATTCAAGCCATAAATTCGAAAGAACGTACATTTTTATGATGAATTAGTTACAAGAAATGCTTGTTCCATCAGCAAATTTCATCGATCAAATATGCGTCTAGGAAACAAGTCTACCGCTGTTGCAAAATAGAAAGTAATAGAAGAGAAGGAACGGCCTCAGTGAGCTGTTAGATGAAGAGCTTCAGGCTATAGGTGGCTTCCCTTCTCTGGCACCCTATAATATAAAACCCTACTCCTGACAAAGAAGGCCCTTAAAGGCCAAGCTCCATCATACCTTTAAACTCATAGTACCCTATTACTCCAGTTGTTTGCTTTTTTTTTTTTTTTTTTTGAATTAACCCTAAACCATCCCTTAGTTGTGCTGCTATATGTTTAGGCTGCTGGGGGTTTGCCCATAATGCACTGGTTTCTGCTCAAGGATTGTTCCTGTTCTTCTGCTGTTGCCACTATTACCTCAGCTCATGCTTCAGTTTCTTGGTACTGTAAGGCAGATAAAACTGAACTGATGAGAATATACAAACTTCTTTCAGTGTGCTTCAAGTTGAATACACATTGCACCGGGAACGGTGGTTTAACTTTTGATCGCTAACACTTCTCCAGATGCCCTGGTGAAAGAAACAACTTAGGGACATGACAGCGCAACACTTTATTCCCATGCATTCATTTATCACCCGTGAGCTTCACTCAATAAGACAAGTACAGCCAAAATGAAAGGCCTTCCAGAGGGACGGGCATGAAGGGAAACAACAGACACACTACAGAGGCAACACTCACTCACAGAAACCATCACAAGAAGATAAGGACAACGAATGCGGAATAATGGGCGGCAGAACATCAGACTGGTACAAGGCAACAAAATGTTTGCGTGACAGATCATGAGCCAGCAAAGGCATTGTTCAAACAAAGGCAGAACAGATGACAGAGCGCAAGAACACTGGCACAAACATTTCTAACAGCAATGCAGTTGATGGAGTCCCAGAAAGAGCTACTGGGGCGATGTTTTCCTGCATACGTGGCCTTTGCAGCCCCATCCATTTGCCTAATCTGAAATGCACAACAAACAACAACACCGGGGCGGAGGCGTATCCATTTATTCATTTATTGACCTCCTTTTAACCCAACAAATACTAATGGGAGAGCTTTGTTGTTCTTGTCGGTAAACACATAGGGTAGAACGGACATTTTTCTTCTGCGTTGGCTCGGAGAGTAAAACAACGGGGCGAGGTGCAGTGGAACAGATCTGCATTATCTGGCACCGTTCATCTTGTGCGGTGAGGAGATAATGTGCTTGCAGAGTGCTTCTAAATAGATTGAAACTGCTGAATTTCACTGAGTCAGTGGACAAGAAAATAACACGACTTCAGGTCCGATTCAGTCTAAATTGAGATATCTATCATTTGAAAAAAAAAAAAAAAAATGCAGACTCTTACTCTGTGTAAAATCCGTTTAGTGGGTAAAACATTTGCTGATGGGCAGCAGTTTGAAATATACTATCACACTTCCTGTTTCTCCCATTTTCTCCTATGGAATAAGGAAACAGTAAAAAAGGAAGGGAAGAGGGGAAGGACAGGAAGGAGAAAGTCTGAGCAGAGGAGAGGACAGGAAAGGAGGGAAATGCATGTGAAAGAGGTCGAGGAACGGTAGCAGAGGTAAGAAGGAGAAGACAGAGAGACAACAACTCAGAGAAAAGGAAAACGATGGTAGCAGGGGATGGAAGTTAAAAAAGGGAAGAGGGAGATGGGTATAAAGCAGGAAGGAGGAAAGGGGTGGGGAAGAGAAGGGAAGGGGAACGAAAGGAATGGAGAGGAAATGGGGGTGGAAAGAGCAGAAGAGTAGACAAGAAAGGGAAACGACTGATAGCATGGGATGTAAATGAGGTGAAAGAAAGACCGAGGAGAGCAGAGGAATGGAAAGGAAGGGAGGATAATAGACAGGAAGCATCGGAACATAGGATATAGGAGAAAGGCAAAGGACTAGAAAAGGAAGAGAAGGAAGTCTGAAAATGAAGGAGGTCAAAGGAGGAAGATAAAAGTAGATGGTAGAAGAAAAGGTGATGAGGTATCCAGAAAGCAATGGAAACACAAAAGGCAAGAAGAGGAAAAGGTGGGGAGTGAAATGAGGAAAAAAAAAATTAAGGCAGATGGATGAACAGAAGAGAGGGGAAGGTGAGTATGGAAAACAGGATGAGTTGAGATGAAGAAAAAGGAACGTAAAGATCAGGGAGTGGGGGTGTGGAGTGTGCTGTTTATAGGGCAGCCCCAGCCCCGTCGACTCCTTCCATCTTCTCTGCTCGATGATATGAGATGTGATTTAATTCAGCGGGTCTCCTCTCCGGAGCGCAGATGAACACACAGCGCCTAGAGGTTAAATGCATTCTTATGAATTCCCGGCTCCCTCCATTTCCATCTCCCCATCATGTTAAGAGATCGTAAAGGCACGTGACCTACACGGCTGTGTCTTTGATCCGCCTCACACCATCTGGAACACACTGGGTTTTCTCACTATTCACATCTCTTCCCTTTCCTCGTTATCACACTTTCGCATTCCATGCCACGCCGCCGCCTCACTCTCTCCTTGCTTCATCTTTTTGTCCTTTCTTACTAGGAGCTGGGTTTGACTTTACAACGTCAAGTAAAATAATTTACCTCAGAAGATGATCTCGAAATGATTTTGACAGCCTAACATAGTGATGATAGGAAAAAAAAAAAGTGTTACAGATTGAACCTAAACACATTACTCATAAGTTTGGGATTTAAGCTAAAAGCAATCCTTGGCACCTAGACAGAGTGGTTTTCAGTCTAACTCCAGAGCCTAACATACCATATTGTTGACTAAAAGTCATCAGCGTAACCCTGGTTACTCCAAAGTCATCTGCTGCACAAACTGGGCATTCGTTTTTATTGCATTACAACAAATTTCAGGGTTAAAAGTATGTGTGGTACACTGCGATGATTGTGAAGCCCAAATTTGGAAAATAAATCATCTCAAATCCCCGTTGCAGAACTATAAAAGCATGCACTGATTAGGGCTGATAGACTGATCGAATAAACCAGATTTGATGTGATCGCTTTGTGTTGTGGGAATAATAACTTGTCTCCCCAGGCAACCTCATTCCTCTCCTTCACTTTCCCCTTTGGCTGTGGTGCGATGAGAAAGTCAAAAGTGTATAGCGCAGCGGAGCAGTTTTTAGCATTTGACATGCTTCAAATATTAAACCTGGTTACACTTACAGTGTGGATTTAATGTTTTGTAACACAATGCTGAGTTTTCCACAAGCCATAGAAAGGAATACTTTTCGAAAAGCATTTTTGAAATGTTAGAAGTAAGATCACTCATCAGGTCGACTGTTGCTTGGTGAAAATCAAGTCGGCTATGACATCACTAATAAAACACAGAGGAAAGTAATGCCTTGCAACAATTAAATCTATATTCTTGACCAGAACACATGTGCTGAGAGCAGACAAGTCATGTGATACACACTGTTCTCTGCAGATATGCATAGTCTGTATAAAACAGGCTGCAACTCAGCACCTTTAATAGCATTAAATAGCACTCCACAGCATGTTGTAAGATTCAATAGTGTAGTCGGGTTGAAAAAAGGCTTTGAAGCCTTCTCCGTGTATTGCAGCTAAACCTATAATATGTTTGACAATGAAATACACCGGCAAATTGTTGATTTGCAGCCTCCTTCTCTCTTACCACAGGGCTTTTGGTGAAGTTGTCAACTGACTGCTGTCGAGAGGATTTGGACCATTCCTCTGCTAGCGTTAGACAAGTGTTTATTGCAGAAGTACTTTTGTTGTATTTCAGGACTGACATAGCATGGTAATATGGCATGGTTTATCTTGAGTGAAGTATTTCCACACAATTTCTGCTAATTTGCCTCAATTACCCATTGGGCTCCTCCCATGTCTTCCCAGAGGCATCAGTGTTGTTTTTGTCATGTGATCAATGACTAGTCAACAGGATGATTGAAGCGTCATGTCACAGCAGTGAAGTCAACAAACTGACTAGTCAGCTAGTCTGTGTTATTCGTGTTGTTGTTCCTATTAATCCACCCTCATGAACCCATAGTGACACACAAAGAACGCGTCTTTATGTTCTTTATGTTATCTTGGACAGTTTATTAAAAATCAACCAAGAGATCTCTGATTTACAAAAGCATTCGTACCCTTGATCTAGTTCTCGGTAGCGTTCCTTTAGCATGGTCTGAAGACTTTTTAGTTAAATTAGTTAATTTTTGTCCCATCAGATATAAATTATGTTGTGTCCTACCCATGCTCCTTTAAATTCAACTGCTACTAACATGCCTTTTACTCAAGGGTGACTTCCAGAGTCACTCAAGAGTGACAAAGGTCATCTCATTCTTGTAATGATATCAGTTTTTGTAATGATATCCTGCCATGACCCCCCAGAGGACAAGTGGTTACAGAAAACGAACGAGTGAATGTTTTCCATTCCACCATTGAAATAAAGGTAAACTAGCTAAAAACTGACGTGTCCCATGTAGATGTAGATATCATACTTTTCTGTGATGCTACCTTGCTGTATAGCCAAAATACCATTCACGGTATACAGAAATACATGTGTTGGTGCCTGAGATCTCAGATCAGAGCTGTCCACGTGCCATGCTAGCAGCGCAGCCATGCTAATGACAGGGCTAATGAGGGAGTGCAGCCAGGCACCTCCATGACTTTCCTCTCAGACACGGGCTAAATGAACTCTCATCTCCTGACCCAGCTAATGTCTAGTGCAATAATCACAGACCGCTATGTAGCTGCAGCGCGGGAGAGAGACGGCCCTTGCTCTGAAGCATTATTTACAGTTTGTTTTAATGGAGCTCCACTTGGCTTCAGCTTCGTCGCTACATGGCTGCATGATTTCAAGGGTTCAGCTAATTATGAGATGTTATCTAAAGCCATCTCCCTTTCCTACTTAATATCCGTACTAGTATTTTAATGTAACACATCATTTTTGATAATTTCACTAGCAAAATTAGATGAAAACCCTTAAGTGATGCATATAGGTCGAGTGGAGAGTGACAGTGGTTAATTACTGAATCTCCTGTAGGCTACCTCAAACATAATTTTTAAGCATTTCCATTAGTTCTGGAATTATAATAAAGGTAAATAGACTGAATCTGTTACCTTGGTGGTTAACAGCCTGGTCTCTCGTGCAACATCTGTAGCCATGTAAGATGTAAGATGTGTACAGGAGGAACCAGGGATTAGACTGTGACTATAGTTTACAAAACCCTCGAACACCTGAACCAAGGCTACTGACACAAAGACATACATGGAAAAAAATCTGTGACCTTCATGCAGCGTATATCTCTAATGTCAAACAGCAAATAAAAACAGCATTACTGCTGTGTTTTTCTGTGGTGTACCCACTAGTCTAACATTATCTCAGTTGGTAAACAGACCTGGGATGAAGTGTTTGTTACAAGGCAGAGAGCATCAGAGAACACTGCAGCTCGGTGTTGAGAAAGCAAGGTTCAGCAACGACTTAGCCAGCAGAGTGTTTTCAAAGAAATGTCAAACTCTTTCCCTGTAGCTGCTTTAAGGTTAAAGATCGTCTCACTGAAAGATCTCAGCGGAACGTGTTCGGCTCTGAACGCTACAGCACAAACTTAACCCTCCATCATGTCTGCCCAGCAGCGACAGCACAAAACAATGTCTGCAGAAGGCTAATAAAATCGTATCCTGATTAAATAAAAAATGATAACTCTGGGTTGCAGCGAGATGCACTCAGAGAAGAAGGATGTGACAAAGGAGGAGACAGGTGATGCCAAAGAATTTAGAACACAGAGGCTCTCAGGCCTGTCAGTGTCAGCGTAATATGTGCCTGGAGCCGTAAGAAACCGTCACATTATGTGTGTGTGCGTTTGCGTGCGCCATTGCTCCGGCTGCTGTGAATGGCGGTGATTGAGCTGGAAAAGTCACTCTCACAATATTATCTCCCTCTACCTGTGAGGAGTGGATCTCGGCTGAATGGCAGATTACCGTCAGCCTGTTCTATTGTCTTCGCCACATGAGGCGTGCACCACCTTTGCCGGCGCGTACAACTGCCTTCCCGCTGTGCATCTGACCCCGGCGATAATGGCGTTCAGACTTGTGACAAGGCAAAATTAGCATACATAGTGCCCAAGATTTATTTTCGGGAGACGGCGCAGGGAATTGTTTTAACAGAATAGATGGCACCTGTTTTAACACACTGTTCATCTTCACCGATCAGGCATAACATTATGACCACCTTCCTCATATTTTGTAGGTTTCCACTTTGCCTCCAACGGTTGTGACTCATCTGGAAATGGAGATGGGCCTTCTGAAGGTGTCTTGTGGTCTGTCCTGTGTCTTGTGTTACTGGGGTGGCTGGGGCGAGGGGCTGTGGATCATCCCTCAGATATTTGATCAGTTTGGGATCTAGTGAATTTGGAGGCCAGGTCAAGACCTTGTGCTGTTTTTCGTGTTTTTTGTGTGTGTGCCTATGTCAGGCTGCATCCTGCTGGAGATGGCTGCTGCCATCAAGGAGTGTCATTGCTACTGGGTGGGGGTGCCTGGTCTGGTCTAGGTGGGTGGTACATGTCTAAGTAACATCCACATGAATGCCAGGCCCAAATGTTTCCCAGCAGAACACTGCATTGTCACAAGATGGTCAATGTTATTTACTTCTCCTGTCAGTACTTTTAATGTTGTGGCTGATGGTGTGATTTCTTTTCTTGCTGTCAGGATGCCATTTGGCTGAGTGCAGGAAAGAACACAGCAGTTCTTAGGGTAATACAGAATTATTTTGTTTATATATATATATATATATAAATGGTGATTCATCCCTCTATAAAAGAAGGCCTGGGATTCAAAGGATAAACTTGTGGGAACCCCTCTATACAGTATTTGCTGTTGTTTCATAGGTCTTTCCTGTGAGGAAGATCCTCTCCTGCAGAGCAAGTGTCGAGCTCACATTACTGGCAGCAGCAGGAAGCAGAAGCATAAATCCAAAGTCTGTCGCGAGCTTTGGCCATGAAAGGCTCTGTAGCTGGAAGGACAAAGGAAACGCTATCCAAACAGATTCACGAAGTTCAACAGCAGAACCGTGGGGAAAAGAGACACACTGCATCACTGATCTCTGGGTTCCAAAAATGTTGTAACCAAATGTTGTGCCACGTTTGAACTGTACAAAAGTCCTTTCTCTACTTTAAGCAGATTTTTCCTCAGTTGGCCACTAATTTCTGTGACTTTGAATACCAGTAGAAGCATCTTTTATGTTAAGACAAAAAGACAATTATGATGACAGAGTGATTGAGTCAGCTTACAAGTAAGCCTGGAAGAAGATCCAAAATGGTTGTTTAATAACAGCTAATTTCTGTATTTATTTTTGGCCATGCTTAAGAATGAAATTAAAGAATAATTTGTGGAACGTTGCAGCTGCTGTCGCTTGTTCCTTCATTATACACTGGTTGGCTCAACTTTTATTTTTTTACAATCCCTACTAAACCGAGTGCAAAGCTACAGTGACACATGTAGCTTTATCAACCTCCACTGGCACAATACAGCAGTTCAAGAGTGCATAACACTGAATGATGGGATTACTTTAAACAACAGAGAATAATCACATAAAGCAGCAGCTACAGTTCGAATACCCCGAGTGTTTCATACAAGCAAGTGGAGCGATTCAGTTCCTTTTCAGTTTTTATTAGAGCTGTATGAGCATGTGTCATGATCTGCGCATATTTAACCTAAACACACCTCCATTTGCATATAGTAAAAAAAATCAGTTAAATTAGGCTGCACAGGTGGCAGCCCACCACTGTGTACACACTGCTGTGTAAATGAATGCACAACAACTACTAATAAAACTACTAAAACAATTAGGGTACTTCAACAGGGGTTCCACAGACTAGTTGATTAGTCGACTTTACTGCTGTGCTTAGGCTTCATGTCGATTAGTCACTGATCACATGATAATAACAACATGGACGCTTTCGAGAGGTGAGTAGTCGAGTGGGTCGTTGCAAAGAAATAGCAGCGGATCATCAAGTGTGTGGAAATACTTATAACGATGGATCCCATACGACCGTGACATGCAAAATATTTTATGTAAGTCAGTCTTGAAATACAGCAAAGTTTCACTGCGATGCACATTCATCTGGCATCCGCTAACGCTAAAAGAGGAACGGTTTAAATCCACTCTGCTGCAGTCAATTAAAAGTTTCACCAAGCGTCCTGTATATTTCTGTGAGTTGAGTCGCACTTTTAGCATGTCAATTTCAGTCGACATCTCCCTCAGTAGGTAATCCGTGGCAAAATTCACCCACCATAATTGACGCTGTTTATGGTGCTGGCGTGGGCTATGGCTGACAGTAGCCCGTGTTCAAGCTTCAGGCTAGCTTCCGTAGCTTGCTTGTGTGAGGCACTACAAAATGTATAGTTAAGAACACAGTTGCAAAGCGTCTACTGTGTTTTTATGCCTGATGTCATCGACTAATCGACTCGACTTTTAGTCGACGTACAATTAGTCGACTTACAACGTACTACTAATACGCCTACTTATAGGACGACTACTACTGCTACAACTACCACTATTATACAACTATGACTACTATTACAACTACTACTATTATCACTATTACCACTACTACAACTATTACTGCTAATACTATTAGTGATGTGGTAATACAACCTGTACTTCCACAATTTAAGACTAAATGTATGACAATTAGAATTCAAGATCACTCCCAGTATGTTTTAACTGTTTCACATTGCATGTTTTATTTATTTATTTATTATTATTTCAATATAGATAATTTGTTAGGGCTTTGTTTCAGATATTACATTTAATAGTTTTGTCCAATTTAAGATTAAAAAAAATAAACCATAACAAACAAAACCTCTATAGTGAAACCGCCACGCATACTGTAGATGACATAACATCATTCTTGACAGTGGAGCGGAGATTAATTGTAATCGCACTGGGGGTTAGAGGTCAGGGTGAGATGCAACACAAACACCACAACACCGGCTGTTCCGTTGGTGCCTTTGGCAGGCTGGGTGATTGAAGTCATGGGACTTCCTCTCCTGGCACAATTATCTGCAATTGATTGGTGAGTAGATGATTATTTACCCACCGAGGCCTGCGCAGAGCCACATGTTCCCGCTTCGAATCATGTGCAGGAATGTTTCTGATCTGTGGATCTTGATTACTAGTCCAGGGTTGCGGAGAGCTGCGCACTTGGGCGCTGCACTGTATCTAATAACGGCCTCGGAACGTGAGGATTTGTGAGTGAGCCACGTCGAGTCATCAGGGAGTGCTTTAAGTGCACTCAGCATTAGTGATTAAGTGCACTTAACATAAAGGCTGTGTTCAAGAGGTGACGTGAGGGCGTGTAATGTTGGCACTGGCTTGATGCATTGATAACACACAGTACAGCATGCTGTGCTTGCTGATCTCTCTCTTTCTTTCTGTGTGTGTGACTATGTGAGAAGTAACATGGACGCTCACACACACAGGGGGCTGTTAAGCTGGTATGTGTTGTCACTGTTTAGCCTGGGAGCTTCACACAAGACTGACACACTGTACACACACACGCATGCGCAAATGTACTGTACCATTATCTGCGCACTCACACTGTAGCCCAGCACCCAACGAGATACAGTACAGAGACATAATCACAGTAATAGGAGAGCGATACGACTTCCCCGCAAGACGGAGGGAAACGATGGGGGGAGGAAAAGATAAGAGGCAAGATGAGAGAGATTGAAGTCGGTGGCGGACGGCAGGAGGAGGAGGAAGAGGAGGAGAAATGCCAGCAGCTCACATACAGCAGGAATCTCATCCAGATGTTGCTGCAGGGAGACAAGAACAGAGAGCAGATAAGAAAGACAGAAGGCAATAGGATGAGAATGGAATAAAAAATGGGGGACTGTACTATAGATGAGTTAGTCTGAGACGGCAGCCTCTGTCTCCAGTGAAGTCTGTCTATGGTGTTCACTAAACATACTGTGAATGTATCATGTTCTTCTGTCTGGATTCGGTCCATGCACTGCTTTTGTCTCAGAAGCAAAGCATTGCATTGTGGGATCAAATGTACTGTAAAAGCCGTGTCCATGCTACGGACACTGTGTGGTTAACTGGCTCAACAGATGTATTATGAGCACATTTAGATAATATGTGGGTAATGTGTTTACGTTTTGTTAATTAACTGTCGCTTAATAGCGATTAATCCCGGACTGGTAGTTTGCGGTATGAAGCTTTCCCGTTATAAACTGTCTGTGTCTGCTAAGCCTTTGCAGGGCCTGTCTGGTGCACAGGAAGTGAAGGCTTTTCCATATCTGGCAGCGGCAACGGTGGTTTGTTTGGAATAAATATAGAAGGATGAGGAGTGTTGCATACCACCTACGCAAAATCAAAGGGCTTTACAGCCCAGCCAGCGCCGTTTCATTGACAAATGATCTCTCAGAGATGCAGGGCAGAGCCACCATAGCAAAGAACAAAATGGGAAACAGAAACATGTGTTAAGCCCGAAAGAAAAACTGGCCTCTGTAAATGCTTTTGGAGTCGTGATATGTCTGTTAAAAGGTTCATTTCGCCAAAGAATGCTCTGTTGTCTTTCATTTTATTATCTGCTTGACTTTAACTTCAACGGCAGATTCACCCAACTTTGTTTCTTTGAGTATTTTAGATTGGACTGACTCATTTTGAGTTCTGCCGCTGTAGTTTTTTTGGCTTATTTCACAATTTAGTAGCTGTCACAGAGAATGAAAGTATAAGACCGAGTGAAGTAACGTAATTAACTATTAATTTGTTTTCTCATAATGTGACAGTCTCGTTATTATATGTAGACATTCCAAAAGGTTTGCAGTAAAAAAAAAAAAAAAAAAAAAAAATCCAGTTGGTTTAAAATATTTTGTCTTTCTATGAGAACCTTCACAGGAAGAAAATGCAGTTTAGGGAAGATATTAGGGAGTGTGTGAGCAGTGAGCCGTTCAGCACAGGTCACTGGTGTCTATTCCCTCAGGGTCAGGCGTGTGGGATTGTGTGTGTGCTTGTGTGTACGTGTTTCTCTGTCTCCTCGTGGACAGACAGCTAGCGAACCGTGGTGACACAGGACACACAGAGCAACACACACGCACACACATTTTCATTTCAGTAAATACTCAGCTTGATAGGAAGCCTCTGGGAGGCTTGCATCCTAGCTGCTGATTGATGCGACGTCCACGCTGTTCATCAAATCTAATCTATGCGCATCAGCATCGCGCAACATGTTTCTACGCTCCACTGATGTGTGATACAAGTTTCAGGAAATCGATATCCTGATTACGGAACCTGTGTTCCCATGTGCTGCTCCGCCAGTGTGCTCCGGTAGGAAAGCCTGAGGCCAGCATGTCCTGTTGAGTTCAATAAATTCAAAGTCCCACTTGTATATAGAGATTGTGTGTGTGTGTGTGGAGCAAGTGCAGTAGGAAAGGTTGAGTTTGTTTGACAGCAGATCTGTGTCAATTTATATGGTTCCCGAAGGCTTGGTCACCTACGGGTTACAGTATGCATGAGTACTATGCTTGAGCTTGCATGCTGTCTTCATGTGTGATCACCCGGAGTCTTAAAGGGGTTTCTATGATGGTCTCTGCAGGCACGCAGGCTTTAGCTAATGCAAAATAGATGAGTAATTACTTCCCAGCAGAGACAAGAGAAATGGCTCCTTCTTGAACCAAAGGAGAGGAGAGATAGAATGACGGAGTATGGGACAAGAAAGCGTTGCAGTCATTTAGTGCTCAGCATGGTGGTAAAAAGCCCCTATCTATTTCACACAACGCTTGTTTTTGCTCAGTTGGGCATCTCGGGTTCTAACATCTGTCGATAGCGGGGCGTTCTTGTTAGTTTTCCATTAGATTGCTGTTGCTTTGTAATCTATCTCTGGTACAAAGTGTAAGGCATTCTTTGAAGAGCTGACCGCTAACAGGAGCATAATGAGGAGAAACTCTTGACACCTTCAACCAAAGGTCGTCTCTTTTAAAACTGACTTGTTGTTTCCCATGTGTCGAATTGAATGTTTGACCTGAATGTAGTGTTAAATACACAGGATTTGGTTTCCCAGAGCAGTAGTTTTGACATCCAGAGCCTTCCAACAAACACATTTTATACCTTGTTACACTGTATTCTTTGGTGTGGTGAAGAAACGTGGTGAAGTTCTTGGCTGTCAGTGCCAACTGGTTGTCCTGGATTGTATCTGCAGTGCAGCACATTTTAAGACAATTCGAGACCAAATTCTCGAAGCGTGACTGTTGCTACATCCAAAGCCTGCAAAACAACTAACCAGGAAACTTCTGGAAATAACTTGAAATCAGGTTTGGGGTAAGACCATAGAGGCGTAAGGAAAGGTTTGTGTGACTTGGGCAAAGAAGAAGACTGTTCAGACTTACAGTTTGACTCACCTCGTTACTTATTTTTGTATAATAAGACTAAGTTGATATATGACAGTGCAGTATCCTTTCAACTATACCACTTCACCACTGTTTGCCAGGAGTGAGTGGACGACTTATTATGAAATGTTTAGGATAGCATTAAGAGATAGCTCTGAGATGCCATGGTCGCTGAGGCCCTGTTCATACCTTGCATTAACATCCGTCCTGGGCAATCTGATCACCAGTGACCAGCCTGTGTGAACACATGCAGGATGCATTGATGGCGCGCATATGATCTCACTCCTTTGGTAGTGTGAACACACAATTTGTACTGGGTCAGATTATAGACCACCTAATAATCAGATGGGATATTCTTGCAAAAGTGGAGTTTTGCCTCAATTTTCCGCAAGAAAAGTGAACAGCTGTTAATGGTATGGTTATAGTAGTAGATAGAGGTCCATTAGAGACAGCAGATGTTAGAATGCCCTATCCCGCCCAAATCATGTGGGTACTTACTTGCATACAGTGGGCAAAACTGAGATTGGATCTCAAGTGCTGGCTGGAGACACATTTTAATATCAGGTGTGACCACAGATACTTAAAGCTGGCCAGTTGCGATCGGCCTCCCCTGGATAGATGTTAATGGAAGAATGAATAACGCTTTCAATCAACCCTTTATCCCTGAGGCAACCTACAATCTGAGGAACTAAACCTCTGTCCATATACGAGTATTCGCTTGTCTCTCATTGCTTTGTAGCTGATGGTTGGTTGCTAGTGGCTGTTCAAGGCTCTAGTTGCCTACGAGTAAAACAACTAAAACCTACAAATATTGCTAGTCTATGAAATGAGAAAGGTCTTCTTGTGGTCACAGCTCTCTATTTGAAACACACCATACCATGACTTGCCGTGGCATGCTAAGCGTGCATGGTCATTGTTAAATCAAATACCCTGCCTCTGAGTTGAGATTAGATCTTTTTAGGTTTTTCATTGGCACAACTGAATTCCAGGAACGTTTCTTGATCCACCACAACACTGCTAGCCTCTTCATGTGCATAGCTGAGTGAAATGGTCCAAAGGCAACATATGAAACGTCTGCAATGTGCCTGAAATTAAGGTAGCTTTGTTGTATTACATGTGTTCATGGCAAAGTTTCAAACAATTGCACCACGACAATGTGTAACATCCACATTGTCGTATCATGTGTAACGTATTATGGCTGATGTGGTGCCTTGCAAAAAGAAGTCGGTTCCAGCTTCCAGACAGTCCAGATTAAATTTAGATCAAACACATTGTTTTTTTTCTCTTCTGCCTTTTCTTTTGGGAGATTATGCATCACTGAACATTCTGCTCTGAGGCTCTTCTGCTTTTTTGGAGTCGATGAATGGTGTGTTAAACATCTGGAGTCATGTATGGTCAGTATTAGGGAGTTAACCTCGGGCAGCTGCTTGCTTAGCATCCCAGCTGTCGGATAGGTTGTAAGCCCTGGAAAGGGCAGTGCAACGCCGTGTGTTGAGTAGAATCTTTCTAGCTTTGTTTTTCTTTTTTTTTTCCAGAAAACATGAATGCTCTTAAGAGATGGGACGGGATGAGAATATTGAAGTTGTGAACCCTCTCTCACACTCAAGCATTCCCGTGTGAACCTCTACATTTTTCTGACAGTGAACTTTAGAGCAGCGAGAGGCTAGCTTCTCCTTAAGCTAACAGGGTTTGATATATTTATCCATTTCTCTGTTCATGTTAGGATGACTCATCTATCAGTGGGTGTCCTGTGCCTTGATCTCCTTCCAGAAATGTTCTCCTATTTTCCTTTGAGCTCCTTTCTTTCCCGTCCTCGTCTCTGGCTACCCTCCTTCCGCATTTCTTCATTTATTTATTGATTCTCATATTTCATGCATTAAGGTTATCTTCTTTTAATTCCTGTCCAACTCGTGTCCTCATTCCTGCCCTTGTTTTTAATCTTCAGTCCAGTCTGGTAATGATTTGGGGGGCTCTGGCTCAGTCGGACAGCTAGACAGACAGTAATGAGGGCAGGAATACTGATTAGTGCAGTGAGCGGTTTGTTCCAGGTTATTACATTATATACTCGGGATTACAAGCCATTTGTAACTTGGGTTTCTGTTAACACAGCAAGGTGCAAAACCCCTCATTAGGCCCGAGGTCATTTATAGACATCGAGCATCTGGCTTGCTGAAGTGTCCTTTAGCAAAATGCTGAATTTTTTGCAGCCGCGAGGATGCTGTTATCTCTCTTCCCTTTCCCCACTTGCAGGGAGCCTGACCTCCTGATGACGGGGCAAAAGAGGATTCCACTGCAGGAATTAATAAAAGATCACACTGGTGTCAGGGGCTCTCAGTGGGATATTTTTAAACATCAATATATTGTGTGACTAATATCAGCGCCTAAGGCTGATGCAGATGTTGGCCAGAAAAATAAGTATAGGAACTTTTGGAGATTTCTGCTCATGCTCTTGTTCAACACTTCCTTCAGTTGAGATGAAGATGGTCCAGTTGTGACACAGTTACACGAGCAAGTCGCCACTTTGGTTTAGATTCAAATATTTCAGTAACTCTGAGCGGATTTTAGGCGGCTTTAAATTTTCAACCGACATTCATGGTCCCCACAGGATGAAACCTGCTGATATTAGAGGTCCTTTACAGTTCATGTAGTTGTTGTGAAATATGTGAAATAACCCAAACATTTACGAAATGTGGAGAAAACAATTGTGCAGGTGTTCATGGTCCCCACAGGATAAAAGCTCCTGACACTGTACATCCCTAGACTTTCATCTAGTGCCACGTGATGTCCAATGTTATGTTTGTTCCAGCCAAATATCTCAAATATTTACTAAATAACTTGAAAAAAAATGTTCAGATGTTCATGGTCCCCCTAGGATGAAAGCGGCTGACTCTGTAGATCCCCAGACTTTCATCTAGAGCCCCTTGAAGGTCTAGTGTTCAAAGTTATGTTTGTTCCAGTGAAACAATTTTTTGGTGCATGCATTCATGGTCCCCATTGGCTGAAAGCTATGGAGCCCGAGATCTTGATTTAGTACCATATCATCACATATATCTTGACATGTTAATGCTCCCTGTAGAATGAATTGTGATTAAAAGGTTAAAAGTTCAGTGTTACCAAATGGCATATGTTAGCATGTTAACATGCTAAACTAATATGGTAACAATAATACAGTACCTTATCATGTTAGCCTTCCCATTGTGAGCATGTAAGCATGCTAATCTAAGCAGTTAGCCTCATATTGCTGCTAGTTAGAGGCTTTTAATATAAACATCAAAAAGTCTGCACTGCAAAGAAGAGTATGACCAAAATATATGGTTGCTTCATTCTCACAAATCAGAAAGGGAATCTTATTTATTGCCATGTTCGCACATACAAGGACATTTTATTGGTTCGATACACATGAGCATAAAAGGAGCAAAATATACAAAGAACATGTAAAAAGTCTGGATTAAAACAAAGAAGGAACTGCTTAAAATAGAAAAGAAATGAATGAATTGTGCTTTAAGAAACGTGTTACTGTAATGCATAGACAGAGGTCTTGTGTGCGACTAATGTTACGTAGCGCATATTGACTTATGAGGGTGGATGAAAGTCGAAATACATACTTTATAACAGTTTGTTGAGAGCGACCTACTTTACACAGTCATCCTCATGTGTTTTGCTGTTCTTCCTCTACGCAGGACTTTGATGACTTCATCTTTGCGTTCTTCGCCATTGAGATGGTGATCAAGATGGTGGCTCTGGGGATTTTCGGCAAGAAGTGTTACCTCGGGGACACGTGGAACCGCTTGGACTTCTTCATAGTACTGGCTGGGTGAGTTACACGAGTACACGCACAGACACAAGCACGAAACACGCAGGTGGCCAAGCATGACCGCGCATAAACACTGGGGGCTTGCACAGGAAGCAGTGTACAAGACGCACATGCAGCAATATCTGAGCCGCAATCAGTCTGCACGCTGGGATCCGGAAGAGTGGTGACAGATGCACAAAGCAGGGACAGAATACAAAGTGTAAATAAAATAGATTTTTCAAGCTTCTAAATGTAACGGTGTTCCCGGAGGGCAGCAAGCTGTGGGGGTGGAGATCAAACGGTGGATCTGAAGCATGAACTTTGTAAAAACCAGCCTTCTAAGCAACATCAGGCTTCGTCCCTGTGGGCTCAACCACATTTGTCATTAAATAATTTACCCTAAATGCCCCGTATAGCATTTTAAGCAGAAATTGGTAGCGAGCATGCTCTTAAGTGCTCCGAATCTATCAAAACTAATGGAGAGTGTGAGGTTGGAGTGTGAGATGATTGCATACATTTGTTTTAACTTTAAACTTACTCTGCACTAACGTGTCGGTTCTTGCTTGCTATAACTTTAAATTATTTGCAGATTTGATGCATTTTGTCCTCAGCTTCAACCACATGTATGTGTGCCGTTCCAAAGGCTGCTCATGCATACTCAGCTTACAATGTCTGAACAGAAATCTTTACAGATGCACTCATACTAACAGACTGATAATATGGTATACGTGTAGTATACATTATGAATACATTAGGCATATAAACTGACACGCAAACACACACCCACTGTAATTTGATTAAACATGTTACAGAACATAGCCTGCTGGTTTTGGTCTGACATTTTCATCACACTACATCCCCCGCTGGGTTTTAATGCCATCCTTCTGCCACAGCTTCTGTTGTCCATCAGTGGGAACAGGACACATTTCCTTCTCTGTGTGTGTGCATGCATGGCTAAGTGTGTGCAGTGTCCTTCAGGAGCAGATATGAGATACATTTCACCTTTCTTTTTTTTCTTTTGTTTAGCTGTAACACGCTTGTATGTGTAACACAAAACAAAGAGAGATAAATGATTCCCTTTAGTTTAAAGTGAGCGAACGTTTCCACAGTGGAAGGTCTTGTTCAATCCAATTCCTCCACCTGCGTTATATCTGAGAGGAAACCTTTTAGGATTATAGGTGGAAGCTGCTTCGCTGCTGCTCAGGGAGGTATGGGTCGTGTGCCAGAGTACTATGAGGAACCTAATGGGAAATACCTCAGTATTCAGGCACTGAGGCTAATCTACAGCAACAGCTATGTTGAGAAGACAATGCCGCAGTGCAGCGTAGCATAGAGCATAAAAAAAGAATTAGCATTTACAAACATTTTGACGTGTATAATTTCATAATAAAAAAAACAGGACTGGATTTGGGGCTGGTTCGATTCCAGCATGTTGATGCATGTCCCAGTGTTTCATTCATGAGACCCTAGCCCTCTTTCTTTTTCGTTCAGTTTTTTTTTTTTTGGTGCCTGTGTGGTGCGGGGTATACGTCAATATTAAAACTATTAAAAACTATTTACAGTAAATGGCACAAAAAATAAGAGCACACGTTTTATATCAGTCCCTTTTTACCGCCCGTGATAACGCGAATATTGGATTTAGCATCAAACAGCGGCAGCCTGTACAGTTAATGTACACAAATACTAAACATAGGCTGTTGAGACATTGCATTATATGGATAAATGTATGTAAGATTGAATAAAGTATCAGCGAATAACATGTATTTTAAGAAAACCGTCGAGTTTCAATCTTTGCTAGCTGGCGCTTGTAAAATTAAGCTAGTTCGCGTTACGCCTGGAGTCGTTTTCTTTAAACTCTCTTCACATAATTGTAAATGAGATGAGCTGCTTTCAGGAGCAATAGGAAAAGAAGCATAACGTTGTTTGAAGCATGCAAAAGTGTTTCGAATTTGTTATGAGACCAATCTGGGCCACCATAGTATTAACACTGTATGGGAAACGCTGATTCCCCTCTCACTCACCCCATTACTGTCTTTCTCTACTGATAACTTTCCAATAAAGGAACAAAAAGGCTCCAAAAAATCACTCAAAAATGAATATCACAAAGGCAAACTGTCTTATAACATGCAATCTGTGTTTCACTTTTGGATAATATAAACATTTACTGTTTAGTAGTTTACAGGGGTGTTAAATGTCTGGGATCTTATATCTGATGCCTGAGTGGTAAACATAACTGAATAAACTTTGAAAATGAATAAAAATGTATGTATGATATAAAAATAACTCAATTTCCCTCTTAACCACATGTCATTCTAAACGGAATAACCGAAGTAGAGCTGCTTACATTTAAAAATATGCAGTTCAAAAAGTTTAGTACTCATGTAGATGGACACACTTTGCTTTAGATCGTTTGTCCAGCAGTCTGCATTTACTGTACAATGCAACAGTGATGCCCTGGTATCACAAAGAGCCAGTCACTGTTATCACACCCTCCTCACTTTTGCTCAGCATTTTTTCACTGTCACGCTTTACTATGCTTTACTTTACTGTAGTAACCGTGAAGAAAAGTCGCAAAAATAATCCATGAGAAAGCCTGACATTCGTTGAGAGTATGCGTGTGTACCAGACCAAGCACAATATGGAACGTTGCAGAAGACATGTGAAAGAGATGGGAGTCTATTTCTGTGTCTTTGTACGGTCTGTGTATGTTGGCTTGCATCAGACGGCGGTGTAGGTGGTGTGCATTTGTTAATATGTTCTGGTGTTTTTAATGGGTTATACTATTCTGAACAAATTAAAAAAAAAAAAAAATCTCATCTGCACAGAGAGCCCCAGACATACGGAGACAATGGTAACCTAGGCAACGGCTAGTTGTCGAGCATTTGATATATCCTGGCAACAGTTGTTAAGTCTGCGGAGGAAGGGTCTGATGAACTGTTTGTTTCTCTCCAAGACGATAATTACGGCTAAGCTGCTTTTTCAGCAGGTCGGAGCGCTCTCCTCCTAATCACCTCTCTGTCAGGAGGGAGTGATGGAGGGAGCAGGTGGAGTGTGTGCGTGAGAGAGAGAAAGAAAGATGTGCACAGAAAGAGTTCTTGGCTTGTGATCAGCGGAGGCAGTGCAGGACAAATGTTGTGCTTGATAGATTTTCAGAGTTTTCTGCTTTGCACAAAATAAAGTTTTAATCAGTTTCCCGCTGCTATACTGTGCTCTATACGAAAACTCGCAGTTGATGGATGACAATTTAATTTCACAGAAATGTTTTGCAATCGCATCATCGGAAACCCCTTCACGGCGCATTTCCAACCGCGGCACGCCTCCAGTGTTGAGTTTAGAAGATCCGGCTGCGCAATGACTTCAGGTGACCTGTGTTAAAGAGGATCTTTGCCACTATTTGTGTGGCTAACCAGTTGGTGTTGACAGTAATTGCAGTTTATTGTAGCAATAAATTCCTCTGCGCTTGCTTCACAGAGAAAGCTGAGTTTATTGAAGTATCCCGCTCCACACTTCCACTTGCGAAAATAAAAGCAGATCATTAGTTAAGCTGTCACTGGGTGAGAGGGGGGTTACACCCTGGACAGGTCGCCAGTCTATTGCAGGGCTCTAGGCCCAGTAAAAGTAAGATTGGTTCACTGCATCAGAACAAAGTAAGCAAACTAACTTCAAGACAGGTGCAGATTGGATGACCTGTTAAGAGAGTGTTTTCATTTATGTATGAATTTATTCATTGACTGGTGCAGCGGATCCCCAATCGATATCTGAGTGAGTCTAAATAGCAGACTGCAGCTCACTGAAGCAGACAGGCTACCCTATCCATAGTGCATCAATCCGGCTTTACGCCCCATCTGGGGCTGGAATTCCTCCCGGAGAAAGAGAACGTATGGGAGGAGGAGGAGTGGTGGCGTGAGGAAGGGTAATGGGTTGACAGAGGAGCTGAGGCAGCTGGATCGATAGCTTCGTCGGACTCCCTCAGTATTTAGTGTGATGTTTGAGGAGGGTCCCCATGATAAAAATGCTGACGCTGATTGTATGGTAACATTTTGCTGCACAAATTATGCTATTCACATATAGTATGAAAAACCTACACCTAGCAACAGAACAAAGGCATTTTCTTACGACGAAACATCCCGTATTTAAGCATTTTCTTCTGCGATGCAAACCTTTAATCATCTCCTGCAGCACACTGAAATAATTGCTGCCATTATAGCATATGCAGGATCAACACACGCTGGCAATACATGAAATCACTCCTTTCATCCAGAACCAGTAATCCACCATTTTTCTCCTCTAGCAAAGCGATCATCACAGCCACAAATACCGTACCTCGTGTTCTTTTGTCGAGTTGATTGCCTTTGATAATCTAAACCCGGTTGCTCGTATTTTAAAGTAGATTGCTTATTTTCTTCGAGTCATTTTGTTGATTTTTAACAGTGAAATTTGACTTATCGAAGTGTTCTTGGGATCTTTCACACCTATTGCATTTAATCTTTGTTTGGTTTGTGGTCACTGGGACATTGAGACAAAGCGTTTGAGCCAAGTTCTGACACGCCCTCATATTTAGAGGATTTTAGGAAATAATCAAATACAAAAATGGAGCATCAGCAGTAAGTGTGCCTGCTGGCGTTTATGTGTCCATGTACCAGTGTTCTGAATATGAACAACATATTCATTTTGATGAAGAATCAATGCTACATATACGTGTAGTTTATATGATGAGAAGTTGATTGAACTTATATATATCGGTCTGTGGGTAACCTGTGTTCACCTGTGACCACCCTCTCTAAACAGGCTCAGCTTGATTCATTTGCCCCGGAACAGAGTTTGATTGCAGTGTTCGCACCGGCACAACCGACCTGGGGTGGAAACGCTTCCAATTTTGGAACAATAGTATATGTGTGAAAGCCCCCTTAATCTAACCGACAGAAAAAAAAAATGCTAAAAACCAACATTTGAACTAGACACATGCACACAGTGCGACTGATACTGTCAGAGAGGTTTTTCCTTTTGCTGCAATTGAGAAATGGTGAACGCATAATGCGGCAAGTCATGCTACGAGTTACCAACGCCATTAAATGTGTTGAATGAAGAAGAGCCCCCAAGCTGGAACTGGTGGAATTGAAGTCCATAGAAATGAGGAGAAATGTGGTTAAGGATGTCACATTTGCCGCCCAATTATCCACGGGCTGCCACCAAGTTCTGACTAATGGTGAAACGATTTACCGTTAACTAAAAATATTCATTTCCAGAACCACGAAACTGTGCGTTCGCGTTATTGTGAGGACGCAGGAGAGATCAGGGGGATGGTGTTCACCCCCTGTGGACCGTACATAGTTGGTTAAAACTACTCGACCAAAGTTGTGGTTCGAGCCAGTATGGGGCTGCCAGCAAACATGCTCAGAGAATCAAGAAAGAAGGAACAGAGTCATGTAACAGAAACGTTGTTCTCTGACTTGGATTATTTGCTGATCGCTCACATTTTTCTCTGAACCTCACTCAAACCTCGGGCTGTAACAGAAGTCCATTAAGTCTGTCACACGTCTCCTGCATTTAGCACAGACACAACTGACAGGAACGTTTAAAGTCAATGATGTCATTTTAACTTTGAGGCGTTCAGTGACACGGCCAGACTGTAGGTGACTCTAGGAAAACTGGGTAAAGTTTAGGGACACAGTTTGGCAGTTAGTGCAGCCTTAATGATCAATTTGAGATTCAGGCACAAAGTATATTGTTAGAACTCATCATGATGGCCACAGCCCTGATCATCAAAGGCATCACTATCAGTTTCCAATAGATATATTGATATCTCAAATGCAAACTGAGCACCTTTAACTGGATTTAAATATTTAATGCATCATTTTGGGTGTCAGACCCATGATTGAGCTGCACTAAAGGAGGCGAGAGAGAGAGAAGCCCAAAAGCTAATCCTGAGCGTCGCCTCCTTTCTTCTCTTCATGATTTATTGATGACACTTTGGGTCGGCTCCAGCGCGGTGCGGGAGACAGCGGAGCTAAGGAGGAGGAGGAGGAGTGTGGGGAACGAAAAGAAAAGGCGACGGAGGCAGAGCGAGGCGGCTAAAGATGTCTAGAGGAACGAAAGAGGTAGACAGTGATGGAGACTGAGGGGAGGCCAGGAGTTAGAAGAGACTAAAGGAATAAAATATCAGAGAGAGATGAATGAGGGCGCTCGCTGTTATGTACCTTAATTAGTTTCTTAGCTGGACACTGAATAAACCCTTTTGCGAGAAAGTGAGAAGAAAAAAATCTATATTCGTCTCATGTCCGTGCTGCAGGCTTAATGTCACACTTTGACAGTGTTTTGATTACAGTGGACTTAGTTAAAGTGTAGTTCAGACAGAGGACGTCCTACTGAGCTGAACTGGGCAGACTGACTCACTGGCCTAAATACTAGGCAGCATCTGTAACTATATGAGTAACAACAAGCATTTTTACTGATACTTTATGAAATATAGGTTGCATAAATAGCCACTTGGTGTTGTTTTAAGATAATACCAATTGATTTTAACTGGATGTATGGGTTTAAAATTCAAATGATTTTAAAACCAGTATGAACATAGAAAAAAAGTTTCCACTACTGCTTTTGACCTAGAAGGAATACAGTGAGGAAAAAATCATAGACAGTGTAAAGATGGACGGCGGTACAGCTCCTTAAAAGTGAAGCCAAAGCGAGTAGAGCTCCCCCTGGTGACTGGCTGCAGTATAGGTCATAAGCTCCACCCCCTCCATGTTAGTGGATGGGACTTGGGCCAAACTAAAACGCTAATATACACGCTGATGAATGTCCAAGTGTCAATTTTTCACTTTAGTTATTCGATGCTATAGTAACAGGATGTGACATATTGGCGACTACTACTTGCCAACCATTTTGTACTGTTGACAGTGGATAATCCGACATTTCCTTGTAACTGGTGGAGGTGGAGGAGAGCGTAGTATTAATTAAACAAAAACGCGAGTGAGTCTGAATAAAGTGCAGTTAGGTTATTGATAATGCGCCTGGTTATAAGCTGCCTGTATAACCAGGAAAATAGTGTTAATTTAGCCAATGCATGGAAGTGGGGACACGCTATCTATATTTATACTGTCTGTGGTAAAATGGAGATTGTGTTGGGCCCCATTTCTGGCCATGTGGTCCTTTTTACAAACGAAAAGGAAAAAACTAAGGGATCTGGTGTGAACATAACTTGCTATAATGTATTTGCTGCTCCTGATTTTACAACGCATCTTATTTACAGCTGGTGCAATAGGCTTGCTGCATATGGTTAGCCGAGCTTACCAAACTTGGCAACTTCAGTAGGAACAAAACACACACCAACCATATATGGCAACCCAGGCCACTGCTAGAGTTTCACAAACAGTGCATGTTGGCTAAGTATTAACTCAAAGATTAATTTGTTATCTGTAACCTTAGAGACGCTCTAGAGGACAAAATGATCCGCGGGGGAGCCTATCCCCACTGTCACCAGACAAGAGGCTAGGTACACCCTGGACAGGTCGCCAGTCGAAGAAGTAGACAACAGTTCACACCTGCATTCCCACCTACAACCAATCTAGAATCGCCAATTAACCTAACAAGTGTGTGTCTAGGCTGTAGAAGATGTCGGAGCACCTGGAGAAAACATGCAACATGCCAGCGTGTCCATACCTGGAACCTTTTTGATGTGCGGGGTCAGGTCCAACCCTTACACCACCGTGTAGACATGTGTAACCCAAACAGTTCTCCCTAATTTCAGACAGTTTCCCCCAAAACTCACATGTTGTCCTCTATTAATTTCTGTTCATTTAGAAATGTACAAAATAAACATTACATATATGAATTCTAATATTAGGCCTGAATCACGGTGTCCAGCAGTCTCCAGTGTGCATGCTGTGTACAGTTAAACACGTCCAGACTCCAGAGTATCTATCACACAGGCATACAATTTACATCTGTTTTCATTGTCACTCTCTGACAGACGACAAATTAGAGTATTTAAAAAAATCACTGACAAAGGCAAAGAGGGGAAGTGAGAGTGAGATGAGAGTGTCACCGATGTTTTAATCCAGAGGACACAGTCAAGGATGCAGCATCCATAAACAACAATGGCCATTAAACAAACTGTCCACTGTCAGGAGTCCAGCTGCGTGTCTCCCAGCCTCCTCCTCCTCCTCCTCCTCCTCCTTTGTCTCACTGTGAGCTTTCCCTAAGCAGCTACAGGAATGGACTGACTGTATTTTCTTGTTCTGGGTGTCCTTATCCACAAGGGTTCCCCTCCATTAGCTAGATTATTTCCCTTCTACAAGTGGGTCAGCAGATCGGCCGTAGATTATCAGTCAGATGGAGGCGGGCGGGGGGATGACATGCTGAAGTAGAGATGAAAAAAAGGTTGAGCTCAGATGATTTAAAGCTTGACAGGAAAAAACTGGCACGTAAGACTGCGCCTGTGTTGTAGACCACCATAAAGTGGCAGTAATAAGGAAGATCCTGCTGCAGCCTCTGTTGGTTCACTCCGTTTTCCCAAATTAAATTAAATTCTGCTTTCATTAGTCATTGGTGGGAAACTGTGGGTGTACACACAAAGTAAACACTCTTGGAAGGAAATAGAAGTCGTATGTTAAGGCACCATGAAACATAAAGTTTATTTTAAGTTCCTCTTAGCTATTAGCCAGTCTGGAACTGATGATTTATCCAATGGGGTAACACGATTTTGACCTAAGACATATTTTAGCTTGTAAAGATGTATATAATTCAGAAAGTGGTTCCTTGAAAACACAAGTTGAGCTGTACTATCGACGCCAAGCTAGCAACGGTTTAGTCTTAGAGGTGCAAGACAGGTGTAAATTGTGTTTATTTATGTCCATTTTAGGTACTATGAGAATTATTATTTTAGAGTACAGTATATACTATCACAATCATGCAAAACGTGTAGGGAAACCCTTTACATCAGGACAGGGCACTGAGAGGCCCCCCAAATGGCTAGGCTTTTGACATATTATGCCATAGCAGCCATAAAGCTCCTTAATCCTGTGAAGGCTCTACAATGTATCGACGATACTCCATAATCCCTGCTACGATCCCCCTTCTATTTAACTTTTAACAGGTTTGGACTTGGGGGGCCCTCCAAAACCTAGGATTGCCCCTGCCTAACTGACTGTTATTCATACATACTGTATTTAGTTAGTAACCTCAAGATTTACATGCGCATTAAACAGCAGTTATGAAGTTTTATGTCAGATATGTGGACGACATTCCATATGTCGGACCTGTTTGATGTTGTCTATTCTCTATTCTCTTTTTTAGCTTAATTAGCTATACAGCGATTAGACCGTTTACCAGCAACTCTATGTAAGATCTAGTTCATGATGTTGGACTCGGTTTATGTGAAAGTACACTGAATTAACACTCAAGAACATGTGGTCCATGTATCGGACATATAAAACATTTTTATTTCAGCCGTTGCCATTAATATTAAAATATTGCCCATTTCCCTGTAAATGGAGAAAACCACCCATGGATGGAATCTCAGTTTATTGCTTCAGTTTATTAGAGTTATAGATGCAATTTCTGACATCAAATAGATGTGCACAATGGGTTTTAAAGCTATTTGACCACCCAGCGAGCAGTCCCGATGCAGTGGCAGAGTAATACATACCGGCCTGGGAGGTAAAACTTGGAGGGAAAAAAAACTCAGCAAAGCCCACCTGCTACCGCTCATAAATTTTAATAGCTGAGAGCTCTCGGCAATAATTTATCATTTTTAGCCTTCTCTTCTTTTCTCTGGATTTCGGCAGGTGAATAATCAGAGAATGTCGATACTAAATCAAACCGAAACTGGGCCGTCTCGGCTCCAGCTAAAATCACTGGCAGTGAAAGAATAGAAAAACTACACGAGCAATCTGCAGTTTACTCATAAGGTGATTGTGGATTTTGGATTTAGACTCGGAGCTGGGGCCTCTAATTTACAAGACTGGATTTTGCAGCTTTAAGGAACAAAAAGAGGACGAAAATGTGTTACACTAACCAAAGGGTATGCTACAAATACATGTTTTGTTTGTTGTGTAGAAACAACAGTAGTAGTAGCAGTAGTATTTACTGCATAATTAACTATACACAGGTACATTTACAACATGCTTGGGTCAAACTTGAATACACTGCTGCCAGGGAGCATCCCTGGTATTTAGTCATGGTAATTATAGTAGCTGAAGTGACACCTCAAACACCACCAGTATGTAGCAGAATACTATTACTTACACTACGGCTGAGAGCGATAGATCATAGTTAAATGTGCTGTTGTGGCGTACGCCACCTATTTAGTATTGCAGTCGTAAAACATTGTCAGATTCATAATAGTTCAAAAGGTGCCGCAGGGCCATTTTAATAATATTTCCTACGTTCGTCTTCCTTGTCAAAACTTGGCAACTGCACCCACCCACAGAGTTTCTGCTGTGTTATGCCACTAGCGGCTAACGTAGACTTGGCCAGCTACCCTCTCTCTATGCACTTACATAGTCGAGACAGTTCACACCCTTCCCCGTCTATACACAAAAGTCTTAATAGATACCTTTTTCAAATATAGATAGTTGAATACAGTTGGTGAAGCACCACTTTAAAATGTGTTTTTGAGTTAATCGAAGTAAATAAACAACGTGCTTGGTGCGTTGAACCGACGTTGAAAATGTCCGGCAGCAAAGGCTGACTGCAGCATTGCCTCATGTACCTTGTGTATGGAACAGAACAGCTGGCAGCTTGCTTGTGCTTCTAGTTGCTCTGTGCCTGTGTGAGAGGAGATAAGTCTCCATACCAACATGTGGCAGGAGTCTGTATTCCCAATTCCAAACTGGAAACCAGAGGTGCTGGAGTTAAGATAGGAAGAGCTGCAAACCCTCAGAGGAGTTGGAATTGGTATTGGAACAGTTACATGACATAAAACTGTAAAATAAGAACAGCCTTCTGTGTATACCCTCTTGACGAGTTGTTTGCCTGCTTTGATCACTACAGTTTCTCTTTTTTTTGCACTGGTTTAGCTAGACTAACGGCCAATCAGACGGATCTCTCGCCGCCAGTTAAACCGATTCAACCTCTCCTGGTCTTTGTTGGGTGGAAACTATAAAAACAGACTGTCAACAACTGTGTAATCATCTAAGTGTAATTATGAAAGTTATTATGACGTTGTTAAAATATATTTGTTCTTTCAAATCTGGACATATCTGGCCATCCAAATTAAAAATGCATTAGGTTTCTCTTTGCAGCAGGTTGTTAGTCAGTCGGTCCCTCTAATGGTTCAGTAACTTTTATCTCTCTCTTTATGTTGTGCCGCAGGATAATCTAGATTTTTTTTATTCTGGCTGCATATTCATGTTCATGCGTATTAAATAAAAAGTTATTGATTGATTGCGTGAAGTGGCCAGGGTATCAGTTGGATACCAAGCACTTATCAAGAAAATGGTGTTTAATATATTTTTTTTGTGGGGTGGGGGATAACGGAAAGATAATCCCTAAGGCATTAACTATTTCACAAGAAAATTACTTTGTTTTACTTTTTTTTCTACGCTGGAAAGAAACGGTGCCTGAAACATTTTGCAAGCATTTCTGCGCGGTGCACTTTGTTCCAATAATAAAATAATGTGTTTTGTTGAGGAAGGATTTATAAGCATGTTCCATTATTTTTATTGTACACCATATTAAATTCATACTCCTTTTATTACTGACATCTTATATAACCTCTTTTCCCATTGGGCTCTTAACAGAAAGTTTAAGAGGTGTGACAACGCTGTCTAAAAGTTACTCTTCCAGTTTGCATATATGAACTCTGAAGTATCTGTGAGCAACACATGTATTGCCCATCTCAGCCTAGCACTGCTGTAGCTGAGATCGCTGCACTGTTGAGGGTTAGCATGAATCACATCACAGATTCTGAGAAAAAGAGATGTTTATTCAGCAGCCATTTCTTTAAAGAGTAAGTTGGTTAACATTTAGATAAGCAGCAGAGTGGGATGATGGCAGCAAGTCTTAGTGATGAAAGGATTTCAGTCTGATTCAGCATGAAAACACTCCATCTGTCTGTTCTCTGCAGTTTGTCCTCTCTACATTTCTGCCTAATGACACTACATGCACTTACTTTAATGCTATTAGACTCATCGTTATTAGTCGTCTATGCGGCAACTTGAATAGAAAACAGCGTTTTTATTACATAAAGGTCGGTTGGGACTCTAAAACATCCCCTAAGCACACACACACAGAACACACACTCTATCCATCCACCCGAGCTATCCATCACTCATATTTCATTTGCTGAGGAACATCCAGTGTGACAGCTTGCCTGTCACTGAAGTGGAGGCGAACAGAAAGCAAACAATATGTGACTAAAGGAATATCAGAGTGCAGATGACTGGTTGCTTCATAATACGTAAATGACAGGACAGACTGTAATGGAGCACAAGCGGTAAGGCGGTGTAATCCAGTGAGCTAATAACAAAGCCATTATCTTATATAATAATCACAGTGGGGTTATACAGGTAAAACAGCTTCAGTCACTGTGGTGTGACAACAGAGAGCAGGAATTAACTCGCCCCCAAAACAGGAAATAATTGCTTCCTGAATGCATTATTCAGTGCTTCTGTAGCTGTATTCCATGTATGAATGCTCTCACTCCACGGGTATTAATTTTTTTATGCAAATGTTTAATAAGGAGAAATAGCCCCAAAAACATTTCACATTTTGATCTTATCCCACAGGAAAGCAATTTGTTGCTCACTGTGCGCATTGTGTGAGAGGAAGAGGACAAAAACAATTAGTGATTAATGAAAAGAATTATGATGACAATGTATATTTATTATTTTAATGATACAAAGAAAATTTCAGTTTTAGTGTTGTTTCATGAAGGCATGAAAGTGAACATGCATGAGATAAAAGCCTGGTTTAAGGTTTTAAGCTATGCTAGCAGCATCTTCAGTCTCCCGAAGGTAAGGCTAAACTGCAGTATTTTGCATATTATAGTTTGCAGTTGGTAGGGCTAATATGTAAGCAAAGTAATGACCATTTACATCTCAACATTAGCGTTGTAAACATTGACATTCTAATGAATTGGTGTTACTAGCTGTCTACACTGGCAAACATGAGTGGAATTCAGTCTCCTCTGTTGCAGTCTCCGCCAACTACTGAGCTAGTTGCTGCCACACCAAAGTACAAGGTTTGTGTTAGGTGTTGGCATTCTTTTGGAGAGATGTTACTGGTTGTCACGCTCGCAAATGTAACCACTGTTTACTCTATTTTTAGCTCTGTTGTGGTCTCCAGCTGCAGAGTGCTCCTTGAATGCATCAGCTAGTTGTTACCAAAGAATCCACTAAGTACAAGGTTTCTGTTAGCTGTTAGCATTCTTTTAGAGATGCACTGCAGGTTTTTACAATCGCAAGCGTAAGTGAAATTCACTCTCACTTTAGCTTTGTTGTGGTCTCTACCAACTTCTGAGGAAAATCTTGAGCTACTAAAGGCTTCTTGCATTTTTCCAGCTATTTGTTACCAAGTTTTTGATAAGTAAAATATTTGTGTTAGGTATTAGAACGCCTTTAGAGTGGTGTTGCCGGCTGTCACACAGGCAGATATATGCGCTATTTACTCTAATTTTAGCTCTGTTATGGTCAAAAATGTATCTAGCTAGTTTCTACTAAACATTCGCCTAAGCACAAGATTTTTGTAGGTGTTAGCATTATTTTGGAGGGATGTCGCTTGTTTTCACACTGCATAAGGCATAAATGAAATTCAGTCAACTAGATCAGCCCTCTACTCGTTGTATTACAAAGTTGCCACCAAACTATCCACATCATAAAAGACTCGTGTGTGTGTCTGGTTGTCACACTGGCGAAACGTAACCATTACCCATCTATTTTTTTTTAGCTCTCTTGTGGCCTCAAAGCATTCATAAAGAAAACTGTGAGCTGCTAACGGTCCCTTGTGTTGCATTTCTAGTTGCTATGAAACAATCCAATCAGTAAAACATCCGCATTAGGTTCAAGCATTCTTTTGGCGTGGAACTACTGCTCTCTACCGACTTCCAAGAAACATCTTTAGCTGCTAAGTGCTTCTTGTATTCACCAGCTAGTTGCTACCAAACATTCTCCTAAGTACAGTGTCTGTGTTGGATGTTAGCATTCCTTTGGAGGGATGTTACTGGCTGCCACTGCCAAACATAAGGGAGATTCATTCTCATTTTAGCTCTGTTGTGGTCTCCACCAACTTGTGACAAACATTTTAGCTACTAAATGCTCCTTGACTTCATCAGCTAGTCGATCCCAAACAAAGCATGTGTTAGGTGTTAGCATTCATGTCTGACACACAAGTAGTTTTTACTGTATATTTTTAGCTCTGTGTTTTTTTTTCTCCAAATGTTTTGTGAATGCAATACTTCTATTTTTGACAAACTTATCAGTAAACAGAGAGTTTTTTAGCATATCAAAACGTTTTCCTTTGGTAAACTTATGGGGCTAATTTAGCTAACTATTGTTCTCTAATCACCAAGCTAATTAAAGGCTGAAATGTAATACATGTGTGGTATATGTATTGCCGTACTGAACAACTACAGTACATTTAGACCTACACATGTCCATATCAGTGCAATCAAACAACTGTCACACAACATGAGATTGCTTTAGCAAACAAATAATGCCCAATCTTCATGGTATGAGGCTAAACTCACCTTGGAGCTATGATAAATAAACAGACGTAACCATCTATGAGCAGTGCATGTAGTGATAAATGGGTATGGCAGTGGGCGCCCATAGTGTCTGTTTTACATAAAACATTTAAAACCCAAACCCATTCCTCAGCGAGAAAGCCCCAACACATCCTCATCGGTTATTCAGCAAGTGTAGCCTGTTTTTGACATTATTTATGGCTGAATTTTTTCACTGATAAAACAAACCAACTCCCCAGCTTCGAATCGAGCCCGGAAACCAAGTTGACTCCATCAAAATTTGTCAATTCCATTCAGCTTTTCTCGGTCCATCTGTCTTGATTTGCATAAAAATACTCAGTTTAAACTCCAGTAATAAAAATGATGAAACAATAGAGGGTGGTGAGGTTCCTTTCATGCTTTTCTCACTATTGATTAAGCCATGATTTAGCAACTCTATCTGTAAACTACTCCTTCTTATTAATCTGTGAGATATAGGAAAAGTGGCTACAGAAGATTAAGACAGAAGACGGACAGATGCAGGTAGGAAGGTGGACTGATAAAGGTTAGGTGAGGACACAGGATGGGATAACAATTCAACACTGTCCAACATTCCAGAGCTGCCTTGCATACTCTTCCTATTATAGGTCTTTCTGGGTGGCAATATGTCAAGTGTGCATGTGTGCGTACAACTGATTTTTAAACCACTGCTGCCTTTGTTTTGGAGGAGGTTTAGCTGGAATCTTGTGTGTATACTATTCTTCATGTGCCTGGCCCTTTTGGCACAAACACACACATTCTGCCTCCGCGATAAGAAAAGACAAACTAAGAAGTGAGATGTATACATGCACAGATACGTGTGTGTTTATGTGTGGACAGATTGTGTCTTTGGATGTTTTCCCCAGCCCTGACTTAGATGAATCTCATTGCATTCTTCTGCAAGTGTGTCCTTGCGAGGGTCTCGCCATACCACGGTGCACACCAGTATGATATCCGAGCGTGTATGACATGACGTGAAACTGTTATTCATGCTCGACTCCCTCGCCCGCGCATAAATCTGTTTAGTTTGGGAATTCTCCTCACGCAAGCTCCCTCCAAGGTTGGGGCCTCCCCCGTCCTCCGTCCTCTCCTCTCTGCTTCTCATTTTCTGCGTCCTCCTCCTGTTGCCCTTCCCCGTATCGGCATCATCGTCACTGGCACGGACTCTGACGAAAACAGCGCACGACTTCCTGCTGTTTCCATCGTTTGTTTGATACACTCCATTTCTCCTCAGCTGCGTCTTCATTCCAGATGAGGGGAGATGGGTCAGTTTTCACTGAGCGCACCGAACGTCACCTGGCTCTCATCAGAAGCAGCAAGTGTTTTTGCATAGGCGATTTTTCAGCAGACATCATTCATCATCCGCTTTAAGTTTGTTTATGTAACTCTGTCTGACGAAACATTACCCTAATATTTGTATTATATTTCCCTGGAGGTTTGGAGCTTGTCTGTGGCACTCAAACATAAGATCTACCCTCATAATGTTGCCATAAATCTTCCGTAGAGACTGCACTAGTCAACAATGCAATCATGACAAAGCCTCTTAATCAAATTTTATTGGTATTTTGCTTTCACTTCATTATTCAGTCTGACCTTCTGTTCATAGAAGTCGTTTTCTGTTTGGATCATTTTGTTATTGTGACCTAAATAATCAGATCCACATATTTTAGACACGGCAAGTAAAGGGAGAAGATGAAGATGCATGCGTGGCCTCATACTGTATGACCACTTTTTGCCTTTAAAACAGCAGGTACTTGTTCAAGGTTGGACAAAGTTATTCTATCTCCAGGTCTTTTAATGTGACCGAAAACTCTGGTGTTGACCTTGGAGTCATATTAATAGAACCTAAAACTACTGTCCGGTCAACATCATAGAAGCGGTTAGCAACGAGAAACTGATTAATACTTGCTCAACTAAATGTCGGGCGATTGCAATGGCAAGGTCTTGCACTACGTATGTCGGGAAAAAAAGAAGAAAACTAAATGCTGCTTTGCTCTAATCCCTGCTTGTTGCCATTTTGGGTGGTCATTGTTCTGTCTTTGTAGAGCTAATGCCACGTTCACACTGCGAGTGGCGAAGTTACATCGTCTCAGAATCGCCGTTGAAGCGATGTTCGTTGACTTGAGGGTTACGTAGGATTGAGAATATTCAAAGAACAAGCTGCAACAAGGCCATTTGCAGTTGTAGAGTTTCTTGAGGATGCCGTTTCACCACTCATCTGAGTAGCTTCTTCAGTTGTAAAAGAGTGGTGGACAGCTTGGGTATAAATCTGTGGGTGTTGCCCATTAGGCTAGGGTTTGTTAACGTCCAGATACTTAAATGTAGTTGGAGGAATTCCAGTTTTCCTTCAATGAATACCAGAGTAGTGTTCATTTGGGTCTTCAAGAAACTCTACAAGGGTCTTCAAGCAACTCTAGTTCAGTTACCTTGGTTTCGGCTTGTATTTTTGGATATACTATGACCTGGATGACTGAGAACCTTCTCAAATGTAGCACTAAGAGCAGGGTCACAGGAAAAAATTGAGACAAGCTATCCTTTGATTTGTTTGTCAAAATTGTTCAAGTATGAGTTATTTTACTACATAAATAATCCAGACTAATCACCGGTTATTGAAATGTTGTTAATTCATCCTCCGTTGATTGACCTATCACTTGCACTTTGGCTCTTACACATCATCATCCCACTGCGAGTAGGATAACAACTGCATCCTTACTGTAACTGGAGAACAAATCTGTTTTACAGTGACCTTAAACAAACTGAACTCAAGGCGCTCTAGAGGCACTCAGCGTTGCGCAAATTTGTGAGATCAACAAGAGACCGACTAAAGTTGATGCAACAGAGCTCCCTAAACCTGGATCCCACACTTCCCATAATGCAGCTCAACAGTATATTTTCCTTCAGCGCTTCCTGTGTAAATAACAGAGACCACTTAAGAGTAAGTTTCCTGCGCTTGACAAAGCTTCTCCAGAGCCACATTATGCAACCGATTACAGGCTGAATAATATTGTTTGACTTCTGAATTAACACGGTATATTGGGACAGCCTTCGTTTAATGTGATTTACCATTGATAGTTTTTAATGAGGTATGTCTTTGTCTTTTTATAGCCCTTTTTTTCCCCATGTAAGTTACTTTTTCAAAAAAGTGCCGACTGATTCTTTTTGACCAGGATGTCCATGGCTGCCACTGTGGATGATTGGAGATGCTGATGTGATGCGCTTGCTTCCAGGAACGCAAGACAGCGTTAACATCGCGTTTCTCCGCTGTTAACTGTTTACCCATTGACCTTCTCTCTCGGGCCTGCAAGCCATCTGTCAGCTCCGGGTTTGCATCTGCATTTTGCGCGTATTCTCGCTTTAATTCTGCCGTGGCGCCACGAGCCAGGAAAGCTTGAACTTGGGCACCTGTTTAGGGAGAACGTTCGTAGGTTCATTAAGGGAATTTCTTGTACCGAAGGTGACGCACACACACATGCCCTCACACACATACGCTGTCCGACATGTGTTGTGAATTTGTCAGACAGACAGACTTGGAGTCAGTGAGAGGAGGGAATTCCTTCATCTGCACGCTCCTCCAAACGGCACATGTGCTCAGCATCTGCTCGCACACACACACAGGCAGAGAGAGTGAGTGTGAGAAGGGACGACGGTAAACACTGATCAAGAAACAAGAAAAACGTTTTTTCAGGCCTTGTTTTTTTTTCTTTTTTTTCCCTTCCTCCACATTTTTGCTCTCTCATCTAAGTACTGTCCTTCCGACCTCCCATCGCAGCCTGAAAGAGCCTCTGGAGAGCTGCTGGAGGGCCTCTTCAGATTGTACGACGTCTCAAGGTTAAAAGGCTGACTGATCCGATGGTGCTCTTTTATGTAGCGCGCGCCGCCGCGTCCGCCTCTCGGTGACGAGCGGTTCACCCGCACTTGACGTCTCAAAGGGGATTCACACATGTCACTGGCTCCCTTGAAGGTTGATTGCGTGAGGAGGGTGCATGTGAACGTATGCGGGTGTTTGTCAGGCCGACAGGCACACAAACATTGCGTGTATGCTGCGGCAAGCACAAACAGACGCAGTGCAGTGCTTTTGCGTGGTGTTTTTTTTCTTTTTTTCTTTTCCGAACTTCCTGGCCTTTTAGTCGCAGTCCAGTGTGTCTCGGAATGAAAGCACGTTGTTTGCCAGAACAGCCATGCGTTGCAGTCATCTCCAAAGGCAAGAATGTAAAATTAGAAGATTAATTACCGCTTACTCACTGAGAGTGGGAGAGCATGTAATACATGCAGGGTATAATTGAGTACATAATATTGTCTTTACATTTATTGTATTTTAATTCCCAGATGGTGAAGCATGTTCTTGCTTTATGAGCTGTAGGAGCAATGAAGGCATCAGGCTTGTTATTTCCTCGCTTACACGTATCTTCTGTCTTTTCCTCCATGTGTTTCAGGATGCTGGAGTACTCCCTCAACCTGCAGAACGTCAGTTTTTCAGCAGTGAGGACGGTTCGCGTGCTGAGACCCCTGAGAGCCATCAACCGAGTGCCAAGTGAGTTACAAACCTCCGCTCCCTAACCAGATTCTCCACCCCGGGGCGCTCTGTCCTCTTGAGATCACACCAAGTTTGGCTTCCTCTCAAGACAAATACACCTCTCCTGGCCTGAAACTAACACTGACACAGTTTAGGCTGGCATCGGCTTTAGGCCATGGTTGAGTCATTTAAAAAAAAGTGGTGGCAGTGCACGTTTGGAGTGATAATACAGATAGACATCAACAACTTTATTAGACTGATGCGTTTCAGTTTGTGGCCTTCACAGGACCATCAAGAACATACTGTAAATGATATTTTAAAGACTAATGGGATAATGGGACACCTGCAAAATGCACTTGGTCATGTGGCATCAGGCCAGCCAATCCCATACTGTATATCCACATACATATAGTATACACCGATCAGCCACAACATTATAATTAGATAATGTTAATGTTAGATAATGTTATTAAGACCACTAACAGGTAAAGTAAATGACATTGACCATCTTGTGATAATCCAGTGTTCTGCTGAGAAAGCTTTGGACCTGGCATTCATTGGTGTGGATGTTACTTAGACATGTATCACCCACCTGTACCAGTCAGACCAGACACCTCCACCTCATAGCAGCAGCCATCCCCAGCAGGATGCAGCCTGATGCAGGCACACCCAACCCATAGGACCCAAAGGAACCCCAAGTCCATTCTCTGATGAGAAGAACTGTTTTGGAGGTACAAGGGAGAACTATACAATATTAGGCAGGCGGTTATAATGTTATGTCTGATCGGTGTATACCAGTCAGGAGACAGGGAAGCGTGGGTGTAGTTTTAAGGCTATAATTCTACTGGATTGGTAAAATAACAAGATCTGTGAACACAATAAAGTAACTCTAAACATGCACATCTAAAACTGTATAATCAGAAACAACATACAAAACCACCTAGCTAAAGATGTGATAATAAACTTTCATACCATGTCAGATGCTCTGTACGTATAATCAGGTGTTAACATGTCTCTGTAGTGTGAACCGATCAATAAGTGAGGATTCAGTGGGAAACGTTAAATATAGGAGGTATAAAATATGTAGTATGAAAATCTCCCTGTTTGAGTAATAAGACGCTTGCACATCCTCAGGCACCGGATGTTTACAGTAGGACAAGCCTCCAAGCACACTGTTTGTTTCAAATGACGACATGTTGAAAACAAACTTTCAAATCTTTGTCGGATTGAGATACAGCTTATTTTTATGATTGGCCTATTTGGCCACATATTGTCAGTTGCCCAACAAAAAGAAGCACAAAGGTTGTTTCCTTCTCTGTGCTTAATTGGAGTTGGGAAAAAGTACTGATAGAGTCAACAAGTAACTGGACAAGTTGTCTGGCTTCTAGAGAATGAGAAGAAGCTGTCTTCCTGGGGCCTTGTAGAAGGCCAAGGCAGCAGGTTTGATGTGTCGCAGCCCATATCTCTACTTTCTGATGACTCTAGGCTTCTTCTTCTTCTTCTTCTTCTTCTTCTTCTTCTTCTTCTTCTTCTTCTTTGCCTAGCGTTCCTTCGTGGAGCATAGGCCATTGATCACAGTCCGCCAGAGTCCTGGGCCTTCTTTTCCAGTTGTTTCCATGTCATAACACACTGTTTGATGTCAGCCTCAAGGTCCCTGCATGACTCTAGGTGGCCTAGTTTATTTGAATTTCAAAAGTTCTCCACGGAATCAAAGGTAACCTTGGGCCTGTTGCGTTTTCTTCAGGACATTTCACTGCTAATCAAAGATCTAATAATTGACTGATGAGGTTTAGGTTTTATAAGGAACATATGTGGGTGATGCACATCTGGTCATACCACTATATCACCCCATCTAATAACACTAAATGGCAAACTGAATGCTGCTAATCTGGCCTTAGCTATGTGGAAGAGACATTTGAATAGCTTTCAGTAGCATCGCATTATTTCATTTGTTCTGTCTTTGACGGTTAATGTTTAACTTAGCTAGCAGGCCAGTGTTTCCAACTCTTTTTTTTCCGTGACCAAGTCTGCTGTGGAAATCTTTGCCTAGGGCCCCAGCAGACTCTCTGCCACGAAGTCTGAAATTTTGTGAGGTGTGACAACTTTAGTTCCTCGTTAGTGCCTAAGGACTCCAATTTGTTTCCCGCTAAAACATTAACGCCACATTGAGCTTGTAGACCAGTTAGTGAGGCGGAATCCAATTTGTCATTAAAGTATGCACTGCTATGTCAAAACATGAAATATCTGTGTATAACACACATTCCGTGCTCTATACGCAGTTCCCTTTTCAAGAAGACACTCATATCGGTTTATTTGCTGTGCACTAGTAAATCAACCCAAAGACATGTGGCAGTACAAAAAGTGACTTTTTTTTCCCCTTCAGCTCCCCTTAGCTCACATCATCATCATACATTTCTCCAGTGATTGTATTTAAATGTCACTAATTTAAGCACCAAACTCGGCCTTATGCACTTTACCTACAGAAGCTACAGGGTTCAGCTTCATAAAGCTATTCTAAAAACTGACATTTAATACCTTGTGACAATAGTAATATCTCGCTTCTCATGACTAATCGGGCTTAGCACCAGAAGATATTAGCTGTATAATTTCACCGTATCTTTCATTGGACTTCCTCTCCTCTGTAATGGCGCTGGCTATGATTTGTGAACCTGTAGGTGGATTGAATTCCTCCGCAGCGGTGGAATGTAGGTCAGCCGATCTGCGCTTAATATGCCGTCTCGACTGTGTCTGTGTGTTTTGGCTTTCCCCAGCCAGCCAGCTTTGGACTCGGGCAGATTTACGTGCGATTTTCTGACTCACCGACTTTCATTAAAGGAGTGCACTTCATAGCTACAACTCGCGCTCCCGGGGGTATCGCGGAACTCGCGCGTCCCTGCCGTTTGCGGCGTCCGCCACCTTCCTCTTTACCTCTTTCGCACATGTGACCCCGCAGTTCAGCGCTCCTCCTCCCCTTCCCTTCCATCAGTCTCCATTACAGCTTAATCAGCTCAGATTGAACTTCCAGTGCACACGTTGACGTTTAAATAAATCGTAAGCCTTTTCTTGTAGCGATCCAGTCGTTCAACTCGGTGCGTTCGTCCTCATCTTGATACCACCACATGCCATTCTTTCACTTAAATACAGATCCTAATCCTATCATTAGCGTTTCTCAGGATTGTGCGTGTTTGTGTGCACATGCAGGTGTTCACCCCGGGTGTGAATGGTGCATCAACCCCCTTCCCGCCTCTCCCGTCCCTGCACTGATGACACTCCCGAGCCTCTTGTGCAATCTCACCCTCTTGTCAATCAGAGCCGCAGGGGTCCTCCGCTGATCATTAGACCGCATACGCACATTAAGGAAGCTCATCGCTATGCGGACTGATTCGCTCATTAGGCATCCAGCCATCCCTCATCCTAATCACAGGACTAATAGCGGCATTAATGTGCGGGCGATTTGGTCTGGTTCTGGCCCTGTGGGGAAAATGTCATAGGGTATACGGGTGGTGGAGGAGGTAGAGGAGGGATGTCCTCTTGCCTTTGGCGTAGCTCATATCTGTCATCTGCCCCCCTCCCCACCTTCAGTCCTTAGCAGCCTAATCAGGTCCTGTGAAGAAGCTCACAGCATTCATCATGGCTCTGGGTGGGGAGGTTTGTTGTGTAGCCCGGGCTATTTTCAGGCCCACTTAAGTGAATCTGAATACGTGGGTGCTCCACTTCTTAGGTGCTGTGCATTCATTTCCTACTGGATTTATGACACTGCAAGTTGCTTTTTTTCTCCGTTCATTAATCTGGGTTGTTAAGAAACGAGGCAGAAAAAGGGCAGACTTGCAGTTCGCCCTTTTAAAGTTCACCAAGTAGTCAAAGGAATTTGACCTTCCTAATTGCCCTAATGCTCCCACATTATAAAAGAGATGCAGTACAGGAACCCGACAAAGAACTCACAGGGCTGCAGAAAGCATGTGGAAGAAAGGCTTGTTCATATAGAGGTAGGACAGTTATTAGGGCAGATCAGTGAAGTCATGCCTGTTAGAATTAGGTAAATGTCGTCAGCTTTTTCATTCATTCTCCATTATCACAGTCAATGCATGACTTGTAGCACTTAGTCATTAATCAATCATCAGTCTTTTCCGTGTGCAGGTTCACTTTGGGAGCTTTAATTTTACCTCTAGTTTCACATCTTGCATATGGCTTGTTCTGTGCAGTTCTTCTCTGTCCTGACGGTGCCCTCGCAAAACCTCAGTGTGATTTCACTACAAAAAAGAAATTACTTTAAATTTTGAGTTTGGGTTCGGTTTGAGGATTTTATGAGTTGCCATTGCAACCATTTTGTAAAAGCACTTTTTCCAGTGCCATTTGCTGCTGTTTCTCCTATCGAAAAAGGTATTAGATACTGTTGTTGCTCATATTGCTCAAGTGGTATTTCAAAGTACTCTAAACTCACAATTGATGGTCACTTTTGAAGTGGTGTTATACTCGATCCTCATGAACAGTTGTTAATTGTCTGCAAACTGGAGGACTGGAGAACTATTTCAATTAAAAAAAAAAGAAACATTATAAAAAAAATTATTCAGATACGTTTGTAACTAGGGATGCTCGATATCGGCTTTTCTGCCGATATCCGATATTCCGATATTGTCCAACTCTTAATTTCCGATACCGATATATGCAGTCTTTTTACACCAAAATTGTTATGTAACAAAATAACATATTACCTATTATGGAATTAACACATTATTCCTAATTTTATCCCACTGGATTCAAACATAAATGCAACATGGCTTTTCAAATGTACACACTGTCTGTGCAAAATAAGTTACCGAAAAAAGTGCCAAAAAAGTGCCATTCATTTATTTTTTATTTTTTGGAGAGAAATTTTTGCCTCAAACAACACGACAGACAATATCAAAACAAGGAAGACAAATGTAGCGTATAACTCTGCATGATTCTTCTTGAGGTGGGTGATCAAACATGATGTATTAAAGGAAGGCGCCTCGTTTCCTCCTCTCATAACCACCTTTGCTTTGCAGTCATTGCAAATTTTTAGTTAGTAGGTGACACTTGGAAATACTTCCAAACCACGGACATCTCATACACCGGGCGAGCTAGCTTGTTAGCCACGGTTAGCAACCTACGAGACTAGCGTGTTGTTGTTGTTATACGTCATCAAGCACGCGCCTGTTAACGTCCCACGCTGCGTTCATGCAATCCACTCCACACTTTGAGTGACAGCCCTCCCCAGTTGCATAGTAAGGCAACATAATTATAACATGAACATTTAGTGTATTTAGTGAGAGTCCAGTGTCAGTAAATATTGATGGCCCAAAGTTACTAGCCAGGATTCAGTACTCAGGTGTAAAGCAGACTATCACTTCACAGCCTGACAGAAAGCCAGCTGGCGCTTTAACAGCAAGTACTGTCACGCAATAAGCATCCGAGTTTTGTGGTATAGCTAACGGAAAATACATTTTATTCCGAAAGACGACCAGAAAGCACACAAACAGTCTGTCATCAATCGTCAGTGTGGATAGATGCGCCAGAGAGCTTGCTTTTACCGTAGCGAATAGGAAGCTGTCTTTGTAAATATCGTAAATCCTATAAGAGGAAATGGTGTGTGTAATCTCTGCAACCCTAACCCTGTATTTCAGTATCAGATTTAAATGTACTTCTCTAAATCAGAAATCGTCAGCCCAGATGGAAAAAGGAGCCGAGGCTGATGTGTAGCTAAAGATGCAGACGAGACAGTGCCGCCCGCCTCAGCTGATGGTTACTGTAGATTACACGGTTTATACTGGCGCGTGTTTACAGGTCAGCAAGTTTAACGAAGTCTGTCAGGATGTGGCATAAACTTTCCATCTCGAGGCTCCGATTTGAATTCCTTGTTGATATTTGTCCCCCTGGCAAAAAAAAAAAATCCATCTGAACCTGGATCAGCAGACGCATAAACTGTTAGTACTCACATTCCTCCTCCTCCTCGCCGGGCTACCTTAAGCCCGTATGAAAACAGAAGGCCGGGGGGGTTCATCCTCAAACACACATACACACCCTGGCACTTGTGTTAACGAACACATTGTTCCCGGGCCGCCGTCCACGTTCTGGGCTCTGGCAGTGATTGATGCGCTAACATGGCAGCACTGCCAGTGGAAGTGACAGATACATTTCGCAGGCTTCATCCACTGGCTGCCAACAAAAAAATAAATAAATAAAAAAATAAAAAATCCCAGACTGTGTCACCACCACATCACCACCCACTGTCTGCCACCTGATTGGCCATTACCCTCACGTACAGTGCCGGCCCTGAGGGACCATGTACCAGCCCTGTCATTGGCTACATCAAGGCGGACATGACAACTTGTGACATACATCTCTGTGGGTCATAATATTCAAAGGGAGCTGCTGGCCGCTCGTGTGTCTGGTATACAGTATGGTGTCCTAGGTGACAGAGGAGGATCCACCTCTGTCTGGATGGATATAATAATTTACTGGACACACTGCTCATAGCTTGAGTATAGTACAAGGAGAGATAGCTGTTGAGGCATTCAGAGTATTCGTATATATCCTAATTTCCAACGCAAACAGGGCTTCTGCTTAGTATTAAATACTGTAGCTGCATGCTTTAACGTTTAAACTATATTGTCAGCAAATGCTGGTTTTATAACCTTAATGTCCCTGCTGCAAAATTCAAATAAAAGAAGAGATCTTCTTTAATGGGTTTAAGTTTCGGTCCTCCAGTTGCTGGAAGCTAAAAGACTGACGTTAGAATGCTGAAATGCAATTTTCTTCTTTGTGTTTATAGGCGTTAAAGCACAGTCACTGTACAGAGAAAAGCAAAGTGTTCTTTTTTTAATCCTCAGCCTTGAGTTCTACATTTAGTTCACTATCCAGCAAGCAGTCTTTCTGGAACGGAAGACGAGTCCGGGGTGATGGCTGTTCACCTGCCAAAGTGTCTGCTTTATGCTGGGTTGCCTCACCAGCCAACAGACATTGCAGTTGTAAACTTACTGGCTAGGATTCAGTCGCATACCTGCCTTGGTTATCAACAGGTTCCCAGTGTCAACAGCAACAGCTGAAGAGAGGAGAGGACCTCCTCTGCTTTTACAAATGAAAGCTAGTTTAGTAGAGAACAGAGGAGCTTCATTCTGCAGAGTCAGAGAAAACACCTTGTGGTGATGTAATTGGTGCAGTGCTCGGAGAAAACTAATTTAATGCTTTGCATAGAATACTAGAGGTATAGAAATCAAAGGTGGAGAGTGAAAAACTTTGCCTGCGAGGTCTCGGTGCATTATGGAAATATTAGGATGCGTACCGAGAAAGAATATCTGGCAGTTTTCTGTATTAACAAAAGGACCGTTTCTGGTGTCACAGATGAAGGTCAGTTTTGTGGACACACAGAGTGCGACATAGCCCCGTGAAAACACTTGTAGCCGCAGAGAACATTGGGTCTGTGGAGTCAGAGAAAATACATTCTGGTGGTGTTATCGGTGTGCTGCTGGAGTCAACACATTTATAGCTGCGTTGCAAGAAGTGCAGTTCAAGAATTACAGAAATGCAAAGGTGCTGAGGACAGCTGGCTAAGACGGAGTAACACTCCCATCTTCTGCTTTGGTAGAACTTTTTTTTTTTTTTTTTTTTTTTACTGAATATACAGACCAACCGTGACATACTTTTTCAGACCCACTTTTCAATATGAACTGATCAATATATGAATTGACCCACATTACAGCTGGTTATCTTTAGTTACCAGTGCAACAGTTTGGTAATTCCCCTCCCTGTATTCGCCCCTGCCAAATGTATTACTCTGAAGGTTTACACAAAAAGAATTACCCAGAGCCAACCTGTCAGCTCACAGACAGAGTTCTGCTCGCTGTGTGTCTCCAGCTTGAGTTCAGTAAGATGCAAGGGAATAACAGTATTTATATAGGTTATTAAAAGAGTAAGACTTTGGCAACGAGAACTCCAGCAAGCATACGCCGAGGTGAGGATGTGCTTAGAGTCTAGACAAATCTGATGGTGGAGCAAAGCCAATCTGTAGCTGATGGACACTCTCAATTCAATCTCCCTGCATTTGCATTGATATTAAATGAAATGCTGCCGGTGACTTGTTGGTTCAAGGACAGGGTGGTGTTCAAACTGTGAGATGTAAGGAATTTGACGACAACCAGGATGAAATGGCATTCACAGTTAAGGGTATGAAGGCAAGACGCAAGGGAAGAGATCTACCTCACTGCACTCCCAGCAGAACTTCATTCATTTGACTATGTCTTTAAATGAGACAATAATTTGTGGGTAACTAATAGACAGAACTGGACTGTAACTAGAGAGGGTGTGATGCTGCAGGCCGGCAAGTGAAAAGCAGACGTAACATAATAAAACGTTAACATCCCTCTAAGGCTTGTTGGGTTCTGTTAAAACCTTTGATGCTGTGAGTGAGCCATACTCCGTGTTGATTGATAAGCCAGCCGCGGCAATCAATATTTGATTATCACAAGAAACAGTCGTATTCCTTAGCCCACAGTAGTTCTTGCACAGCTTGTTGTGTTTGGTCACAGACAGAATATGCCCTTTCCCCAGAGCCTTATCAGACTGGAAAGCACACACCAGAAACACTCATTTTCACCACTCTCTCAGAGACCTGCGACGCATCCATGCGCACACTGTTATTTCTGCCCATGCATCAATAATACGTAGTGTTCCATCCTGCTCGCCACGCTTTGTTACGTTTGGTGTTTGAGCTGCGCCTGGTTTGTACACACACAGTCTTATACGTCCACCCAGATAAGCCCTAAAGGCAACAGCAACACAAAAACACCATCAAATTCACAGCTCCCTGCGAGCTCATGCCCTCCTCCTCCTACGGCGCATTGTTTGTCGAGCCGCAGTACTGTAATTAAAGAGCTCACAAGAACGTCCTAGCTGCTTTTCTTCTGCAAGCTGTTAGGAGAAGGCACGGGATTTTATAGCAAGTCCTAAGTCGCCCCTTGGCTCCTGCTGTTTTATTGCGACGTAAAGACAACAGAGGCTAGGGGTGTCGGGGGACAGGTTTGATCCAGGCCCCCTTGTTTAACAAGAACAGCTGAAGAAAGAACGCACAGATTAGGTTAGAAAGAGTTCAAAAGAGGAAGTTGCTTGACAGAAGATGAAAGTCAGAAATGTCACAGGGTAATCCTCGCCGTGCCGTCGAAAACAAAAGATCGTGTTAGCTGAATTTCAATGTGACAACTACGCACGCAAGCGATAATTTGTCGCCTAAAGAAGGAATAGGTTTTCAGTCCCAATTCATTTTCAAGGTTCTCAGCTGCCATACTTTCTTAAGACGTGAAACTCGGGGCTTTGATCAGCCGGAGTGTTTCCAAGACATGCTGAAGAAAGTTGGACAGCCATGTACTCAACCCAGCCGAGATTTGTCAAAGAGGTTTGAGTTTAAGATGTGGCAAGCGTTGCGTTCAAACGCCCAGGTAAAATTAAAATGATTCTGTTGAAGGAATGACGTAATGGAGTGTGGGGAACACAACCGATTGTCAAACAGTCCAGAACACACAAATGTGATTCAACATGTGGAGCATTTTGAAAATTGCTTTGTACTTTAATTAAACACGCACATACATGCTGCAGTGAACAATGTTGCATCTATTATATATTGGAGTCGTAGGAGTAGTGAGTGTGAGTAGAAAGAGTAATTGGGGAAAGGTTCCTAGAACAGTCTTCCTGCATTGTTAAGGGTGTTGTGCTCCATTGGTCACTTTTGGCAATTTCCCATGAACAGAGTTTAGGTGTACAGCCTTGCCAAACATAAAAGGTAAAATACAAGTAGTTACTACCAAGGACTTTGGTAGTAAAGCTGCACCAGAAATGAATTTAATCCTTAACCTGATTGACCATTAGTTACTATGTTTTAATGTGAAATACATGGTTTTCCAAGTTAAAATAGAAACAGTTTGCACAAGTCCTAGATTGTAAATCTTGTGTGTCAAATTTAGAATTGTTGAATTGTAAGATCAGACTGATAGGTCTGGTTCAGTTCTGAGAAATAAGCGTAAATACAAAATTGTGTGCAAGACTGCTAAGAAACCTCACTTCTAATTAGACCAGTGCCTACTTCCTGTAATGCGTTTTAGTCAACACGAAATATGAGAATAAAAGTCAAGTTCTATTCTGTTCTCTCCATCAGTTTTCATTTTTCTGCCCGTCCCCTGTCTTCGGGTCACATGGCTCACTGACGCAGAAGCTTATTTCCATTTCGGGAACGTCTACTCATCTCTGTCTGGAGTCGCTGACATGAACCTAGTTACCATCCGCTCAGAGCAAATAAGAAGAGACGCAGGTGTACATTGGCCCTCGACTTGGAAAGCCCATTAGTTCACCGTACACAGATTACAAAGCTGGCTGGGCCAGAGCTGGACCTGGACAGGAGAGCAGAGGAAGCAGACCTAATCTGCCTGCTAACAGATGGCTCCCCTATCACACACAGCAACCCGCCTGCCAGCCATGTTGGAATGGAGTGGCCGCCCACGGCGAGGTTGGAGAGGGCGCACAGGCGGAGGAGGAGATGATTGTTATTGAATATGAAATGTCGATCACTTGGAATGAGCACGCTATTCAGGTCGGGAGAGGCTCAGAGGATTGATTCTCTTATCTATGAGATGAATAGGTTCTTTTCAAGAAATTCGTGTTTGCTGGCGTCGCTCGAAAGAAGAGTTGCTCTCCTACATGGCTCTTGTGTATTCCTTGATGCCCTGATTCATACCACCCTCAAAATTCAAACAAAACAAACCCTCAGATTAATTTGATTAATTGGGCTCTTTTTTCTGAAAAATGTGAAAAATCCCAAATTTGCTCTGCTGTCACTCAAACACCAACACCGCCATTTATCTGTAGACTGTTGTTGTTTCTTTGGAAACGCCTGCACGCCACATCTTTGCTTGAGTAATGGCACCTGCAGCTAGTTAAGATGATGAAACACTGTAATACCAAGGGAAGGTAGTCATGGGATTCTGGGTGTCCATGTAAACACATTCAATATAAGAAAGAAGCTGTTCTTTAGATTGCCAGAGCACTGGTGACTGAAACAAATGAAAGTCAAAGTGACATACTTAGCATGTATGATCGTGTTTCTGTATTTTGACATTAAAGGTTGCGATACGATATGAGTTGACACAATATAATACAACTAAATGTAGTACGGTATGATACAGTACAGTACACTGATACGACAAAGCACAGTACAACACAGCACGATACGATAAAATTACGGTACAGTGAACCCTCGCTATAACGCGGTTCATCTTTCGCGGCTTCGCGGTTTCGCAGTTTTTTTTTTTTTTTTTACATTGCATTGTGTTCAGAATCCTGATTGGCTAAGGGACTGTAGTCTAGAAGTGAAAAAAGTTGATATTGGTCTTTCACTTAGACCAGTGTCAACAGTTTCCGTGCCTCGGAAAAAGACACCTGCACCACAGCCTTCAGCAGAAAAAGACGCTCCAGCGGAGCGGAGTCAGGACTAAGAGGCACAGTCAGAGGGACTGTGAAATACGCGTGAGTCGCAATGTGTCTAACCTCGTATTCATTATTAAAATTATTATTTTACAGTATTATTACAGTATTATTATTTTAAAAGTATTAAAAACTGTCATAGTTATTTGTAAGAAAACGAAAACGTTTTTTTTTATTTCTTAAACAAATGCTTTACATTGTATTGTATAATAGTTGTAAAAAAATAAAGTTGACTATTTCACGGATTTCGCCTATCGCGGGTCCTTTTTGGAACATAACCCCCGCGATAAACGAGGGTTCACTGTACAATACAATACGAAGCAATACTATATGGTACAATGCAGGAAGATACTACAGCGCAATACGATACGATAATATTACAATACAGTACGATATGTTGCGATACTATACGTTACAGCACGATCCAATACTATACAAAACAGTACAGTAAGATACAGCACAATACGTTATGGGACAATACACTGATACGATACGATACGATACGATACGATACGATACAGGACAGGACGATACGATACGATACGATACGATACAGGACAGGACGATACGATTTGACACAGTATGATACAGTATGATATAGGACAGTATATTATGATATGATACGATACGATACAATACGATACGATACAATACAGTATGATCCAGAACAGAATGATATGATATGATACGATACGATACGATAAAGTACTTTCCGATATGATGTGATTTGACGATCCTTCATTGATTCCTCAGTGGGAAAATTTGGAATTTGCAGTGTTAAAGCAGAAGAGGAAAATTAAATGTTGCACTCGGAAATGGTAAAAACAGGAGTAAAAACACGATAGAGAATATTTTTTTTAAAATTATTATATATAAATAATTATGAAATGAAATGAATTCAACTCATTATAGAACTTCAAACCTCCACGCAGCAAGCATATACAGTATGAATCTAAAAGTGTAACAGGATCAAGTGTATAATGAAGCCTGATAAAAGACATCCTTATTTTTATTCACCAACTGTAACAAACTAATAATGTGTTTAACACTGTAACGCGGTTTCAGTCTTTTTTAATTGTGTTTAACTGAAAATGCAACTGTCTTTCTAGACAAGATTCGGAGCACTCTCACTACCTTTGTATCAAAATTCTTGCGCTTTACGCTTGTGCAGCTGTCAGAGGTGTCTCACTATTGAATTCCTATCTCGTGGATCTCAACACTAAATCACGGCGTATGAAGCCGGCCGGTGTGTGGACGCTAATCCCGGCTGCTGTCACTAACTCAGGCCCAGCTAAGCGGCGTCCTAACAGCTCAGCACATTCCACCCTGAGGGGCAATTACATGAAGGTGCCTCTGCTTAACGTGTGCTCTGTATGAGTGCCTGATGGAGAGAGGCAGACAGGTGGATCTGCTGTTGTTGGCAGCGAGTCAGACCTGTCAGAGTGCATGAGCCTCCACACCTCTGTGACGGCGGCTCAGATCTCTCTCCATTTGCGAGTTCGGGGCATTTATGTTAAACGCGTGTCCTACAAAGGGCAAGCGGCAACAAATTTCCACAGGCAGTGACTCACGCTTTAATTTTACATAACTCTCTGACTGGATCGCTTCTTCTGACTCATGACAGGATGTTTCTCTTGTAAACAGAGCAGCAGCGCGGCTTTTAATAACTTTTTCATAGCGTGACGATGGTTGCTTCGAAGGGATATTTTCCTCACGCCTCTCATCTCGTGCAGTGATCGTATACGCTGCTTTGCTGGTTTGTGCATCCAGTGCATAATGTGGCAGCGATTAGACAAATTGAAAGAACTCGAAAACTGTGTTTTTCAGACGCCTTGGATGTCATTCAAGAGTTTCTTGTTTCTCGCCGTCGCTGTGCTCCATCCAGCCGAGTTTCACATCTCTCGGATCTTCTCCTCCGAGAGAGCGACGAGTGCGGAGTGCGGGACGCACAATCCAAACATGCACGTTACCCCACAGACGCTCATCGCTGTCACTCATCCTCCCCTCCTTCAGCGGTGCCTTTGCTCCTCTCCTGCCTTCATCTCCTCCCTGCCTCTCCTGGCCGCCTTGGTCTCATTTGTTCTCCAGATCTGAACAAGTCTCCTCGTTTTAGCTCCCATCTGTCGACGTGAAAAAAAACCAAAAAATAAATAACTCTTTGTCTTCGTGTGAAAAACACAACTGGAGATCTAGCTAACGTTATGAAAAGTTCCCCATGCAGTTTGATGTGACACTCCTAGATGGCACAGCATACATGAACGTTGTTGGAATGGGAATGGAGCAACCGCGTGCTTCATTTAAAGCAAAAACTCCAAAGATCTGAGTGAGTAACAGCAGTAAAAGAATTTGCCGTACTGTATATCCTAGGAGTGTGTCTGTTCAGAGTCATGCTTTAAAACAAATTAAAATATTTTATTGAGAAAAAAAAACACGCACACACGAAGACAGACATTAAACTGAAACACATGTTGAGCAGTGGTAATATATGTTTTTATTTTATTTTGCATACCAGCTGTTATTCCACATCTCCCTCCTGCAGCTCATCCACCACTCAGCTTGATTTAAACTAAAAGAAAAAAATAAATAAATAAACTGATCACATTTCACCGTTCCTGGCTTCCCTATGCTGGCCTCCTTCTGCTTTTCGGGTTGATTACCAGAGTTTTGCTGATTACTTTTAAAGCCCTGAGAGGACATGTCTGAAGTTACCGCACATTTTGGAGCTTTTATTAGCTCCCTGAGATCCTCAGATGTTTCTTTTCTCATTGTTTCAAGAGATTAAACAAATGCGACGCGGCCTTTGGACTGACATGCCTGAAGAGGCCGGGGCCGTGAATTTTGTTGCTTCGTTTAATCTGCTTTCAAAATCTTGCCAAGCATTTTTTCCAAAATGGCTTTTCAGCGAAAGCTTTAATGTTTTCTGTGTATCGGGTTCTGTTGTTCAGGCGGCATGGTGGTGTAGCGGTTAGCACTGTTGGCTCAGAGCAGGAAGGTTTGGGGTTTGAACCTGCTGGCCAGCTGGGCTGGCCTTTCCGTGAGGAGTTTGCATGCTTCATGTGCCTGCATAGATTTTCTCCGTGTGATTCGGGCTCCTCACACAATCCAGACCTGCATGCTAGGTTAATTGGTGATGAGTCATCTAAATGCATGAGAGTCTGAATGGATTGTCTCCCGCGACCCTGCAGAATAAACAGTTTGAAATAATGGCAGGTTGTTTTTATTGTAAAACACTGTGTTGTCAAGAGAGCAAATTTCTGATGAGGGAAGTGGCACAATGAACAGTCTGTGAAGGTTCTCAGTCACCCAGGTCATAGCATATCCAAACAAAACAAGCTGGAACAAAGGCGTCTGAACTGGCCAAAGACCCCAACTCCCCACCGGTCTTTTAAAACTGACAAAGCTATTAGGATAAGTAGAGAAAGGTCTTCAAGAAACTCTACAAGTCCAGTTGCCTTTTATTTTGTATTATGTATTCTTCATGCACTTCTATTTATGCTGCATCATTTCAGCACTTGCACTGTATTAGGCAACAAGACAAACTTTTGGTTGTCAAAGTTGATGCGTTAAAAGCAGGTAAAATGGAGAGAAAGTGGAAGGTTTTGAGTGACTCTGACGAAGACCAAATTGTGACTCATCTCCTAAACTGCAGCTCTTTTGTCAAGACATTTCTTATTTACCACAAACTGCATCCAACCGCTGGTGGTAGACAAAAAGTCAGAAGATTGCCAAAGTCGGGAGGATTCATTCTCTGTGGATTTTAATCATGTGTGACATCAATCTAACAGTTGTTGAGATATTTCAATCCAGACCAGGTGAACAGACTGACTGTCATAAATAGAGTGCGCGTTTAAACGTTGAATGTTCGTGTGATTCAGAGAGAACTGATCTAACTCTCATGACAAAGACCAACTACGATGGCACGCAATCAAAATGATACAGAAAGGTATTAAGTGAAACATGTGGTGCAGGGTGCATTATCCAAGAGCAGTGATGTTTTGTTGTCAAACATTTATAGTGGATTACTTTAATGATTTTATCCTTAATGAACTGATCCAGTCAGACCAGACGTTCTGACTTTCGAGTGTGCTCTTTGAGTTTCCAATAAAAAGTTACATCAAACAGAGGCCATGGTTTTTGGGCCCCTGACCCTGTGTCTGTTATCAAGCCCACGGATTCCACGAGCAGGGATGAATCAAACTCCAATTTTGACTTATTTTCCAAAGACAATAATGACCTCCCTGCCTTTTCAGCTACTTTCAAAGAGAGCTAACCACAAACCTCTGAAAAGCTCTGATACCCCGTCTCTCAGTTTCTTATCCTCTCCCTCGGTGTTGCTCTCACTGTTGACTCAGTGTCCCTCTCTTCATCTCCTCTCTTTCCTCGATGGCTGTCGGCCCAGCGGATGAGCTGTGCCGATGCTTTTACAGGGAATGACCCAGCCTCTCCAATTACCCAGAAAAGCCCTGATCAGGAAAATGATCCTCATTATTGACGCCTGGTTCACCGGGATAAGTGAGAGAAAAAGGGTGAGAGAGGTGGAGGGAAAAGGGGAGACAGGAACAGAAAAGGACAGAGGCAGACAAATCAGCATCACTAGAAATTTGCCTTGGTGAGATGGATAGGTACGTAAGTAGGTAGGTAGGTAGGGAGGTTGGTTGGTTAGTTGGTTGATTGATTGATAGATAGATTGGTAAGTGTGAAGGTAGGTAGGTAAGTAGGTTGGTTGGTTCATGAAGGAGGAGGGAGGCTCTGAGTCCAACACCTGGGAGGGAGCCTTGGCCATTGTTGTTGTCAGGGAGGAGGGGGCACTAGTGTGAAGTTCCTGTGAGGTTTCACAGACGCCAGTGCTGGTGGCTTCAGCTCAATGTCAGCACCATAAGCTTCTAAAATGCGGCTTTCGCTAAGGCAAACTCTAAGCTCTACCATAATTCCTGTGTATGGTGCATTAACTGACATCAAGGACAAAAACATGCCCTACAACCACAGCAACAATGTCAACCAATAGACCAGAACAGAACTGAACCTAAACACATGAACTTATCAATACTGTGTGCTGCTGATAAGTTTAACTACTTCACAGACGGGATATATATATATATTTTTTTTTTAAACATGTGGTATATCTCTGATGTCTTTTTCGATGTAGAATCTAAATTTCTCATAATGTTAGACACCAAGTTGTTGATCTGCAGTCCGCTTCTCTCTGTTACTGCAGGACGTTTGGTGAAGTAGTTAACTTGTTGCTGTTGAGAGGATTTGGGCCGTTCCTCTGATTTTTCAGATGAGCATGCATTGCATTAGTACATTTGTTGTATTTCAGGATTGACTTACATATTCTGCATGTGGCGTTAGAATGGGCTTCATCTTAGGTGAAGTATTTCCACACACTTGATGAACCGCCGCTAGTTTGCAGCAATGACCCACTGGGCTCCTCACTGTCTTCTCAGACGCATCCATCTGTGTTATTGACATTTGATTGTCGACTTCCTGCTTAAAGCTCCATGGCACAGCAGTAGAGTCGACTAGTCGGTAGGCAAATAAGTAGGTCCATACATAGATAGAGATGGAACATAAGATCAAAATCTGCGCTGCAACAGCGCAGGGACACAGCCAGAATTAGCAGAGGGAGTACGTAGGCGGTAGGAAGTGTGTGCGTTGTCAAAAACTTGAGGGAACATTGTCCAGAGCAGACAGGCTCAGAGATGTACAGCATGAAAGGGAAGGTCTTTTACTGTGGCTTTAATTCAGACCTAACTGCAGGAGTCCCGCTGACATTCACAGACTGCTAACAGATCTCTGCGCTTCCGTTTGTTGTGTCTTCTCCAAATATATTTTTAAGTTTTATTCATGCAGGGAAGGATGTTGCTATGCACACCGACATGGTGCAATGACAGGCTTCTAGTTACTATAGGAGCAGCTTTGCCTTTCAGTGGCTCCGTCATGAGCACTTTATGCTGCAGCACCAAGATCAAAAAGCAGATGATGGGGTGACAGTCTTGTTCTAGTTGCATATGCCAATTCCGAGAGGGATGTCACTGATGGTGGTTGGTATGCTGCTGCAGAGGCAGTAAAGGCATTTGCTCACCAAGTTTATGCTTATCACATCCATTTTTAATCCATCCAATATCAGTTGGTAGGCACAGCAATCTTGATGCATCTCTTTATTTTTCTGCAAACAGTTAGCAACACAAGATGAAGTGGAGTTGTAAAGTGGTGTGAAAGATTTTTCATTCATTCATTCATCTTCTGTAACTGCTTGTCCTGTGAAGGAGTAGATACTGGATATTATTTAAAAATACTAATAACTATGACATGGATGACTGAAAACTTCCACAGTCATAGTTACTAGATGTAACCCCGTTTCTATGAGCCTTCCAGTGCTTCGTTATTGGTTTACCCCAGCAGGAATATGCATAAATTCAGCACCTCTGAGTGGAACGACAGCAAGTTGCATATCCTTCGTAAGCTCATTTTATGTGACCCAAAGCAGTGAATGGAAATGAAAGCAAGTTATTATCATGCGCCCTGTACTGGTATAACCGGAGTTAAATCCCATTTCAGAGCAAGAAAAATAATAAAACTGCAAAATTGTCCACATCCTGGCAACATCAGCATCATAATCAGCAGCGGCATACTGTACGTAAACAAATCAGTAAATCGGTATATATGCAGGTTTGGAAGTATACAATATATCCACCACTCAGAATCCGCACATGCCACAAGAAAGGCAGTCGCATGCTGTCAGAAAACTTTGAATTTCTCCGTTATTGGTGAGGAGCTCTCTCATGTTAATTTCCTAAAAACCTTCCAAGTGGCAGGAAATTTCACCCTGATATACGGAATCACTTCTGTTTGCCGAGAGCCTGGGCTCACATTGTTTACAAGTAAGCCACAGTGCTGCTCTTCATCTGTTCCAGTGAATGACCGTGTTTTGACAAGCCTTCATTAAGCCGCGTTTAAGAAATATAAAACACAGAGGGGCTACTGTACAGTATATTCACTAGACTATGATGTGGCAGTTATGTCTAGTGTTTATCATTGGTATTAAACTCTCATTAAACTGCAGAAAAAAAAAGTGATATTGCATATGCTGGCAAGTGTATGATTAAATCAAGCAAATAAAAAACTAAATTGCACACTTGTGCCTATAAGGGTGCTAGAATAAGCCGAGAGTTGTAAATTTAGAGGTGCTTGGATTTTTGCTAATGTGGACCATTCCATTTAATTAACGATCCAGTATTCATACCAGCCCAGAAACAGTGCCTCTTGCACTAACAGGAGGTGTGAACCTGATCCTCACAACAGCATACAGCCTTTATGTCTAGATGCTTGACCTTGTCCTTGTCTCTTCTCCGAGGTATGCGTATCCTGGTGACCCTGCTGCTGGACACCCTGCCCATGCTGGGTAACGTACTGCTGCTCTGCTTCTTCGTCTTCTTCATTTTCGGCATCGTGGGCGTCCAGCTGTGGGCCGGCCTTCTCAGAAACCGCTGCTTCGTCGAAGACAACTTCTCCTTGTGAGTTCCTCACTGTCCATTAGTGCCGGTGTTCCATGCTTTTTAGATCACTACTGCATTTCTTGCATGATTGGCGTTTGTGAAAACACATAAGTGCTGTACTTTACTGTGTTTTCCTTTTTGGCTGCATTCTATCTTATGCTTTAAGGTATAAAAGATGTTAATTTAAATAAATGTCTGTTAAGAGGCGACAACGTTGACTAATGCGATGGCAGAGTGAGTGGTAAGATGATATGAAATTCTTACATTTACAAAATCACACATTAGGTGTCTGTGGTGCAGAATCTGAAGCTGTGCACAGTTAGTGACGTCTGCTACATCACCCTGCAGTGACAGTATTTTCACATCAGGGAGGGTAAATGTAACACAACACGCAAAAAGAAAAAAAAAAAAAAAACCTGCCATTAGCTCAACGGTTAGCAGAGCGATGCACTATTCACTGCCTAAGGATCAACACACTGTATGCTGTTATTATGGAGGTGACACGAAAAACACACCTGCTATTAGTGCTTATCTACATAGCTGCAAATAAAGAGAACGTGGAATCAAGGTTTCTACCTTATGTACAGTACTTTTTTGCTTGCTTTTGTTTCTATCAACTCTTATTAATAACATATTTACCAGCATAGTTTTGCCAGTTTATGTAGGATATGTAGCAAAGGCAAAATGTATTGTTTACTATTGTAAACCAATTGCTCGTCAAGTGAAGCTAAAGCAAGTACAGCTCCCCCTGGTGACTGGCTGCAGTATAGGTCATAAGCTCCTCCCCCTCCATGTTAGCGGATGAGATTTGGGCCAAACTAAAACACTAAAATAAACGTCAAATACATTTTTTTCAAAGGTGGGTTTTGTCATTGTTATGCGTTGTCAGTGCATGTTCAAGTGTCAATTTTTTGGACAAGTTTAGTTTTAGCTAGTTATCGGACGTGATAGAAACAGGATGTGACATAATGGCGACCACCAGTTGCCATGCTCCAGGCTCCAAACTCATTTTCCATATTTATATGGTCCTGATTTCCAATGATACAGAGAAATAATACCTCTACATGTAGTAGTCCTACAACCAATCCAAGCCGTTTTGTTGTAAACAACATGAGTATATGACCATGTTGCTGTTCTGTCCATCACCATATGAAGTCCGCCCAAACAATTTGATTAGTCCAGGAGATCTGTACCAGGGCACAATCAGCCAAGTAAATCCAGGCCAACGCTGTGGCAGGGAAGTTGGTCTGGCTTCCAGGCTAACAGTATCTTGAATATGAGAGAAATGGTACTTGACAAACTGGGCTTGGGCCTGAGACCACATGTGAGGTCCACATGGTGGCCCGTTCATTGATCCCGTACAGTGCGAGCGGATAGATTAAAACATGTAACGTCAAATTCAGGTTTCAGCTGTCAGGACTAACCCTGCCGGCGCTCTGCAGTTGATGGACAACAACTGATGGGATGCCAAAATGTGGTGTTCTAGTACTTTTGATGTCAGAGGACAATAACACAGGCGTAAATAAACTCCTGGCAGTTGTTTGGACATGGACAGTTGCGAGAATGCTTACACCTCCGATGTTCATTTTAATTGATTGTGAAATGATGCCTAAATTTACAAAATGAAAGCCAAAGCTTTTATAGAAATTAATATTGTATACAATATAATAGAGCAATAGCTGTCCAGTAAAAGTGCCTGAATACTCGATGAAAAATACTGATGCTGATGCAGCATCCAACAACCCATATTGATCTAATTCATATTGAAAGTCACACAAGGTGACTGGGTTTATTTATTTGCCATTCCCTTAATGCAGTTCTGATGAACAACACGGCTCAGATTGCGAAAAGGTCTGCAAGAGGTGAGGGTATATCACGGGAGTGAACCTTGACCCTGCACACTGAACTAGGTCATGCACAGAAGCCGCAGAGGTTAGCGATTATAGAGGCTCATCATGGTGATGAATGGGGGCGAGACAGGCTCCCGAATAATGAGAAAGACCCTCTGTGGTCCATGGTATATGGAACATGGGCACCCATGACTTATTCATGTACCATGTGTCACCCCGGCTTCATTACTCTCTATAGGATTTATGATGCCTCACAGCTGTAATTTAAGTTCATGCATAATGGCGATGGTGAGCTGGCATATTTTTTGTCAATTTTTAGACATTCTTCTTTTGTCTGGAAGCTCCGTATCTCTGCATTAGACTCTCTGTAAAGCTCCAAAGCCATAAACATATCTGCTTTAACGACCGCCGCCATCTCTTCACTTCGACTCATATCACTGCTACACATTTTTGCGCCATGGCACCAGCTGTTAACTGTTAATTTGTTAGACAGTAACCCTTCATTAGACAGACTAAAAATATGTGAGAGCACGTCCTATGCATCATGTCGGGGTGTGATGAAGCCCATCAGACGGATAAGTGCTCCTTTAGATCATCCCGAAGTGTGAAACTGCTTTTAAGAATGTAAAAATAAGAGGGTGTGAAGTGGTCCTGAGGTGGAAACATGCGACGCGAGACATTTGGATGTTGCACAGCCTCCAGATGCACAGCGGTGACATCCAGACAGAGGAGTGCTGTGCAACAGATAAGCAAAGAGGTGTAGCAAACAAACAGGTCGCGCATCCAGCTCACTCAGCACCCACAGGCGTCTCGACCATGTGCACTGATTAGTTTATCCTATCTGTTTGAAGGAAAGTTAATGACTGGAATCAGCTGCTGTAGTATTTGATTGGAATTAAACCGTGCAGATTTTGAAATAAAACAACAAAGCTGACTTCAGGTGAATAGTATTAGTGGTAACCAAACAGAGACTGTCTTTATTTTGTCTTTGGAAATGCACATGGTCACATTTTTAACCCGAATCATCTTTCTGTCACAGAGTTCAATGGTTTTGCAACATAGTAAAGATTAAATAATATATATTCATTCTGAATCATAGTTTAATACATTCTGAAGGCCTAAGTCCCGGTTGATTTGGCAGCATTTTTTCTACAGGTGAAAGTGACATTGGCCATTTTTTCCATCATTGTGTAAGCAGCAGGGATCTGATTTGATGTTGTGCACTGCAGGCCACAGGGAAAGGAATTGGTTGCGTTTCAGAGGTTGGAGGTGTGCAGCCTGTTACCTGCAGCTCTTCATCTAACAGCTCACTGTGGCTGTACCTTCTTGTTCCATTACTTACTGCAATATAACGTATCCACCCAGTAATGTCTTGTTAGTAAGGCACAGAGAACTTTTTAAACTCAGGTTTTAAGCTTTTTAGGATTTCTCTGAATTCTATAGCAATTTGGTTTTGGTTTTTGTTCTTTGTGGGTTTTACATTCTTTTATTTGTTTTACACTATTGTTCGTAATAGGCAGTCTATGCTTCTGCGTCAGTTTGATAGTGTAGATACGGCGATAGCCCACACCCTACCCAGTCCCTAGACAGGCTACATGCATAGGCTACGAGTATAGTCTATGTGCGTAGGTCATAGCTAGGAAAAAAAAGCACTATCGGGCCATTTTCAGCTGAAAATTGCTGCCGTTGTTGCTTCACGTGTTGTATCGGCGATAAAAGTCCAAAATGCTCTGTTGGGCCATTTTTGGCCAAAAAATTTCGGTGCATTCTTAGTAACAGCATCTGTGTCACTATCGTTGCAAAGTAGGAATGTCATTGTATGTTTGATAGTTGTTTTTGTATCCTTATTTGGCAGTAGAAAGTAATCTGAAAGACATTTAATAAACAAATGTATATCAGTGTCAATTTTTAAACTTCTCTCTATAATCCCTTCTGTCCACACTAACCAGCGACCCTCTCAATACCTTCTCCTCTATCAGCCCTCTGTCCGTGGAGCTAGGAAAGTACTACCACACTGAAAACGACGACGAGAACCCCTTCATCTGCTCTCAGCCGAGAGAGAACGGCATGAGGCTCTGCAACTCGGTCCCCAAGCTGTACGAGGAGGGGGTCCTGCAGTGCAACCTGGACATGTACTCCTACAACAGCACAGACAACACCACCTGCGTCAACTGGAACCAGTACTACACCAACTGCTCCGCCGGTCTCATCAACCCCTTCAAGGGGGCCATCAACTTCGACAACATCTGCTACGCCTGGATTGCCATCTTTCAGGTGTGGCGATGGGCTGATTTTGGGTCCTCAGATTAATTTAAAAGGTTTTCTGCTGTGAGGATCATGCAGTCTGGTTTTGCTGACACGCAGTCCTGGAATGCAAAGTGGAGATGAAGAGGGAGGAAGGGAAGCCTAATTGCCCAGGTGGCTAGTGTATCAGAGAAATGGGGCTTACAGGATTAGCAGGTCACCACAGCCACACCAACAGCTCTTTTTTTCCCACATTGTTTGTTTGCTATCTCCATATCATCTGAAAGTCCTTTTGTGAGATTACTGTCTAGCTGAGGGGCTTGTCATGGGAGGAGGGGTTTAGAGGACAAAAGTCAGATTGGAGATGAGTATTTCTGTGAGTATGGCTGTTGCGGTTTGCTTCTGGTATCGCACCAGAGACGTGTGGAACAATTTAGACTCTACTCTATTTGGTTGTGTTTTTTTCCTATTGTCTGAACAGTTTAATGTCTTTATTCCTTTTTAGGTTATTACTCTGGAGGGCTGGGTGGATATCATGTACTTTGTGATGGATGCTCACTCCTTCTACAACTTCATCTACTTCATCCTGCTCATCATTGTAAGTGCCGGTTCGTGGTGCCACCAGCTGTGTGATGATTGAACAAACTGGTCAGGTGGGCGAGTCTGAATAACAATCTCCTCTATCCCCTCCCCGTCCATAGATTGGCTCCTTCTTCATGATCAACCTGTGCCTCGTCGTCATCGCCACCCAGTTCTCGGAGACCAAGCAGAGGGAGAGCCAGCTGATGAAGGAGCAGCGGGTGCGCTTCATGTCCAACGCCAGCACTCTGGCCTCCCTCTCCGAGCCGGGCTCCTGCTACGACGAGCTGCTAAAGTACCTGGTCCACATCGTCCGCAAGGGGGCCCGGCAAACGGCTCACATCTGCAGGCTCTTGGCTCGCCGCGCCGGCCTCAACATTGCCGCTTCCCCCCCAGCCGCAGACCCACAGCGCAGCCAGAGGAGGAGGAGGAAGTCCTCCAGGCAGGGATCCGTGTCCGTTCACCACATGGTGCACCACCATCACCACCACCACCATCACTACCATCTAGGGAATGGCAGCGTGAGGGGAGGAGGTAGCACCCGGTGTCTGGAAGGTAGGGATGTGGAGGCTGGGGCTCATAACAACAACGGAGGAGGCCTCATAGCAACGACCGGCAGTGGTCATCTTGCTTTGGCGGCGCCGCCCTCCTCGGTGACGGCGGCGAGCTCGGATACAAACCTCGCCGCTTCGTCCAATCCTGCTGCGGGAGCTGCTGATTCATCCTCAGCTCTTCACTGTGCTAACTCACCCACCAACCTCGGACCGACGCCAGACTTCTACTCCTTGGCTCCGGCTCCCGTTTCCAGGGCCATGAAGAGGAACTCTGTGCCCTTTGCTGCTCCAGGGCCCAAGAACTACCCCACCCTCCAGGCTCGAGCGCTGGCAGAGTCCAGGCGAGTGAGTGTGGCTGCCAGCACCGTGACAAATATCAGCTTCAACCCCAATATACCACCCACGCCCATGGAGAGGCGGCCGTCGAGCCTCGGGGACGCACACCCTCCAGCAGGTAGGTACACACCCAACTAACAGGGCTGAAGTCGCAGATACACTACAGAAAATCATGAATCACAAAGACAATCAGTGGCCAATGAATTGCTTGAGCTTGAGCCGAGTATTAAACTGGACAAGCACCGTTTTGAAACATCTCATTCATTCAAAATTGGTGGTTAATTTCCATGTCAGCGTTGAAACAAATTAACTGACGCAACAGTGGAAGTGTTCCGTTTTATGCAATCACCTATTTGGCTCGGCGGCGTATCGATTTGTTGTTGCTGAGCCCCGAACCGCAACGCTGTCCAGAGAGGGATTTTTTCGTGATAGACAGAAAGAGCGCTAATTACAGTCGATAAACATTAATCCCTCATGTACAAGCTTTGCAGCCAGCATCCTCTGCCCCTCGCCAAGTCCTGAAAGGCAGTGCTCCTCAGCGAACGTCAGGCGAGGTCTGTTCAGGTTATACGGATGGCGGATAAGTTGGCTGCCAGTCAGCCAGGCCACAGCGCAGGCTGCGGAGAAAAGGCATTAGTCATAGAGCACACACTGCCCATCACCATCAAACACACTTCCTCTAACACACACGCAACTGTCTAAAAATGTTGTTATTCGCACCAAATATCCCTCACTGGATTTGACAGTTTGTCTAAACTACTTAATTTAGGTAATTGATCACAAGCGCGCTGATTTTAATTCAGTACCGTTCTATTTGTATCAGTTTGTCATCTGACCTTTCTCACACGGCTGCAGCTCAGCTCTCCTGCCAGCTGTCGGCCCGCGACCTCAGCACCACCAGCAGCGCCATGGACACGGCCGCCCTGACTCTGGACCCCGAGAGCTGCCCCTACTGCGCCAAGGCGCTGGCCAACGAGTCCGAGGGCGTCACCGACGGCAACGAGACGCCCGGCGACTCGGACAGCGAGGGGGTGTACGAGTTCACCCAGGATCTCCACCACAGGGACAGGAGAGACAGCCGCCAGCCCAGGAAGAAGCACCAGAGGCTGGGGAAGACGGCGGCCAAGGTCGTCCACTTCTGGAGGCTGGTTTGCGACACGTTCAGGAAGATCGTCGACAGCAAGTACTTCGGCCGGGGGATTATGATTGCCATCCTGATCAACACGCTAAGCATGGGGATCGAGTACCACGAGCAGGTTAGTGTGAACGTGCGAGTGCGTGGAGCTGCTGTGCCGAGATAACAAACCTTAATGCCTACACAAAGTTTATAGTGGGAATTTAGACTGATGCACAATGAGAGAACGGAAACGACACAATGAACGACTGTAGGAAGGTATTAGTTTAAAATATACATCCTCTCTGTGTGTGTGTGTGTGTGTGTGTGTGTGTGTGTGTGTGTGTGTGTGTGTGTCAGTCTGTGTGATTATGCAAGCAACACTGCTCCCACAGGCCCAAATGGAATTCCTGCTGTCTCTCTCTGGTCTCTTGTTTACATGAGCATAATTACAGCCATGTGAGAGGGAAAACGGAAAGAGAGAGAGAGAGAGTACAGAGGATGCAGAAAGAGACGGAGGGGAGAAAGAGAACGAGCAACGGGGGTGATTTAACGGGTGGGGAAGGCCCGATGACATCTGACAGAAATTTTCTCTCTCTTTCACCCTCAATCTGCAGCGTCTTACTCCTCTTTCTCTTTGAACTCATTCACACCTGATGCAAGCCTGCAGTCTGTAACCCGATAGCTTATCTGGATGAGGGAAGCGCATGTTAAAGCGAGGTGCGAACGCGTGCGGCCTGCCCGGGAAAGCCGCATCTGGGAAAATGTGACTTCCAGCGTGGTCACATGCCAGCCAGGTGCGAACGCAATGTGTTTCTAGGTTTTTTTAAAGACCAGAAATTGGCTGAAGGCGTTGGAATGGGCGCCCCCGGTATCTCAGGCTGCACTTCAGCAACATCTCCAGCGGTTGAAGAAGGGCATGCAGTCCATACAGGAGCATTGCTTACCTTTGGTCGTTGACTGCACCAGCTAATTTGCAAACTGGGTCATATTACGTATGTGTACCTCGAGCAATAAATGTAATGATGAGGTTGACCGTGAATAGAGTGGAGGTAAGAATGGGATGTCTTGGTGCCTGGTGATATGCGGTTTCTCCCGGTTCATCAGTTTTCTTCAACCTGCTGCTACTCAAAGCGCTTTACAGGCACAATGACACATCTACCCATTTAATTACACAAGTGCACACACATTCAAACACCAGTGCCACACACTGGATCCAACTGTGGGTTCATGTACCGGAGATCCAACCACTAACCCTCCGATCCCGTGGTCACATTTTTAAATTCTACAACCTCCCTGCATGGATCTGATTGAAATTAGTGTTTTTGTATTATGCAACATGAAGCCAGAGATTCCACTGACACTGAAAACAAAGTCTGCCACATGGTTTGACTGAAACAACATAACACTGACGCTGAAAGAATGTCCTTAATATGGACTGGTCCTGTCGTGTCTGATCCTCAGAATCCGCAGTGTTGTATCCTTATCTGCTTAAAATGACATGACTGATGTGCATTGACAACGTGTTGTATATATAATAAAAAGCTGCCCGCATCATTTTCACAAAGTGAGGAAGTGCAGAATGTATCTGTGTACTATTCCCTTCAGTATCTGATCCAGGCAGCCCAAGTGTGATGAATGCTTTCATTGTTATGTCTAGGCAATTGGAAGCACTTGGTTAAGTTTAAAGAAAGATCATGGTCGTTGGGGAAAAAAAAAAGAAAAAAAAGAAATCAACATTGATTCGAAGCAGAAAACCTGCTCTAAGGAGAAACCCAAGGGATTTTTCAAACCGCAGGCTGCTGACAAAGTCCAGGATTTATTGTCTATTTTTGCAGAGGATGACATTTGCAAGATCAGTGAACTAATTTTGGCCCTGCCGTGCAATCGCCGGCTACGACGCACTGGAGGAACTTTTACCTTTGGAAGAGTTCCTGGACATTAGTCCAATCGCATTTCCAACAAAACGTGTTTGGCAAAACGAACTGCTAGTATAATACCGTGTTTTTTTGTGAGACACAGGGCTATTGTTGCTGAAGAGGTTCACCCTAGTGTGGTATGAATGAGTTAGCCTGAAATGCCCTTTTGCGATCGTTAGCGCTCGTCAATTTATGTGCATGGTGAATTGATTTTAAGTTATGAACACTGGCTGTTCATAAATTACAATTTGGGCTGATGTCAAAAAAATGTGCCTTTGCTGTGCAGTTTTCCTCCTCTGATGTTCTCATGATAGCTTTTACAGAGAACATAAAAGAGTTTGCCAAGTGGTTTCAGTGCTGAGGTACGTATTGTGTTTGAGGCTATTGTCTCGGGCTGTGTTTTTGGCATGCGTGATTATATAACACGAGCAAAGCAAGTGACACAAGTGTTTGTTTGTGTGCGTGTAGGTGTGTAGTAAGGGATTGAAGCCGGGCCAGGTTTTACGGGGTTACTTTCGGTCCCTGACCCAGTGCCTATAAACATATCCAGATGCCCAACATCCTCAGCACACAAACACACTCTCACACACTGACGGAGGAGGTTTTATAGCGTTCTAGTCTCCACCTTTCTTCCATGCCTTTTCCCCCAGAAATGTTTCCCTTGTGTTCTTGCTTTTTCCCTCTTATCCCGGCTCTTACTTCAATACTTTTCCTCCCACCTCACGTCTTGCTGCTTTTTGTTCACCTTCACTTTTTGTTCACCTTCACTTCTTGTTTTTTTTTTTATTTCTTCCTCCCCTCAATCCTCTTTAGCTTTTTCTCCTTCTTTTTTTCCTCTACTGCTCTTTCCAAGTTTGGCTAACACGGATCAATCCAGTCTCCAGACGGGCTGCTGAAAACTTTAGTGAGACTCCTCATTGATTAAAAGCCCATCCACACAAGGATCACTAAGCCCCTGATGCCTCTGTGACTATGTCCACATGGGAGAGAGGCTGGGTTTTAGTTTCCATACATCCTCCAGCCAAGTTGTCTCCATGAGTTTGCATACGCCGTGTAGCCCATACGACTCTAACCTTCACTGAATAGGTAGTTGCCTTAATAAAATGTTGGTAGTTTATCTTAACCTTACTGAGCATCATCAACCGGTAATTCCTTTCAAAACCTTTTTGGTCAGCTTGATTAGCAGCATGCTTGGTATTTATGTATATATTAGTTAATTTATCGTATCGTAAGTATTTAAACAAATTAAGCTAGCCTTTCTGTGGTGGCTCTAAGCTAATTGGTTAGCAAAAAGTTGGACCCGAGAGTTGGTTACCTCATTTAAGTGCGATGCAGTACGGACATGAGAAAGATTGGATTGACCAAAGTAGTCAGGTAGCCAAATCCTAATGTCCATACTCACACACTCTGAGGCTAAGCCCGCGAGGAGCCTGCATTTTGTCAAATGTAAGATGGCCCATATAGTCACAATTAAAAAATTGATGAGCATGCCCCATGTTGGAATTATCCTTGATGGACTGTCATAGCTGGATACTAGCTGCCATTAGCACAACCTCAGCTGCGCTACTTAGATCAGTCATCCCATGCAGCACGAGGATCAGCTCGCCATTTGACTGGAAATATGTTGGTAGTTCATAGTAGTATCATGACAAGGCTGTTTTTGTGTGGCCACTTAAATCGTGTCCTTCTTCGGACAGAAAGAAATAAAGTTAGCAATACAACATTCTGTCAATACGAGTTATTAGCAGTTTGATATCTGATGTTTTTTTGCTCATAACTTATTTTTCATCTGTTTTGTGCCTTGGGAAAAGTGGATGCATTATTGATGGAATGATTATTGCCATAACACATAATCCAGACACCTCTCTGACAGATCAAGATAAAAATGTCCATGCATTACCTGCCAAACATAATTCAAAGTTAGTGTTTGGGGAAAACTGTGCCTTTAAGGAGTAGTGTGTTGGCTGAGCCACTTATGACAGCTTATCGATCAAGCTGACCTGTTTTCAGGCCCCCCTCTGGTTCTGTAAATTGATGACACACACATGCAGACACACAGAAACACAATGGATACTGTATGACTATGAATCATACAGCTGCAAATAAGGTTCGGATGGTGTCCTAAGGAGAATGTATGAGGATAAAACCACCACCCTAATAAATAATTGACGGAAAGAGAAACAGCAGACCAGACTATAATGTGCAAAATGAATCAATCATGAAGCACAACCTATTTGTAAAGGCCAATCAGTGTCTCTGCTGGAAATAATTACATATAATGACCTTACCAATTGCAGATTATGGTGATTATGAACAGGATGGGCCTATTTGATAAAACTGAAAATGGTGTGAATTTGCAGATGTGTTTGTTTCCATGTGTGAGAATTTGACTTAAGCTTACAGTTACCATCATTTTCATTTTTTCTGCACAGTTGGTTGTCCAAGTAGTGAAGAATAATACTCTGGCTGTGACACACTGATAATTGTAACCATTAAGGCTGAGGTGGTTAATTAATCATCTTATGGCTGTTGAATTGAGTTGAACTGAGCTGAGTTAAATTAACATCAAAGTTATTAACTAATCATGGTATGACTGTTAAGTTAAGGTCATTAATTCATTAATTTTGTTATGACCGTTAAGGTAAGCTGAACTAAGCTAATACCAAGGTCATAAATTCCTTTATCATCTCATGACAGTTAAACTAAGCTACCATTTAGGTTATTAATCCATAAATCATGTTATGACAGTTAAATTAAGCTAAGATAAACTTAGCTAACATCAAGGTCACGAATTCCTTTATCATTTTATGACAGTTAAGCTAAGCTAAGCTAAAGTAAGCTAACATCAAGGTCAATAATTCACTAATATTGTTATGGCAGATATGTTAAGTTAAGCTGAACTAAGCTAACATTAAGGTCATGAATTCCTTTATCAGCTAAGCTAAGCTAAGCCCACCTTCATAGAAATACTGCTACAGAACTGGACACATTTTACAGGACACACATGTTTCTATTTCGAAAGGGTATTTTTTTTTTCTAAATCTAACCAAACATTAATAAAATTTAAAGTAATAACCGAAAAGTAATACATACATGCAAAGCAAATTGTTCAACACAGAACATGAACACTGCTTTCTTTGATTCAGCCATTTACGAGAGAAGATGTTCGGCCACACCTGTTTTTCAGGCTTTCTCAGCAATGCTTTATGTGTGTATACAGAACCTGATTCATATTTTGAAACGTGGATCATTTGAACTGGTTGGCAGTCTTCACAATTATAGTCAGCAGATTGCTACACCGTGACACCGCTGACAGAAATGTGTCTTGCATCAGCCATATATACAACTGTGCAAATTCAATCAAGGCCAACCTTCATTTTCAATCTCTCTACCAAATTCATACTTATTGTGATCAAAGAGAAGATGGAATACTTTTTGGCTGTGACTTGTGCGCATTAAAGTCGACTCTGAGTATAATAAGTATTGATTTTTATTTACTTACTCAACGTTAGGTCTGGGCGCACTGGATGAGAGGCTGTGACCTGGACTCTTGAGTAAATGGACCATGACAGATACTGTACATCCACATGAGTGTCCTTCAAGCACAGACATGTTGTTAAGCTGCCATCAGTGTGCATGGAGTGACAGTGGCTGAACCACTTACTGTCCATCACATATAACAGAGCACCCCATCTGTTTCCTGTCTCTTTAATGCATATTCACAAACACTAGAAATGGAGCACACATGCAAGGTCAGCAGACCAGGAAAGTATAGCAAGCTTACATGCGCGTGTGATGCAAAGATGTAGGGATAAAACGATGATTAGAGTGTCGGATAGGGATGGGGGAGAGTGAGGACTTGGAGGTGAAGGGATAGGAAGAGCAATGGGTGGAAGAGTGGAGGCGAACTGGTGAGACGACTAAATAGAGGGTGTCTGCTTTATCTCCCCGTGCAGTTTAAGAGCGTTACCATTTATGGTGGAGCTGATGGAATAGTTGTGTTTCTGCCAACTATGTGACACGGCCCATAGTCTGTTTACTCGGGAAGGTCAACCTCTCTCACATTTTACATAAGAAACTTCCTTTAGTCTTCATAGCCACGGAGCCCGTCACTCTTTGCCTCGCATCCCTTTTCTCCAGCTTTCCTGTCAGTCCCTCCGCTCCCTCGATGGACGGCACCGGTGCCAAAATATTTTGAGGAGAAGTCAAGAGGCGTGGGGGAAAGAAAGAAAAAAAACGAGGTGTAAAAGGAAAAGTGGGGTAAAATGCGCGGCTCTTGTTTAGAAAATTGGTGTTGCTGTTACAGGGGGAGCTTTTTAGCGCCGATATAAATATTGAACGGTGTGCAGCTAGTACATGAGCACAAGGCGATCTGAAGTCACTTTTGTGCAACTTGGTCCACACTTCCCACAGGCACCGATTTGACATTATTAACACTGAAAGCAATTCCCTTGAAAAAGAAATGACACGGAGAGTGCTAAGAAATAGTGGTGCATTTTGGTGTTGTTTTCTCACTTCACATACTGAAGGGAGTAAAGGTAACGTAACTTAGATAAGGGCATAATGTATTTTAGGGTCACGAGGTTGAGGATGGTGCTGAATGTAGAGTTACCCTCACTCTTAGATATTGGAGGTTTAAATATAATGCAGTTTGCAAGTAAATGCATCAACCATCAGTCCATCAGTAGAAATAAAAAATAATAATATGCAAACAGCTTTTTTTGTATTTTTACATGCAGAAACAATTGCATTTGAAGCAAAACTGCATGATCTTTCTGAATGGTGGCCAGCTGTTTGGACTTGCACATGGGAGCAAATAGCTATTAGCATTGGTGTAATACAGACATATATTATGTGAAATTCTCTTAAACGTTGACAGAGTGCTGGTGGGATTGTTGTTGTATGTTTTATCATTCATCCAATTTTTCCTCTCCCTGACATTTCAATTGAGATGTGCAATCAAGTTCGGTTACTCTAAGGACTAGTAGTGCATAATAGTTTAATGTGACGGCTTGTTTAATTTCCGAAGGTGATGAGAACAATGTATAGTGTGTTGTTATGTGTGCTGAAGGCTTCTTGATACATTCCCATGCAGTAATGTGCACATGCACACATTTGCTTCTCCCCTGCCAAACCCAGGGAGACAGTGGAAAGGCCCTCTCACTGTGCCTCTTGCTCAAACCAGAGACAATATTTATTCAGCTTTTATCCTGCCCTGCCGGAGGAATGCGGAGCTGGCATCCGAAGACACTGGCGTCCCTCCAAGACGAGGCTAAGAAAAGTGTTTTTCTAATTTGTACAATGGTAAGGCGTAGAAGGCGAAACAACAGCAACTAATCCAGGTTTATAGAAGGAGGGCTTTTCCAGCCCTGAAGGCCATGAAATGCAAAAAGGGAGAATCAATGGAGTGATCAAATGATGGATTCAGTTATTTGCTGGTTCAGTGAAATGTCAAATAACATGCTGCCTTTACTTAGCAAGTTCTTCTTTCTAGCTCCTGTGCTGGATCTGTCATTTCATTGTCAATATGCTAACTATTAGTAGAGACATTTCTTGACATAAGCATTGAGGGAAGTTTATAAGATTAGTGGTGACTGAAGTCTGGACTAGATCGTCTTTAAGAAATTCTGAATTCATCATTTTACATTTTTGTGTGTGGATTTCAGCTGACAACTCAACATAGTTTGGTCATGAAAATGTTACAAATTGTGGTGGCACTAATATTTGGCAAAACATACGTATGAGGAGGAAATGTGCATTGGTAGCTTGACAGCTGAAGAGACTGTACAGTAGCAATAGCTAATCTTAATTTGGTCAAAAAATAAATAAAAATCAAGGGCCCCAAAATCGAACCCTGCGGAACTCCGGATTTGGAGGAATAGTGAAACATACAGTATGTAGAGATTTGCTTATTGTGTTACATAATACTATGCTTCAGTCAACATCTTGAGTGACTGCCAGTGGTTTTACATTTACAATTGGCCAGATTATTTCTTTGCAGCTTTGTATTTCATCTGGCTAAGAAACACATAAGACTAGTACTATTGTCTTCTAACTTACCTCTGCACACATTGGGATAGTCCAATAAGCAATCAGAGGAATAAACAAATTTAACTCCACGATTCTCAGATAACATTGCTGCTACTCACTACATGCCCACTCGTTTTGATTGGCGGAACATATAATAAGTTCCCAATGGAGAGGTTCCAGATCAGTTATGTGAGCAGGGAAGTTGATCTCGCTTCAGGGCTGCCATTGGTCTAAAATTTCAAAACCTACAGTCATCTCAGATAGGACATCAGACGCTGTCCTCATTATTATTAAATCAGAGCCAACCTCAGTGGTTAGTGTGTCATTACATGCTTGAAATGCCCTCCTCTGTAGCATGCCATTTGATTAAAGTAACAGAACGAGAGAGAAAAAGACACGGTGCTGCATCATTGATAGTCTAGAGCACAGCATCCCGTTTAGATTAGATCACATCAAATTAGGTGACATACATTAGTGCTAACCAGATTACACTATTCCTCATCTAACACACTTTACCTCCTAATGCTCCTGCAGCCTCATTACCCAGGAAGAAAAAACATCGAAGGAAGCAATTAGAACAAAAAAAAACAGCGTCTTTTTCAGTTACACACCCATGCACGTGGTCGCATTAATCTCCCTTTGCGTACTACGCACACCTCACTGGCCATTAGTCAATTAAGAAGTTTCTCCCGTTTGATAAACTGACGGCGTGTGTGTGTGGGTGGACGGGTGTATTCTTCTACCTGTGTCTTTTGTGTATTTCAGTGTGTTCTCCTGTGTTTCAGAAAGGCTTTTAGGGTCTCGTTCTCTTGCAGTAATGTTGCATTATGTCTGAGGAATGTCTAATATACAAGCTGGAACAATAGCAGAGCAGAAACAGTGGGGGAAAAATAATGACCTGAACCTCAATCTCAGGGCCAGATGTCTACAGTCCAAGTCTCACCTCATAAAAAGTGTACTTCTTGTTCTGGCTTATCAACTGCATCTATTATAGAGCTGTACGTGTGTGTCTGCTTGCATGGTTATAAGTGTGAGTCTGTGCAGAACTTGTGTGTATGCAGCATGTGTGCATACGTGGTAATGAGTGTGGGAGCCGAGCTCTATGTATCGGATGCATGAGTGGTTATTAATGTAACTTTTGATACACCTTAAAGCACGTTCACGCTATGTACACGCACATGAACGCGTCTGTTTCGACGCGTGTGAGGGCATTCATCTGCAAGGGACACACAAACATCCCCTGCATTTGTTTACCCTTTGAACTCACCTTAATCGCACAGTGTGTGTGCGCATATGAAGGATTTGCCGCTGGCGCGCCCGTCAGCTCACAAATGAACGGGCACAATAAAGCAGCGGGATCAAACGAACAGGTTCATCTGTGTCTGTGAACACCGGAGACAGACGCAGAAGACACAGACAATGCCACTGAGGTGAGATGAAACGGGAGAAAAGCTTGTTTTTCAGGAAGCGGGGGTTCGCTGGTCGAGCTGAACTGCAGGCTGTGGGCACACGATTCTGCTTTAACAATGCCACCCTCTGGTCTGTTCATACACTTAAAGCCGATATGCTATAGGATTGTGCTTACACTAAAATGCAGTGCTTTCACATCACTGTCACAAATCAAGTCTACTGCTAGCCAAAACTAGGTACTGCTCTGAATCCCTAATTATTTAGGATTATTAGGATTAGCTGCTATTTCAACGGACCGCTTACTTTACAATTAACAAATTTGTATTTGTTGAAGAAAGTTGGCGTGTCACAGTGGTTTAGCATTGTCAGCTTACAGCAAGAAGGATTTGGGTTAGAACCCATCGGCTGTGTGGGGCCTTTTCATGTTCTCCCTGTGCTCTGGTTTCCTCCCACAGTCAAAGAAATGCCTGTTAGGCTAATAGGTGATTATAAACTGGCTGTAGGGGTGGATGTGAGCGTGAATGGCTGTTTCATTGTGTTATCTCCGTAATGGACTGGCGACCTGTCCAGGGTGTACCAGGCCTCTTGCCCAGTGTCAGCTGGGATCGGCTCCAGCCTATAATCTGTAATGGATAATGAATGGGTGGGCTCTATAATACTGAGTGTTGATAATGCTGTGGTCATCACAACAGAGTGAAAATGTGAAGTCCGGACAGAAACCAGAGAGAATTTAAAACATTGTACAGTCCTTTTGCCCTGGTATTCCTGGACAAGCCCTTCTCTTAAAAACCACACTATTGATTGTTTGCTATCATGCTGAAGGTATCTTATAGATGCATGTCATGCAAATAATGCACCAAAGACGCAATTCCTACTTGCTATAGGTATGTCTGGGTTCAAAGAGGAACTCAAAGAGGAAGTAGGCCATTGTCTTAATTCTGTTTAAATTCATCTTGAACTGGGGCCTCAATTTGCTTGAGGGTCTTTGGGTTAGTCTGACAAACAGTGAGCCTTGTGCTGGGTAGGAATCCAGTATAGGGGTATGAGTTCTAGGAAAAACAGAAGGTTGGTGCTGATAGGTAGGAAGAACAGAGGTCCATAGATTGCCACAGTTTGCCCTAGGTATCCTAGCAGGTTCATGCAACACTCTCTGGTTTAGTATACTCTATGTGCATAACATTTGATTTATTTTCAAATTAAAGACTGCTGCTGACATAATTTTCTCTACAAGCAGCCAGTGCTGATTTCTGTAATTTCAGCCACTTAAACCAGAAACACAGCGGTTCTGAAAACACTCATACAAGCCATGTGGTTATCTAAAACCCTGTTACAACCTGTTTTTCATGTATTGTTCTGACTTGTTGAAAGCTGCAGCGATAGTGAGTTGGGTAATTTATCCAAAGCCAGTGTCACTCAGTTTGGAAGCTTCAGGGTTGTGATGGCGTTTTAGGCCTTGTTGCTGTTGGACTCTTATCTTTGCCTTTGGGCCGAATGCTAAATTTATGTCTTGTGGGAGTAATGACTTAATACCAGGCAACGACTTGTGAGTGTTTACTTTTTCAGACTCAGATAAGCTGTCAAGATCCTCTTATTGAAGTTTTCTGTTGGTGATAGCTGTTTTTGACGAGTTTTCCCTCAGCCCACATGTACGCAGTAAATGACCCACTTCAACTTTCAGATTTAAAAATGTTCTGTGAACTGGCATTTCTCGGCCATACTAGCATTATGGAATCAGTTTCATCTTTGAAAAGTGAAGAAGACTTTGTCATGTTTACCTTGCTTGAGCAGCACCTTTAAAATAATATGCTTAGCTTAGCATAATAACTGAGCTTTAAAGCCACTCATTTAACTGTTCCCCATAATGGGATTTTTTAAATTTTATTTTAGTAGAAGAAGTAGTAGTCTGTCTGACACTAAATGGTGCTTACAATTATTTTGGTGCGCTACTAGATCCCTGCAGTGTTGCAGAGGCATCTTTCTGTTGGGTTCCCACCCTTGCGCCATAAGGCTATGCTCAGACTTACAGCCCAAGTCTTGAAAGCCCGGAGTCCAGTTTTTGCAAACCGGCTCACCACCACATTTGAATTTGGTTTCAAATTGGATTTCCACAGATGCATCTCAGACGCACTGGCTGCTCAAATCGTATTTGTCTTATGAAGAGTTGCAGAAGTGCTGACTACAATTCGAGCTGCTACCAGCAGAGTGGCATGAAGGACACTTGATGTGGAGAACAGCCGTGCAGGGAAAGACACCGAAATAAAGGAAGGAAGAAAAAGAAAACTTGAGATGAAAGAAAGCTGTCCATCTTAAAGGTAGAATTTGAGAAAGAAATCTGATGTGTCTTGAATCAGCGGTGGCGACTGCCCGGACCGGCAGGGCCGACCATAACACTGTAGACTGACATGCACCTCCACTGAAATGTAACGCCGCATCACAACAATGCAGACCATAAGAGCGGTGATTGGTCCACTTGGTAGTAGCATATTTCCAGTTTATTTCCAATTGTTTTGGATCAGTTAAAATGGAACACAACAGAAAAGTTGACTGAGGAGGTTTCAAAGGTACACTGAGTCGTCTTTGGCAAAATTTCACCAAAATGTCAGCGAAAGGAGCCATTGTTGAATGTGAAGCAGGAAGTAGAAACAAAAACTTAACCTGACAAGAAAGAAAAACACAGCGCCAACTAGTGTTTGGGTGCCGTTTCTGCAGAGCAAACCAGACTGACAAGAGCACAAGTATAAATGGCTTGCCCCGACGTAGGCTATATGTGGTAACAGGTTACGTCGTCTATGTCCCGCAGAACTTTAAACGAGCTTTTAGAGCACAGGGGAATTTAATGCACATGCATCATGTTACCAGATGAAGGTTTAGTTACCGTAACATGTTAAACTGAGATTGGTTTAAGGTAGGCCACTGTAATCAGCGTGTTTTGACATTAGTGATTTCATCATAACTGGATTTCTCAAGGGCTCTAGACAAACTGGTGCCATGACGCAACCGGTGATGCTAATCTCTATACTCCTTTCTCTGCGTATCCGTGGCGGTGTTGAGTAATCGCTGCTTAAACGGTCATGGTGTGGAGCGATTAGTGACGGCCCACCAGGACAGCCCTTATGACACACGCTGCGTTTACATTACATTACATTACATTACATTACCCCCCTGGTTCGTTTCTGAATGAATTTATACACACACACACACACACACACACACACACACACATGCACGCACACATACAGTGGGCTGCTGAGACTTTAAAATACACAGTTATATGTACAGAACATGCACCCACATACTCAAATATTCATGATGGATACCATGCAAATCCTTATCAGGCCTTCAACACCCTCCATCCTCTGTGTCATTCCAGTGTAATATGTGTGTGTGTGTGTCAGACACCCCATTTGAGTTGTGTAAACTGTTTATTGCGTGGAGATGAAAGGCCTGATGAAGCCTGTCTGGGGTGTCACACAGTCCGCCGGCACATAACAGCCCCCCCCAATCCCCTCGGCTCTTTTCTCCCTCCGATAATTATGTACACTCGCTATAGAAGTCTGATTTGCATACCGTGTCGTATTTGGATGTGCCGAGCCTTTTATCTTTTGGGATTGTTGTTCACCCTCTTGTGTCTCTTGTCTCGCTGCGGCTTCCCCCCCCTGTGCTCAAATGCTCATATGCGCACGTCATTTGTTTGATCGAGATGCGAGCGGCAGGCCAGCTCTCTGATGAGCTTTTGAGCATGTCAGCACTGTGATCAGCGCGTGCCCCGGTGCCAGATAAAGGTCGGAGGTTTTTATTGTGTGTCAGAGTCTAGCCGCAACCGATTTGTCATGTTTGAACCGCATTTAGTCGTTGGCATATTCCCTTACGCGCTGGTGTCTTGATGCTGTAACCCTTCCAATGCCGAGGCAGAATAAAAGTACACTGTTGAGGCTTAACCATGAAGTAAACCAGCTTCACATTGGCCATGTTGTGATAATACAATGTTCTGCTGCGAAACTTTTAGATCTGGCATTTGTGTGGCTGTTACTTAGACATGTAGCACCAACCAGACCAGGCACCCCCACCCCATATCAATGACACTCCTTGATGGCAGCAGCCATCCCCAGCAGGATTCAACAGCAACAGTTTACGACGACAACTCAAAACACATGAAGAACAGCACAAAGTGTTGACCTGGCCTCCAACTCTTACTAGATCCAAAACTGATCAAGTGTCTGTAGGATGATCCACAGAGGCCCCTCCCCTCAACCCATAGGTCCCCAAAGCCCCCCCCCCCCCCCCCCCCCCCCCCCCCCGTTGCCAGACACCACAGGACCGCAGAAGACCCATGTCCATTCTCTAATGAGTCACAACAGTTTTGGAGGCACAAGGTAGACCTACACAATGTTAGGAAGTGTAATGTTGTGAGTGATCGGTGAACGTCCTTTACGTAATAATGCACCAATTACCTCCTGTTTTTGTCTCTGTCTCTCCAGCCTGAAGAGTTGACCAACGCCCTGGAGATCAGCAACATTGTTTTCACCAGCCTGTTCTCCCTCGAGATGCTGCTGAAAGTTTTGGTCTACGGTCCTTTTGGCTACATCAAGAACCCCTACAATATCTTCGACGGCATAATTGTGGTCATCAGGTGAGGTCTCTCTGGCAACAAGGAAGTCATGACATTTTCTCTATTTCTATATATTGTTTTTAAGAAAGTGTGAAGGTCCTACTGTTGTGAAGAAGTATTCAAGTCCCTCCTGTTTTTTTTTTTTTTTGTATGTCTAATACTAAAGAGTATCAGAGCTTGAAACTGGAATTAACATAAAAAGGCAACGCACAAGTTTTAAATGTTAATTGTGTTTGTTGAAGCAAAAGAATTATCTCACACTTTAGCCACCAGTGTGAATAATTGTTCCCCTGAACTTAATGGCTACTTGTGGCATATTTAATAGGAACAACTGCAACCAAATGCTTCCAATAACTGAAGATTAGTCTCTGACATCACTTCATTGGAATTTTGGCCCACTCTTCTTTGGTTTAGAGCGACCATATTGGAGGATTCGATCTTCTCTTTTCAGGTTCTGCTACTGGTTTAGATCTGGAGTTTCATTTTATCCCCTTTTAGCCATTGTCCTATGCTTTACATTGATGTTGTTCTTCATAACCCACATGCACTTGCTGGTCTTCAATTCCCAGACTTATTACTTGAAAAGTAGAATTCCTGATTTTCTCAATCCAAGCTACTTGCCCTTGAAGTAGCAAAGGACCGCCACAACATTATACTGCCACCTCCATGCTTGACTGTAGGTGTTAGGTGACAAAATTCAGACTAGATTCTCTGTCCTTCTTCTGGTTTACCGTCAGCCCTCTTGTTCTTTTATATTTTTTGCACGGTGTCTTTCCAATACTGGAATCCCTGACCTTTATTGAGGTGAGAGGAGTCGGCAGTTCCTTGGATGTTTTACTTGGATCGTTTGCGACGTCTTGATAAGTCGCGGCTGTGCTCTTGGAGGAATTTTGGAAGGTCGGGCCACTTCTGGGAAGCTTTACTATTCTTCCAAGTCTGCTCTATTCGTCATCACCATGGATCTCTAAAAGCTTTGTGACTCAGACCTAAATGATGTATCTCAGTCACCTTCTTCCTTGTCTGTTAAGGAATTTCTTTTGATTTCATTTATAGTGTGCTACTTGTGAGATCTTTCAGCCGACTACCACGTTTTTGAAACGTTTGATTGAAACGGGCTGGTACTACTCATCACTATGTGTGTCTTGTTCATCTCCAATCAGTCATCAGTGCAGCTTGACTTTTCTTTGGCAAGAGAGGTCCAGTTTGTATAAAATGAACTTTGCACTTGACTACATACATCTTTCAGATATACCCGTGGACAATATACAAGTAAAACATTGGGCTGTTGGATTATCTTTCCATTCTGTAAAATTGGCCCACAGTCATCTCTGAATAATAATATGATCACAAATATTCCAGACTGGGTCTCATATGAAATGATCAAAAATAGAAAAGCAGCCTCTGAGAGCAATGCTGCAGTAAGTTTAACAACAAGTCGACGCACTTTCAATTTCTGATGAATGTTTTATTTTCTAACCATGCATGGGAATTTGCAGGCAGGTGCTAAAAAAAGTGATCAGGTAGTGTTCAGAAAATAGGAAACTGTAGCTCAGGAATCACTATCTTTGTCTGTTTTCACCATTTGGACATTAACCACAAATAGCTCATTTTAATCTGTAATCTAATAAAGGATGTTATGCTAACAAATGACAAACATGGTTAACCTTGATATTTGCCAAATAATAAGTTCAAGGGTTAAATGAATATGTGTAATGAAAAATGTGTCGCTTTTAGTTTTGAAACGCACCGAGGATCAGCGCTGGATGCTGCAGCCCCCTTTAACTCTGTGTCCCTCCCGTTTTAGCTTCTTTCGGCTCATTGTTTTGGTTCCACAATACGCGACCTAATTGTTACGATTCACTCTCATGGCTCACATCAGATCCTTCCATCAGATCTTGTGAATTTAATTTATTATGGCATTAAATGTTCTATCAGGGTTGGTGGAGACCAAAACAGAGCTACAAGGGCAAACATTTTCACAGTTTCAAATAAATGTTAGCATAGATCAGTGAGTGGTAACAGTTTGCTAATTTAGGATGTTATGACATGTCAGTGCTGTGTTCACTGACCTCCTAGTGACTACATAAATTATTTAATGAAGTATAATTAAACCTAAGAAATTGCTTCTAAAGCATAAAAGTGGGTTTACAATTTAAATTTGTAAGAAAATAATTTTCTAAACCATCATTTTCTTGTGACTCATGTTTATATAATCAATACAATACAAGCAGCTGGACTCCGTGACATTTTAACTGGTCTGGACCTGAAATTATTAGGGAGGTTTTTGTTTTTTGGTGCCGTCAAAAACTGATAAACTGCTAATTATACGTTGGATCTAACGCGACTTACGTGTGCGTCTTCTCTTCGGACAGCGTGTGGGAGATCGTGGGTCAGCAGGGCGGGGGCCTGTCAGTGCTGAGGACCTTCCGGCTGATGCGGGTTCTGAAGCTGGTCCGTTTCATGCCGGCCCTGCAGAGGCAGCTGGTCGTGCTGATGAAGACCATGGACAACGTGGCCACCTTCTGCATGCTGCTCATGCTCTTCATCTTCATCTTCAGGTGAGATAAGGGAGAGGGGAGTGACCTTGACTGCTGTCTCACACTGCAAAACAAGAAAAAGAAAAGAAAAAGAAAAACCCCAAACGTATCAATATTTCAATCTTATTAACCGTGGGGGAACTGTCTGTTTCCTGCTGCCAACAGAGAAACCACATCACAGTAAGTAAAAAAGCCAAAGGCAGTGCAGTCAGTCGCATAAATTCTGTTGCTGCAACTGAAACCACAAAAGTGTGGAATGAAAAGACTCCGGTAGATAAGAACATGGTAACTTCTGCAAGGAGTTTCAGACTTTTCTGCACTTCTCTGCACTTCTCTAACAGAAAAAACTCTTTCTAGTATTAATTTTGCATCAGTGCAACATTAGAAATGATTGTAGGCTTTGGAGGGAAACAGTTAAACCGGTAACAGGAAGCCACTGCGCCCGTGAACATGTGCTGGATGTATCTAAACTATCGCTTCCTCATTTCAGCAACTTTACGGGTGTACATGCTGATGATGCAAGTATCTGAGGGGACCTCCTGTACACATAAACAGCTTCAGCCTTCCAAGAGCGTTGTGCATGCATTCATAAACAGCCCTCCATTTGACTGAAGGGTTGCCAAGTTGACACAGCGGAGGCCTGTTCGTTGATCCCTCAGCTCCAGTTGAGCTCCAGCGTCTCCAGTGTGTTTCTGAATAAAGGCCCACTGCTGGCTCACTATATTAACACCCATGATTAGTATTGTGTAGCATAGCTTGCTTTGTCCTTTTATTCCCCCCGTCTGTTTTGTGTCCTCGTCTCCCTGCCGTCGGTCTACGCGTTTTGGCTGCGCTACTGTATCCTCGGTGCTTCCCATGATGTTGACATCAGAGCTCTGTCGGGACCGTACCATCTGTTTCAGGCATCCTTGAGCTACTTGCGATTGAAGATAACTCATTATGACTCTGACCAGACAATTCTTTGATGGTAATGAATAGTGGATTTAAAGAAAAAAACAAAAAACAAACAAACAAAAACAGATAAAGTGCCAGAAAGTTAAGAGGTTCGTTCTATTTTCTGGCATATATAATTTAAAGTAGCCTGCAACAGCAGATGAACTGTTCCAGCTCAGTTGCTTTTGTTTACTGCGTGATATTTTGTAAAGGTTGTTGGTGTACTAACTTCCCTCTCAATAAATTTAGACGAAGATTTAAATAAGGCAGCTAACAGGTCATCGTATGTATTAAGGAGTGACCTTTAGACATGATAAACGGTAGTGATGCTATGACTTGACCATTCATTTCTCTATTGGAACCCAGTTTTAAAAATAGGCATGTTTGCGTCAGTCCTGGGAGTTATCTGAAAAGCTAATCTCCTCTTAGCGAGTTGACTGTGAAGCAAAAGAAAGGAGTGCTTGTCAACAGCTTAGCATGAAGTCATGAAAATCATTTAATGCGTGAAGACTAACATGATAACCTGAAATTGTCTCTCGTTTGTATGGAGCATTTTGGAGACAGACTGAACAAAAGGTCTCTGCAGATGCATAAAACATTATGCCACAGAGCCCTTTAAAACACCACAAATTGATTTTTCAGTGCAGCGAGTGCGTAACAGATTAGATGCAGCCAGTCAGTAAATTTCGGAGCCGCTAACAAAAATCCACATGCAGTCAGACATTTCCAGTGTTTATATTATCCTAAGCTAAGCTAATAGTTCTCCACCTATATGTCAATGCATGCAAGCAGCTTGTCTTCATGTATAATGTACTTTTGAACTTAAATTCCTGATCAAATGACATGTGAGCTTACAAAAGGCCCAGGGTGTCATTGTCGTGACTTGTGGCGCTCTCCGTGGTGCTGAACTTAACCTGGTGCAAGCACTCCATTACCATTCCCCTTACTAGGCAGCGCGTCTGCATCAGTGCATTGTGGGCCAATTGATATGATATGATACGCTTCATATTTTCAATTTTATTTAGTCACAAAATGCGTGCTTCTATTCAGGCCTTTGCAGTTTATACAGCAGTTGTTAATGTTTGGAATTCCACAGTTTTTATTTTCGCGAGGAGCCCTTACTGTCAGCGTGGTACAGCCAAAACAACTCTTTTCCTCAGATAATATCAGTTTGTTTGTACAGTATCTAATGGGTTGGCCTAAAATAAACACTTATCCTTCCTTTTCCTGTTTGTTTTCTCCCTTCCCTCCCTCCCCCCTCCTGCATTAGTATCTTGGGGATGCATCTGTTTGGCTGCAAGTTTGGGTCCGAGAGGGACGGAGACACCCTGCCAGACAGGAAGAACTTTGACTCTCTTCTCTGGGCCATAGTGACGGTCTTCCAGGTGAGCTTAAAACCCTCTCGTCTCCCCTTCCCTCACTAAAGGTGCCAAATATTCACATTTGACTGTGCTACGGCCAATTTAGCTGCTGCTTTATGTCTGCCTTCACGGCCTGTTGAGATAGTTTGAATTTAGCGGGAGGGTGACCTAAGGGTATGCGCATTAATTCACCGTCGGGATGCTTCGACTTCTCTCGTGTTCAGGCTGTATCTTTAGGAGTGCCCTCAGGCAACTAACCTGAGATCTTCACTATTCATCTGTGATGACTGCACCTGTCTAAATGTCCTCCACAAAAAATAAAATATGTCAACTTTCTTCTTTCAGTACTAGCTTTTGTCTACCGCTCTTATTTTCTTCCCCTGATTTCCATATCTACAGTACTTTACATAGGTTAAGTAGGCTTTCCTCTTGCTTCACTCTGGATTAATGAATCAACTAAAAGCAGGGTCAACAGGGTCAAACATGTACTGTAAAACTCTTAATATAGTAACCATTCATAATTCAGCGTAGCACCCGGGGACGATGTAAAGTGTCAGCTTCTCAGGTTCATGCGAATACATTGATGAATGTGTTAGCAGCTTAGCAACTGTAAGTCCCCATCGACTGAATATGCAGCTGAGATACGGGTGAAAGCTCTGAGTAAGTGGATCTGTCCGCAACGTTTGGAGGGGGTGATTCTTGTTTGGGGATGACTAATCGTCATCCACTGCTTATACCAGCTTCAAGAATTTGAAAACGTACCTACAAAATATTCCAAAAGGCAGCCATCTGAGGGCCCCCTTTCTAATGTTTATTCTGGGGGCTTTGGTTTGCCATTAACCCACAAATGTCTCGGGCATTTGCGAAAGGAAGCCAAAAGATGAATATTGAATAGACAGTTTTTGAATAAAGATTAGATTTTCAGTTATCTAAACGCACACAGAAAAAGTTGAAAGAGTTTGGACCGTCATTCAAAAACCAAAAACACAGCGACAGAAATATAAAAACTAGAAAACAATGTGCTCATCTGCACTCATTTAATCTAGTTAGCATGTTTGACTAACTAGCCGAGTACCAGCTGTAACCAAATGTTACCTGGTGGTTTCCCCACAATGTGGATGTCAGTCATTAAGGCTATCGGGGTTTAAGCTAACATTAGCAGCCTTTTAAAGCTGCTAATGTTAGCTTAGCTTGGCACTGTCTGCTTTTAAAGTCCAGACAGTGCCAATGCTAATAATGTTAAAGCTAAAACGTTTAACTGGTTCAAATAATGAACAGTTACGTGAGCTCAGGAGACAAATAAGGTTGTGTTAGGTGGAAATGGCAAGAATAAAGACATTTTGGAAGATTTAGAATTAGCTTCACCCTATTATTATGTTTCCATCTAGTGCACAGTAAAGACCATTTAGAAGATTAGTCAGATGGAGACCCATGGAGCTGATAATAGCTTGACTTGTTGGCTGGCTGGATAATAGCATCATGTTCAGTCTTTTAAGCCCTTTGAACAAAAATCTCTGCACATGTCAATATCTACATGATAAAAGGGGACCAGTTGTTTTCATATAACTATAAACTACTTCATTGAAGTGTTTGCAGCGAGCGAGAAATTATATTATTGCTCAGAATTAATATGTCTTTTCTGCCTTTTCACTCTCTCCAGATCCTGACCCAGGAGGACTGGAACAAGGTGCTGTATAACGGCATGGCATCCACCTCTCCTGTAGCAGCCCTCTACTTCATTGCGCTCATGACCTTCGGCAACTACGTTCTCTTCAACTTGCTGGTGGCCATCTTGGTTGAGGGATTCCAGACTGAGGTATGCAGCTGGAACTACTGAGGCAGTGTGTTATTTTTTCTGATCTTCAGTCCTTCAGAAATCATTTTGATTGTTCGGGTCAGCTTGAGCTCGCTGGCCTCCGGGTCTTTATTTATTTTTATTTATGTTATTTTACTCTGAAAAATTAGGTTTTAAGATTGCGTTGCGTGCTTGTGTGTTTCACTCGCATCAACACTAATAAATGGGTGTTCACACACACGCACGCATAACAAATTCAGCAACACTTCAGGCATTAACCTGTGCTTTTTCTTGCACTCTTTGCAGTGGGTTAAGCGAGGACATGAGATCGCACTAGTCGTATTATTTAATTTATCCTCACCTCTTCATCTTCATCTCCCTTTTTGCTGCAAGCCTCTCTTCCTCCCACTCTTTCCCACTATCTCAGCAGTCATCCTCATTATTGCTCTGCTTTTTTGCCAGTACCATAAATTACATCATGAGAAAACTATGTCCGCAGACTAGACTGTATTTCGGCCTGCATCGCCCAAATCCCCCGTTTCATCTGTCTCATGCCCCCTCTCCTCCCCCAAAGCACAACTTTTTAATGTCATAAAACAAAAGTGATACGTTATCCACCACCGCACTACAATGCGCTTGTGATTCCACTCAGAGACGGAAAAGAGCAAGAGACAGCAAAAAGAAAGCGAAGAAAGTGGATTAATGGCTGCTCTTCAGAGAGAGCAGCTGGGGAAAACAGTTTTGTTTTCAACTGAAGAGTTTCAGAGCCACGGGAAGTAAAGTTGAAGTAAACTCTTTGAGAGACCTCTCTTTAGTTTTCAGCCAGTGCTTTATTTGAGACAGGAGGCAGTAGATTAATGGAGTTAATCAGTATCTAGTCTATCTCCACCTGTCTGCTTGTCTCCTCCGTTGTCTATTTCTTCAAGGGACGACAGTACCTTTGCTTTGATCTCTGATGCTCTTTAGCTCTTTGGCTGAAAGGACAGAGAATACAGCCGGGTGGCTCGGAGAAAGGTTGACAGCATCATAAAATATGGATTAATTTGAATGGACTTCTCCTGTATGAATATCAAACGGATGACTGTGGTGAGGGGAATCACATGCAGGATTTGGTGCAGTGACCCAAACTATTTAGGGAGAGCATAACTGGAAAAGAATATGTTTTCAGGGTTCAAAGTAAAATAAAATTACAGCCATAGGTTCTATCTGTGCCTCTAGGATGACCGCTCCCTGACACCGTTGTGTTTTTCAGGCAGGGGGGATCCAGATTTGACAGCCTAGCCTTCCCTGGGCTATTGCCAGTACTATGGAAACACGAATCGTCATGTGTTGAGGAATTAAAGTTCCTGCAACTTATAGTACCTAATTGGATTGGTAATCATTGACTCTGTATGTAATTTATGCTTGTGAAACAAATCACAGAGGAAAGCATGAAATGCTAGCATGGTGCGTTTCAACCAATACAGAGAAAAAAGTACCAACTGCATTGTCCTACAACCAGTCACAGCAACAAAGTATGTGACATAAAGTGATTAAGTTTTCACTGTTAATGGTTGTTAAAAGTTATTTCACTGGCAGTATTTTTTACAACAGACGTGACTCTAAATAGCTTGCTTCTGAGATGGCAGCCATTTTGTTGTAAACAAATTCAACGGCATTCAGATAAACGTGTGTTCGACTACTGTTTTTTGTTTTTTTCCATCACTACTAAAAGCCCTCCAAAGCATTTTGATTGACTTAGGGGATCAGTTCCCAATAGAGAAAAGGCAAAAGACTTTACTGGTCACAGCACTGTTTTCTGTACGTTTTAATCACTACAACCCATGAGGGAAAGACAACCAATGCAAACAAAACGACCAGTGCCAGACTAGCAAGCTAGGTTAACTAGCTTTCCCTTTCCCAGTTAAAATGATTAAAACATCTATTAATCCTCAAAGATCTTTTAACCCCCAGATAATTTATTACAGACTGGGGTTTCTCCCAGCAGACATTTGATACTAGCTAAAATCGCCAAAAATGTACCATACACAACCAGGCCAACACCAAATTGCAAACAGATAAAGTTAGCAACTAGCATAGCGTGTAATTTAGCATCTAATGCTTTGTTCAGTTGGTGGGTACCAAAGATGGAGCTAAAACATGAATGAATATGGTGAAACTCGAATGTAGCTATCTTGCTAGTTTACTAAAAACGTCACTCCGCTTACTTACAGGGTGTAAGTGTGTCTGTATTGTGTTCACAGTTTGTTTCCATTTCCAAGAAGCGTTTCAGCAGCATGGAATACAGTAAATGCTAAACAGTTGATGCTAATGCTAATGGTAATTAGACACAATACTGTGATTGTAGCTTAGGCTATATTTCCTTGAACAACAAATGCTTCTGATTTTGGTTTCTTTTCAAACACAGTTTGTAAAATGTGGAAAATTAGCGTCAACCTGCGGGAGGCAAATAAACCTGGGAGACACTCACCCAACCATATGAGAAAACCTCTGAGGTTCTGTTCCCCGTGTCTCCTGTAATGAGACAGAGCCGTCGGCTTAATTCTCCCTCTCCTTTTTTTTTTTTTTTTTCAACTTTACATCCTTTTCTGCAAACACTAAGTTTATTTTTAGTCAGCCAAACTTTCCCTGTGTCAGGGTTGCTAGGTAACGGGCTCTTGAATGACGTGAGCCAAGCCAGGGGAAATGCACGGCTGTGATGCCAGCACACACACATCCACGTACAGAAAAGTGCATTGCTTCTAATGTCCAAGTTGCTTTGGAAATGAAGGCAGAGGGGAAATCATCTTATAGATTTTCTTGTCCGTTGTGTTTGCCTGCTTTTATTTTCCTGATTGAATTCCTTCCTGCATCCAATGCATCTTCCCCCATGCTCTTTTTCTCCTCATTCTTTCCCATTATCCACCCCTTTCTCTTATTGTGTCTCTTTGTCAGGTTGTGACAGCGTGTCCATGTGACAGAATCCAATATCCACTGCAGAGAGTGCAACCACACTGATTTGTGTCTTCACGGAGACCCTTTAACAGAACAGAGACAGAAGTCGTTCTTTCTTTTTATTGCGCCTCTCGCTGTGACAATAAGCATACATTTTACACCCAAGCACACAAAGGCACCGTATGCGTCAGATGCAGGGGAATGCTTCCATGCTGAGCACAATGCATCCTGAACACTGCATTATAGGATGATTCCTGCTTTCTGAACAAATGATACGATCACACACGCACATTTGTGGAGCACCTGCAAGGTAATACATGGCTGTGCTTCACCTCTACTCTTTGCCGTCCTGAATTCTCACGCTTTCAACTGATCCAGCTGCTGGAATGCAGATGTGCAGCACCAGAGTGCACACTGCGACCCGGGACAGTTGCTCTGACATGTTCTCGTTGCTTGGTGACGTGCCAATGTTCCAACAGGCTGAACCTTTAACCTTCTCCTTCTGCTCTTGTCTACTGCCGTGGTTCCACCTTCCGCCTTCTTTCCTGCGCGCCTCCCTCTCCTGTCCGGCTGCACCGATCACTTCCACTAATAGGAAGTGTCCAAGCGGGAGGACTTGCATGCCCAGCTGAGCCTCATTCAGCTGCCTGTAGACTCAGGGGTATGTACAGCACTGCAGCTCTGCCTTCCCCTTCATTTAACTGACTAACCGCCCTCCCCCATCCTCCCCTCAACCCTCCCTCTCCCCTCCTTCCCCTCATCCTTCCCAACAGAGGCTTTGCAGTGATGCCATACATCTGTCCGCAGCTACAGCTTGGAGTTCGGCTAGAGACGCGCCGCTCATTAATGACTGAATAATGAATGTCAGTTTACCTGTGCTAACATTTGCTTAGTTCATTAAGCAGCTTGGTATTTTGCCAGAGACATCAACATAGATAACACCAGGCTGCTCAGAGCTAATGCTCGGGACATTTGGACTTTATTAAAAACAAACCTATTTTCTTATTTCCCCCTGATGGTACTGAGCCAATGACGACATACTGTAGCTGAAATTTTATTCACTTAATTTTTTGAGGCCCTCGCAGCTGCCAATCCAATCCAATAGAGTACTGAAGGGGGAACTTTTCCAAAGCTTGAATGAACATTAATCTCTCTCGGGTGGATTACAATCACAAGCGATGAGCAATGTTATCTGGTCTTGATAAGAACGCAAAGGTGAAAGAGCTAAATCAGTGTCATAAATTTAACAGTAGTCTAGACCAATCTGAGTCAAAGACAAGTCTGAGTTCAATTTGAGTTCCAGCTGAAGGAACGTAAAGAGCTTTGAAACGCATTATTTGGTAAAAACAGCAAAAAAAAAGGCGACTTAAATTAGAACTGAGACAAATATAAAAAAAATGCATATTTTTCACACAATTATACCTTTGTTGAGACAGGCTTCAGCTTTGCATTATTTAAAGCCACCTGCCACATCAAACTGACTTGGTAATAACAAAACAGTTACACTGACTCAATTCTTCCCTTTGGTAACTTCAACGCCGTACCGCCAGGGGACAAGCAAAACTAACTTTTCTTCTTCTTTTGGTGATTGGAGTAGGCTGGTACTTGTGCAAATCATGGTAACGAGATGATGTGATTCCCCTGCGACCGGTTGCCTCAGCACTGAGCAGTCAGTCAAAAATATTCCCTAGAGCAAAAGACCTCCAGCCTAGCTGCCAGAAGGATGTGTCACATCACCTGAAAGTCCTCTAACCTGCTTCCTGCATGTTTCCCCTGCTGCTAAGACTAACTTGTGCACTGAGAAGAGTTTAGCGAAAACAATATGCGTAAACACTTGCATCACTTTGCACTGCTGCGTGCGTGTGTGTGTGCGTGTGTATTTTCTCACTTTTCTGTCATCTATTAAGAGCAGACTCTACATCAAACTTCACGGTGAATGCTCACCTACTGCCAGCCCTCCGCCCCTCGCTCTTCTTCTTTCCAGCCTCTGGGTACGACACAGGCGCTGCCAAAAAAACTCTCCCCCTCTCAGGTTCTGTTTTATCTGGCTGGAGGATGAAGTGAAGGAGGAGAGGGGGATGAGAGGGATGCAGGCTGAGGGCTGGCTTTTTGGGAGGCCCCGGCTCAGCGAGATAAATCCATCCAGACTGGAGGATGAGAGCTAATAAATGGAGGGGGGCTCAAATCTGTTTGCATGACTCAGGCTCTTAAGACAAGGCCAGTACACTCATTGAAACAAGGCCTCTGAAAAACAGATGGTTGTAAGTCTTGTCCTCGTGTCCTCTAGTTTACCACTGCTGAATGCTATCCAAACTTATCCAAGGCTTTTTCTAAAGGCCAAGTGTCTCAGATTCTTCTGAGTGTCTTTATAGCTGGTTGAAAAACTTGGCTCGCTGGGGGCAGGCCCCAGATTGACATGGAGATTTCGAATAGAGTCAGCGGGGGCTGTTGAACCTGTTCCTTGAGAATCTTTACTCTTTATATTATGCATATATTACCAGAGGAACAGCTTGTCAACAAAAAAGGCAGGCGAGCGCTTGAGGCTCCAGGCCAGTAGGGGGTGCCCCGAGGGCTGACAAACTTTTAACATCCCTGCACAACTCTGCACACTCAGTCTTGTTACTTAGTTGCTGTGCGTGACTATTTGAAGTAGTTTGCCAGAGGCGTAAATTTAAACTGAAAAATAGTTATGACACAGAAAGAGAAACAAAGAGGCCGAAAGACAGTGGTAAGTGAAGCATAATGATGCTAAATGGCTAACAAAATGTTACTAGTCTAGAGCTGAACACGTTGGAGAGACATCAGAATAGTTATCTTTCATTCGTTCATTCATTTTCTGTAGCCACTGGAGGGTCGTGTGGGCCTCTCCTGGCTGTCATTGGGTGAGAGGAAGGGTACACCCTGGACAGGTCGCCAGTCTCATACAACTCATGCTCATGCAACACAAGGATCTCCATGTGCTCAGACACAAACTTGCTTTTGCAAGAGTATGGAACAAACTCCACTCACCAGAGAAACACAGGCAGGTAGCAAATTTTGTACTACTCTTTGCAAACGCCGTCTAACCTGGTTGTTTGCATTGGTTCGTACCTGAGGTCTCCTCCGCTGAGATTAGCAGTGGCCAATTAAATGGATGTCTCATCAGTTAAAAGCGCTCAAATTTGTGGTTTTAATTTGAATAGCCATTCAGCCGTTGGGTGGTTTTCCATTACGCTGGGGACGGAAATTACGGTAATGTTAATGATCGTTTTTTTCTAATGCTTCCACCAGGTCAAAATTTTAATTTGTTGGATGCAGTTAAAACCATACAGCTTAAAAATAATACTGTCTTGCCTGTACATGCAAAAATGCATCATTTAATTTTCACTTCAAATTAGATAAAACTTGTCTGTGATTTTCAACTAGAGGAAGCAGACTGCATATTGACAATCGTATGTGGCGTCTCTTTTAAAACGTGCATATGCAACTTCTGAAGTTGTGGAAAATGTGGAAAAGGGAATTTCAATTTGGCGACGACCCATATTTGCAGTCTCTGACTTCCGTAGACACGTGTTGTCGCGAATGTCATTACGGCCTTGGTGCTAGTTTAGAGGGTGGCACAAGTAAATTCAATTCTGGTGTCAGATTCAGCTATGGTAGGCTACACATTTTTGTTGACACACACACACACACACACACATCAACAATTACTCGGCTTCCTCCTATCAACAGCCACCCTCCGTCTACCATTTGCACCCTTTTGGAAACGATGTAATTGAGATCCCCCCACCCCCAACCTGTGTGCTGCTGGTGTCTATTATTGTCTGGCTATCAGCAGCAGGCCTGGTCTGGCCCATCTCCTGCTCCCGCCATCATGCCCAAATTGGGGTGGCAGAGTGTAAACAAGCTATCCAAACAACCTGGCTATTTCAGGAGCAAGGATTTCCCCCGAGCCTTCCTGCTTCAAACCTATTATCCACCACCTCACCTTTCCCTGCTGACACCTCTATTGTCTAGTGCCACACATAACCCCGAACCAACTGTCGGCGTCAATACGCCAAAAGTTCCCAGTGAGAAATATAATCCAGTGAGTAGTTCCCCAATATTGATAGTATAGCAACCGAAACCAAAATATTTTACCTTTAACTAATCTGGAAATAAAGATAAAACCTGAAGTTCTTTTTAATATATTTTAGCTGGACGTCAAGGCAAGACAAAGAGGAAAGACAGCTTTAGAGAGAACAGCCACATAGAGGAGGAGAAGGAAATCTGGCAGATCTGAGCTGCGGATTAATCTCTCCGTCGCGGTCTGATAGTTTTATCGACTTCAGCTCCTCACCTCATGAGCCAATCGGTTGTGGGTTTCTGCGCACCTCTGACGTTCGGAGGATTATTGCTGTGCAGGTCTTTGGCCAGCTTGATCCTTTGGCGTCGTGGGTCAAAGACGTGCAGTTGGTCCGTTTCGACCCGCTACTGCCGTGTGTTATCTTACAGAGCACAAGTAACAACCAGTGAAGTGGGTTCAGAAAGACGGCAGATTAAAAAACCCTTCAGATCCCACCAGGAGCTTCAGATCTTGCAGTTACTAGCTATCGCCTTTCATCTCTTTACATTGATGGAGTAATGTAAGATTAAACCCAGAGGATCAGTGTGGACTTTTTTCACGGAGCTGGATCATTTGCTGGGAAGCGTCTTCTTGACCTTACTTGGTTTGTGGTTATCGTTTTATTGACTCTCTAGACAAACATGGCTTCCAGGGCTTTCCCTCACATTTCATATGAACACATTTTTACCGTGTGTTTTGATCTGTTTGACCCATTGTTTGTATCAGGCCTAGACGCTGAGCACCGGAACGCCAAGTGCTCAATCGCCAAGTGCTCCATCGCCAAAGCTCTTAGTGGGTAAAATGGTAAAAGGTCAGGCAGCTCCAGTGCACTTCACCTCGTCCTGCCAGATCTGGTCCCTATGCTCGTACTACAAGGCTCTGACAACAGAATGCCTTGTTTGGCTTAATTTGCCCGTGAGTCATACTGACCTTTACACCAGCCAGAGACTGTTGCAGATAAAAGCCCCTAGCTTGTTGCTCTGAGGCAATCTAAACCAAGACCAAAAGCAAAACCTTTCTCCCTTACCTGTAAAAGCCAGAGAGGGATCGACTGTGAAACCAAGCTCCCCAATTCTTATTGCTGATGCTCCGCTGGCTTGGTCCCATCACCGCTGTCTTCCTGATTGATTGCATGTGGGTTGATGAGCCCAGTGGGAGGGAGGTTCTAGCAGTGGTTAAAACATTTTTTTTTTTCTTTTTAAAATTTATGTCTGGTGATATATTGTCAAGGGTGTTGTTGGCTGTGTGCTTGGTTAGCTGTATGTCTGTGTGGGTGGATGTGTGAAGACTCGTCTGTGGCAATATACCACAGACAAATCTGAAGCACTCAGACATTTCTAAAGTACTTCACACAAAGCAGAGAAATCAACAAATTATAAAAGCAAGTGTAGAAACTAATGTCTATGCCACACAGTTTTGTCCCCTAGGCTTTTGAAACAGTAGTGCAGAACAGATGTAAATCCTATTCACCATATATCTAGCTACTCATATTAAGATATATTCAATATAATACAAAATACCAAAATGTCTTTATCAAAGGAAACTAGTATGTAATGATGTACATCCTAATAACAAAGATGTTCGTTTTACTGGAACAGGCCTGAATCCTATGACAAATATAGACTTAACTAGAAGGTATGACAGGGTGTCATCTGCATAACATAGAAAAGAGATGCCACGTCTCAGGGGAAAGCATGTAAAAGAAAAACAAAACGGATCCCGACACAGAACCCTGAGGCACACCACAAGATTAAACCTGTCAGAGCACCAAATGCATGACATAACGTCAGGAAGATGTTCATGAAAGGTAGCAAAAACTAAGATTTATTTCCTGAAAATCAATGCAAGATTACAAACAAAATAGGCCAAAAAACAAAACGAAACAAACGAAAACCAATGGAGTCAGAGACAGGGTCCAAGATTCAGGGGTTGAAAAGCGACAAATAAAAGGAGAAGACACAACTAGATCATCAGCATGTCTGATTTGAGATATGTCCAGAACGGCTTAAATATGACAACAGCAACATTTGACCTTTGAAACGTTTCGATGTGGTGTATAACATTTGTAGCGTTTCACTGGTCCAGCCACAGCGGCTGCAGCTAACCTGGCCCCATTTCACAAGTTTAGGGGCCCTTCCCTCCTTCCAGTGCGTTGCAGAGATCACTCAGAGTGGAAACCTTACAGTGCGCTGGAGGTTGCCAGACTTGTCTGCACTCAGAATGACAAGTACAAGTACGAAAGAATGTCATCTGAGGGAGACTGTATACAAAGACAGGAAGACATACAACCACAGAAACACAAGAAAAGGGATCAACACACTGAATGACTGAATAATTAATGCCATAAACCCAACACATCAATGGCAGCTTTCTAAACCAATGATATTGTGACAGTAATTTGTCAATTTATGTTTCCTCTTTTGAGCCAAGAACCACTGACAACTCTCGGTAGGCCTTCATTTAATCGGCCTGCTGGTTCATTACCTAATCTTCCTATACTTCCCCGGTTGGAGGAAAACAGTCTGGGAGAACCCAACACATCTGTAGTAAACACTTGCAATATATTCATAACCTCTCAGTTTTTTCTCTAATACTCACAGGGAATATCAAAAAAACGTCATTTATTAATTCAAAACTAGGTGCACGGTGATTAGGTCCCGAGGTTTTTGTAAACACAGTTGATTCACTTTGCTACCACAGCGGTCTGACTCACTGTGTCGGCTTTCTATTAATCCAGCATCCACGTGGAACCCTCGCGCACATTAATGGAGTCTGCAGGCGTAACGCAGCGAATACAAGCAGCAACTCAGAGTTCCACCGCTGTGGGTTTGTAAGTAGAAAGCAGCGTGGAAGCGGAGGCTAGAAATGAGTAATTAGGAGCTTGTGAAAGCCATGAAAGGGATATAAATGTGCTATAGACGCATTTTGATATCTAGAACAATAAAAAATAATGAAACAAGTGCTCCGGTGTCAAACGTGGCTGCAGATGTACAGATTGTGCTGCGCTACATGGGAGTACGTTCAGTGCACGTGGTGTGTTTTTATGTGGAAATTGTAGACCTGGTAATCACGCTGAATCTTTTTTTTTTTTTTTGTAGTCGTTTATGGGTCACAGCAAGTAGAAAGAGTCGCTGACCAGCTTCTCCCCGGTTGCTAGTTTCATTCTAATGTCTTCTTTTCAGTGTGGTTCCTCTGTGATCTCACTTCTCCTTGCATGGCAGCACTTTGCACAGTTGACCTATCTCGCCCCCTCTCCATACCCGTTGACCACTGAACTCCGGGACCGGCGAGCCTGCATTCTCACCCGCCTGCTTGCAGAGTGACGTTGCCTCTAGCGACTGATCCACAGGACAGGTCTAAAATATCTTGAGATGCCGAAGGTAGCTTCACAGTAGCCGAGCAGGGATCTGCGTTTAGAGGCAACCTCAACCCACCCGTTTTCTCTTAACTCTTACTGAGGAGCAGATATTTTCTGACGGGTGCTCTTCTGTAACACTTTGTGTGTGCGTTTTGTGTGTCAAGGGTGACGCTTCTAAATCAGGTTCCGAGATCGACTCCTTCGCACGAAGTATGGAGGACGTCAACGGGAGCAAGAAGGATTTGTCAGCCTCAGCAGGTGAGGCACGTGCACAGCGCGTACTGTAGGTACAGTATGTACACAGGCTACACGCATCGATCCTACAAGACGAATACAAAGGATTAAACTTGGCAGAACGTGTACCATCTGTCTTTTGACTGCTAGCATTCTCCCTCCCTAATCTTTGTTAGATCCCTTTAGATTACTCGCCGTGTTGCGTTTCTTAAAAAAAAATGTAAGTAAAAGCTTGGCAGGCATTTAAAGTGTACCATTTGCAAACGTCCCCCCACTTATTCTATGCCTGTGGTCTCCCGTTCTCAGTCTTTCTCCCCCTTGGTTCCTCACCACACTCGGCAAGCACGTGCCTGGCTGTCGCGCTGCGCAGCATCAAACCAGTACAGCGGCCTCATCCATAATTCCTCATACGCCAGTTCCCATCCTCTCTAATTACTGTTGGCACAGACAGAAAAGCCCAATGGAAACACTACTGTATGGTGTACAATTCCCACATGTACTGTATCATCTTCCCCTTCAGCCTCTTCCGATGCGCCGCACAAAACTGCTTACATAGCTGGAAGAACCTAATGCACATCTTCGAGGCCCCGCATAAAGGTTGGGAGACGGAAGAATTAGCGTTATTAAAGCCGCGTTCCCCCTCCTCGCGGTCCGTATTTGTGTTGCTGCCAAACGTAATATTCTCTCCCACGCATCCCGTAAGATTAATGCCCCGCTGAAATATTCATGTTGCTCAATAACCGGATGAGGCATTCATTTTTAAGTACTGCATTACCGAGCGTGTACTTCCGCGGCTTTGGTTTTCGTCTCCCGATGCTTACCTTTGCTCTTACCCGCCACCGCGTTTGACTTTCTTTGTGACTCCCTCCTTTGCCAGTAGTGCCTATAAACGGTCACGTGGACCTGAAGACCAGCCTGACTCCACCACTCATTACGCATACTGCTGCCACCCCCATGCCTGTACCCAAGCTGCCTGTGGGAGCTGACCCCATCTTGGGCTACGAGTCCCGTCGAGGCAGCAATGTCTCCGTAGACCCAGCCTGCTTTGATAAATCACCGGTCAGTGTATCTGTTATTATTTTGACCTAAAGCATGTCACACTCTCATGTGTAATAACCCTGTTCCAGGATTTCAGATATGGCGCGTGTAAAGGGATAAAGTGCTCAGGATTACCATCACCCCACTTGGCGTTCCTTAAAGTGTCTATCTGAATAGATCTGTGTGGCGATCATAATGATTGATGATGATTTATGCCAGGCTGACATTCTACTTACGGCTGCTACTGCCACTCAGTTCATCTCATGCAAAGACAATTTAGCTTCCTTTATTTTAAATAACCTGAGGACTAAGGCACAAAATCCACATTTTTATCATGCAGTTCCTCTCGCATTTTTTTTCTATCTCCTGCTTCTTAACCACCCGTCCTTCCACCCTCATGCTCCAGACAAGTGCCCGGAGCTCTTCCCCTCATGCTCCGTGGAGCTCTGGCAGCGGCTGGACCAGCCGCAGATCCAGCTGGAACAGCCAAGGCCGCTCCTCGTCAAACAAACGCCCCAAGCGACAGTCCGGGGAGCGGCGGTCGCTCCTGTCCGGGGAGGGCGGCTCCAGTTCAGAAGAGGGGGAAGAAGGAGGGGAGGGGGGTGGCGGGCTGATGGACGAAGATGGCGCGTCCCTGGCCAGGACCGACTCGATGTCCCAGTCGCAGGGTGGGCCGCGGCACAGGAGGATGGAGTCGGTGGAGACTCGCAGCTCGATGGACCTGCCCCCTGATGCTCTGCTGCAGGTAAAGCCCTCTGCACCAGCTGTCGGTTCGTACCTGTGACAGTGTGTGAGGGCTTGTGGATTGCTCAGCTTCTGCCTTTCAGACGTTTATCCTAAAATTGGGGGTTTAATTTTAATGTAGTTATCCGTAGTGATGTCTCTCTTGGCCTCCCTTGGATGAACTCATGCAACATTCATGCAGCTCTGGAGAAGTTTTATCTAACTTTCTGGGCTGATGTGCACAATTAAAAACTTAATCTAATGAGGTCAGTTAATCTGGATGGTTTTCTAAGCCTAACGCAGAATGCCAAATAAGGTAACCAGGTTATGCTAGCACTGAACATGACTCTGTAAATCTGGAATCTGTAAGTGAAGAAGATTTAATTTGATTTCACATTTCCCCCCTATGCAGGTGCCCTTCCTTTACCGCTCAGCCAGCATGCACAGCTCCAGACCCCCATCCCTGGGCCACCTACGGCCCCCAGAACACATTGACTGCAACGGGAAGGGGTCTCCGTCAGCCTTGGGCCCCACGCACGTCTCGCTGGAAGACAACACCGAAGATGAGAACGCGGAGGACGAGGCCAACCTGGTTAGTCTGTGTGCAAGTGGGCTTGCTCTCGAACAACTGTCGCTTTCCCAAGCGGGTTTAAGAGCGGGAAATCGTTTGGTAGGATCACGTGTTAGTCGAAAAAATATTTCTCTGTTGGCTCTAATTCAAAAAGGAGTCGCCAAGGAGGGCGGCGGAGTGTTCGGCTTCTGTCCTAATTAGCCGAACAGTGTTGTACGAACGAGATTCTAAAGTGCGTGAAGGCTGATTGTGGCTCGCGGTGTAAAACAAGTCGCCGTGCAGACGTGAAAAATTAGGAAAACCTGATTTCAATTCTTATTTTGTGCAGGGTCGTTTCGCCAGGCTGCTTCGCTGGCTGGAGAAAAAACAGCCGGTGTGGTGTCGCCAGAGAGATACCTGGTCACTCTACATCTTCCCTCCAGACTCGAGGTAACATTCACGCCTCTGTTCACCTCCGTATCCCTGTCTCCTCGCCATGTTCTCATTAGTGCAGGCTGGGTTCTGTAAAATATGTATATTCATATATTTATCCTGGGTACACGGCACCGAAACGTGTCGTTCCGAAAACAGCTTTGCCCTGTGGCAGCTATCGGTGTACAAAGAAAGACTGAGCCCTCTTTCTTTTTTTTTTTGACAAGAAGACGTTTCTTGCTTTTGCATTTGACTGACATCCCATAATGCTGACTGTAATGGCAAAGCGTTGTTCCCAGCCATGTGAGCGTAGCATTTTCTCTTTCATTCCCATCAACAACTCCTCTCCTCCTATTCCCTCCCACACTCTCTTCAGAAGTCCCTTTTATCTGCACGTTTCTGCCATGTCAGGGGTGAGTAAGCAGGAGCAGAGGGAGGAAGGGAGTTTCTTCCACCGAGTGCTGCCGTGTTATCTCAGCCACGTGCTGAAGCCGTCGCTTCCCTCCCCCCCTCCCTCCCCCGCTGCCTCGTCCTCCTCCCGTCGCGGCGCTTTGATCTCGCCTGTCTGTTGGGAGGACGCGGCTGCGGAGGAAGCACTAAGCAACACGCTGGCCCTGGCCCTGGCCCGCCGCCACAGCGCCGCAACATGCTAATTAAATGTCAAAAACAACCCACCCGAGGGGGGAGCCCGACGCTGGCCAGTGCGTCGTGTCCAGTTCTGCTCAGTGGATGTTTGAGATTTAATGAAGGACAGTAAGAGTTGGCTGAGAGAAAGTGTTAATGTGGAATCATCTCTGTTAAGATAGATGTACCGTAGCTCGTATCTGGCTGGTTGTGGCTTGCATTTTGGCTTGTTCAGCGATCAGGCATAACATTATGACCACCTTCCTAACACCATGTAGGTCTCCCTTGTGCCTTCAAAACAGTTGTGACTCATCAGAGAATGGCCATGGGCCTCCTGAGGGTGTCCTGTGGTGTCTGGCAACAAAATGTTGTTAGTGGGGGCCTTTGGGTCGTGTGGGTTGAGGGGAGGGACCGATATGGATCAGGCTTGTTCCAGTGCATCCCATAGATACCTGATCAGTTTGGGATCTAGTGAATTCGGAGACCAGGTCAACACCTTGTGCTGTGCTTCATGTTTTTTAAGTGGCTCCTAAAACGTTTTGTGCCATTAAGGAGTGTCATTGCTTTGGGGTGGGGGTGGCATGAGTTGAAGGAACATCTGTCAGGCCAGGGATGACTGGGTCAGATCATCTCCAACATGTTGATGTTACTTTGACACACCTGCCTCAACATTACTGCAGACCCCTTAATGGATATGCCATTGTTACTATGAGGAAAGCAAAGCCTTTCTATTCAGTGAGGCAAAAAACATTTATAGTGTTAATGTTAAGATCCTGAAAATGACATCTATCAGTCAGCTATGAAATAATGTCATTAGTTGGTCCATTGTTCCCACCGTCAATTCCCTGTAGATAATTTAGACATTTAAATGTAAATTAGCTAAATTTGGCATGGTTATACCAGAGCAATCTGCTGACACATTGCATCAATGAACAGCAGAGCCCTATGAAGTATCTACGTGCACGGTATAGTACACTGTGTCTCCTAGCAACAGTCCTATGCAAATGTCAAGCGCTTTTAGTTTAGTTTTATCTTGTATACTTCAGAATAGAGGAAATTAATAATAAATCAAAGCTAGTAAATACCAGTAAAAATAATTACCATGCTGTTTTGCATTAGATGCGTATAGTCCATCCACGAGGCTGAGCCCTATCAAAAGTTTTGGATGGTTCTGCTATCTGTAGGTCGTATTATGTAATCTGGAAAAGGTTAATAGGAAACGCTCCCTGTAGTCTGTTATTGCCTGAGTATTAAGAAACCCGGTCTTGTAGCTGGCTTTCAGTCTCAGCGGGCTGCAAGGCCCGTTGTGTTGCTGAGAGTGACACCGAGGACGCGGGCCCTGCGTGGCGCCCCATTCTGCCCTTGGACCGCCGCGGACGCCCACCTGTGCTCACAATCACATCAAGAGACAGCACCTCGATGGGGGGCCCCGGAGTCCAGCGGGTTTCACATGGACCAGAGTTCACCTCAGCCTTGCTTTTGTGCTCGCTGCCGTCGCCGCCGCTGCAGCTGATTACTGCAGGGGAAGTTTTTAATGAGTGGAGGGGGTGTGCCGGCTTTGCAGGCATGCTGCGGTCAGGCGTGTTTGCCGCAAGAATGGACTTTGTATGAACAGTAGTCTGGGTTGTGCGGGGTTGTTCATGTGCCACCACTGTACAGTGCTTAAATGGATTGGGTGGAAGTGGACTGAACACGAGCACATTGTAAGAGACGGACAAAAATAGATCATATCTAGATAGATAGATAGATAGACAGATAGATAGATAGATAGATAGATAGATAGATAGATAGATAGATAGATAGATAGATAGATAGATGAGCAAAGCAGGGAGAGTATTTCTCATGCAAAGCATCAAGAAATATACCGCAAGCAATTCAGCCCCATGCGTGACGCTGAGGAAAACACTAACCGTTCCTGGCATCTGTCAGCTCTTTCCTCGAAAGCAATCATCCAGCGCACAGGAAGTGATGCTGTTTATGCCTGTGCTTTGTTAGTAATTACCGTGAGTGCATTTTTTTTTCCCCTTCTTTCTTATCCACACTCAAGCCAAACGAGGTCACGCCTAAGCGCCGCTGGTAGAAACTCAAATGTCTTCAGCAGGGGATCTTAGCAATCATGTTAAAGTGAGGGGCGATTTCCAGGAAGTGGAAAACAGCAGAAAAAGAGTTTTTTAAATGAAGAATAAAATAAAAAGTTGAATACGTTACAATAAGCAGACGTGATTTAAAAAAAAGTTAAGGACGCGTTTAAAGTTTAAAAAGATTATTTTTAGAAAGCAGCCGTGCTCAATATTTAAGTCAGTTATGTCAGCCGTCAGTTACTTAAAAGGTCAAATACCACAAGATATTTACTGACCTTCAAACATTGTCAAACATGTAAAAGTCCACGCGTAAAGATGCCAAGAGAAATCTATGGTCTGACCGACAGCGCCGTTTATTTTTTATTTTTTACTTGAGCGTGGATTGACAATCTTAGCGCAAAACGTGCAACGTTAAAGTTCACATCCAGACGTCTGCGCCTTCAGGGGCCGTGGTTTAGAGATATCAAAGAGGTATTAGCTCAGCCGGCCCGTGTGACGTATGAAAAGGCATAGTCAGATAACACGCGCTCGTGCACTCAGACCCAGCGAGTGTTGACACAATGATGTCTGTGTTCCCAAATAAAGCCAGAAATCCAGATCTGAGCCCGGCAGCGTTGTCTCCCGCTGTACGTTCATACCGATACGAGCCACCAAAGCTGGGCTGATGCGCGGTTTAATCCCTAACGCTGCCGTTTACAGCGAGCATTCCCTCTTTCTGCCTCTTTCTGTTGTTGCGTGCGGAAAAAGCTTGAGAACCTTTTCATGTCGGGTAATGAAAGTCGGGCATAATTAATGACTCCTAAATCTGCAGTGGTTCATTACAAAGTTATTGTATGTGAGACAAGCTTAAATTGAATGAGATCATTTGTTACTTGTGTGTTTAAGTTAATGTCCCTGTGCGGTGGGTGATATTATTTCAGGCTTCGTTGAACATGCCGCAGTCTGGCTTTATACTCCAGCAGACAGAGCATGGGGCTGCTAAAGATAAAGACACAAAACTTACACTTTTCTGAATCTGTATTGATATAACACATCATGAAATTCTCAGGGCCCATTTTTATCTGCACTGTGAATACGTTAACCAACGTTTTACTCAAAGCGTAAACAACTGAAGAAGTAACTGTGGAAACATCGTGAAGGGGGCGTGCAAGGGCCAGACTGTTCCCTCGGGAGTTGATTTCTACCAGCGTGTAGACCAGGCGGCCGCAAACACTAGCACATGTGTAAATGAGATAGTTTGCCACCAAGTCAAACAAACCGAACCGTATCGGCTTAAAGGGGCGTGATGAGACTGCTGTGTTTCTGTTGACTACAAGCAGCGAAACAATCAGTCGCTGCAAGACCAACTATACCGTTATGTGCTTTTATTTCAGTGATGCGGGACATATTATCTGTAATTTTGTTGCAGCATTGCCGGACATGTCTTAATCGTTGACTGTATGTAAAGATGGAGGAAGTCGTACTGATTCCTGAAGAGAGGTTTAGAAACTGGTCTATGTGTCTATGTCTTGGCATCAACCTGCCACTCAAAAAAATAACTAAAAAACTAAAAATAAATCAAAATTCAACCATGCTCTTAAATATTCACAACTGCTGAAATTAGGTATAGAGGCCAAAACCATTTTTTATGGCTTAGTTTGTGAGACTTAAAGGGAAACTACATTTTTTTACAACCTGAATCTTCTTTCTGGCATAAAAGACAATCGTTTACTCACCCATATAACTTTTGTGTAATTTGTAGTAGTTTGGATAATTACATCTGCATATATCCATATCATGGGAGTGACTGGAGCACCTAACGCAGCCTCTAAATAACGCATTATCTGCTGCGAAACTCTTTCATTGCACCTATGGTTCGTCCACAACCTCAGAATTGGAAAAATATTGAGCCATGTTGCTAGCAGTAGCAAATTACAGGTAAACAAGCCGACCATCGCAGGTGCACGCGGTGCTCAGAGATGACATCATCCAGGTCAGAAGACAGATCCCGGATGATGACAACAGGTAACTCCAGACTCAACGGGGAATAGCACTAGCGTACAATAACAAAATATTGGTAAAATTAACGAGTTTCGCCGCAGATAATGCGTTATTTAGAGGCTGTGTTTCGGTGCCCCAGTCACTCCAACTACATGGCTATATGCGTATTTTATGCCGGAAATAAAGTCCAGGTTGTAAAAAAAACAGTAGTTCCCCTTTAAGTTTGATCACAAAGCGTGATTCACAACGTTGATCAATGTCTTTGTTGGTTAGAACGTAACTTTAAATAATAATTTAAAGCCCTGGTCCGGAAGTTTCCCAGCAGAACATTGAACTGTCACAGGATGGTCAATGTGATGTACTTCCCCTGTCAGAGGTTTTAATGTTGTGGCTGATCGGTGTACCTCCAACTCCACAGTGCTGAGACTACCGGTATTTATATTATATCCCATCTTATAGCCTCCCTTTGGCAATACTTACCCCGCTAGCTCAAAACTTTTCATCATTGTCAGACAATTGTTTGTTATTGCGTGTGCCCAGTTATTGAGCTCATAGTCTTTTATTTATAGGCTGTTCACCCACTGCCCAGACACTGTGCTTCCCTATTGAGAGGAGGACAGAAGAATGCACCGTCTTAAAGGCTTAAGCCACGGAAGAAAAATCTGTTTGCAGTAAATACAATTGGCTGTACGGGGCATCGCTCTGGCACTTTTTGGTACCCTTGCTTGTTTCAGGTGCTCGCTAGATATCCATTTGTGGCGTTAAACTGCTGTGTTTTCTGTTTGTTCGGCAGGTTTCGGACCCTGTGCAATAAAATCATCACCCACAAGATGTTCGACCACATCGTGCTGGTCATCATCTTCCTCAACTGCATCACTATCGCCATGGAGAGGCCTCACATCGACTCCAAAAGCGCCGTGAGTGCCACCGGGTCTTTGAAAGCGCAAACACAGTATGCGGCTACTGGCTCTGTAAATACGGATTCAAGAACTTGAGCTGTGTTGGCTTCGCAGTCTGCAGAGACACGCTCAGAAAAGAATGGAGAAAGATGAGGGGGGAAAGACACGTTTATACTCTATATAGAAGCTTCCTGTGAGGTGTGTGTGGAATCAATCATGAAGAAACTCAATGCCAGTTTAAAAAAAACAAAAAAAGGTTTCAACAGAAATGGAGAAAATAGGGAGAAAGTACCTGTCAGCAAGTCCAACCTTGATGGCTGTTCAAATAAACACACACTCTAGCACAAAGTAGAATTACTACTCTAGTTTGCTCTTTGCAGAGAAGAGGAGCAGAACTTTGTATAAGCAGGGAACCACTTCTGTTGGACTGTGAGCCAGTATCTGCTGCACTGCTTCATCAACACCATCACTTCCTTAGCTAATGCACCGTCCCTTCAGAAGGCTGGCTGGATGCCTGGCAGCGGCACAAACACACACACACACACACACACACGCGCGCACACACATACATGTATTGCCGCGTCCTTTCCCTGCTTCCAGCAATAGCAGCAGAACACAGCTCATGCATAAACACAATAATTATCACTGTTTGAGGGTTGTTGTGTTGTTTTTTTTTCCCCCCTCACTGAGCGAGGTGTTCCGCGGATGGCTTTAATTGCGGTTCGTTCTCGCTGGAACGCTCCGTTCTGCTTGCTTCGCGACTGAAACACGGAGGAGACAGCGCCGTCGTAATTGATTCAATTATCTGTGGGCTGGCGTACGTGGCTAATGTCCAAGAAAAGGAGATGTTTAACAAATGGGGGCCGACCCGCAGGCCACCCGTTCTCATCGGGGCAAGGGGCTCGCACATGTTTGAATGCACAAAATCCCAGACAAACTTTCAGATCGGGGAGCAGCGCTTTAATGCACATATATTTTCTCAGCTTCCCGCCGTGGCCGCCGTGTCCAGCCTGCGCACAGAGGCCATTATTGTAATGAGATGGCAATGTATGACGCGGCAAGCAGCCTGAAACAAAAGAACGAGCAGTCATTACAGTTAGGAGCTGTGATGCTTATTGCCCCAGATCCCATTTGGCCGGGTGGACATTGCATGATGCTATTTGTTTGTCTATGCGGATCGCTTTGAATTAATGAGGAAGATTGTGAATCAGTTCCCTGTGGCTGAGTCTGTTTTGGCCTGTGTATAACAACCGAACACGTACAGTTTACAACTCTGCTGCCAGTCTTTTGAAGTACCTTTGTTGCCAATTGAACAAACGACATGTTAAAATTCTTTAAATAGAAGTGTAGTCATTGTCACAGAGATAAAGTCTGTTGGTCACAACACTTCAGTGAGGAATGCGGGCTGAATAATTCGTTTATTGTCCTGGACGTTATGTCACACACTTTCTTGCATTTGGCTCGCAGTCCATCGCTGTTTTGGTTTGCTGCCGCAGGTTGCTTGGATACTGTCGTCCTGTAGTTCAGTGGAAATTACTGAGGATGATTGTACCACCTGTTATGATTTATTATTTCGAATGGAGCTATGGGGACAATACATCATTGTCTAAAACTCTGAATTGAATTATATCAGTTTCCAGAATCTGCTCCAGACAAGACCAAGATAGAGAGATGGCGCTACACACAGGGCTGTGACGAAAGCGTTCCAAAAGGAGTGGTGTTCAATCTGGTGGAAAGGTTTTGTGTAAAGAACTAGTAAATTATTCCTATCATTATACCGCTGAGGAGTTCCTTAAATATGTAGAAACTTGAGACTCGCTGGGATCTCATGTAAATCACCTACTGGAAGCGTTTAGCATGCAGTATTGTGGTCACTGGCTAAGTGAAGGGATTCTCAGGTTTAAGTCATAGTTGGCGTCTGCCTTTAGGTTCAGCGTTACTTTAAACCAGGACGATCTGGAAACCAACTCGCTATGCAGATGGTTTGTGGTTCCCTGAGTTATGGTCAGACGAATTGGACACCGGGGGGGAGGAATAACAACACGACCACTGGTGGAGATGAGACGTGAGAGGCAACAGGGAGGTGTTTTACTCCTTTTGAGGGAGCCCTTGGTTCCTGTCACTGTCTGTTACATTCTGTTTCTTTCAGCCTTCGGCTAAAAATGTGCACGAGCTCTGAAGAAAGCACCCACTGCACACAAAGAGAGAAATTTGCATTGCCTTGCACAATGAAAAGCCATCATCTCTTGGTGACTGGCTAGAGTAGCAACCGCTTTTGCATTCAATTCTGACTTTGATTAACATTTTTTATTCAGGCCTCTTCAGTCATTTCCTGGCAAAACTCTAAATGTACATAGATAAAACCTATGGGCTACATAAAAGAATTAATATGGCTAATTCCAATATTTTAGCAAGACGAGTATGGTCTGCCAGAGTGAACAGTCTACATTTCAGTTTATTTATTTACATTTTAAGTGAAAAAGCTAACTTTAAGTGGAAAGTTGCCTTATTTTGTCATGCGAACATGCAGAATGACTACAGCATGCAGCATCACTGCTAGCTAGCTATATTAGTTTACAGCTTGGGATAGCAGATAAGTTTCTCTAAAACTTTGTTTAAACATCCAGTATGTTGAATTTATCTCTTTGTTTATTTAATTTCATCAAAAATATTTCAATTTTTTGGCCATATGTAACCTAGTTCTAACTGGCTAGCTAACACAGCTTATGGTGAAACATGCAGGCTACAGCTAGTGAAGTTTATCCTGAGCTGTTTTCCAAGTCGAAATATTCTCCATGTCTTTGAAACTTGTGCATTTTTACTTTATGTTCTTTTTCAATTCAATTTTATTTTAATGTGTACAATGTGGAACCTAAATTTGACATTATGCTAAAAATTTGGCCAACAAAAATGGCGAATGTCACAAATTACATCTAGTACTATATTTTTATCTGTCTTTTCATTTCACCTGGCCAAACTGTGACCAGCAAGGGCATTTAATATATAATGAACAAGAAAAATACTCAAGATGGTACTGTGGTTAGATTTTGCCAGATAGCTAGCAAAAAAGATACTTGCTAACTACAGTATTTAGCCTGGTAGATTTAAAGCAGCTTGCAGGAGCTGTCTCAGCTTCTTTAACATAGCTTCTATAAAACTGTTCAATTGCTTGTTATTTCTATCACTTGCTCAGTTTTACTGGACTATAGGCTACATAATGGGCAATTTCAACATATAGCATTATTGCTGCCTTCAGTTGTAACTTGTCGGCTTGTTGTTAAGAAATGGGAAGCAAACAAGGCTAACAGCTAGCAAGCTAATGGCCAGTTTACTCAGAGTTGAAAATGAAGGAATGAAGCTTTTGGGGAAGTAATCATTTTCCTCAAACATTTTTATAAATTTATGAGGAAAACTTTATACAACATAATTATATTATCTTCCACTATTTCCAAAAATGTCCGCAAATTATGACATGGACATGAATACACCAAAAGGGCACCATTCATATGGTTAGAAAGCTAACTTATTTTTAGTTAGCCTTCCAGACCTTAAGCTTTTTTGAATGAGTGTTCAGATTGCAAGTTATGTTGTCAGAATTAAAGACAGTTATTATATGTACACACCAAATCTTCATTGTATTCATAAATATTTTACATCTACCCCTCTGTTAGTTTATAATGAATGAAAGTATGAACCCTTGGCCACAGAGGACAGGAATGGCCGCTGTCAGACTGGAATTTATAAACGCTCTCAACAACAGCATTCCCAGTGATGTCATGCCTGACATTCCCAGAGACTTCACAAAAATCGCTGCAGGACTGCCATCTCTGTTTATGTGTGTGTGCGTTACTTCGTGTCGGGGGGCCGTGGGAAAGGCAGCCACCTACACACATGCACATGCATAGACGTTCAGTGGCAGGACGGGGTCGCGTCTCCTCAGACGTTGGGGAAGTCGGGTAAATAAGCAGCCGGTGAAGGGATCTTATTCTTGCTGTCCTGCTTGTTTTCTCTCTTCAGTCCTTGTTTGGCTCAGTAAATAGACTCCCATCCTCTCCCACGTGCGCGCACACACCGCCGCGCCTTGCCGCCTCCGGCAACAGGGGACCATGGGAGTGCAGTAATGTGGCTGTGTGAATGGGTGGAGGTCTGTTAGCTCAGATTTATGGCGTTGCGTTGTGTGCACACTCACAAAATCTAAATGATGGCACTTGTTTTCAAGAATGACAACCAAACGATCTGATGCAACACGGTTGTTTCTTCTGAGAATTGCCCATCTCAGCGTTTGGCTCTTGTATTTCAGCACAAGTGAAGCGTTTCACAGTGTATTCAAAATGTGATATAGGGCCACTTGTTCCCAGAGCACTTCAGCTGATTGTAAACAAAATTCTTGATAATTTGTAGTCTTATTAATGTTATTTTTCTTTCTGCCAGTACAATGAAAAATGCGATTCCAAAAAAGAAAGTTGCCTTGTTTAAATATTTCACACTGTCCTAATAAAGAGCAAACCTTATAATTGCCCGCCAGCCATCATTAGAGAGTGCAACAGAGGCATTTGTGCAAAGATGTACGGTTGGTGCAGGAAAGAGCTCCCTCATACATTATTCAGCCGCGCACTACATCAGTTTACGAGCAAACAACGAACTTAGTAAAAAACGTGCCTGTACTGTGAATGTGAATTTCACATCCAGGTCTCTTGTTTTTCCCGACAGGAGCGGCTCTTCCTGACGTTGTCCAACTACATCTTCACCGCAATCTTCGTGGCTGAGATGACTGTAAAGGTAAGGCTTTACTCCGAATGTGAATTCCCACACGCACGTCGTATTAGCATTGAAATGTGATGGGATTTTTGCATTCTGCCACACGCTTGAAGTTATCCTTCTGAAAGATGTGCTCTGTTCTGCATTCTTCCATAAAGCCGTTCTTGAATTTTAAAGCAGCTCACAACGTATTTGGCGCATCGGAATGTTCTGGTACCACATAAACGCTGGTCGTCTCACCTCGAGACGTCTCATTTGTCCCGAGCTTTGGAAGCAACATGATGTGATACATCTGTATTTGCTCACAATGCAGAAATTTTGCATAACATTGAGAAACCCGAACCGGACTCCTAAAACCGCTCAGCCGCAAAGCTCTGGAGACAATAAAGACTACCTGGTAGCCTCGGTGTAAAAAAAAAAGAAAACACAGAGGGAGGCAAAGCGAGAAAGCGAGGAGGAGGAGGGTGAGAATGGAAGACTCGATCAGACAGCGAACGCACAGGTTCTCTGAAGGCTCTTTCATAATGCTGAGAGGAGGATTGTCTCGCCTGTATTCAAATGGCCCCGCTTTGAATGGAGGTCCGTGCAGGCGTGGGCAGGAGCGAGCGGAGGCAGAGGGGACGAAAGTTCATGGGTGTCACTCATTCAAAGCTCTATTTTTGGTCCCAGTGGCTCGCAAATGTAGGGCCTACACACACACACACGCACACACACACACACACCTACACACACACACATATTTGTATGACTATCGTTGTGAGAACACTCGTCACTGACATAACGCTCCTACCACCAACTTTAACTATCGCATCTAATGGTAACCTTAACCCTTAAACTCGGCATGGCCCTTAAAGTGGTGTGAGAAAGTGTCCATAATGTCCTCACTTGGGTGGTATAAAACTCAAACTAGTCATAACAGTACAGCTGTGCAAGTACACACAGAGCGAGCATTCTTTTTAAGTACATCATCGACTGTATATAAAGACGGATGAACCCTGGGTGACCATAAGTTTCCCGAAGACTCTCTGGCCGTCGCCATCCCGGCAGTGCCTCATTCCTCATCCAGCTAATTCAAAAATGGGCAAAGCATCAAGTACTACATGCGCTTGACGAAACCAGACAAAGCCGTTCCAGATTAATAATGCATTGCATTAAAGATTAAACCAGAGGTTTGCAGCCGTTTTAGTTTCTGACAAAAGTTCAAATCTAAGGCCCCTTGGCACATTTAGGATGTCTGAGTTTTTAACAGTTCAATGAAGGAGCACTTTCTCCTCCAAACTTCTCGGATGATTTATTTTTTTATTCTTTCCTCAGTAAAGTACTGCGTTTATGCTTTATGTTCGCCCGTATTATAAATAATAATTTAATAATATCACTCCACGGCTCTGTTTTGCTAATTATGGCTGTAATGAGAGCCTATTATTTCTCTTAACTGAGCTGTTTTTGCCATAATATGTATTGCTAAAGCAGACAAACAGGGTTATTTGCTATATATGAACACAAAACTCCACCACTTTACTTGGTGAACGACCTTATAATAGTACCAATAGCGTGGAGAGCAGTCATCAAGATAAACAATGGCTAATTGAGACCGTCCAAGGCCCCGTTCAGACCATGCATTAGGCAGTCTAATCAGATCAGCTTAAAGTACTAAGCATTTGAGTCATCTGACCTCAGACTACATTTGGAGGTGGTCTGGGACTCCGCTGGCCGCAATCCTTTTGTCATGTGAACGCACAATGCGTCCTGGGTCACATTAAAGACCGTGGTATAGACTGTGTTTTACCTCATTCATTCAAGAAAAACACAAAATGTTCACCTGAAAGTCTGTTCAACAATGAGAGGCATCTTTATTTACCCTTTATACTGGACGTTGCAGTTTGTGTGGAAGTTTCGAGGGTTTGAGGTGTAATCCGAACTCTGCGCATTCACCTAATGTGTAAACTTTCAGTGAGAGCGAGACAGACGCCACAGATTGTTCCAAAATGCGTGTCATATCCCCAGGTCATGAGCCAATCACGGCAAACAGCTGCTCTGATAGATCGGTGGCTAAACATTAAATACAGCAGCTGTTGCAATACACAGATCAGCCACAACATTAAAACCACTGAGAGGAGAAGTAAATAACATTGATCATCCTGTGACGATTCAATCTTCTGCTGGGAAACCTTTGGACCTGGCATGAATGCGTATGTACCAGACCCAAAGGCCCCCACTAACAACATCCTGTTGCCAGACACCACAGGACACCCTCAAAAGGCCCATGTCCATTCTCTGATGGACTGTTTCAGAGTCCAAATTGTTACTAGTAATGTACTGTATGAATTACGGCATAAAATGTAAACACTTCAGCATGCACTTTGTATTTATTCAGTAGGTAGTTATTCACAGATTGGCATCAGCTAATTGAAATTATATTCTCTCCATTATCCCTTCTTCTGCCGCAGTAGATGCTGCAGTAGGTAGTTCATCCCATCCCTCTGTTATTTTGTGGACCTCAAGTACAAGCTTTCTGGGCAGAATAAATGATGAATGATGAACCTATAGAATCAGAAATGAGGTGTGGAAAGTTTGCAGCTTTTATCGTCTCTGCTGCCAAGTAAACGATCGCTGTGCAAAGCCGATAAGCGGGGCATGTGGGATATTAAGCACCGACTCCTAATAAATGCAAAAATAACAAACAAATCTGCCGCTGCGCTCAGATATCTGAATTGTGTATCATCATTTTCAGCCACTTATATCTTCAAGCGAATACATAATATCCGAACTGAATTTGTGCTGCGGCGCTCCACTCCTTTGTGTCATCCATCTTCTTTGTCACTCACGTACGGAGACTTCTTACTTCTTTGCATTAATCTGCCGTGTCCCCCTTTTCCGTCCAGATCGCGGCTTTGGGCTTTTTTTTCGGGGACAAGGCCTACCTGAGGAGCAGCTGGAACATTCTGGACGGGATGCTGGTGATGATTTCTGTAATTGACATCCTGGTGTCGCTTATCTCCAACTCGGGAACCAAGATCCTGGGCATGCTCAGAGTGCTGAGGCTGCTGAGGACCCTGAGGCCTCTGCGGTAAGTGTCTCTCTCAGGGACGATGACATGTAGTATATACACAAACTCAGACGACAGACAGCCCGTGAAGCTGCTGAACGGAATAAAATAATACCACATTACCTTTTATTTAAGATCTCCCAAATCGCTAGTTAGTGGCCACTGCTTAAAGTAAAGCAAAAAAAAAGAAAAAAACTTCATATATACAGCATAGGGTTGTAAATACTTGTATATTTCTAAAAAAATAAAATAAAACATGGCAGTGGAAACTAACAGAGCCCCCCTCTCTCTCTGCCCTGACGTGTGCCATTTTTAGGAGCATTTGGGAGATGTGTTTGTGTGTCTGCGCAACATTTATTTTAGAGTGCATTCAGACATGAATTACTGTCAGAGTGTACACAATTGCACAGTTATGTTTATTTGAGCGGAAATAAGGCGGAAATCACCAATTTGGAGACTGTTTTTGTACTCAAATCTCCAAATATATATGTGTGTGTGTGTGTGTGTGAGTGTGTGAGAGAAGGAGACACAGAGAGAGAGAGAGAGAGAGAGAGAGAGAGAGGAGTCTTTGTTGTGTCATGAGATGACAGGATCTTTACATACATGAGCAGTTCTTAAGTTTCCGTCTCAGTGTGTGCGTTCGCATTTGTACATGTGGATCCGTTGGCATGGCTTCGTGCTTGACTTGGCTCCCATGCTCGGTGTCTCGTCTCGTGAGGGGAGGGTGGGGGGCCAGCGCTCTCCGGGCTTTGCCCTCTCTTTGAATATTTATCGCAGCTCTCGGTAAGAGCACGAAAATCAAATATTCATTTTCATCCTGCCAAATTCACCCACTAAACACCACTGATCTTTCTCTTGCCTCTGTAACTTGCACCTCTGACATGAAAGGAAAATCTTTTTGCTCTCGCAGCCTTCGAGGTGGTGCTTTCTTCTTTGAGTTCGTAAGTAATGTTTGCGTGTGTGAAGAGGGTGTATTTGCAGTAAATCTGCATCTTTCTGTTACATTGCACCCCATAACAGTTTGTTGCATTGGAATTCGTAGTGTTTTCATGGCGTTACTAGACGTCGGTAAGTACTTTGGTTGGTATTATGCTATTAACTGAAATAAATGATGCCCTAAATATAAGTATAAGGTAACAAGTTGTATGTAGTGTCAATAACAATCCAAATAGCCTCAAAACGCTTTGCAAAACTCAGGCCTTTAACTTCCAGAGCCTCAAGCAGCTGCAGATGGGCTTGAGGCCAGCCTGTTAGGGAGAAATAAAAACTGGGAGAAAAGAAGTGAAGAGAGCAACAGAATGAGTATTCATACATGCATCTAGATAAAGCAAGCATGCAACATAAAAACATAAGTACATGATACCAGGTGATGACGTGGTTGATTGATAATGGACAACAGGAATGGATTCACTGGAAGTATTAACCGTTGGAAAGCTTACTGTGTGTACTGTTACAGTAATAAACAGTGGCACAGGGGCATAAAACTATGTCAGCAGCAATAGTCTTTATGTTGCAGGTGTGTTGGCCGACATAATGTACAAATGAGGTACATGTGCATCTGTTTCCATCAAGACACTGTCCACACTGTTGCTGCAGTCAGTGTGTGAAGTGTGACACGAGCCAGCGTAAAACTTTGCACAACTCGTGAATCTTTAAGCACCTCTGGTAAATTGAGGATGCTTTTAAAGTGTAATTTATTTATTTGTTGACTTCCCCGCAAAGTGCAATAAACTGAAAGGAACCCAAGTCTTTCTCAACATACTTGGCGAAAGAGCTAGAAAACTTGCCACGGTTTCTTTTCTTACTGTCTAATCATTTAAAAAAGCCCCAGTCTGACTTCATGATGTTGAAATCGGAGCTCTGTGGGGGTCAAGCCATCTGTTGCGGGACACCTTCCACTTGTTGTGACTAAAGACAGTTTTTTATTGACTCTGGCTTCGCGTCTGGGCTCGTTGTCGTGTTGCAGAATGAGTCTGGAACCAGGGAGACGCAACCTTGATGATGGTATTGCAGGACGGATGTGAATCTAAGCGCCTGTCAGTCCTCAAACAACTGCACAGTACTGTACTTCACACAGAATACTACTTGAGAATTTGGATTTTCTGCCATTCAAAAGCTTAATTCAGTTTAAAATATATAGGATGCTAATGACTTAACGCTATAGCAGCGTACTGCGTTATTACTGTGTTGGGTTACACTGGGCTGTGCAGGTGCATGTCTAAAAATCTGTGTGGAATTACTGTAAATGTAGGTTGAAACACATGCAATTGGATTTGAAGAGTTTCTTGAAAATGTCCCAAGTATCCAAGTATCTTCTTCAATTCTAAAAGACTGGTGGGAAGATGGCATTTAAAATGAGATCAGAAACTCACATGACTAGGGTCTGTTAATGACCAGATACTTCCCTGCAGTTGGAGGAAACTGTTCCAGGCTATTGTTCACTTGTTTGGGTTGTTGTTGGTCCAATGGTCCTAGCTTTTCCCCCATTTTGGAAAAGCCTGGACAAAGTGGACAGATGCTACCTCTCCCCCAGCTCGTTTGATGACTGTACACAAATGCATCTCCGTAGCCTCAGTGTTTGTTGAATTCCCACAATCCTTCACTCTGGGCTACACAAACAGACACCAACACTGTACCGCAAATCGGCCTTTAGAAGCAAAATGTTAATGTGACATTAAAGAGTGAACTTACTGCCGAACAAATGGGCTTCCTAATTAGACCTGGTGCAACTATGACAAACTGAATACTCATAAAGAGTACCTGACTCCAACCGCTGCCGAACGTCATCCTCCCTGTGCACTGCGTCTCATTTAATCCCCAGAGGCCAGCAAGGCTGAAGCTGTATTAATGTCGAGCAGGGGCGGTTTTAAAGTCAGATTAGAAAATATGAAGCAATTACAGGAGGAAATTGGACACATTTCGAGTATAGGGAAAATATTCTTGGGAGCAAAGGGCAGCCATTTCTCTAGGGAATGATGTTTTCAGTTTGAGGAAGATGCAAAATGGCAGAGAGAGAAATAGGATTAAGAGGACTGTATGAAGATAGGCAGGGAGGGAAGGAGGAAGAAACCGGGAAGGACGGGAAAAGGACAAGTAGAAGAAAGAGCTCAGCTGGGTCGCTTGATTCTCTCCGCGGAGGCTGCATGTGAGTTACAGCAAAGTAACACTGACATATGATTTTTAAGGCAGTTATTAACTTTAATCCAAGAGCAGGGGCACAATATTAAAGGGTATAACATATTAAGCTGTATTGGTTGATTAGTGTACTGCAGGTACCTAAATCCCTGTTAGTGATAATTCAGTCTGGTCAACAGAGTGGTACTTCTGCTTGTTGAGTAACTGCTTGGTGGACAAATATGTACTGTTAAAAGTTTGGCGCCGTACTTTCTGAATTAATTAGCAGCAAGAACCTGCTTAATTCAGCTAGGCGCTCATTTTATATCCAGATATACAGTGAAATGATCCAGTGTTTCTTGGCTGTTTGCAAAGTTGAATCTTGACACCTGACACCTTAGCTGTGTTGGCACAGATCGTCTCAAACTTTGACAAGATCATGTCTGCAAAGTAACACCGACTGCTTCACAATCTCCACAATTTTCCAGTTAATAAGTGATTATAAGTTGGAACACATTGAGGAAAGGTAAACTGAGGAAGTTCGGGAATACAAACATCTGTTTGACTGGTCTTTGGTGACATTTCAGCAAAAGTTTCAGTTGCCGTTCTTGAAAGAGAAGCAGGGAGTGGAAACAAAAATTTACCCGACTTCCAAAAAAGACACACAGCTGACTAGCCTGACTGACGAGTGCACAAGTATAAATGGCTTACACCGGCATAGGCTAAATGCGTAGGTTACACCGGCTATGCCCTGCAGAGGTATACACAAGCTAACTTTGGAAAATAGTTTTTTCCTCTCCACACTCTAACATCAAGTCAAATCCAGAAATGTCATAAGATTCTGTTCCACCAATAGCTGCTGTGGACTGTAGACATTGACTCTGGTGTAAGTGTTAAGCTAATCCTTTTTGAGAAATATTGAGTAAGTTTGTTGGTGTAACTAACATTTAGTGTGTGTCTGATTCTTAGCTCTGTACTCTTGCTTTTCCTTGTGTTTGTCCTGCGGTGAACAGTAAACCCAGTCAGGATGTCCAATATCAGCTGGGATAGGCTCCTGCCCCAAGCGACCTTCTACAGAATAAGGTCATAGATAATAGATGGACGGATGAAAATAGAACCTGAAGCACAAACTGGGATGGCGTCATCAGTGAGCATATCTTATTTAATAGTAGAAAAGGTCTGCGAATAAAAATATTTTACCATTTGACCTAGACATACTTAATCTGTGTAATATTCACAACTAGCTCATGTACCTCAGGTGAATTTACATAAATATTTGCAATAATGTGCTAAAAGCATGCAGGTAAAAAAACGCAAGCTCTCAAATGTTGCTAGATCTTCGAGAACATACATTCATTATAAAAATATAAACAGGCTCCAGTAGGGATGCTCCGATCAGGGTTTTTTGCCCCCGATCCGAGTCCGAGTCCTTTGACTTTTGAGTATCTGCCGATACCGAGTCCCGATCCGATACTCTGTGTTTGTTTTTTAAGTGCTGAATTAAGTTTGTGGTATTAAACGACGCTTTGTCCTTACCACCCCTCGATATTCCAACTTTGCAAATTTGACAGTTTGCGACTGCATCGTTCTCCTCACATACTTTAAAATACTTCCACACAGCAGACATGGTGCGCCACAACTCGCCACTCCGCTTCAAAACAAACTAGCATGCTGGTCTTCTGCACATGCGCATGCCGTAAACGGTGGTAGTAAATACTCATTTTATTTTTTATTTTTTTGAATCACCAATAGCCCATATATCAACAATCTAATACAAATAATGACTAAATAAATATATATAAAACCGATCTCTGATCGGGTCGTAACGTCCGAGTCCCGATCGAGTCTTCAGTTGCGTGATCAGCCCCGATTTCCGAGTCACGTGATCGGATCGGTACAACCCTATGCTCCAGAGTGGTTCCTGATGGAAAAGCTGTTCCACACATGGAAATTGTGATTATGGCTTCACTAATACCATCTAAGTTTTTCCATGTGACATTGTTTTTGGTATCTGCTGTGGGACACATCCAAACAACTTTTGCTAGGCAGCTGCGCAGACCTGTAACTCAACATTTAGTAGCAAGTGGCCAGCGTAAAGTATTAGTGGTCACATGTGGCATTAAAATGTCTCTCCACATGCATCCCCAACCAGCACTTCTGATCTGATCTCAAAATTGAGATCACCAAATAGCCTAGATTCATGTTTTGTAGCCTGACGGATAAGTGGGAAAATCAGAAGAAAGCACACTTAGTCCCATGGAGAACATGTGAAGCCCCCCACCTCAATCTCAACCCTATCCTTGATCTTTCATAGAAATCTTTATTCGTTTTATGTTTTGCTAATTTCTACTGTGCCTAACACTATGAGTTTATTTATCGATTAATTATTTATTTCTGATAAAACCACAGAGACAATTTATCCTTTTATTGTCTTTGGGATCGACTTGCAGAGGGGATCACCTACCAAGGAATTTTATTAAATAAAGCTCATGCCAATCCCAACTCCAATCCTAACTGCAACCCCAATCCCAACCCCAATCCCAATCCCAATCCCAATCCCAATCCCAATCCCAATCCCAATCCCAATCCCAACCCATCCCATCCCCAATCCCAATCCCAATCCCAACTCCAATCCCAATCCCAACCCCAATCCCAACCCCAACCCCAATCCCAATCCCAATCCCAATCCCAATCCCAATCCCAATCCCAACCCCAACCCCAATCCCAACTCCAATCCCAATCCCAATCCCAACTGCAACCGCAATCCCAACTCCAATCCCAACTGCAACCCCAATCCCAGTCCCAATCCCAATCACAACTCTAACCCTAATCAACATGTTAATCTTTCATGTGGTCTGATCATTTAAGATCAGTAATTGTAAACAAATCAGGTTTACCTTAAAGATCATAACAAGTCTTTAAAGATATGTATTACTTTCATTCTAAATAAATCAGTTAATTCTATTCATTGAATAAAATTTAGTGGGGGCACAGCTGGGATAGTTCAGTATATTGTATGTAATCTCCCCAAATTCTTCATGTTGGCATTAAACAGAGCAGACGCAGCTTTGTCATCCATAAAGCATTAGTTTCAATATCGGCTTGTTGTCACTCCAGCTTGATTGTGGCAGACTCACGCTCGGGTGCTTGAATTAAATATGAGCTTGTCTGTGTTTTCGCCTCCGGCAGCACGTGGGGTTCGCACAGGCGGCATCCGAGCTGCGGATGCTGACACGGGAATAATAATCAATCAGCCATCACTTATGCGCTCACAGGCTGAAATCCATGGCAGTTTGTCACTTAGACAACCGGGTTTTGGACCACGGCGGGTGATAACTGCTGTAGCTGAACAGAACTGTTTGCGTACACTCGTGTGCAGCTTGGGACCGCGTGCGACGCAATCCCAACAAGTGGTTGACTTTTGCTATTTGTTTCCCATTACAGATATTAATGACTGCATTACATTACACGAGAAAGCCGAGTCCGCGGGGGTGCGCGGGCCTGCGTGCGTGACAGAATGATGCATCAGCTTTGTTTAACAGGGCGCACACATACCTCCATAGTCATTCATCAAGCCCACAACCTGAGCTGGGATTTGTCTTCAGGGAAGACCCACAAGTTAGCACCCTATGTCAGCACATGGCACTTTTATGTCAACCATCACCACCTACACCCCTATCGACCAGTCAGCCGCAGCCTAGAGGCCCCCCGCCCCACCTTACTGTGTCCATTAATTATACCTGCCACACTCCCGGGCTTCACTGGAGGCCGACTGATTCTGTTTGTGGGGATTGTGAGGTCAGGGCCAGCCAACACGTCTGTTTATTGATAAATCCCCGCTGTGTTTGACCTCTGTCGGATCAGCCTTTGAGCTCATCCATGACTTGATGACAGTGTAATTATTCACAATGCTTCTGTTGAGTGGTTTACCCGCTTGCTTACTTGTGTGCATGTGCGTTCCCGAACGCTTGCGGTTAACAGAGCTGAAAGCGACCTAATTAACTCCACGTTTAATCACCATTCTTCAAGGTGTTTAGATCGTCTTTGCGTGACACCTGAAATCATCGGCTCGCTGTTTGCATTGGCATTTCATTTGCCAGAACAGTGAGGGGTGCGGTTTTATAGCACGAAGGACAGCTGCAGAATAGAGAAAAGCACGGAGAAATCTGCACAGAAAGGTGGAGCGAGAAACAAAGCTCAGGCAAACAAAAACAAATCGAAGAACTAGAACTTGCCTCATTTTTTATTCCCTCTATATCCCTGCAACTCATCAGCCCTCATCTCCTCCCTCTGTTCCCTACTTCTATCTCTCAGCATCACTTAATTACACCCAGTGTTTGCACTGTGGGAACGCGCCTGCCACTTACTGCCCTACTTGTTGTTCCTTTTCCTCAGTGTGAGGGATACGGCGGCGCTGGATCGAGGCGGGCGGTGCATGCGCGCAGGTGTTGAGCACCGCGGCACACTCCTTCCCGCTCCTTTGTATAGCACACAAAACAAGGACACGCCGTGAGCAGCGAGAAAATTATGCAGAAAGGTAGATTAGTAGAAGTGGTGAGCGCTCACTTTTTTTCCTCCCTCTGGCTCCCGACCATACAGCTCTTACTCATCCTCCCTTTTTGTGTCGTATGCAAATAGACATTATGTTGAGGAGCCCGTCGCAGCGCGTGTCCTTCATGTACCGCTTCATCAGAGCGTATTGACTCTGAATAAGAGACCCGTCTTTCCTTCGTTCCACTATTTAATAACCCCTTTCACTTGAGCGTATTTGTCAGAGTGGAGCTGGAAAGGAGAACATGATGTAAAGAGCTAGAGAGGCTGGCTCGGGGTTTTCATATGGAAAGCAGCGGGAATGTGTGGAAGCACTTTTTTTTTTTCCAAGTAGTCGACGGAAGGGACGGAAGCGCAAACAACGCACTTCTGTCCTTGATGGGGAACTCGCTGACTTTCCCTAGGAAGTCTTAATCTCAAGCTACGTTTGCCTCATCGCTCACACTTTTAAAGACTTTTATCACGCATGCATTTTACTTAACGGTTATATCTCAAACCGTTTGTAGCTCATTTCACTGACAGAAACCGTGCCTGAATCGATGCAAAGAAGCTTATTGGTCGACAGACACGCCGTGAGGGAAAGGAAAGGATGAGAAGGATCGAAAGGGAAGGGTCAAAAGGGGTGAAAGGCGCAGATGGATGATGGTCTTCGGATGCAGATGAACCTAGGGAGCCCAACTCCCTGGATGAACCCAGATGAACTCCCCGGGTTCATCCGGGGGACACATCTCAAAAAGCTTCGGATCCTCGTCTCCCTGTAATGAAAGAAGGAACGGGTAGAAAAGAAAAGAGAGGGATGTGGAGGGCAGGGATTGAGAGTTAAGACGAACAGAGAAGGATACGGTTAAGGCACACCTTTATAGGTAAGCATGAGGAAGAGAATGGCATGAGGCATGGTCTCGCTCCTGAACCTGAGCTATAATAACGCCTACAGTAATGCCCAGGAAGGAAAAACTGGACTCTAATCCCTGTCTTTGCTGAGTAATTAAGTGCATATATAGTCCGACAACACAACCCATAACAGCACGCTGATGGAGACGCATGCAGTTCTTGAACACCAGTGCCCTCTATGGGCCAGAGCTGGTACGTCAAACCAACATGGTTTTATAATAAGACAGTGTGAGGTGCAAACTGATGAAGTGTAGCCACGGGCTTGTTATTCTCCGATCAGGGCCATCGATCAGTCGGTCTGCACTTTCTCCTTATTATCTTATGTCTCCTCTTAATCTGCTATTGACTCTTCCTTCACTCAGCTGTCAGCTCAGGGGAAAAACCTGCAGTGCAGACAAAGACCGAAAGACAAAGGCTGAGCACATTCGAACTCCAGCAGTGTTTCACATGGTAGCACTGTCTGTCGGTGCGCATGAAGAGGTGCTGTTGTCGAATGCGAGCATTTGTGTTTTTTGCAGCAGCAGGTGTGTGTTGGGTTTCAGCCTGTCGGAGAAGCTCAGCTGCAGTGCAGAGTGGCGCCGGGTGCCCTGCTGGCACTGATTAAACATCCTCATCAGTCCATTGGCTTAATTAGATGTGTCTGTTTCTTTGACTGCGGAAGTGAAAGGAAGCAGAGAGAGAGAGAGAGAGAGAGAGAGAGGGGTGGCGTGAAGGACGGGGAAATACATAGCTTTTGTAGAAAAGTGGAGAATCAGTGAAAGTTAATTTGTCTACGAGCCAAGAAGTATTTCAGGTCTGCAAAGTTTGTGAGAAAGCGTAAATGTGTGTGTGTGTGGGGTGGGGTGTGAGGAGGGTTGAAGCTTGAAACGCTGCAGGCATCACTTCTCCATCTGGTCAGTGCTGTACAGACAGTGACCTGAGAGTGCCCTGCACGCACACACACACACAGCACACACACACAGCACACACACGTCCATGTTGCACTAATATGCTGTTGTATGCTGTGTTCCAGAGTGATCAGCAGAGCCCCGGGGCTGAAGCTGGTGGTGGAGACCCTGATGTCATCCCTGAAGCCCATTGGCAACATTGTGGTCATCTGCTGTGCCTTCTTCATTATCTTCGGCATCCTGGGAGTGCAGGTGAGAGGACGGGGCGAGGGAGGGAGGGAGGGAGGGAGGAAACGGCGAGAGGGGATGCAGACAGAAATAATGAAAAAAGCAAAAACTCCCAAGCGCCGCTCTCCTGCCGCGCCGCCGTCGTTTGACATGTGATGAATATTCTCACAGTTTTTCACATTCTCTTTCCACATCTTGGGTGCACACGCATCACGGGGGAATTTATATTTTTTCAATGCACTCTCTGCACTCTGTATGTTTATGTGGTTACAGAGCCCGAGGACCAGTGTGTACCAATGAGTTATGCACTCTTGGTACAGCTCCAATTTATCTGCCTTCAGTATGTTGACGCCATTAATCACCTGTTCATGTCATGAAGGGTTAATAACCATGATGATACCATAAGTAAAGTGACTAGAGAGACTCCTGCAACGTCCTTAACCTCCAGATTTGAGATGTTCAAGATGTTTCAAGGCCATGTATGGTGCAATTTATGTCTACCAGATTTTATAACCTTAACAAGGGCCAGTCACCCAAGGTCACAAGACACCTTTGACCTTACTCTTGTTATTGACATAGATGACATGACATAGATGTGTAAAAAGCTGCCGTATTAAATTCCCTGATGAAAACCCACATGCTGAAGATCTTTTTCACCCAGGGACGAATCACTGTCCTCTAGGGTCAAAGTCCTCTTAGCAGAAACCTCCCTCGCTCTGGCTGAACGCATTCAAACCCAGCGTGTTCTTCTCCGTAGCTCTTCAAGGGAAAGTTCTTCGTTTGTCAAGGAGAGGATGTGAGGAACATCACCAACAAGTCAGACTGCCTGCAGTCTAATTACAAATGGGTCAGACACAAGTACAACTTTGACAACCTGGGACAGGTAACACCTTTGAAATGCCAAGATTCCTTATATATAAAAGGATGCATAAATGGATGTATTGATGGAGTTTTGCAAGTCCTGTTTCCGGTGAAGTATGTATTGTTTCAACTCTTTTTCCTTTTCTCTCTCAGGCCTTGATGTCTCTCTTTGTACTGGCGTCGAAAGATGGCTGGGTGGACATTATGTATGATGGACTAGATGCTGTGGGAGTTGACCAACAGGTAAAGAAATTGTACACAACGAAACTCCTGGGAAATTTGCCCAGGGCATGGCAGGCCACTTGGTTTGAATATCCACTGATTAGAATTACTCAGCAACCAATCACAAGTTAGATTACTACATGAAGGCCTTTCTTTCGATAGCTAAAAACGAACCCTCTACATGAATTTTCTTTATGTTTCAGCCGGTAATGAACTACAACCCATGGATGCTGCTCTACTTCATTTCCTTCCTCCTGATCGTCGCCTTCTTCGTGCTCAACATGTTCGTCGGCGTGGTGGTGGAGAACTTCCACAAGTGCCGGCGCCACCAGGAGGCAGAGGAGGCCAAACGCAGGGAGGAGAAGAGACTGAAACGCATGGAGAAAAAGAGACGGAGTAAGGAGAAGGAGCTGGCTGGTCGGTAGTCTTTCCACATCTTTCTGAGTCCTGCTTGGTTTGAGCTTGAGCCTTTACTTTTTTTTTTTTTAATTCGTTTTGCTTTTTAATTTGGTTTGGCCAAATCCGGAAGAGCGCAGTTAGTGAGCTAGTACCATTCAGTAGTTGCTACTCTGCGGTAGAACCTTCCCTTTCCCTCGACCACCCACTTTTCCTTTTACTCGTAAGATCTCGGGTTTATTTTTAATGCTGCCTGGTGGTCACCTGCTCTGGCTCTGCAGAATCTGCTACAGACCGTGGAAGCTCTTCTTCAACCCCGGCATCAGTTTGGTCAAGCTGGGTGTTAGGAAAAGCTCCCATAAATGGCAGGTTTGCAGACTCGGGACAGCTGAGCACTAGAGTTACCCCCGACCCCCACCCTTACCCTCCGTCCTTACCCTCCGTCCTTATCTTGCTTGGTCTACCGTAGACGTCGTGCTTGGGATGGCCCCATGAAGCATGCCCAGTGAGAGTGCTGACAGACGGGGCTTGCATGGTAGTGGGTATACGGAGCTAGAGGGAGGGGGAGTTGCTGATCAACTCATCGCCGGGATGACAGACAAGACGACCCCCCTCCCTTCCTCTCTTCTGCATGTGGTTTAGTACAGCCGCAGGGGCAGGGATACACCAAAATCTGGAAGAAGAGCTTTCCCATAGCTAAGATCAGAGATCACCTCGGGTGAGATTTGTAGGAGTTAGAGCTAATTCCCTACCTGTCCCTCCTCCCCTTCGGCTGTATAGGAGTTGGTGACAAAGTGTATAGTTTCGTTTTTTTATCCTTTCCACTGCCTCCTAAACACAAAACAACAGCGCTGGCATCAGCTAGCATTAGCCTTCTTGAGAATTGGGTGCCTGTCCAGAAAGTGTTTTACTCGCTTATTACAAAGGCACTGTCTTTTTTTTTAATATTTTCTACAAGGAGCAGTGGACGCCGTTTGTTTCTTCCAACCCGAAGGAAAACCTTTTGATTTCTTACTACATGATCATTTTATTTTGTAACCGGAATGTTTCCGTCGACCTCTTGAGAAATACAGATGGGAATTGATCTTCCTTTTACAGGAGGTGTCTGTCAAGGGTATCTGTCCAATCGAAAAATAAGAAAAAACTCCCAACACAACGCTATCACACACGGTGTTCACACTTTATATGTCAAGAGGATCTCTACCTGCCCTACCTCCTTCATTTTTCTCAATTTGTTTTCCTGTTTTTTTTTTCTTCACTGATTTTTGGTTAAAAGTTTCTCTGGCGTAGTATTTTTTTGCCAGGAAAACCTTTTTTTTCTTCCTTTTTTTTAACACACAGTGGTTTTTATGGTGACAAAAAGGCTATTTTTTGGGTTTATTAATCAATTTGCGATATTAAAGGTAAGGTTGCGAGGTTACATTTTGAGAACTTTGCGTGTCAGCGGTTCCAGTTATTTCGAACAAGAAGCGAAACGGTCGGTCTAAAGATCTGGACTCAGAATCACTGGAAAGACAAAACATAGGAACACAAACCAGCTTAATCCTTCATCGCTTCCTTCTGGCCTTACTCCATCCCTCTTTCCCTCTTACTCTCTCTTCGACTCTCTCCTCTATCTAACTCTCAACCATCCTTCCTTCCTTCCTTTCTTTCTTCTGCTTCTCCCTGACTAACACGGTCTCATTCCTCTAGATTTAATGGTTCCGGGGGTGAGTTGGGCCCTTTCTGACGGCACATTGAAAGGTACAGAGTTTCCAGCATGTTCTGTGTGTCCCTTTAAACCTCCCACCACCACTGACCACGACCACCCACCATGGTGGCTAGGGTTCTCAGTTCAATGATCACGGGAGGTAGGGCCCCATCCCGCGTCCCCGCCCCCCTGCCTCTCTCCCATCAGCCTTCAGTCCGCTGGACATGCTGTTACCTGTTTTCTCTCTGTCTTGGCTTTGTCTTTCACAGCTCTTCCACGCCGTCCGCGATCCATCCACTGTTCACAGCACCGCACTGCTGCACCATTACCACAAGGGAGGAAGTTTAGCTAAGTTGCCAGGGCAACTGAGGTGGAGTGAGAAGGGGAATGGTTAATGAGGGGCTGCAGTCGTTGGGCGCGTTTTGAGATAAGGGATTCCAGGGCGTTTCTTTCTTCTTCTTTTTTTGCACAAACCAACTGCTCTATAGTCCTGGTGTAATTGTTCCTAAACGCTTTAAGTATGATTCACTCAATTACCACTAGTGCTTTTGTTTTGTGATGGCCATGATTTCTGGTGGTTATGCTAATAGTTGGCTTATTCAAAGTAATTTCTGCAATCTGGGAATATGGTGATGATTGCTACAACAGTAAGACATCACAGAGGTTGTAATAATCTTTAGTATTGCGGTGCTTTCAGTGAAGTTTTAAAGTCACATGGTACCTTGCGTTTCAAGTCTGATTTCCCCTCCACTGCTGGCCTGCACTTATCCCGTTCTGTGCCCGAGTGCACATGCGTCATCATAAGTCAACTTTCTGTGTTGAAGAAAAGTACCGTGCTATGGCACATTTAGCACTCCCAACAGATGGATACCATACCCAAGTACAAGTGAACTGCGCTTGGCACTGAACCGAGTTCCCTTAACCGTAAACCCCAAACATTGAACAGGACTATCGTGACTCCTAACTGTACGTTTGGTTTGTTAAAAACATTCTCCGACACTTTACGGATCGCCATGCACACGCCCTGGAACTCATCATGCTGACATGTTGACAACAGATGTACCGTTGACCTTTTTATTACTTCATTTAGCCTATTGACATGGCAATATTTTCTCATTAGCGTGAAACACGAAGTCAGGTTAGCTTTGCTTTTATAATCCATTGTCTGATTTAACTTGGGAGTTTTCTTGGCATTTACTGTGCTAATTTACTAGTTAGTTCTAAAGGTTTTCCAGTTTGAATTTATTTGCGTGATCGTGAAGTTAAGCGGTCAAGAATTGTACATACATTCCTGTAGCTAGCATGGGTTTGGGACCAACAGCGTTTGTTGATGCTGCTTAAAAATGTAAAAATAAACAGGAACTGTAACGTTTGATGGACGTCTACAGCTGATGGGTCAGATAATCGCATGGCTCTGTGCCTTTATCCTCTCTTTGGCTAAGTAGTGTTGGTTGAGTTTGGTCACCTAACTGTATGTATTTCCTGTTTGACTTATCGAGTATCACTGGCTAAAGCTGTTTTAACTAAACTTGAACAACACAATGTTTCTTCTACAGTATATGGCGCAATTTCATCTCACTGCTGTTGCCCTAGATCCAAACCAGGTTAGGTGATTTGATCATGTTGTACAGGAGGAGCCATCGTGTACGACCAGATTCTCTCTGCCGGTAACATTCACTTATAACCATTCTATTTTAAAAGTTTCTGGCTGCCATTAAAGAGCGTTGGACCACAACAATTCAATCAAGAACATTGTGTTATTTCACCACCACCGAGTTTGTGCTTGGCTTAAAAGCTTAATTTAAGACCTCTGATGCCAAAAATATGTAAATGTAATCATACTAAATTCAATTGCAACACACTCCGTTAGAATATCTAACTATTTCTTTCAAGCTGCAGTCACCGCAGCTCGGGCCCCACACAGCTTGTTTAACTTGAGGAAATAAATAGTTCCTTTGGTGGCTCAATTTCTAGCTTGTCAGATGTATATCAGGAACACAGCATTATTAAATCATAGCCTAAAATAGAATTAAGACTCTGGCCAACTCCTGACCTAAGGGCTGATTTACTACAACAGTATGTACAAAGGTGACAGCACTACAACTTGTTATTAAGCAAGACCACAGTGTGTTTGATCACAGCAGTTGCCTCTTGTTGGGCATAAAGGTCATCCCGTGGATGTCTGTGCGTTCTCATTGGTTCGGCACACGCTGCCGAATTGTCAGCACTAGTTTCCATGGCAATCCGCTTAAGGAATTGCTGCGATAGATGGGAGCTGCTGAGAAGTGTCAAAAACAATGACACTGTTTGACTAACTCTGCATCACGAAAGTTTGCGCGTGTTTGTCTGAGGTTGTGTCTTGTTAATCATATATTACCGGGTGAAACGTTTGTCAAAGAGGGGGCACATTGCAGGGAGGCAGACGGCGCTGGTTCGTTTTCTCGTGTGCATGTATGTGTGAGTGTGTCGGGGAGCAGATGGCTGCAGAACAGGTTGTAAAATATGCAGGAGCAGCTATCTCATCCTCAAATCCCCTCTCCTTTCAGGCTGGATAACTGTCTGAGAGGAGAGCAGGACCCCCACAGCCCTGTGTTGATCCTATGCGGCATTTCGCCTCAGGGCTTGAGCGCTCGCAGTATTTTGATATTTTCACCAAAGGTAATTAGAGAGCTGTCAAGAAACCCAAACAGACGGCCCTCGCGGTGTGTTACCTATGGATTTGTGTTTGAGCCTTCGACACAGTACGAGTTCAGTGTGTGCGTCCCGCTGGTCGGGCGGCTACGTTGTGTTTGCTTGTGAGCGGGAGGACCCTTATCTTTAGCTTGCACTGCACTGGAGCTGCCGTTCGTGAAGTATAGACAGAGGAATGGAACAAAGAGAGGATGGAGGAGGTGCATTAAGATTTTGACTGAGGATGCCGCAGAGAGGAGGAGAGGACATACAGTAGATAAGGGGGTGGGTAGAAGTGGCAGAAATACCCAAACACACAAACGTGCAACTGCGCTTAATTAAACGTTTGATCAAAGTGTCACTGTATGCAATGAAGTAAGTATGAGAATAAATGAAAAACACTTGAAATTTGGCACTTGGGATTGATTTGTAAAGACAATGAAGAGAGAAGTGAGTGGTGCTGGTAACTACGTTAATTTACGGTGTTGGCATGCACAGAAAATACAGCTGAGGCTGATGTTGAGTACAATTCAATATTTAGATAACTGATGCAAAGTGATGGAAAAGTTTGGGTTAGCTTTTAGAACATCTGTGGGTGTTGTCCATTTATTAATGCCAGATACTGATGTGTCAACTCCCCACCAGTCCTTTAGAACTAAAGAAGCTACTTGGGTGAGTAGAAACTCTATGAGTCCAGTTGGCTTTCTTTGGCATTTTTTGATCTGACCCATTAAAGGGAATTAGTTCTGGCATAAAATATCAATTGTTTACTCACCCATATAACTTTGGTGTCATTTGGAGTTGTTCGGCTCCACGTATATCCATATAGTGGGAGTGACCGGGGCACCAAAATACAGCCTCTTAATAACGCATTATCTGCCTTGACACTAATTTATTTCATCAATATTTTGTTATGCTACGCTAGTGCTATTCCCCGTTGAGTTTTGAGTTAATTTTTATCTATTTGTGGACGTGCAGTGGATTGTTGTTCTTTGGCCAGCTGTTCCTCTGCCTCCGCATCCTCCTTTCAACGAGCTCCTCATCCGTATACTCTGGCTCAAAACGGTTAGGACATCCATCAAAAACAAAGTCGTCGTCCACAAACTCGGAATTGGAAAAAACAGTCAGCCATGTTGCAAAAAACTAGCATTAGCAAATTACAGGTAAACAAGCCGATCGTCGCAGGTGCGTGTGGCGCTCAGAGATGACATCAGTTAGCAGGTCAATCTGTAGACGCCAGATGATGGTTACAGGTAACTCCGGACTCATCGGAATAGCACTTGCGTATCATAACTAAATATTGCTGAAATGAACGAGTTTCGTGGCAGTTAATGCGTTATTTGGAGGCTGCGTTTCAGTGCCCCAGTCACTCCCACTCTAAGTTCTATGGATATAAATGGTGCTCCGCTGGATCTAAATATCTCCAAATGACACCAAAGTTAAATGGGTGAGTAAACGATCATATTTTATGCCAAAAATAAGGTCCAGGATGTAAAAAACAGTAATTTTTAAACAGTAACTTTTAAAGGCAAGTCAATCTTTTTGTGTGCAATGGCTTTCTTTACTCCTCTCCTTCTACTCCATCTTCTCTGGCTAAACGGTACAAACGATTGTCCCCCAAAGAGTGTCCTTTGACCTGTGTCTAGGCCTAAAGAGCAGACTCTCCTGTGTCAAGCCGTGTGTTTGTGAATGGCTTGTATTGTTTCTCTCATGTGCAGTCCTTACGGCGCTCAACTGCGTGAACTGCATTGTTCCGTTTTTGTCTTTGGGGTGAACGAGTTTCTGCCTCACTGTATTACTGGGTTTTCTGATACTCCAGCCACGTTGAGGATGACAGTGTTTCTCCTCTTGTTGTTATCTCCGTCTCCATCCACTCTGGGATCGCCTTGTGCTTGTTGTTCCTTCTGCTTATCTTATGTCCTTGTGGGTACAGTCTGTCCTCGGCGCCGCACAGTTCTGATGAGCCCCGGCTTGTGGTGGGGACAGAGGGCGTTGGGGATCAACCGTGCAGTCTAACAAAGCCACGCGATCTCCTCTGATGTCCTCCCGTGTTGCTGTCCAATGCACTGATGTGTTGTGTGAAAGCTTGAATAAAATACGTGTGCAACATTTTATGAAACTGACATAGGATGGTACTTAGTACATAAACATAAACCAAATGATCAATTATGTTGTGAATAATATAGATATGGTAGCTCTGGAGTAAAGATGAAGGGATCGCCAGAGTTAGCAGGCGTTAAAGTTTCATAGCAATCCTTGCTGTGCTTGACTAACAGAGCAAGTGACAGGCATGAATTAGAATTTCTAAAGCCAGTCCCCTAGCATGAAAAAAATAAATAATAAATCAATATTTCTGAGGTTTGAGAGGGAAAATATCCTTATTAAATAACTCTGTGTCATTTTAAATGTGACTGAAACACTTGCAACCTCTCCAACTTGTCTTGGGTTTTTCTCACGACCACTTGTGACTGGACTTTGCTCCAAATTATTAAATCACATACACACAATACGCGATTTTACAAGCTCAGACAACGAGCTGCACACGCACGAACACACACACACACATTCAGGATGGCCTAGTTCCCCTCAGGGTCAATGTGAAGCGTCGCCCCGTTGGAGTTGACTTGTTGTGTTGAGTCATGCGTTCTGCAGTCAGAGTCAGCTAGTTGTGACAGACACATCAGGATATGCTACAGCACACCGCGCGTGATGTGTGCTGCAAATTGTAAATATAGCTTCGTATAATTTCCTCCATGTTCGGCTCTGGATGTGCTACCACAGAGTCGGTAGTCTGGATATTTTGACAAACAGCAGCTTGTATCAGGGTAATGATGCTCTTGCGGTTTGTACTAGCCTATAGGCTTTTGGCGGCTGTGTACAGCAGTAGCAGTGTAGGCAGTCACAGATAAGTATCTTTCTTTATATGCACCGATCAGGCATAACATTATGACCATTTTCAGAATATTGCATAGGTCTCCCTTGTGCCTCCAAAACAATTGTGATCAGAGAATGGACAAGGGCCTTCTGAGGGTGTCCTGTGGTGTCTGGCAACAGAATGTTGTTGGTGAGGACCTTTGGGTCTTATGGGTTGAGGGGAGGGGCCTCCATGGATCAGGCTTGTTCCACAGATACTTGATCAGTTTGGGATCTAGGGAATTTGGAGGCTAGGTCAACACCTTGCACTGTTTTTCATGTTTTTGTGTATGTGTACCTATAATCAGGCGCCTTCCTGGTGGGGATGGCTGCTGCCATCAAGGATTGTCATTGCTATGGGGTGGAGGTGCCTGGTCTAGGTGGGTGCTACATGTCTAAGTAACATCCACACGAATGCCAGGTCCAAACGTTTCCCAGCAGAGAACTGTATTGTCACAAGATGGTCAATGATATTCACTTTGGGCAAACCCGATTGTAAGCGGACACTACATAGATACATTTCACTAAAGGTGACATTTGATGATGACTGCAGTTAGTTAACCAACAGAGATTTGTGGAGATTATCTTTATATACTTTGCTACTAATTAGTTTCCACAGTCCAAAGGATCAGAGAGCTATTTCGTAGCGCATAGGAGTTTTAGGAAGGTGGTCAGAGTTGAGGTTTAGCATACAAATTGCAAGACCTTGTAAGTCCAACAGAGAATGAACAGAATGGAAATACAAAAATATTAAAAATCATGGAGAAAATGGCAACAGACACAATTAAAGTCTGCCACCAATGGGGACTTTGAGTATACTAGGGTTTTATATAAAATATGTTCCTGGGTTCGCTTGGTGCGTTCGGGAGTCGGATTTTGATAATTTAATTTCCCTGTCTGTCTATCCGTGTGTGTCGGGTCCGTCTGAGAGAACTGTGACTCTGCCATCTTAACAGATGGCCCTCGACTTCCCAAACAGGCTGAAGAGATCAACACTGTATCCCAAGCAGCTCTGACTGGGTCAGCCCCCACACGAATTCACTCTACCACGACACTCCGTCATCATATCTCACCCCAAACAGTCATCCTATCAAGTAATGCACATGCTGCATACATACCGGGGTACTGTGAACACTCACAGGAAGGTGGGCTTCTGTTTTTGTATTTAATATTGGCTGTATATGTTTGTCACACCATATTTGTTAGGTTGTACAGCTGGCCCTTTTTCACAGTTGCCTCTATTTGATATAAGCTGTCCTGATTTTAAGACTGGACGCATTTCTAAAGCTTCACTCCACCTCCTAATCCGCCAAAGTATTAAAACCACTGAAGTGAATAACATTGACCATCTTGTGACAATGCAATGTTCTGCTGGAAAATGTTTGGACCTGCCATTCATGTTACTTAGACATGTACAGTACCACTCACCTAGACCAGACCAGGCACAGGGATTTCCGGAGGTCCAGGCCTCACCTGGTGTGCTGGGGACGCAGCACTAAGAAGAAGAACACCTTGAGGCTGGTCAAACTGAACTCTGTGGGGCAGAGCTGAAGTCCTTGACATTAGTGGCAGATGGAAGGACCTCGATCAAACTCTGGTCCATTATGAACCATGTCCACCACCCTCTACATGACACCATAGTTGAGGAGAGAAGCTCGTTCAGTGACGGGCTGGACCATGAACAGGTTGAGGAGGTCATTTGTTCCTCAGGCCCTCAAGTCTTTGCAACACCTTCCTGTGAGGAATCAGGGAGGCCTTGATTTACTTCTTTTCCAAGTTTTCCAACCTCCTGAAGCTTTTAAAGGTCACCAGACTATATGTCAATCCTTTCCCAACCCAGCACACAATCACATGTCCGACACTTTTTGATGTAGTGAAAAACTAGGGCTTTAAATTCCTGTCAGTTTCCCAGTTGGCATACAGCATGTTTACGCCTCTGAAGACAATTGAACCTGCAACTAAAGTGGACAAAATGTCTGTTGTAATCTTAATGTCGATTCATAAATCCCCATCACCTTGAGGTGGGTAAACAAAGTCCTTTCTAATGCTGTGGCTTTAATCTTGTAGTCAGCACCCAACCAGAAGTCAACAACTCAGCAAGGATAATAGGATCATCCCCTCACACGTTGGTCCCCAGCACCAAAAACGCTCACAGTGACATCTGAAAACACAAGTGTGGGTATATGCAAAGCAGCTTGACATTCCATGAATAGATTTTCTTCATCTATTAGCTTGGCACGCACACACACACACACACACACAAAAGGAAACACACAAGCCAGCCGGTGCCAATCCCTAGCTGTATCTGGGTCAGAGCTAACAGAGATGAATCTAACAGAAGTTGCCCCCTTTCTTTTTTTTTCTCTTCCTCCGTTGTTGAAATGTAATTAATAACTACAGTCCTTTAGGGAGAGGGTGAATAAGAGAGGAGGCTGAGTGGGAGAAGGAAGGGAGGCGCGAAAATCTCAAGAGGGGAGTCGGTTATAAAGGCAAGAAGTGAGACGGGGTGACATACCATGGCAAGAGGTCTCAGCGATGTGTTCAGGGGTGTTAAATTGTGATGCCACAAGGTATCGGTGGCAGTGTTGAGTGGAGTGTTAAATGTGATTAATCCTTTAAAACCTTTGGGGGTTGGCAGCAACTGGAGACTACAACTGTTTGGGGGCGTGCCAGAGAGTTTGGTTGAAGTTTTCCCGATGTCACACGGCTTAGTTGTTACCATTATCCTCTTTTGTGATAATGTTGCTTCGTCCAGTAAACAGTGGACAGAGCTCATTTTTCTTCTAGACCCGTTAAATATATAAGTTCATCTATAAATGGTGGTATGAATGATGGATATGTACTGGAAATCTGTAACAGATGGATTGTGGGTATGCCTTAGAAGGAAAATCCAGATTCATCACACTCATTAATTTTCACATAAGGCCATGTTTTAACATTAATAATTGCTTAAACTGCTGCAACTGAGCATGCCACAATTGCTTAGTTTGATTGAAAAGCTGTAAGTAATTTAATGGAGGATATAAAACAAAAAAACAACACTCGCTATGAATGTTTCATGTTGGAAACTTTCTCTATGAATATTTCATCTGCAAAAATGTCAAGAAGAGAACAGCATGAAGCAGAGTGGCAGACGGCCTCATATTGTATTGCTGCCCTGGTGCACTGAATGTAGTGATGAAAGAGACATGAGGTGGACTCACATTCCTTTCTTATTTCTCCGAGGCAGCAGAGTTCCTTATTCAGACGTCCAAACCCAAAAGCTATGTCTTAACCTTGTGTGCGTGTATGCAGTGAATTCAAGAACAGTTTGCAAGTGTGCCAGCAGCTCAGTGAGGCTGTACCTTTGAGTTAACATCAGCATGCTAACTGCTACTATGTTTACTATGTTCACCGCCTTTCTTGTATTACTATATTAGCATGTTAAAATTAGCAAGTCAACCAGTTACCAAAGATGTTAAAGTCATTGTTTGGGATAGCGCATTCATTTAGTGAAAAAGCTCCAACCAAAAATGCCCAAGAGCTGTGGTGTAATAGTATACTTTTCAGTAGTGTACTGACCAGCATCCACCTGAAAATATTCAACCCTTAACCCTTTGCATTAAACTGTGTATGTCTGATTTCTTCCAGCTCTTGGGCAAAATGGACATACCAGAGAAACGATAAGATTTAATTATGAAGAAAACTGTTAGGACAGTGCACAGAACCAGGATGATTGTCAAGAGTCAATTATTTGTTAAAGATACACAGCATGTTACTATGCTATGTTAACTATGTTAACTAATAAAGCTACTTTCTGACTATAATCACAGTGGTGACCCTAGGTTCTAGGGGGTCGCAGACAAAGTCTTACGTGTCTAAACTACCGAAATGCACGGAGCACTGTAGATGCACTGCAGGGTCTTCATAGCTGTTTTGTCAATGCAAAGCATGGCAAAGGGTAGTCATCCGAGGGCCCCCTATTTCAAGTTGGTGGATTCAGCATCTAAATGACTGACTGCTGTGAAGTGGAGAGAACAGCTAGTTGTGCTAAAGCTAATGCTAATGCAAGTTGAGCAACTTTGTTCAAACAACCAGAGTTTGGATATTAAAAGTGGATAACTAATCAGTCGGGGTGTGTTCACCTTACTGGGGACCAAGGGCCGTGTTAACCGAATATTTTCCGTCATTGACAGTTTTATTTACATCGGTCTGTCAAAATGACAGATTGTAATTCACAACCCTGACCACTTGGTGGCGAGTGAGCATATTAAATAGACTTCTTTGTTGTCCGGTTATATGAGCCGGATCCCGAATCGCTAGCGCAACTTCTGTTGGGGATATAAGCTACAACTCGGTCAGCATTGCCAGTGAGATTGTTGCCACCAGAGCATCACTCGAGTGTTCTATGACGATATTGACGGGGGGGCATTAACTTACATAACACAGCAACAGGGGAAGCAAGCACATATGATTGCTTGAAGCATCGCCATATCGGAGGGCTCCACTTTCAAGTGTCGGATGTCAGCTTGTTGCTTCATATCCCTGACTTAAAATATACTGGAGCTTGTTGCTCTCCCACTGCTAGTGTGCAGACACCATTAGTCTGTTATATTACTACACGTAGAGTGATGCAGACAAGCAAACAATAGAACAGCACTTTTGACCACGGCAGCCGCGGAGGATGTCCGCTCTAGCTTCAAGGTTCAAAAAGTCGTAAAAACAAAGCATGCCTTTCAAACAGGACACTAGTTCTTTACTGCTGAAAAGGTTCAAATTCCTAGAATGTCTTGATATGTTGACAAAAACGGTTTATTTTATGGCAATTCATCCAATTCATCCAGGACGTTTCAATCAAAACCAGAAGCGTCAACCTAATGGTTGTGCTGTAGAAAGCTAGAAAGAGGTCCATAAAGGTTTCGCCATGCTGAGTAATATTTCAAGCTGTCACCAAAGTTATTGGATTTCATCCTCAAGGAGTAAAGAGCATTTGTACCAGATTTGTTATAGTTGCGTAGTTCTCAAAATAGTTCAAAACCAAATATGTCAGCCTCATAGTGGTGTTTAATGGGTGTCAAAAGATAATGACATGGGCATCAGCCCAATGATGACTAAGAAAGTGTCAAGGAGAACTAGGCTTTAGTCACCTTTTGGGCTTACTACCCTTTACTTCCTCTAATTTCTGTATACCTTTTCCACACAAATCTCCAAGTATTTTTATGGAACTTCTGTGTCGATGCAGGATCATTTTCACGTTCCTACAGGATTTTGGAGGTCGCCCAGTGTGTCGTTCTGTGCATTTTCGGGAGTTCAATGCGTGCCCTGTTCTGGCTGTCAAGAGTAAAAGCATCTGTGCTTGCAGTTGGAAATAGATTTAATGTAGGAGGTGTCAAGTTGTCTTAAAACGTGTTCCCAGTATTAGTCTTCGACTGGAAGGATTATATTTTACAGAGAGAAACAGTCGTGGGGATTTATAGCTACTTTATGTGTGGTTTATAGCTACGCAGTGAATGGTTTTAACTGGCAATGAAGGTGTCGAGCAGGCAAAGGGAAAACGATGCCGTTAATTCCAAATCCAAGTCCAGGCGCTCATTAAAAGCCTTTAACCGACATGGTCCTACACATACGAGGTCTTTCTTTTTCTGTATAGCTTAACAGGGTTAATATTGTCGCTCCGGATGCAAACATGGATTCAGCTAAAAGGAAGAAAGGTCAAAACACAGCGTCATTATGCTGCCGAAAAGCTTCCCATCGGTCTGTACCTTGTTATCACTGTTATTCCTGTAACTCCGCCCTCCACTCACTCTGTCCAATCGCTTGCCTTCACCATCCAGTCCCCCCCATTTCAATTGGTCCATCCTGCTCAAGTATGACTCAGAAAGGTGTGTCAGTCTGCCATATGAACCAGCACAATGTGTGTTAGTGTGGGTGCGTTAAAGAGTGCCGGTGAGAGTGGGTGTCATGCCCTGTCATTTTGAATGATGCCATGTTTTGTTATTTCTTTACCTCTTTTCTTCTGGACTCCTCAGTTTGCTCTGCTGTCCCTCTTGGTTATTCCTCCGCTTTGTTTCTTTTGATATGGTTTCTTTCTGTTCCCTCTCCAGTACCTGTCTCTTTTTCTCTCTCTTTGATATGACAGCAGAGCATTCGGGAATTCCAGTTTTTTTTTAAAATTGTTTTACAGTAACTGTTTATGTTGACGATTGTTTTTGTTAAGACTCAGTGTTTGCTGGAATTCAGAATTGGACATCCATATCATGGCGATCAAGGTCGAGTCATTTTTTTTTTCCTGGCAGACACTGAGTCTCAGGTTTACTACTGAGCCATTCACCATGAAGGACAGGGGCATAAAAGCAGCCGCCGCATCCAACCAAACTACTGCCTCGAAAAAAGTAAAAAGTAGAAATGTTCGCTTGCTGACATTTTACTAATTTCCATACAGATCTTCAGATAACCTTTAAGATGCACCGTTGCTGCTTTTACGTTCTGTGCCCTGCTCTTTCTTTCACCGCCATCCTTTTTGTCATCCAGGTTTCAAACTTTAAGTCTATTTTAGTCCCACCATCTCATCCATTACCCCCCCATCTATATCAATCCACACTTCCTGCCTCAGTAGCCCAATCAACCTTCAGTGCCTGACCGAGCCACCGCACCCATAGAGGCTACAAACACATTCAGAGGAGATCCAGCAAAGCGGCAGCCATCGCGCCAATGAATCAGAGTCATAGCGGCGTCTCGTTTTGAGATTCATTGTCAGGCCCCCTTTTCCCATCGGAGCAGGCGGCACGGCATCTTTTCCACTTCACAACCTACTCTAGACATCACTTGACCACCGCATTCTCGGCAGCCCTAGGACCTCTGCACTCCAGCCCCATACGCCGCATATCCAATCCAATCCAACATGCCCTCACCTACACAGTCACAGTATACCCATAGTGCTGTACTGTGGTGTTCTTACTCATCGACCCCACACCCAAGGACCCTTACTGTGTCTGTATTTCCCAAAAAAAAGACCGCCTCGGAAATGTAAGCATTATGTTTTTGAGCGTGGCCGCGTCCAAAAGCAAGTCCCAGGCCCAGTCCTCATCTCTTAATGCCCTCGGCCGGCCAAGGCGGTGTTGTGCTTGAGGGGGGAAGGTGAGTGAAATGCCGGGCAACGAGAGGGACGGTGGCTCTTGGAGTTGTTTTTGGACAGGGAATATTTTACGTCTCCTAACAGTCTTTTTCTTTGTCGTCTTCAGACCCTTGGGAAAATTGTCAGCAGGGGTTTTAGATCTCCTTACAGCCGGTGAAGTCATTCAGTAAACCCGAAGCCAAATGTCCACAGGATGTGGCTGCTTTAAGGTTGAGCTAATGCTCGGTCACGGCGCTGTTTCTGTGTCCACATAAGATATTTTAACAGATCAACAGAAGTTTTTCTAATAGAATTCGTTTTCCAGCACTTTTGGGTTGTGCTAATACAAATTCATACTTGCAGCTCTTTTAGCTTAACAAATGCTTTGGGACTATAGTTTAATTACTGGGTAACGCTCAAGGGTGACAAGTGTACATACCGGGGCCTACGTTGGTAAAATATATTAACGCCCTGTCTTCACTAAGCCAGCATTTGTCTCACTTTAAAATGAAGCAGTTGCAGAACAATAACATAAATTAGCAGTGTGTTACAGCTGTTTAGCATAAAGAAAACAATCTTGTAGATTGCATTAATTGCAAAAAAAACTCAAGCGCCAGCGAATACAGGAATTTATTATGTGCAAATGTTTCAGACCATCGCACTAGATTTATAGAACGAGTGGAACAAGGAGTTTTAGAGCAGAAGGTCCCTGTAGAGCTCTGATCTCAGCATTATGCAGTCAAGTCTGAGATTACATGAAGAGACAGAAGACACTGAGACGGGCTAAATCTGGATCAAAACAACACCGCAACAGCTGAGGCAAGTTCTCAGAGTCTTGGCACGTCCTAGCTACCTCAAAAGGACCGGGTGCAAGCGATCGGAGAAGAACTCCCTGCTTCCAGATATCGGAAGCAAATATTTTCTGTTCATTGCACCGCGAATAATAAGTTAAGCACTTTTAGGCAATACGTGCCTAAACCTTTGCACCAAACATTTAAATGACAGTTTTGCAGAATGTTGTGGCAAAAGCAAACGTAAATGTAAAGATAGTGAAGCTAATGAAAGAGCTGCAAGTAAGACCCTACGTAGGGTTGAATATTGGGCCCTCTCTGCCCCATCCAAGATATAAAGGGCAATGCTTACTTCCTTCCTCAGATTACTTTCTTTTCAGGGAACCACGCTAGCACACCAACTTCAGCATTTCCGTGTGTTTTCCTGTGTAACACCGTAAATGGGGCAGCAGGAACGCCATAACACGGAGAGAGAAACACAACATTTAAATGAATGAGGGAGCGTAGAGGAGAAGGAGAAGCAACTACGCCGCCATTGTGTGTGTCTGTCTGCTTCAGCTCGCGCCGCACCTGCAGACAGTAAGTAGAGCACAGTAAAAATAATGTTTGCTCATCCAGAGATGATCGAGGATTTCGTAAATACGAACTCCCGGTGAATGAACCGAGCCGTTGCATCCCACAAGGGCTATACCTAACTGCCCTGATTCAAAGGCCTGGACTGTGATACTGTTTTATCACTGTCTGCTCAGTGGCCGGACTGCGAAACATCCAAAAGCAAAGGTGCATTTATTTAAAAGACAAGATAACTCCCGGTCGCGGGTGGCTGAAAAGCAAAGCAGGTGACGGAGCCTGTCAGCCTGTTTTCGTGCCTTTGTTTGAAAAGCCAGACCGAGCTCACCGGAAGCCACACTACTCTCACTTTCTGGCACGCACATCTCTGTAGGTGTCCGGCAGCGGTCAGACTCCACCACTGGCTGTCCTGCGGTTCAGGCCCCATCACCAGCATCCAGCTTCACCTCTCCTGTTGTCAATATCAATAATTACCTGCAGGCACAAAATTCAAAATTAGCTCTCAGCCAAGATGAACATGAAGTCAGCTATACAGTAGAATAATTAACCTGAAGGCACGCAGCAGAGTACGAACCCCTGCTGAGCCAGCACATTTTACCAAGAAATGTTCTTGTTTTCAGATCTGGACACATTTTAGTTGATAAATTTGGAACAATATGAACGCCCGTGGCACTGTTTCATTTTGTACAACAAGCCACATGTCACACAACTAAATTCAGAACTTCCTGCTGAGAAGTTTTGCATTAAAAGCCGTTCCAAAAGTCACATTCTGTGTTGGGCTATGTTTGCAAATTTGCGCACTTGCTATTGAAAGATTATTGGACTTAGTAGTGTGGACTTGACTCTGGTTTAATTACAAAGTACAGATGAGAGGACGCAGGACGGCCATTCTGTAACTGGAATAGCCTGTGAAATGCACTCTGGGATGCCACACAAGTCCACACAAGTTACCTCCCAATGCTTCCCCCAATAAATAGTAGATAAGAACGTATCCAGGAATTTGGACCGTACTAGTTCAGTGCTTTCAAGGTGAAATGATGACGTTTCACAGACGAGAACGCGCTGAGAAACGCCAGCACTCTCCCTTTCTTAATAGGCTTCTAGTCTAAAACATCCGCAGAAAGTGGCATTGACTCTTACCTCAACACCGGACTATTGAATTATTGTGAATCTAATTATCGAAATAAATTAGTTTTCCTGCAGCTACGGAGAAAACTGTAGCGCCAGATTGATGTGCGCGACACAATATTATTGCCGTGTTGCTGGAAATCATGCTGTGATAATGTACAGCATGTCAAATGTCATTACGCCGCATGCAGTTTTAGACATCTAAATGGTGTTTATCCGGCTATTATTTGATTGCACCTGCGATTAACTGACGCGGGTAGGGCCGGTATTGATTGTCTCTAGTTTTGAGGACCAAAGACGTTGTTATTTAAAATTTAGATTTAAGCGAGAAGTCACGTGAATGTGAATGTGCTGAAACAAGTCAAACAATCAATGTGTGGAAAAGGCAGCGTACAATATAGCTGATTACGCTAGAGAGGAAATCCTTTATTCATACGCTGCAGGGTTTTTTATGCTTAATATTGTAATTGAGGTGTCAGTAGGGCAGCCAGTATTGATTTTTGACTGTAAGTGCAACAAATACAAAACTGAATCGTGAAGTAATTCTGGGAAATGCTCCACTATAGCAGTAGACACTCTATAGGAAGGCTTTAAGAATATCCTCTGCTCTACATTTGTAATAACCTTGCACCTGGATGCACAATTTCCATCCCAAAAGATCCAGATACATATTTAAGATCAGAGATGGATGAGTATATTTATTCTGTTAACGGACTCCGCTTACTCAGCTCTCCTGTCTGCTTCCATGATCAATGAGAGGATCCTGTCTATACGATAGGGAACCCACTATGCGCACACTCAAACACACTTACTCACGGGAATTGTCTCATCCCGGCACAGCTGCAGCCACAGCAGCACACCTGCGCTAATTGGGCAGATAGGGAGCACCCACAACACCCAAAGGACCTTGGTCTATTGTGTGTTTGTGTGTGTGTGATTCCCTTTCCCCCCTCCTGTATGACCTAGAACCTCTCCTTCCTTCACTGATGGGGTGATAAGGTGATAGATGGCACCAGCTTCCACTCTCTTCCTCCTCCTCCTCCTCCTCCTCCTAACTCCCTGCCTATCCATCCATCCTCTCTGGATGTAGGGAAGAGGTGAGGAGCGAAGTGATGGATGAGTATGGAGAAGTTTTCCACCGTGTTGTGTTCTTCCTGGGAGGAGGGAAGTGAGAGAGACGGAGACGGGGAGGGGCACAGTCACACGACGATCAGGGGAACAGAGGGAGAGATCTCCAGACAGTAATATCCTGCCAGCAGCCTCCTCCTCCTCCTCCGTGGAGTCTCTCACAAACGCACATTGAGCAATTCTGTTTATCTCCCACCACCCTCTCCCGGGGGAGAGTTCATTTAAATAATTGTTGATCAGAGGAGAGGAGATTTGATTTGATTAGTCGTGACAGCAGACCACAGGAGCGCCTGGCTGGAGTCTGTCTTTTTCCCTGTTCATCATGTCATCTGCCCTTCTCTTTTATAGTCTCTCCACTTCCCTTTATACTCTCTCATGTTCTTAATGTGCGTCCACCATCATGAGTGATGCTAACACATTTATAGGTTTCACTAACCACTTTTTTCTTAGGAGGCTTCCTCGACGCCGGTCCTCATCACAGCAGATCTTTTGTACAGTGTCCCAGTATACTACGTCCTATCTCACTTTTTGCACACCACCTCCCCTTCCTCCTCCTCCTCCACCTCCTCTGACTTACCCCACCTCCCTGCTACCCTCCCCCCCGCCATCACCCACTTCCAACAGAAGCTCAGAGCAAGCCCTACTACTCCGATTACTCCCCCACGCGCCTGCTCATCCACAAGATGTGCACCAGCCACTACCTGGACCTGTTCATCACCATCGTAATAGGGCTCAACGTCATCACCATGTCCATGGAGCACTACCAGCAGCCCAAGGTCAGATGTGGGGGAGGAACATGGGGAAATGGTGGGCTCTTGACTTCAAATGTCCATACCTTGGCCTGAATATGAACTGCTAATTATCCCAAGGCAAGACTGTCCTTTGCTAGGTCGTTCATAGTTCATCTTCCTTGAACGCCAAGTTTACTGCTATGTAGACGAGCTGTTCTAACAGTTATACAATACCTATAAATAATATAAACTTTTAAAACTCCCTTAGTAGTTCTTTAAACAAGTAAGAGAAAGAGGTGTCAAAAGAAAAATAAATGAAAGTTAGCTGCAAGTCAAAGCCCGGAGGTCAAACCAATAAATAAAAATATTATTCCACAATTGCTCAAATGGAGAAAACATATTACAGATAAACCTGGTTACCACAAATCTCAGCCATCTGGTTCACTCAAAGTGTAATTATATGTACCCTAAGTATCTCAGAGGACTGGTGTGGATTTATTATCCATATTTTAATCGCCATCAGGCAGCTGTGCCAGCAGGGAATTGTCCTCAACTCACTCTTGAAATATTTCATATTCATTCACGTGTCATATTGTTGGCCACCTGCTCGAGTATAACCCCCGAAGTGGAGGTAGGAAAAAGGTGTCTGAGGGAAGCAGAGGCGAAAGCTGTGATTAGCAAAAGAAACAGCAACAGCAGAACTGAGGGCTGCACAAAGAGCGTTTGGGCTGTTGGGCAGAAAAAGAGGTTGTGTGTCATACTTAATGGAAATGTTGAGTGGGAGGTAGCTGAATATTTGGTAGTTTTGCTGCTCTTTATTGAGCCAGGTGAACTATTGTGCTTAAAAGATTGTGCAAAGCGTGAATGAAGCATCTGATGCTGGTCAGCTACAGGGAAAACGGGAGGCTCTGGGTAGAATAAAGGGTCTTCTGGTGGAATAGGAAGTTGTTTGACAAGGAAGTTGTTTACCTAGACTCAAATTACAAAAGTAAATTACAGGGCTGTTTGGTAGAAAGTGTCAGAAAACAATGCCTTTAGGTGGAGTAGAAAGTTGTCTGCTAGAAGAGAACATATTAAGGTCAAACTGAATGTTGTTTCAAAGAATGGAAAGCCTTTAGTTAAAATCAAAATGAGTTTGGTAGAACAGAACGTAGTTTGGTAGATTAAAGGTTGTTTAATAGAAGAGACTATCTTTAGCTCAAACAGAAGGTAGTTTGGTAGAATAAAATGTCTTTAAGTGAATAAATATTTGGTTCTGTTAGATTTTGTTGGAGCAGATTGTTAGCAATCATTTATTAATCATGGATGTGATTATTGATTATTAATAGAAAAAATATTCTTAATAATTCACAGCTGTTTCTGTGAGTTAGCTGTGAGAGTTGCCGCCCCGTGAAGATTATTGTCCTTCTGGGCCGTGTTCTGCAGATGCAGGTTGGAGGGAACCGGTTGTACTTTGTTCTGTAGCAAAGTTAGCAGCCTAGCTCTGGTCGCTGTTTCTTTAGTTGATACAACTTTGCAGCTAGACTTTGTGTTGACCTTGCCTGCAACACAAGGTCTACCAACAGGGAACTCGTTGCCGGAAAATTCTGTCTGGAGGTGACGACCTCTGTTTCAACCAGGCATCCGATTGGTGGAGAGCAGCAAAGACCGACAAAGAATGGGGGTCTTGAATATAAAGCTGTTTAGTAGAACAGAATGCATGGTGGTAGATTGATAGAAAGGTTGTGTGGTAGAGTATTTGCTATATTTAGAGTTTGCTTAAATACCACAAAGTCGTACTGCATCTGTGGATTTCCATGGCCTGACAGTTGGTAGAACAGGCTGCCTTTAGTTGGAGAAAAAAAAAAAAGGTTATGCGTTAGAACAGGGTGCCCAGATAGAAATAGAGTAGCAGATTATTTGGTAGAGCAGAAGATTGATAGATTAGCATGCCTTTAGGTAGAAGAGAAGTTTGGTCAAACATGGTATCTTTGGTTACAGTAGAAGGTAGTTTTTTTTGGAACAGGTGGCCTTCAGGTAGAAGCTTGGTAGAGGTAGAGTAGCGGCTTGTTTGGTAGAACAGAATGTCTTCGGGTGGAATAGAAGGTCGCAGAAATGAAGGCCCTTTGGTGGAACAGAGCTGAAAATTATTCACACTGAACAGGGGTTGTTAGCTCAAATGGAATGTCTTCATTTCGAACAAAGCAATTTCCCTGTGGAGACCTATAAAGTTTTTCCGATTCTTGTTAAATTAGAAAAGATTACTGGGTAGAACAGAAGATGGTAGTTTAAAGAAACGTAACCCAAACTGGAACCGTTAGCTGATGAATTGCCACAAGTGAGAATTTAGTGAAATCCCTGCAGACGGTTCTCTTTACGTCTCTCTGCTTAAAGGTCAGTTTTTACATGCAGATGTGCACTGCGAGTTCTCCCTCTGGCAAAAATGGACACTTTGATTCTAATGGCCTTTTCATAGAGAATGGGGGAGGGAGGGGCGGGGCGAGCCGTTCCATCTATTAATGGAATGGCTAATTCTGGAGAAAAGGACAGTGTTGGCAATATGGGTTCTTTGGTATTTTATACAAGGGCTGTGAATGCATGGAAACCGGTTATTTTCACAACAACAATATCCAAGGTTTTCAGTTGAGTCAGGATAAAAGTGGATTCATGTTATTGCAGTTTCAGCATATTTTTATAAATGAGTACTGATGAATTCCACCGCTCAGTGCTTTGGTAGAGCAACAGAAATTTTAATGCCGGTTTTACTGACTTGTTAATACGGCTCCATTTGCAGGTTTATGGATCGTTAACCTTTTTTTACCATCTGTCTTGCAGGAGCTGGACGAGGCGCTGAAGATCTGTAACTACATCTTCACTCTCATTTTCGTCCTGGAGTCCGTCTTCAAGCTGGTGGCCTTTGGCTTCCGACGCTTCTTCAAGGACAAGTCAGTATTTAAATCGTTGTCCTCATGGCCAAACATCCCTGACACGAATCAAACGGAGATCCAGGCAAAACACTTCCCTCCCAGTTTTAAGGTTCTGACATTTGGGCGCATGTGATAGCCTAATAGATTGGTGGTTAAAGGTACCGTTCCTTAACCTCTGAGTCATGTGGAAAAACTGAGGCGGTGTACAGAGGGCTTAAATTAGCTTTTTCTAAGGTGCTCCAGTGAACGGTTCTCAGCGAGGTTTGTATGAATACAAGAGGCCTCGTTAAACACCCATAAAACACAACAGCCTTAGATGATTTCATAGCTTTGAAATCCCTGGCTTCCTGCTGAAAACCGCACAATAATGCACGATAACACATAACCGCAGCACAAAGATACACTAGCACACATCAAAATATACATGAACACGGAAACACTTCACTAGAGACATCGTGCTTTTGGACCAGAGCTGCGTACCAACAGTTCTTGCCCATTGTCTTTGCCAGAGCAAACCATTATCCCTTTTTAAAAAAAAAAAAGTTTGGCAGCTTTCCAGTTTGATATCAAGTCACACACAGTACACACGAACACAGCTCCCTTTGAAAATATAGACTTTTAAGTTCATTTTCTCACGTTGATTAATACAATTTGTGAGATACACTAAGAAGAAAAACTACAAGCCAAATCACTACTATCACCCACCGCGGCCTCCACACATTCACTTTGTCCCAAACATTTTGTTCGGTCCTCACTTATCGCAAAGCGCCTGGAAAATTAGGTTAAGTCTCAACATTTTGATCTCCAGTTACAGTTTCTGGGAATGAAAGTAACCCGCTGACTCCAGTTGTGAAAGTACCATATCTGTCTTTATGATCGCCACAATAAAATCACATCATTGCTGCCTCATAACGCTTAAAACAGTGTGCACACTCCCATGCGCTGTCATCCCGAAAATGATTTCTCTCTAAATTTATAAGTTAGTTAACTGTGTATGAGTAAAGGTTTGACTTCATTTTGGAACATTACACAGAATCTTTTTAGTGTCACTTACCCCTGTAGGCATAAAAGTTGTAAAAAGTTTGGAGCTGTGTTGAAGCTGATAACAACCTCGGAGTCTTCGATACCTGCCATGATGTCAAAGCAGATTTTCTTTAAATATCTTCATGAAATGAAATGACTGCGGCTGGAACTGCATTGTTGAATATGTTTCAAAGCAAAGCACAAGATTTTATTATAAATTTCGCACCGGTTTATGCATTTTTTTTGTCAGTCCGTCATTAAATTACCGTAATGATGATAATATTGGATTTAGCAACAGTTAGCAGCAGCCTGTGCAGTATATATATCGTCATATCATATATCTGTATCATCTTACTTGCAGAGTAAGTGCTCTTAATTTGTGAAACAAATTGAATTCGACCCTGATTGCTCATGAACGGGTGCATCTGTGCTCGAATGAAAACCCAAGGTGTTCATTTTGAAGTCAAAAACAATTTGCGAGCTTTGTTGATTTTCTCTAGTTTAAAGTAATCGGATTTGTTGCTCAGCTCTGTCTCAAATCCAAGTCAAATGACTCGAGTTCACACCTCCGTGCCGAGGGAAATGAATCACAAAGAAGGTTTCAGTGAAAAGAGGCGACCTAAGTTGGTGTTAGCCACTGATGAGCGCGCGTTTGTGTGTAGGTGGAACCAGCTGGATCTGGCCATTGTGCTGCTGTCCATCATGGGAATCACTCTGGAGGAGATTGAGGTCAACGCTTCACTGCCCATCAACCCGACCATCATCCGCATCATGAGAGTGCTGAGGATCGCACGAGGTATGATCCCCTTACCCTTCCCGCTGCTAATCCGCCCTCCTCATCCCTCTGTCAGGCTCACCACACGATTTGCTTGCGGTGCTGCATGTTTAAGATGCCTTGTAAAACAGCCACGTCCCTGGGACTCCCCTATTTGTCATTTTTGCACAGCACATCTCGGCAGGGTTCAGGCAGAGTGTGAGCCGGCCAGATGGCATCGAGAAACACAGTCAGCGCTGAGAAAAATACAGGGAGAGAGTCGAAGGGTGAGGAAACATAGTCAAGGGAGGGGTAGGAGAGCCGAGACACATCATGACAGAAAGTGAATTAAGCCGCAAGGAACCGGGGCTAAGTATGGAGGGAGAGGAACGAGGGAAGGGAAATAAAAAGGAGGAGGCAGAGATGATGAACAACTTCTGACCTGAAAATAGATTATGAGAAGATGGAAAGAAGTCTGAAAGAGGAACACTTGATGTTACTGGGGGAAAAAAAGTTGAGATGAAGTGAATGATGAATGGATAAATGAGGGCAGGAAAGGTGTGTAGGTGGGCGAGAGAGACAGAGAGAGCAGACACTGCATTTAGAGAGAGAATGAATGGTGAAAAGAGGCAGAGGAAAAGTTCAGAATTAGGATGGTTTGCAGAGAAATGATGGATTTGGCCGGAAGGAGGAAGAGCAAGGGGAAAGCTAGAGTGCCTGTGGCTGATTGCTGTTCAGGTAATGAAAGATAAGAGAAGGGTTGAGGGGGAGGTCTGAGAGGAGAAAGGTAATGACAAGAAAGGCTGAGGACAAGCTGTTTTTTTTCTGATCACTGAATGTGAAATAAAAGGGTTAGCATGGAAGTCACTGTTAGTTACTGTCATACAATAAACCGTGCCCAGACTCGCACTTCGTTGCGTAATTCATGTGTCTCTATTTGACACGTGCGTTATTTGGAAGGACAATCTTTCCATCCTGAATTAACATGCACCTTGTGTTCCTGCTGAGGCTAAATTTGATTTAGAGGGATTGCATTTACACAGCATCAGCATTGTAATCCCATTTTAATTTTTTATTTTTTTTCCCAGCTGCAGTATCATCAATGAGACGCACCGGAACGACTGGGAGCTTGTTCTTTTTGTGCCTTGCCTTTAAATGAATAAATCACAAAAGTAACAAGTGGAAAATCATTATTTTCCAGACTGTATTGTTAGCTCAGACTGTGAAACTACCTTAAGGTCTTAGATTGCGATAGCTCACACCGTTACTGTGTGTTTAAGGCTGACTGATGCAAATGTTTGTCAGACTCTATGATTAATGCCGATTTGGCATATACCAATCAGGCATAACATTATGTCCTAATATTCTCCCTTGTGCCTCCAAAACAGTTGTGACTCATCAGTGAATGGACACGGGCCTTCTGAGGGTGTCCTGTGGTGTCTGGTTGTTAGTGGGGGGCTTTGGGTCCTATGAGTTAAGGTTTGTTCCAGCGCATCCCACATATACTTTATCAGTTTAGGATCAAGTAAATTTGGAGGCCAGGTCAACACCTTGTTTTGTTTTTCATGTTTTTGAGTTGTTCCTGAAACTGGTCGAGGTGGGTGGTACATATCCAACAAATCTAACATCCACATGAATGCCAGGTCCAAGAGTTTCCCAGGAAAACATTATACTGTGACAAGATGGTCAATGTTATTTATTTCATCTGTCAGTGGTTTTAATGTTGTGGCTGACAGGTGTATATTTTGAGTTTCAGTGGTTGTAGCTGATAGAGAAGCACACAGATGTCTGGAGGCTTTAAAATTATTCAGGGAAATGTGTTAGCACCAACACAGCATGTGCTGCGTTAGCTAGCAGATGTCTATCAAAGGTGCCATTAGAAAAGAAAAAAAAAAAGAAATATACAAATATTCCTGAAATTGCTAAGCAGTGATAGTACTGTTTTGAACATAATAAGGCAACGTTTTCCATTTATCTCTATCATTTAGAATTCTTACATTCTTACCATATTAACCGATATTCCCATTAGCATTGAGCTAAGCGAACGCAACTTTGTTAATTCCCCTCATTGAAAACACTGCAACACTAAAAAAAATGAGATGGTGAGTGAACTGAACCAGGCCTTTTTCTCTTTGTGGTGTGAACTCCATCTAACAGGTGGAACGAGCGTCGGTGAGCTCATGGTTACAACACAAATGATTGTGTACACAAAGGCGTTCAAGTGAGAACATTGTTGGCTAGTCCGAAGAGGGAAGAAGTGAGAACACCTGTGTGGGTGGGGCCTTGGATATTTTTGGGGTGTTACTTGGGTGTTTTTTTGGGTGTGCTTCGACTTTAAATACAACGGTCTCTTTATTTTCACATAGAAAGGTCGACCTTTTTCTCTGCCTTATTCAAAAACGACATGGCTGAACAGATGCGCGCGGATGTTACTAATAATATTAACAATGACACCTCGCTCTTTCATTGTGTGCCATGTCCCTGAATCTCAAGCGGCATAAATGAAATCCGGCCATCATTAATTTCATCATTCTCACTTGTGCTTTTCCTGCTGCGAGACCGCATTTCCCTTAACATCAGATTTAATTGTAATAGGCTTTAATTATCTCGAACAATGGGCTTTGGGTGACGTGAGGCATCTGTGTTCACCGGTCATAATTACTCTTGGATGTTGACTTGAATAGTGGAAAGTTAGTTATTAGGGTAACTTCTATATGACACGAGCGCGGGATGAGGTCACCGCGGATGAAGCACTGTTTCCCCTGAGGCAGCAGCTTTCAGTGAAGCCCAACTGCTCAATTTGTAAATGTTCTCAAGTTGAGCAGGGTCTGGGTTGTTTCCATGAGAACAGATACACACAAAGAGGTAGACCATGGGATTGTCTGTGAACAGGGATATTTATACATGGTTCTTGGGAAGGTTATTGTTATGTTAAAGTGGAATGTGTCCCCTGTCCTAAGTTTCATGCACACGTTTGTACAAAAACTTGTCACATGGTTCCCATTCTGTATGTAGATTAGAAATAAGGATGACAGAATGCTCTTCTAGAGGAATTTGGGTTGTGTCACCAGTCTTTTTAATCTGGTTCGCTGTGCTGTGTTTATGCAGTTAGTTTCCTCGCCAAGGCTTCAGCTTTTTGTATGCACGTCTACTCTCTTGCATTATCTATCAGTCTTAAAGTACCTCCATTGACCGCTGTGTAATCAGGAGGATGTAACCTCAATCATGCCGATGAAATGTTTTTCATTACAAGAAAGTCCTTCCCTGCACTAACATGCACAGGACTAGGCTGTAAGTGAGAATAATGTGTCCTTTCAGTTTCACAGAAGGTGCGATGGCACAAGTCCCTGCTCCGTTATGTAAGACTGCACAATGTTAATATTGTAGAGACACTTATTCATTCTCTGTGTATGTGCGCTTGTGTCCCCACAGTATTGAAGCTCCTGAAGATGGCGGTGGGGATGAGAGCTTTGCTGGACACCGTTATGCAAGCTCTGCCTCAGGTACGCGGTCAGCGGCGCGACATAACATCCATCAAAGCCGCCGAATTGTCTCTCCGTCATTAGATATGTTTTTCTTCGTGGATTTCACATCCTAACACATCCCACAGAAACTTTACATCCCATAAGCATTTCTTTTTTGGCGCATAGTCTCCTGTTTCAGGGCGTCGCCTTTTCCCATGAGCTTTTACCTCAACTCCAGAGACCCTTATTTGCATTATGAGCCTCCTGCGGCTATTGGGAAGTGAATCTAGCTCCAGGTTTTGCTTTGAAAAGAGGTGGGCGGATTTGTGGGTGACGGCGTTGTTAAATTAGAGCAACTTCTCCCGTGTTTGGATTGAGCGGAACAATAACTCAGTCTTATGTTGTCGGCATTCTTTGATACCGTCGCTCTCATTCAGAGAGACACGGAGATTGTTGTTCCCCGTCTAATTTCTCCTCGAGCTTGTCAGAAGTGTTCCTAATTAATAAATCCGGTAATGGAGGGTGGTGCGGGTGTGAGCAGGTTGCTACGCGCTGATTAGCACTGACAGCAGCAAGCCCTGGAGCTTTTCATCACCCAAACCCACTCCTGTATCAAAGCTGTGATTCCCCATTATTCCCTTCACTTTTCCGTAATCAGCCGCTCCTCCTCATATTTTTAGTCAGATTTTTGATCCTTTGTGTCATAGTCTGTGAGGGACACACCCCCTCTTCCTCCCACACCTCCCGTGGTTGTGGAAGCATGCAGTAGCCTTCATTTTTTCTGGTAAAGCTAAGTGCTGTTTCCTAAGCCAGCTATCAACATATTTGGTGGTGCTCTGAGCTTGGGATTGACGGCTTAGAAGGAGGAAGGACTTTCAGCGTTTCTAGTTCCTGTTCTGATCACCCCAGTCACTGCTATGTAGTCTCCTAACAAATAATGCCAACAGTGCAAAAAAATGTTGGCCAAATGTATGCTTTAACTCATTTGTTCGTTCAACAATAAATCTGCATACATCCATATAGTGGGAGTGACTGGGGCACCGAAACGTAGCCTTCAAATAACGCATTATCTGCCACGAAAACTTAGCGTACGCTAGTGCTATTACCCATTGAGTTTGTGGTTACCTGTTATCATCATCAGACCCCAGATGATGATGATAACAGGTAACTCCAGCGTTATTTAGAGGCTGCATTTGGGTGCCCCAGTCACTCCCACTGTATGGATATAGCAGATCTAAATATCATCCGAATGACTCCAAACGACACCAAAGTTATATAGGCGAGTAAATGATCGTTTTTTATGCCAGAAATATGGCCTTAAAAAATGGTAGTTCCCCTTTAAGTGTTTTAAATGACCAGATACTCACCTGTAGTTGGGGGAAAGTCAAGAGACCACAGTCATGTGTGTCAGCTACGTATGGACAACACCTACAGATGTTCCTATTTAAACCCCAACTTCCCATCAGTCTTTGAGAACTGAAGACGCAACTTGGATGAAACCTAAAAGAAAGCTTAGGTACTCTTGCTTCAGCTTGTTTTTTGGGTTTACTGTGACCTTGATGACTGAGAACCGTCACAGACATTAAACCTATAATAGTACATACATTGTCCATTACAGATTTTTTTTATAAATGGATAGCAATCTCTCTTTATTGGTTTATTTTGACTAGGATCTTCTGACTAAGCGCTTTCTGATCCGCAGGTGGGCAATCTGGGACTCCTCTTCATGCTCCTCTTCTTCATCTTTGCGGCGCTGGGCGTGGAGCTGTTTGGTGACTTGAGTAAGGACACGTGCACTCTGCAAACAGCGAGGGTGTAAAGATTCTCACTCGCACGCGCCGAGGCCGTGGAGTGTTTCATTCTGTCCTCTGTGGGTTTAATCTATCCGATGTTAATTGCTTTCTAGGAGCCTTTGGGGAAATACCATATTGATTTCTCTAACAGTACCTCGTAGCTTTCAAAGTAATGAAAAGGTATTGCAGTAATTATCATTTCATTGCAAAGCCCTGGGGGAAAAAAATTAAAAGAATGATGCTGTCTCTGTCTTTATGCTATCTGGCTATTCCTCTCTCTCTTCATCTCATCCCTCCTTCTCCTTGTGTCCACAGTTTGCGATGAGCTCCATCCATGTGAGGGCCTGGGACGCTATGCTACATTTAAAAACTTTGGGATGGCATTTCTGCTGCTCTTTAGAGTCTCCACTGGAGACAACTGGAACGGCATAATGAAGGTGAAGCCAACGCTACAGTTCGGATTCCTAAATGCTTACATGCTACACATTCGTTCTTTTAACTAATGGGCTCGTGTCGTGTGTTCACGTTTTTTCCAGGATACGCTGAGGGACTGCGCCAACGAAACCAGCACCTGCTACAACACCGTGGTCTCTCCCATCTACTTCGTGTCCTTCGTCCTGACCGCTCAGTTCGTCCTGGTCAACGTGGTGATCGCGGTGCTGATGAAGCACCTGGAGGAGAGCAACAAGGAAGCCAAGGAGGAGGCGGAGCTGGAGGCGGAGCTGGAGCTGGAGCTGCAAATGGATGCGGGGGACATAGCGGCGAGGTCGCCTCAGCTCAACCCTCTCGCGCTGGGCATGGACCGGTCGAGCTCCGGGGGTTCCCCGTGGAGGTCCACCGGAGGAGGGGATGCGGAGCAGGAGAGGGATGGTCCTATGGACTCACCCAGTGCTGATATAACAAGAGACTCTGTAAACATCAGAGCAGAGCCCTCCTCAAGCGTGGAGCCCCAGCTAGAGGTAAAGAATCATCTCTGTGGTGATGATATCTGGGAATTAATCCATCTTTAGCCATGTTTGTAATCCCATGTTGTGTGACTTTATTACTGCATACTAACATTATGTCTGCACTCATAAAAGTAACACCCGTTCAGATCAAGCGTAGGTCACACTCTCAGGATTCTCAGGAGTCCCAATATTGCTCGATGTGACAGATTGTCTGAGGTCACTTTCTGCTGGTGTCCAGGCTGCACGGGCAGTCGGATGACCCCTACGTGTCTGGTCATTAGTTCCAACTCCAATCCAAACCATTAATTAATTCTTCGGAGCATGCTGAGGAACACTGAGCGTGCCGGATGGTTACAGAAATAATGGATTTCTTGCGTTTCCTGCTCTTTACTGTCTCGGTGTATTAGCTGCAGTCCATGCATAAAGACTAATAATAACTAAGGCTCGCATGGCTATATTAGGCTATATTCTCTAGACAATCTGGCATCATTTCAAAAACTTGTGGTTGCAAAATCTGGGTCATATTTTAAAAGTATACGCCTCCAGATACTATACAATGCATTATTTCTTATGTGTACCTACCAAACATGTACCATACAGAACAGTCTTTTTCCAGCACTAACGTATTATCTTCACATGTCAGACACTTGTGTGAAAGTGGCAGGGTTGTTTTGGTCCACTCGAGAAATTTACCCGCTGTATGCAAATGTATTATCTCGTGTAACCTTTACTGACCCGTATCAGGACTGTTTATAGTTTGTGCGCTTCGGTTAGTGTGGCTGTGTAATGTTTGTGTGTGTGTGTGGCTGGTCCCTGTAGAGGACATGCCAGTCATAGACAGGTCACAGTGCCATGGGAAAGCTGGACCACAGGGTCTTGTTGTTCGCCTCAACAGCTATTTCCAGACGGCGGGGAAACTTTGGGGATAGGAAATAGAGGTCTCACTATCGTTATGCTTCCCCTCTAAGATGTTATCCATCTTCCTCAGCCGCTCTTCCAAAACATGAGTGGCAAAGCCTCAGTGTCCTCACCAGCCCTGTAGTAAACCAGCTCTGCTGCGGTGCTGCAGTGCCCCCTTGTGGGGCTGAATGGCAACATGCGATTAAGATGGAGATGTTGATTAAGATGTCTCAGCGAGTCATTTAGTAAATCACTCAGCAGTCTAGCGTTGGTGTATGGTGTAGCTCTTCTTCTTGGATGTGTTTCTTTTGTCATTTGTGTTTGTATATCTGTTTCTACCTGATCGACTGTCTTTTTCCCTCCTTTCTTTGTCATCCACTCTTCTTTTCTCATTTATTCATGTTTCTTTGTCTCTTTGTCTACTGTTTTTGTCCCTCCTCCTTTCTTTTCTTTTCTTTTCCTCTGTCTTCCTCTTTGCTCTCCTCTCTCTCTTTCTTTTTTCCTCTGCATTGTTCAAGTTTGTCCAGCGGAGAGCGCTGTTTGACTCGGTCTCCCTGGTCATCCAGGGTTCAATGGAGGGGGAGCTGAGCTTGATGGACAACCTGTCCGGCTCTATCTGCCACTACTACGCGCTGCCCCCCCAGCCCAGCAAGCACAGCACCGACAAGAAGGTCAATAATCTCCCAGAAACGCCACCGATGAGTCGCTTCCTCCATTCCATACGTCCTGTGCTTCTCTCCGCCACATGTAGGGCTGCACCAGTCAGAATGAGAAAAGCTAAAACTTCAATACAGCAGTTGCCGATGTAAATATTTTACAGACATATCAGGTGTTGATGACAGTGATATATTTAAAGGATCAGGTCACCCACTTAGCACTTTACTTACTTTTTTTTTATTTTTTTATTCTCAAGTAAGAAATCTCATAAACAGACGAATGCATTTCATGGCAGCTGTGACTCTCTTAATAGAATAATTTAACATGAAACCTCTTCTAACTTTAACTCCTGCTTACTATTAAACTAAAAACCTGCAAGCTATTGTGTTGTTTTTTAGTATTGGCTTCCATCAGTTAGCCTGAGCACCATTAAATTTGTCAGCTTATTATGAGCTTATTGTAGCTTGAAATTAAGCTGATATTTATTGTGCATTTATCGGCAAACGTGACGTTAGTTGAATTTGAATTGAGCTTTATAAGTTCATATGGGCAGGAACAAGCTGCTTGCCACAAATTAGCGTTGTCATACCGTCCATTAGCATCTGTTCTAGGGGGTTATCGCCAACCCACGATCAGAGAAAACTCACTGTAATAGTCCAGATGCTGTGCTCCTTTCTAGTCTTTCCGACAATGGAGAAAACAGTTCATGCTTTCTTTTGAGACGTTCATGAATAGCAGTTGCGCTAAAGGTAAACAAAAACTAAACTGGTTGATTAATTTGGGTGAGCAGATCCTTTAAATAACGCTGATTAGTGTGGAGGGGAGCTCTGTTGAAGCTGGAAACAGTTGAAACACACAGCCCAGTTTGAAAAAGAAATGCAAATGTGATGCTTGTTAATATCCCGCAGCCCTACAGCCATTACCATTTTTATACTGGCATTCCTCCACGGTGAATATCTCTCCCTTTCTAACCAGCACCGCTGCCCACCCCGGTGCAGTGCGTCATGTCCCGCCTCAGCTATGATCTCATTCCCTCATTCACTTGCACTCATTCATGCTTGGCAGGTTTTTGGTCTGGTTCAGTGGCCGCACTGACGCGGTTTAGAGTTTGCTCCGTCTCCCCCCCAGCGCAATTCGCCGCCATTGTTTGCTCGCCTGTGCGTGGGTGTGACATGTTTGTCACAAGGGTGATTACCCACCTAAGACACTCCTGGAGCAAAAGGTCACGTTCTTACACGAGTCTGCAGGTCAGAAAGAAAGGCTGAATAATACATCTGGGCGTCTGTTTTCCCTCACCTGAAAGCAAATATTGCACAACCCGCATTAGCATTGCAGAGCCCCTTTAAAGCTTTAAATGGGTTTGAGATGTCGGTATTAGAAGCCATAGTTCTTCTTCGAATGCGTTAGCAGAAATGCTTTCCATTGGGTCTAAGCCCCTGTCCCTCTGTGCACGGATGGCCCATTTGCCTGTCAGGAAGCATTTCCCCATGTTAAACCACTGTTTGGCCAAACACACAGCAGCTCCTCTTACAGGAGCCACAAAGGCTCAAGACATCTGAACACAGCTAGGATGAAGCCATGCTCTTCACTTTACAATTCACTGAAACTGCTCAAAAGCCACGGAGGCACTTACTGTACTGTACACATCTTTCAGTTAAACGTACGGTACATTACAACACATTTAAAATGAATTACAGAAACAAGCATTCATGTTGAAAGAACATACATTTGTTCCTGTGATTGTCTCATTTCCATCATCTATGCTGTACGTCATATCTGGCTTTCACATTTTCCCGTGTATGTGTCTGATCCCTGTCACAATATTGCTGTAACCCCAAAATACTAGTCTTAACGGTGCAAAAAAAACGTCATCATGTGTCCTCTAGCCTTTTTACATTTGTCCTTGTTACATGCTTCTAGCTTATATATGTTGTTCCAAACATGTATTTTTCTGTTAGCGACAGGTCTCACCTGTGTGTTATGTTCTTCTGTACACGTGTGCTGCACCGAGTGCACGTTTGTTTTTCTCTGCTCACCAGTGGTTGTCTCTTCCTGCCTAGATCCCTCTAGCGGAGATGGAAGCTCTGTCTCTGGCCTCTGAGAAATCCTGGTCCCTAGCTCTGACAGACGACTCGGGCCCCGACGATTTTAACCCTCTCTTTCTAACCAGTCTGGACTGCAATGTACTGACAGCTCCCCTCTCTCTCTCTCTCTCTCTGTCCATCCCTCTTCCTCCTCCGTCCCTCTGCAGTGGCTTGTGCTGTCTTCGTCCCAGGGCACTTCCGACGCCACTCGTCTCCCCACTACGCTCACTCGGCGTGGTTTAACAGATATCTGGGTGCTAAAATAGCTAAACTGCTAAATGGGTGATGGCTGATCACTTTTATTGAAAGGGGTTGGGTTTGGGGTTAACCCTAATTTGTAGAGAATTTCAGATATCTGCATTAAAATTTGCAGTGAAGGTCGGAGAGATGATTTATTTTTAGATTTCAAACTTTTTTCCATCTATTGTTGTTTCAAAAGGGCCTCTTGAGGCTGGATCCAAAAGAGAATCTATCCCCATTCACCCCAAGGTGGTCTCTATAGCTATAGTTGTTGCCACCCACACTAATCTTAAGAAATCTCGGTGACCACCTCATGGAGATTAGTCCATCTTTATGCCTTTTTAAAATTAATGGGCAAAACATTACTCGATAGCACTACTAGTGGTCAAAAACTCCCCAGGACGCCTTTAAGTTTTTCTTAATTAAACTTTTTCCTAATATTTGCCTCAGATAAATTGCAATGGGACGCTTCAGGAACAGTTAAGGATCAAAATGTTGCACATTCCTGCAACAGTGCCTGTTTTTTTTATCTATGGAGAATAAATTCAGGCTACCTTAAATGCTAACAGCAGTGTAATGCTCTTTGAAATGACTTGATGTGTAAAATACATCATGTGCTTTCCATGTGCTCATCCATTATTTTGTCATATGAGGGCACAGTGTCATGGACTGTGGCTCACCAGATTTAATCTGCACCTCCCTCTATGATATCTCAAGCCACAGGGCTCTGTCGTCAAAGTGAACTGAACTTCATCTTGGTGCCAGGGTTTAATTAACCACCCGTTTGGCTCATTAATGATCACGTGGCTCCCCCCAGAGAGGGTCGCGGTCACCTTGGCTCTCGGCTGCACGCCGCTGCCAGCTTTGCAGCGGGATCGATTTATATATCATCAGATGAAAGGACTCAGGCCAACGCTGTCGGCTCGATTTCGCTTGGGATAAATACAAAAAAAGAAAAGAAAAAAGAAAGGGGAGTGAAGAGGTAGAGGAGTGCAAGTGGCGTCGAAAGACCCTGCTGAATTTAACCATGTGCCCGCCAAATTTCTCTTCTCTTTCTCATTCCACCTTTCCAGCCTGGTGTGTGTTATTTTCCAGTCCAGTCCAGTCCAGTCCAGTAGAGTAGTGCGCCTCCTCACCTACCAGTCTCCAGTTTTCTCTTGTTCACCTATACTCCTTTTTTTTCTACTCTCTTCTTTCTCTGTTATTTCCCCTCCTTCTTTCCCTCGGTTTTCTGTCTTTTTTCCTTCGTGCTTTGATTGTGAGTCCACGTCTTTTCTCACAGTCCTTTCCTATCAGTCTTCTGTGTTTGTACTGTCTGCCGTTGTGGCGGTTTTCAGTCTACTTAGTGCCGTCTTGTGTTTGCTGCAGGGTTGTAAAAGTGTGTTGGAACTCCAGTATCTCTGTGACGAATGCAATCTGGTTCTGTAACGGGTCAGGCTGCAGGACACTGCCCTAGCTGGCACACAATCACGGAGGGGGCTTTCGTAAAGTTACATGATTTATGGGGGGAAACACAAGATGTAGACTGTGTAATGTTTAAAACTTTAAAAGAAGAATTGGAAAAGTTTCTGTGATCTGTGGCTGCGCTAGTCAGCTCCAACTTGCAAAGATCCTGCGTGTTTTTCGTATATGCTGATGATGACTGCCTCTTTGTTTACGTGGTGTCAGAGAGATAACTTTGTAGTGAATGTGTTAGAAAGGGTGTGAGAGTGCTTGAGAGAGTAGCCCCAGCTTATTCTGATGCAGACGGGCCCTGACTCTCTTCTTTGTTTCCCCAGTCAGAGCAGCTTGATCCCAGGGAGACACTGGAGGACAACCTGCTGAGTGTCCGAAAGCCTGCAGTGGGTCGCACGCACTCCCTGCCCAACGACAGCTACATGTTCCTCCCCGTGCATCCCTTTGGTCCCACATCTCCGGGTGCAGCGCAGCTCGTTGCGCAGTCACAGGGGCCCCAGCACATACTGGACACCCACAAGGCCCAGTCAGGTAATGCATGTTATTTAATTCATAATGCAGGCTAGACATCGATTTAGGAGCTGCAGATTACCTTCTCCCAGGTAAACGCATCTGCGCATCTGAACGTTTCGGTGATATTCACCTGTCAGTGCTGTGCTCTCTGTGCAGGCTCCAGCTGCTCACTGCGATCACAACCCGGGGAGTTCTCCCAGCAGCTGACTGTCCCCGCAGACCTCTTCAGACCCATCAGCCCCCACAGCCACTCAGACTCAGAGAGCATGCCACGACAGCCGCCTCCCAGACGCACACACACACTCAGCCGAACGCTGCGCAGACAGGTAACTATATTTGCATTTTCGCCCAACTCCAGTATCGCTTTTCCAGACTTATCCTGTCACATCTTTACTGTACGTGGTGAAAAATGTGTTTTACGTCAATGGTTCTCGACCATGTGTGACTACAGGCCTATTGGTCTAGAAGTTTCTGTTCATGCCAAACACTACAGGAGCTGATTTTACTGATTATTGACATCACTTGTTGCTGTGGCAAGGAGCTGATCTTTGAAACAGCTGCTGAAGTGTTTAGTGTTTGGTGCCAGTGAAACTTTTGGGGCATGGGTTATGAGTTGCAGCAGAGTTTTAGGACCACTCTGGGGAAAATATCCATAATACACTGAGGGGAAACCATAACAGTATAAAGTTTGTTTTTTTACTGCATTCATACTGAATGTATGTTTTTCATTTTTACTAATGACAGAACTTTGAACAATCAGTCTTTACTGATTTATTTCTGGAGGAGCTTTAATGTGGTCGGCCAACATGTTCTCAGTCCCACGGCGTCAAATGCTGTGTTGTGTTTCCACTTAGTAACAGTTCCTATGACTTTGGAAAGAAGTTGGAGGAGTCGTAGTGGTGTAAGTCATAGCACTTGGACCCGGGAGACTGGGTTCATGCTCTGTGTGCGGGCTATTATTATTCCACTTTTGAAAATTTAGTTTTTAGTTGCTGATAGGTTAGGTTTACATATCAAACTTTGTTCGATTTGGGAAAAGATCATAATTTTTGGTTAAAAAATCTTACCAGCAAAAGTTGACCTAAGCAGCACAAAACATTTGGCTAAGCTCTCATAGCGTCTGATATTTCCTCACATTGGAGTCAGTCATGAACCCTGTGTGTCAGGGCACTGATGCCAAAAGACACCTTGAGTATGTGTCTTTTGTTCAATAGCTTTTACAAAATGTCACTCTGGGAATGCGTCCTAGACTGTTAGCATTATGGCTAGTCTTGCAATATTCTTCTACATTTGCTCCTTGAGCAATAAAACAACACTTTAGATGTATTTTCTTTTTCAGGAGGGTCTTCATAATAAAAGTATTATAGTTAGCTTACTTGCCGGGATGGAGGCTACATAACTTGTAGGGCGATGCGCCTTCAAATGCTGTAGCTAAATTTGTAGCCATTGTGGCAACTTTCTAGTTTTGCTAGCCTACCGTCAACACCCATTATCCAATCCAGTGACAGGGACGCACATTTTTAAAGACAGCCCGTACCAAGAGATCATGTATTTTAGATTAACGGTATTCAGATAATATATTACCATATTAAAATAACATTCCAGTCCAGCCGCATTAGCACAAATAGACATACAGTTTGTGTTTATCATCAGATATGAGTTTTAGCTCATCAACTTCTCGTCTTAGTCACCGAAAAATTGGACGTTGACAGATATTTTTTGTAATCATCTTCACTGACGGAATTAACGCTGATTTTGGGAAAATTTAACTGCGACTTGCTTTCCGAAGTTACAGAAAACTGTTGACATCAGTATGATTAGCATAATGACTTAAATCAGCCTACTGGTGCCACTTACGGCTAACAAAGCTAGCAAAAGCTACGGCTAGCTTTAAAGCTTTTGGAGACTTTTTCTCCCATTAAAAGTTTGTTGTTTTTTTTGCTATCAGGTTTTTTTTGCCAAGAGTGGTCCTTCAACTCCACTGTAGAGAATCATTAGTTTGAATCTTTCCCTACTGCACGTCCTAAACAGTATCTCTCCTCTTTCTCCTTCCCCTTCTTCCTGATACTCCTGTTTATTATTAACCGATCTGCCGTCTCATATTCCACATTGTATCTGTTCCTCTTTGATCTCAGCTCAGTTGGGCCCAAAAGCCGCCCGATCCTGAGCTACTGCTCAAACACAGATACTCCTGTTTCTGAAACAGCGACACAGAGCAGACTTTAGCTACCACTGGGCCTTTCAGAAACACTGGACTCCATGCTCATCTTCAAACAGACATACAGACACACCAAACACACACACTCCTTCTCACACACACAGGCTACCCTCTTTTACCCCCCTACCCCCTTTGTCTCTCATTTGCCCAGATGTTTTTGTCTACTGCTAACCATCAGCTACAGGGCATTTGTTACTCTCTATTAAATTCAGTGGGAGTTTATAAATTCTTCTAAATTCTACAAGTAACTAATGAATATTGAGTAGCGTGTAATTTAGTCGGATGCAGGTGTGGTGTGGTGAAGAAATTCACCCACAATACAGTGCACTTAATAACAAACTATACAACTCAGGGGATTGCTACAAAACAGGAAGTGCTGTCCATTTGCATTTGGCCCTTTTTGTACCCGCAGTGTGACGATGATGGAACACCACAGACTTTTGTATTGCCTAGATTAGTGCTTGAACAATAGTAGAGTACTTAAGTTGGTTTTGGTTAAAATAAGTAATATATATAAAACAGGGTGATCATTTTTAGTAATCTTCCAGTGTGCACTCTTATCATTTGTTATCTGCTAGTGCGTTGCTGTGGCTGCTCATTGGTCTGGTTGTAAAAATCTTTGACCACTAGGTGTCTCTGTGGTCACACTGTTCAGGCTTGCGACGGGAAGCCCACAAAACCCAAACTCATCTCCAAGTGCTGCGCCCCCCTCCCCAGAACCCATGCATGCCTTATTTCCTCATCTCCATAGATTTAAGATCTGATTTAATTTTACCAAATTATTTAATTTAATCAAAAGGTCTGTGAGGGATGAGAAAAAGTCACAAGTTCACGAGGACATTTCAGCAGTCAGTGTGCTTACTAACCTTTCCTCTTCTACAGTAGTAGTCACATATTGTGTCTACCTTCTGCCTATTGGCCTCACACCCTGTAGATGCACTAGAGGTGAGGATGAAGGCACAGAAACACTGATCAGAATTCGGTTCTAAATTTTTATAAAAATTGCACTGCTGACTGTTTACATGGTTTTGTGTGAAAGGCCAAAGGTTAAAGGGTCACGCGGTCTGGCTCAGAGTTCACTGTGTCAGCCAGTGGTCGATCAGCTGAGTGCTTAAAACGGCAGCACTTTCTTGGGCAACACTCTGCCTTCGCATTTGGAAATATCATTGACATCTATTCATACCTGTTTCTTGGAAACCACATGTGGCGTACGGAACCCTTAGCTGAGTAAGAAAATAATATGCCTCAAGTCTATATTTATTTTACACCACTAAGGAGCTTTTTGTAAAAAGGCATAAATTCTATTTCTAATCCCTGGAGAATCTAAATCACACCATTGAAGGCTTCAGGTAGATATGAGCACAGATTGTAAATTTGACTCGTTTAAAGTTGTTAGGTTGCTCTAAAACCTCCTCCAGACATTTTAAGACATAAAAAAGTGTATTAAAACTTTATAGCCATAGCAGATGAATATAAAAACATCATTCTGCACACTGAATATCATCCAAGAGAAGCAACAATCATTTCTGATCGAGGCTTTTAACAGTTATACTGGCCAGATACATATCAAATCATATCCAGTAATGTTGTCAGACATTTTTTACTACCTCTTAGACCAGTCTTACCTGGGAATGCTGATGTTGAGCAACACAGTGAATTTCTATGTGACAGTTTATGGCAGAGTGTGTTAGTTTGACTCCACACTGCCCACGCTGAGCAGTATAGAGGACTGTGAGAATACGCTGGCCTCACTGTGAACTTTGACCCAAACTGCTGCTTCTCATCCTCATCACCTCCCACTAACTAGTCTCCCCCTCTCAATTTTTCTCTGATCCCGTACCTCGGTCTCCTCTATCTCCCCCGTCCCTACCTCTCATTGTACATTTACCTCCATCTTCCCTCTTAATTATTCCACCCTCCACCTCCCTCCCCTCCATGCTCCGTCTTCCAGGTCGCCGTGTCTACTGATTCTCAGGAGGCCCTTTGCTCAGACGGAGGGGAAAGCAGTGAAGGACTTGTGAATGTGGCCTCTCTTGGCCTCCCTCCATCCCCCTCTTCCTCCCCCTCCTTCTCCCCCACTTCTCCTTCTCCCTGCCCCCAACATCATCATCAGCAGCCTGCTCTCTGCTTGGTCCCGGCCACGCCGGGCGCCTCCCCTAAACCCCCGCGCCCCAGCAGCGTGCACACCCAGCACCACGACCAGCACTGCCTCTCCTCCTACTCCCCCTCCTCCCCTTCCTCGCTGCCTCCTCCACCCTTACCGGCCAGGCCGCACCACCAGGAGGAGGCCTCGGCGGATCGGGAAGTGTCTCTCATTACCCATGCGGGGCTGGCAGGGAGCGATGATGTCATGGCGGAGGACAGCAGCAGCGGTGGCGGTAATGAGGATTACGGTAGCTACGCGGGTTGCCAGGAAAGTCCGTGTTTGAGGAAGCTGAAGAGGTTCCACAGCGCTGACACGCAGGGGCGTAGAGCCCTCTTGCCTCGCCCCCGCCCTTACTCTTGGTTGGACGACCCACGACGCCACTCCGTGGAAGTATGCTCCTCGGTGGACTCCAGCCCCCAGCGCAGCACCACCTCCACCTCCTCCGGCTTCGTGTCCCGTGCCGACAGCCTGCAGATCCAGAGCCAGATCCCCATCCAGACCTCGCTGCCCTCGCCCCGCCGCAAGAAGAAGATGAGCCCGCCCTGCATATCCGTGGACCCCCCCGACGGACTGGAGTCGCAGCCTGGCCTCTACCCGGGCCTGGAGGCGCTCGGCGGCATCGGGCTGGGAGGGTTCGGGGTGCCCCCTCCCCTGCCCAGCCGGGACACCTGCCTGAGGAGGAGAGCGCCCTCAAGTGACTCGAAGGACTCCTTTGACCTCGGAGAGGGTTCAGCACAGGACGGCGGCTCGCCAAACCCCAACCCCAAGCTATTGACTCTACCCAGTTTCTCCTTCGAGAAGACGAGCTCTGAGCACTGAACACCGACACCCCGAAACACACAGACACGCACACACAGCCGGACGAACCCTCCACACACACAAACACACGATGCACTCCGTGTATCTGTGATGGTGATAGTTCTAGTAATAATGCTGTAGAAAGTAATAATGGTAAAACTACAACAAACAGTGAAAACATCCTTGGTTTCATAAGGAGTGCAGTACTGTAGTAGTGTGACCATCCCTTGTCTTTGTATTGTTACTGCCAAAACAGCCAGAGAAGAAGAGAAAACACGTGAAAGGTTTCTCTTCTGCTACACCTGCATGCCTCAGGCTGCAGCTTGACCCCAGAACCTCTGGAGTGACATCAGCACCAGGGGATTTGGCGCCCCCTGTGGCGATCACTTGAACTGCCTGGTGTTGCACAGGGCGGAACTGGTCAGTGGAGGTACAAAGCAATATGAACGTTTTAGAGACACTATTTTCTTAAATTATTGGGCCATAGTGTTTGTACAGGATGTTGTTTTTAAGTTCATTCAAATGTTATTTTCATGTCTCTTTTGTGACTTTCTTTTTTTGTCAGAAAAGGTTTGTCTTTGTCTTTCTTTTTCACTGTAGGATATTTCTAGCTTTCTTGGTTTACTGAGGAAAGTGAACGTTTTTCAAAGTGCTGAAAACCATGTATTTGTAGGAATAATATATAAATATATATATAAAAAAAACAACAACAAGTCATTAAACTGAGCTTGGATTTTTAAGCACACGCATTAGACCGTGGTGGTTTGATTGTTAGAGGGAATAAGAGGCTACACTTGAAGTTTTTACATTGATTGCTCGAATCTCTCGTGTGTTCCCGACAGCCCGAAAGTCTCTTCACAGGATGTAAGGATCGACTGAGGAACAATTTGAGAAAAACAACAAATTGATCATACAGTTGTTTGACGTTTTCTAACTTGATTTTAAGTTGGACCGAGTTCTGCCTGCAGTAGAATGTTTCAGATTTCACACAAGCACATCACGTCAGACCGTATGAGGAGATCCCCACATGTGTCAGGTGAGTAAAATCTTCAGGGTGATGCTATAACCAACCCGAAACACTTCACCCCAGATGGGACTCAATTCGGTTTGTTTGTGAAATGCATCATTAAAGGGCAGCGCCACTGATTTTACTAATGAAAGCATCTGTTCACAGGTCTTGCGGATTACCAGCGTAGATCTGAAATAAGTTTAAAATACAAAAAGATAAAGCCATGTGGAATCTGTTAACTGTCGTGTTCCTTTCCAGCCATTTATCCCACCTCCACCCCAAAAGTAATTTGTCAGGAACCTGTTACTTTATGCACCTGCGAGCCTTCTGGCACTTGAGCCCGTTGGGAAGGCACTCGTTCTCGATGATTTCGCCTCGTCCTGCCGAAGCCTGGATTATACTCCACTTGTACTTCGTGAAAATGCAAAATCAGATTCAGTTCACATTTCAGCGTTACTTTATTTCGCCAAGTATGTCACACATATAAGGAATTTGTCTGGGCAGGCACACATGTGCGACATGCAGCATACTAAACGGGCCAGACGCAGACCATTTATGTGTTCAAAGGAACGTACAATTGAGGAAATGATAATCTAAGCCATAGGTTTTGAGTATATAGCTTCTGAGAAGAGTCTAAAAACAAAGGTACAGTATGTTACATAAAGGTTGGGTCACAGTAAAAGAGCTCAAAGGTTCATGTAAAGCGCAAACAGTGTCTGGGGAAAAAGATGCTCACTTTACCTGTGGTGGATTTGACTGTCTTGAGTCTCCTGCCAGATGGAAGGGTCTAGAAGATGTGACGTTCAGGATGGGAGAAGTCACTTTGCATTGACAGCTGATCATTAGCTGTCATGATAATTTACTGGAGTTTGAAGCGAGGCAAACTCCAGCAACTCAGAGAATTTAAACCAGACAGTTGCTGATGAAGGGTCCAGAAAGGACTTGGCGATCCTACACTTTATCACTAATTGATGCTTGAGCCTCAAAGCTACATTAGCCACAGCTAGCATGAAGCTGTTGTGTCGCGTAACGATTCCATTATGGCTGCCGCCGACTGCCGTTCTCCCCAGCCTTTGTGTGTCCACTGGGTCCACATGCCGCATGTCTCACACCTACCTCACTTCCTGACAACATTATCTTCACACGCCGAGTCTATTCTTGCTGCGCTGGCTTGTATTTTAGAAGCCTGAAGTTTGTATGTGCCTGTTTTTGCCACGTCATACTAACGGAACATAGTTCGGGCAGGACACGGAGTCGAGCCCAGCTCTGAAGCCCACCTACATCAGCTGATAATTAATCTATAAACCAGCCCACACCCGCTGACAGCTCAACTGAAGCATCCACTGGCAACTTTCATTCAGGGTGCCTTATTTAAAGCTGCTCCAGCCTACCTACCGTCATTGTTTCCTCCTCAGAAATCCCCTTCTTGTATGCTGTGTCTGACTTTATCAGTGTCCTTTCTGCGTCGGTGATGTTTGCCCTGTTCTTTGCTGCTGCTCTATCAAATATTTGTTGAGAAACTGTAGTTCAGTCAGCTCCGAAGTGAAGGACCGGTGGACAATGTACTCAAAGACTGACAGACCAAAATCCCTAAAGCCACCTTGCGGACTACCACTGAACAAGAAAGAAAAATCTGGACAGCTGGGGCTTGTAGCAGTTGGTGTAACTGCAGTATCTGTGCCAAGCCTCGCCTCTTGGGATAAAGAAAAGAGCTTTAAAAATATGTGCGTCTTTGAGACGCATTCAAACTAAATCCTATTACAATTTCAATGCAGTAAGCTCATCGAAATGATTTGCTCCGTGTTTAAACGCAAGCGGAAAGGACTCAATAACCAGCCGGTGACACGTCTCCCAGGTATATAGTGCGTTTAACTGCCCGTTAAAACACGTGAAAACTTACAATGACTCCCGGGCAACTTGTGTTTTTCCTTTGCATATGAATAAGTAGCAGCAAGCAGTCGATATGCAACAAGCCGACGCTGGACGCTGATGGCTCAGACTGGGAACAGCCCTGTCTGGGGAATGTGATCTGCATTGTAAATCGGGCGGGGAGGGGGCTTTCACTGCCAGAGGTAACTGTTAGTGAGATTTTTTTTTGATTTTTTTTTTTCCCAATGTGCCATGGAAAGTGAAAGCAAAACACTCCCTAAAACCTCGCAACTTGTAGTTACACCATCTCCCACTGACGATGTTTAAAGAAGTTGGGTTCAGTCATATTTAAAAGTTCTTTAAAATCTGTGTATGAGTGAACCATCCCAGTGTATGTCACTGTCGGTGAATAAATAAATTAATGGCCCAGACTATCCTTGAATAAACCCATTCAGTTCTTTAGCACAACCCAACAAAACACCCATTTCAAACACAGCTGTCGCATATTCTCCAACTCGCCTCTGCTTTCTCACTTATGCCACTCTTTTTTCTTTTTATCTTCGCTTATACACCCTGTTGTTTGCTCTGTCTCTAACTTGCACGTCTTGATGCTTTTATATTCTCATCTTGAACATTTCATGGCTGACAGCAGGCCACCGAGAAATGCGTCGCGTTTGTTTTTCGACCGGTCTCCGTCCGTATCATTCCTTCCTTCCTCGGCCGCATCTGATGCCTCATTTCCATCTGCCCTTTAGTTATTAAACCCCGCTCTGCGCCCCGAGAACAGATAGAATAACACTCCATCAGGCTCGCTAAACCAAATTAAGGTGGCGCGTGGCCTCCCAATAACAATCTCTCTCCAGGTCGGAGGGGCTGGAAATTAGTGATGCGGCAGAATAACACGTGGAAAAACAAAACACTGAAGGGCACTAACAGGCATTCTTGTTTACCGGTGTTAGTCCGTGTTTGGTGGAGGCCCCTGGGGACATGAGCCACACAGAGTAGAAAGATAAGAGGAGGTGTGTTAGTATAAAAAACAGGGCCAACTAAACGCATGGCTGCCTCGCCCAACGCAAGAAAAGGTGCCTGAAGCTCTGCTCATATTTTTATATATTAAATTACATAATATTCTAATTTAATATGTGTGTCAGATATGGGTCAAATTGAATTTCTCTAAGTTCTTGCTTGTATAAGTAATTGATATATAACATTATCAGTGTGCGGTGTCAATGCAGTGCAGAAGGAATTAATGCAAACAGAAATGTTAAAGATGCCTATTTTAGTTCACATTTTGTGCAAGAAGCGCCGTTTGCGCCGAAGCACTGGAAAGACATCAAGCTGATGATTATGGCAGAGCTGAAACTGAACTGAAGGAGTTGAAAATAATTACGGAAAGCGCGTGAAATTTGAGCCAAGCTGTTGGTTTGTGTGCAAAGTGGCCGAACTTTAGCACATGAAAGCAGCTGAAGTGTCAGTTAGTGCTCGAGCCGTGAAAGCCGAATTGAGGTTTGAGCGCGAACAGATGAAAGCGGCTGAACCATCAAGTGAAGAATAAGAGGCCGAAGTTGAACTGTTGAAATGTAGATGATGAAAGCAAATGAAATTAGAAGCCAAGTCCCAGGGGCAGTTAAAAGTGTGCGGCGTTAAAGAACTTTGAATGGGTGAAACTGAAAGCAAACTACATTTTTTTTTATATATATAAATATTGGTAAAATGAATGAGTTTCACGCAGATAATGCGTTATTTGGAGGCTGTGTTTTCGGTGCCCCAGTCACTTCTTAATATCTCTCAAAGGAATATGAATTCAGTTATAAAAGTTCAGTTCAGTTAGTTCAGTTATAAAAAATGGCAAATGGTTATTTAGCCATGTGTTCATGCTGATATATGCAAAGTAGTCATGTGGAGTTCATTATTTTCCAATAATAACCGGCGTCTTTATTTACTTTTATTAGATTTTTTCTATCACTGCAGTGACACTGCTGCTGAGTTATAAGCCGATCTTTGTTTGAGTTTCTAAAGCACCTAACGTCAAGGTGGACACATACAAATAATGATATCCATGCATACTTTAAATGAGTGATAGAGACTTTACATCTTGTTAAAATATGTATCTCTCCAGGTCATTGTGTCATAACAACAAATGGCTAATTGTTCATGGTTCGGAAACAGCAGAAAGTGGCAATCCATTAGAAACATCTGGTGTTACAGTATGCTACTGCTCCCCAGATGACGTTGGTGTTTATTTGCACACAGAGCATGAAAACTAAGTAATGAAACATTCTGAAATTACAGTGGAAGTGCCAGAGGAAGCTAAAATTCACCATGAACTTATAAAACAGTCTTTCTTTAAGTGCCTTATGAGTTGGGATTTAAGAACACATAAATAAATGTTCCCTTGTCATTCCTGCATGGTAAATGGGCGTATGGGGTACATTTAAAAATAAAGTACGTAAAAAAAAAAGCTCATAAAAAATGTGCATCCTAAACTAATGTGTTTAATCTTAGAAAATGCAATAAAATTTTAAGTCCTAACCAGTTTTACAATTAACCTCACCAGCACATCTTAAAAAATAAAGAGCTCAAACACCTCATTTTCTTCTTCTGTCCATCTTACCACCCACTCCCCTGCTTTTCCACAGTGAGAGAAGTGAGATCTGGCTCGTCCTGCCAGGATTTTAAGTCTGGGCTGGAATGTAGTTAGTACACCATGTGAAATTACTTCTCTCTGACACTTATTTCTCCAGATTTTCTTCTCGTCTCTCCCCCGTTTGTCTGCATCTCTGACGTGAGTCCCCATGCTCCTCGGAATCCAGGCATTTGACTGGCTCAGTAGCATCGTGCCAGACGTGCCAGAGGCAGAGTCTATAAGTTTCCTGGATGACAACACCAGGACAGTAAAGCTTGGAAAAGCTGTGATGATTAAAACAGAAAATGTCACACTTCTCTGTCATTTATCAGGCATAGGTCCAGGTAGGATCCTGGGCAACCTGTGTTTGTCAGGCATAACATTATGACCACTGACAGGAGAAGTAAAATGACCGTCTTGTCACAATACAAGGTTCTGCTGGGAAACTTTTGGACCATGACATTCATGTGGATGTTGGACAGGTACCACCCACCTAGACCAGACCAGGCACCCCCACCCCACAGCAATGGACCTTTAAGAATTAGTCAAAGAGTACAAGTGGTTCCCCTTTTGTGTATGAAACTCTCAGAGGAGACTGTTGTCTAAGGGAGAAATCCTCACTCGGGCGTCGGGAGGACGAGGTAGGATCAACAAATTGAGCTCTTTGGCAGTTTGATGACGTGTATGACGACGTCGCTGTTACTCTTCTGAGACCATTAGAGACCGAATTAAAAAACATTTAAACCTTCTGAATGGAGAGATGTTACTTGACACTATTAGAGATGATACTGGTCCATGCATTAATCACTTTAATAGAAAAAGTTCGGACAGCTCTGACGGAGTTCTGGATTCATTCAGAGAAGAGTTATTACAAACAATTCCACCACATAAATCTGGAGTCTGTGTGTAAGAGCTCGGCTGCCAGACGTGTAGAAGGACACACATTATTTGCTGTCATCCCGACAGAGGCCGCATTAACGTTGTCACCACCGCCGTGCCGCACGCATAAATGTGCACATTACTCTCAATTTAAAGAGGCGCTTATCTTTTCTGCTGCTGGGTGATCCTGCGGGTATTTATTTGATTCAAAAGAGACAATCCGAGCGACAGGCATCTGCGGGCAACAAACATGACCTCAGTGGGTAAACTTATCATAACTGCCGACGTTTGGAATTCTAAATACTGGAATTCTTTTCAGTGGCGGATGGGGGTCATGGCAGGTTCTTCCATTTTGTTTACATTTGTCTGGGGATGAAGATGGATATTGTGGCCATTTTTGCATCAGGCATGACCAGTGATCTGTGACCCACAGATATAAACGCTGAACGTTAAACTTTGCGGGTGTATTTGGATTTTTACTTGGAACACCGTCCTGCCGCGACGTTCTGACAACAGCTGAATCAGCCGGCTAATTCATTTAGCATTCAGTTGGCCTGCCTGCCTAGAGAGCAGCTGTACACACACCAGCTGAATCGGGATGTGGGTCGCCGTGCTCGGTGACAGATTGGCCAGCATTGTATATAATTGTGTTTCACAGATGACCTGGCAACTCAGATAACATCTGAATCTGTGTATAATGGCTATACATGATTAAGTTTGAGAGCCTTCACCGAGGGAAGCATCAAACCTGGAGGAAACTGGGAGAACAGAAGTGTTGGCGGGTACGCTACTGATGTTTCTGCAAAATCCTGAATTACATTCCGTTGTACGAGAAAAAAAGATTATTTCAGATCTGACTGAGTTGCGTTAATATCTGTGCACAGGCAGGCATTTCAGGTCGAGATAAGTAAAAGGATAACAGAAAGTTAATTTGAGATGTTGGGGAGCTCTGTGTGAGAGCTCCTCTGCTGACTGGGGACACAACAACGCCTTTAGTGATGTTTCCTCATTCAAGCAGCCTTAATGCAGAAGTAAGGTCTGAAAATGTCTGTTGTGTGCTATTAGTTGGCATTGTTTCTGTGATTGTAGAGCGTGTTTTATTTTTGTCCGTGATGTCAGTGAATGCACCGTGTGAGAGACAGAAGCTGAGAGTTTGCCGAGCGACAGCCACATCACTTTCTACTGTGGTTTTCTTAGTGACGTCATCAGCGACTAGTCGACGTAATAGTCCACAATAGTTGACTTAAAAGAATTCTGAAGTCGTTCACCCCCGACTGGTAACACACCACTTGGATTTCGTCAGGGGGCGCGTGCAAAGAAAAAATACCACTGCAAGAAAATGGGTAATATTAAGTGGAACAAATGTGCTTTCTTTCAGTTTTTTGGGAGGACTCAGATTTGTTGTCAATTACTGAAATTGGTGGCAAGAAAGTTCCTTCACGTACATATACTGGTACATTCTATTAAGATGTTTGTGTCCCTGCTGTGAAGGAACAGCACGTAGTTAATAGTTCACAAAGCCCTTTAAGAGATGTTGCAGTGCATTTTTTGTGAAATCCTCTTAAATAGGGATCAAAGTTGCTTTGATACCCAAATACCTGATGGCTAAAAGTAAACCCACACTGATCTGATGCCACCTTCGACATTTCAGCTCTGTGAAACTTTTCCAACTTTGTTCTTTTAGTATCCAATCAATTAGTCAAGCTATTTTTTTTGCCATTGATCCTGAAACAGGTGAAACCAGCTCCATTAATACGCATAAACCCACACGAGGCTGCTTTCGGAATCTTCCCTCTGAAATCATCTAGTGTTTATAATTGATGTCAGTCTCTGTGGAGTCTCGGAGTAGAGATAAAATGGATGCCTGAATCCTGAGACTGATTTGACTCCACGCAGGAAAACATCTTGAGAGTTTAAGTAACTGTATGCTCTTTGGGAAACCTCAGTAGAAGTTTATGAACTAGTCACACTGATTCATGACTGTGTGTCACAGTCCAAATGTAAAAATAAATGACTCACAGTGAGGGAGGGGGGCAGATAATAACCGAATGAGTGTCCACAGTTGGCTGTCACAGGGCTGGTAATGTGCAGTTACTTAGCAGCGTGATCAGGGAAGTGGGATTTCAGTTAGAAGAGACTGTATAACTGTTGCTTGTGAGGCTTCAAGTGATTCTTGTTAGGTGTTGATGCATTCTGTTTTGTTGTGAGTCTGGGCATTGAGAAGGTTAGGTTTGGGGTTACATGCCTCAAACCATCAGCCAGAGTATAATTTGCGATTAGCTAAATGGTTCTGCCAATGGTGTAGTGTTGAATCCACCAGAATTATGAAAGTAAAATACATTTTGTCCCCCAACTGTATTGACAAAACTAAATTCATTCAAAGGAAAATATGACCATGATGGACTGAGATGGACTGAAGTTTTCAGTGGTAATGCCTGTGTCTGTTCATCTTTTCAAACACCTGTCTGACCAAATTATTGACCAAACATGTTTCTGTTCATGTTATGCCATCTGATGTTTACGTCAATTGGCTGGACTGTATTTAGTCCATTTGGACCAACCAGTCCAATCCAAACGATTGGACCGAGTGTTAAAGTCAGAATTGTGGGGTATAAATAAATGTGCATCGCATCGTATCGTATCGTATCGTATCGTATCGTATCGTGATTTAAATAGTAATTCGGTGAGATCTTTTTTTCTACTGAGTGGATTATCAAAGGTTTACATGAGGATTTTTTTACTCTGATTGGGCTGATTCTGATTAGAATACTAGTGTCCAGGTAAAAGCAGCCAGTCTGATGGGTTAACCATAACCTTAACCATGGTGCCGTGTTCCCACAGTCGCTGCCCCAACTCTCTTGGAGTGGGTGTTTGAGCACACACATCCCCTTGTTCATCACGCCTGGGAGTACAAAGACTGGAAGAACAAATGCAGTCTGTGCCAATGTGGGTCGTTTTGGCAGCCTGCAGTGCTGTTGTGTGTTGGCCTCCTCCTGTCAGAGGGTTCTTAAGGCTTATATTGTTTTTGCAGCCTGACCTCCCCGACTCCTTTTTCCCAGATATTTAATTATTGTTCCTCCCCTCATGCACTAGACTTTCCCAGCGAATGTAACACTTAATGTAATGAATGTCTCTGTTAAATTAAACTCTGACGTTAGTTCACACTGTAGCGTTCAACCCCCCCACCATTAAGATATGAAATTTCAGCTACAAACAGCATTACCAGAAAAATGTCAATCTCACCCCAGATACTTCAGCACAGGAAAGCCTATGCTGTCAGTGTTCCTGGTTCAGAAAGTTCTTTTCCATACTCTGCATTCTCCAATTCAATCTAATATTTTAATACTGGTATCATTAATGTTCTATGTTGACACAACAAAACCATGGATGTCCCATGGATGATTTAATGCAGTGGCCATTCATTTTCAAATATGACATATAGCTCCAAATACTAAATACACATGGTCTCTGTTGCAAATTCAAAATGATTAACTCTTGCAAGTTCATTAAGTTCATCAAGGTTAGAATGATGAGTTGATTGAAGTGCTAAATATTTTGACGTTTCTGCAAAGCCTAATTTTTAGATTCTGTGTCACCAAACAGAAATTTTAAGTACATCAAAATTTCTCTGTGTTTCGATTTATAATTAATCCCGTAACTTGAAGTTTTTAGCAAAGAACCAGATGCGGGTAATTTTGTGCTCTATTGTAGTAGTACTGATTATATGACCAAGTGAGATTCATGTCCACTGACTCTTTGGAGGTGTTCCACTTTAACATCACTTTGTGCTGCAGGCTGAGAATGGACTTTTAGTGAAATCCCTGACCGACAAAATTACTCTCGCCTTTTCAAAAGGTCTTCCTACAAGTGAGTAAAAGGTGTTATCAGTCTGGGCTGGCTCGCGAGCTTTCACAGACATGAGGTGGCTGGTTCAGGTCTGCAGCAGACAACGGTATGGTGAAAATGAAATTTAATATAACATAATAAAATTTTAGTTTAATCACTGTTTGTTTATCATATCTGATTCGATATATATCATATGATATATACAGTATGTCATATCCGAATTCCTGATTAGTATAGGACAACTTTAATTATTAATGAAAAACAGCATTGTGAATAATACTCTACCACTACTCGGTGTGCCAGTCTACACACTTTAACGTCATCAAAATAACCATAATCCTAGCTCTCGACATACCAAAGAGTGTCTACGTAAGTGTGTGTGCAGACGATGGACAGGAAATGGCAGGGATTACATCTAATTTGTTTAAAGGATGAAGAGTCTCATCTAGACTCTGGTCTGTGGAGTGCTACAGCAGAAAGTTTACTGTGCAATTACAGAAATATACAGTATTTACATTTAAGTTGTGCAGTGTCTCTGACCTAGCAGGAGACGTAGCTTCTTCAGTTACACATGGATGTGAAAGGTTCCCTCCGATTATCAGAGAGAACTGTGCAAAAGGCTGCATGATTGCCCAGTTCTTGTAGATCTTTATGATTTTGCCTTGATCAAGGAGATGGTGGTCCCACACACAGGTGATTGAGGGATGAATGAGCACTGCTGTCATCATACTCAATACTGCAGTGAACCTTCAAGCAACTTTCATGCAAAATGTAAGAAGAATTTAGAAAAGATGGAGGTGGGTTATGAATATGTTGATATTTCTAACTTTATCAAAATCACTGACTTACATCTTATTTTTTTCCCCCATTAATCTTATTAAATTATTCCCAATAACCTATTCTTCTCATTTCATGGTCTGTTTGTCTCTCAGCTGGGTGCTTCTGTCAGTGGAACTTTGCATTAGAGCTTTATCCATTCAGAGTCGAAGGAATCTGCCTGGACCTTCACAATTAAAAGTGCAGGCGGCTGAAGCTTGAAACACATTTTAATGATTCTGTTCATTTAAACAATCACATTTCAAGTCCGTAGTCTTTGACCTTCTCTGTGACTTACGGTAGCGTCAGCATTTTCATGTCCTCTGACTGGAGGGTCAGAGAGACGCTCCGTTTAAGCCAAGCTAGCGGTTCACTTCATCTTTTGCAAGCTGCCCAAGCTGCCCCTGTTAATGTGATGGAGGAGAGGCTATCGATATGGTTGCAGATCTTCTTAGAAAGACAATTTCACAGTGGACTTTGAAGGAAAAGCTGGATACTGTGAGCAAAGGCCCAGAGCTAGCTAGCTAGTACGTCCGCCATTTTCAGGGCAACAACAATGAGCGCTACCCTTGGCTAACAGGCTTTATTGCTTCTGCTGGATTTGACGTATGTGGCGCTGGTGGGTAGCTGCAGTGAGTGAGAGGAGACTTTTTGAATTGTTCCAAGTGAGTTTCTTGCTTTAGTAATGGCATTCATTCCGCTATAGGAGATGTAAAGGTGCTGTTTTGAGTGTCTGTATGTTGCTGATGGCTTCTATAGACAAATCTGGCGAAACACGGAAGTAAAGCAGCGCCGCCATTACTGCGTGCCTTGCTGCTAAGGAAATAGCGGAAGTAGCGCGTGGTCCCGTAGGCAGATAGCTGTAGGAAATTTTTAGCCAGTTTAGTTTTTTTTAGTACGTATGCTGTCCAGTGATGCCGGGAAGATCGTGTTGTGTGGTTGACTGTTTTAACAACAGCACAAAACTACCGGCCTGGAATAAAACTGTTTGTGAAATTCACGAACCTCATCTGCGATGGTATGCAGTATCCGGCCAATCCATCCGTAGCTCATGTAATTCTGACCTTCAATCAATGCCCTGTAGTTTAGGTTCTGAAGCTCATCGCATGCCAGATGATTAATAAAAATTATCTTGAATATCTGTAAGAACATGTAGGGTATTTTATTGCTACAAGTGGTCGTGGCTAACAGTTATTTGCAACTTGTGAACATATTAGCAACACAGCTAGTGTAGAATGACGTTCGATTTTATTGTTGTCATCAATTAGCTTAGCCTTATAGCTACACGTCTCAATTACATTACATTACATTTGGCTGACATTAATACATGTTGTCAGTAAATTACCTTTATCGGTAAGTTTTGGCCACTGCCTGACATCATCTACCCAATGTTCACTTTCACCAGACATTTTCTTTCATGAGCAGGATCCGCTTTCATTGAAATGTCATTAGAGGGTAGACCGGCAACTGTACTGTACTGTACACCGTCACACTTCGCAGGCACGCAGTAATGGCGGCAGGCAAGATGGCGGCGCCCATAGAGTTCACGGCGGATTTGTCTATAGCAGTGGCATCATAGCAGTCGTATTAAAAGGTGTTTTAAATGAGGCTGGAGGGCATTGAAGGTCGGGGAGGGAAAGTGCGGCCTGTCACTGGTGGTATCTGTACACAAAGAACTCAAAATGCTCAGCAATATGCTAATTTAAAATGCAAAAATGAACCTAAAAAAAGTCAAATGTGACTAAAACTGAGAGACATTTTGGTTGAAGGGCTAAATGAACACTGGCCTCAAGTAGATTAAGCAGAAGTGGACGGATAAAGTGATTCACTGAAACTATTTATCAGCTCCATTTGCTATTTTACTCAGACCATTTAATGGCCCCTAAACTTCACCGAAACACATTCACACAGAGGCAGAGGGATTTGCTTTACAAGCCTCCCTGACTCAGATAGTCATCAGCTCAGATAACCGACAAACTGCTGCCACTGCTTTCTGCTCGCCAAGACAAACACTTAATGCGGTTTCGTCAGAGTCGCTCCGTACCACTAAAAGCAGACTGCTGGTTGATGCAGTTAAACTACACTTTGTGACTTTGACATTCCAAACGCATCACGGCGGATAGCTCATGCAGTATATTATTAGGCTGAAAAGGTACACCCAGGTACGGCTTTAAGGAAAGTTGTCTCGCTTGAATAAGAAAAGTCAATCCAACAATCCACAATTTTTGTCCTCGCTTGAAATGCAGCCGTCCTGCAGAGGACAGGAGAGGGCTAGCTGCCATGTTATAAGCGGACACGGAGCTGAGTTGAGATGGAGGCAAAAGGTAGAACAGAGGGGCAGGAAAACAGCCACTCCTTATATTAAAAAGCACCGTGAGGAGTGCCGGGTGGCGCGCACTAAACACACCTCTGTAATTATAAAAATGCTTGAAAATGTGGCACCTTTGCCTCCAGCTGTCCAAACTGCCCGCTACAGCCTGACCGACAGCCAGCGCCCCTGTCTGCTTTTCCTTTCCCCTTTTTTTTTCTTCTCTTGCTCGCGTGCCTCACAGCTCTGCATCATTTGCTCAGTTTCTCACTCAACACGTTAAATGTAGCACGGTGCCTCAGTTGTCTCTGGAGTGTACATAATCCTTTGTTCCTCTCCTGTACATTCTGCATGCTTATCAAGACATCGGCTAAATTATTCAGCTTTGTGCTCACGAAGCTGCAGCTGGATGAGGGGTTTCTATAGCTTCTGCTCAGATTATAGATAATGAATGAGAAGCATGTTCTTAAAGTGCTCCGATATACACAAAAAGTATATATGCCCGCTATAGATCAACAAGGTCCGGTTCTCTCCATCAACCACTTGAAGAGACGTATTTAGTTGAAAAGCCCTATTAAGTTGACGGATACTCACTTAATAAAAAACACTAATTGGAGTCATCTTGCTGTCAGCATTTTCCAAGGATTACATGGTTAGTCAGATTTAGCAGAATCTGCTTTTGGAACTGGACAGTTTCTATTTCCAGCTCGTGCAACAACGTCAGGCTGTACGCATCACACTGTGTATGTTTGGCTGTCTTGAGTTGTGTAAATGTGTGTTGCATGTGTGTGGGTGTTTGTGTGTGTGTGTGTGTGTGCACCATAGACTATATATATATATATATATATATATATATATATATATGGACAACACATTCCTTACATTGGCCAAACTGACGCTAGTATCCTGGGGGTACAGGCGGCAGAGTCTGTGCTGTATGGTTCTGAGATTGTAGTCTTCACAATGTCACATCCTGTTTTTATAGCGTCAAATAACTAATTAAAACGAAATTTCTCCAAAATAGGGATACTTGTATATGTACTAGTATTGTATTAACTACCTAAAATGACTAAAACTAAAAATATTTGATGTGTACTTTTGTGTTTTAATTTGGCACAAGTCCCATCCACTAAGATAAAGGGGGTGAAGCTTATGTCCTATACTGCAGTCAGTCACCAGGGGGCGCTCTACTTGCTTTGGCTTCACTTTTGAGGAGTAGTTCTGCTGTCCGTCTTTATACTATGGTGTGCACACATGTATCAATGTGTGAACACAGAGATAGGTTGGATACTTTTGTGTAACGCCAGGTCATTTTTGATGCTAAAAGCAATTGGATATTACAGCTGCGAGTTGTTTGTGACCTGCAACACTGCTGTTGTGGTTCATGCTCACTGCTCACTAGAGAAAACTTTGATTAATCCTCTGCTGTGCTACCTGCCCACCACCAAATGGCAGCTAGCTAGCTGATAAAAAGCCAAACGGTGTGATAGCAGACTCATATTCTGATGAGATTAGAACTGAGAATAGAATCGATTACAATATACACAGGCAAACCAATAGTCGCATTTTGAAAGGTTAGCTTGTGGCGCAAATCAGGCCACCTGCAGCAACCGTGACAGTAGACTGGTGACATTTGGATTTGAGAAGCTTCATTTCATTTGAGCGCGCCACGTACAGGTGAATGTGGAAGATAATCACAGGAGGGAAGCAAAACTAACAGAAAAACAGCGACACGGGAAGTTGGAAACAGAGGAGAAACTTCCAAAGAAAAACTGAAAAAAAAAAAAAAATGAAAACCCAGACTGAGCAGAAGTACAAAACTGAAGGTCATGGAAGAACGGAAGAAAAGTCCAACTCAAAAAAAAAGCAAAACACTAACATGACATATAGTCTTCACACTGTTGGCCATTCACATCTGCCCGACAAGGACGACAGCTGCAGTCGCTGTTGGATCTGTACTACAAATGCGATACTACTCCAAAAGGTACATATTTAAATAAAATGTGACAGAATGAGGGAGCTAGTGATATATATATATATATATATACATTCACCATACATAGACCAGCACCAAAACTGATTCAGCCTCTTTTAAACACAAGTGACACACTAATCTCAACACTTTAAATCCGTGTGTGTATGCACTTTTACAGGCATAAAAAAAAACAAAAAGATTTATAACTCTTTGTATTTTACAAGGTTACTACATACAGCATTGAGATGACAAACCGCTTTGCGCACACACACAGTCATTCATGCTTGCTTGCACACATACACTAGGCTTTCCTCTGAGCCTGGACTGTGGAAATGGCCTTGTCACTGAGCTGAAGTTGTGACCCTCTCTGTGTATTGAAGATTATGAGGGATCAATTATCTCTCAGCTGCTCTGCCATTAACCTTTCACCAGCTCGTCTCCTGCCTTTTTTCTCTCTCCCCTCCTCTCCTTCCCATCCGTGCTGTCTGTCTCTTCATCCCTTTTTCCGTCTTTGACACAGGCGTGGACACAAATCAACACAGCCTCTGCTGAGAGTTTTCTGTCTTTCAGCAAATGTGCCAGAGCAAATGTATGAAACATTAGTGGGAGACGGCGTTAACAATGATGCAAACTCAACCGAAGCATTTTTCTCTTGACTTCCGGCTTCTTTAACCTCCTCTGACCCGCGTCCGCCTCCCTGAGGTCTAGAGAATTTTAAGGAGTCCTGCTTTATTGGCTCAATCGCTGTTATTTTAAACGTCCAAATTGGGAAACCTCATTTTACATCGGAGTAAAACGTTCCTGGCAGCTGTGACACTAAGCAAACACACTAAACGAGATTACAGTAAACGTAGGACAAATATAGCAAATGACTTGAATTTGAATAGCTGGGAGAGATAAGTAACTAAAGATTACATAGGGGGCTTCATTTGCATTTTAACATTTGCTTCTTTAGGCATTCATGCTGGAGATCAACACATAACAGAAGTAGAGACAGGTTTGACAATATCGTTATGCAATTATGTATAAAACACATAAAGACCAAGCAGGCTAAACCTGGAATTACTCATAACGTTTAGGAACATTTAAAAAATGTTAGGAAGCTCTGACGTTTAGAATGATTAAGTATTTCACACACAAAACAGTTTAGGAACAACTCAAAGAACACAAGGTGTTGACCTGGTCTCCAAATTCCCTAGATCCCACACTGATCAAGCATCTGTGGGATGATCCACAGAGGCCCCTCAACTCATAGGACCCAAAGGCCTCCACCAACAACATCCTGTTGTTGGTGGAGAACACCCTCAGAAGGTCCGTGTCCATTCTTTCATGAGTGACAACTGTTTTGGAGGCACTGTTTGGAGACAGTATTAGGAAGGTGGTCGTAATGTTATGTCTGATCGGTGTATCTGTGCCTCATATTTCCTCGATTTTCGCAATATTAGCGACAAACGACGTGATAACTGTGAATCCCATAATAATAGATCTAGTCTAGTCTAGTAATATGTATTTATCCTATAGGATGGTGACCAGCATTGTAATAACAGTTTAATAATACAACAATGCGTCATGTGAAAATGAGAGTAGCAGCAGGTAGTTGGTAACAGGTGTGGTAGGTACAGACCTATACACACACACAACCACAAATAAATAAATGGAGAAAAGAAAAGAAAAAAGCTTTGGGGGTCACAGAGCGGTACAACAGGGTTAGGTCGACCAGGTCGGGGCTGTTGTTTATTAAAATGGACTTTTTTCTCCATTCATTTATTTATTTCCGTATACTGAGTCAGATAATTACTCCATAACCCTTTTGCTCTGAAAGTAGACTTTGTCGCTCTCTCTCTAAGACCGTGCCTTGGCACAAACTCCTAAAACGGTCTTTGGTGCAGTTCTTGCAAACAGTCGTACTCTGTACTTTTGCGAGTCACTGGCTGTCCACCAGTACTTTCATATGTGTATTACAACGGATTGAATATGACAGAAACGACTGCCTCCCCTAAGCCTGGGCAGAGGTTGTAAAAATAGGTAGATGAATGTCTAATGAAGTAGGGAGGACGGCTGTCAACAAAACAGAACCCAATAACTAAATGCATTCAGGAACGTCAGGAAAATCCCAGAACTGCTGCCAGCAACATTTCAGAGTAAAGACACATCTAAAATGTCACTGCAGGCATTCCTTTGCAGGAATAAATCTATTCACAGCTTGCACATTCAGTGCGTATACAGTACAAACATGATAATTAGCAAACCAGGCTTCTAGGGTGAGCATTCATGAGCAAGCACCAACTAAGGCTTCAAAGAGGTGTCATATCATGGGCTTGACTGAAGGATTTTAAGGGGACAGTTCATGCACCCGAAACCTGAATCACACCTTCAGAGGATCAATACATCGAGATTTGAGATTTGAGAGATTGGGGACGATTTAATGACTGAGACAGTTTGATAGAGAAAACAAGACTCAGTCTTGTAGAACACATGTGGATCAAATCATCCACTAATCCAAAATCAGAAGACTGAAGGTCAGAATCCTTTTGTGGTCATCTTGGAGCAGCCACTCAGTCACATAAATGCAAATGTTTAGGTATTTCCACAATAGCCTGAACACTACTGATAAGACATGACTGCCGGGAATCCTCTTTTCAGAGAATGTAATTACAGCAGCTGATGTTTTCCTCATTAATGATGGAGTCTGTCATTCAACAACCCATCCTTTGTTAATCAGAATGTAAATTTTTATGACCCAGCCTGCCTGACCCGCCGATGGACGGTGGTCCATGCATCCCTTCTGTCTAGTTATGGTCTCAGAGGAGACGTAGCGTCTCTAATCCAAGGGCAGGCAAAGACGTGTCAGCGTTTCACAGCACGGGGGTGGAGAGAGAAAAAAAATAACGTGTTTACTGGTGAAAGTGAGACAAAGATCTGTAACAGTAGCAGAACGGTTTATTGAAGGAGACACAGGTGACACTGCACCATATGAAATCCACAGTGAGGCATGGTTGACACATGTCCCTAGTCCACGCTGACTAAGGCTATGCTAATGCTACACCCTTTGGTTTTCTGCCATAGGTACGCCAAGACAGAGACCATGAACACACATCAAAGCTTCCTGGTCACACAGATCCAAATATTAAAACCGGTTTTGGTTTAGCCCAAGGTCCATTTTCTCATTTCCTTGATGGTATAAGCATAAAATCTAAACATTGCACAGCAAGACCTTTGTGTGTGTGCACTGGATTCGCATATGATGTATGATTGTTGATGTGGACAGAGCAGTCTGTCCACAGTCTGTCTACATCAGCAATGAGACAGTACCGGTTTATTATTACAACAATTTAAATGGTTGTGTTTATGTAGCTATAGATGTCGGTAACGGTTCTCGGTCATCCATTTCACGGTATTGCCAGAAAACAAGCTGCAACAAGGACGACCAGACTTGAAGGGTTTCCTGAAGATGTTCACCCATTCATTCAAGTAGCTTCTTCAGTTTAAACCCCGACTCCCCAGCAGTCTTTTAGAACTGAAGAAGCTACTTGGCTGAGTGACTGGAGGTCTTCAAGAAACCCTCCAGGTCCGGTTGCCCTTGGTTCAGCTTGTTTTGGGAATTTATGTGGCCACTGAAGAACCTTTCCATGTTTATCGCGTTGAAAGTGTGTCTTGTTACCCACACTGTGACCTTTATCTAGCTTAAACCTTGATAATCTTAATGAATGGACTGACACAGGACCTAAACTATTCTACTGACTAGACTATCTAACCCTTCTACTCTGAGAATTATTCTTTGTTGCTTTCTCTAAGACCTCACCTGGCTGCAGATTTGTTAACTGGTCATGCATGTAGTCCTTGCAGAAAGTCATTTTGGGAGTCACCAGTTATTTCATAGATGTATTACAACGCATGAGGAAAGAAAGAGGCTTGTCTACAGACTTTATGGGGTCAGGGTAGAGCAGAGCCAGGGCAACAGAAACACTGCAACTGCTACTAGCAATGTTTCAGATTCTCATGTAATTTCACATTAGCATCTAAAGTGTCACTTAAAGTTATGTTAAAGTCTAATTAACTTAAATCCTTTAGCGTTTCTGACAGTAATTGATGTGTTCACGTCTTGTACATTCAGTGCATATATATATAGAAACATGACAATTAGCAAACCAGACTTTTATTCAAGTGCTTCCATTCGTAAACAAGTACGGATGTCACAGGAATTAATCAGGTAATCTGAGGATTGGCACTTCAGTTATGTAAATGTCACACAGATGAAACGAAAATACACTGACAAGCCATCCTTTTCCTGTCCATCACTGCTCTCAATTTGCTTCCAGCGCTGTGTAATCGTACTCAGCCCCCTCCAGAGTTTGCCTGTTTACTTTGCGTCTTATTCTGAACTTTGTCGGATGTTCAAGCTAAATTAAACACAGAATACAAAGTCTGAAATGATCACAGTGTGTACTGAAACAAAAAAAAATAACAAAAAAACTTGTTTAAGCCATTTCCTAAATGTGAAAATACAACCCTAGACAGAAAAACTGCAACCAAACTCTCAAACTTGCACCCACAGTATGATTTGAAAATAATAGTGCAACACATACTACAGGATATTATTTAGATTGTTGCGTCAGAGAGCATTGAATGAAGCACATGTGAGCTTACTTGCAAATGAATGTGAACAAAACTGTGTCTACTGTACAACAATAAATTTGCAGGAAACCTATTGGTAATGCAAACCGGCTTTAAATTCAATATGTGCATAACTGCTACCTGGATCGGTAGATGTTCAGTAAGTTGTTAAAGCTAAAGACAAATGCGACTAAACGAGAGTGTAATAGTATTCGGAGAGAATTTGAGGTAATATTTTAACAGAGCAGATCTGAAAACACGTCACATTAGCAAATAATCTGGACCGAACCAATTATCAAAAGGGGTGAATATGGGGGATGAATCAGCCGAAAAGTCTGAGTTCAGGGTAAGGTTTTTTTTTGACTTGAATTGCCCTTTTCGGGTCCAGTCACGTTATTTTTTCCAGGTTCAAGTCTGATTCAATTTCATTCTCCGTATGGGAGGAAACGCGCCTCATAATGAAATCCAAATGGTGTGTTACCAGGCTCATATTTCGATAAGAATTGAGTTGGCTATGCCAGACAATCGCCTGTAACCCCACTGATCAAAATGATTTCATTTAATTAAAGTAATTCACAAGGTTATTTTGCTGCTGTTTGTGACCAGTTGCACAATTGAAAATGAAACGCTTGGAGCGACGTAGAAAAGTGAGAGACACGCTCTAGGTGTTTAAGCGCGGGTCGAGACTAGGGGCTTACTTTAATGGGTCGGGGTAGGTCTGGATTTGAAGGTCCCACTACTGAGAGCCGCAGCTTAGGGGGGATACAAGTTTGTAAAGTTCAAACTCTGCAGCCAGAGGCACCTCCCTCTGTTTTTTCAGAGACGGGAGTAGGAAAGGCATCACACCCGGGGGATCAAGCAAGAGGCTGTTCTAATTCCAGAACAGAGCTCTCATCGATGACGAAGGAGCTGAGCTGACCCAGCTGGCACCTATGAGGAGTCCCCGCAGACTGCGCCCCTCATTACAAAGATGTGGCACATGCTCATTTCAAAGAGAAGCAGGGTTTGTGACAGCTCTCTGCTTTGAACTTCAAGCTTATTTTCTCTCAGGCTGAGCGCTACATGATGAAAGTATAAGATGAGCTGGTTAGCAGGGTGCCTTCGATGAGAAAGGCAGACGTGGGCAAAACACTAGCAATCTCTCTCTTTTGAGTTTCTCTCTGTGCAATCTCCCCCCTTTGTTATTACCAGTGTGCCTCGCAGAAGCCACTCAAGCCCTCCAAGCACACGGTGCCCTTGGAGCTGATGCGCCGAAACGTCTCGTCCAATCTGCCTCTTTCCGCCGTGCGGTGATGGAGCAGGTTAAGACAGTTCTGCAGGCTGTTGCTGAGGTTGGGTCCGGAGTGTTCCAGCACGCTGACCACAGTGTCAGTGCCAAGCACTCTCAGGAATGCCAAGGAAAAAAATAACCACGCTCTTTGATGGAGCTCACACGCACAACTTGCGAGAAATAAGCGGAAAAAATATGACGGCACGTAGCTGATCTGGATCTTATGTGTTACGCTGTAAGAGCTGCTAACCAAAGGGACGTTTTATCTTGTCGGCCATTCTTCAGATCATGCTACAACCATGTTTATAACCTTCTAGAAAAATGGTTTTAATTCTGGTTGAGAGGGGACCAGCCGGTGTGCGTGTTTGTTACTCATAGTCAGGAGTGGTTGTGCAGGCTGGTGCAAGGACTCTGCCGACCCACTCTCACAATAACCTCTCTCTCACTGTTTATCCCCACTCCCCCACTGTGTGAATGACTTGCAGCCTCAGGGAGGCTTCCTCCCTCCGGTGGGTGTGTAGCATGTACATATAATTGTTTCTGTGCATGTGTGAGGTTTTTGTTGTTGTTGTTGATGTATTTTTGAACATGGAGGAACAGATGGGGAAAAAAGAATATGTACGTATGACAGAATACCTCCAGGTGTATAAAATACACACGGAAATGCTAATTATTGCGAGACTGAAAACACACCGGACCACACTGGAAAAGTATTTCTGTATCTATTCAGGTCTGTTAATTTCTTCCTGCAACGTGTGTATGTGCCTGGTCCACACATATGATCACTGCTTGTAGGCGACTCATCTGTGTTTTGACATTTTTTCCAAATCTTAGAATCGTTGAAGGATTTGATCCCAGACTCTCATTAGCCGCTGGAGCTCCTCACTACAAATGACAGATTCTGTCCTGGCCGTATCATGTCCTTTGGTAAAACCATATTATCCTTTTTGATAACAGTGAGTCATCAGCACATGTGGATTTCTCACATAACGTCGTTTCATTTATCAAACAGTGACGGTCCGACTGCTGGACGAGGAGGGGTGACCTTCACCTAGCTGCTAGCTGAGCTGAGGGAGCTGACTGAAAGCCGAGACTGTGCCCTGATAAGCAACCAGCCAGACTTGAGTGAGTGCATAGGTATGTTTTGTGAATTTATTGAGGGGGGGGGGGGGGGGGGGGGGAATTATTGATTTTGTGTAGAATATTCCTTGGACGTGGGACCCAGGTTGGGAGCTATGGATCTGGAGAACACAGGTAAGAGGCATTGACATTGGATGGATTGCCATAAACAAAAGACAGATCCATAGATCAATACACAGAGACAGGAGGAATTACATTCAGCAATTAGGATGAAAAGTAAAATTATGCAAAGTATATAACAATATACAAAGATATATAATATACTAAAAAAAATATATAGTACATATTAAACACATAAAGTGCTGTGACGTAAGACATATTAGTGACAGAAAATAACACAATACTGAAATACCGTATAAGCAAAAAGATAAGTCACCACAACAGCGCAAACAAAGGGAAAATCAATATAACAGCGGTATGTTTTACAGTGTAGGTAGAACTAGTTCAGGTTTGCTGGTTCCGTCTTGTGATTCGGTTTTAAATAATTAATGCATATTTGCCGTTATACCATTAAATGTGATGAATGAGAAATTGTCCATGTACGGTGATAGTCCGCTGTCGGTAAAGTAGGAGTGTGTGTATGTGTGTATGTGTGTGTACTGAAGGATTATCTCGGTTGTTGCAGATTAAGGAGCGGTACCTGTTGGGGAAAAGGATTATGGTTCCGCTAGACAGTGATGAGTAAACCATGGAGAGCAAATATGTTAATTAAATTTCTTCATTTGAGCTGGTTGCCAAAGAGAGAATGTCCCACTGACAAAGCAAACACACACACAAAAAAATAAAAAAAATAGATATTTTAAGGCTGTTTTGGTCAGTCACTAGCATACACCATGCAAGTGTGCAACCGCTATTAAAGCATAGAGTAGCAGGAAATATAACATCTTAAAATTTACAGAGTGGCCACATTCTGTAATTTAATGAATGACACCTGGAATAAAGGTGCAGAAACAGATATTTTGTGTTTGAGCTGATCATCAAAGACAGGTTTTAAACAACCAAATGTCAGAATAGAATCAAAGCATTTCAAACTAAAATCAAATGAACACCTCACACAAATAAACTCCTCACTCCTTCACCTTGATATCACTGACAGGAGAAGTAAATACCTTTAACCAGAATGTGACAATTCAGTGTTCTGCTGGGAAACCTGGCATTCATGTGGATGGTACCCAGACAAGCACCACCCACCTAGACCAGACCAGACACCCCCACCCCATAGCAGGATGCAGCCAGATACAGACACATACACTAAACGGTTTAGGAACAACTAAAAAAAAAAAAAAACATGAAGAACACAAGGTGTTGACCTGGCCTCCAAATTCACTAGATCCCAAACTGACCAAGTATCTGTGGGATACACTGGAACAAGCCTGATCCATAGAGACCCCGCTCCTCAACCCACATGACCCAAAGGACCCCACCTGTTGCCAGACACCACAGGACACCCTTAGAAGCCCCATGTCTCCAATGAGTCTGAATTGACTTAGAGGTACGAGAAACAATGTTAGGATGGTGGTCATAAAGTTATGCCTCATTGGTGTATGTCATCAAAATGTTCACATTCAGAAATGCTGTGGTGCGGAATGCACCATGCACAACGTTCACAAAGGCTGACAGGAACTTGCTCTGGCAAACGGGCGCTGCTCGTGATGTTATTAGGTCACGAGAACATTTATGAATAGCTGCTTTATTTATAGTCAGGATCTCTCGCTGGGCTGCAAAGCTTAAGCAGCTGCGTTCAGTAAACCAAAACAATCTGGAAGGAACAAACCCTCAGGTATCACCAGGTGTCCGAACCAGCAGACATGGAATCGGAGCGGAGACGATAGAGAATGCGAATTAAACTAAGTCCGATCAGGAATCTTTGCCTTCATTCACTGACCCTGTTCACCTCCAGTCACATCCAGGGCTCAGGTCAAGGTCATCCACTCCTCACTCTATGGAGTCTAGACTCGTGAGGGTAATCTCTGCAATACCACCTCCCCCTCAAACCTATAACCATCTCCATTTGGTCTAGTCACCAAAGACATTTTTCTATTGAGCCCATTATTAAATAAAATCATTACTGTTCACTCTGATGGAAATATATTGAATATTCATCACGTTCCTAATGTTTCTGAAGGTATCCCTGCATTCATCTGAGACTGAAAGAATAGTTTGTTCATTACTAAAAGGTTTAGAGGTTTAGTTAAGTATAATAAAAATTAGAACCAGCAGTGTCAGATCATCTACTCCCTGTATTCCATCTGTTTTTTTGCCCTGGCCTGACTGAAGGAGAGCAGGAGGAGGAGGATCCATCCTCACGTGCACAGAATCAGACAAAGTTACAAGAGACTGTATCTCCAAGTTTAACTTTGCCTCCTAATTTTTTGTAAGAATTTCTACACACAGCTGTTTGTGGTTCTGTCTGCAGAACATCAGCGCAAGCAAGCATATTAAGCAACTAACCTTCGTATGACTTAAGTCCCGGAAAGCGCCCGAGGTGTGAGCCGGACGATTTCAATTTTCTGTTTCTGTGACTTATTGCTGAGCCCCTGTGAACTTTGTCCCGTTCGCTGCGAGCGGTTGAATTTAAACTCAGAAACTCATGAAATGCCATCCACAGAGATTTGGTGGAATACGTCTTTTAAATCCCTCTCAGTGGATTTCATTTCGATAAATCCAAAGTCAGTCTTGGTACACCTGCAGCTGTAAAGTACAGAGCGACTGCAACTGGTGGAAACTCAAATCCACATTAAACTTCATCATTTCCTCAGTGAAATTTCTTTTTTCGTCTTGGGTACACGCCACTTAAGCTAAGTGCAAATGGCAGATTTACGGAAATGAAATGAACTGATGCATCAGCGGGATGCTAGCATCACAGTTTGGGGCAAGCGATGAGAAAGTCTGTTTGTGGTCTGCGTTCTGCAATGAATACCGCTGAAGCTCTTTTTTCCAACAAAACCCACTGGACCAGAATCAATTCTAGGAGTTGCACCAGAAAACCTGATTATTGGAAAAATTTGCCATCTCTTCTTCTCTGCTTCGCCGTGTTAACTCCCTGCTATTTCATTTATTTATTTCTTTTCTGGGCCAGGTTTCCTGGTGCCACTGTGCACGCACATTTTATATCTGAGCTTCTCCTCCTTAATACTGCAGCTGCTTCTCGCTGCTACTTCGTCCTCGACTACTAAAGTGTGTGCTATTCATACTCCAATTACAGGAAGCAAACACCTCATTCAAACGTGGATAGGAGATAGAAATAGGAGCTAGAGATAGAAAATTAGTTTCTGAAACAAATTAAATCTCCACTTTACTTCTGATCCCTCTGACTGCATTCTTTTTCTTTTTCACAAAAAAAAAAGCAGCACCCCCTCGTGTTGTGCCTGCTTTTAACATTTGTGTTTCATTTCTTCACATTTTTACTGCTGTAGTGGTTGCTCCAAGGTTTTACTCATTCTTATAAAAGAAGTTTATTATTAAGTGATTTGTTTAAACCGAATAATCGCCTGCATGCGCATCATAATTCGTACAAACAACAGCATTTCTTTGCCTGTTTGCAATCAAAGGACAAAAATCATATGACATGCACCAATTAATCAACAAAGAAACTATTGAGGTAATTGGGCCCTTAAAGCTGCATAAGATGCAGCTAACAAGACGGCTTCTTGACTCAACAAGCTGCACAAAAACCTAACAAAAGAGACATACATACTGAAAGACAAAAAAACATAGATAATAACCACAAACTAAATGCTCAGAAACACTATTCCCCTGCTCCTGTGATATCACAGCTCATGGTCTGGTCTGTTTCCTGGACCTCTGCATTTAACCCAGCTCCACCCTTCGTCACATCTGTTTGCCAGATCAGTTGGAAATGCTAGACACGGTAATTCAAAGAAAACTAATTAGTGCAACTTATTCAGTGAAAAATGGCACACATATTTGGCATTTGTGAAACAAATATGCGCACCTCCTATAGAATATAGGTAACTCCGGACTCAACGGGAATAGCACTAGAATATCATAACAAAATATCAGTGAAATGAACAAGTTTTGCAGCAGATAATGCGTTATTTAGTGGCTGCGTTTCGGCGCCACACTCACTCCAACTTTAAGGATATACACAGATCTAAATATCATCTGGCTCTCACTTTTGCATTTTAATGTGTATGTTCCTGAGTTGATCTATACAGTATATGTACAGCCACAGCATTAAAATCACCATTCAAATGAAATCATGTCGTAACAATGCATTGTTCAGCTTAAAAGTCCTGGATGCTATCATTCATGTAGATCTAATTTTGTATCTGAAAGGTGGACATGGGAACTGGGGCTTTATGGTAGCAAAGTTAAATTCATGCGATCAGCATGCTGGTGTCACTTTGGAAAATAATTCCATAGTTGAGTAGATATTAGGTCTGGCTTTGAGATTATGTCCGACTTCTCAGTCAGATCCACCCCTACCTCCTTCGTAGCCGCCCAAATACATTTCTGGCTCCAGATAAAAAAGATGGCGACGGCCAAATGAGAAATTCAAAGCTGCAAAACAATAGTCCGTGAACCAGTGGTTGACATCACAGTAGCTATGTCCATTTTTTATATATGACATGGACATTACTTTGTCGTGCACCATCTTCCTTAACTTTGTCGTAGGCCAAGCACAACCAGCCGATGGCAACAGCATTCCCTGACCACAGTTTCCTCCTTCAGTTTGCTGCTTAGGATTGTCTCAAGGATCACAACAAAGAAGCCAGCCAACACAGCCTCCAAACCCCCCACATCCCAGTCTGGTAAAGTATTTTTCTATCCACCTAGGCCCCTTGTGCACAGGACCCACTGCTAACATCCCAGTGCCAGAAACACCCCCAGAGCTCCTACTGATCCAAGCTGTTTTGGCGACATGCAAAGGGTTCTACACATTACACACTGTATATCAAGTTTCTAGGCAATCACACCAATAAGAAAAGCAAAGACCTTTAAGGTGTTGCAATGCTACCTAATTTTCACTTTATTTATATATATTTGTGGACGATTATCTGTGCCTAGACTGTGTTTGAGCTTAATTTGTCGGTATAAACCTGATTTGATTCGGAGGTGACAAGATACAAATAGACTCCAGACATGGTGGGGCTGAGGCTTATCACTGCAAACCCATCGCTCATTTCTTCCCCGGGGTGGCTTAGCAATCACGGGCAATCTTAGATCTCTCAACCAGTCTTTCCCCACCGAGCCTGTGCCAAACAATACCTTCTGTTTAACCCAGTACTTTTCCTCGACAATTTTCCTCTCTGTGTCACCTCAGGTCCGCTGCTGACTCAGTTGTGCCTTGAGAAAACCCCAACACGCACCCAGACAAAAACTGGAGAATACATGTTTCCTCAGTTACCAAGCTGATCCAAACAAACACTTATTTCTGAGTATACACAGTCAAAAAAGCAGTACAGATCCAGGCTGGGAATGGATGGATAGGTAAGTTCTACTGAATTGATTCTATTAAACAAGAATAGCTCTCTGTGAACTGAACTTTAAAGTAGTTCTTGTTTACAGCCTGTGTGATATAATAAAGGAGACTGCATCACACAGGCTGTTGTCCACCTGATAGAAACCAAAGATTAGCTCCAAAGTGCGCAGTCCACGTCCCAGACAATGCCACAGATGTTCCAGACAAAGGTATCAATGCACTGGACGAACGCAGGGAATGCGGAGTAATTAGGAATCAGAATGTAAAAACATTGCTGCTGTTGCCATGAAAAGTTCCCACGCACATCTCCCTGCCAAGAACATTTTCCTCACTCTGTCCCTAGGTTACATTACCTGGGAACAAGTCATTATACTAAATTAACATAGTGAGACTCTGCTCTCGCTGCCACGGGAGAACGGCTGCCACATTTACATAACACCTGTAGCTAATTCAGAAGAGAAAATATGTCAGGCAATTAGAGGATGATGAAGTCCCTGCCAGGCATTCTCAGTTTCTTTCTCATCTTTCTAAAAAGAAATTGACAGGGTGCCTTCCTGTTTTTTCTTTTGTTAGTTTTTTTTCCTCGTTATTTGTGTCTTTCGAATGTTGCCGACTGCAAGTATGGCCTAAACACACTAAATTTCCATTAATAGTTCATTTTTATCAGATAATAAATGAAAATTAACTTAAGTATTGGTGCCATGCAAACACTGTTATGCCTTTAAATCACACAAAGCATTTCAGTCTAGCCTGGATGCCAGCTGAAACGGATATTGTGAAGGAATGTTGGTCTGGACTGACTATGCTCGTAAAAGACCTTTTGGGCCAATCAGATCATTTTGATCGACTTTACATTGTGGTGGGTGGAAGAGTAACAGCACAATAGCCATGCACATCATCTGAGCACCATTGAGTTAAATTTGTTTGCAACAAAAAGGCTCCGATTGGTCGTAGGACTGTCCAGTTGCGTGCAGACCTATTTTTTTATTTTTTTTCTCCATATGGTTGAAATTCAGTGGCGTGTTCCCAAACTCTCCGGCTAATTTCAACCATGTTCTTCAGTTGTCCTTCTCACCTGCCAGAACAGATGGGATAGTATTTAATAAATCCATCTGTTGGACCAGATGTTTTCCTGTGCAGTGCACGCATAACAACGGTGATTTGATTGGGATTTGAGTGCTTCCAAAAAGCAGGTGACCTACAGCTCAATACCGTGCTTGTGCCTAAACTGTTTAGACATTGACTGATCAATAGAGGAAAACACCAGCGATGGACATCCTGTCTTGTGTTGTGTTGGGTATCACACTTTTTTCGTAAAAAATCACTTGTTTTATTAAAAACGCAAAGTCAAACCATTTTTTTTTTTAATAATACTTCCTCTGCAAAAAATATCTAAGCCTATAGCTAAGCCTATAATAAAAAAAGAACAAGTTGTAGTGGTGGCTGGGTTCTTTGTAAGGTACTAAAAGTTACTGTTTGGGCTCAGTCTAGACTAATTACGCTAATGTAAAATGTATCTAGGTCAGTTGCAGAGTGCCATTGCTAGCTAGAATACATTTTACCTTATTATACATCTTGAAACCCAATGAGGTACACATATATATTTGGGTCATAAATAAATTAATGTTAATTCTTCACAATAAAGACTATAGATGCAAACGCTTCAAACCAACATCAAAGAAATCAGTGAAAGGTTCACTGTGTCGCCTCACATCACCTCTGTCAAGATGAAAAAAGAGTCTACAGTCAGCTACAAATGAAAGCCACGGAGATGAAAAGCGAGATGATTTGTCTGTGTGAGCCCTTTGAGTCTACTGTCTTGACTTCTGTTTCTGTTCTCGCACACTGGTTTGCTAAGGTGACCAGCCAATCAGAGTGATCTCTCTCACCATTGTACTCCACTGGTGATACACACCAAGAATGACGGCTCACCGAGTGCTCGACATGGTTCCAGCCATCCGTTGGCTTGGTGTGTCACAGCCTTATGACACACCATTTGTCATTTGTGTTTCCTTTGCTAGCTAAAATATCCAGATGTAGCCTGGTGTAGCCATTTGGACTGGGCAAGAAAAACAACCTGGATAGTCCTACAACCAATGAAGCCATTTTGATGTAAACATAATTAACTCAACAATGCTCAGATGAGCTGTATTACTCTCCTGTCCATCAACGCATAAGGTCCACCCAAACAGTTTGATTGGCTAGGCCAAGCATGATCAGTTCCCAAGGAAGCGACTACAGACCAACTTTCTCCCACAAGACATTTTTTGTAATTGATTAATCGGAATTAACGTGTTAAAGTCCCAGCCCAAGTAATTAATTAAGTATAACATCTTTCAAGTAATCTATCCAGCAGGTGTTATTTTCAGCCATGAGACACAAAAGCTAACCGCACAAATCTTGAATTCCATTTCACTACACACAAAGTTGCAGACTTGATTTACTTTGATACTAGTTTTTATTACTTTCAAGCAACCATAACGCTGAAAGTTGCTGTGGATAAGCTGTGCCATAGACCAACAACGTAGACCGTCATATTGGTTCTTGGGTACAGTATATCCCGACATTTCTCTTTCATCACTGACTCCCTTAACTCCAGGACAGCTTTCAACAAGCTATTATTTGAATCTCGGGGTGCTCAGTTGTCAACCCCTATTCTTGCCTCACACATGGGCTTCATCATTACAAGCCACTGTGAACGCCAGTGAAGCGTGACATCTAGCGACATTGAGCATTAACAGAGGCTCAGTGCATGGCGGGCTTACTTCAAAAACCTCCACTATCCTTAAAAAGAAACTTCAGTTTGTCTGTTTTGCATTGTGCCTTTATCTTTCTGGTTATCTTACGTATATTGTCAACGAACCTACTGATATCAGATTTAACTCTGTTCCATGTCTCCACTGATGAGATGTTTCAGCACATCCTTCAAAGGTCTTTAACAATTTCACATTCACATCACATAACTGCTGCCCTGAAATGATTTATGCTTCAAAGAATGGGTTGCAGCTTGGGCCACCAACACTTGCTCTATAACTATTATCTTAGAGATATGTCAGCGTGGAAACAGATTTAGACTGAAAAGCTGAGAAAGGCTGAGGAGTTCATAACTATCACTGTGGGGATAACATCTCCCACATTACGATTCTGTAGGGATACACCTTTAGTGTCAGGCTATCAGTTCAGAGTCTGTCAGTGCGGCCTGGTATCATCTAATTGCTTATGAATAGCATAGCATGTCATGTCCATATTGTTATGTTGCGTGGTATTTCTCAGCGTATGATCTCCATGAAAGGCCTTAAGACAGATCCCTGGGAAACTTAGGATGAGTTACATGTCTCGCAGAATACGCCTGTAGCGATGTGTTATTTATAATGCAATTCCATGATACCAAAAACATGCCTGCAGGCTGCAGGAGTGAATCTGGCTTCCCTGCTGTTTGTCTCTTTTTATCTCGTACTGTAATTTCTGTTCAAGGTTTAAAAAGTAGTCCTGCCTTATCAGGTGAATCACAAATGAACAAAAACCAGGAGAATAACCACAAACAATTTTAGATAGAAATCTTGTTCCTGCACGGTTTCTCACATATTTCACCATCTGCCTCTACTCCTTTATTTCCCCCCCTCCCTTGCAGTTTCAGAGAGGTCACAACTAACAGTGTCTTACTGTTTTGGGTGTGTTCGATGCTAAATTTAAAAAAAAAAAAACTTGAGAACATTTGAGAAAAATTGAGAACAGAAAAGAGTTTTGGGTGCACAGGAGATGACTCTGTAAACAGTAAATAATGCGCTGCAGGAGGCTGCTCAATAAACACAAATCAGAACACAGATACACGGTTTTCAGTTGACAAAAAGTGCACAAGCAGAAAACACCCACTGGGCTCTCATGCTTGACTTACAGTGATCAAAAGAACCACTGTTTCATCGGTTTATTTTTCAGAGATCCTTTTTGTGTTCCCTCCAAGTTGGAAGACACCGTGTTCAATGAGGCCAGTACACCTTTTGTCTGATATCTTCATTTTCCACTGTGTAATCCAACAATGCGTCTTAAAATGATGTGAAATTATCTTCAAGTGGTTCGCAGGCAGTGATCCTTTACTCTGTTTGCTACGTGCTGGGATTTATTATTATCCTTGGTGTTTCATATATTTTTATTTTGTCTCGAGCACCAAAGAAAGCAGTAATCCAGTATTTTTATAATTTTTTTAAAGGAAAGGTCAAAGTATTCTGGTTTTGCTTTAGACAACTCGCTAAAGTGCCCTAAAACGGAAATGTTAAAGGTACAATAGGTAGTATTTGGCAGTTGCTGATTGTAAACAGAACAACCCTTCCTCCGGATTTACAAGTTAACGAAGAGAGGGAGCGGCATTAACAAGCACAATACACTAAAGCAGCCCAGCAGGATGCAGCCTGAGACAGGCACACACACACAAACGGTTTAGGAACAACTAAAAAAAAAAACATATACAACAGCAAAGTGTTAACCTGGCCTCTAAATTCACTAAATCACAGACTGATCAAGTATCTACGGGATGCACTGGAATACACAGAAACCCTTCTGTTCAACCCATAGGACCCAAAGTCCCCTCCACTAACAACAGTATGTTGCTGGACACCACAGGACACCCTCAAAAGGCCCATGTCCATTCTCTGATGAGTCACAACTGTTTTGGAGGCACAAGGGAGACCTACACAATATTGGTCATATTGAAGATGGTCATAATGTTATGCCTAATTGGTGGACATGGCTTGACTTGTAGTCAGTATCAGCTGCAGAAACATTTCCCAGAATATACCTCATTTTATTGGAAGCACATTATCCTTTGGAGCCGGGATAGGCTCCAGCCCCCCCGTGACCTTTCACAGGACAAGCGGTTAGAGAAGATAAATGAATGTTATCCTCTGTTTGATAACTCTCTCTCAAATTCCACTGACTGTATTTATAATTCAGGCATTTTCTTTGTAATTTGAATTCCAAATCAAAGCCAAGATAACCCAGATGACACTGGATTTATTTTGTCATACTTGATAAAGCTATTCAAGATCCACAAAGGTTATAATACAAAAGTTTTCCCCTCCTTGTTGCTAGTTTGCTCATTTTTATGACTTGACTTGCTCCGGTGCACCTTTAAAAGTGGCTCCTTCCGACTAATTGACTACAGGTGATTGATGACGAAAAGCTGGCAGGGAATATTCATGGACATGATGGGATCTTCACATAAGATCTTCTGTAGTGGCTTATTTTATAACAGCTCCCTAGGACATTTAGATTGTCGACGCAAACACATTGTTTGTAGTCATTACTTAGATGTTTTTATTGCACCGAGTGCCTTCCTTTCAAGGGGCTGTGAAAAAATATGAGCCCAGGTTTTCCACCCGTAAAAGCATACTGACGCTTACGCCGGGGAAGACAAAAACCCTCTGCTGCAAACGTACCGTACTGACGCAGAGAACAAAACCAAAGGCAAGGTAATGCAACACTAAATCTTCTAAGCGCATCCATCAAAATGATTGTCACTGTTTTGGTTGTAGGCTCCAGATACCAATTCATCTCGTTTCTGGTTGGCTCACGACAAAAGTAGACAAAATGATGCGTTGGTTCCAGAAAGCCGACCATATGTCAAAGTTTTGAGAAATGTCTTTACATCTACACTTTCTTTCTTTTCTTTTTTTTGAGAATTCTTTTCCCGGCCTTTGGCAGAACAGCGAGTTCCAGATGGACAGTGATATTTATTATCAACCGAAGATGTCTTATGTATTTGATCCTACTAAAGCTGCATATCTTCATATGAGACTTTAGAACTAGTTCCTTCATAGGTCAGACGCACATGCAGTCATAATGGCAAAAAGGAAAACTGTAAATATAAGTGTCTTTATATAGATATACATTTAGAAAATAATATTTTGGGTTTGCTATCAGGACTTCAGGATTAATAGCCCTGGTAATCAGGAAAAGAAAATAAGGATAATTTGCATGTGTGTGGGGGGAGGAGGGGGCATAACTTCACCAGGTGGTAATGCGCCAGTGTTGTGTTTACAATTTAATTTTTATTTTATTTATTTATTTTTTTAAATGAAATTGCATTGTTGGACGTGTAATTAAATTTGTATGAAATCAGTGACCGCGAGGGTCCGGAAGCGCGGCAAGCAAAATAATCCCCGCTGACCGTGGAGGGAGCAGAAATGAGATATCAGAAAGTTACAGTACATGAAGAAAGAGAGGAAACGCATCAGCAAGACCAATTCAATCAGAAACGAACAGGTGGAATTCTTTTTAATGCCATCACTCTGTGACAATTATCCAGCCATCTGTTTGTTTTAACACTTCATCATTTCATGAGTCTAAAGCAATTGCTTTTTAGTGGAATCCCTTCCGTCTGCAGTATTTCCAGCTCATTTTGACCTGCTGTGTTGTCAAACTGATGAAGATGTTTTCTCTCATTTTGCTCTGATCCAAGCAGTAATTGATGCGGTATTGTCACAATGTTGCAGTGGGTTTACTGCTGTGCGGCCGTTCTTGTACATAAAAACCATTCTCAGTTTGATTGAGCAGCTGGACTGTGTGCAGAAAGCAACGTTTATGTATGAGTATATGATGAGAACAAATGACCTCTTGTCAGGTCCATGCTCCTCCAAAGAAACATCAAGTAAACTATTTGGTTATATAATTATGAAGAAGTCGTATTGGTCTGTGGCTAAAGTGCGTCCATGTTGCCAGCGAGCCAATCTGAGGAGCAATTACAATCAGACAGAAACCCTTTAACACGGGCTCAGTTCGGTTCATTTTTTCCTGAATGGAGTGCAACTGTTGTGTTCACACTAGCCAAAATGGGTCGGCCTGGAAGGGAAAGGGTTTCCGTTTAAAAAAAACCAACCGAGGTGCAGAAGCACCCTTAATTCGCTTGTGTCCTGTCTATTTGCATGTGTTTTCTCAAGTTGCAGTTGCACAGCTTTCAGGCAGTGCATAGGAAGCCAGATAGGAGGATGTGGATGTGATTAGAGGTCACAAGCAAACTTTAAAAACTCTCTCCAAACATGTGATGGGAGAAAAGCATGCATTTATTAAGAGAAGACTATTTGATCCTGTGCATGCACCACACAGCACCCGAAGGCTCCCAGATAAATCAATTTATGGCGCTGATGAAATATGGTTCTGTTAGAGACAGTTTAACACAAACTGAAGCCTGATGTCAGAGCCGGCTGCCTGTTTTATTTTTTTTACTATTTTAACAATAAGAACCTCTTTCTTTCTGACCCTCAGAGCGTCCAGTGATCCAAGTGTTTATGTGTGCATGTAAAACCAGCACTCAGCAAAGCTCATTTCACATCACACTCTCTCCGTTATGACACAACGCAAAGCAGACACACAACATGCCTGCGCTCATGAAGGGAAGCTCCTCTTACACTTCAACACCAGTGAATGGTTGGAACCCCCACACGGCTTTAGTCGGCTGAAACGCACAGCGCTGTATGTAACGTAATCTCGACACAGGACAGAAATCGATGACACTTTTCAGCCCTGCACACAGACACACACGCCCAAGTATGCACACACTGCCATACGCACAGTCGCCCTATGGGACAGTTTAACTCGTCAAGTGGATTCCACGGCGCGTCGGTGCCATTTAGTGGTGAAAGTCGGCGGCTTCACAATAATGGATCCCCGCCAATTCCCCCGCTGCTCCATCTCTCACTTGTAATCTCAAAGCACTCACCCTCCAACTTTCTGAAGCAAAGTCTTTTCAATAGCAATCCAAAGTCACATGTCGGTAGCAAATGTCTAGAATGTACAGAGCCAAAAAATGTTTGCATATGTGAATATTATTTAGTAGGGTTGGGACTCGATTAAAAGAAATAATCTGATTAATTGGAGGCTTTGTAATGAATTAATCTCGATTAATCTCATTTTAATCGCATAACAATATTTGCCCCAAAAAGCAACATTTTTTAATTAAACAGATTTTAGTGGACGACTGAATCAAATAATATACACAGGCATGAATATTGTGAACTCAAGCTCTTTTAACGTCTGGAAAAATGCATTTAATTGTATTTCAATTCAAAACAGTAGAAAAAGTCCCACCCCTATTATTTAGGCTTTTTTTACAAATTTTGTACATCTACATATATTGTATCTATATCTATATCTATATATACATCCCTGAGATGTACTGTATATATACATACAGTATATATATATATATATATAGAGCCAACGTGATGTGCATGCATTCATTTTCAAAAAACGAGAGACCTCAGCTAAAAACAGGTAGACTTGCCCTCAGTAGATCAGAGGTTAATTAACCAAAATCCAAACCAGTAAAATGAGACGTCATTAGACTGTCTAGAATTTAGTCTAACGTACGTATCGAGTCAGGTTCCTCAGATCCACCTGGACCAAGTGAAGACCTCTAACCTGGAGCTTTTTCATCCCAGTCACACATCAGTAGAACTAAAAGGATACTGCTTCCCTTCAAGATCCCCCCTACGGTTTTTGACCGTCAGAAGTGCTGCATGGAAAAGCTCATTCCCACTGCTACTTTCATGATGATCAACAATCGGCAGCAATAAGACCTAAAGAGCCAGCCTGAGATTAACGCGCTTTTGCCTCCTCAGCTTTTTTTTTTTTTTACCCACTTCAACCAGGCTCTACCCACCCTCCTGAGCACAGCCGTTGATCTTCCCATCCTGTGTTTCGTCCTCTCAATCCTGCCTCAGACGTTCACTTTCTAAAAGTAAAATTTCTGCTTACAGGCGTTTTTGGTGTTGCAATCGCAAACAAAAGAATATTTTAATAGGAGTTTTCTAAACAATGGGGGGAAAAAAGAAGTTCAAACACTGTCTTCTTTATGCAAAGTTTCCCATTGCGTTTTTTTTTTTTTTTTTTACAGAGCAGCTGCCTGAAATAATGAGCACCCCTACGAATTTCAGAAAAACACATCCAAGAAATCATTACATCCACATGATCCGTGTGTGTGAGTGTGTGGGCTTCTTTTTTTTTTATTAAACTGTAGGGGCCAATCTTTCATGAAATACTAGGATTATGGGTCCATTTTATCGATGTGGTGCCATCTTTGCTAGGTTGTGGTTAGGGGCTCTTCACAATGGTAGAAACACCAGGTTGTATGTGCGTGTGTCCATATGTGTGTGTCGGTTTATGTGACCCATTCCTCACCTTGCTGCATTACCCGATCGCATTCCTTCTCCGAGCCATTCACAACATTCCTATGGAGAATGAAATGTCACATGTGTGCCCGCCCAGCGCTGGACTGATTAGTCAAATGTTATTTTGCGAAAGTCGCCGGTGTCACAGAGATTTGCACAAGATTTCCTTTGGCATTTGTTCCATGACACACAGGGTTGGCAAGCGAATTTGACAGCACCCACTTTCAGCAAAAAAACGCTGACATGTGGTCCGTTTTAGTCAACAAACCGCAATCTTGTTTTAATCTTGTAGTTTTAGTGCCTAAACCTAACCTAAGATAGGTTTAAAATACAACAAGCCCCAGCCTCCTGGTTGGAAGTCCTGTGATTTGTCCCTCTTTCACCCATCCAATGTCCTTTTAAGGACTTTTTCTGAAGGGAAACACTCCTACACTGTATGTACACCATTTGTTCTCAGTGTCTAATATAGTGGGTTGAGGTCAACAGCAGCCCTGGTGAGTCAGGACAATTGGTGCATTTCTCTGAGGCCATTTGACGAAACGACTATTATGTGTTATTATAGGAATAAGCGAGTATAGACGATAAATGAATGAATGTGTTATTATTTAACAACACAACACATACTGTGGTTTAATAAAAAGCCTGGTGTTATCAGAATATGAGTCTGAGTCCATTTAGATGTCATTGTGGCTTATGTTTCCATCAATATAGACAAAATATTACCTTTGCTTGCAATTGCATTATTAGCCCTACGACCAATCAGAGCCAATTCAGACACTGTCACTCTTGGCCTAGCAGATCTTTGCTTGAGAATAATCAGTTCCCGACAGAGTGACCCCAGACCTCAAAACATTTGGGGGTGGGAAAGTTGGTCTCTTCCAGGCTAGTTCAGTTGTTGAATTATATATTTATATGTCATTATAGTTATAACTGACCATGGTATCTTTACATCAAGTTCAGTAACTGTTAGCCAAGTGCCACTGTAGTAAGGTTGATGTAGTGTTTAGATGGCATTTGGGAAGATTTTCATCCACTTGTTGTCACTGTTCCCGTGTTAGAAATACTACACATCTGTCCCTTAAGTTTCCAGATTGTTATTGCAGACTAAAGCAGTGATGTGATAGAAAGAAACGTGGGACCAGAACAAAGTGGATTGTGACCGTCAGGTTGTTATTCCAATCGAAGGGGAGCGTTTCTGGGTTGGATACAAGGCACTCTAAAACATTTTGCGGGGACCAAATCAGTTGTATCCAAAGCACGATCAGGCAGACAAAAACTGAGCACGCCATCGGACGATCAATACATCAGGCTTTACTGACTGAGAGATGGATAAGCCACTCCATCACAGATACAGAATTTGCTAAATGAAGACTACAAGACGCCAATCTGCAAAAATCAAAAGAAAGCTGCCTTTTGGAGTCTCCGGGGAAGAGTAGTGGCTCTAAACCCTTACCAGCAGGGGAAAGAAGGCCAAACACTTGGGCTAAGACATCACAGCATAAATAGTGGATGATGGAATGAAGTCCTTTTTGCAGATTAGTCAAAGTTTTGTTGATTACAGAAGAATGTTTGTAAGGAGACGGACAGGAGACAGAATGCAATGTATTAAACCCACAGGGACACATGGTGGTGGGAATATTCCAGTCTGGGGTGTTTTGCTACTCTGGGGTATTCTGGGCACTGGGAAACCAAGAAAACTGTGTGTCCGTGCAGCGTGAGTTCTGCTGTTGTTGTGCTGACTTTAAATGGAGTTGTATTGTGTTCACAGGAAGATGCTCATTCAAAAAGCCTGGTCTTGCGGTATTCAAAAACGTTGGAAATATTTGTATGGTGGTCTCCTTCTTCCTTCTTAGGCTTGCCTACATTAATGTACCTGGTCATTAGCTTGATTAATCAGTGGCTTTTCGATACCAACAACTGTCTAGCAGTGGCATTTTTTTTAAAAGACTTTCAGATTAATTACTGCTTTTGCTTTTGTCAAGCATTTTGTGGACGCAGCTGTCCATGCTGTAACCATGACTTTTTTTTTTTTTCTTTTGTGAAAGAAAACACCAACCACTACAGAACATACGCAACAGACTGCATGTTCGTAAGCTCGCACTTGGGGGTAGGTATGCCAAAGATGGCTGTAAGGAAGTCAGGAGCTATGGCCTGTTCATAGATATGAAAGAATACCTTAAAAAAAAGTGTGAGGGACTCTAGCCAGCTTATCTCCTGAGTAGTGAAGGCTATGGAGCACCTTTAACTGAATTAAACCATGTCTCACAGACACGGAAGAGGTATGAACGCGGGTCAAACTGTCTTGCCAAGCATCTTCAGAAAACTCTACGTCCAAATCCCTCTCCCATGCAGTTTTTGTTCTGCCTGTTTTCCATCCCCTTATCAACAAATAGAGACTGGAGACACGTTTCTAATGAAGAGAATAAAGTCATTCTGAAATCCATGATTATAGTCAACAATCAAAGATTCAATTCACTTAACTTGCCAAACTGTTGTTATTCAGAATGAAAACAGTGGGGATAAAAAAATGAAGACAGATGTTTTCATTGCCAACGTAAGGATATAATGACAAAACATTGACTAAAAGCAACCAAGGAAACATAAAGAATTGTGTCCCAGGGCTACAACGTTTTCCAAGGACATCCAACCTGCATAAATATTAGCCACACTTAATTTGCATACAGCAATCTACCAACAATTACTCGCAAGTGCAACTTAATTTTGCGACACCGAATAAAAGATTTATCATCATTATAAGATTACAAATGCTTATATATGTAAATACGACACCGATACTGCATCACCGTGAGGTACAGGATTACCATAGGTCAATATCCATCGCTCTCTCGCACATAATTCATTCGTCAACTTCTGTAACCGCTTGTCCTGTGAAGGGTCACGGTCGGGCTGGAGCCTATCTCAGGGCTAACACAGAGAGACAGACAACCATTCACACTCACAACTACAGCTCACACCTACAGCCAATTTAGAATCACCAGTGAACATAACAAGCATGTCTCTGGACAGTGGGAGGAAGCCGGAGTCCCCGGGGAGAACCTTCTTGCTGTGAGGCATCAGTGCTAACCACCATTCCACTGTGCCGCCTGTCGCACATAATGTGAATTCCAATTCAAATTTACAGATATGCCCACATTATACACACACCAACATGTCTTTCTATCTTTGTGAGGACCATACATTGTCAAAATACTTCCCCTTATCCCCTGATCCTAACTCTTTACTCTAAAACCTTAACAGGTTTTAACTCAGAAAAAGTTCCCAGCCAGGAGGGCCCCGCAATGACAAAAGGGCCCCGCAATGTATGGTTAGCATACCGTCAAAATGTGGTCCCCACCCCCATCTCTCTTTCCGATCAAAGTTGGTGTAAGAAAAGACTATTACACAAATTCAGTTCGCTCCTGCTTTAAAATGCAAAGATTTATTTATCAGAATATTTTAAATGAATGTAGATGACTGAAGGTATTTGCTCTGTATGTGCTGTACGCCCAGAAAGTATGAGTATGTACAGCATGGTAAGGATGATCAGTGCAGAAAAACAAATTTGATCGGCAGTCCTCATGGTGGTTGTATTATACTGGATACGGGAGGGAGGCTATTATCCGAGCAATTTGCAACAATTCCCATGTACAGCAGCATTATCAGCCCTAGATGGAGCTGCGGTTTGGCAACATCAGTAAATCAGATGTCTGAAAGCTCGAGGATTGAGCCTCCACATAGTCCTGCAATAAGAAGTCAAATAAGGCCAAAGGCAGACCAGCGGATCATTCTAGTATGAAGACAAGTCATCTTTATCTAACTTTTGTGGTCTTTGATCTTTCACAGGACAAATAGATCTTTTAACATGACCATGTAGTTATTATGTCTTTAAAGATTCTCTTGTTTTGATATCTCATCATTCCCTGGCCACCTTAAGTCCGAAGATTACTGGTCTGCAACTCCCATTGCTGCACTTATTTATGACTGTGCCTCTTATTTGATCTCTAAAAGTGCTAGGATTGTGCCCAGACTCCATGGATTGTATGAAGCTTTGACAGCGATATGTCTTTTGTTTTATTTGCACTCAAATGATCTCAGAACTTTTTTTCTGGCAATGTCTGTTGACATAATGGACCAGCGCACCTCCACATTATGACTTTTTTACCGACTTCTCATTTCAATGAAGCATCCCCCGCTGCTGTGCTTTCTATAGAGGAGTAATTGCATTGCAATAGGTTGCAGATGTGCATCCGAACCCACCGGAGAGCAAAACAATCTGCCGTGTTCGACTGTAATCCCTTCCCAAGCTGGAGCAATGATTTATACATATCAGGAGCTGACAGCAGTGTGTGTGTGGAGACACATCGTTATTGGGATTGATCCACGTAGGAGGATTGACTGCGACTGTGTCGGTGCAATGAATCAATTGCGATGTCTGTCTTTACTGGCAAACTAGCTCTACATAGCTCCATCTCTCATTCTGCTCCTCCCTGTGGATGTGTCTTTGGTTTTGTCCTGAAAGCAGCTTTGATGTGGCCAATAAGTCTGATCTAGTAATGAAGCGGTTTGCTTTATTCACACTGGGAGTAAGCCTCATTTGGCTACAGCATAATAACCCAGCAACAAAGCCAAGTGGACCGGCCCAAAATGTCAAGAGTCAAGCTTGACATCCTCTAATTTGTCACGAAGTTCACACTTTGCATAGAGTATAAAACAGAGTTCAAGCCTGTTAGAGAGGTCATAAGTGATTATGGACTATTAAACTTACATGGTAAAAATTGTTGAGGCGAATATAAAACCGTAAATCAAAATACAACAAGGTAATTATTAAGGTAATGTATTCAAATAAAGCTCCAATGGCTTGTGGTCCAAGATGCTAATCTTAGTTCAAACACTGATTTGTATCCAGAAACAAACCTTCCTTTTTATTGTTGTTAAAATGTACTTCTATTTTTACAATAGAAATACATTTTAACAATGAAGTTATGAAGTTATGAAAGAGACAGACCATAAAATAAAAAATAAAGATCACTTTGATCATCATCAAATACAAATAAAAGATCACTTTGCTTTATTTTAAAGGTCGGGACAAAATCCCTCACCGTGGACTGTTTATGAAGATGGATGAACCCTCCATTACGTCAACCATGGTTTTCCAGAGGAGCAGTTTTGAAGGTCAGTGAAGGTTTAGGGTCGTTGACGCTGAAGCGGACAGGTAACACCCAGGCGGACACCTAGCGACCCGTGACCACAGCTTAAAATATAACAATGTACTCCAGATTACATTTTAAGGTTCATTTTACTTTTCCTGCCTTGTTACATAAATCTTCATACCAAATGGAAAAAAATGACATATCATCATATATTCCCTCGCCAGTTTATGAGGTATGCCAATGGAAACACGTACATGCAATGTAAGAGTCCTGCACTAAATCTTGTCTTCATGAAAGTTTTAGTATTCAGCATTTGTTTCAAATAACATAGAGAGCACTGATCCGTTATGGAAGCTGAGGTTTGTAGCACTATCGAACTGTACTGTGTTGTACCGAAATGTTCCATTTCGACAACCCCATTGTAGTAAGTGGACTAGGCTCAATAACAGAAACATTTCAGGGTTTAATTCAATCCAGTCTAACAAGACTTTTTTTTTCTTTGCTGTTTCAACATAAGCTCAACATTATAAAAAGTCACGAAGAAGGTTTTAATGCAGTACTGTTCTATTAGAGCGCATTTGTTTTCACTAGTGTATCTAATGAACCGGCAAATGAGTATATGTTCGAGCCCTCATTTGTTTTCGATTAATATGCCTCTTAACTAACAAAGACCACGGCAGATTATTAATTAACAGGACCCGAGGGAAATACTGTAGATGGAGGAATGAGAGGGGCCCGGGGGAAGGGCATGAGGTCGATTGTTGTGAAAGAAAGATTTTTGGCTCTTTGTTTGGCTTGTTACTGTACTTAAAGACGGACGACGGAAACAAAAAAGTAAGAATGAGTATTTGAATTATGATGCTTAGTTGTAATGGAATGTACACCGATCAGGCATAACATTATGACCACTGACAGGAGAAGTAAATAACATCAGAATCAGAATCACCTTTATTCGCCAAGTATGTGCACATACAAGGAATTTGACTCCGGTAACTTTACTCTCTAGTACAGTAATAAGAATAAAAACACAATAAAATAAAATAAATCTAAATCTCAATCTGTACATATTAACTATAGGATAATATATACACCGGGGGTTATTGTACAGTGAATATTTACAAGGCACAGTGAATATTTACAAGGCACAGTGAATATTTACAAGGCATTGTAAATTACATTGACCATCTTGTGACAATTCAGTGTTCTGCTGGGAAACTTTTGGACCTGGCATTCATGTGGATGTTACTCAGACGTGTACCACTCACCCAGACCAGACCAGGCACCCCCACCCCATAGCAATGACACTCCTTGATGGCAGCAGCCATCCCCAGCAGGATGCAGCACGACACAGACACACACCCAAAAACGGTTTAGGAACAACTGAAAAAGCATGAAAAACAGCACAAGGTGTTGACCTGACCGCCAAATTTGCACGGGAACTGCGTTATTTTTGTGAGATACTTCATGGTTACAAAGATTAAGGCCAACTCAGGCAGGCTAGTCAACTTAGGTGTCCTTACAGCGGCTAGCCACATTGCACTGAGAGATGCTGTAAAAGTAACAACACAGTTTCGTAACAAGTGCTCTAAAGTGATGAATTAGCGGTAATGCAGTTGTATACCGGAGTTTTGCAAGTTCAGTGAGTGTGTCGTTTCAGACGGTGCTTCACTCACTTCACTCACTTCGTTGGCTAGGGAGGAGTAACCACCTGTAGCCGGCTAACATGTAGGTAGTATGTGTGCGTGTCTGTAAGTGTAAGCAGACACTTTTTGTCCTTTGTTGTAATACAGTGTGCAACAACAGTTAGGGCTGTATTAACATGTGAGACAAAAGGTGTTGGACGCACCTTTATAGGAATGTGTGCAATATGGATTTGCACAAGTCGTGGTTCTGTTTTAAATTTAATATACTTTATTGTCCCCACAGAAAGATTCGTCTTGGACTCGAGTGCTGTTCAGATAAATGCCTCCAAAGTGTTTCAGAGCTTAAGATGTAATAACTTAATTTGTGGCTCCGGGGAGGTCATGCCAACTCTGCACTCTCTACCCCTGATGTAAGCCAGGAGTCACACAAAACAAAGTACATCAGGACAGTTTCCTACGGCTTTCCAAAACACATGAATCATTTTGTAGATTCTGATGAGTCTGTTCTCCGACCTGACCAAAAAAGAACACAGAAGTGAGCTGCCTGGAACAGTCTTTTTTGCTAATCCGTGTTTCCCCGAATATTTACAACACAGTCAGTCTATGACCACATTAAAGAAGTATACACTAGGGGCAAATAAACCTGAATTATCCTGTAACTCATGCCACGATCCGTCTGCTCCCAATGTTCCTGTTGTCCTTGCTTTCATGTCAGGAATTCTGTCTCACCGGCGGCGTGTGTGTGTTGTTTTTTTTTTTTAAGCCCATTTGATGTGCATTCATTTTGAACTGTGCCTTATTTGTATTCCTCCACTCTCCCACCATTTCTTCCCCTCTCCTTCGCTCTGTCTGCGGCACAGACGTACTTCATCCTTTCATGCGTAGAACAAATGAAGAGCAGGCAGCAGTCGACGAGACGCTTCTTCTCGGCGCAGCAGAACGAGGACGCATTTATGCGTGTTGTGCACTCAGACAGCATCGCACCTGACATTATGCACGCTTGCGCAGGCACGCGCCGCCGTTGAAACCGGCTAGTGCTGTGAAAGCACATTCGTGCGTGCGGTCAAATTGATATTTACCGTAAGCTTGCGGCTTATACGATATGGTGAGATTGTCTGAGTAGTTGAATGATGCTGCTGCCCCGCAACAACTGGCCTTGCATTTCGTATACTGGAAGAGGATAAGGACACTGCTACATGCAGACATACAGAGAAAAAAAATAAACCTTGTGAAAAATCTTGATTTTCCTATTTTCTCTTTGTTTTGTTTCTTCTCTCATTCCCTTCATCCCTTCCTCTGTGTGTGAGAGTGTGTTGGCTAATGAAATGGGCGTGGGTGTCATCCTGTGGAGTCTTATTTCTGTGGAAATCTCAACAGGCAGTTGAGTTGCATCATTTACTGCATAATCAGTCTGGATATGCACTGCTGATCTGGCTTTAATAGTTTCCTAAAGCCCCTTTTCAAAGAGTCTCAGTTTTTACGAGGGCGACCTCTAAACCCACATGGAGATGCAATGTGACCTCAGCTGTGATAAGATCCTGCCGACAAGCATTGGGAACACCGGCTACATTCCACCTAACTCTTGGACGAACACTCACTCGCATCAGGGCGTTGCGTAAGAGAGCTGATAATTCATTTTCAGTCGTTTGTAAAGAGCGCAGAGGACAGGCAGGTTGCTCGTCGGCGAACATTTTTACACCCACTTACACCTCCGCTACTCTGATAGGAGTTCCATGACATTTAGTCCCGACATAAAAGCACCTGCACGACGTGGGAAAGATTTGCGTCTCTCGCGACCAGCAACGATTTATCATTTAGCTCCTTCTACCAATATGCATTTGCTGTATGAATACCACACTGGCGCTGGTTTAGTGACTGTATTGACTTCCAACGATGGGAGGCTCTTGACATAAATGGAATTACGACTTGCGAGGTGAAAAGGTCACAGCTACAAACAGAGGAGCATTAAAAACCTGTTTAAGTGTTCATCTCTGGAGGCCAGCTCAGTTCAGATAAACAGGCCAATGATAAGGAACAGAAATGCTTTCATCGGGCTGAGATGACTGTAATTGCGAGCTGCCCACTGAGAAAGGACGTCCACATTGTGTTTTAGATCCTCTCCCAATCGGCTTGGGCTCCGGTGTTAATTCTTTTCGAACAGGCATCGGATAAAGCACTCGGCAGACTGATCAGTAGGTGTAGATGAAAACCCAAAACAAAAGCGCTGTTTTTGCACGGTGGGGAGTTGGGGTTTTATAATGAATGTATATCTGAATACAGAGAATTATCTGCTGCTGCAACAAATAAACAACCCATGGGCTTATAGGCTTGAAAATTGCTTTGCTGTCGCCCCAAAATCAGGAAGCTCTAACAATAAATGGAAGCTAGCCATTGGAAAATTGACTGTTTATGTTGGTGTACCATGCAAAGAGAACCAACGTCGCTCATAAATACACAACTGGCATTGGAATTAGCACTAAATGGACTATGGTTAAGAGTTAATGGGGAACTACTGTTTTTTACAACCTGGACCTTATTTCTGTGATAAATTTTTTATATTTATTCAACCATATAACTTTGGTGTCATTTTTTTGTCATTCGGATGATATTTACATCCAGCTATATCCATATAGTGGGAGTGATTGGGGCACCGAAACACAACTTTTCACCAATATTTTGTTATGATACGCTCTTGCTATTTCCTGTTGAGTCTGGAGTTACCTGTCATCATCATCCGGGGTCTGTAGATCGACCTACTAACCTCTGACCTAGATCTGACCTCATCTCTGAGCGCTGTGTACACCCCGCGACGGTCGGCTTTTTACCTGTGATTTGCTACTGCTATTTTTTTGCAACATGGCGAAATATCTTTCCGATTCTGAGATTGTGGACGACGACTTTGCTTATGATGGACGTCCTTACCGTTTTGAGCCAGAGAATACGGATGAGGAGCTTGTTGAAAGAGGATGCCGAGGCAGAGAGAGGAAGAGCTGGCCAAAGAAGAACAAACTGCTGCATGTCCACGATTTGCGGCAGATAATGAGTTTTTTATAGGTGGAGTACCCCAATCACTCCCTCTATAATATCGTCCAAATGACAAAAAAGGACACCAAAGTTATATGAGTAAGTATTTTATGCCAGAAATAAGGTCCATGTTGTAAAAAAACAGTAGTTCCCCTTTAAGTAGTTAAAAATTCTAAGCCTATCCCAGCTGCCATCGGGCGAGAGGCGGGGTACACCCTGGACAGAACCAACCAATAAAGATGGAAGATGCTCAACTGCCCATTTACGCTGCGCAGTAGTAACTTTACTTAGACAAACTGCCGGGAATACGTTGCCAGAGAAGTTCAGAGTCATCCTGCACTGCAGATGGGTTAATTGCATTACAACTTTTAATCAGATTAATCATGATGATGGATTAGTCCACGTTAACGTCGTAATTTTGCCAGCCCTTATATTAATAGAATGCTACTTCCGACACTGCTGTGTGCCGTGCAGTGCACTGAAAGCAAAAGACACGCAAAATGGCAAGGGTTAAGGACACGCATTTGTTGAGACTGCATGGACTAAAATAACACAATGGGACGTGCTACCAGGCAGGTTTATACATTAATCAAGCGGTGTCTTAAAAGGGATGTCAGTGTATACATTTTATACACTAAGGATATAGATAATTAATAACCACTAGTTGTAAGTCTAAGAATATTCCTAGTGTTCCATTTGCAGTGTATTACCTGGGGGCAGGAAATTCAACAAAAGGCAAACAAGCTGTGTGCCTTCATTCATTTATTCATTCATTCTTTATCTGTTGTCTTCTAGATGGTCGCGGGGGGCTGGAGCCTATCCCAGGTGAGAGGCGGGGTACACACTGGACAGGTCGCCAGTCTCTAACGGGGCAACACACAAATACGAACACGATGCACACTTACAAGCACACCTATGGCCAGTTTAGAATCACCTATTAACCTAACAAGCATGTCTTTGGCTGAAGGGGGGGGGGGCAACCAGAGGTGTCAGTGCTAACCACTTCACCCCTTTGACGTATACTTGTGTGTTTCATCCTTTTAAATAGTTGTAGTTCCGCTTCAGTACTCGTGCTCTAGCTCAGTATGAACATGCTGGTTCTTGTCTTCTGCCTTTTGTGCAGTCTCTCCCTGCCGGTACTTTGTGGGTGTTCCCCATTGATGCACTTGGGAGATTTTAATATAGATATTGCATTCACATTGCTCCCTATGAAAGTTGCTCATTGACTCCATATAGTACGTCTGCTGGGCTCCGAGTTATCAGAATGAAAATGTCAAGCTGAATTTGCAGTGCCTAGGTTCCGTGCGCATCCATGAATGTTTAAGCACCAACTTCATAGGCAACCGTTTTGCCCGAGCCCAGACCCCACCATGCAAATGGTCTGCTTTAATTATTCAAAAGAATTCCTCTAGTCTGTTGCCTAATTTAAAATGACCGTTTCAGGTCAGAAAGGAAGGGAGGGTGCAAGTCTGCTTCTTAGCGTGCAGTTTTATTAATGCGTTGCCCTATTGTAACCCCTAGCAATAACAAAAGGCCAAAAACATTGTTTAGCCCGGACCAGCCCCTGTTGATGACGCTGCTCGGGGGAATTGCCGCAGTGGTGGGTGACATTGACCCTGGCATCATCCATTTAAAATAATGGACACTGGATATCCCACAAAGGAACAGCAAATGGGCATTGCTGGCTGCCTTTTTAGCTACCGATTCATGTACAGCATGTGTGTGTGTGTGTGTTTGTGACAGCGAGGGTCGTTCTGTCGGTGTGTAATGTGTCTCAAGTCCCTGTGTTGCTGCATGTCAGATTGTGGCACAAGCCGCGGTTGTATGGAAATAAATGGCACAGGGGTTAGAGAGAGAGACAGAGAGAGAGACAGAGACGGAGAGAGAGAGAGAGAGAGAGAGAGAGAGAGAGCAGAACACATTGCCTGCATACCTCTCTGTTGCCTGTTCTCTCCGTCTTCCCTCCCACTTTGGGCTTCAGAGCGCGAGTGCGTGTTCCTCTCCCTGCCTCTCTCTCTCTCTCTCTCTCTCTCTCTCTCTCTCTCTCTCTCTCTCCTCACTCACTCTCTCTCTCCTCTCTACCTCTGCCACTCTCTCTCCCTCTCTATTACTCTCTCTCAGTCAAAGAGGGGTTTCTCCGTAACCGGCTGTACCTTGGTGTGATCCTTGCTCTCCTGACCATCATTTCATTGACATTCTCCAGTATTTTCTCTCCAGTGTTTCGATGCAACCAAGGTGCACGTGAGGTGGAGGGAATGGATGAGAACTTTTAAACCTCCAATCAGTGCACCTTTCTCTTATTGGTATATTTGCTGTTGAGAGACCAGACAGCTGTGGAAGTTTTTTTTTTTTTTCACGTAGTGCTGGATGACTCATTTTGTTTTTTTCCTGCTGGATATAGATTTATTTTTTTCCCCTTTGTTCCACAAGTGGTGTCACCTCATAGACAGTCTGTAAAATCTGTGCGGTCTTTAATGGAGTGTGAAATTTGTGCAGTCAGTGCGAAGTTTGGTGGAGAAAAGTGAGACAGAGCATGGCCGATGGAACCGCAGCTGAGTGTTGAACCTTTCTGTCCAGGAAGGTGGTCCAGGTAAGAATGCATGGGATCCAATTTAATTGATTTCCTAGACTGATTAGTAATCATCCATAAAGATAAAAGCGCACGCGCTGAGGGCTTTTGTGCTCGCCAGTCAGGTCTATTAGTGACGGCAGAAATGGTCTATTAGTGAGGTCTGACTTCATCTCAGCCCCCTGGTGCTTTTCGGAACTGCTTAACTCACAAAGGAGGGATATTTTCTCAGTCACTCCTGTCTGAATCTTAGCAGCTGGTCATTAGTCTGGATAGAATGAGACTTCTGAGATTAAGTAAAAAGTTCCCTCGACAGTTGATGCATGCCTGGGAAATTAAAAGCTTAAATCTAGGAAGGCGTCGTATTAATTCTGCAGTATCCTTGTGCTGTCTGAGAACACGCCGAGTTGATACTCGTGTCATTGTGCTTAAGAAGGGTCTAAGACAGGCTGTAAACACGACACATGACACTCATTGAATCAATGTTGCACTGAGGTCAGCGAATGCAATTCACTGGGGGTATGATTTATAAAGTTAGCCACTCTAAAAGTCCCCTGGAGATCAACCAACAAGAGTGCTGCATAATTAAGGAACTGCATTATATCACACAGCTCTTACATTCCTCCAAAAATTAGCAACTCTCCAACAAACAAGGTGAGAATACAACCTGGTATAGATATCTTAGAAACATAATTAATTACATTGTATGTTGCCAGAATGAGGATACGTTTTGTCATCAGGGTTTAGGAATTCTGCTGACGTAACACTCGCGCAAAGCAACGCCCCACAACTATAGCCCTTTGATCTGTTCATTTTTTCAGCATTAAGCAATCAGAACACAACCTCTGGTATAGTTCACGCTCCTGATTTTTGGCTGCTGTTACTGTGTTTGCTCTCCAAGCCTATCGACTGAATTAAATACTGCTGCTAATTTTACAGTCCGGGCAAGTTTCCGAAGTTGCCCAACGTCTCATTTCGTGACCGATTTAGGAAAGCTGGCGTAAGATTGCACCAAATATATCAAAGTGGCATGAACTCTACACAGGTACTTGGTGTGAGAATGCAGATATTGCAAATAAATGGTGAGATGTAGCCTGAAAAGCTCTGTATTTAAAGCAATCTTACTAAGTAATCCCGTAATGGCTTGTGTTACAAGGAGAATATGAATGACAAAAATCTCCTGGACTATGAAAGTCTTATTTTACCCCATATATTTCTGTTCCCACCCATCCAGACATGACAACAGTGTCCATGGAGCCTGTAGGAGTCCTGGTGGAGAGGGAAGCCAATGCCACCGACCCTCCTCTGAACTCCCATGAGGACACGGCCGCCACCTTCACCATCGGCACCATCCTTTCCATCATGTGCCTCGTTGGAGTCTCAGGGAACATCTACACCCTGGTGGTGATGTGCCACTCCATGAGGACTGCGGCCTCGATGTACATCTACATCATAAACTTGGCCTTGGCAGATCTGCTCTATCTCCTCACCATCCCCTTCGTGGTCTGCACACACTTCCTGAAGGGATGGTACTTTGGGGACGCGGGGTGTCGAATTCTGATCAGCATGGACTTCCTGACCATGCACGCCAGCATCTTCACGCTGACCATCATGAGCACGGAGCGCTACTTTGCTGTGCTCAAACCACTCGACACAGTCAAGAGGTCCAAAAGTTACCGGAAGGCCATCGCTCTGCTGGTTTGGGCAGCTTCTCTGGTCCTCACCCTACCAATGATCGTTGGCATTCAGCTAATGACAGTGGGCAACAAGGTCATGTGCCAACCCACGTTTTCACAGCTCTCGTACCAGGTTTACATCTCCTTCCTGTTTTGCACGAGCATTGTCGCTCCGGGACTGATCATTGGCTATCTTTACATCCAGCTTGCGCGCACTTATTGGATTTCACAGACGGAGACCTTCAAACAGACCAAGAAACTACCTAATCAAAAGGTCAGTGAATCACTACATAGTGTTATTTCATGGGACATGGTTTTATTTCACAGAAGCTTGATTTCTAGAGGTGGTTTACAAATGGGCACACAAAAATGGGCATCAAAGATTTACAGAAAGAATTAAATGCTTGCATGTGTGCTCAGTCTTGTATGGCAAACCTGGCCCCAACCCAAGTCATATCTCAGCGCAGTTTTTGGCTCTGAAATAGTTTGGTTCAGAAGTGGGATGTATCAATTAACCTTTGTCAATATAAAGGAGAGACTGTGATCATCACAAATGAAAAACCATTACAGTTGGCATAACCCAACCATCGTCCCTAGACCGCTCCCTTCATGGAAACTGCGGCATCGTAATATAGTCTGACGGTGATGGAAGGTGCATTTACAAGGTTTTCTTAACTAAAAATACCAATACCACACTGTAAAAAGCAAAAAAGCAAGTAAAATCAGGAAACTGTACTTGAAATAGTAAAAGACTTATTGCAGGAAATGGTTTTATTTCTCATGATACCCTCTTGCTTGTTTTGTCCAAACCATTATTAAAAAGGAAAAGCAGCAAATCCACATACGTAAAAAGCTAACTTTTGGTATTTTAGCATGAAATGTGTGTTTCTAAACACCTGGGAGAGGTGTGGGAGGGTCTTGCATCTGAGATAACCTCCTGCTTTGGCTGGCACTCAACAACAAAACTGTCATCGTGGCCGATAAAGAGCTGCTATTTAAGTTCACACCATACCAGCGTCAGCGGCATCACCTTAGCGTTCTCTTATCACTCCTCTCTGTGCTGCTACAGGTTTTCCATTTTCCACCATTTGCCTCATGCTCTCTGCTCATGCTGGGACAAAAGCCACTGCAATTTGCTTCATAGCAGGGCTTGAGATGACTTCATTTCGTCTTATCAGTGTGATTAACAAAGTGGCGCATGCTGCCTTTCAGCTTCACTAAAGGTTGCTCATAGGATTTTGAAGCAAGATTGTAGAGCAAGACAGAACATGTGCTTCCTGCTTCAGGAGTAATTCATTTTCACTTTCTCTACCCATGCAGTGTTGACTGAAGGTCTTTTTCAGTTATCACATTGGAGCTACAAAGGCCATTCTAGTAGGCCATCCTAGGCTTAACTCATTAGTGCAGACTACGTGATCTCATGGAATCGTGTATAAATAGCACAGCACTTCAGGAACATTTCACGTGTCAGCTTTTTAGGCATCATGTGAGATGGTTAGGGTTTGGACTAAGGATACAAGTGAGCGGTCCATTATCAACCATAAAATACATGATACTGATAGCACCCATCACAACTACGCATACACAGTTAGATAAAACCAGACTGCTGCAAAGGAATCCATTTGGGCAGGGTCACGCAGATTTGCTCCCAAGTTTAAGCTGTTTTATGGTGCAAGAGTGATCAACTAGAAAGGACTTGAAGTTACCATGCTTGTAACCCTAGGTTAAGGTAATCTGCTGTGTTATTTGCCATTGACCCTGTTTGCTCCACCGCTTTTTATTCTTTTGTTTACACTTGCTTCTTTTAAGTGCTTGTAGCCATTGCAAGACCTGGGTAAATAAAAACATCGCAGTTCAAATCAGCATATGACAATTTAATGAGCAAGTCACATGCCCTGGTTGCAACACAGTTAAGGAATATTTTGATATTTTGCATAAATTGGTCGATATTTGTGCGGAGCGAAGAGTTTTTGTCAGCTTTTTTCAGCCCTTGTCGGAAAATTGATCAGGATGATCCTTGCTGTAAACAAGACAAAATCATCAAGACAGATTTGCAGCAATGCTTTTATGTGGAAACAGTTGTTTGATTCTTTGATTTCAGAATACTAGTTAAGAATAATCGCTGGTCAAAAAACCAAGGAGGTTTCTTTTTTTTTCCTTTTTTTTTTTAAAGGTGGGTTGATGTGAACCTTAGGAACGTACAAAAATACAAACAACTTGGTGATCAAATCATAATGTGTTATATTGTATAGGGCTGGGTATCGCTAATAGTTTCCTGATTCGATTCGATTCAATATCAGTTCATTTATGTATGTCAGTGATTGGTTTCAGAGATCTGTGGTATTTTCACAATATTTTACCTATACCTAATTGGTAGATCTCGCACGTGCATGCTGCTTTCAGGCCTGACAGTGTTCTATCATGCTTTGGATCTCCCTCCCACGTGGGATAATCTCGTTGGGCGACCTTGTGCAAAAGCAGCAGACAGACACAAGATTTATAATGAGAAGAAGAGGATTCTATGAATAGATATGAAATCATTCAATTCAAAACCGAAAATGAATGTTTATTAAAGCCAGCCCTAATACTACACAATGACATATTTAGTTTCCTCCGGGCCTATTAGCGTTGCACATTTTCTTACATTTCTTACTGTGGATATTGCACATTCCACGGTTCATACACATTTACATATTTTGTACATATTTTAGATGATTTTTTTTCTCATAGTAGACATTTCTATTTTTGACTTCTTGACTTGCAATAATTGATGTTTCTAAGTTTTTATTTTCCATTACTATGTTTATTGTGTTATGTTATTGTAATGAACAAATTGCTAGTAGGGTTGGGCTTAGGGTTATGAAGGGAATTTTCATTGCAAAACGGATTAATATTCCAGTATTCCAGCAGGTGAAATCTTATCCCCATTAACAGCACCTTTCTATGGTCTTATGTCCCTGAAGGTTCTGTACCTGATCTTCACCATTGTGCTCCTCTTCTGGGCATGCTTCCTGCCCTTCTGGATCTGGCAGCTGCTGGGTCAGTTCTACCCCTCAATGTCGCTCTCCACCGAGGCCAAACGCAACATCAACTACCTGACCACATGCCTGACATACTCCAACAGCTGCATCAACCCCTTCCTCTACACGCTGCTCACCAAGAACTACAAGGAGTACCTGAGGAAGCACAAGCGGTCATGGACCGCTGGCAACTACTTCAACCGGCGGAGTCGTTTCCAGCGCTCCCCTCGCAGATCGCCTTCCGCCAGCAGCCAGCAGTGCACCGAGAGCTTCATGCTCACACACACGGCTTCGCTGAAAGCTCAAAACAGCAGTTTGTGAGGTAGGAGCAGCTCTCTCTGACATTTGTGATTCCTTATCTGATAAGAAGTAAGACTTTCCCCAAACAAAACGTAGCACCGCAGTCATTTCCAGCAATCTTTCCACTCAACAGCTTGGGAGCCAGTGATTGCTTTCGACTTGGCAGCTTTATTGGAGTTTTCTATCAGAGGAAAGTCTGGTTAGATGACTGCAGAGGGTATTTATTCCTGATCCTCTAAAAACATTGTCTGTTTAGAATTCCTGCTTCCTGATATGCAGCATAAACATGTGGGACAATCGGTGCCTGATGTTTACGTGTGGAAGTGGTAAAACACTTTCAGCAACAATAAATAGTCGATCACATTGAAATTTCCTGAAGATCTAGGACAGGATCTTTGGTTTGTCTTAAGCCAACAGGTTTCCGACAACTGTGGGGAGTAAGTGGAGAGGAAACGCAATCCTCTGTTTGAAGAAAAACAAAGAATTCATCTTGGTCACTTCTGCTTTTATCAAGGCAGCACATGTTGCTAAAAGCCACTGCGCTTCTTCTGTGACAGACCATATATTTTATCTACTGTATATCAAAAGATTCACTTACTAGCTCATAAAAAGTCATGGTAATTGACAAAACACAAAAACTGAGATGTTGTCTGGCTGTTCTTTGCAAAAATTACATGCAGCAACATCTGATTTCATGGAAGATAAAACACCTCACGTTTTCAAGTTTGTAAAAGCAAATCAATAACTAAAAGGATTCTGTTATTACTTCAGAGCAGCAGGTCCTTTTCTGCATAAATCATTTATGAGTGACAACCGCCAATCAGCGGTGTTTGAATAGCCTTCATAAAAGCATCTGTAAATACATGTGTTATTTTAAACTTGACACCTCAAAAACTCCTAACTGAGATGTCAGTCGCTTGACAGTCTAATGGTGCGTACGTGTCAGACAAAGTGTCAGTCAAGTCTGTAACTTTAACGATGAGGGGCTTTGGAACGGACATCAAATGCAGTGTTGCATAAGGCGTCAGAGGGACAATGACAACATTTTTTTTTAAAACCAGCTCAACTTTTGTGGCCCGACACGTAGCGACAAGAGGCAGATGCCAGCTTTTCGCTTCATATTGAGAATCTATCGTAGCATTGTGGCCGTAATCTATGCATATAGCCTCTGCGAGCCATTTATGCTCGTGCCATTGTCAGTCTGTCTCACCCTGTATAGACGCTGCACCCAAATGCCAGTCGGCATCTTTTTTGCTAGTTGGGTTCATTTATGTTTCTACTTCCTGCTTCAATTTCAACGACAACAACAAACTTTGGCCAAAATAACGCAATAGGACAAGTCGCTCAAACGTCTGTGTGTCTGAATCGCCTCATTTAACCTTTCCTCAATGTGTTCCATCTTTATTGATCCAGAAATGCTAAAGCGGAGTTTACTACCACCACTACCAAGCGGACCAGTCGTAGTCTGATCTTTCCCATGGTACAAAGTTCAGATAGCGAGGCTTATACGTGACATATTCGCTGCTCTGTTTTGGTTTCTAGGCTACTTTTCCTCTATTTTCTTCCTCTCTTCCTCTCTATCGGTTGAAACAAGGCCCATAATTGGATCCAAAAGGCACGTCGCCAGATCCATCCATCAACAAACCTGTACGTTGACCCCCAGCATAATCTATGTCAGGCTTGTTGAAGGAGGGCCAGGCCTCCGGATCTCTGCATCTCTAGAGGAGGGACATGTCAAGGAAGCCAAGAGAGCGAGCCTGTATGCTAGCTAAAACAAACAAGCTTCTCTCATCCATTCTGCTATTCTGACGTCGCTTGTCTAAAGCTTTGGCCACTGATGGTTTCATTCTTGGACTACCTTTAGTTTTCTTTCAGCGTTATTGCAAATAGGTAAGGAAGCACTACTTCTCTTACAAAACTACATAAAGAACCTTATTTTATTTATACAGGAACAACACAGGAACATATTTTCATTACTTTTCGCTTTTGTGCATCTCTTCTACTGGACCATTTAAAGCTCTGGTGCATTATATCCACGGAGTTTTCATCAGTCGACTCAACCTAGTGCGATCTTTTATTTGATTTAATCACTACATACAGACGCATAGTGTATACTAGTTACACTCATCTCCTGCAAATAAAGAACAGAAATGCAGGCCTCTAAGCCAGTAGAAAATAATCAAACTACTTAACAAAAATGTATTACTCACAAAAAATAAACCTACATTCTCACACTTTCAACACTCTTGTCTTGCAAAGTGTGTCTTTTTTTTAATAACACCAGTAAAAATGACAAAATGCCTTATTTATGAAGCACTTAAATTTTATATGAATTAAATTGTGCAATAATGTGGACCTACCAGCTTGATTTTACATGTCAGTTATTTGTATTATTACCTGGAAGACAGCTCTCTGTCTGTCTAACTGGAATATTAAGCTTTGCTTTACACAGCCACCAGGACGCTTCTCCTCAAGATTTCCTTTCCCGTTAATTTCTGTCAGTTAAAATTTTTAACTGACAGCTTTTTTGTTTCTTTTTGAACGGCCCTCCTATTCAGCGACTACATGAATTGGAGCCCGCGCGCTGCCTCTTGGAGTTTCCCCTGCGCCACCTCCACTCGCTCCCCTTCTTGAAGAATATTTTGTGTGTACTTATTTATGTGCCTGCCAGTCTGCGGGACTGTCTCACAGATTTAATGGGTTTCAGATGACGGTCGCAAATGTTCCTTGAAGAGGAAGCTGGACGACCGAATGATAGCGCAGCAGAGGGGAACGGGGAGTGAAGAGCGGAGGGGGGAGGAAGTGGCAGGACGCAGACACACACACGTACACAACAGGCTCACATTTGCCACTGACTATAGTAGCGGTAAGCACATACATATCTGCCAAGCAGCTGGTGCCCGACACAGACTGTGTTAATTCTTCTTCTCCCGGTAATATCTAAATACCCTGGCAATGTGGATCAAGACTAAGCCCAGATTTACACAGCGTGACACACACTTACCTTTTATCCCCAAAAGCATCCTATAGAAGCAAACCTATGTTATGCTTCATATCCGTTTTCTTTAATTCCTTCCACAAGAGGGGAAGAAAAGAAAGCAATGTCCAATATTTTCAATCATCTAATATATTGGTAGTGCTTTACTCTTGATTGCTGGCTGGTGTGGGTCCAAGCCGCCTGCAGAGAGAGAGTAGCGGTGAGTCATATATTACTGCACTCTGCCTTGAAATACAATGTGCTGAGTGACAGCCGCCGTAATTCATGAGGGCAGAGAATACGGCCCCGTGTTTGTGCCTGAACACTCACACACGCTGTCATTTGTCGCTAACACTCTCGCAGCCACCAGTGGCCAGAAGAAATGTAGTCAGGTTTTCCTCTTATATTACTCTAAGAAAAAGAAGATTGCTTTCCTAATTACCCAGCAGGAAATGTATTTATGAATTTTTAATTATCCATTATTTAATTTACTCAATTCATTTATTTTATGATTCATTTATTTTATGTATTTTGTGCCTCACCTCATTTCCACCGTGGGGCCATCAAACACCCGAATGTTTCGTATTCTGCGTTCAGAAGTAGAACGTTTTTGGCTTTTCCGATTTAAATTGTAGCTAGATTTCTCCGTCATGACCTCAAACTGATTTTATGTAACTCAACCATTTAAATGATCAGGTTTGGAATTATGCATAATTACGATGTGGTGCGTTTGAGTGACAGGTGGGTTTCTCCCTGTGCGTCCCCTCAGCTCCCACACTTTGACACTATTTAGACTAGCGGTGGATTTGGTTGAATCAGGCGCTGCCAAGATGGCATCCGCCGGGTGCCAACCCGCTGAGCTTCAAAACCACAAGTCAGGAACTGTACAGGGTGACATCACTGAGGATTTGTCCACTTGCATTTACAGTCAAAGGTAAACATGAGACGACAGGAAAGCTGACTAACTGACTAATGCTGAGAAAATGTGCTTTTAAGACCAGAGTTTCCTGCTTCCCGCCCAAAGTTCTACACTTGTTAAACACAGAAAATGCATGCTTATTTAGATATGTAGCACAGATTTACTATGCAAAGTAACTCTGAAGGTCTTTGCACAGCCTAGCAAGTAATCATGGCCTGACTTAAAGTGTTTCCTTGTTGGATTGAACCAGTGTGGAAACATTAAGTGGCTGTCAACAATAATCATTCTGAGACTTTAATTACTGACATTTAAACGGCTTGCGTGCCCCAGAGAAAGACGGCACGATTTTACGGCTATCGCAAACTTGGCCATTCACCAGCTGGAAAATCTCTGATTCTCTTTATTGGCAAGGAACATGAAAGGCAAAACGAGGCGGCCATGCTATCAAAGCGCGGGCAGACTTTACATTAAGCCTCCGCTGAATGGAGCTACACAGGCTGCAGTTAAATGACTTGGGGAGACAGTGGCATGGATAAGAGCGGATTCCTTGAGCAGAGTGCCGTTTCCCCTCAAAGAAAATTATCTCCCTGACAGAGGAATGTTCAGCAAGCACAAATGTATGAAGCCTGGCAAAATCCTATCTGTTCCACACTGAAATTTTATACATTATTAATTTGTTAATAATTGGACAGTGGCAGCACTTTCCCCCCGAAGGCTTCTTCACACTTTTTTGCACTTTTAACGACTGTTGGAATATTCTGCTTACAAAGGCTGGCGCAGGGAGATTTTAAACACAGCCACTTTGGAAAAGTTCTGGAATAAGTGAGCTATTGGAAAACTGAATTGGCCTCTTAAAAATTATTTAAAACTGACACCTTTCCTAGTTTTTACTGCTTTCCACACACATTTTTTTATTTACTTTTTTTTTTTTGCGGGAGAGCCGCTCGACGTTGCACGAGTGCTACCTAAAAACATTTCTTGCGCGAAATTCTGAAGTCATGCATGAATGTTTCCGCCATAAAACGGTTGCCTGGCAGGCTTCTGTGTGTGGAGGTGTCCTAACTCTTAAAATGCATTGATAGCATTACATGTTTATTGCACTAGAAAGTTGCCAGAGGGTTTTTTTTAAAGGGGAAATGGTAGGAAGAGATTTTTAGCCGTTGCTGAGGAAAGCACATCCTGTACAGACTTATTATATAGGGAGGCGGTTTATTACTGCTCACCACAGCAGTGAAGGCACATGGGATCTCCTGTTCAAGCAGCTTTATTATTCCAAATATATATATATATATATATAAAGGCTGGTATTCCTCACACACTTAGATCTAAGATTTCGGTGAAACTTGCTGCCAAAGTATGCCGGGAAATTAACAGGAAAGAGCTGAGATGATGGAAAATTTATGGCAACTTTGTGCTCGTTTGTCGATTGTCTCTAAAGCTCACAGGAAAAAAAGAAATGTCCTATACACACATAAGATTATACATTCACAACATCTGCACCTGCAGCGTATGACTATGATGTACTTCACGTACGGTGGCATGTTCTAAAAACACAGCCATATATCTTGCATTTTCATTGTTGCAGTGGCAGGTCTAAATGCTCTCAGGTTTCCTTCCAGATAAGGAGAGGAAACTAGTAGGCAAAGGAAGGGGAAATATTCCATGAAAGAAAAGATCTGCAAGTAATATTTCCTTAAGCCCTTCCACAAGAGAAAAGGGTGAATAATTCATAGATCAAAAATAAACAAACTACAACTTCACTTGTACATACGGTGATGCATTATTCATTAGTTTTAAAGTACAGTGATTTTATTGAAGCGTCGGTTTTGCTTCTCTGAAAGTCCTCTGTTGGATGAAAAGAAAAGAAATAAAAGAAAAGAAAAAGGTATCATCTTACTGCTCTATGAAAGTAAGTCTGCTGGTCGAGATTGAAATATCACAACGATTACGCCGTCATTCGTGCAAACGTTCTTGGATCCAAGATGATTGACCTTCTTGACTTGACTCCCAGTTTCTTAGGTTCAGAGTTTGCTTCCCCAGTCTTATATTTCAGCCCTTGCAAATATTCATGGGGACAAAGACTTCACAGCAAACTGTATTCTCCTCCAGCACCACCAAATAATCTTTTATCCAGTGAAACATGTCTGCCGACATTTTCTTTTTCATTTTCAAACTTGTGTTCATGTCTAGCCCACGCCGACTCAAGTGACATCCCTTGAGGGACTTCAGATGTCGCACAGATCCTTGTGATGCCATAAATGTTTTTGTTCAACGCCCAGCACTATGAGGATGAACTCTGACTAATAACTTCATCCCTTTGTTTAGTTCACTTTCGGTTTTCTGCATCACCTGTGTTTTTTCAGCCAAATGCTTACACACAATACTCTCAGCTGCTAGATTGTCTTTATACCTTCTTGTTAGTCCTTTATCATAGCCTGTGTTGGACCATTTATTTTTTTGATTTTCGTTGGTTATCGGATTTTTTCCTGCTCTTTGTTTGCTCTGTGTTTGTCTTGCTTCATTGACTGCCTTCCTGTGTATGGACCATGGCATCTACAGTAGCAAATATGGACAATGTGTTTCCACGAAATCCTTCCACTGGTCAAACTGAGGCTAGATTTCCAGGGATATTATAGTGACCTGCCCACGCTTACACTACGCTCCCTTGCATTTGTGTTTGATTAATGCTGCACCTCCACCACTTCCAAAGAAATGTTGGATTATACGCTGCACTTATTTATTTATTTCTGTTTTCCTACTTTCATAGTCCTACGGGACCAGGATCATAATCACACACTGCAGATGCAGATGTTGTGCGATTGTCACACTAAATTGACACTTCAACATGCATCAGGATTACATTAACTACCGAAAATGACACAAATAATTCTTGAAAAAAATAATGTATTCAAGTGTTTTAGTTTGGCTCAAGTCCCATCCACTAACAGGAAAGAGGAGGAGCTGTCATGGCGACCACTTTTTATACAGTCTATGATATGGACACTGCAAGTCACTGTATTAATGTTTGGATTTTTGACTTTCACATTGTGTTATTTCCTGGTCTTTGGTCATCACCGTACCCAGACTTTGTAGCATTTGTGGTTCTGAACTACTTTTTTGTCTGTCAGTCAGTCATTTTCTAAACCCGTTTAGTCCTGTTAGGGGTCACGGGGGTCTGCTGGAGCCTATCCCAGCTGTCATCGGGCGAGAGGCAGGGGTACACCCTGGACAGGTTGCCAGTCCATCGCAGGGCCAACATTCACACTCACATGCACACCTACGGGCAATTTAGAATCCCCAATTAACCTAATGAGCATGTCTTTGGATGGTGGGAGGAAGCTGGAGAACCTGGAGAGAACCCATGCAGACACAGGGAGAACATGCCGGACCATGGATTCAAACCAGTGACCTTCTTGCTGTGAGGCATCAGTACTAACCACCTCGCCACTGTGCTGCCCCACTTTTTTGTGTTTAGTGCAAATGTAAGCATGCTAAAACATAACACATTAAACTAAGGTTAATAGAGAACACTATTTTGCCATATATCAACATCTGAGCACTGTCCATTAGCTTGAGCACCAGAGATTGCAGATAAAATCATACCACACAGTAGACTAGTGCCAAGGTTAAATTAGTGCCAGTGGACAGTTGGTTCTTGGCAAGATCAAAACTATACAGTGAGTTTTTATATTTTAATAGTGTCTCAATGGAGCTATGCACGTAAACTCCATAGAGATCAAACAGGAGAAGCTCTGACCACTATTAGAGTTGGTTATGAAATAATCATTCCCTCACAAACCAGACATGCTCCAACTTAAATTATAATTGCTTTAATCCCATGTCTAGAACTGGGCACATCACACCCACTTTAAGGCCAACACTGTCACAACCTGAGCCAAATCAGCAAAAATACTGATAAGTGACCTAATTACTTGGTTATCATCCTCATAGCCTCTTTCCCATGGAGTTTCTGTCTTAGCTGCCAGATAGAAGAGTGGTTAGACCGAGAGTCGTCGCTTGGCAGAGGTCACTTTTGTAAGGTCATCCAGAAACGCACCCAGTAATTCTTTCCCTTTTCACTCATGAGGCTGAAAAGACTATTGATCTTCCTGCCATATAGCTGAAAGTTGATTACATGACTCGGCTCATTTTGGGAATTGTAAATGGGAATTGCTGTTCCCTTCTCGTCATATGCGATAGGAAGCGTTGCCTGTAATAGCCTCAGGCTGTATTGTCTGGGAAAGTCCCTGCTGTGATCAATAAGAGCTCTGACTCACCCCATCTGCTCTTCAGCAAGATTATATCGCTAGACCAGAATTGATCGAATGCCCTCCTGTCTTAGCAAGGTTCATGTTAATGTCCCAAACCCTCATTTAGGAAGGTCTTAGCTGATGAAAGATGGGCTCCAATGATGATTTGTTGGACATAAATGTATTACTTTTTCTCCCCTTCGCTGCTCACATGTGTATCCTCATTACATTACTACACATTCATTCCAGCACTTGACTCCTAGGAGCTTGTGTCATTTTGTTTTTTTATGTCCCGATTCCAGTCATATAGTTCACATGAACAGGGGATGAATGAGTGATGGTTTGTGCAGAGTTTAGCAAATTAAGCATGCAAAGTGAAAATATGAAACTCCAGTGGGGTGACAGCAAATGACAGCTTTTCCTTTTCGATTTCCTTCTGGTGGTTTAAAAAGAGCTGCGCTTTTTTCATTTAAATGACAGGCAGGCGTTAAGAAACTCCTTAGCAGCACTTTCCTGCAGCTGTATGGTTTGTGCAGTATATAGTCCTACCTGTGCAGGAATAGTTTACATTCAGTTTCCAAGTGCTCTTTGTTTCCAGGTTCATACTCATCACAAGCAGGTGTCCCGGGACCTTTTCAGTATGGCAAGCAGCCCAATCAACCTTTAAGAATCCAATGCTTCATACTTTAAAGCCCCATTCCACCGGCCTCCATCACACACACACACATCTTCCACGTGCATTATTGATTTTTATCCCCAAATATTCTTCGAGCAGAGTGCACACTACCTGGCAGATTATCTGCACATGTAGCCAGAAGTAATTTTGTTGTCAACAAATTTAACCCAGCAGAGCTCATATGACATGTATGACGACATCAATGTTACCCTTCTGTCCAGCACTGTCTAAAGGCTGTCTAAAAGATTTGACTGGCCCGACAGATGTGCCAGAGCATAATGCCAGAGCCCGGCAGGTTTGCCAGAGCGTAATCGTTTTCTGTTGAGACGACCCCAGAGTCGGGCTTCCAGGCCACACTGTATCTAGTCTCCATTATTATCATTTTTCCTTTATTGGAATGGACCGTCGCTTTGCTGTTGTTAGCTATTGTTGGGCCAGTCCCTACAGGATGGGACTTGACAAAGGATAGGAGCCCTCTGAGTGGTGGTCAGAGGACCAGTTAGAAGGTCAATATAGGGTCAGTGGATTAGCAAATGGATGAGGGAAAGTGCAACAGAGAATGAAATACAGCTTGCAAAAATAGAAAAATAAATAGTCACCAAGACAGGATCGCATTGAAAAGTATCTGATGCACATTATGACCACTCCCTTGTGCCTCCAAAACTTATTTGGACACTTCTAACTTATTAGAGCATGGATATGGGCCTTAGTGTCCTGCTGTTGTTTGTGGGGGGGCTTCAGGTCCTAGGGATTAAAGGGAGGGGCCTTTGTGGATCAGGCTTATTCCAGTGCATCCCACAGATACGTGATTAATTTGGGTTCCAGTGAATTTGGAGGCCAGGTCAACACGTTGTCTGTTTTTTTACATTTTGTTTTTACTTGTTCCTAAACCATTTTTGTGTGTGTGTCTGCATCCTGCTAGGGATGGCTGCTGCCATCAAGGAGTGTCTTTTTTATACGGTTGGGTGCCAGGTCTGGTCTAGGTGGGTGGTTCATGTCTAAGTAACATCCATGGCCCAAAAGTTTCCCAGCAGGATATTGCATTGTCACAACATGGTCAATGCTATTGACTTCTCCTGTCAGTGGTTTTAATGTTGTGGCTGATCGATTACATACAATTTATTGATGTCCAGTGCACCTGTACTTTTCGGTCAAAGGAAAACTGCCCCTTTCCCTGGTTGGTAATCCATCTTCTCTAAGCACGCTTGAGTCGGAAAGATAAGGCTGCCCGCCTTGCCATAAGCAGACCTTATGGGACCTTGGTCCAGTGTGATGGTATGGGCACAGAATAGCAGAGGGGGGAAATATATTAGACCTCTGATATTAAAGCTTAGAAACAGGGCGGTTAAAGTGATAGCTAACCGTTTATTTATCACTTTAAGCCAAGGTTCTCACCTCACTGGCAATGTGCCTGCAAGCCCCGAAGCATTTTGGGAGGCGTTTCCTGTTACTGCTGAGGGGATTTCCAGGAAAAGACTGATAAGAGCGTGAAGAGGAAATGGAAAGTAAGAGAGTGTACATTTTAACAGAAATTCGGGAACAGGTGGGCTTTTTTTCTTTCTTTAATTTGTTCTGCTGTTAGTGCCATGAAAAAGTGATGTAAAAGAAATGGAAGACGCAAAAATAGATTCGGTGAGAAGATGAAAAAAATATATCCAATTTCTGTGTCAGGGGAGAACAGATGTGCGCGCGACAGTCCTCAGGACCTCGGCTGCTCGCACGCTGTAAATACTTGTCCTCTGACCTTGCACGAAACGGCCCGGCGTCCGCACGCAATTTGGCGTTCAGGATTTGAGGGGCAATAAAAGACTTGCACGAGCGACACAGAGGCATTAAAATCCAGCCTCTACTGGAAATGTTTGTGTGTTTTCGTACGAATAACAGGATGATACAGCTCAGTGGGAGGTTTTACACTGCACAGGACCGTGACGAAAACATTGCATTTTAACAGGTTGTTTCATTTGGCTTTCATTTGCTTACTATCACCTCTAAGCGCAATTTGCTCATTGGACCGTGAAGATTGTTGCGGCAGCTCTTTCAATAAGTATGAAATATTATTGCTCCCCATAGCACAGCAGTAAATGGAACTGCAGAGCCATTCATTTTATTTATTTATTTTTTACGACAGGGACATTCTGGGACAGGTGTTGACCTTGTAAAATGACTGATACACCTTTCAAAAACAACCGAAATCAATTGATAAGGTAGAGGTGGTGTCCCCTGGAAGTAAATAACAATAAATGGCCTCTTTTCTGTCAAGTCAGTAGCAAAACAGAAGCTTCAAACTGATTTATTCTGTTTGTGGCTTGTTTTTACCGATAATACATGAGCTACAGCTGAAGCTATGAAGCTAGCCTGGCTATGCCTAAAGACAACAAGAACCTTTTACAATATTTTTTTTTCAATACAGTTGCCATGTGTCCATGGAAACTGCAACTGGCCACTGACAGACATTCGTTTTCTGTAGCCCCTTTGGAGAGTCGCATGGGGGCTGGAGCCTATTCCAGCTGTCACTGGGCGAGAGGCGGGGTACACCCTGGACAGGTCGCCAGGCTATCACAGGGACACAGACAACCATTCACACTCACACCTACGGCCAATTTAGAATCACCAATTAACCTAATGAGCATGTGTTTGGACGGTGGGAGGAAGCCGGAGAGAACCCACGCAGACACAGGGAGAACATGCAAACTCCACACAGAAAGCCCCCAGTCTGACCATGGACATGAGAGATAATAATAATGTCTTGTATATGGTCATGGTGACTATTTTTATCCTTCTTCTTTGAGGTTATGTTTTGGTTTTAGTCTTGCTGTGTCTGCTTCTCTGCTTCTGTAATATGATTATAATCTCATGACACTGAACGGCCAAGTTCATTCACATCAAAGTAGAGTTTGCATTTTCTGTTTTCTTTTATTTGTGACATTTGAAACGTTTGCTTTTCCATAGAAACATGGCTTCTGATGGTGTGCTTTTGACTGCAAAGTGGCACAAAATGTCCCACTAACAAGGCCCTTGGGTAATTCAAGTAAATGTAAGCGCAACATAAATATCTGCATTCTACTGAAACGTGAAAGATGAATTAACTGGATTATAAATGACATACTGCCTTTATAAATCACCACGGTGTGGTAAACAGAACAGCTTTATTGTTTCAGTGATTCAAAATTTCAAGAAAGGGAACGGATGGGGGGAGTAAAGTAAAGCTACAAATCTAGGAGCATTAATGACATTAAGAATATTGATGAACAGTCTGCGGGAATACCAGAAATTACCTCTGAACACTTAAAGTGATGTAGTTGGGCTCTACAACCTACACAATATGAATTATATCTTGGCCAAATAGCGCCATTAACTGCCCTCTAAACCGTAGAGGACAGTAGAATTGGCATTGCCCAAACAATACACATATTCCCAAAATGAATACTTCCACTGGTTACACGTGAGCTTTTCCTTCTGCGTCGGTGAACAAAGCCCAGTGTCGTCCTTGAAAGTAAAGTGTACCCCAGAGTCATCCAGGGGGAACAATTCGTCTTGGCTGTTTCTCCGCAAGATATCATGCTTGACTCCAGACCAAGATTTTGAAGTTTCCCTGAGATCACGTGAAAACGGATGCATTATTTATCATGGAAAACGTATTCATCTGAATCTACTGTGTTCAGCGATAATGGCCTCCCTAAGGCCAGGCATGGTTAGGACCTGATACCTTCATCCCTCAGCAGACTTTTCTTGGCTGCAGGAGAACATTTGATCATGTATCCGAGACAAGAAAGAGTCTAAATGGACAGGATGCATAATTTAATACGTCCTGAAACAAAGTTTTCTTCCCCAGACATTGAATTCCTTTCTCTCTCCACTGTGCCTGTTTTAAATCCCTTATTGAAGTTTATTTTTCTATTAATCGATATCTCTACCTGCCCTGCTCTCTCATGTGTCTCCATTAACCAAACACAGAAAACCAGCCGATGAAGGGCATGTTGCGCACAGGGGGCACCTAGAAGTTCTGAACCAGTATCCATGGGAACAAAGACATCTTCCACAAGAGTAAACCGAAATCTGCATACATTTGTTTGTGTGTGGCCGGTTGCCGAGGGATACGCACAATCGGGCTAATCTTGTGCAATAAATCACAGTCGTGTAGCGGCCATAAAAAGCTGATACAATCAATAGGATGTCTGGATCTGTGCTCACAGAGCAGCTCGCGAGCACAATCTAACTCTTTCACTCAGCTTTATCGCCCTCTTTCCCCCACTCACACTATATGGACAAATGTATGTGGACAAAGTGCAATGTAAAAATGATATATCATACACTGCCTGGCCAAAAAAAAGTCGCCACTAAAAAGAAAAAAAGTTCACACACTCTACTATTTCGTTGGACCGCCTTTAGCTTTGATTACAGCACGCGTTCGCTGTGGCATTGTTTCGATAAGCTTCTGCAATAACACAAGATTTATTTCCATCCAGTGTTGCATTCATTGCTCACCAAGATCTTGTATTGATGATGGGAGAGTCTGACCACTGCGCAAACACCTATCACTCTGGAACAGGGCAAATCTGGGCTCCTCAGACCACATGACCTTATTCCACTACTCCAGAGTCAAATCTGCTCCCTAGCAAACTGAAACCATTTTTTCCAGTTAGAGCTGCACAGCTGTTCAGTCCCAGTCTTTTGAGTCCCCTTTGCATTGTACATAGCCCCGAGCCACAAAAACATTTAAGTGATCGCCGATTACGATCAATCATAATTTTGTTCCAACCTCATTTCTTAATAATTGTTGGACAGTTCTTGACCCAATTTTAGTCGTTTCTACAATCTCCTTAGATGTTTTCTCTGCTTGATGCATGCCAGTGACCCTTCTCAGACAAACTAACATCTTTTCCACAACCACAGGATGTGTCTTTCAACATGGTTGTTTAAGAAATGAGAAGATTCTCATTACATCAGTTAGAGTTTAATAAGTTATTGCCAACTGAAAAATAATTGCCAATGCAGTAACTATCCCATATTTGTTTAGTTAAATCCAGGTGGCAACTTTTTTTTTTTTTTTTGGCCAGGCAGTGTATATTCTTAACTAAAACTAACACGTTAGGAATAAGACAATGTTAGTTACGTCTGTAACCCTAGATTCTTTGAGTATAAATGCAAGGGCGTTGCAAAAAAAAGTGAAGAAATTAAAACAATAAAAAAGAAAACTGGACACTCAAGCTGAGGGATCTGGTATTTCTGAATTCCAACCTGCACTAAAGTGTCATAACGTTAAGAATGATTAGTTTGCTGTGGTTCATTTAAAGCTTTTATAAAAATGTTAAGCAATAGTAACTGTTTTTTGTACGGAAAAAATGCACAGAAATTAGGCTTTTATGAAAACAGCTAATGAAAAAAAAAAACCTAATGAAGAGCGATTTGGAAGCTCTTTGGGAGTCACAAGAGCTCACTCGTCTAAGGGAGCCAAGCCAAAGGAAACAAATCTCTGAAAAGAGACAGACTTCCCATCACAAATATGATGGGTGAAGTATAAAACTGACTGCCCTTAGACAACATCCATGTTGTTGCAAGATGTTGACATTATGCAGACATGTGGACGTGATGATCCTCATACAGTCCATGAACCCACGATGAGAGAAATAAGAAAACCTTCTTGGTATGGCACAGCGTTAAATCTGACACACATCCCCAGCTGTCTAGCACACACTGAGTGAGTCAGGGAAGATTCAGACACATCATGCAGGTTGCAGCAGAAGGAAGAGCATTGAAAGGCCTAGCTTGCCACTATGCAGATGTTTGCCACCGGCATCCCTTCGGGGTATGTTGGGGACAAGGATAAAGCTGTTGTCACGCACAGGACGACCTGTGGAGACTCCATTCCCGCTGCTCGTGTAATGGTGTTACTCAGCCAGTGAGACAAATGCTTTTCAGACAGGGACCTACCCTGTGACCTTCCTTTGTAGTGAACAAACAACTGATGTTAGCTGTGCGTAAAACATAATGAGATAGAGCGTACACAGGACAGAGCCGGTGTGACGTCTCTTCTGCTTTCCTGTTATGGGGCAGTAAAACAACCCTGAACCTAATAGAGTTAGTCTTGAAATTAGTAAGAAGAGAGGGCTGTGTTCTCTCTGATGGACAAAACACTAATCCCTACAATGTGTACAAGTCACTAACCAAATTAGTTGAGGTCAAGGCTAAGAGGAGCTCTATTTTTACAGATGACATCTTGAGACAGATTTCGACTGTTGACTCAAATGGAGGTTTTCCAACTGACAGCACCAGTGGTAAATCCCACTCAGGTGACAAACGGAGCATGACAGGTCTCTGTCACCTCATGAAAGGAGCTTAACCACGGGATGCTCCGGTGAGGTCTATAACTGGAGCACTCATGACAAGATGAGACGACCGTGGCATAAACTGCAGTCACAGGCTGTGCTTCTTTCTTATTATGAGGACTGGACATCGGTCGGCAAACAAAAGCAGAGATTAGCTAGCGCCAACAGCAGCAACAGAGACTGAGTAGCCTATACTAATGTAAAGTTGTCAAGACCATTTCTGCTTGGACTCATCTCTGTAAGCAGCACTGTAAGCTGTGGCGCCAACTGAAATCTGAACAACACTATATGAGAAGTAATTCATACAGTGTGCTTAGCAGTGACAGAGACAATCAAAGTAAAACGTTTCATTTCAAAACTAATGCCATGAGCCCTACCACACCATGTTATACCCTAATGCCATGGCAGGTTTGAATGCCTGATGATATCATTTCCAATCAATGTTGTGGTCAAAGGTTCCCATTTGAAAGGCCGATTGTATCTAAACCAGAGCATGCAGAAAATGAGACAAAGCGAAGTTAGCAGCACGACTAAAGCAGTTTTAACAGTTAAATATAAGGCTGTAAATAAGCGACGTCTCCGTTTCAAAGGCCAGATCGTGGATTCAATTTGCTCTGCACTATCGAGTGTGTGCTGAGGCATTTGCAAAAGCAAACACCATCTGGTTTGTGAGTTATACAATCAGTGAGATTATGTTCTCACAATTCCACAAGCATAGATAGATAGATAGATAGATGGATAGATGGATGGATAGATGGATAGACAGAGAGCTTTGCAAGGTACACAGGCAGATTGAGGGTCTTGTGCAATGTCATCATTGTTCCTGGAATCTGAGGAAGCCACTCAGTAACAGCACCAAATGTTCCAATCACCACGGGGCCACAGATGCTGTTCCACATCATTTCTAGCTCTCCTTTCAGCCCTTGGTATTTCTCTTGCCTCTCGTGTACCTTCTGCCCGATGCTGCAGTTGCTTGGGATTGCTACATGTCCGCAACTACAACATCCAGTTGGTTAGCCGTCCTCAGCATATCCATCTGTATCTGGACGTTTGATGATTTTGGCTAGGCCACTGTCCATCTTTTTGACCATGGGAACTCCAGTCTAAACTTTGCACAGACGTGTCTGTACACTATCCCGGTGACCTGCCTGATAGCATCTTACACCATGCTGTTAAGTGCTGGAGTGTCTCGGGGGAATCTTTGCACAGAGTGCCCTGGCCTCTCTATTGATCTTAACCTCAGAGCCTGTTCCTGTATTGCCCTGATTAGCACCTCTGTGCCACTGGCAGGATTTTATTGAAACAGCCACCTGATGGTTCCTGACAGATTTTCTTTTCTGACCAAGCTCCAACACAAGTCATTTTCATACAGTTCCTCACCAGAGAGACCAGCTGCTCTTTCTTTTTCTGACTTCTTTGTGCTTTAATGGCTCCCATGCCTTACTCGTTTCTTGCTTTTCATATTCGTTCATTCATAACAACTTAATGTTTGTACACATCTGTGAGCTGCAAATGTAAGTGAGCCCTTGTTTCCAGTATCTGGTGTGACCTCCTTGTGCAAAAATAAAAGCACCTAAATGGGAACTACTGTTTTTTACAACCTGGACCGTATTTCTGTCTTGAAAATACGGTCATTTACTCACTCATATAACTTTTGTGTAATTTGTATTCCTTCGGGAGATACCAATATTTTGTTATCGTTTGCTAGTGCTATTCTCCATTGAGTCTGGAATTAGCTGTTATCGCACTAGCGTATCGGTGAACAAGTCACTGCAACTACATGGATATACGCTGATCTAATTATCTCTTGAGGGAATGCAAATTACACAGAAGTTATATGGGTGAGTAAATGACCGTATTTTACGTCAGAAATAAGGTCCAGGTTGTAAAAAAACGGTGGTTCCCCTTTAACGTTTCCAGTAACTGCTTTTTCCATGCTCCCTTCTTGACCTCCACACCACCATGCCTCCGTCTAAAACAGTTGACTGTGCTGTAATTCAGCATTTTAGCGATGTGTTCACACCTTGGAGACGAAATAGAAAATATAGCATTGGCCTTGTTGTGTCACCTTAAGCCGACAAATACAAGGATGAAGTGATCCATCACCCAGAAATGTCCAATATGCAGCTACTTAGAGTGAAATGGATACGCTGTTAAATCTGGAATCTAGAAATGTCCTTTAAGGTTTAGAGAGTCTGCCGTGTTTATGCAAAGCACTCGAGCCAATGTGTGTGTATTTACAGTGGCAATTTTCATTTCCTCAAATCATCTCCACTACTAGTGGTCCTGAGCCAAAACCACTACCAAGTCACTGTATTAGTATCACATAAGTCAGGCTTTAACAACAACCTCGAGAGCTTGGGGCATGTAGGTTATGAAGGTGCAGCATAGGGACCTTGGGCCGTGCTGAATCCATAGCATTAAAGAGTATTTGCTGAGAATACTTCCTGGTGCTCCACATCCGAGCGAGGAGAATGAGATTTGAGTCATATTCCTCAGCCACCCTCTGCACACATTCGCCTGGCAAGAATCGATCTCCCTGACCGCAATTTCTGGAGATAATCAGTCCATAATTATATCAAAGAAAACAAGAGAAATTAAATTCGATGTCAGAGCAGGTAGTACAGAACATGTAATGACAGGGCAGCTTTAATATGTAGAGTGAAATTGAAAACCTAAAACAGAAAATTAAAGCAGTTAAAATGGAAATTCTATCGCGTTTGGAAAATGAAAAATGAAAATGAACTATGAAATATAAAACTGCCCCTTATTTCTTTTCATTCTTTTGTGGCCTGCTGGTCTGATATGAGCCTCCCTTGGTAAAGCCCCCCCCCACCAATGTCGCCTCCATAAAATAAAGCAATCAAGAGTCTGGCAGTCATTTAAACACTATATTGGCCGTGGTTTGCGCATTTCCCTAGAATTGTATAAATGCGTGTTAACTGTGTGGGTAGTGGAGTATCTCTAAATTTAATTTCACAGTGAATTGCTAAGGAGGATGATTGAAGAACAGCCCAGAATATCACAAATTTCAAATTTGAGGCTGTGTTTTTCTGTACAGTGTGCAACAGCCATTATGTTTAGACAAAACAACTGATGGTGTCATTACTGGACTCACTTTATGGAGTCACAATGAATTTTATACAATCTATTTATTGTCATTTGATGAACGAGTTTAAGTTGTAAATCCAAGAAAGAGATCATCTTGACAACCTTATATGAAAATGAAATAAAATGACGTCCAGTTGTGATTAAAATCTGAGGAGACAGTAAAGACAAAGACAACAGCCGGGGAAAAAAAAAGTCCCGGTTGCATAGGACACAGTCTCGCTGCAGTTTGTGAAATTCACGTCCATGAATCACTTTATTTAAATTGTTGTGGCTACTTTACAAACTCCCATGAGACTGGACTGGAACATATATAGATGAAGTCTGACAACGAGCCCTGCGCATGTACTTCCTAAAGTGTGCCACCAAGCTTTTTGGAACCAAATATTTCACAGCTAGGCTACTTTCTGGTGTGATCACACCTTTAATAACACTGAGAACTTTGCAACAAACCTCTGAAGTCTAAATAAATAATCAAAGTCCCTGTGGACTGGAGGAAATAATTCAGTTACGGGGGGACTTGTCCTTGTCGATTTTGCATAATTGAAGCATTTCATCCAGCCAACTCTTGCAGAGCACGTTATTCAATATAAAGCACTGACATTTGGCATCTCAAGTGTGACCTTTTCAATCGCCGTCAGCAAACAGCGAGTGAACCACAGCAGGGAGCGATGAAAATCATTTTTCTTTAGAGAAGGCTATTGTCACTTCTTGTCTCTGCTTAAAAAAAAATTAATAAATAATAACAATAATCATAATAGTGAGGTCTGAAGCAGCCAGATGGCAAATTTGCCAGTTTTGGACAGTGTCAGGTCAGCTGTCTTCAAGATTCTCAGCTAAGCTAAACTAAGTTGAGGATGTCCTAGCTGCGGCTTCTTTCTGAATAATCTGAGTGTAGTTCTGATTAACTCATCTGTCTTGGAACAAAAAAGCCCTCTTCTATTAATCCATTCTCCAGAGTGGTGCGTTTACAGCTGCTGTTACGCATCACTGCATTCTCCTTCACTTTAAGCTATCACACCACTTAGCGCGCGCAAATATTCCCTTCTCCTTCGGTGTCTGTCACTGTCTCCTCGCTTTCCAACTTTCCAAATCGCTCTCAGACTTTTCTTCTTTTGTGAACGTCACTCTGATCCTCTCCACTCCACTGAAGTCGGATGAGTCACCAGAGATAGAAGTTCCAGTGAGCAAGTCTTTTCAGGAGGGGGGTTTAATAAGTTGTGCTTCCATGTCTGGCCGCAGCCCATTATTATTTCTCATTCAGTATTTTTGCATTTCGACCCTCTCACATGCTGTGAGACACATATACAGCATTGTACTGTGTGTGTAGTACTGTGCATTTCTCTTTCTGTTTAAATGGATGATCTAAGGTGAATTTTTTTTTTTTTTTTTTTTTCGTACAGCCTGCTTCTAAACTTCCATATGCAGACCCTAATCATTGCCATTTCCCAAACTCAAATTCATTACTGTGCACTGTTTTAGAATCACAAGCTGTGATTACTTTGGAAGCTGAGGCTCTTAGATCATGGGTCTTACCCTACTAATGATTTATTCTGATTATATTTTCAAAGACTGGTGGAATGCTTTGACTTCATGTGTTGTTTCTAATTAGGTGCCGATTCATCTAATGTCACGACTCCCTTTTTTCACACTTGTCACGCACTGTTCCCCCAGACTGTGATTTTCTTGGAATCTATATGAGTTTGCTGATAAAACGCTTTCCAATCTTTATATGCGCTAGCTTCAGCAGTATTGCTGGCTTGAGTTGTCTCAATTGCAATACAGAGTTCGTGCCAGCATTGGGTGAAGCATGCCAGCAACGACCAGGTCCATGGGCGAAAGTTAACTGTTCTTGTGTCCATGATCATTTAGTTCACAATTCACCGCTAACGCGTTCCTGCACAACACTGAGTATACTATTGATTTCAAACTGACCCGATGCTGCTGATTCACCACAATTCTTTTTGATCTATATGCGCTTCTCTGTTCTTCCCCCAAGATTTTGCGAGCAGAGCGATTAACTCCATCCAGTCCAACTCCCACACCAATTTGTGATCTCCATCCTTGCCAAAATCAATGAAGATCCTTAGCCTTGTTGTGTTTCTTCCTTGCACTTCTTCACTCTGTGCAATTCTCTTACTCTTTCCTTATTTATTTATGAGTCACTGAGTGTTTGAGCTGTGAATACATTAGTGGATGTGCCTAATTAGCAGTTGCTGAGCGTACGGAACAACATTATCTGTGCTCTCTGGTCCGGTACGACACCACAGATGTCACTGCCTCATGTCAGAGAGGTTAACTGCGCCGAACAATTGTTTTCACACGGATGTAAATTAAGCCTGTGTGTCATTTAAAACTTAAAGAGCCAAATCTGAGCTGATCACAAATTACAACGCTGACATGCTAAATATTGCTAAATACAGTTACCGAATGGTTTTCATGGTTTCTCCACAAATTTTTAGTCAAAGCACTGGACATTTTGTCAGCAGGCTAACATTAGCTTGCTTAGAAGATAGACCAAGTTCCCCACTAACACTTTTTTTTTTACGATTAAAAGGTATTTTGGAGTTGCTCCATCGGGAACTGATTATCCCCCCTGGAAAGATCTGCAGGAGCAATCATGTTGTTTGGGTAGGTTTTATGAGGTGATGGACAGAAGAGTAACAGTGACGTAGGGGTAAACATCGTCTGAGCACTGTGGAGTCGCATTTGTTTACAACTAAATGGCTCTGATGGTTGTAGGACTTTGAAATTGTGTGCAGAGGTGTTTTTATTTTCTCTGTGAAACACGCAAACATCACAAAATCCAAATGGTGTATAAGGACAGGTTAAATAGCTGGATAATTTGCAGTTATTCATTAGCACTAATTAGTTTGTCTGTGCTGAATTAAACACACAGAAAGACCAGTGTTATGATGAAGAAAAAGACATTTTTCACTACAATCCCAAACTGATTAAGTATCTGTGGGATGCACCAGATGCTCCCGTCAACCCATAGGACCCAAAGGCCCCCCCTAACAACAATCTGTTTCCAGACACCACAGGACACCCTCAGGAGGCCCATGTCCATTCTCTGATGTGTCAGAAATGTTTTGGAGACACAACGGAGACCTACGCAATATTAGGAAGGTGGTCATCAGGATCACTGAACTCTATGAAAATATGTTCTGGAGGAAACTTCAATTCCAAATTTGGTTCTGTCCATTAAATAGTTCTATCTCAGTGCATAAATAAAGCCTCTGGTGATCCACTTGTTATTCATCTAGACAGTTCATACAAGTATCCATCCTCTGGGGACAATGCATTTTTGTACAATTTGGTTTTCAAAAGTTCACCACAATCACAATCTCTGATCGATGGGATATGTTGGTCCAAGGCAAAGGGGTCTCATGACCCACTGTCCGAAACCACACCGTTCCAAGAAAAGTTTCCAAGGAGTTCAAACTTTTGACAAGGTGAATGTGATAACACTATTCCCATAGAGCTGTGAGAAGCGGTAATGAACACCACAAAGTTAAGGCGGTTTACACTCGCTCTGGTGGGCAGAGGAATAAGCTCAAGATAGGCCAGGAAAGCTCCGAAGTTTGCCTTTTTTGCTTTTCTCTTGCGGCTGCTGAACCAATCCAGAGGTTGTTTATGGCACTGGAGCAATGCAGAAGGTGTGTGCGAACAAACACACACTCAAGCGGACTCTTTTCCTTTTCACGCACTCAGGTGCAATTGACATTAGGGGCTCCACACAGGCAGCGGTGATAGATGGGGCTCTAGTCGATCGGGGAGAAGACAAATGATGTCTGAGCAGACCGCAGCCTCTTGCATGGACCTTTTAACCTCATAAAACACTTGTGTGCACAAACTAGCCAGCAAAGTGTGGACTGAAAGACAGATGGAAAAGGCAGCGCGAGCAGAAGGAAAGTAAACGAGACATTTGAAATACTGATGAATGATCTAGACAAGTGATGAAAACCCATGACAAAAGTAATAAATGTCTGAAATAATTGAGGCAAGCCAAGAAGGAGCATTCAAAGGGTTAGATCCTGACGATTAATAATGCTGAATATTTTAAAACTTAGTATCCACCAGAGGCTGAGATTAAGTGTCTCTCACGGATGGTTCTCACAGTCTAATTGTGCTGTGAGACTCTTTTGCTCTGAGAAGACCACAGTGGCAATTAGTATGTCATGTCTAAAAATATAAAAACACACAAATACTAATCAGAAATCCCCAAAGCACTCATGGCAAGTCCCTCTGAGATTGGGTTATTTGAATAATACGAAAACAAGGACTAACAGTGTAGAGGAGGGCAGGAAACCATTCACTTTAGCAAACCACGTTTTCAAAGATTTCTATTAAACGGGAGATAGGAGACCCATTTCTACAAGTTGATATGTTTCTTTCGTGACCTGATGGAATTTTTGTTACAAAAATCCTCAATGATTGTGTTAAACAAAGCAATCCGTTCGCGCCCCACCCCTCCCTCCTGAGAATGAGCTCCTGAGTTACCCCACCCCTCTAGTAGTGTTGCCACAGCAACCATTGGGTACAGCAGCACTGCGCTCTGAAGCCACATCAGTCCATCTGTTTGTACCAGAGTTGACAACAGGAGACCCCTGAAGAAGTTTGGCGATAAAGGTTTGAACAAGACATTTCTGATGTTTTGCTTGGGGAACTTGAAGGGGAACTACTGTTCTTTACAACCTGGACCTTATTCTGGTATAAAATATGATCATTTACCCACCCATATAACTTCTGTGTAATTTGTAGTCATTCAGGAGATATTTAGATCTGTGTATATCCATGGGAATGACTGGGGCACCAAAACGCAGCCTCTAAGTAACGCATTATCTGCTAGTATTTTATAAAATTGCACATTGATGGCTGAATATTTTTCTGATTCTGAGGTTGTGGACAAACCAAAGCAGTAGCAAATTTACAGGTAAACAAGTGAACTGTCGCAGGTGCGCACAGCGCTCATAGACTACCTCATCCAGCTCAGAAGACATCATCCAGGGTCTGTAGATCAATCCTCAGACCCCAGATGATGATAACTCCGGATATGTCTGTGAAGGTTCTCAGTCATCCAGGTCATGGTATATCCAAAAAAGTTTCAAAAAAGGCAACTTTGCTCTTGTTTCTCCTGAGGATGGGAGTCGGTGTAAAGAGTGCGTGCTTGTGAGCCTTTACAGCTGAGCACAGAAAAGTTCATTCATTGTCAATGTGTGTCCGGTGTTCAGGGGTAGGAGGAGCAGTGTGTAGCTGTCTAGGAACAGGGCTCAGGGGCGGTCTTATGTTCAGAGCAAATGATCTGCATCACAAATCAGTCAAATTTGAAACAGCTTGCTGAATGACACATTTCCCCTCTCAGACCACCCATAACAAACTGACTGCATGTTTCTTTTGTCAGCTTTTCTGAGCTTGCAGACATGCCAAACGCCCTGCTAAATGTAGAAAAACCCTACAAAAGTGAGCATTGCATCTGATGTCCCCTCCAAAATTACCAAAAAATGTGCCACCAAACATGTCACACTGATGGCTTAGCTGCTGCCATGTGTGAAAACATATTTTGCTGCAGAAAATAACCTTTTAAAAAGCTCGATAATGTGTAAATATTTTTGATTACACCTGCGTAGGCAAAGTTGCCCTCATGGAAATAAAAGCGTTGCTCTTTCCGAGAACAGGACCTCGGTTTACTGAAATTAGTCTGGGTGTCAGCCCGAACTACTTAAATCCCCAAGACATTCACAAGGTGAAAGCTGCATGCACTGGAGTACAATGTAGGTTTTCTGTTTGAACAAAGAAAGCATGCATTTATAATGTTCACTTGATCGACCCCATGCCAATGTGTGATTGCTGTAACCTTTTTAGGGCGGAGACAGATACATTTTACCCAAAGTGCCTAGATCAGGAACAATTATATATTTTCCTAATGTTTCTCATTGTGAAGAAATCCCAATAAAAACCCAAACCAGCCATGTTTTAGTCCAGCTTAGCAAACCTAAGATACTCTTCTGAGACACAGAACTCCACTGTCGTACAGAAGCTATTATGTTTGTTCAATACATTCAACTGTAGTGTGTGCTTTTACTTTCCTTTATGTTGTTTTAGCTCAGTCACTCATATATCGTGCTTCTAATGGAAATAGTCCCCAACAAATACACTGTTTCCTCCATCGTGCGTAACATTTTCTGAAAGCAGCGCCGACCAACTGTCTGTGGTCCTGAAGATTTATGCGTTTGGTAGGAACCAAAGGGCTGAATGCCACGGAGAGGACAGGTGCAGATGTAACAAGCGCGTTCCTAGGACATCCGAAAGTACTGCAGGCTCCAAATGCACAATTCATCAAGTCCTCAAAGGATTTCAAGTGCACTGCCAAGGAGACTGCTTGGAGTGTGGCCTGCAAAAGACATCCTGATGAAAATGACCCACAATTCATCAATATCCACAAAGTTAAATAAGTAGATAAAAACATAAAAAAAATTACTTTTTAGTTTGGAACACACAGCCATTTTTCTTTTTTTTGTAATCTGACAATTCTTTATTTATATTAGTTTGTAAATATCTACGATCCTCACATGAGGGATCCTCAATGTGAACTAACTCATCTGTTTCAGTTATATGAAGGACTGTGTGCATAATTGAGACAGTAGCCATTTTTTGGATTAGCCAGGAGTAGGGTGGAGCCAGGGACGATCAAAATGGTGACGGCCAGAGCCGCTTTGAGTTTCTGTAGGTGACTTCTTCAAGGGTTCTATTGTCTATTTATATATGCAGTCAGTGGGTTGTACATGTAAATGAAGCAATGATACTTTCAAGATATTGAGGTTCTTGAGAAAAAACAAGCTACATTTTCAGTGAAAGCCAGCGATACGAAGCAACGAGTTGACATCCAAAACTTGTCCTTATTTACAGACAATATCCATTCCTATTAAAGGTGCAGTGGGCAGGATTGCGAAGATCCAGGATTTAGCCAAAAAGTTTGAAGATCAACAACTTCTCAGTCCCTCCCCCCACCAAAAGGGTCTCCCAAGCCCCTCCCCCCACAAGGGAGAGCTGCGTGCAATAGAGCGCGTGCATATTGGCCCTGGAATACTGCGCACAAGCAGAGAACCAAGAGAGAGCAAGTAAACAAACTAGCATGGTACACACCGCTTCGTTATTGCTAAATAATTTGACCTAAAGTGCAACGATACAGTCGTTATACTTTAGATCAAAATACTTAGCAATAGTCAACTTTAGGACAAAACCAAGGTTAGGATGTTTCTGAAAGTAGTGTACATCGGTGATGTTTGCTATCAGTAACAGAAGCATTCATTGTGGCGTTTTATTCCACAGTTTAGATATATCAATTTGCTATGTGGTAGATATATATACAGTGGCAATGTCATTGCCAGCGCTGACAAGTTGTAGCTTTTGCTTCTTGTAATGTGAATGCAATAAAGCTGTATACAAAAAACAACAAGCTGAAATAAGGATAACTTGTGGCCATGCTTTGACTAGATGTTTGATAGATGATTAATGCAATATTTGAATCAAAGAGCCAGCACTGCCATCCATAAAGCCATGCTGCTAGAACTTTACACCCTTCTTACAGCAGCCACTTTTCTTATTCTTTGCCTGGAAATGCTTTTAATCCTTAGTTTTAAGTGCAGGCAGCTTCCTGTACATTTGCAGTCCCCAAGCACAAGTCGAGAGCAAACACCGATGATTTGATCTTAGAAGTGGACTTTGTGTATTTGCTCTTACGGGCTGAGCAGCTCCCGGTGAGTGGACTGACTTCAGTACAATAAGCAGCAGTCTTTATTAACAACAAGTCTTGTCCTTCACAGCCTGACTTTAGGTATCCGGCGGTATCACAGCTTTCAGGAGTTTGCTGTTTCCCATGGAGTGACTTAGTTATTAAGTACATTTGGTGAGCCCGTTGGATTCTGCTAAGTTTGGCCTGAACTCCAAAGACTCATTTGGTCTACGGCAAGGACGTCTGTTTACTCTCTGAACACTTGAAAGGCACTTTCAACCCACATGATATCTAATCTGAAGTTTTGTTTCCGAAAAGAAGCCATTTATCTCTCGGCAGGCAGGTCATTTCTCTTCTAATAACCTTTAGTTAAGCGGGGTCTCCACAAAGACATGGAGGTTTTTTTCAGCAGTAAGCCACAGCCAAAAGCAACATTTATGACTTTAATTAAAAAAAACAGACAAACAACCCACTGTGAAATTGAGAAAAGTCAGAGAGAGGAAACAGAATCCTACGGGTAGTCATACTTTAGATAGGAGCTCTGTAAATACAGATTTTCTATTGGTCCATATATAGCCCTTATTATGAATTTATGAACTTTATTAAATAGAACACAGCCATAGGTGAAGAGACGGAGAATGACATTCACTCCAGACTTTGAAAAGTAATTGAAAGGACACTGCAAGTGCATCCTGCATGACTTCACCTGCTGAGCCAGCAGGGCCCTTCAAAGTTTAAGTCTTTGAAGATTAAAAGTCTGGGATTACAGCAATAACTCCCTGACATTGTGGATTACTATGAATCAGACATCATGTGCCGGGGAGACTTTGCATATACACAATCTGATATCTGTTGACACACAGCATGTTGTTCCCCGGTTATAAACTTACAGATGCCACTTTACTGCAAAACATTCTCCTTGTCAATCCAGTCGTGATAAAATCTCATAAACATCCCGCCAGTCTTTATCTCGCCGAGGTAAATAGATTACCCATCTGAATCAAGTTGCGAATCGAGGCAGTTGGGCATGATGGGAGCATATGCGCGAGGTGGTCCGAGCCTTTTAAATGATGAGTGCGCAGCGGGGGTGAGGGAGAGATGGAGGAGAGGGAGGACGACTTTAGGGGAGGGGAGGCTGATGGTAGACAGATGCTGGGCTTATTACAGACTGATCACGCAGGGCGAAGGTTGGGCGGACATCGCAGTTTGCTTAATGGGAACTTTTCCCAGCTCCCCACTGAGATTCCTTCAGCACCGAGCCAAAATATGCAAACAAACAGGAACATGCAGCAGATGCTCGCCCCACATTCAAGTACGCGCACACTTAGGTTATCTGCATAAATTACAATTATAGTCAGGGTTTCATTCAGACACTGAGTGAGAGAACTGCACTGTACTTCAAGACTTGGATGGTCAGAAATAATACGTGGCTTTGTTTAGTGTCAGACTGTAGCTGCTGGTAATTCAATGTATTGGTTATTGACATTAATGAACTTATTTAGCAGCAAGTAAGTACCGTCAGACGATTTTAAATACTCCGACTAGATCCTCTGATTTTTGTTGTGGAGTTTCCAGAGATGCTGAGCACTTGTTGGCCCTTTTGCCTTCACTCTGCAGTCGATCTCATCCCAAACCATCTCCACTGGGTTTAGGTCAGGTGACTGTGGAGGTCAGGTCATCTGGCCCAGCACTCCATCACTCTCCTTCTTGGTCAAATAGCCCCTACACAGCCTGGAGGTGTGTTTGAGGTCATTGTCCCGCTGCAAAATAAATCCAGGTCCAACTAAATGAAACCAGATGTCGCTGTAGGATGCTGCGGTGCCTTCAGTTTTGAGTGCATCCCTAACCGTGTCTCCGCGTCGCACAAAGACACAGCAGTTGAAACCAAAGATCTCCAATTTGGGCTCATCAGACCAAAGCACGGATTTCCACTGGTCTATTGTCCATTCCTTGTGTTTCTTGGCCCAACCGAATCCCTTCTTCTTGTTGCTTTTCCTTAGTAGCGGTTTTCCAGCAGCTATTTGACCACAAAGGCCTGATGGGTGTAGTCTCCTCTGAACAGTTGACGTAGACATGTGTCTGCTACTAGAACTCTGTGTGGCATTGATCTGGTCTCCAATCTGAGGTGCTGCTAACTTGCGACTCGGACGAACTTATCCTTAGCAGCAGAGGTGCTTTCCTGGGGCGGCCCTCATTTGCGCCAGTTTTGTCGTAGTGCTTCATGGTTTTTGCAACTGCAGTTGGGGATACATTCAAAGTTTTTGCAATTTTCCGGACTGACTGACCTTCAGTTCTTAAAGCAGTGGTGGCTGTCGTTTCTCTTTACTTAGCTGATTGGTTGTTGCCATAATATGAATTGTAACAGTTGTCAAATAGAGCTGTCAGCTGTGTCCCAACCTGACTTCTGTACAACACAACTGATGGACCCCATTAAGAAGGCAAGAAATTCCACAAGGCACACCTGTGAAGTGCACAGTCTGCGTGAAGAAAAAGAAGCTTCAGAAAGTTGCAGCGACTTGTGTCAGCAACCTGAGGTTTGATTTGACCCTCTCCCCTCCTGAACTGCAGTCAACCTTTTTCAAGTTTTATTGCTGAAGGAACGGAGACAGATAAGGCAGCACCTTATACCGCGCAACAGGAAGAGCCACCAGCACTCTCCTCCCAGCGTTATTAATGAGGATGTCGGCTGTGCCTCTGCATTGATTTGGCGGTGAAATGAAGCAGCTTCCTGTCAGGGCGGCTTCTCTCTTCTCTGCTGTCGCTGGTCTCAAAGCTGCGTTGGACAGGAAATCCAGAGAAATCCAGGCGATGAGAGTGTGAGGGAAAAGCACATTGCACTCTAAATTCTACGTATTACACATGAATTTCTGCACATTCTGTGTCACAGTTTGCACATTTTCTTTCGCCATATGAGCCCCTTTGGGAGAACTTTGGGAGAAATCACGTTGCTGTTAATCAGTAACCGTACAGTAAATGAAAAATAAAACTGGAATTATAAATTGTACAGCCACCACTACCAGCAGAGCAGATCTTGATATATTCTACAGAGACCAAAATCCTTGCTCTTATATAAATAATCCCATACGAAGACAATAACGTTCACCTACCAGTGATAATTGAGAAAGAGGTTTACCTCTGCTGCCAATCCTCTGGATACAGACAAATGCATTTGAAATGGAAAAGAAAACAGAGCTACATCATACATATATCTATATACACACACACACACACTCCTCCATACAGAACATATTACTCAAAATAAAATGCACAAAATAGATTCTCTCAGACACTAAAATTAAAGATAAATGTTCACATTACACAGTCGATTGCCTCTGCTCTTTATGTCACCATCCACACAGTTACCCTAAGGTACTGTGACACAGAATCGCTCCTCAGTTTTGGGTCCTTATGTTCACGTAACGTATCTAAACCTTTAATGTACATTTAATATACATTACTATCCAGTTGTCACTTTATTATTGTCATCATTTATCATTGTTTTACTTAAGAAGTGGCCATTACTGAATTTTCTCAGTCCCTGCAGTGAGCATGAAGTCCACCACAACTTTGTAATTCTTCAAGTACGATTTTACAGCACTGAGCAAATTCACAAAGTCCTCAGAAAAGGTTGTGGAGAGCGTCAGCCAATTGGTTTGAAGGATTCTTTCTTCAGCAAGACAAAAACACAACCGTTTTTGAGCTGCTATGGGAAGACAAGGAGGAAAACTGCCTAGCGCATCCCTCTTTACTGCTCAGACTTTCCTCTATTCTGCACCTACTGGAACATAAAAATTAGGGGTGGCACTCATTTGCAATAATGTAATTAATTAGAGGCTTTGCAATAAATTAATCTCAATTAATCACATTTTAGTTGCATAATAATATTTGGCCCAAAAAGCAACATTTATCAATTTAAATGTATTTTAGTGGACGACTGAATCAAATAATAGATGCAGACACAAATGTTTTAAACTATTGAAAAATTCAAAACAGTAGAAAGAGACAGAAAATTTCCCTGGCCATAACTGAACAGACCTAAAGTTAAAGTGTCATTTTACTTTAAATGATAAAAAAAAAAAAAAAAAAAAAAAGTTGGGCTGCTGCTAGCGCTAACAGCTCCGAGTTTCTGTGCTCACTGCAACATGCCTTTCATTTAAATGGCACTGTAGGGTTGAAGTGCTTCGTTGGTGTGCAAACTCTGTTTTAGCACAATTTGCTCAAAACTTTTTTTTTTAAATACAATTTGCCTCCCATTAGTCCTAGCAACGTGCTTTCGTCCAATTCCTCCATTTTGATAACCGTTAGCCAAGCTCTTACGCGTTGCATCAGTGTAATCAGTGAACCAGGAAATCGTGCACTGACAATAGTTCTGCGTTGTTTGGAATGCAATTTTTTTTGTAAATTAGTTGTAATTAACACGTTGAAGTCCCACCCGTAATAAGAATATTATGGATTTGTAGGGACTTCCAAACACTCCACCTATACCGTACATACACTCTGACCATCTTTTAAACGTTTCCTAGCTTTCATTTGTTTCCACACTTGTCTGCAGAGGCCCAAGTGTGCCTCAGAATTACAGCAATATTTTCAGGTATTTTGGATTACTTCTGAAGCTTCACATTCTCATGTTAATGTGGGTTAAAGCTAAATTTCTTTGTTAGTCTGATTATGCAAATCGTTTGTTTCCTGCTCCTTTTAACCCACTTACAGTATCTTACAGTGTTTCCCACAACAGTTATCACTGTCCACTTAGCCCTAACCACCAGAAACGCACATATCGTACAACAGCACATACTGTGGGCGGGCAGTAATACATTATAAATACATTACACATTATGTGTTTTGTTTTGTTGCTTTTTAGTTGTTCTGCATTCGTTGACCGCCTGCTTGGAACAGGATCCTGTCTTGCTTCCAGCTGCAGAGTCTAATTTGACCAGCTTGCCAACATTGACATAACTCGTACTCAACATCGCATTTCACTCATGTTATTTCATCTCCTACCGAGTCGGCAGCGGTTCCTGCGCAGTGTTTTCATCCCATAGACACAAAAACTCGTAAATGCAGCCGACAAGCTTGTGAAACGCACCGTTCTCGTCGCCATATTTGCAATTAGTTCGGATATCACATGAAGCTGTCGAGATCTGAGCAACCTGGTTTGAAAGGGGAAACGTTAAAAGGCTGCGTTTCATTGGTTGATACTGTAGGTAGACTATTTTTAGTGCCATTACCAGTACCTAAATTGTCAGTCATGACCACATCCCGCCATGATTAATAGAAAAAAAAGTTCTTAATTGTGGATGTACTTCCTGTTTTGTAATATTTTACTCATCGCTCAGAAGCTAAGCAAAAAAAAAAAAAAGCCTTTGATGAGGGAGCTCTAAATTCATCACAAAGGCTCAACTGGAATGCTATCAGCGAGAAGCATATTACTGCGTGCCATTTCAGACAAGAGCAAGGTCATCAGCAGAGAGACCGTAATTAGGAATGCACTTCTGCAGCCACACCGGGACATGCTCCGCCTCCAGCACACACACCTCGACTTGCAGACACAATTAACTGAAAATGTCATCGGTTCACGTGGAAAAATGTCATTAATTCATATGCGTGCGGCTTGCAGAGGCGGCATGTATTAATAAACTGCGTGCCTCCGCAATGGAGTAATGGGTGACATGCATGCATTATCTACGGCAGCCTATAAATGCTGCAGGTTATTTACCTAATGGCGTGCCAAAAAAAGAAGCAGAAACTGTGTAAACAAACATGGGAGGGAAGGGGAAGACTCCTGAGGTAAGAAAGCTGAGACAGAGAGCCTGCGGGGAAATTGTTCTTCTTCTCTACAATCAAGATAAAGACACGGCATTAATGAGAAGTAAATGTCCGAGGGCTATTGTAAGACGGCCCTTAACTGTTAAAATTACAGGTCGTCATAAACTGATGAAAGAAGGGCTAAACAAGTGGATGCAATTACTTGTGAGGTTTTACAGCTACACGTGTAACCGGCACTGATCACAGGCTTTGTTGTTCAGTTAAAGTGGTGGGGCGGTATGCGCAGGATGAGATGTGATTACTGGCTGCGGGTTGATGGTGAAGTCAAATTCTCAGGAATGACGAACATTAATTTGTTTTCCTTTCGTTACCTCAGCAAACAGGTGAAGCGTGGGTTTGATTTATACTAGAGCAGCGGTACCAGTTAAGGTGCCCAGAAAAGTAGACGGACATCATCATCAAACTAGCATTTTTGACCCACGCTGCTTATTACTTTCCATGGGACCTGACTTTGACATTTAGTCTGTCTTTATTGGCATGTGTATCAGACTAAAACCTAGACCATGGCTGTGTTTCAATCTTCCAGTCTGGAGGCATTGTGGACGTAGTCTAAATTTTCCTCATATTAAATGATTGTTTTGGTTTAATTTAACCTGGAGCGTGTCCTATTTTTGCTCCTGTTGTGGCTCTAGCCATCACGCTCACCTCTGCCTCCAGTGCAGAGGCCAAAACACAGCATAAATCAACACGACAAGCTCCTGGCAGTGCAAAAGATAATAATTTCAAAATTGATCTGGCTCATTTTAAACATATTCATATTCCAGTTTTCTGGAAGAGATTACCTCAGGGATCACCATCTAGGGCAAATTCTTGTCTCACCCAATCACCCTGCATATTCACCCGCACGCTGCGTTTTCCTGTTATTTGAGGTGGCAGATAACTTTCGTGTTTGTGTTGGAGAAGCCGTGGCACATAGATGTTGGCGCATAAACTGACTATTTACTCGGTGTAAAGGTATGAAGAGCGGACCGTCCCATCTGGTCTGTGTTTTTCAGCCGATGCTGGCGAGCTGAAACGGCACCTCAGTGTTGATTTTTTTAGTTGTACCTGCACATCTGGGATGACTGAGAATCTGGCAACAAACACCTTTTTTTTTTTTTTTTAGGATGGCCTTGTTATTTTCTACCCCTGTCTCCATGCTCGTTCTCATTATGGTCTTCAGGCTAATCCACCATTGGACTTACCCGATGAGTTATTTAATTGTAAAGAAATTAAACTCCATGACGTTCAGATGGCCTGCATGTCTACGTGGCTGTTACACTTCTATCCACATGAATCCCACTCAAACCATTTGATTGGTCCATGCATAATCAGTTCCCAATGGTGTGCTTCCAGACCAACTATCCCAACAATGAATGGGCGGGGAAGTTTTTCTGGTTTCCAGGCAAATATTTTACCATAACCTGTGCTGATGAAAAAATGACTTTCTTTGGAAAGCTGGAGTCAGAGATGGAAAATTTGGATGGCGTACAGGCCGATGGAAATAACATCAGGCTAAAATAAACCAGAATTATACTCACGCTCGTGATTTAAAATACTAAAACAGTGATTTTAGACACCGTCAACCAAAATATCAGGATGAAAAACTGTTTCGGCATAACAATCTGGACCTTATTTCTGGCATAAAACACAGTCGTTTACTCACCCATATAACTTTGGTGTTATTTGGAGTTGTTTGTCAGATATTTAGATATGTGTATATAGTGGGAGTGACTGGGGCACTGAAAAGCAGCCTCTAAATAACACATTATCTGCTGCAAAACTGGTTCGTAAGGCAACTTCGGGCTCAATGGGGAACGGCATTAGCATATCCTAACAAAATATTGGTGAAATGAACAGGTTCCCCAGTCACTCCCGCTATATGGATATATGCAGGTCTAAATACCTGACGAACGATTCCAAATAACACCAAAGTTATACGGGTGAGTAAATTACTGTTTTTTTTTTATGCCAGACATAAGGTCCAGGTTGTAAAGAACAGTAGTTCCCCTTTAAGCGTCTATAGCACAGTGTTGTGGAAAACGCTCAAGTGCCAGCCAAGGAGCTTGGTTCCATTAGAGATATCGCCACAACAAGCAGCACGAACATAAAAAATAAAAAATGAGAACTGATGAGAACTCCTCTGTCACTGAGCGCAATAAATTCCTGCCCGGCCATACACACACAGAATCACGCCTGACAAAAAAGCTGAACTTCCTGTTAGAGCCAACACAGTCACTGATCTATGACCTATTGCTTTTTGTTGACCGCCTGTATCCAGTCCTTCTGTTTTCGGTTGCTAATGCTGCTTTCAAGGAACAATTATCTCCACTGCTACCCCCGCACAGTATTGAATTTTAAAAGTCAGCAAGTAACCTTGGCTTAATCACTGTCCATTAGTCTGCAGCCCCTGGGGATCAGAGGGAACCAGTCAAGAAGGGACATCAGAATCAAACAACCCTGAAACAAACAAACCCTTAAGCTGCTGTTCAGCCAACTGTTTTCTGTCTCTATCTCTTTATTTTAAAAAGCCAGGGTGTTTCCTGGAAATTGGGCGTTCATTGTTGCAGAAGGAGCTCAAGGTGTCTGAAGCACTTTGCTTGCAAGTCTCGTCCAGTCCCATTTTGCTTTTGGTCAAGTGAAACGCGACACGCGGCATAAAGATAACGGTGCTATATTCTTCCACCTTGACGCGAATAGCCAAGGGGAAAGCCATGAAATGAAAGCACGCGCAAGCAGGGGAAAAAGCGCATGGCGGAGCAAAGAGGGAGCAAAGAGGGAGAGGGAATAAAAAGGAGCCAATAAAGCCAACCTCTGATCTTCCAAGAGTGAAATCAGAAAGCTAAAGAACAGTTGTTCAGCAGGTGTGGAGAAAGAGTAAAAGAATGGCTGGACAAGAAGAGGCAGTAATAAAGCTCTCCAGTGCTTGCCACGTTTTTATAACTCTGGCCAGTCCGCTTTGATCAGGTTTACTGGTTTGGGCTTGGTTTAGCAAAGATTTTTAGGTGCAGCGAGAATGAACCACAGAATTACAAGTGAGGCACGAAAAATAGTCAACACCAGGCCACCGCACTTTTGGTAGATCTCTGGTGATAGAATACGTACCCAACGGGAGTCTTTCAGACAATTCCCTTTTAAAGGTTGCTGAGAGGTCGATGGCTTCATGTGATATCCCACCTAAGACTTTAAACAGGAGGGATAATCTCGGTTCTAGCCCTTAGCCACCTACTTCGTGACTTCCAAAATCCAAACAAGGGTGTGGATATGTAGAGGACACGTCCGAGGTGCACATGTCAGACGCCGAGTGAAATGTGAATGGGGTGGGGGGGCTTAGACTCATTTAAAAGTAGTGTATTCTGAAGTCATGTCTGCAGCCTTAGCTTATCATCAATCAAAATGCTAATTCAATGAGCGTAGTCTCAAAACTTAAGGCAGCTACCAAAAATATTTTTTTAGTGCTTGTAAAGCAAAAAATGCCTTTCTCCTGGTTATAAAACCAGAGAGTTGTCACCCCACCCAGTACTACTCAGGACTGGTAGGTGCTTTGTAGCATCTTTTAGATCATTGATTTGAGTCTCAAACACAAAGTTGATCCTTTAAGAATATTTACCATTTTCATAAAGCCTGACAAAACAGCATTTGGATTTCAGCATGAGGTGTATTTTAACTGATATAGAGTAAGAAAAATGGGCCCCACAACCAATCAGAGCCATTTGTTGTCAACTCAACACTGCTCAGATGGCATGTATGACTACGTTGCCGTTACTCTTCTGTTGTTGACCTCGTCAATCTCAACTGAACAATTTGATTGTCCCTGAAGTTCCTTAACGTTGTGCTGATGTTCTGCCACAAAATATTCTTAGGTGGGGAAGGTAGTCTGACTTCCAGGCTAATATTTTCCCATAACTCAAGGTTGTTCTGCTATAGTCTTAGCCTTGTTTAGGTAGCCACGGTTGGCTAACATTGGCTAACCTCAATAAGATATTGATGTCTAACTCAGTTTGTTTTCCACTAAGCCCTAGCATGACTCATGCAAACATTCAGTTTGATCAAAACCAATACAACAAGCAACAAAGTTAACTGGAAGATGTTCAATGTTGTTTCTAATTCCGTAACAACTAATTTCCATATTGACCGCTGTTCAGAAAGACCAACAGAACTTCACTTAAGCTGTGAATAAAATTAGGGATTTTATCAAAAAGAACAGTAATTAAGTGTTCAGATTTGTATGAGCTCACGCTAGCGCGATCGAGATCAGCTCGGCAGGGAGCCTCATCAAGAGGAGAGCACATCAGACTTCTCCGGGACACGTAGTACATTAAAACCACCAAAGTAAAGACTAAGAAACCTTCAGTTTCTACAGGCAGACACGATTGTTGGGATTTCATGTTGCGGTGGAATAGTTTGATGAAGTGACATTTAAATATAGTACAGTATCAAAGGGTCGGCCTTCTTGCGCTGTTGAAATTTTCTCTTTGACATATCCCTAGAGCGAAACCACGCTCAGCTCTGTCCCATCATCCTTCATTAAACTTTCCCTTCTATCTCAATTTTAAAGAAAGCTCTTCCGGCAACCTTTCCTTACCTCTCTGTGTTCTCTCCAAGAACAAAACCGAAGACACACTGCAGCACCCTCTACAACATCCAGGGAGATGTAGACGTGAAAAGGTTCTTCTGATCTTCACTGCTTTTATAGGGGCTGTACATGGGAGAGGGACAGATGGGTAAATTGTGATGCCACTTTAGTGACTTTGAGAAGACTTGTGAGCAGACGGTGACACAGAAAGTAAGTTACAGGTCCAATGCCGGAATTATTGTGTAACCTCAGTATAATTTGTGTCTTACTTTGTGTGACATGAGTACACTTTATTTCACGTGTTCTTTACGTCTTCTGTCCTTGAATCCCTGCGTGGGAATTCACATCCACACCATTTTATCAGACAGCGATGCTAAGGGGACATGCACATGTAATGAATGACCCCACTGGCCTGCTGAGGGTGCTTTCACACCTAGGTCACTGTTGTTCCGACCGGGAACATTCATCCCTTTGTTCGGTTAGTTTGGAACCATTTGAATTGAGCTGAGCCCGTTTAGAGAAGGTCATCTTAACCAATTTGCAGTCACTCCCTGGAGTAGTTCGATTGCAGTGTGAACACACATCACCTCTGGGCTGAAACAAGTACCTTATAATGATATAACCAAGTAGTTATCCAGATGTGTTTTTGGAAAGGTGGAGTACTGAGAGTTGTCTGGCCCAGGGAGCTGCCTCTTCATTTGGACATAAATGTTGTTTAATACGTCTATCAAACTTGATCAAACTGAACTTGTTGTTCATATACAGAATACTAGCACGTCAACCACAGTACAGCAATCAATGCCACCGTCCAGGAACATTTTTCACACAAAATTATGACCAAACACAAACATTTTTGCAACAACCCAGTGATGAGGGCGGGCCAGAACTTTGTCATGATTGTCCTGTAAACACGGACTGAACCATGGCTAAATACCACATAGTAACAACACTCAATAACTGCCTAAATTGAAAACAGCAAAACGTAGGCGTGAACGCGCCCTAGATATCCCGTTCTTGTCGTAACCATTAGTTCTGTTTGATTTCGTGACACCTCAACAGCAAACACGCGTTGGTTAAACGACGACTTTGGCCTACATAAGACACACCAGTTGCTCCTCTGTTGTATTTCTGACAAAGTGTAGCAGCAAATGCTCACTCTGCTTTCAAACTGAATTGACTAATCGTTGTGTATACATGGCTTGTATGTCATTTTGTTTTGGATGAGCCAGCATGTGTGACGAATCCACTGCATTGCCCGGGCGTATGTGCATTTCATCAGCTGAATATTCTATAATACAGCTCCGTAAAGCAGCGAACACGCTGCCTCATTTCCTCTGAAGACCTAACTCAGAAGCCGTGACTTTGAATACAGACAATGAATACTACTATGCAGCGAGGTAAATCTATTTATATTTAGACACTGAGTGTGTTGCTGGGACATTATTAAATTACTAGAAATATGAAATTTGAGCAGGAAACATACGATAATGATAATAATAAAACGAAAAAAAAAACGTATCAGTATATATCTAGAGTGAGAAAATCTAATTTGAATTTGATTTAAGAGCATAAATAGTTTTACCAAGTTTAATGTATTTTTGCAGCAAATAATTTCATCATAGATTAACAAATGTATTCATATTACAAGCTAAAATGTCTCTGTTTGAATAAAAAGCCCACACGTGTAAACAGAGGCACACGTGCAAACACACACACACGCAATATGTTTATTAGTAGTTTGCGCGCACCGGTGTCACTGCGTGTGTGGATGAGGGCTGCCGTGCTGCAAGGCGAAGATAAGAACCATCCAGTGTGCTGTGTGCTAAGCCAGCCGGGATAAGCCAGGTCTGTGTGTCCTGCCAGAGCGGGAGCGAGCTGCGAGCGGGGAGCCGTAACTCTTGCAGGGCTAGCAGCACTTACTGGCTCTGGTGCGAAAACACAGGAACCCGCCGACTCCGCTTATCACCCACCTTTTACCCAGACGCTCGGCCAATATCGCAGCCAGGCCCCAAAACACACACGTACGATTTAGCATTTCTGCAACGCTTGAGACATTTTTCACTCAGAGGTGGAGTAATCAAGTCCAAATTTAGATTGGCCGCCGTCCAGATTGAACGTGGTCCAGGTTCTGTGAAATACATAACAATAACAACTGTGATAACCACAATAATTGGCCTGTAAATCATTCTCCCAGCCCTGCCATGGAGGAGATTTATTTATACTCTTCTGGTGCTAATGCTTCATTCTTTGCAGTCAACATTACTGAATCTTTAGAAGATAAACACAGGAACGTCACATATGTATAATCATGCAATTCTTTAAAAATCAAGCACGAAAGCATACTGAAGTTTGCTTGGAGTTACCGGAAATAGCAGAGGAAACTACTCTAAGTCAATGAGCCTTCACTTCCTCAACCTTTTGAGATCCACTCATGGTGTCTGATGAGCACTCGATGAGGAAGCCTTGGCAGAGGGGACAGATATGCCCCTTGTTGCCTGACGGCTGCTGCCAAGTGGCCTGTAAGGTGGTTTGGAGCACAGGGGGTCTGTTGGAACTGGAGCAGGGGGGGGAGAAAATAAGATGGGGAAGAGAGAGGTGATGAAGGAGGCACATCAATGGAAGGGCGAGCAGCCAAATGCATCGCAGTCTCAAGTCAACAGGTGGCCAACAAGCAGCTGGACTGAAGGCTGGGGGAGCAGAGTCATTCAGGTTTCTATTTTCTGCTATCCGCCGCTATTCAAACAGCATAAGAACATGACTCTATCGCTGTGAGCTTTAGGGACCTGGAACAAAGTCAGCAACGTATTCCCTTCAAAGCCGGGTAACTTGCATTAATGATGCTTCCTCTGGAGGAAGGCAGCCACACATGAATATACTCTTATGTGCCCTATATGAGAAGACAAACATCCACAACATTTTTGCCTGAGCTACCAATGATAAATGAAGATTAGATTCGTCTTCTTTGCTTTGTTTTGCCAGGAGGGATCTGACATGAGTGAGTTATGTTGTAAAATAGGCAGAGGGTTAGAGGCAGTTTAAAGTTTATATACTCAGGCCAGGACCGGGAGCTAGTGAACCAATCCAAGGATCACACACCCAGCCAACAATTTAACATTTGATGCCAGCGTTGCTCGTCTAGCCAAATGACTGTACAGCAGTGGATGTCAAATCGCTGCTTAACAAGTGGAACTAGGCACAGCGGGTCGTTTTGTATTTCGTTGGATCCCAACACATGGAATTGAATTTGTTTAATGGAGTGGCTCTGATTGGTATTCTTTCTCTGTATCAGATGAAACATTCTCCATAGTGAAATCCAAATGGCAAGTTACCAGAATATCATCTGCTATAAGAATGAAAGCTTTTTGCCTTGGACCTGTACACTTTAGCATGGTATTACAGTAGCCAATAATGCATACAGACAATTTTAAGCAAAACTGTACACTCATCAGCCATAACATTAAAAACACTGACAAGAGAAGTCAATAACATTGAACATTTTATAAAATTCAATGTTCTACTGGGAAACATTTGGAGCTGGCATTAGTGTGGATGTTACTTAGTCCCACTCCCACCCCATAGCAATGACACTCCTTGATGGCAGCAGTCATCCCCAGCAGGATGCAGCCTGACACAGTCACACACACAAAAACAGTTTAGGAATAGGAACAACTCAAAAAACATGAGAAACAGCACGAGGTGTTGACCTGGCCTCCAGATTCACTAGATCCCAAACTGATCAAGTATCTGTGGGATGATCCACAGAGGCCCATCCCCACAACCTCAGAAGGCCCATGTCCATTCTCTGATGAGTCACAACCGTTTTGGAGGCACAGCCTATACAATATTAGGATGGTGGTCATGATGTTATGCCTGTGTCTATGGATGTGAAATTAAGTAGTTACAGCTAGCAAAGGCTGCTGGAGACAGTTCACGTTCAGACAGTAAAATGAAGTTGACACTCTGCTTATGTCCTTGTGTCCTTTTTCAGCCTAGCATAATATACTAGTGCCCAACAACACAAAGATAGGTAAGTATCAGGAATTTGTGACTGATTAGTCAAAAGTTTGAATTTTAGAAAGTTAGGGAAGTTAAGAAAGTCAGGCCTACTTCAAACCTCACTGAAGAAGTGCTCAGCTGCCTCAAAAAAACAACAACACTGTCAGTCTTGCTGTAACTGTGGCAGTACATACGGCTGAAGGTAAATAATAAAGTATTTTCTGAGCCTTCAACCAAGACTGTGAACTAACAGTCAATGCAAACATACACGGAAGAAGAATATGGAACAATTCCTTCTCTTATTTTTTGTAGTGTTTTATGTATTTATTTATTCATTTTTTTGCAGACACAGTGACAGTCTCCCACAGCTTTTGCAAATTTGAGAAGCTGGCACATATGATTGTCGCTGAATCTAAATTATGTCTCTTTTTTTTTCGGAAAAGTGCACGTTTCAAAGCAGTAGGCAGTCAGAATTTACTGTTTGAATATTTCCAAACAATGTCAGCTCCTATGTCCAAGTTTCGTGGATGTGAATGTTATGTACCACAGAACCGTCTGCATGATTGATGTGCTGGAAAAAAAAATCAGAAGCTCCTTCTTTCATTTTCAGTTGCTCTTTCCTCATCTGTGTGCATGTGCTACTCACATTCAAAGCTTCTTTCTGGGAACAAAAAGCAAGATCTTAAAGTGTAAATCATTCAACTTTCAACTTGTTGTTGGTTTAGGACTGGGTTACAATTATGTGCATGCAAGTAGTAAGCATGGTTATAGGGTAGGTCTCTAGGACATTAATGTAGGTTGATATATTTTTGTATATAATGATGGGACTACTTGGAGTACCGTGCGTGGTTATAGGCAGCTTTCTGGTCATTCAGGCTGCCACAACCTCAATCCTGTTTCCCTCGGAGGTCTTAGTATAAGGTATCATGTTAGACTGGATTGCGTAATGTTTTAAACTGAAGCGCCAACAAAAAGGGTATGGGACAGTTTAATTTACAGCCAGTGTTTAATGACTGCCACTTTAATCTCATTATTCCACTCACAGAAGTTAAAGTGTCTCAGTGAGTAAATAGACAAAGCTCACATGGGTCAAACTGTTTGGGTATGTGAACTCAGCCATCAGCTTGTGCGTGAATTATGTCTGTCAAAGGTCTCAGTCATCCAGGTCATGGTAAGCTCATAAAAACACGTTAAAAAATGGACTTGCAGAGATTCTTGACGATGTTTCACCACCCATCCAAGTACTTCTACTACTTGTGGTTCTAACAGACTTGTGAGGAGTTGGGGTTTAAATAGTAACATCTGTGGGTGTTGCCCATCAGAAACTCATTTGACTAGGCTTTGTTAATGACCAGGTACTTACTTGGAGCTGTAGGCAACTGTTGTGATCCGGTGTTCTTTCCCTGATGAATGTTACTCTAATGGTCCATTATCAGCCAGAGACTCCAGTCTCAAGGTGTGAACGGAGGCGGCTCTGTTTCTATTTAAACCCCAACTTCCCACAAATCCTTTAGAACAGAAGAACCTGCATGGACGAGTGGTGAAACACCTTCAGGAAGCGCTACTTTCCAGTTGTTGTTCGTGATCACAGAAACATGATGGTGAAAAGGATGATACTGTCAAACAGAAAGGTCAAGCCAGTCTCTGGATTAAACTAAAACAAAATTAAATGAGATCATGGATTTACTATGTATGAACTGCACTCTGAGTGCAGCACCATGTATTAGATAAATACCAGGCCAAACTGATGTTGAGTGAAGGACTGTAGCTTTAGATTCTCTCTAGATTGTCTTATGCTGACACATTAACCCAACAGCACAACCAAGTGAAAAAATATCCCTGTTGTGTGTGTGTTCTGTAACCTTTGATAATACAGGTCACACCTTTACATCGCAGGGAGATGCTAGATCTTCCCATCAGAGTCAAAACTGGATGTGGAAAGAGTGACGTAAACTTCACTTCAAACAGCATCTGCTCATGCTAACACACACTCTGGCACGTACTCATACACTTCATTACACTTGAAAGCCAGTACAGTCGTCTGGTATGATGCTGCTGTTTGTTGTTTTCTTAAAACAACCGCTTCTTGCATTTTTGATCTACTGTTTCTTGAGGTGCTTTGGTAACATTATGTCAGATAGGCTGCAGTGTTGTACTGTCAGGATTTCTTCATTTTTAGTAGATGGTTATGTCTTTCTTGCCCACCACTTTCATCCAGACTGAAAAATACAAAACAGCCATTGATTCTCAATCTAAATTTCTACCTATGGCAAATGGTATCCCGCAAGGCTCCATACATGGACCAGTTCTGTTGTAGTGGTTACTTAAAAAATATAATTTTCTTTGAATTTTTACATAGACACAGCTGTGTGGAGTTAAGTTACGATTGTCCTCAATAATGACTGGTGTCTTTGTTTTCCCTTATTACCAGGGATGTTTCTGTGTCAACTATTTTAATTAGTCTGGCAGTCTGTGTTGTTATATTTTATGTTACCAGTAGAATCCAAGTCCAAAGAATGCATATATACTGAAAACTGAATTTCATTCATCTAAGTCCTAACATGAATCCATGCTGAAAGAAGTAGAGAACAACATTTAATAAGCATTAAATACACTCAAGAGAAGCACTCAACATTAAGTCATCTCAGTAGTTGTCTATGCCACTCTTTTCCATTGATATTTCCAATGTTTTTAGTTTGATTGATAAAACTGGACAAGAATACATTCTTCCATTTTTGGCAATCAGAGTGAAATTAATTAAGCAATATTAAACTTTTTCATATGAGTGATAGAATCATTATTCAAATGAGAGAATACGTTAGATTACGGTCATCAGCCTTTTCGTCTGATTCCTTTTTCTTCAGCAGACAATGATTGTATTCATTCTTAGATTAATGAATCACTTCATAAAGACACAGCTATCCAAAAAGTTCTCCTTTATCGTCAGAGTCCTCGGGAAGAAAAATTACAACAACATCGTATAATCATTCTTTAGCTTAGAGTAGCCACGAACATGAGTTGATTATATTCGGGAACAGCTGCCAGTTATGCATACTTTAATTTAGCCAATTAAAGAGCTGATTAGCTGAGAGCCTTGTATCCATTACAGGTACTGCATGTACTATAAGACTGGCACAACAACAACAACATCAAGTGGGTGGTGTTTACTCCTAGTGGGGACACATTTGAAGAAAAAGAAGAAGAAAAAAAAAGATGAATGGCAGAAGACTGAATGAATTTGCATCTGACCCAGTTCCATTTGGTTTGAATAAGCACAACGCGAGTGATACCATGCACATGGAGTTATGAATGTGAGTTGTATATATATATATATATATATATATATATACATATATATATATATGTATAAAGAAACACATTTAAAATTGTGACAGAGAATAGAACTCAAGGCGGGGGTTTGTCATGTCATGCAGAGTTGTTCTCAAAAGTTTCTTATTCCACTGAGAGCAAATTAGCAGACAACAGACAACAAGCTAACCATTTCAAAAAACCTTCAAGCAACGTATGCTGCCAAGTTATCTTTCTTGACACCAGCCCTTGGTGACCATAATGTTTAAGAGAGAAGCACCAAGGAGCAGTAGCTGTATAGTACATGTAGGGAGGATGTTGGTGATGATGGATGGGTTGGCAGTACACTGAACTTTATTATTGTTTCCATAGTGAACTTTTTTTCTTCCACATACTTAATAGAGCAATTGCTGTTTTTTACAACCCGGACCTTATTTTGCATAAAATACGATTACTCATCCACATAACTTTTGTGTCATTTGTAGTCGTTCATGTGATATTTAGATTTGCCTATAGTGGGAGTGACTGGGGCACCGAAACAAAGCCTCTAAATAACGCATTGTCTGCCATGAAACTCGTTAATTTCACCAATATTTTGTTATTGTTCGTAGTGCTATTCCCCGTTGAGCCCGGAGTTAATTGTTATCGTCATTCGGGATCTGTGGATTGACCTACAGAGCCCGAATGATGTCTTCTGACCTGGATGACGTCATCTCAGAGCGCCGTGCGCACCTGCAACGGTCGGCTTGTTTACCTGTAATTTACTGCTACTAGTTTTTTACAACATGGCTGAATATTTTTCCGATTCTGAGGTTGTGGACAAACTATAGCACTGCAAAATATTGGTGAAATGAACGAGTTTGGCGGCAGATAATGCGTTATTTAGAGGCTGCGTTTCAGTGCCCCAGTCACTGCCACTATATGGACAGATTTAAATGACACAAAAGTTATATGAGTAAACAATCGTATTATATGCTAGAAAAAAGGTCCAGGTTGTCCAAAACAGTAGTTTCCCTTTAACTACGTTTACTGTTGTACCCATAACTACACAGCTATAGTATTTTAACCGGATCTTTTCTTACCTGTTTGTTTTTGCACTTAAACAACTATTAGGATGGCAACAGACAATTAAAACTAACTATTTCTGTTGTGTGTTACAAATTGTGTTACAAAACATATACACAGTTCTTCACTCTGTCCTAGAAAGACTCCATTTATCCTAAGTGATTATGCATAATGCATGAGGATAAACTATGTTTTGGTATTTAAGATACCTGAGGGATAATGGCAGGGAAACTCAATGCACCATAGACACTTTGCCACTAATCTGATCCTGCCAGGCAATCCTGTTAACTATGCTTTTATAAATCATGCTATAATGATTTCTCTGAGCTTGAATTTTGTGTGTGCTTGTGTGTTCGGCCGATTCAAAAGAAGCCGTGTCTACCTTCCCAAATGTACACAGGAACTGATAACTGCTTCTTTGCTATTTATACTCTCAGGCCGTTTCCAAAGAGAACATGCTCTGCAAACAGCGTATATGTGTGCGTGTGTTTGGAGGATTTACAACCACAGTATTAATAGCCATGCTCTGTCCTATGCCTCCCTGATAGATATGACTGAGCTGAGGAAAAGGAAGAAAGGACAGGAAGAACCCGTGGAGACACAAAAGGTAGCGGACCCCGAAGTTCCTCATCAAGACAACCGCGAAAGAGGATGAGGAAGACCGAAGATTGTTTTGTATTTGCTTTTCAAAAATGTGCAGGAACAATAGTGTGATAGTAACACCAGCCGGAACTGATAAGAGGCTGGCGGCTGTTGTTTGAGACTGCATACAAAAGAGACACCCACACATCTGAATTCATCCCGCAACGTCTTATATAACAAGTTTTAAGGGTTTTCTCATATGTTTACCCTCTGCCCTCCTTATGTTGCGCTGGGTTGTCCTGCATGGGAAAGTGTCTTTTTTGTCTTCTTGTGTCGTGTCGACTGAGAGGAAATGTGTGCACAACAGGGGGTGTAATGTGGAAGGAAGAGAGAAAGGCAACATTAGCGAGGCACGAGTGGTTTGGTTTACAAAACAAAAAAAAAGGGAAACAATATAGTTGTCATAGTCAAGCTGCAGTGAAAGGAATGCATGATGGTTTCAGCTGTAGCAAGGGGCAATATTTGTATTTGCTTTCTTGGTGAGAATTACATGCCAAGATGAATGCCACTCATATCTTATATCACATACCCTAAATGCAAAGCTATGTTATACAGCTGCAGCAATATTTCTGCTATTCAGTGTAAAAAAAAAAAAAAAAAAGTCTAATTTTAGATGTTGGCAGTTGGATATTGTATTGTTTATTTCCAGTCTTTGCGCTAATCTAAGCCAAATGAACCAGATTCTGGTGGCAGCATCATATCTGCGGCACATATACAACGGTGGCATCCGTCTTTTTATTTTCAGAACAACTGGACTGGTTTAGGAATGGGACTGAGCAAAACCCGATCTTTTATAGTTATTTATTTTAGATCTGCCATGAACCAAAATGTCAAAACATGTTCTTCATCTGCTGTTTTATTGGCAGTTGGCTAGCATAAATACTGCAAAAAACAAAAAAAAGAAGACGATGACCTCTTGAAGAGGGGTGATCTAGGAGAATACAAGTGAGATAAAGAAAAAAAAACTTTATGAATCTCCAGGGGAGGAAATTTTGTTTATTTAAAATCGGATTGGGACTCGTACCAGACGTTACTCAATACTAAAAGATCGGCATGAGATAGAACTTGATCAGGACAGCCCTAGCTGAGACTATTCCTTTATCAACGAGGCAATGTTCCAACACACAGCGGCACAGTTTTGATAAAAATTATTCCAAAATATTAAAAGACCAAAATATTATCTGTGTAGCCAAAGTCAATTGCAATATCCTTATTATACTGTAATATTACTCCGTACAATGGAGCTCCACTATGAACCAGAAGCTAATAAAAATCCATCAATAAGCCCTATTGTTACACTGGGCAACTTTCTTCATTGCCAAGAACACAGTTTTATTTTGATACAGGCCCATATATGTTGTAAATTCTCACTGGAGCATCAGCTGTGGATTCATTAGAAGATGAATCGATAAATGAACCGTTTCTTCCAGTATAAAGCTGCTCTGTTGCCTTCATAAAAATGAATTCATATGTTCTAGAGGCATTTTTGAAGACAGGATAAAGAAGTTGTCAAGGTTCTTGGTCTAAGATGTAAGGACTTAAAGGGGCTTTGGTCTGTCCAAGAAAATAAAGGCTAACGCCAGCCTTAAAACATTTTTTTAGAGACTGTAAAAAAGACTAACCAAAAATACATGGTTGAGAAAAAGAAATTATTTCTCCGCATAGATATTGTTGCCAATGTATTACTTCTGTTTACAGACATTTGAATTCCATTGCATGTCAATACTGCTTTTAAGGCTACTGTGCCAGGCTCAGTTTCCACAATATCCTGAACGTGCACTGAAAAAGCCCAAAGTGCTTTTTTATGCGTGTCCTCTCGGGTCTCTGAGGCTCCTCTGTGGCCTCTGTTGTCACCCCAGGCCGATTTGATCATCTTTTGGCTTAGATTCTCATAAAACAAAGGATACAAAGCGAGCAGGCGGAGTTGCAGGTAGAAATCAAACTGTTACATCTCTATTGATTGAACTCCCAGAGCTGCGAACGTTGCCTGGCTGATCCATTTTTAACCAATCCACCCTCTGTAGTAATCTTGTTCTGTGGGAGGATTTGTATACGGGAGCTTGACAATTGGAGGAAATTTACACCGAGCGATGTATGAGGATGTTCAATAGCCTTTTGCAGCTGTAGCCTGCTGGTTTTTACACAGATACGCTGTGAATAGACACATGAGAAATCAACATGCAGAGGAGTCAAGGGAGATTTCTTGCCCAGAAACAGAGTCTGCCATGTTAAAAAAACAAAACAAAAAAAACTATTTACTGGCTGCAGATGGAACTGCTGGCAAGACAAACAGCATGGAAATGTTTGGTGGCTTTCTTAGTGACTGGTCATTGGGTTGCTAGGAATGCAAGAAAAGGAAATTATAATCCTAGCACGTTATAGTAGTACAGACTCCATTCCTGCATTTTAATATCTGAGCTAGAGCGGGCGTTTAGATTTAGTTTGACTTTCGTCGCATAAAGAAAGCAAGGTTCACATTATAATTATTCAAACCAAGGCCAGAAGCCTTTTTTTTAATAACTAGTAAATTTGGATCGTAATCATAAACAAATTCTAATTTCCTGCCAACGCCACTGGACTGTGGAAAGGCCACCGCAGGAAATTCCATACATTCGCATTAATTCAGCTTCTAAGAACTCAAAACCAACATCCCGCTTAAATATATAATATGGGAAGTGCCACTCCACCGGTTTCACAGATCAAGATCGGTTGACTTGTTATGGGCAGAGCTGCTCGGCCTGTGATAACAGTTATAATGGTATAATGTCTTCTGAAAGTCTGAAAAACTTCATCTTCTGCTTGGTACTTTCCGAAGCTTGGTAGATAACAAACTAGAGGCACAAAGTGTAAAAGAGTCCTCATTTACGGAGTTGAGACAAGCAAATGGGAACTGGAGGAGCACTTTTTTCTTTACTCCTGTTGGGACTGAATGGAAATCCGGGCCTCCTCTGCTTCACAGACTTTCAATTTCTTTATCCAAGCTTGTCCTAGCTTTACGATAGTACAGAAGGTTGTAGTAGAACTCATTTAGTTAACAAGGGTGATACAGTTATCCACCTAAGTGTAGCACATAAATGTCTAAGAGGGACCAATATAAATTATAGTCTAGTCAATCATCTCAGGAATGTTTTTGTCAAACAACCTGCAAATTCTGGCAGTAAAAGAAGGTACGACCACAAGACAAAGCTGTGAGGCTACAGTTATCTCAGCCATTCTGAAATAATTCAGCCTGTCGGTACCAGCAGCATTTGTGAACACCCCGAGGGTTCAGAGAAAACTCACCAAGGCTTTTAGACACGAGTCTGCACTAATCCATTTTTTTACCAGCGGACATAGAACAACAGTATCACTTATCCTGACAAATACCATTCAAACATTTTCTCGATATACAGAATGGATTAAAAGACAAATATTAGGTCTGTAGCTTTAGCAGAGAAGCAAAGGCTTCAACCCGGCATGTGTCGCAGAACAGGTAGCATTGTCAGTGTTGGCTAGAAATGACTCCCTGCTCATTAACTGAGTAACCAGACAGAGTGTGAATCAAATGTTGGATGTGTTAATAGAAAAACACAATTAGATTCACCATGGTCAAATCAACGCCTTTCAGAGCACAGCAATCTGCAGTACAGAGGAAAGTAAAGCTGCACACACACAAAAAAAAACAACAACAAAAAAAATCATTAGGTGATGAGATGAATCCCAGGGTGTATAAAATAACCAAATGATGTGGATGTCGCGGTGTCTTTAATATGGGATGACAAATAAAAACGAAAAACAATAAGCAGCCAAACATTGGATAGCTCTATAAAGTTGGCAGCTGATTCTCAGCGGGTTCAACTCTACAACACTACAACACACTACAACACAAACCTATAACTATTACAGTTTTCATAATTCCTAATTAATTTTTTCCTCATCTGTGGTTAAATGAACTCCTGTGAATCCAGTCCAATTCTAGCCAGAAAAAGAAAGAAAGAAAGTGTTTTTTTTTGGTTTTTTTCGAAAGTATAGGTTAGGCTACCAAGCCTGCTAGTGGGTCCTATGTATTTCCACCAAATTAAACTTGGGATACATGTATTTTTCCATGCATGTTGGTGTAGCTACTTGGGACACTCCTCTTGTGACTGGCTACTTGTACGCCGCTATCCTTTAGTACACCATGTAAGCTTCCACCTGCTTAATTGGTTTGTGTTTTGGTAAAATGATTGATCACACACAGTCCAGTCAGGGGTTTGTCCTTGGCTGATGTTGTACATATATTTAATTGCATTTCTCTCTGTGGGTGACATGGCACCTGGAGCTACATTACTGTGCAAACTGATTGCTTCTAATCCTCTGTAAACTGCAGGCAATGAGTGATGTAAATGATGTGCACTTTTATTAAAGAAACTGTCTGACCTTTCTGCGTCTGTGTCCTTCATAGAACAGATGCTAATCTCTGTAATTAATTGGCGTAATTACACTTCATATTTTACATCATGCCACTAAGTGTCACGGTTTCTGATGAAATAGGAACCAAATGGAGGCTACAAAGGGGAGGCAGGAGTGGGAACTGAAAGAGAAATTTAAAACAACTGGGAAACAAAAGGCGCTGCACTATGGCAGGTAGTGATGGACCTCTGATACCCTAGGCTCTGACACATGTGCACTAACTCAAGAAGCAGTTGTATCGTGCCACTGTGCTGAAGCTGTTGGTCACATTACTAGTGACGTATGAACCACTCTGCTGCTTCGTTCGTCATCGAAATCCTGTCACTGGTATGGTTGTCTCGGGTCTTTGGGAGAGCTGAGCTGTGCATGTGAAGCAAATAGAGACAGGGTCAACAGAGATTTGATTTGACAGGGTTGTATTCAGTACTGAAGCTTCTGTAATGCCATTAAACCATGATAATTGGGGGCAAATAAAAACAGTCGATGTAAGCCCATTGGTTAGAGAGAATGAAGACTCATGGAGCGTAGTGGCTACTCAGCATCTTTTAAGCTACTGACTAATTTTTATTTTATTTAGAAATAAATTATTTATGGAAAAAAGGAAAATTTTGAAAGAAATTGGTGAAAACCAAAAACCAAGATGAGAACTTAGGAAGCACGAGTGTGTAGAAACCAACCCAACAATTAAAGAGGGGAAATACTGGGAGAAAAGCAAGAAGAAACACCAAAGAAGAACTTAAAATAACATAAAGTACATAAAAGAAGAACATAAAAACAGGAAACACAGGGGAAACCAAGCACAGTGACAGGAAATACTCAAAAGACCATACCATGACAGTTAGAGGCTATGGGAAGGACCAGAGTGTATAATACATTTCAAGTTAATTTAAAAAGAAATATGTTTGAAAACAGTGTTTGGGGAAAAAAGAAGAAGAAGAAAACACACTTAGCCATCATTTGTGCAGTGTTGTCAGACCGGGCAGTTTCACACCTAATCGGGTTGTTTAGAACAAAACCAATTAGGGATCATTTGGCAGTTTTTCGCTTGATCTGAACCTTTGTATAACAAACTGAAAACTGAAAACATGCATTTACTTCTCAGTGTGTCTCCATTTGCGTGTGTCTACCACATTTGTTGCTGTGTGACGGGTATGCATGCACTGCTTGTGCACTGTTTTTATGATCGGCTACACTAGCATAAGCAATGTGGGTGGTTAAAGTACTAAACAAAAGATAAATCAAATATTTTGGAAGGTTTCATGTGTGTCTTGGCAGTTTTTGAACATAATTTCGTCTGGAAGCCAACAGCTGTATCTGGCAATGCTGCATTTGTTAGCAGTTGCTCACAACTTGCTAGCTTGTGGTGGTGTTAGCAAAACATATGCCATATTTGTCTTCTAAAATTCTTCTTTTTGTTAAATGAATTATAATTCCCGGTTAGGGAAAAAAACAAGGTCTTTACGTTTATTAGAGAAAAAAATAAAACTGTCATGGATGGGTAGCACTCTGCTGTGGTTTTGCTAGCGTGACGAGCTTAAAAGATTTATGAACTCTTCACTGTCACACAGTCATATCTGATACAGATCCTCTCCTGCCGCTTCCAGCCAAATCCTCTAAGTTTAGTCAAAAAAGAAAGTGGGTCACTCATGTCACTGATATCGTGCTTGGACGGATGGAGAATACTCCTGGCTAATACTTAAATATAGACTCTTAGACGTAATGTGTTTTGCTGTAGAGTACATTTAATCTCTCAGTGCACGCATTAGCCAGCCTTGTTGCCAAGATTTTTGTCACGTTTTAAATGTCACTTCATGTGAGGTCATCTTAACCATGAATAACAAGCAGCATCTGCAGTAAGTCACTCCTGATAACTCAGTTACATGTCAGAAGCGTGTGAGTGTGAATAATAAAGAGAAAACCACCACTTTACAGAACATTACAGGCCAAGAGGAGGGGAATAATTGATAGCCTGCAGAAAGCATCTCAGTTTTTGTCATGTATGCATTAACAAAACAAAACAGAGAAGATAAATTTGCTTCACGCAATGTGTACTTTGAGAACTTTATAGTGCCGAGTGCTGAGTGCTATTCCATCGCCTCTTATCCTTGCTGAGTGCAGTCTCTTAACTGGCGTCCCAAGGGATATGCTGCTGATCAGCATTTTAGGACTGTGTGTGCTCTCCAGGCCACTCCACAGGCCTCAAGTAGAAAATAGCACAAAACTTTCAAAACATCTGATGAACGCAATTCATTTTATTTAATTTTTTTTACAAAAGTGGTACCAGTTGTTTGCCTGGTTCGACACCTTCATATCTGCTGAGGCTTGTGTTTTCACTATGTGTACGTAAAGAAAAGCAATTAAAATGGAGTGTAACTTAATTTTATACTTCACTAATTGAGACTGGTCCCCAGAGGAGATGAGAAAATATTCAGCTACACCCCTAATGAGCTGCTTTAAATCCATGACCGTATTTCGCATGTTTCATTTTGGCTGACCAGGATACGCGCACCCAGGCCAATAATTTGTTCTCGCAATCAAACTATACTGCATCACACATCAAATAAAAATGGTACACTTGCAGGTTGTTAGTGTAACTGCCCCCTCTCCTCCATCAGAAACTACTTTTAAGATACATTTAGAAGTGTGATACTCCATTGATATCTACTACTTGTTGTTATGCAATCATTAGGTCATTTAAACACTAAAACAGCAGGATGACATAATGCAGATGGATTGTTATGTTCTGACTATAAAGCACCACTCTCCAAGTCGACTGTTATTAATGACAATAAAATGAGCAGAAAGGATTTAGGCAAAACTACAAACTAAGTGAATATTTACACCAAGCAGCCACAACATTAAAACCACTGACAGGAGAAATAAATAACACCGTCTTGTGACAATACAATGTTCTGCTGGGAAAGTTTTGGACCTGTCTTTCGTGTGGATGTTACTGATGTACCACCCAATAGACCAGACCCCACCCCATGGCAGTGACACTGCTTGATGGCAGCAGCCATCCCCAGCAGGATGCAGCCTCACACAGGCACACACACAAAAATGGTTCAAGTAAAAAAAGCACGAAAAACAGCACAAGGTGTTGACCTGGCCTCCAGATTCACTAGATCCCAAACTGATCACGTATCTGTGGGATGCACTGGAACAAGCCTGGTCCACAGAGAATGCTTCCCTCAAACCATAGGACCCAAGGGCCCCCACTAACAACATCCTGTTGTTCATGTGCATTCTCTGATGAGTCACAACTGTTTTGGAGGCACAAGGGAGACCTACACAATATTAGGACATGATGTTATGCCTGATCGGTGTACATATATTGACAGATATTTAAAGCAGAAATAACTTTAAAAGACGAACCGTTTACAGTGATTGAGGCATTTATCGAGGATGACTAAATGTCACATACTGTTGCTCTGACTATCCAGTTGCATGCAGAGGAATTTTTCAGTTGAAACCCACTCCATAATAAAATCCAGATGGTTACACCAGTCTGGTTACACCAGGCTAACTCAGCCTTGAGGCCAGCATTTCCTACTGGCTACTTGTGATATTGCAATGAAAAAGAAAAGCTATTCATTATCGTCTACCGTTATGAGTGGTATATAATAGGGGAAAGAGAATAAAAAGTGAGTTCTTATTTTTGTGGTGTCAGCACGATGTGAACTGTATGCACCAAAGTGTTAGTGGTGCCAGCAGTGGAAACAATAAAGCACAGGCGCAGTGTGCCGCATTTCATTTTATGAAGGCAACCAATGACGTGACCGTGTGTAATATGAAACCGGTTCATTCTGACAGAACAGGGACTTTTTTGGTGTTTTGTTCAGTTCATCATTCTCACAAAACTCATGCATCAAAGTAGGATTTGTTAAACACTACTGGAACACGTCATGGCTCTTGTTCGCCTCTTAGGTTGTACACATGTTTGTGTCAAGGATTATCTTTTCTGCAAACCTCATGTGAGCGGGAATGATAATTCTTGTTTTCTCTTAGACAGGTGCTCCCAAGGGTACGGTGTTATCTTATTTATTACGCAGCCGACTGATTGTCGGATGAGTCAAATAACCAGCTGTACAGGGGAAAAAAAGGAAAGAGATTTGTCAGCTTGAGTGAGAATGGCCTACAAAACACCAAAAGCTGGATGTTTACGAAGAGTGGGTGGTGGTTAAATTTAGCTGGCCAGGCGTATGAGAATTTGAGCCAGAGGGCATAAATGCCGTATTTAAACAATTTAACTGAACCTCTATCTATTTGTTGCGAAGGTGAAATAAATCCCTCATATTTCAAATTCCTCAGGCAGCGACTAAGCCATTCTGTCAGTGCCTGCGAACAAAGTTTTTTCCTCCTGGCGCCGCAGTCTGGATATAAGTCGTCTTGGTAACAAATGCACATCATCTGCAGTAAAATGATTTGCAGATAGATAGCCAAGACAAAGATGAAAGAGACCAGTCATAATATCTGAATTCATGGCGGTAAGACAGTTAACACCCTTTGTTTAAGTAGTGATTCATGCAGTTTTATATGCACGCACGCACACTCTCACACTACACACTCACGGAGAAACTCAAAAGAGGGAATTTAGGAAGTATTCAGACCACTTTTTACATGCTTCATTGTTTTACTTAGTTCTAAATGGATTGGATTGCAGTTTTTAATCTACATCTTTAATGACCCATTATAAAAAAGCAAAACTTATTCAGAATCAATGAATGAAATCTCTATTTTATCAAAGTTTGAGGACTCTTAATTCACTATTAGATGGTTTGGAGGCCCTTTAATCACAGTTGGGGCTTAAAATCTTGCAGTTTGCTCCATTCTTCCTGCAGAACCATTCAGGCTACGGCTCGGATTGGAAGCAGCTGTGAACTTCCCCCTTCGGGTCACTGAAATCATACAGTGCAGACATCTTTATTTCTCGACCTAATCCATCTTCCCCATTTCATGGTAAACCCATCTTCCCCTTGAGTCTTCGCTCAGAGAATAGGTAATTCCTCCACCACAAATGTTCCCTGTTCCTATGTCTAGCCACTGTTTATGTCTGTATGCGTGTGCGTCCGGACCAGGCCAGTTCCTTTTAACGGCCTTCCCTCCAGCCGTAAGTAGAACTGTGGCAGAGTAATTATCCTCCTTCAGCACCACTTCTCTGACATTTCCCAGGTACAAAACGGGGATTGCAGTCAATGCTGAAATAATACTATCCTAATATGGATCTGTGTTTGAGCAGCTTCGGAAGATGTGTACTAGATTTTCTATTTCTGTCAGGTCTAGTAACAAATTACATTTTTTATTTATTTATTTTTTGGTTTTTAGACTTGGTGCGTGTTTTTATGTGACAGACAATACCATTCTTCTTACGCAATGGTGATGCTTGATTCCTTTTTTAGCTCTAGAAATGTTTTTGTTTCGGCTCTGTTTTTAGATGAAATGCATTGACCTTCACTCCTACCACTGCTATACAAATTTCCACTTTTTTCTGTATCAAACCTTACCACGACTGCACGTGTACATTTCTTTTGGATCCCTGTGTATGATATGCATGTATACCTCTTCCAGTATCATCTTGTGTTTATAAGCCTGCCATATACCCAGATGTGTCTTCAATAAAGCATTATTGATGATAGTCCACACTGAGAAATGATACTGATGTGTAGTTATTACATTAGTCTTTTTCTCTTTCAAGACTGGAGTTATGATCCCCCTCTTTCTGTTACAGAGTATTCTCATCTTGCTTGCTAATGCAGTTAGAGTTGCTCAGACGAAGTGGAATCATTGTTAAGTATCGTGTTTTTTTTTGTTATTTTTTATCATTCTGTGGCCAAACTGTTGCTGCCGGGGGCTCCGTTTGTTTTTAATCTGCCATTCACTTTCTCCATCTCCTCCTGTGAGGTTTGAGCTGTGATTCTTATTTTGTGTCTTTCCAATACGGTGACGATCCAGTCTGCTTCTTCCATTATCACTCATACCATAGAGGTTTGTGTATAGAATCCTTTGTAATAATCCAACGCCAGCGTCTTTTTTCATTTGCCACCGTACGACTGTGAGTGAAAAGCTCAAATTGAGCTGCCATGACGCTTGAAAGGCGCAGGCAATGGTGAGCTATTTATACACAATTCCTTGACATCACAAATGTCCCAGTGTCCCACGTGCCACAATGCCATTTGCCAAAGCTGTTCAAGCGCATCTCCCTGCGGTTTCTTGCACTTTCAATTCTAGTAGCTCTTGCTTTGTTTGGGCTCTGCTGTCATGTGGATCTTAAAATTAAAAGGTAAGTGGACACCCATATTTGCACATTTAATATTTTCATATGCCTTACATTGTTCTCTCTCTAAGCTCTATAGTCTGGTTGTGCTCGAAAGACAGTATTTGTTCTCCGGCATGGATTTGGGTTTATGTCATTTCCTGTTTTATTTTGAAAGAATTCCTTACCTCATGTGTCTCTATTGGTTTTGCTTCCTGTCTTTGTTTTCATACCCTTGGGGTTGTCTTTGCCACCCTTGTATCTTTTGTTGAACTTCCTATTTTTGCTCCCTGTACTTCAGTTTTCCTGAATGATTTCGTTGTGTTTTTGCATTAGCTTGAGTAAAGCTTGAATTTTGTTATTTCCACCTGCCACCTGTGTCCTCTTTTGAACTGAACGTTACACTTCTCCAAATTGGATATTCTTGATTCATGTTAACATTATACTGGAGGGAGTAGACAAATGGCCCGTTGAGTCCTTGCATTAAGTTTTTTATTTTTATTTTTGACCAAGGCGTGCACGTGTTGAGTAGGAGGTCTTTAATGCCACTCAGGATGTACTGCGTTCACACTACCAAAGGACTGCAGACACATGGGACCCAGAACAACTCCAAATGTGGTCAGAAATCGGATCTCTCAAATGCGATCTCGATGCGTCTTGGGGGTTGGGGGGGCTGTCTTTTATGTAATCGAATTGCTCGGATCTTAAAGGTCTGAACAAGCCCAAAAATGGATCTCATGGGTGAGATGGGGTTGAGTTTCTGCGCTATTGATCAGTGTTCTGCAGTTTCAGAGTGGAGCATTTCAGCACGTCACACATCAGCAGATTCTTCCGGATCTGGACTCAAGATCATTCAGCTGGTCGAAAAGTTTTTTGTGTTTTTTCAGTGTTTTTATAACAAAAAAATAAAAGTGCATTTCGTTTAACTTTATCAAATCAACCAGCGTCTTCTTTCATGTTTCACTTAGATTTCTCTTTGAATAATGTGATGTCTTCTTGTTATAATTGGTGTACTTACGCTTTTCAATCCCCTCACGTAGGAGTGAATAGCATAAGCCATCCTATGTGAAGACTCTTTGTTTTGTCTCTTTGTTTTCGTCTTCATTCACGTCACTTAGTCATTTCTCGCATCTTTTTGTTGGCTCCCCTGCTCATCGTCAAGTCAATTAAAACTTCAACAACAAATTCGAATGCATTTTGCTCTGTCAGTTCTGACCAGCCTTTCTTTATTTGCCATGTTTTCAGTATAAAGAAGGAACTAGCCAAGTGTTGCTGCTGTCCCTGAAGTTTACGTTCTCCATTCAAATCCCTAACCAAGGCCCCATTCAGGGACGACATTTCATAGCAGAACTTCTTGAATTTTATGTCTTGTTATTCTGTTTTGTCCTGACATACACCGTGTGAATTGTGCAACACAATCGTGCACCTCACGTGTGGTTTCAAGTTGAAATTGTTCATTTAAAATCAAATCTACAACAGTAAAGTCTGCAGAAGTGGAGGAGGATGTGGGAGTATGGAGCACGGTATTTCCTGAACCCAATGTACACGGTGTTTACACGGTGAATTACGTTCATTTATGTTCAAGTAAATCTCCTCTAAAGAAAACATATTCAGAAGGAGAACGAAACAGGAAAGCGTATTTGAAATATAAAAAATATATATACTCATTAATATACCCAGTGGATATATACTGAAACAGTGAACAATGTGTGAGGTGAGCAATGATGTATTTAACTTTGCAAACCATATTGATCTCTGTGGTCAGCATGTGCCAAATGGAATTGTTTAAGGGTGAGCTGGGTGGGATGTGTGTATGCTGCAGTTATAGATCTCATTCATGAACAGCTCCCTTTTTCAAAATGTCAAAAACAAACAAACAAAAACAAATAACTGAAAATGTGTACATACCTGTGTTAGTATCCTGCTCGGCTCTGCAAGGGGAAAAACCACCTGTCACTTTAGAGCACACCAGCTGGATTTGTGGAACTCGCTGCAGGAGCCTCATATTAGCTTCATCAAAAATGTATTTCTGCACAGAATGAGGTCAGCGGATTTGATTTCCCTCATATTGAAGTTGGCCTTGGCCCTGGTGGGCGTCGGTTTTGGCTGAGGACTTTGAAATAAAGTTTGATAATGGGGGGGGGGGGGATAATTATCTGAGTGTGGAGCCAATCCACGAAGCAAGTGTTTTGAAATGTTCACGACACTTTCTCATGTCTTATCTCTTATCATGAGGCGTGTGGATTGGGTGGATCTATCAGTAACACTTAAGTACCACTCTTACCGGATTGCTGCTCCTCATCTCTGCTTGACACTAGTCCGGGCTACTTGCATAGCACAACAAAATCTCTGACTGAAGTGAAGGTAATCAGGTTCCATTGTGCATCGAAAGAACAACCTGAAATAACAGAGACTGGAATTGCAGGGTTTTGTGAAGATGTTTCACCACTCACCCAAGCAGCTGCTTCAGCTGGGGTTTAATCAGGAACATGTGTGGGAATTGTCCATGAGGAACTCACATGACTAGAATCTGTTGAACAACATATACTTACCTGTGAACACTGGGATCTGGTTTGATTCGGTTTTCATTCTCCCGTGGCAACACACTCCAGTCTCAAGGTGTGAATGGGGTGAAACTTTTTGGGGACAGATGTGTATCTCAGTCCACCCCGTCTTTAGGGCTGGACTAATAGCAGCTGTACGAGTGCAGCTGCCTTAGTTTCAGCACGGTTTTGGATGACCGAGAACAAGCTTCCCGCTGACGGGCTGCATCACAGCACGGTATGGGAAGAGTCAAAGCCAAAAAGCACTACAGAGGATGGTGGTACCGGCACAACACATCAACGCATTACTGGAATTTATTATAACGTCTATCAAAAACGGTACCTACAGAAGGTACACAGCGTAATCAGCGACATCAGGCACACCAAAAAGACTGAAGGACACTTTCTACCACCAGCCAGTCAGACTCCTCAACTGGCAACCATAGAGTGTATAAATATGGACAATGTGCCACCACTTCCTTGGATTGGCCAAACTGCGCTATTTTCAAAGGGATAAGAGCAACGCCATTTTGGGAATTTGAAGCCAGAGTCTGGGCAATATGGTCCGAGAGTAGAGTCATCACCATCCAAAGACATGCTCATTAGATAAATTGGTGATTCTATATTGGCCGTAGGTGTGAGTATGAGTTTATCTGGTTGTACCCCTGCCTCTCGCCCTATGACCCCGCGACCCTTAAAAGGAATACACAGTTACAGAAGATGAATAAATGAATTACTACTGTTATTACTATATGGCTGAGCTGACTGGTTCTCTCGTCCACAACATTTCATTGCGCTGTGAACCCTGTTATTCCTGACAAATAAACCTGAATCTGAGCCTCCGTCGACGAGTTGCACCGTGGCTAATGCAGGCGCCAGGCCTAGACGAGGATGAAGAATGAAGGGAATTTAAAGAAAAATATCTCCGTTCTTCACTGCGCCGTGTATATTTATTTATTCTAAGGCAGTGGTTTATCGGTGCTTTTATGCTGGAGACGACAGAAATGGAAAAATGGAAAAATCTGAGATCAGAACATCTAGCACCAACACAAGTCTAATAACCACTGCATGGTGTGGCTTAACTTGGCTCAGCTTCACTTTCATTTGGTACCAAGCTATTTTCTCTATTCAGTTTTCCATTGCAGATAATTCTCCCTCAGCACAGATGAGTATTCTGGTGTCATAGTGGAAGGAACATCTATGCTTTGTCGCTTGAGTACGTTGAAGTTTAGTAGACTACTATTTAAAAAAAAACAAAAAAAACAAACGATAGGTTTCTGCAGGTTGGATGTTCAGTGTCCCAGCACACAGACTCTCTCAGACCAATCAGTGTTTTTCAGTGTTTTACATCATCTTTTAGTGTTGGCTCATCTCGCAGCGGTAACTAAAACTGTACTATCCAGAATGCGGAGCAGTAGGCCGGGGAGAGTGGAGCTGAGTCGTACCATGCAGTGAAAACGATAATTATGGCCCCTTTTTCATCCCGACAGTTTCGACGCTCTGCTTCACGCAGACTGTAACTCAGCTTAAGAATCACAAGCACAGCTGGAATCACAATCAGTGTTTTAAATACACCAGCAAACCTGTTGAAAGCCGCCTTCTGAAGGAAACAGATCTTTGCCAGTGTGGTGTCAAACCAGCATCTGCAGCAATTTATACCGCTATCTGTCATCTGATGGAAGCTCAGTCTCTACCTGTTTGTTAACATGATAATCATTGGCCCGTGGCTGAAACACATTTACACAAAGCAGATAAAATAACAGCATCAGCAGTTTAAATAAAATCTTCCCACTAAAGGCAAAGAGACTAAATATGGTGACGTGATAGGTGGCCATATTTGACTACAAGCCAACTTTATTTGATTAAAACTCCCTTTTTTCCGTTTTGGCAGTGAGCACAGTGCAGCTCCATAGATGCTGACCTCAAATACCACAGCCAACAAGACAGTATTTCTTACATTTTCGTAAAAAGCCATTTTATTTGAGTTGTTACAGGCCTTGTGAAATGACCGCGTGGAACTGAAGGAGCTGGATGTGCACTTTCCAGCGTTCCGGGCACAGAACAAGCTCCGCAGTTGCAGTGAGTGTGGTTAGTAAGCCTACATCAAAGCAGACTCTGTTTTGGGGGGGCTGCTCCACGACCCACATCCACTTACCGCCACTTGGAATGGCCCTTAATGTTGCGGACCTTCCATAAGAACGCACAAATGGACTGTGCAGGGAAAGGGTAGCGCGTAATTGAGCCACAGAAACCATAACGAGGACTCATGTAACAGAATAAAGAACGGTTCAGATATATGTGTACCTGCATAATTGAAAATAAGTTACTGAGCACTGGCTCTCTGTTTCCTGTCTCAGTTGAAGACGGATTTTTGTTGCGGCTTCGTACGGAGTTAGGACATCATTTTTCTGCTCTCTGGTTCCCAGCTACACACACACACACACATGCACACATACTGATAGAGTTACTCAGTCCCCAGAGCTTCACTCACACACACATTTAAGTCTCAGAAGTCAGCACCGAGCCATGAGGCGCAATTATAAACCAATTTATTTGCATTGCATTCCCACACTCACTGCAATATGTATTAGAGCTCAGATTAATGGTCAATCTAGTTTACACTTCATCATTAAAACCGAACAAACACAGCAGGCGGCATTTATTAACCGGAGGCCATTACGCAGAACAACGGTCTCAGCCAGATCCAGCTGTATTTAGTACTGCTGCTGGTGCGTTGCCTGTTAATTGAGCGGCAGAGACCTGGACTGTAACAGCGAAATGATGTTCAGAGCTCAGCGGATGAGGAGGATATCTGGGCAGGTCAACAGCGCGGGGAGGAAGAGGTCAAACGCTTAACAGCTACTTGAGCTGAAAAGACTCAAGTGCGAGCTGATAACGTACATACTGTATCTCTGCGACACTTTACAGAAGAGTCCTGTTTATTCTGAAAATAGCACAATATGTTTAGGATGAATGGTGTTGAGAGCTTCCTGTATTTGCTCCATGTTGCTGTGATCTGTAGAGCCTAGGCTGTAATGCTGTTTGATTTGATCTGGCATTGGTTTTAACTGATTTGGCGGTTGGTGTTGAAACAGACATCTTATGGGGATTAATCCGGGGGGCACACTGGAACACTTGGCGCCTGACTGCCGCAATGGACGTTTAGATTCTGCTCCTTTTCTGAGTCATAAGTCAGTCAAAGCTGAACACATGTTATTAGATTCAGTGGGACTTCCATTTCCAGATATCATTATCTTTGATGTCTGCTGAGAATAAATGCCAATGAACTTCATATAATGATGGATTCTAAGCCCTCTGTGATCACAGTTAATTGGCAAAGAGTTACAGGGTGGGTGACGCATCGACCGCTAACTAGCAACCTGTGCGATAGAAAATAAGTCACCCTGTACAGTTGGCGTGAATGAAGAAATTATAATTTTTCTTTTTACCATGCTGTGACTATGAAATTTCAACCGTTTAATATAGAGGTTGCATAGGGATTGACTCACTTTTGAGCCAGTCTCAAGACACTGCAGGTTTTGGCACGTCCACATCAGCCGGGAGGTTGTTGCTTGATTCTGACATTATGTTCAGTATTTCTAGTTTTCTGATAGCACCTATACCACCATGGTGACAGTGCAAACAAGAACTTCTAAAGGCTATTTCAACAGACCTTTAACAATGCCAGCTTTCAGATAGATTAAACAATGGTGTAGCACTTCTTTAGGCTGTAACGTAGTCCGTGAAAGTTTAGAAATTTGTTCTCGCATCTTGGGCTGCGAGAACCAAATGACATAATTTGCCCTCGCACGCTGAATGAACAGCATGATCCGTCGGACACGACCATCAAAACCGACATCCGAAAATAATAAGAAAATTGCCTCTTGTCATCTTTCTCCCTCATTTCCCACAATGGTTAGCGTGTGTGACGTATGCTGCAGTGATTCTGACATTATGTTCAGTATTTCTGCTTTGAGGACTTCTCTCTAGTTCAACAGTCACATTATACTTTGTGTGTACCAAGCTGTGGGAGCTGTGGTTGAGATATTAAAGTAGAAGAACAAATGTTTCAGTGCCTGGCTTCAGAAAGGCACAAAGTCATCGCAGAGAGGAGCGTAGTTGGATGATTATACAACTTACTGATAGTCTGAACAAGAGAATGCAGTTCAGGAGCAACAAGCTAGCCACAGTGCCTCTTGAGAGACAGTTTTATTGAATAAGACAACAATGTACGTTTTCCGATCGAGTCACCTTGTTTTGTTTAGGTCGAGTCTTCCATTACAGATCTGAGGCCTTCACTGTACCACACACCAGTGCCAGTCTGAGAGAAAATATGTGCTATAGCACATATAGCTACATGGAGTAGTCTCACATTTTAAACTTGTATATATGTTAACTTTGATTTAGCCCATCTGCTTAGGGCCTTCAAAAGCTGTTGGCTCTGCCTCTCTGAAAACAGATCCCTCTTAAATCAAACTGTATTGTCAGTCCCATCCAGTGGACCAGCTGGGAAATAAACGACAACAAATCAGAAGCGCTGGAAATGTGTCCTCCTCATCACTGCAAGGAGCCGTCATGGCCGGTCAGTGGGCTTTTCTCAGAGCTCACCGCAGAGCAGAGAGACTGATGGGAGAAACAGCAGGGTCCCGTCATCCGCTGCTGTAGTTCATCGTGTGGTCACACACATCGCACAGAGATTTGCTTATCTCTGTTTAGGGGTTATGCTCATACATGCATTAAAAAATATGACTTCCTCTGGCAAAGTTTAATATGTGATCGTGTGAATTTCAACCATAATCCATAAGGATGTCCATCCATCACGATCCCTGCTTCCTTCCTTTAGAAAATCTGACATGATTTTCCCTTAAATTTCTATTATAACTTCCAGTTAGTATTCCTCACACTCTGACAACTCCCTATTCTCCTGATTATTTGTCAAAGTTAAACCAATCATTGCACTCTGTTCAGACTCACTGCTACTCATTGTGCCATTAAAACTGACTGCAGGGACGTATGTCTTCCTGTTAGCTATCAGACATTTCAACTCACGAACCCTGATTCCCCAGTTAGGGGCTTCAGTCACAAAAAACAGATAAGCATTTAGTAAATATGAGACAAACTGAAGCAAGACAAAAGCCATAAGATTACTTAAATAGCCTGCAGGTCACGCAAGATCGCTGCGCAGTTAGCAACGCTGTGAATGTTTTAGCGTCTGTGAGGTTCAGGACTCCTCGGGGAGCATCTGAGTTTGAATGTTTTCTTTCAGCGGCAGCAGCAGGAAACCTAATCGCTCGCTGCAGGAGCACCAAAACCGAAGCCTTAAAGCACATCTTCATGCGCGCCTTGTCAGATTCACTTCAAGTGCCTATTTCTTTAAGTGTACCCATCGTATCGTTGACCTTCACCTACGAGTGCTTCCAGGCTCTCTAAAACTGCCATTTTCTGGACAGCTCTGCGGCTGTGATGAGTTTGCCAGAAGCAAAGATCACTGCGGTAGCACATTTCCTCAGGGCGGCCCAAAGCTATACGACACCTGGGAATTGTATGTCCGTGAGGAAACTGCACTTGCTGATCTCGACAAAAAGTCCACCATTCAACACAGTGTGTTCCCTATGGGCTTTAATTATGTAGAGAAGACCGCCTTACTGGCAGGACCCATTGGTTCAATTTCTTTTTAGAAATTCCTAAATGTGAAGGCAGAACTTCCCCCTGCAATTACAGACGTCCCTCCTTATCTGATGAAACTGACAGAGACAGAAGACAGACTTTTTTATTGCTGTTCAAAGCTATACACCAGCAGTGCACGTTCGAATCAAATTACGCTTCACTGACTCCCAGCAGGAGCTACACACAGATCTGATGTAAGTAAAGACTGAAAATAAAAAAATACAATAAAAATAAATGATTTACATTTATCGGGGAAGTCAAGACCCGGAGGTCTTGAGGAAGTGGTAGTGCTGATGCATGTTAGGTCAAAAGCAGTGATTCGCAACTGCCCCAATCTAAGTGCCATGCAGTTAGCAACTCATCTTGATGACACCTATTGTCAGATTTTGCAGATTTTGAAGTTAAACCTACACCTGACCACTTTCAGCTGCTGCTCCTGGCACGTGGACATCTGCATCTACAGTTTGTAAAAAGCAGACTACTCATCAATCATGTGACAATAACATCACAGATACCTCAGAGATGTCAGGTCAGGAGCCCCGTCAGTCACTGCAGCAAACTGGCAGAAGTTCAACAAGTGTGTCGAATTCCATTAAGCTTCTTCAGTTTTAGAGTCCTGACGTCGTTCACGCTGATTGTGTCATGGTTAACTGGGACATGTAATTACTGAGCGTTTCCTCTATGCTTTAAAAAGCTTTTTTTAGTGCACATTAAGCGTATCGCTCTGTGTTTGCACGTACTTTAACTCGTGCAAGTATGCATGTGTCAGTCTCCAAAGAGATTAATAGCTCTAATTCTCCGGGATGATGCGGTGTGATTAAATGTGACTGATGGGATTTTAACGTCTACCAATCACTGACAAACACGCTGGTATCCTGAGGATGGACTCTTGCTGAAAGCTTCCCTGTCTGTACACCGCCAGATTAACTGCCACAGTACCGACATGTGGGCCAGCCCCCTGACACCAAAGGTGGCGAGCAGACAGGCCATCAATGGGGATGTGAAAAATACACATTGTGCAGAAGATGAGGCTGGACAAACACTTCAGCTTCGATTAGCATGACTCCTGCCACTGGACAGGCAATAAAATGAGTAATGGTCGTAGCTTAGCATAGCCCCAATTAATAAATCACAGAATTCTACAAGAGTCTGCTGTTTAACACGTTTCATCTGTTACAGAAAAAGGGAAGAAAATATTAACCTTTACTTCTAAATATGACTAGGACTCTATTGTAAACATTAGCGATGCTTGAAACTTGGGTCTTGCATGAGTTCCCATATACTGACTCTTGGACCAGTACCAGGCCACAAACAATTTGCAACCGGAATTTTAAAAGACGATATTATTTAGCAAAAGCCCCTGAATATTATTATACACTATCTGCTCAGCAAGTGACCCTTTGTTGACCTTCTACTTCATCTTCTTATCAGAAATTAGAGGGCTCCTACCCTCTGTGAAGTTTTGACCTCCAATAATAAAGCCTAGGTAATATGGAGGTGATGTTAGCAACCATGCTAATAGCATTCATTCACTCATTCATGCATCTTCTGTAACCACTTGTTCCTGTGAAGGGTCGCAGGTTCTGCTGGAGCCTATCCCAGCTGTCATCGGGCAAGAGGTGGGGTACGCCCTGGACAGGTCGCCAGTCTACCGCAGGACTAACACAGAGAGACAAACAACCATTCACACTCAGATTCACACCTACGGAACCCATGCAGACACAGGGAGAACATGCAAACTCCTCAACCAGTTTGTCTATTGATTCAAACCTGGGACTTTCTCACTTTGAGGCATCAGTGCTGTCAAACTGTGTCAATATGATGCAGAAGTATAAACCGCACATTAGTCTACTGGCTTTCAATGTTTGTCTATGGGATTGTACCCCTGCACTGATACGGTTTGTCTAACCTAGCAACAGTATCATAAAAAGACGGGACATGACAAATGGAAGGGGCCCTCTGGTTGGTGGTCAGCAAACCAAACAGAAGGCCGACAAAATGTCATTTACATTGAACTGGGCATTGTCTTTATGTGCTATACCTCGACTCACTACAAGGGGGAGGTCAGAGGGGGCTTTGGACTAATACAGAGATTTATGTGAAAAAGTCACACTACCATGAATTACCAGTTCTTTTAATTTGTCACTCCAGGGGAGAATGGCAACTCATTTTTAAATATGTCCCAGTGACCACTTAGTCATTGTGGGAAATGCTTGTGGGCTGAAATGTGTGTCTGACATACTACAATATGTGGAAATCTGGATGAAAGTGGGGTTTTCTGCAATGAACAAACGGCCAGACATAAGGAAATATGCCTCGAGCATCCCTGTCTCCCATCCACTGACTAACGGAGCGCGACAGAATACCAGGGATGTTGGTGACATGTTTCAGATGTTCACGAGAGGAAATGTGTGCTTTGTGTTCGTTCACAAGGTGGTTTTGTCCTTAAGATTTGTAGGTCACGAAAGCCTAATAAATCACTACAAAAAAAGGTGTCCAACACATTTCTATTAACAAAATTGTCTCATGAGTCACAAAATTGTTAAACGGTATGTTTTAGTAGTTTAGGAGGAGACTGAAAGTAATCCTAACCTTATGTGAAATGCATGTGTCCTTCTCCGTTGCAGATATACTGTACAGTATTTACTGAAGCTGGCAGTCTTCCTGCAAGTCATTATTACCAACGTGCTCACTGAATACAATACTCTGAGCGTATATGAAAGCATGTTAAAGTCCTGGAAGGAACTGAGAAATGATCCATTCGAATCGCATTTGACAGGCCCACACGGCAGCACAATTTCATTCGGCTGTTTGGTATTTATTAAGCTGCCTTTCAACTTTGCTTTTCTCTTCCAGCAAAACGGGGAGGTGAAACCAAGGAGAAAGTCAATACAAGATAACATCTGATGTAACTGCAAATACCACACCCGATCCTTCCCTGGCCTTGCCTATAAATCCATACGCAGGTGTATATGTAATGTATATGCTCCCGCCTCAGCAGAGAAGGAGAAATATTGGCTTGTTTTGTTTTCTGCTTGCAGATTAATCTTAACTAGGAGAACAGCAAACTGTTCAATTCTTAATGCAATGATTTATTGTTATAAATGATGAAATTACAGCACAGCGGTTTGTTACCAAACGGCTTCAGGGGCATATATAATGAAACTCCCTTTAGTTACTGCAGCTTAATATCAATCTGATCTCATGTGGGAGATGCAGGTTGTAAATATAACAGTGACAGTGTTTTAGTGCAATTCCAGTTAATTTTCATACATCGATCCCTCATGGGGAATTTCTTCAGCAATGTGTACACTCGGAGCACCACCTGTGTTCGTTACGGACCTAAGGGGATGTGGGCTGTCTCAAAGCTGCTTTTCTAAGCACTGCACCCTCAAAGAAGTTGTATCTTGTAGACTTAGGGTTAGAGTTATATAGTTGCTTTAGAACGTGCACTATGTCACGATGATGATGATGACTGATGATGACGCAAAACCAGTGGAACCAGCGTTTCAAACGTTCTCCCTGAAATGTAGTTCTATTCGACCTGTCCTTTACAACTTTGCTCAGCTTATTAGTTTTGGAATCAAAGACTGGGGGAAAAAAAACAGCCTTCAAAAAACATGCTGTGCTCTCATCACTCTTACTGCAGATAGGAGTATATGCACAATTTCAACATTTGTGGAGAAATCCAAAGTGACAGGCCTGCAGTGTGACCTGCGTGCAAAATAAAGCATCACGTCTAGTGAATTGTTGCATATAAGTGTACTGGACGGGATGTGTAGCAGCAAACATATGGGAGGATGAATTCATGTCTGTGTCTATACAAAACATCTCTGATTTATCTGATTACTACTAATGCTTAAAACCAGCGAACTTTGGAGCAAAAAGGAGCTGACAGATGTAAACTCACAGGCAGGGTGAGGTTTGTTTAATCGGAGGAAACCGGCAGCGTCTAGCGTCTCATTAACGAGAAAGCTGTACTCCGCTTCGTCTTAAATATCGCTTGCAACTGGTCAGAGGCAACACGGTTATGGATGCTGTAGATCTCCCGTTTTTGTCGGGTTCTTATTTAGGGTGCTGTTCAAAGACAGTACTTCTGTTCATGAGCAGGCGGTGAAAAAAGGCGACATGGCCTTGGAACCGTGTCTGTGCTCATGCTTGAGTAGTTCCGCTTATCATGAGCAATTTTTACTGGACAAGCACTTACCCCATACAAGGTCTTGCATGGCCTAAGCTGGTACCAATACACGTCTGCTAGCTGTCAGAAAATCTTTTCTCACAGAGTCACGCAAAAACAATGCAGGGCTGTTTTTTTTTTTTTTTTTTGATCTGATGTTATCGGACATTCGCTTAGAAACGATTAGGCTCGAGTGTGATATGTCTGATTCCAGCAAAAAATACCAAAACACCTTGGCACCGTAGCAGATTGTAAAGTATTCCCTTGAAAAAGCAACCTGTTCTGTGAAGCTTTTGTTCTGGCTTAACTTGAACTGACAGAGGCAATTTTACAGAGCTAAACATTGGGTTTTCATCCGTTTTCATTACTGATCTCAGCTCCAGCATCACTTAAATGTTTAAAACGGCAATTAGCAGTCACCTCTACGGAGAATTTTATCATCAGGTCTCTGTTTATGGGTTGTAATAAAGCATATTAGACATGAGGCTTGACAATAAGAATCAAGGCCTCCATGAATGAGCCAATGAAAGCAATCAGATGGAATGTATCAGTGGGATCTGTTCTCAATTTGAAGGCCTGACGTCAACCAGAACTTTTAGTGTCTGATGAACGGACACATAAATAACAAAAACACAACAGAGCACGTCCCAGTAAAGCTTGAAATTATTATGAGATTTTTTTGTGTGTCAGTATTGTCATCTCTGGCTTCAAGACTTGGCATTTTTGTATAGAGATACCAATATACAAGAAGATGTTTGCAAAGAAATCTAATGCCCAAGTGCACAACATCGACTTCTATTTCACTCATGTCTTCTGTAGGAAAGACATCTTGCCCCTTTCTAAAGATTTTTGAACCCATCTTTAGAAAAAGCTCTGCTTCGTTTCTGAACAACAAATTTGGAAACAGTAAATATGTTTCAAAGGATGCATGCACATAATCACAACCAGATTATAGCCGAAAAACAAGCTGAGACAAGGCCAGCTGGACTTGTAGGGTTTCTTGGTGACACTTCCCATCCAAATTGCTTCTTCAGTTGTAAGCGACTGGTAGGAAGGAACATATGTGGGCGCTGCACATCACCACAGTATGACTAGGGTCTGAAAAGATACTCACCTATAATTGGAGGAATCTGTATGGTTGACGATTTTTCCCTCCCCAATAAATGGTACTCTGATAAATCCATTATGGGCAAGAAGGTTCATTGTCAGGTGGTAAACAGGAGTGAAACTTCTTGGAGGCAGATCTTGGAGGGCTGTGTTCTAAACTGATGGCAGATTATATCTGGTAGGTTGTTTAGTTATTAAGTTTGAGCATTTCTCTAACTCCCCATCAAAGAAGAGAACATAAATCTTTCCCTTGAAAGATTGTCGTCTTCTTTAAAGTACAAAGCAATGCAAAGGCGAATAAGAAAGGCCCCCTAGTAGTCTCCACTATATGGTGCAACTGTAGAGGTAATGGGTCACCATTAAAAATCACTCTTCAACTTGTGTTCAGCTGCAAAAGAGCAAAAGAAGAAAGCAATGGATTGCCAGGACAGTCTTTGGGATATGATGTACCAAAGTCACGTAAAAGTGCTGTATTTTGGTACTATGGCTGAAAATATTGTGCTAAGAAAAGATATATTGTACATTTGTTTCAAACTTTAATAGCAGCTTATAAAGAAAGCTATGACCCCGGCTCTTGGGAAGCAACATAGGTGACAAAGACCAGCATATGCAATCAAAGTAACCTTTATTGTAAACGAAAAAGCAAACCAAGGATAACAATGAACACAAAATGGTGGCTGGTGACATTGCAGCAGGCCCAAGCTGCAGCGTGACAGAGACCGTGGGTGGAGCTACCCAGAGCTCTTAAAGGCCTCCAAACAGGGATCAGGACGGAAAACAATGGGGAGGAGCCTCTGATCACCTGTGAACTTAAAAACAATTGGAGAAAACTTAAAGAAATTAGCCCTGGACATAACAGATGGTGCAAGCCAAACAACATGATGGATGGCTGTAAAAAAGGAGTGGAATATATACTGTGGTGCAAGAGGAGGAGAAGTGAAATAGGATACTGTGGGTTTCTTATAATGATTTCCTTGAAAGTTTGTCTGACTCATCCAGAACAAGATTACTAATGAGTATCCACTAAGGTTACTTCGTGTTGTGTGCACCCAATTAAGAACACCAAGATCTACGGTACCTGTTGAATGAAATTTCTTAGCTTCTTATTCACCCTGTGCTTTAATCTTGGGAAAGGCATGACAAGTCATCTGCCACCAGTAATAGAGAAATCCATTTTTAGCATGCTGCCCTTCCTCTGAGCAATGAAGCAGTTTTCCCCTTTGGTTTAAGTTCCTCTAACGGCTGCTTCTTTCTCCTAACATGTCCATTATTGTTCACTGCAAATACTTGATACTACAAATTATTAGTACTTCCTCGTCTCTGGGGCCTCTTAAACAGCAAAATATTGCTGCAGTTGTTTTTTTTGTTTTTTTTTTTTTTTTATGTACCAGTTTGAGTTTTATGAAACGTATTGCTGGTTGCTTTGGCTGCCACTGTTTCCCAGTCTTTTTACAGTTCTTTCGGGTCATTCTGGATGAGGGCTGTTGAGCTTTTTATTTGATTTTCTTCAACATGTCAGCCCTTTCCATCTCTCTCACCACAGGGCCCTGTGTCATTATTGAGGTGCTTTTACAGGACGCCACAACGGTTCATTGGAAATATGTTAGTGACTGGTTGACTGGTTGTCTGCTCAGAGCTCACCTGCTCGGTGTTGTTCAGTCACATTTTGGTCACGCTGTTTGGAGAAGCACATCCATGCATGGCTTCCTAAATTCCACAAGCCCTGTTATTGATGTTACGTTCTAGTTTCCCCTTTTGTTTTTAAAAATATATTTCCAATTGCAGCATCAATGAAAGCCAGCTAGACGTTTAGAAAATAAAGACACATCAGGGACTATTACAAGTCCTATATTCCACAGCAGCCTTTTGCTGAAGAACTTTACTTCTCTCTGGTGAGCTGCCTAGAAGGTAGCAGGTATTCTATATGTGTTGTAGTTGTAGCCTGAAAGCCAGCCCAACTTGCATTTTCCCTGAAAAGTCAGTCTGGAACGTATTGAGCTCCGCCAAAGATCAGCAAGACCAATCAAATCGCTTGGGCGAGTAACGGCAACGTAGTCACTTGAGCACATTAGTATTAGTTTTCAACAAAATGGCTGTGATTGGTTGTAGGACTGTCCAGTTTCATGCAGAGGTATTTCTTCTACTGCGTCACTTAAAACACATCACATGATGAAAACCAAATGGCAGTAGCGTGCAGTGAGGTCCATGGCTGGGTTGGCAGGCTCAGGCACAGCTTAAATCGCATACAAAATATATATTATGTAGAACTCAATATTAAAACCAATGCAAAGTCAAATGCCGCTGTCAGAAATTTAGTTAATTACTGACATCAGCAGATTATGGCGCGCATAAAATTTATACCAGTCTGTTTGGAAAGTCCTCCGATTTTTTTGTCCCTTCCTTTGGATTAAATCCTTTAGTCCTTTAGTCCTTTAATTTTCTCAGCTTAGAAATCTCCATCTTCGCTAGCCAAAAACACTGCACACAGCGGTGACAACAGCATCGCGAGACCGCATCATCCCCAGTTGTATTAGTTACTAATTAGCAAATGTTCGCATGCTAACAAGCTCAACTGTGATAGTTGAAACAGCAAATCAAATCCTTATACTACAAGTGCTGATGGGGTTTTGACCTTTTTAAAATTTCTGTTCCTCCTCCATGCACCTTGGTAGCAAGTGAAGAAACTGCCAAAAAAAAAAAGAAAAGAATAAATTGTCATTAAAGTTTGAAAATGGTGACTTTTCAGCGGTGGTAGTTAGCACTGATGCCTCACAGCAAGAAGGTTCTGGGTTTGAGTCCAGGCCGACTGTAGACTTTCTGTGTGGAGTGTTCTCCCTGTGTCTTTCCGGGCACTCAAGCTTTCTCCCACGGTTCAAAGACATCCTCTGTACTGACTGTAGGTGGGAGCGTGGTTGTGTCTCTCTGTGTTAGCCCTGCGAAAGACTGGCTACCTGTCCTGTGTGTACCCCGGCTCTCGCCCACTGACAACTGGGATTGGCTCCAGCCTCCCCGCGACCCTCCAGAGGACAAGCAGTTACAGAAAATGAATGAATGTATGACTTATCTGTCTTTGTGTGTGTGTACTTGGACTCAAGTTCAATTGAACACAGGCTTAACATGCTTTTCCCCCCATTTCAGACTTTCCGTTCAAGTCAAAGTGCATCCTGAAAGCTTGAATTACTGTCTTTCTTTGGCTCAATATAAAGTCAAAAACCTTACAGCAAACCCTGCAGTCGATCGAAGATGAAGGTCAGAAAGCCTGTGGCTTCCATCATACTAAGTGCAGCTCGCTAAGCACCCACACCAGACACCAAGCTGAGCTGGGATCTTCAAGCAATCACATTTCAAAATTGAAAGCTGTTGAAGACGTTGTTGGGTCGTTTCATGTACAAACAATGTTTGTATTGTTTGTTAAGTGGACGTTTGTGTTTTTATTGCGTGGCAAAGCAGTTTCCCCTTGGGGATCAATAAAGTTTTCTAATCTAATCTAATCTAATCTAAACCTGAGACTCACTATTTCATATTTCCCCTGTCAGAGGACTAAGAGACAAACACTAGGACCTGAAGGACTGTCACTGAGCGCTTCATGATGAAGAAATCCCAAAAGAGTCCCAAAACCCACGGAAACCACGACTTCTATAAAGGAGACGATCAATGAGTAAATTGAAAAGGCCAATTCGGGCAGTGAGTGGATTGAGAACAACAGAGAAATTTAAGGTCTTCCTACAAACAGTGGCAGCTAATGGAACTACTCTACGTATTTTTTCTGCTTTGCTTTTGCATCATTGAATGCGGGACAAAATCAAATGATGTAACTCACATACATTTTCTGTGACTCCTCATTTTCTTTGACTCATCCTGACACTATTTTTGTTTGTACAGCTTTATAAATGTATGTGATCTGACCTCGGATTTTAAATAAAACATTTTAACAACAATTTACGAACTACTTTTCAGCATTTAAATCCGCCTCACCTTTACCGATGTGATGAACACATCAGTGCTTGACATAATAAAAGCCTATGCATCAACATGTGCTGCCACGCATGTCATCCATCTCATCACCCTCTGTGATTTGTGGTGGTTTTGAGCTTTTTTCTGTGACCGGGTTAGCGGCATCTCGATTTTGCACCTTTACACCTGTCCACACTTTGAGTTACAACACAGCCTTAATGATTCTGAAGTGACAAAAGGCAAAAAAATACTCAACGTCAGAAAACACACCAGCGCTGGATTCGTTTTATTACAGGATCTCTGTGTTAGGAGAAATAGGGCAGGTACACTGAGGTGTAATTTACACTTTCACAAATTATGGACATGGCCCATCCACACGTGATTAAGATCACAGATGACCTCTGCAATTATTACAAATTACCGGAGGTCTCCAGGTAAAACTAGTCCCATGCAAATAGGGCTATAGACTCCCATCTGTGCTAAATGTGGACCAACTCACAATGCACCAGTTCACCTGATCTCAATCCAAGGCCTTAGCAGCCAGCCAGGCATATATAAGTCAAAAGTAGAAACCTCATGTCACTCAGGGACTGACATGGGGTCTGTTCCTAGGGTCTGGACTAAGTGACTTATTTCGAGAATGAGGAAATCCCATCTTTTACGTTTCACATACACTGCCCTCTTCACCTCGATTCTATTGCTGGGAATTTAGTAATTATGGAAGGTATATACGTGGTTCCTGCTCTCCTGCCGATGCAGATATTATGTGTGCGTGACAATCTTGGCAAACTCGCCCACTCTGTGTCCGTGTCTCAACTGTCAAACTGAACCACTAATCAGGTTCTTTGATGGGGGCTCGCTGGTAGGGTGGAATAATGCGGGCTCGAAATGGCTGCGCGGTAATAGGGAGTGAGAGAATGCCAAGAAATGCAATCAGCTCAGCTTCTACTCTAAAGGAGGTAAATGGTTATCACGCTGTTACAAGACTATTAAGTGGAGGGAGGCCAGAACAGAGAACAGAGTCCGTCTATTTAGCGATGCAAATTTTTCCTGGGAAGTATGACGAATACCTTCATATTTATTCATTACAAATATTTAGTTCTTTTTTTGATTTGTGAGTGGTCATAATGCTTTCGGCTCATCAAGCCAACACTCCCGGAGCTTAATTTGCCTAAAGAGGTCATCAGCAACCAGCAGAGACTGTCCCGTGTCTTAAACATAAATGCTATTTACAGTATGTTTGTACACACAGTGTTGATACTTCACACACCACAGTCCTGTAATACTTTAAACTCTTGCTAGTCCTCAGAACATCCAGTTATGCATGACGTTATGGTGCACAGCTCAGCTTTCCACTTCAGTCTATGTCCCTCTCTCTCTCTCCCTGAACCATGAAGCAGAGTTTCTGTTTGGAGGGCTGTCTGAGGTCACCGTGGTTGTGTGACAGCTACATGACCCAGTTTTGACCTTCACAGCTGGACACAGGCCTCTGCTCAAAATAACCCCGCTAATAAGTGTGCGAGTGTGTGTCCATGTTTACGCCACCCCATCTTCTTTCCTGTCACTTCTTATTTCCACTCCTCCGAACTTTCATTATATGCAGTAATGAGTGAATTATTTAAGTTGTAAAAAGAATGTCATCTTTCTAATTAAGGTCCTGTGTCCAAGAAAAAAAAAAAAAAAAAGAAGTTTGAGAAAGCAGTTTTAAAGCTCAGTGTGGTTCTTGGCAGTGCCTGACTCTGCCCAATGTTACATTCACACTACGGATGATAAAAGCTACACCTTGTCAAGATAGCACAACTCCCAGCTAATCCAAATATAGGCAAAGACATGGAGAGTGACTGCATCAGCTAGCAATCTGTAGCTGCACCTGTTGCCCTAATTATGTATATCTTTAAGCTTTGGTACAATTTTAATTGTTAAGTTATATAAAAAGTCGCTACAGCTACAGTGGTTATGGGGGAACTGTAAAGAGACCAAAACCAGTTTTAGTTCCAGACTCCAGAGGTTGCAGTTCCACAAATGACCACTTGAGGGTGGCTTTTAAAGTGAGTCAATCCCCATAGATGTTAAAACATCCAACTTTACAGCGGAAATTAACATGTTTACAGCCTGCTACGAAAACTATTTTAGCCTCTAGAGCTAATTTCATCTCTCAACAGTGAGTGTATAATTACATAACTCACCAGTTTAATAATAAAATACGTAATTTAGATTGCTAGCTTTCTTTCCAGGCTCTATACGACCGCCTCAGCTTAAGTAAGTCAAATTTTTTGCATGCAGGACAGAAAAAACACAAGGGGCTTAAAATAACTTTGACTACTTGCAGCTCCCTAAGTCCATCAATGTCACAACAAGGTCGCACATGATGTGTCATATTTCAGAGCTGAGCAAGCAGCCAAATGTTTTAACTGACCGGGCCAAAAGAGCAGGAAGGTCAAGAAGAGTGAGTGTCCCGTGCTGGCAGACTGCATAAATGAGTCAGTGTTTCTGAAATGAGCACGTGCATGTGATAGGACACAGAGGGATCAAGATTTGTAGTCTGTGGCAAAGGGCCCATTGTTCAGTAGAAAATAGAGACATTAGAGTTTTGATACCGTAATGCAATTTGGTCCGATATGGATTTTCTGCTAAAGTTTTCCAATTTTCTGATTACATTTTTTTTCTGTGAACTGAAATAGAAAGTTGGCTTTGATATTTTGTTGGTGGGTTGTCCATTGTTTTAGGCTGAGATATTCAAGGATGAGAGAAATGATTGCTCCTGTGTGCTGTTATATAAACTTCTGGCCAGATAAATCAAAGACCTAGCTCCACATTAAGGAAGTGTCCCACATTTTACTGAAGGCACAAAGTTACGAGAGTTACGAGAGTGGGTCTGACAACAATTGGCAACAGGGATGAAAACCTAAATGCAGGTACCTTCATCAAAATCCAGGCTCAGTCACTAACAACAAGCTGGCAGGCCGGTTATAATAAACTAACAAACAAGAAGTTGGCAGACAAGAAGAACATCATAAACAGCCAGTAAAAATCACAAGAGTTTCGGCACGGCTGATTGGATCACTAAACACAATGCGAGCAACACGGACAAAGCTGGCAGACACAAAACTGCCCGTGAGCGCAGACTCGAGCTGGAAATGAAGTGCAGCTGGGGAGGCAGGCAGTAGATCACAGCAGATGAGTCACGGGTATGAAGCACAAGAGAACACACCGTGTTGCTAACACAGACCACTTTTCAAGGCACAGGTTTTGACTTTTGACAGCAGGTGCCGCACGGAATAAATAACGATGGTCATTTAGTGTGCCAGTTAGCCATGCCAGTGAACCGTGATGCGAAATTGCAGGATGTCTCCCTAATGAGATTCAGCCATCATTAATTCATTTCCTGCTCTGAAATGTTAAATTGTCTGTTGTGAAAAATGACTATTCCTGGCTCCAGCAGGGGTTCACATTTGTGTCGGAGATGCATAAAGGCAGAAAAAAAAAAAACACCTTTGTGACCCCTCAAGCAGCATATGAAACAACGATGTATGCAAAATCACTCAGGTTCGACCAAAGAAGCCATTATCACTATTAATAGGGACACTTTTAAAGTATATTCTGATAAAATGTGCAAGAAAAGCAGCAAAATTATGAGACCTGCATTTCCCAGATCCTCTTGGCACTGCATTACTATCTATTACAGCAAGCAGTCTGTCACTTTTCATGGTGAGAGCTGTGAAACTGACTGATCAGCAGCCGTACCTACGTTAATCTAGCTTTCAGTGAAGCTAGCTTTGTCAGAGCAGAGACAGGGATTGAAGTTCTTGCTGCTTACTAAGCTGCCGTGTTAGATTTCTCTCGTCACTATAATAGGACTGAACTGACACTACAGGATGTAAAAAAGCTGGTGCAGGAAAACAGAACTTTGAGTAAAAAATTTAAGTGGGCTGTGTACAGTAACAAACCCTTAGAGTTAATAGTATACAAAAATGTGAAGCAAACAATACTTTTATGTTTTAATTTTCTAGTTATGGGGTTAGGGTTAGAAGGGGTTAGATTTAAGGTAGCTTCAATTTTTGTTCAGAGTTTGTTAACTGGAGCTTTTCCAGCAGTCCAACATACAGCATACTGTGCATCTATTGTCTGTATTTGTCTTTCTCTGCAGCCCAACTCATCCCAGACCATCTGAATTGGGTCAAATTTGGGTGTTTGTTACGGTCGGGTCATCACTCTCTTTGTTGCAGTGGCTTATTTACCGCAGTTCTACACTGAAAGCCTAAATCACTACACGGTTCTACACTGAAAGCCTAAATCACCCACTCTCCCCATAGCTGATGTCCAGATGTGCCTGCTACTTGAACTCTGCGAGCATCGGTGTAGGTGGGCGCCATTAACTGTTGATTTCTTAGGCTGTCAACTTTATCGAGGTTCTACTCTTTTACTCTGCTGTACCTTTCTGGCGACGGTCCAGATGAGACACTTTGCGACTGAAATCAAAACTTTCAAAGCTCTTGGAATTTTCCAGACTGGCCGAATGTCAGTTCTTCCATAATTTGGAAGACTACTATAGATTGGGCTATTTAGTGTAAACCAATCATGTCCAGCTGCGACACAACTAATGGTCTTAAAAGCTCTAAGAAGGTGAGAAATTCCACCTTAAAACCATGCCAGGTGACAGCATCATGAAGTGCTCTGACTCACCAAGCCAATGGTTGGCTGTTTGCTGGTGGTGATCCTTGTTTTGGTGCATCCGCTGTGTTGCCACTTGTAGAACCTCTGACAGTGGTTCCTCGGCCAGCATGTTGAATCAACAGCTGATTTGACGGGAAGACGGTAAGACCTTTGTGGTTGGCACAGACTGCTCTTCTGGTTTTTCATCTTCATCTCATCTGAACATTCAAATACAACAAATATTTTCACCACAATATGATCATCTGGAATGAATAAACTAAGTGATCATTGTGATTCAGCAGATCAGTTTATGGCACTCCCTAGCTCACTTAAGGCCACTTCCCCTTTCTATTTGTATTCATTTAGTCCTCAAAACTGTGTATTACACTAAACACAAAGAAAAATAGAGTTCATATTTTAGATTCCTCAAACAAACCACAATTTGAGCAGTTGCCTGGAAAAAATGTAAAGACAACTACCGGTAACAAGGGGCCAACTGGACTCTCCGGAGTCCAGCCGGCAGGCAAAATATTATGACCACTGAGAGTTGATTATCTTGTTAAATTATGTTCTGCAGGGAAACGTTTGTTCCTAGCATTCGTGTAGGTTGTTACTTAGACATGTAGCATCCATCTAGACCAGACGAGGCACCACCACCACATAGCAATGACACTCCTTGATGGCAGCAGCCATCCCCAGCAGGATGCACCCGGACACAGGCACATAAAACATTCATGAACACCTCAAAAAACATGAAAAACAATACAAGGTGTTGGCCTGGCCTCCAAATTCCCTAAATCCCAAACTGATCAAGTATCCGTGGATTGTTCTAGAGACCCCTTTCCCGAAGGGAAGGACAAAGGCCCCCACTATCAACACTGTGTTGCCAGACACCACAGGACACAATCAGAATGCCCATGTCCATTCTCTGATGAGTCACAACTGTTTTAGAGGTGCAAGGAAGACCTACACATTGGTGCATGTTGTTGGAAAGGAAAGGGGACACTGAAAAAGCTAGCTGGGAAGAGAGGTAGCTGAGAAGAGCAGGTGTGTGCAAACCTTTGATTCATACTGTAATTGGCATTCTTGTCTCTCAACATTTAGGAAGCTAAAAGCAGCATTTAAGGAAGCTGAAAAAGTACAGAAGTTTGCTGTGGAAAGTCAAACTCCATGACATCCAAACATTTCCCATAGCACTCAAGGGCAAAAGCAGCACTGATTCGAAACACTTGGGTTTAAGGTTTAAGAGAGTGTGAGCAATAAAGACGAGATCAGTGGAGGTCAGATATGAGGTGGGGAGTGAAATAGAGTGGATAAGAGAAAAGAGAAAAAGTGATAAGGCTGAGTGTAATGGTGTCCGCCTGAACAAAACGCAGCGAGAGGAGGACAAATTGTACAAGAGGGCTGCGAGGGATTAGAGATATCAGAAATAGAAGGGCGGACACAAGGGAGCAGGAATGGATGCTTGGAAAGGCTAAGAATCAAGACGGACTAACAATGTTAAACCGAGTGTCATCCACACTGTCTGTCTGTACACTATTTCCTGCCTTGCAGCCTCCAAGGTAATCAAAACTAATGCGTGGAATTAAGCCATGTGGCACATTACATCCAATTTGAGAGGTCTGGATTTACACGTACCAGCTTTAGCCAAATGAGAGGCTACAAAAAAATATCGAACTCTGCTTTCTCTGGAGGGCTGAGGTTTTTTTTTTGTCTGTAGGGTTTGTTTTTGGTGGGTCTCAGTAATACTTTTCAAAACAAACACAAAAAAGTTGGTTCATAATACAAATAATTTGTCAATGTCAGTATATTTTAATTCATACTCTATTAATATTTGGTATATAAATGGGTTTAGGAACAGCGCTAGACTTTTTTTCACCTTAATATACAGTGCGCCCACGGATCTTCATGGATCAGTTCATTCAAATGACGAAAATAAAATATGCAGCGGCACAGCAACTTTGGAAAGCACACAGATGAATCAAAGGAGAGTCGGGTCGAGGCGCAGCATTTAGACAGTAACCACAAACAATGAGCAAAAGGCACAGGCCACACAGGAAGCGTGTGCGTGGGGCTCGATAAGCCGATGAAGACGGCAGGGCCACGCTTGTTGCCGCAATAGTTTGTGACTCATGAAGCTATTGATGTTAACTATCGATCAGCTGTGTTGGACGAGTCACAGATTATTATATATCGACAAGCGTGCCCCAGCCCTGTCCATCACTTCTCAGAACCCTCATTTGTGAAAAAGTGTTTTTTTCTGTTTTTTTTTTTATTTCTATCAGAGGTTGCGCTAGACATTTTAGTTGTCTGTCAATTTGACTGACAGGGTCATAAAAATCCCGTCATAATCTATTTTTACCCATCACTTTATTTTTTTTAAATGATAATAATGCAGTTCAATAGCAATTTTTCTTTCATTCATCTTCTGTACCCGCTTACTCCTGTTAAGGATCGCGGGCGTCTGCTGGTCAACCTATCCCAGTTGTCATTGGGCGAGAGGTGGGGTGCACCCTGGACAGGTCGCCAGTCTATCGCAGGGACTCAGTAGTATTTAATTTTCATTAAAATGTCATTAACTTTAGGTACTTTTTCAGTATTGACAGTATTGACTTAAATGGTAGGAAAAAAAAAGTTTGGGCTGCCAACATGTCTTGTCAGTACTCAAACGGGGACTGCTAGCGCTAACAGCTCTTAGATGGCACCGTATGGTTGAAGTGCTTCTTTTTTATTTTGTACAATTTGCACAAAAACTCATCAGTCCTAGCAACGGTGCTTTCATCCAGTTTCTCCATTTTGCTAGCCGTTAGCTGTATAGACCAGTGTTGGGTATAGTTACTTTGGAAGGTAGTTAGTTAGGTTACTACGTTACCATCAATTAAAAGTAACACGTTACGTTACAGCGTTACCTATGAATAAAAGTAACGCATTAGAGTACTCATGCGTTACCAAACATTAAAAGCCGTTTGCAGCGCCTCGCGTATGCTGCAACTCAGCGACACACAGCCTCCTTTAAATGCACCGAGAAGTCCTGACAATGAATAACGTCATTCAATTATTTTTTTTTTATTTGTGGTCGACAGAAGCTTTTCACCAACGCAGAGTGTGCCTTTTACCGTTATGTTGTTCTTGTCCTTTTCGCTGGCGAATTGAAAATAATGTGCGTACTTCCACGATTCAAAAGCTGTCCTCTTTGCCATCTTGCCTGCGGTTCGAAAACACACACACGCAGGTTAGCGCTGCGCCTCCGTAGACACATCCGCAGGTGGCACAGTACCGTCTGACAAAAAGCAGGCTATAGTCGGAATTTTTCTTTCCTTCGGAAAAAAATTCCGTAGAAATTCTAAAGTAACGGAATACATTTTTTAAAAAATAACGAAGTTACTGATTACTTAACGCACGAAACGCGTTATGTTACAAGTTACACGTAAAAGTAATGAGAGTACTCTACAACAACACTGGCATAGACATATATACACATCTATTGTATACAATAGATCAGCGTGACCCCTGATTTGCATGTGATTTATTGAGTTGCAGCGCATCAAGCTCTCAGGTCCATCTTACCTTTGGGTCATTATTTGATTTGTTTTGTTAGATATAGATTCCTTATGATTTCTGTTTCTATACCAACACAATGAAGGTGACTGGGCTTACCCCAGATGTCAGTGAGAATGGTTTTAAAGGGGACTACTCTCTGCTAATAAAGCCATTTAAATTCACTGAACAGATGGAGCTGGGCGAATGAAACAGCAGCAACATTCTCACTGGACACATGCTACGTTTATGTGGACACTTGTATTCCTCTAATAATTTGAATAGCAGCTCAATCACAGTAATTGTCTGGTCCTAAATCAGAACAGATTGGTTTATTTTGTGATGCAATAGGAAAATCTATGCACCTTATAGCCACATAAATGCTTGATCAGGTCGTTACTGTCTGGTTGTCTCAGAATTGTCTCTGCACATGTTTGCTCTGGGTCAAAAATCAGGAGGCGTGATGAGCATTGAGTTGTCCAAACAAGTTTTTGAAAAGATGACTGAAGCTGGAATCAATGTTTGTCTCTCTCAGTCCCAACCAGGTAAAGCCACATTCAGTTCAGAATATGGAGTCTAGTAACACATCACTTTATAGCGTGGTTCAGTGGATACAGAGAAAACAAATACCTCTGCATGCAACTTGATAGTTCTCCAACCAATCAGAGTTACTTTGTTATTCAAATTCAATGCTCAGGCGACTCGCATGACTCCGTTGCTGTTACTCTTCACCCGTCCAAAAGATTTGATCCAAAAGTCACACCATAGACCGTTCCCAGTGGAGTGAACCCAGTCCAACTTTCCTCCACAAATAATTTGTTGTCAGGGGAAGCTGGTCTGGCTTCCAGGCTACCTCAGCCCATCTCTGTCACAGTTTTCATTTAAGTAGATTTTTTGGCCCTTGGGCAAGTTGAGATAGTGTATAAAAAAGTAATGGGCGCGTAGCTTTTGTGTGCAGCTACACACCAACATGCTCCTTTCCAGTTCAGCAGGTGGCAGCAATGCAGAAGACTACACAACAACAACAACAACAATTACTGTGATTCTGGTAGTGATTCTAACCATGGCTTGGAGCAGTTAGCCGCCGTTTACTGCTTTGCAAATGGGGCCATTGAGTTTTCACTGGAAAGGGGACAGTGTAAGGCAGTAGTGGCACGGCAGATTCAAAATGCTCGACTTAAAGTAAACAAATGAACTCAAACCGAATCAGCCAGAGACATTTGGGCTGAAATGAAATGCAACTGCACAAAGTGCTTGGAATTTTGAAAAGTACTCTCCCCTCGCGTAGGGAGGGAGATTGGGGGCTAAAATCTTTTAATTTAGATGTCGGGCCCTCCAAAAGGCCTTCCCCTGAGGTAGAAGCGTGTAATATATGTCATGTGGGAGGGAACATGATTGGGTATGTCTTTAAGTTAATGGCCTCTGATGTAACACATATTTCACACTGCTGCTGCTGCAACGGAGCAACAAAACCTGAACTTCTGTGTCTCATCTCTGTCATACATAATATGTATGACGCAACGAGCGGCCAGACACATAGTTCAGTGCTAATAAATCTCACTCCGTCTTACTCTTTCCTGCTGCAGTGGTAAAATAGTAATGTATTCCCCTTTTGCATTTTTTATGAGCACCTCTTTATTAAGGGAAGCGGACTGAACGCCAGAAATGTCAAATGAAGACTTCTTCTCCGCGGGATCAGACGTAAAGCAGTGTTTTCCTTGGCCGCGGCGCAGTGTGTTCACATTTTCCCAGTGAAGCGAATCCGCCAAGACACAGAAACGGACGAAAGGAGTCTCTCGGCGGGTGCGCGGTCATGAATGTTTGAACGAAGCACAGCATGTTCTCTGTGCTCCACAATTATTGTGAGCCTAATTTGGAAAAACAGACCAAATGGTTTCTTAATGAATTTGCGAGTCTGCACGGCATCAATCAGCGCCACCCAGCACATTCATTATAAAGAAAATTAAAACCGAACAAACGAAAGCAGGAAAGAAAAGGTAGAGATTCCACATCAGCCAAACTCCTCAGGACAAATCTACTTCTGAAGGGACTGTCGATGCTCTGAGCCCCCCTCGCTCTCCTCCTCCTCCCTCTTTTCACTCTCCATCATCCTCGCCCCGGTCCGCCCAGGCTGCAGGTGTGAGAGCAGAGCGGTAATTACAACGGCGGACGTGTCGGCCACCTCAAAACACCGGCCCGACAGCTGCTCTCTGCCCTTTGTGCTCCAAATCCCCAAATCATCAGGCCGCTCTCAAGAAACGACCCCCGTCACGTTTGCTTCTTTGCGAGCCTGACTTTGGCAATTCAGAGAGTGTTCTTCATTTCATTTTTAGTCCCAATCCCCTTCTTTACACCATCGGTCTGTCGCTGCCGAGCCTTAAGGCGGCTCCCCTGCTATTTCTTTGCCATTATTCTAGAAATCTGATGCGTTCTTTATTGTATTGGAGAGCGCACATGTCTGAGAAATACTTCTAAACGCTGGATAATAAGCAACGTGCTCTAACAACGGTTTTATTCTGCTGGCTCGCACTCTTATTATTATTCACAGGTCTGTAGTCTATTCATTCTATTTACAAGTGTTTGTGAGCCATATTATTTCTGTCCTCGCTATCAACAGGCAAAGACGTACCAGTGCGAGGACGCTTTCTGCTTGAAAGGTTCCCACATCCCCAGTGGCATTAATTACGGTTAAATTAACGATCTTATCATTATTTTGAAAGCTTCTCTTCGCCCTTGTGGTGCAACATGCCCACTTGATCGCTGAGTGACAGCGTACACGTTTTTTTTCATCTGCCCCTAATTGGGACGACACTTAATACATTTCCACGGCATTTCTCCCCGCGCCGATTCCCCTTTGATTTTCCGCTCCACCGATTCGTGCCTTCAAGTCACAACTGCGCTTTGGGATGCTTTGGGACGGGCGCAGTCCAAAAGTGAACAGCTGCCCTGACCAAAACAGACACGACTCTCTCAGGGCCAAAGGTGTCCGGTTGAGAGACTTTGCCAGCGTTGTTAAATTTAATGAGAGATGTCGCTGTGACTCATGTCCTGCACCTAAACATAAAAGGTGACGCACAACAAGCTGAAGCTCAAGCAAGTTGTTAAAAGTGACGCCTCAGAAAGCAGGAAATCAAGACTGCCCTCTACTGTCTACCACACTGTGAGTGTAACATCAGTCACTGGCAACGCTTTAGAGGACCGCACTTGCGCCGATCAGCCACAGCATTATGACCACTGACAGGAGAAGTAAATAACGCTGACCATCTTGTGACAATACAGTGTTCTGCTGGGAAACTTTTGGACCTGGCATTGGACCTGGATGGAACTGGACAATCCTACAACCAATCAGAGGCCTATTGTTGTAAACAAATTCAACTCTGTGGTGTCCAGTTGATGTGTATTGCTGTTACATTTCTATCACCACATAAGTCCAGCCCAAATTATTTGATTGGCCCAGCAGGTCTTTGCTGGAGCACAACCAGTTCCCAACGGAGTGACCCCAGACCATCTTTCCACTGCAAAAATTCTATCACTGGGGAAAGTCTTGGCCTCAGCCAGTGAATTCTTGGAGTTCCCATCTGTGACTTGCCGTCCTGACAGCTGCTCTGTGACCCCACATCAGTCACGTAATCATATATAATTGTGTAAGTGATATATCCAAACAAAAGACGAATAAAACTGACATTTTGCAGACATTATGATAATTCAAAGAAATCACTTTAAAGGGTCTCTCACCTATACAGTGGTATGAAAAAGTTTGGCACCCCTCTAAGATTTCATAATCATTTGCTCTAACTTTATAAAAGACGATCACAGCAACAAGATTTTATTTCCTACAGAGATGTAGACATTTGAGTGTTTTCCAGACCAAAATTCTTAGAGTATAATTACAAAGTTTTATTATAATAAATTAAAATGTAAAAAATGGTATTTGCAAAAGTTTGGGCACCCCTTTAATCACATTGATTTCAACACCTGTAGGGATTTGTAGTTGACATGTTGCAGCCCAAAACTGCTTTGATTAGCTTGTGAGATGTTCAGTTACAAAGACAAGTAAAACCAATCATGAAAAAGGCTATTTAACAAAGGCAATTGCTGGGTGTGCTTGTCCTATGCTCCTGGCAACATGGGGGCATCAAAACAACTCTCCACTGACCAAGAAACTAAGATAATTCATTATCATGAATTAGGAGAAGGGTACAAGAAATTATCAAGAAGGTTTGGGATGTCTATCTCCACAGTCAGAAATGTGGTGCAGAAATGGAAGGCCAGAATGACAAACAGTCATTGTGAAGGAAAGATGTGGTAGGCCAAAAAAAATACTGGAAAGACACAGACGAAGGATGGTTAGAATGGTCACAGACAAGCCACAGACCACCTCCAGAGAACTACAAGAACATCTGGCTACTGATGGTGTACTTGTTCATCGTTCCACAATCCAGCGCACTTTGCACCAGGAAAAGCTCTTTGGAAGGCTGATGCACAAAAAGTCTTTCCTGAGTGTTCGTCACAAGAAGAGTCACATGAGGTATGCAAGAGCACATCTGGACAAGCCAGAAGCATTTTGGGAAAAAATACTGTGGTCAGATGAGACTAAGATGGAGTTATTTGGTCAGAACAAGAGGAGGTATGCATGGAGAAAAAAACACACTGAATTCCATGAGAAGAACTTATTGCCTACTGTGAAATATGGTGGAGGGTCCATCATGTTATGGGGCTGTGTGGCTAGCACAGGGACTGGAAACCTTGTTAAAGTTGAGGGCCACATGAATTCCTCTCAGTATCAGCAGATTCTTGACAAGAATGTTCAAGAATCTGTCACAAAGTTGAAGCTACGCCGGGGTTGGATTTTTCAGCAGGATAATGATCCCAAGCACTGTTCAAAATCCACCAAGGAATTCATGCAGAAGCACAAGTACAATCTTCTGGAATGGCCATCCCAGTCCCCAGACCTTAACATCATTGAAAATGTATGGATTGATTTGAAGCAGGCTGTTTACGCACGGAAGCCAAGAAACCTGACTGAACTAGAGGCGTTTTGTATGGAGGAATGGGCCAAAGTACCACCTGCCAGACTTCAGGGACTTGTCAGTGGCTATAGGAGGCGTCTACAGGCTGTTCTTGCAGCAAAATGAGGATCTATTAAATATTAATGTAATTATTTCTTTGGGGTACCCAAATTTATGCACATGCCTATTTTTGTTTAAATATTCATAAAAATGTTTCTGTTGGACCAATGAAAATGATTTCACTACCGAGATGTTTCTGTTTCCATAAGGTATAACATTTGTTAAAATAAAGTTGCTGCTTCAAAAGCTCAGCAAGTGACAAACTGATGCAATGATTTTCCAAACGGGTGCCCAAACTTTTTCATACCACTGTATTTCTATAAAAAAAAAAAAAAAAAATGTGAATACATCCATTTATCACACCTTCCAATCCATTAGAAGTTCTTAATCGAGTCACTGGTGGAACTCATTTTAGTCACTGAAATCTCGGGTCAACTGTTCTCTTTGCTATTGAAGCGTGTGGTATCATCATGTCAAGATCTAAAGAGCTTTCTCAAGGCCTCCGGGAAAGAAAATGTTTTGGAAGCCTATGAGAGTGGAAAGAGATCTCCCATTTATCAGAAGTAAATCCTTTCAAAGTAAGGAAATTATCAAACAACTGCCGGTTTGTGCGTGCCGGCTGCCCCAGGAAAAGTAGCATAGAGTTCCAAGCAAGAGGAAGTCTCCAGTAATCCCAAAAAGTTATCACAGGATCTGCAGGTGTCAAAATGTATCTTTACAATCAAAAAGAGATTGGAGTCATTTTACTTGCGTGGGAGTTGTGCCAGAAAAGGGTATTTGGGATCCACAGAGAATGTAAGAGCAAAAGTATGGTATGGTGTGCTTTTGAAAATAAGACAAAGACCAGACCTTTTGGAATAATGTGCTCTGAACACATCAGTGGAGCTGGTTGGCTTCAATAATAGCAGGCAAGCGTGGCACAGACTTATTTTTAGAATAGTGAATGTAGGCACTTTCAGGAGAAGAACCTCATATCAATTGTGACACATGTTGATGGAAATGTAATTTTTGGGGAGTTGTTTCACCACCACAGGGATTCGAGGGCCAGATTGGAGTTGCTGAATCGACTGTGAATTCTGCATCATATCACAGAACAATCTGTCCCAAAGCTGGACCAAAAGTGAGGCTTTCGGCGGGATAATGACGCTTAAGCAGACTAACAGATCCGCAAAGAAATGGCTTAAAGAGCAGAAGTGGCGGGTCAGAAGATGAGCTGGTCGTGAAAAACAGCTCAGATTTGAATCCCTCTGAAATTTCAAGGGAATTTGGAGTGGAAAAAAAAAATCCATTGAGCTGATGTCAACAGACTGGAGGGTAATTGTGGAAAAAGTGAATTGTTTCTGCTATAGCGGGCCATAACAGTTTCTGAGGCCAAAAATTGACTGAATTTACAGAAGAATATTACGTTTATTCATATGTTTGCGGAATACGAGGTTGGAAAAGCTTTCCTTGTAGTGTTGTTCAAGTGTATCACCTTTAAATCAAGGTCTGCTTGTCCAGTGGTTTTCATGAACGTTGCACCTCATCATATAGTTTTGATTCACATACTGTAACGTTACATAACGTCATACCACGACGATACCATCATGTTATTTGACATCCACGGTACAAATGCTTCATACAAACAGTGGATAAAGAATGTGTGCGATGAGGAGTTTGTACTGAGCACAGACCCACAGAGAATTATTGAAAAACTACAAACTCTTCAGTGAATTTTAGGCACATTTTCCTTATTTTGGTTTCGTGGCTCACAGCTTCTATGTTTTGATCCAGTCTCTCTCACTGGATTTCAGACCACAACAGGCAGCTGTTTTCTCCAGCATTAAAAAAAAGAAGAAAAAAAAAGCATACAAACAAATTAGAGAGGAGTCCCACATGTTGAGTGCCAGATCAGAAGATACTTACGTGTGTTTTTGGTAACAGCTGTCCATGTTGTTTTGGAGGGCACTGAGCAAAAACAGTTTCTTTCAGGCTTGTTGATATCCTGCGTAAATCACTATCTAAGAAGCAAAACGAGAGGCAGGCTGTTTTTCAAAGCAAGCAAAGGGACTGCTGTAGAACTAACACGTAGACTGAATGGCGGCGGACATCGTGTCCCTCATCATTAGTCATTACTGACAATGACTTGTAATTTAAATTACCCTCAATCCCACTTATTCCTGAGATGATCTTCATTTAGGCTCGAGTGGGCTTCCTACCACTGTTTAATTCATGTCCTTGCAAATTGTTCACTGATTGTGCCTCTAATGTCTGCATCTGTTCCAGCACCAATTGACTTAATGTTCCAGTACCAATTGACTTAATAGGCTTTTCCATTGCCTCTTGTACCTCTCAAAAATCATTTTTCACACGCATTAGTCTCAGGGCCATGGCGCCTGGTTGGAAACTTTTTGGCAGCTGTTTTGATATTGAATTCATCTCTGTTCATTTCTGAAGTAAATACATTTGCTGCATGGTGTTTATTAGCACATGTTAGCATGTTTGCTGCAGCCCATCGCTCCCTATTCTCTCTCCCTGTTTGGTGGTCGTTTCCTGTCTCTCTACCTCTTTGCCTCCTTTTGCTACTCTAAGAAAAGCATTTACAAAACGTTTCAATGCTGCCTTGCTGTTCTTTGAATGAGCATCCTGCCAGAGACATCCTTCTTTCACCCACCCTTCTTCAAACTAGCTACCCTCAATTCATTCTTCATATACACGGTCGGACGAAAGGGACAAAAAAAGACTGGGCAAAATGATAAAGAAGGCCAGCTCAGTCCTGGGCTGTCCTCTGGACTCAGTGTAGCAGGTGAGGGAGAGGAGGATGTTGGCCGAACTGTCAAACACCAAGAACAACCCATCAGTCTGGGACTTCAGGAATCTCCTTCAGCCAGAGACTGCTGCACCCACAGTGAACACTTCCAGAGGTCCTTTGTCCCCTCAGCAGTCAGACTCTTCAGCATTTCTTAGCACTGCTGCCAAGCTTCTTTTCTCGGACATACAAAGGACATAATACATCTGTCTATACCAAATCATCCCTGTATTACTTCGAGTCATTACCTCGTGTCTTTTTCATGCAATACTTGTCTTTATGTGTCTCCTTACCACTTCAACCTACTTTTTTCAACTTTTTGGTTATCTACTTAAACCTGATGCAATATGTCAATATGTTTGTATCTTAACATGTTTACTTTGATATAGTTTTTCTTGTCTTACGTTATTCTATTTTTTGTACATTGCACTGTTGTATCCCCCCTGCCGCTATATATATATATATATAATAATATAAATAAAGTCTTATCTTATCTTATTCAGCTACTTGTACACTAAAGAATATTTCTGTAGTGCAGGTTTAGGGTTAGGACCACAGCCTATGCTTACTAACAGAATCAGAGATGGGATGGCCAGGAAGGCAGCCTGATCTTTGTTTTGAAATTTTGTCTCGAGTCACTCCACTAAGAACTGGTTTTGCTCCTGCAAAGATCTGCTGGACCAATCAAATTGTTCGGGCAGGTTTTAAGCAGTGAAGCACAGAAGCATGCTGCAGTCATACGAGTCATCTGCACGCAATGGAGTTGAATTAGTTTACAACAATATTACTGAAAGTGATGTAGGACTAGCCAGTTACGCGCCGGTATTTTGTTTCTCTCCAAGTGTTGAAACGTGCCCAATAATGATATTCAAAGAGTGCCACACCAGGCAGGAGTTTAGAAAGTTTATACTAGGTAGACACATATCAAATAAACTAAAAGACAGAATGAATTCTGACATTCATTGTTCAGATTAAATAATGTAAAAACAAATAATAAAGTATGAATGACTTCATGAGGGAAGCAGATTTACAAGCAGCTTCTTCTCCTCCTGTGCTTGGAATATTTTAATATAATAACTATTAAAGAGATATGCATGAAAATCATTTTTATTTGATCTGAAGTCCTTTTTATTACATTTTTCAAAGTCTTGTCTCCTCTTGTGTGTCTGGCTTCCCAGCGAGGAATTCGATTTTGAACCTTAAGCTACGAGCAGTTGAATTTTTGTATCTTTCCCGTCAATCGCGTCCTCGTACATTTAAAACCTGTCATGTATTTCTGTTAAAGGCACTTCATCCCCTGAGGAAGTGCATTCCGATCTGATGCCTTCTTTTCTCATTTGCAGCTACACGAGACAGAAAATCACACCTGGGTTAAAAAAAAAAGAAAACTCTTTCCAGGAGTGGGTGAGTCAGACGGACATTTGCGGCCACGGGTAAACACATGAGATGGGACTCTCAGACTCTAGCCTGCCTGCCTGCCTGCCTCCAGTCAAAACACATGCACATACTTGCAGACTGTAGCAAATTGCGGCCGGGAAGTGTGGGTCAATCCCAGACGTGTTTGCCAAGCTATTTGCATGTCCTCGAGGAGTCCATTGAAGCAGGAGAGTATGGCTTCTACTGAGCGATTAGTGTATCTGCATCAACAACAGAATCTTTCCCCAAAAGAAGAAAATTCATTCTTTTGGGGGGACCAAAGCACTTAAGTAAATTCATTTTAGGCATGAGTTCATTGTCAAAATATACTCACATATGCCATGGGATTGGTTGAAGAGATGAACCATAAGCCCCGCCCACATATAGAGCAATTTACTTGTCACCCATAATGACTGCTGGCAAGGCTCTGGCTGCCTTAGTAAACCTCTTGTAAACTTCTCACCACTTAAAGTGAGTGAGTAAAACAAGGGTAACATACAAATCTTCCTTATGACCTAGTCTTCTAGTCTGCATTGATGCTTCACCAACTTTTCTTTGAGTTCACAAATCAGTCATCGTTTTTGATCACTTACACTTCTCGCTCGTCAGTCTGGCTCGATCTGTAAAAAAACGCCACCCAAACGATAGTCGGCAGCGCGTTTTGTTTGCCTTTTTTTGTTTCTACTTCCTGCTTCACTTTCAACAGTGCTGCGGAAGACGCGTCATACAAATGTTTATATCTCCGAACCTCCCCAGTTAACCTTTCCTCCTTGTGTACCATCTTTATTGAGCCATAACTTGCAAAGTGTCACATGACACTTAAAGGAGTTTCAACGCCTCCTTACATAAACCCAACCATATACAAAAATACACAAACATATCCTTACAGACCGGGTCTGCGGGGAATGTTCAGCTACATCATGTAGCTGAACATTCCCCGCAGGTATGGCCACGGGTGTTCATCGTCGTTGTCGTCGTCGTTGTCGTCTATGCTGGTTGTTTCAGCAGCAGGTTCAGGTTCAGTCGCCGATTCAGTCACCTCCATCTCTGACATTTTAGGCTTCTCTGTCTTCCTCCTTCTCTTCAAATAACATTAGAGACCCGACTTGTCTGAGACTACTGACATGATAATGCGACCATTAATTTGAAATGTACCCGCTGGCCGCTGATTTCCTCCGCCGCACAACGGGGTAAACCAACGATAACGTCTTGCGGTCTGTATCTCCAACATCATTGGCTACTGGTCCCACTACAACAAAACGAAGATTGTCCATTGGCTATCACGTTCCTTCTTATTTTGTAACGAGTAACGAGGATGCTCAGGTAAATGTAATGGAGTAAAAGTATTGATTTTTTTCGGAAAATGTAGTGAAGTAAAAGTAAAAGTCGTCAGAAATAAAAGTAGTAAAGTAAAGTACAAATATAAAAAAAAACTACTTAAGTATAGTAACGAAGTATTTTTACTTCGTTACTATACAACACTGAGCCATAACAATCAAATCAAATATTGCAGAGATAGAGAAGCAGCAGGAAATACTAAAGCAAAAATATGCCACTGCCAAGCGGACCAATCGCAGCTCTTGTAGGGACCACAAAGGGTCTGGGCTGTTGTAGCTACGGCAATAAATTGATGCAGAAGCCCAAACCATGTATAAACCTACTAGTGAACACCACATGGTCAAGGGCTCAGTCTAGACAATGTAGCCTTCCAGCAGTACTTCAGTCTAGGCCATAAACTGCATAAAATTAGGTTATTACTAATGTATGAGGGTGGATGAGTGGGACGGTCTCTCTCTATCCATCAGCAACAATCTGTACTACTGTGATTGAAATCCCTCACTCTCCCCTGACTCTCTGCATGTTACCCTGGGGCTGAAAGAATGCACTTGTACAATTTCAGTTTGCCTGAGGACACAGTTATTAGCTGCTCATGCTCATGCCGACAAATGTCATATGTAAGTCACATGCTCCCTTAAGTAGCTTTTAGTCCGACTTGGTGGTTGGTTTTCTGGCACTACAACTTGGATCATTTCATTTACATTTCATCGTCTTTGATCACTGCTAGTCACTTCTTGCATCTATGGCCCTATAGACTCCCTGACATGAACTCCAGGTCACTGCTGCTGCAATTTCACACCACATTTCTACAATTTGTGGCGTCTACGTTCTCCACAGTGGACCCAACTTGAGCTCTTGGGGCATGGGAATCTGACCATGTCCCTCTAAGGGGGAAACACAAGGGATCCGTCTACACCGCTGATAAAAGACGCAAAGGAAGGGGGAAAAAACTGTCTTGGTAGCGTCGCAATTTAATTTACATCAGTGTTGTCGAAGGAAAAAGAAAGGGGGCAGATTTACTGCGGCTGAGGAGAGTGGAAAGCAGCGGCCAGCGGAGTATTTTGCTCCGCAGACTGCAGCACGAGGCTACAACATCTGGAGATGGTTACACGAGACCACAGCCTGGCTTATTTCACCTCTTATTGACAATCTGTTACATTTCGATCGGACTGCAAAATGTAAGGCGCCCCTTTGGTTCATTTTAGTAGTATAATCTTTTTTTATTAAAAATAAATCCAGGTTTGAACGACCTGGCCTGACTGTAGTCATGCTAAGCTGTTGTGATTTTTATGAATGTGACACAGGAGTCGCACTGTGCGTGGATATCTGTGCTGCTTCTCTGACAGTGTTTAGACTCGGTCTTATTTTCAATTGCCTGATATGACCTCCGCTAATGCTGCTGTAGAACTACAATGTGACTAAGTAACAGTGGCTGTGTTTACAATGGCTATTGAGTGTTGAATAATTTAATAATAATAATTAATTTCACATCATGTTGGAGACCAATAAAATGAAACTATACTCAATTTCACAGCAACAAAACAAAGTATAAACCAAAGAAACTACTGCAACAATCAAACCAAAGAAAACACAAAGTGATAGAGAAATATACACGACCTACAACTAAATACTAAGTAAACCCAACGACACTTCAATTCCCCTCACCGTGAGCCTTTTGCTCAGCAGGATAACTTAAAATGAAATAAAGATTAATACAACAAAGAAAACCAACTTACCAACAACCTCAATATAGCAATGCAACACTATATGTACAAAGAAAATGAAAAGCAAATTGAAACAGACTGGTCCACTTGGAAGGGATTTTCATTTTGATCCTGATCTTGTGACCCGCAGATGATCCCTTCAACAGGACGGTGCTAGTTAGCTATAATAATAACCACAAAAATGCGCCATCTGACCTTTTCTGTCTGGGTGGAATGAATACATTGCATCACATGGGGTGAACAGAGTTTCCGGTGAGAGGCAAAAACATGGTCGAAGGACAACGGCAGTAGGAAAAACACAACATATGTTGAATTCAGCGTCGTCAGTAAAGGTGGGGGATAAACTTTTTTTCGTTTTTTTGTTCTTTAATGTGTAATTTAATTTAGCACCGTTGTAACAATTAAGTTGAAATCTCTAAACAGAAATTATTTTGATAGAGTTAAAGGGAAATTACCATTTTTTACTGGCATAAAATACCATTGTTTACACACCCATACTCACCAATATTTTGTTATGATATGCTACTCCTATGGATATACATGGATCTAAATATTGTCCGAATGACTCCAAATGACACCAACGTTATATGGGTGAGTAAACGATTGTATTTTATACCAAAAATAAGGTCCAGATTGTAAAAAAAAAAAAAAAAACGCATTTCCCCTTTAAATAGATAGCATCCATGTAAATCTATGGGTTGGTAAACTGTGCAGGTCACCAAACACTGACTGACTAATGCTCCCTTGGATGGGAAGTAGATTAGTTACCAGATTACAAAATGCAGCCTCATTAATAAAACAAAAAAAAGTGTTTTAAACTAGGTATCTTGGTATTTTTAAGCCTTCTTACAATTTTGTGCTGGACGCATTTTATGCTAATGTATATCATTTGATGAATGAGACCAGAGAACCGGTCCCCATCTCCGTGTTACCCTCTGGCATAATGGGACTGTTCCCATCTGTCGTACCAGGGGTTCTCACAAGCAGTCCTCACCTTCTCCTGATGATTCTTAATGGCACTTACAAACTACATTACCCAGGCGGCACCTCGTGTCGCTTTCCTCTTACTGTTCTGAAATTTTTTGTCTACATTGTTTTTTTGCTTTCTTCCTCAGATTTATCTTCCATCCTCATCTCCAGGTTTTCTGTTTCTTATCCGTATATCCTCAGTGACAGGGATGTTGAACAGTCATCCAGTAGCAGTGTTTTTTTTATCTTATTAGGATTAGGATCTGGGCTCTTTTCTTGACAGGTCCGACCAACATGTTCCAGCCCTATAGACCAGAAAATATAGCCCCCAAGGTGCTGTGTCCATTCACATTAATCATACATGGTTTTACTTGCCTGTCTCCCCTCAGCGCCACATGGAGTCTACAGTCAGGATTGGGTCATCGACGGCCAAGTAGCCATGAACCTCTTGCTCCTAGACGTTTCAGGATGAGCCTCGTTCCTCTCATTTTCCAGCTGGATTCCCAGATGTGGATTTTTTTTTTTTTGCCGTCACACTTCCTTTTAAAAACTCTTCAGTCTCCTGGAAGACTAGCCGCATTCCACATGCAGAGCACACCTGCAACCGTTGGCAAAACCTCCGCATTAATTTGAATCTTGATCTGATTACGGCACGTCTGCAGGCGACAGGGGTGCCAACAACCTTAAAAAAAAACAAAAAAACGCCCGTAAATATCCTTTTTGTGTATTCTAGTAAAATTTACAGACTCGGCGAGTAAAAACTCATTTTGAGCTCAAAGTCGCGTACGAAAACACACTCACGTTTCACTGTGTTCAAAAGAAATGTAGTAACAGCGTGACGCGGTTCACAGAAGAGAGAAAGAGATGTTCTACACAAGCTATAAGCACATTTTTCATTGACCAAAAATACTCGGACCTTAAGGAAAATTTCCAGCCACAAGGTTGCAAATACCACAAAAGGGCACCATTCACGTACGTACATGGTAAACACACAAATTGTCACTATGAACATACCAAGCAGCAAGTACACTAGGAATAGCCGGGCAGTTTGTGTTGTCAAAAGGTGGACAGTTTTCACCTTCAGTGGTTGACACTTTGGCTAGCGTAGCTGCATTTTGAGGGACCCCCAGCCAGTCTTCAAGCTTCTGAAAATGACAGCCGAGCTTCATTTTCTGGCAAAAATGTCCTGTGGGTTGACGGGAGGGGCCTCTGCGGATCATCCCACAGATACTTGATCAGTTTGGGATCTAGTGAATTTGGAGGCCAGGTCAACACATGAGGATGGCTGCTGCCATCAAGGAGTGTCATTATTATGGGGCCGGGGTACCTGGTCTGGTCTAGGTGGGTGCTACATGTCTAAATAACATCCATATGAATGCCGAGTCCAAAACTTTCCAAGCTTCCCATTGTATTGTCACAAGATGGTCAATGTTATTTACTTCTGCTGTGAGTGGTTTTAGTGTCCTCTAGTGGGTTGTCATGTTGTATGTTTTGTGATCTTCTCATTGTCCTGTTGTCCCCAGATTCTGTGGATTCTCGCTTCCCTTTTTGGATTACTCTTTTGGCTGAATACACCTTTGGACTTGACTTAGTCACCTTCACGGTGCTTATTTATTCTTTATTTTCCTCATTAACTTGACTTTGAGTCGTTCCTCCGTAATTTTCTGACTGTGTGTCTTGCATTTGACTCCTCCATTCCTTGATTTTATCGCTACCTTTGGAGTAGACACCATAATATTAGTGTCATCACTTTTTTTGTTTTGTTAGCATAGTGAGCTAGATAACTGCTCGAGACTTTTTACCAGTCGCACAGCATCTAGCATTCCTGAAGACTACTCCAATATTTATTTTCCTCAATATTTATTAATGGTCTCTTCCAACCTCAAAGGGGAATAGCTATAATCTGATGTTAACTTGTTGCTATGAGGGTTTATGATGGCGCAGGCAGTAAAACCAAAAGCGTAAAGGCGCTAAAACGGGTTTTAAGGAAACCTCTACACATTAGTAATCTTTTGCGGTGCTCACTATGTGTGTTGTGGTCCTGCATAACCGCAAACATTTCTACCTCCTAAACACCATTAATAGACAGAAATCCAGAAGTTTTATAGGGCACGGTTATTAAAATTCTGATAAGTGCAGCTTTAAGTTTGAAACGTCTGGCTTTTTATTTAATTTTTTCTTCCTTGCAGCTATTTTGGTCCACTGGATGATGTTCACAACATTTAGCGACACATCAGCACAGATGTCTGATGATCCCAGGCTCAGGATAGCTCCCTCCCTCTGCTAACAGCAGGAGCTGTGGCAAATTAATATGCAAATTAGGATCTGTGGCAGTTCAGTTTGGGTTAGATTTCTTGGCACCGTTGGAGAGGTGAGTTTGCTGAATGGAAGCGGTTCCTGTGACGGAGGGAGCCACATTAGCACAATACACTGAGCCGCAGTCCACATTACACTCAGCATTTAAATCAGGTGATGTGGATTTGTTTTTCCACTTGACAGGTAAAAAGCGTTACAGAACATCAGATAAATGACAGCAAACTACAATCATAGGATTATTATTATATGGTGCCAAAAATAAAGCTGCAATTTAATAAAAAATAAATAATTATCCACTACCTTTGTTTAAAAAATTAATACATATGCTTCACCCTGCCAGCAAATGGCATTAAAACCCAAGAGGCATAATTACATGCCTTAAGCACATAGCCTTTAATTATGTTTTTACACGTATCGTTGCTGCTAATATTTGCTCAGTCAAGGTACACTGAGTATTGTCTCACTTCCATCACTCAAAACATGATAAAAAGGGACCTAAGAGGCAGAGTCGTGGACTCTGTCGTTTGCACATTTGACAGCCTCCTCCTGATCTCCTCTCCCCATCCTGTCGAGTGACGGGATCAACCTTGAAGTTAAAACTTCTCCCTTTTATCTCTGCACTTGGTGAAGTTTTCACTGCAGTGTTTTTTTTCTGGGTTTTCTCTGGACACCCACACAGCACTCACAACACTGGCGAGCCCGGAACAAGCAGAAACACAAACCTGCCGTGTGTACGTATCTAAAAGAAGATACGGTAATGGTATTTCAGAGAGAGTGTGAGACTCATCTCGTCTTGTGCGTATGCGATAAGCGCACGTGCATCAGGGTGTTGGCGAGAGGGACGGGGAAAAAGCAGGGAAACGCTGCGAAACAAGCGCTTGCCTGAGAATGTTCGGAAAATACATCAAAATTAGACATGCAATTGGATTCTCTTTATTCTCTTTATACTCTTCATGTTTCCAAATGTGTTAGCTCCATGGGAACAATCATTCATCTTCATTTCACGACAATTTATTTCAGAATTGATATTCATTTGCACGAGCGCCGGTGCTCCGTCTGTGGCGCGATGGAACTCGTATCACTCTGAGAATAGAATTAGATGGCATCAGGTACCTCTCACTCGCTATATTCTGAGCACACTGAGCTGGATATCCTCGTTTCCCTCAGCTCATCTCCCCAGCAGCTCTGGTTCAGTTTGACTGACTTTACTTTTGTTCTGTTGGTTGCCGGTACTGAGAGGTGTTCTGAATGCAACTCTGCATGGAGCCTGGGCTTGTCAACTCATCTGGACAAAGCTCTAATGGTTCAGGACAGATAGTAGACGTTAAACTAGGTCATTTTTTAACTAGACACAAGGAAGTCTGATACCTTTCCATAGATCTCCCAAGTCAGCAATGACTAGAGCAAGTCAAACCCGGAAGTTTGAGTTTCGGGCCCTAAGATTGTTACTGTTAATGGCTTTAATCGCTATTTCAATAGCACATAGACTCCAAGAGTGATAAGGGAACCCCTCTCTGGAGTCTAGACGCTGGTGGTGCTGCAGAAGAAGATAGTTGGCAGGTGGATGAAGGAGACCTCTGATGAAGACTTATGGGATGAAACTGGAGAGTCAGAGATAGGTTCACAGCCTGCATACGGACTGACCAAAGGACAGTGACTTTAAAGCACAGGGGCAGGGGAATGATTAGCTGGGAGCAGGCAGCCAAAAATTTCAAAGGACGTAAATGGCGTAGAAATTGAGCTTGGACTTATTCTGACAGCATGTGAAAATAGAAGTGATAACCAAACAGAGCGACACATTCACCAGAGGGGAACAGAGTGTAAGGGGACAGCTCTTACTTCATTTAAGTCATTTTTTGATGTCAAAACATGTCAGAGTTCTACCTTCGTGAATGCACCGCTGAAAGAAGATTTGCCACTTTCCTTTGAATTGTTGCACAACAAACACTGCAGATGGATGCTTTTGGTCTGGGTTAGGCAGAATGAAATACATGAGGTACAGTAGATCAAATATGATCTGGTAAGCAGATAAGAGCAACTATGGGGTATATCCAGGCAGATTTAGGTATGGGTGACATGGACAGCTGCCCAGAGAGGCATATTGACAGGGTCGGTACAAGTACTCAAAAATAATTAAATTAAATTCGAACATTCACTACATTTGCACGATTGGTTTTCTATCACCCTGCATGCAGCATCTCATCAAATGATTGACTTTTTAACCTATGATATGACACCACCATTAATGTTTCCAATGCTGTTGATTATTTCCTCAGTTCATTAAGGTGAGGGTGACCACGCATCAGCCATTTGTTCAGGAGGTTGTATGGTTCTTATTGAAAATATTACAAATTCTACATTGTCAGTGTACCAAGTGTACCAAGACCAAAATGAATTTCAATTTATGCCAAAACAAACTCTTGCATGAGTGAACATATGTGGAAATAGATCTGTTTGGGGTGCATGTGGAGGCATTGCGGAAGTTAGCACTGAACGGGCTAGGTCTGCCTCTGGGTACATCTACTGAATACACGGTTGGTTGGTGGGTTGGGGCAAGGCGCAATGACAGATGAGTGCATGGGGGTTAGCAGGGTAAGTAAACAGATGACCCGTGATGAGAGTACCTCAAAATGAAGGTGGAATTAAGAATAGTAACAGGACATTGGAGAAGCAGCTATCGCCAGCAGTTATTTATGCTTAGAAGGCCTAGCAGAGAAAATCGCCTCAAGGCAGCTGATGGTTTCCAGATATCACAGCTTAAAAGTCCCAGAGGAAATTAAATTACTGGATATGAAGTGGCAGTTAAAACTGAAGTGGTGAAAGTAAGCATCGATTTAAGGACACTGAAGCAGCTGAAAGTGTCTCAAAAAAGCTGGAGCCTCAAACTTGAAAGAACTTGAAGTGTCAGTGTCAAGCAGGACAAATAGCTGAAATGTGACGTGAAATATCAGTTGGTGTGAGGGACTTGAACACAGGCAGAGCAAGAAATGAAGCAGGTTTAGGCAGACTAGAAGGGCTTTCACACCTTTTTCTTTGTTTGGAAACTGAGCGTTTCCCCACCAGGTCAGATGATTTGGGGCTGTGTGAAGACTGCACTTTATTTATAGGCTTATAATTACATACTTACCTGGTTTTAAAGAGACTAAATGCTTCCATGCTGTGTCTTATCCCCTGAGGTACCTGGCAGCAACACCTTCTTTGCATATACACCAGTCAGCCGCAACATTATGACCACTGACAGGAGAGAACATCGACTTGTGACAATTCCATGTTCTGCATTCATGTGGATGTTACTTAGACATGTAACACCCACCTAGACCGGACACCACCCCACCAAACCCCATAGCAATGACACCCCTTGATGGCAGCAGCCATGTAAAACAGCACAAGGTGTTGACCTGACCTCCAAATTCCCTAGATCACTAACAACATCCAGAAAGCAGCAAGGGAGACCTATACACTATTAGGACAGTGGTCATTATGTTATGCCTGATCGCTGTGCATTAAAAGGTTGTTTTCCATACGTAGCCTAGATGCGCAATCAAACTGAACGTGTTGTTCATAAACAGAACACTGGTATGTGAACCAGAGAACAGCAATAAACACCAGTGAGGCACTGACAGCTGTTAAATGTTAAACAGTACTGTGTCGTATTAGTCCCTGAATCAGAACAGTTGACATTTCAGCTGAAGTGTAAAAATAAGTAATGTTCAAATGTTACAAAAATACAAATATAGTTAAAGCATTTAAAATGTTGTATGCAAGCACATGTTGCGGTTCATATTTCGTTTTCTTTGTGCAGAACAATCTGTGAGGTAAATTCAAAAAACACTGGTTTAGTGATATTCAAGGTGTTTCTATAAACTGGGAGGTTATTTGTTTAAACCTTTGGCTCTTTTGTTTTTTTCAGAGAACCGCTTCATATAAAATAATACATCAAACATGTAATTTAAGGCAACCACTATTGATTTAGTGTCCGGGTGTAATTCTTAGAGAGCCGTATTAAATGTAATACAAGTGGTAAGATATTAAACATCGATCACATAAATAGAGAGTTAAACTCCTGGCAAAAGGTGGTTGATGCGTCGGGGCTGAGCAGCATTACAGAAAAGCTGTGCTTCATCCCACTCCTCTCCTTCTCTTTCATCTCTATGAATCTCTATTCATCTATATATTGCTCCATCGCCTCAAGACGACCGAGGAAACACTCTGTCCCTGAGGACATTTCTGACCAAATGCCCTCCAAGAGGAGACTTAGAACATCCATCATTTTCCTGAGCTTTTGAGTATACACTCAAAATAAGCAATAATGTTCCCATCAATCAAAGCAAGGCCTATACTTTCATCAGACAAATTATTAACCTGTCATAAAATGATTAGTACAAGCTATATTAATATATCAAATATTAACATATCAATTAATATAAATGAGGTTCAGTGGAGTTGTCTTTTCAAGGACGTGAAGTGAAGCTATAGAGTGATGCACCACTGAAGAATCCAGATTTGCTTAAAGCCGCATTGTTGTTGTTTTTTGTTTGTTTGTTTTGTTTTCATTTTGTCAAAAGTGAAAACTACCCAAAATCTGTTAATCTATTAAAAGTCTCATTAAACAAGTAAAAGAAAGAAAGAGAAATTATTTTATTTATTAAATGGCTAATACTGTCCGCCACTTTGAGCGGAGAAAGTAGAGTATACTAGCCTGGGATCCAGGTAGTTGGTCTGGAGTCACTTTGTTGGGAACTGATTTTCTTCCTGCAAAGATCTGTCAGGGCCAATCACATCGTCTGGGTGTGGCCTTTATGCTGAGATGGAGAGAAGAGTAATAGTTACATAGTCATCTGAGCACTGTGCAGCTGAATTTGGTTTCTAAGAAAATGGCTCTTTGAACTGGTTGTAAGACTATACAACTGCAGGCAGAGGTATTATTTTCTCTGTATCAGCTGAAACACACCATGCATAATTAAATCCAAATGTCACTGTTACATATTTTGATAAGAACTGAGCCTGGCAAGACAGGACTAAGGATATTCAGGGTTAATAAGAGTAATTTCTGCAAATAAATATGTTGATGAGAGCGGGAGATTTGCATGAATGGGCTGAAATATTCCCTTCATTGAAAGTGCTCATTTTTTCTTTTTAATGATTTCAGGTTCAGTCGCTCTCGTGCACTTTGTCACAGCGCTCAGCGTGATTTTAGCAGAGCTGATGAAACCAGTATAGTTTTAACACCAAATCAGTAGTCCAAATGTCAGTCGACAAATTTAAAAAACGCTTAAATGAAAGCTTCCCACCAGTCTCAGGAAATATCTGTGAATACTTGTGTTCATTAACAAAGGGTGAGCTAATGTCAGCCAACATTCTAGGCTACAATTCATGAGGGTGCAGACTACACTCAGTGGCCACTTCACGAGGGACACAAGTGAAAATGAAATCATTGTAATATCAGTGTTTCCCACACATTTAGTATATTACATGCACATAGATTAAGATCATGCGGTTATCAGACTGTTTTTAAATGACGGTAATAACACAGATATTGGATTTGGCGTCTGTGCAGTTTATTTATTCATTTGATAGGGACAGTGCACATTAATGAACATCTATTCAGACAGCAATAGCCGCAAATATGCCAGATTATAGCAACAATGCTAATTTGTAAGTTTATATACATGAATACTAAAGAAAATGCTTTTAACAGTCTCTCTCTGTCTCTCTCCCAGCTGTTCTAAACTCCAAGCTGGTATGGAGCAGAAGCTGTTTCTTCGCCTCTGCAGTTTGAGCTCGTCTCTTTTGATCTCCCAACTGATATGCTTGTCTTTTTTTTTTTTTTTTGTGAAGGAGCTCTTCCAGCTGGTTGACTTTTTTCTGGGATCGTTGATTGGTGTTGTTGACCAAGGTGGATGTCTGTGTGGTCAGCAACATCTCCTCTATGACTGTAATCAAGTTTTAAACTACTGTAGCACCTTCAAGCTAGCCCAGACGTTAGCTTCTTAACACAGGGAGTTAGCTACATTAGCTAATTATGTACATTACTGTTTTCCCCTTAAACTACTCAGAGTTACCATAAATGTGATAGCTCTTTGTTATAAATTATTATTAATAAATGGTAAAAAAAGTATTTTAGGAATGAAAACTGTATAATAAATCAAACCTGGGTTCAAAATGCAACAAAATGCTAGCAACTGCCGCAAGAACGCTCCACTGCTACATGCTGTGCATCGTTCAGTACCACTGAGGTAAGCAGCTGGGAGAGAGATAGAGAGAGACTTTTATGTCAATGGGCTGATAGTAGTTAAACTTTATTACTGAAACAGTTATCAATAATAATAATTTGAGAAGGGAGGAGGAAAACCAAGTCCATTGTAAATGTTTTATCTGTTGTATTATTGACAAGAGCAATGAAAGATGTCTTTCACTTTGTGGGTTTAAAAATGAAAATCTATTCTGTTTTAATTTCTTCTCCACTCGATTTAGATTATTTCTTGTCTTTTATATGACTATGAAAAAGATGATGGATGAAATGTAGGTGCTGCTGTATATGTCGGGAGAGGTACCAGTCTGTACGCTGACTAAAGAACAGAGGAAGAGATAGCGGTGTTAAGAAACTTCTATCTTTTTCAGTTTGACTCAACGTGAACTGTATAATATCATCAATGGCACACATGCTGGTATCTTTACTAATGTAAATTAGAGATGAATAACCCTCATGCAGGAATCATATATTCATATAGGCCTCATTTGATCCATCATAATGAAGGCACAAAACGCAGAGCATATGGAAAACTTTCACAAATTGTGTTTTCTTGGGAGATCATCCAGCCTCCCCCCTGGATCATGTGTAGTTCACTGCATTTTGCAAATTGAGAAATGGCCAAGATTGAAGGTTGGGATGAGGATGAGTTCCATCTGAAACACTTCCACAATTTGAGGGGGGAAAAAATGAAGAAAGGAAAGTGTCCTACGGCTAAAGCCAAATTCAACTCCACAGCACTCAGATGACACGTATGACAATGCCCTTGCTACTCTTCTGTCCATCACTGTATTAATCCTTTGAATACCTTGAAATGTGTGTGTGTGTGGTAGCTTTGGGCTTACAGTATGCTGAGGATTCTGTGCGTTTGTCAACTTTGCACTACTGTATGTAGACTTCGCATTCATTACTTACATGAATATTTTTGATTAGTGCAACTTTAAGTGTGTACCTGCAGTTTTAGTTTAGTACCTGTGGTTGCACTGAGATAATTTTAGGTACATCGTTTACCACAAAGCCTCAGACTAAGACAGCAATCATTTTTGTGCAATTACTGCTCCTATCTTTTTGTCAGCGCCTGCTGGCTATTGATCAGAGGGGCCTGACTGATTGAGTACGTGACAAAAACACAACGAGGTGGCTGAACGGAGCGACAGATTGGGGGTAGAGAGGGTGATTAGTGACAGCATGTTTAAGTGAGATAAAGACACAAGTGATTCGGTCAATGAGAAAGTGAATGGAGTTTTTCATTTAGGGATGAGACATGACAGAAGACTTTCAAGAGGAGGGTGCGCTTGCTATGAAAAATAACAACAGATGGTCTAAAATTACATGCATACACCTTTTCGCTGTAACTTCCTTTGAACAGCTTAAGTGAAGCACACTGTTTATGAAACAGTCCACTATGAATGCCAGCGTCTGTGAACCTCATTTAAAGTAGATGAGGTTGGACCGTGTTGCTGTAACAAAGCCCTGCTGCACAGAGCACCAGAGCTCATTTGGCCTCTGCTTTTGATCAGTGTGACCCTGGGATAAAACATTTATTATGCTAGTCTTTGTTAGCTCTAAAAAGCCAACTGAGCATGCGTTCACGTCGGCTAATATGGTGTCGAGTGCAGTTTATCTTTCTCTCGACAGAAATTCACAAAAAAAATAAAATAAAATGGAAACGTACAGCGTCTGCCGTCATGGATTACTGCACGTTTAACATGCAGACACAGACATGTCCCAAGGACCAACTGATAGACCAGACTAGGGACATGTGACACTTCAGATGTTTGGCACCCCAGGTTTTGGCATTTCAATGGCCTGAAAGCAAAATGGAGTCATGAGATAAAGAGGGTAGATAGTTACATAATTTAAAAGTAGCGTGAAGATACAGTAACATCGATTCATCTTCCTTTACCGCCTATTAGTTAATGGAAAAAAAAACACTTTGTTGTATTAATAAGACTCAGAGACGTCAAACTATAGGCAGCGAAGGCTAATTGTGACCTGGGGGTAACTCGTTTTATATGGAAAATAATGCAGTATTGACAACTCAGATGGTCATATGATATTTGCATATCAAATAAGCTTCTAAACTTGTGCCTATTCTCCGTCTCAGTGTCTTTCAGTATACACAGAAGCAAAAGAGGAGCATGTGTGTTCACCTCTGAAACTCAGCAAAAAAGAAGAATGGCTGCAACTCGGTTCCCGCCGTTCATGTCAAAGAGCTGGTGAAAGATTTGGTTCGTTCGTGAACGTCACATCTCTATTGGACTAGCTAAGAAGCTAGGTTGAGCTCCTGAATCATGCTGCTCAGTTGGTGAGTCACGGTTTCTAAGTAGGCTGACTGACTGATAGAGTAGTAATGATGCTAAGTGAAAGCTCTGAAAGTAAATAGACTTAGTATTTTCAAGTACTCAAAGTGCTTCACAGTCACAGTAACACAATCACACACACAGGCAGGCAATGGGAGCAACTCTGGGATCAGTGAACACACCACAAAGACAGCTTAACGACCACACCTCAGCATGTGGTCTATGTACAGGGGATCGTATTGCTAACCTTCAAGTTTATTGCCAATCTACTTTACCTTTCTACTCAGCCACAGCCTCTGATCAAATCTGATTACATCTGATACCTTAGACGTCTTTCCTCAGCGTCCCTCTACCTCTTCAGCCTCAGTCCTTGTTTTTGTACAGTTTTTTTCCCCACTTACACACTTGAAAACACTCAAAACAAAATGTATTTCCAGTAAAACTTCATTTTCATTGGGGACTTTGCACCAAGTGGCAGAAAGAATTTCATGGTAAAGGAGCGTCCTCTTATCAACCAGTCTCAAGACAGATGGCATCATTATCCAACATCTACTGTATCTTTCGATCAACATTTACTCCATAATGATAAGCTGAGCCGTGACAGTTGTATTGGAGCATTTATGTACACATTTACAGTTGCAAGGACACTGCTTGCCAATCCGTTGTAAGGACAACATCGCTAATGTGAATTTAATTTCTTGTACTCTAATAATTAGATGCACTGCATTAAACCGTACTTCTAAATCAAGTAACCTTGCAAACGTTTTCACTCCATACATCTGGATCAGCCATAGCTAGCTCTTTGATTAACAGAATCTGTTCAGTGGAGGTAGTCCGTGCAAAGTTGGCCTGACCTTTAAGCCACAATTGCCACATGATTAATGAAAAAATGCTCCAGGGTGAAAGGAAATCACTGTGCACTCTGTACCTACTTATGTCGTTCACAAGAAATTTTTATTTTCTTAACTGCTCAGTTCAATCTTTACTCTGCCACAGTTCACTTTCACCTGTCAGGTACAAGATATTTTCCGTAAAGATGGATGCGTGGCAGTGGAAAACATGTTTTCCTTTTACATCACACAATGCATGGCCATGACCTCTCTATATCCTGAGCACATGATATCGTGATTGCAGTACATTTTCTGAAAGGTGTCGGTCACGTAACATGGTGGCAGCACCTCATTTGGAGCCACAGCTTTTGTTCGACTGATCCGGACTGATATCATCAGCGCCCTATTCAACGGGATTTCTTTTGTTGGCGTGTCAGCACCCCATCTATCTGTCAGCCAGGGGTCCACGGTTAATGTTCTCCGAAAGCACTGGCTTCGGAAAAGCCATTTAGCTGGGGACATAAAGGTAAAGTAGTCTTTAGCTGCTTTGCCCTTTGGAGCACTGATTTCTAGTGGAAATCAAGCACTAATTTTGCAAATTTAGAATTTAAATAATTCAGATTCAGTTTGGTACTGGTTAATTATAATAATAATAATACATTTTATTTAGAAAGCGCCTTTCATGCCACTCAAGGACACTTTACAGCAGTTAAAATAAAACACACAGCACAGAGTAAACAACATTAAAAGCACAAAATAAACAACAATAAACACAATGAATAATGAAAAGAACAAATAAATAAAACTGTGCAGAATAAAAGGGAAGTGTTAGGGTGAGGGGTGGTGGGGTGGATAGGCAATTTGAAACAGGTGGGGTTTGATTTTTGTTTTGAAGAGAGGGAGAGAGTCAATGTTACGGATGTGAGATGGTAAGAGTTCCAGAGTCGGGGAGCAGAGCGACTGTAAGCTCTGCTCCCCATGGTGCTGAGGAGAGCAGGGGGGACGGTGAGATGGAGAGAGGAGGAAGATCTGAGGGAGCGTGCTGGAGTGGCAATGTGGAGAAGATCAGACAAGTATGGAGGGGCGAGGTTGTGGATAGCTTTGAAAGTATACAGAAGATTTTGAATTGGATTCGTAGTGTGACCGGGAGCCAGTGAAGTTGCTGTAGGATGGGAGTGATATGGTGGGAAGAAGGGGTTTTGGTGATGACACGTGCAGCAGAGTTTTGAACCAGTTGAAGCTTATGGAGAGACTTGTGAGGGAGACCGAAGAGGAGCGAATTGCAGTAATCAAGACGGGAGGTGACAAGGCTGTGAACAAGGATGGAGGCGGTGTTGGGAGTGAGGGAGGGACGGAGTCGATTGATATTACGTAAATGAAAGTAGGCAGCCCGAGTGGTGTTATTGATGTGAGATTTGAATGATAGAGTGCTGTCAAGGATGACACCCAGACTCTTAACCTGAGGGGAGGGGGAAACTGAGGAACTGTCGATAAGAAGGGGGAAACGGTCAATTTTGGATAGTGTAGATTTCGTGCCAACTAGAAGGATTTCTGTTTTATCACTGTTTAATTTGAGGAAGTTGGAAGTGAACCAGGATTTGATTTCGGTTAAGCAGGTGATAAGGGAAGAGGGTGGGAATGCGGAGTTTGGTTTACTGGAAAGGTAGAGCTGGGTGTCATCCGCGTAGCAGTGGTAATGGATGTTGTATTTACGGAAGATGGTGCCAAGGGGGAGGAGATAAGTGATGAAGAGAAGGGGCCCCAGGACAGAGCCCTGGGGCACACCTGTAGTGACTGGGGAGGGGTCAGACTTAAATGATTTGAGCTGGATGAACTGAGTGCGGCCTGAGAGATAGGAGTGGAACCAGTGAAGGGGGGTGTGGGTGATGCCGATGGAGGAGAGTCTATGAAGGAGGATGGGGTGGGAAATGGTGTCAAAAGCTGCACTTAGGTCGAGGAGGATGAGGATGGAAAGTGAACCGGAATCAGCTGCAGTGAGAAGATCGTTGGTGATTTTTATGAGTAGAGTTTCGGTGCTGTGGCGGGGGCGGAAACCAGATTGAAAAGGATCATAGAGGGAGTTTTGAGCTAAGTGGGTGTGTAATTGGGTGGCGACTATTTTTTCAAGGATTTTGGATATGAAAGGTAGGTTGGAGATGGGGCGGAGATTATTGTAGTTGTTGGGGTCTAAGCCAGGTTTTTTCAGAATAGGGGTGATAGCTGCAGTTTTGAGGGGTGAGGGAACAGTTCCAGTGGTGAGTGAAGAGTGAATGATGGCAGATATGAGGGGAAGCACAGAGGGGAGACAAGATTTGACAAGGGTGGTGGGAAGGGGGTCAAGCTGGCAGGTAGAGGGTTTGGATTTGCGGATGAGGTCATAGATTTGAAGGTCAGTGGGGGGTTGGAAACTAGAGAAGTGCTGACAGTGTGGCAGAGGTGCTGGTGGGAGGAGAGGAAGTGCAGGTGGGAGAGAGGGAAGTGAGTCTGAATCTAAGAGTTGGTGAATGATGGAGATTTTGTCATTGAAAAACTGCATTAGGGAGTTAAAGGTGTCAGTTGAATACAGGTGGGGAGATAAGGAGTCAGGTGGCTGGAGAGTTCTGTTGAGCAGTGTGAACAGTGATCTGGTGTTTCCTTCATTGGAGATAATCTGAGCGGAGTAGTGGTTTGTTTTGGCTTGGATGATTGAGTCCTTGTAATGGCGTATGTGGGTTATGTACATTTCTTTGTGAATGGTGAGTCCAGTTTTCTTATAGAGTCGTTCCAGTTGGCGGCCTTTAGTTTTCATGGAGCGGAGATGAGGGGTATACCAGGGGGCAGTTGTGGAGAAGGAGACAGAGCGTGTTTTGAGTGGAGCGAGGGAGTTGAGGATATTGCTTAGACTTGTGTTGTAGAGGGTTATCATTTCATCAGAGGTGGTAGAACAGTCCGGGATCAGAATAGTGTCAATGTTGGAGCGGAGAGTGTCAATGTTGATGTTCTTTAGGTTCCGGAATGAAATGAAGCGTGGTGACTTGATTCTTGAGAGGCAGAGTGCAGTGCTAAAAGAGATGAGGAAATGATCACTCACATGGAGATCGTCAGCAGTGCAGTTGGAGGGGGTGAGGCCAGAGCAGAAGATTAGGTCCAGAGTGTGTCCTTTTGTGTGTGTTGGGAAGTTGATGAATTGATGGAGTCCAAAACTGTCCAGGCATGATGAAAAGTCTCTGGTGAGGGGTGAATTAATGTTGTCCATGTGTATATTGAAGTCCCCTAGTAATATGATGTTTGGTGATAGAGTGGATAGATGGGTGAGTAAGACAGCAAAGTCATTTAAGAAGTCACTGTGGGGCTTGGGAGGGCGGTAGAAAGTGGCAATGATGGTGGGAGTGGGTCCAGGGAGTGTAAGTGCAAGATGTTCAAATGAGGAGAAGACAGGCAGTGACTGTGGTAGGACTTTCCATTTCTTATGGTGAATGACTGCAATACCTCCCCCACGGCCGTGGCTACGGGGGTGGGAGAGGTAAGTAAAGTCCGGTGGGGTGGAGTCGTTCCGTGAGGAGCAGTCATTTGGTTGTTGCCAGGTTTCAGTCAAACAGAGGAAGTCGAGCTTGCGGTCGGTGAGGAGGTCATGGATGAGGTGTCCTTTGTTTGTAAGTGAGCGGATGTTGAGAAGTCCAAAGCTGACAGATGAGTTATCATATTTGGTGTGAGTGGAAGCCAGCATAGATGGGCTGGCTAGTACAGAGTGATTAACAGTCCGGGTGGTGTTTCTGCCAGAGTGGTGTCTGTTGTAATATGGACAGGAATAGGGAGTGGTTGGGTGTTGCTGTGGTTATTGGACAGAGTAATGATGGAGAGGCCAGCAGCTGAGAGAGACGATGACAGGTGTGGCCAGCAGGGGGAGCTCTGGGGAGAAGCTGTCGACAGTGACTGCACCACAGAGGGAGAGGGGGGCGTGAGTCGGGGGGAAGTAAACAGTCAGTCATGAGGGAAGGAGTGTACAGTGTGCTGCAGATTAGCCGCTAGCATGCGGCTACCTACGTGGCTGGGGTGTATTCCATCTGACGTTGCTCTTTGGATTTGCAAGGCCTGCATATAGAGTCCTGTGAATTATTTTGAAAGGTCGAATTGAATTTATCAGGATCAACACCTAAGAACAAATTTTCCGTACAAGCTTCAGAATGACTGAAGGTTTAAAAGAAAAATACTGAGCGGGGATCCAGTATGAACGAAGTCAAGCTGAAGTTTAGTTCCATGCCTGTCTAGGCTCATGATATACCGTATTTAGTGAAGACCCTGAAGTGCTTTTGCAAAACATTCTGTTACAGCAAGGCTGACCGGTGACCTCTTGAATATAAAATGTCATGATTTGTTGTTGGGATTTTTGTGAAATCTTGTCAGACAAAAAAAAAGTGTTTTGCGTGACCTCAGAAGTTTCTAGTATATTGCATTTGTGAGAAAAGAATACATAAGGTGACAAAATGACCACCAAAATGTAATCACTTCATGCTTGAGTGGACTTTTATACCAGTTTCTAGAATGTCTCCGGTGTGGTCAGCGCACGTATGAGAGAGAAAACACTTCCTTTTCTATGGAGACACCATATTGCTGATACATTTAAAATTATTTTTTACAGAGCAGACTTGAAACTTTTGTCCGCCCCGGATAATCAGCATTGCAGAACATGACTCATTCAGGGATGATTTGCTTCAGCAGATATATAAATACATCCATCGGATGCATTGCTTTTAGAGGGGGGTGAACTCATGGAGGCTGCATCCATGTACCTTCCAGCAGTAAGTGGAAAACAAAACTCTTCAGTAGATGAAAACAATTATTTCCGCCATGAGGCTGAAAACAATGTCATGACAGCTTACTGTATAGGCAATTTCTATATTCAGAAGTGATGCAAGCTGCTGGAAAATAACACAATTGCAAAAAATAAAAATAAAAAAAATTAAAAATACCAGCCGAACAATCATCTAGTGGTACAGCAACAGATGAGAGATGACAGGAAACAATTGATACCACTCTGTGCATACAGAGCTGGATCCAGGAGATTCATTTTCTGTAACCGCTTGTCCTCTGGAGGGTCGTGGATGGGCAGAAGCCAATCCAAGCTGTCATTGGGCGAGAGGTGGGGTGCATTTTAGACAGGTCGCCGGTCTATAGCAGGGCTAACACAGAGAGATAGACAACCATTCACACCTACAGCCAGTTTAGAATCACCAATTAACCTAATGAGCATGTCTTTGGATGATGGGAGGAAGTCGGAGTAGCCGGAGAGAACCCGCGCAGACACAGGGAGAACATGCAAACTCCACACAGAAAGGCCCACTCGGCCAATAGATTCAAACCCAGAACCTTCTGGCTGTGAAGCATCAGTGCTAACCACCAAACTCACAGTGTAAGTAACATACGCCCGAATGCCAGGTCCAAAAGTTTCCCAGCAGAACATTGGATTGTCACAAGATGTGGCTTATTGGTGTATGTGTTGAGGCAGCTTTGTGCATGGTGCACCTTTCCACAGTCCACCTTAAAGTTACCAAAGGACAAAGAACATAGCTTTGTCCTGAGGCAATCTCCTTTTTTTTTCAGCAGCAGCAGTAAGAGGTACATCAGTGCAGTGAACAAAAGGGAAGCTCTGTACAGACTTCATTTGCCTCACTGTAACAGTAAGTATCGGGAAACAAAATGAGGTGAATACTTTAGCTGCGCGTTTCCGTAAAACATGACTTTTCTGTGGTAAGAAAGATAATGTGCTGAGTTGAAGATGGAAAAAGTTTGGAATCATCCACCACTGACTCCTGACTGTAACAAATAGATTTTCTGACACCGAAATTGCTCTGGCCAGGGTGAGGAAGCGTGGCCAGACATACAATAAGCAACAAAAAGAACTGTAAACTACAAAGAATGATTCAATTACATGCTTCAATCACCCCTAGGAGACTCCTAATGGGCAGTCTAGGGAACTTGACTGTGAGCTTAAAGAATGCGCCAAGGTTTCCTGTGAATCAAAATGTCTGGCATGGGAGCAATGCCTGGGGGTGACGTGTTGCAGCACTACTGAAAAAAAAAATGCAGACATCAGAGCACTGCTGTATGTAGTTTCTTTTCTTCTGTGTGTTTGTCCAATTAATTCAGGCGGTATCTTCAATAAATGGGAACTTTGTCTCTCCTTTCTTGGCAGCAGGTCTGTGATGCCTACATAAGCAGTAGAACATCCATTAAAAACAGATTAATTAAAAACAAAACCTTTCATATTTAATTATATTTCACAAAGTCATTTTGTGTTTAAACCACACCATATAAGGTATGGTGCAGTTAAGGCTGCTGGTTTTTGTTTCATCTCTTCACTCCTCCTCCGGCGCCACCTATACTTTCCTCTCTGTGCCTCAGAGAAGAGAAGAGCAGAGAAAAGAGACAAGATAATTACATGGACCTCTGCCCGTTCAAACTGTGCCGGATCGGAATGTGCCTTATTTGAGGTAACACGGCAATTGAAGAGTCAGAGGACAAAGACAGACTGTTGTGGACTAACCCTAACTGGCTAAAGAACTGTAATGTACAGTGGATATGAAAGGTCTACACAGCCCCCTGTTAAAATGCCAGGTTTAATAAGAAGGTAAAATAATGTGGTTGCATAAATGTCCAGACCCCCTAACTAATACTTTGTTGACGAACCTTCTGATTTTATTACAGGATTCCGTAGCTCCTTCCTGGGTATCCAACCTTCATCAGACCATAACATATTTTTTTCCACTGAAAGACTGGGGATCACACACACTTAAAAACTGCGCCTGATGAGGGATCACAGACAATCTATTTCCTGTATCCCACTCTCTCCGTTTGCAGTTGGGTTGGTTGTCAGTTCACACTATTGGATGCCGATTGCATCTTGATTCAGCTCAAACATGTTTGACTGACTGAGGTCGGGTGTGGTCCGTTACCCTCGCACACTTCCAGATTCGTCTTCACCCCAACCTCACTAACAGGTTTAAGTGCAGAGTGATGCAGACTTTGCCCAACTGGGAATTGTGGGTAAGTATCTTCTCGTGTGTCCTCACCTAAAACAAATGCCAGGAAAAGCCTACCAGAACGTCTGAACTGTATTTGGGGTTAATCAGAGGCACTTTAAATGATGTACTGACTCTTATTGCACATTGACTTGTACAGATTATAAGTCATGTTAAAAATAGAAAAAGTTCTGAAATGTTTTAAAATCATTTATCTTGGTCTCATAACCTTACATTTTTAACAAGGGAGTGTAGACATTTTTATATCCACTGTAGATCAGGAACACATCAGATACTGTTTTTTTTTTTTAGTAACTATGTTTTTCAGCTGTTGCTCAATCCTGAATAGCTCGCCTGTCTCCAGCTCTTCAGTCGAGAACATTAGAACAGTCTAGCTGCACCTGTGTAAGCCAGTTAGTCTAACTCAAAGGGAAAGTGCGGCTATCCCACTGCTGCCACACACAATTATATGCCATTAGAGGCTGTAGCTTTACTTTACCCAAACAGAAGTTGTTAATGAAAGGGAGGAGAGTCGAGAAGAGTTATATCAGCTAGATCAGCCACGTGACCTTGGCTCCCTCTCAAAGAGAGCAGTGGTTTTACTCACATCCAAGGCATCTATCCTCCCTGTTCAAAGGTAAACAAAAGCTGGTCTTAAAACGGTAGTACTAGTACTGTGGTACTATTGTCTCACCAGTCTGCCAGTGTCAACTTGTACAGACGACATAGTCCCACAGTCTGCAATATTCTATATTTGTTGGACAGTTTTGTTGGACAGTTTCTAGTATTTATTCTTCCTGAACAGATGTTAAAGTCATGGAACCAAGGTTACATACACTATATTACCAAAAGTATTCGCTCACCCATTCAAATGATCAGAATCAGGTGTTCTAATCACTTGGCCTGGCCCCAGGTGTATAAATTCAAGCACTCAGGCATGCAGACTGTGAAACAAGACATTTGTGAAAGAATGGGCCGCGCTCAGGAGCTCAGTGAATTCCAGCGTGGAACTGTCATAGGATGCCACTTGTGCAACAAATCCAGTCGTGAAATTTCCTCGCTCCTAAATATTCCACAGTCAACTGTCAGCTCTATTATAACAAAATGGAAGCGTTTGGGAACAACAGCAACTCAGCCACGAAGTGGTAGGCCACGTAAAGTGACGGAGAGGGGTCAGCGGATGCTGAAGCGCATAGTGCAAAGAGGTCGCCGACTTTCTGCACAGTCAATTGCTACAGAGCTACAAACTTCATGTGACCTTCAGATTAGCCCAAGTACAGTACGCAGAGAGCTTCATGGAATGGGTTTCCATGGCCGAGCAGCTGCAGCCAAGCCACACATCACCAAGTGCAATGCAAGGCGTCGGATGCAATGGTGTAAAGCACGCCGCCACTGGCCTCTAGAGCAGTGGAGACGCGTTCTCTGGAGTGATGAATCACGCTTTTCCATCTGGCAATCTGATGGATGAGTCTGGGTTTGGAGGTTGCCAGGAGAACGGTACATTTCAGATTGCATTGTGCCAACTGTGAAATTTGGTGGAGGAGGAATTATGGTATGGGGTTGTTTTTCAGGAGCTGGGCTTGGCCCCTTAGTTCCAGTGAAAGGAACATTGAATGCTTCAGGATACCAAAACATTTTGGACAATTCCATGCTCCCAACCTTGTGGGAACAGTTTGGAGCGGGCCCCTTCCTCTTCCAACATGACTGTGCACCAGTGCACGAAGCAAGGTCCATAAAGACGTGGATGACAGAGTCTGGTGTGGATGAACTTGACTGGCCTGCACAGAGTCCTGACCTGAACCCGATAGAACACCTTTGGGATGAATTAGAGCGGAGACTGAGAGCCAGGCCTTCTCGACCAACATCAGTGTGACCTCACCAATGCGCTTTTGGAAGAATGGTCAAAAATTCCTATAAACACTCTCCTCAACCTTGTGGACAGTCTTTCCAGAAGAGTTGAAGCTGTAATAGCTGCAAAAGGTGGACCGACATCATATTGAATTCTATGAGTTAGGAATGGGATGGCACTTCAGTTCATAGAATGAGTAAAGGCAGGTGAGCGAATACTTTTGGTAATATAGTGTAATAACCCTGCTAAAAAAAAAGCTTAAACAAAGGGCAACTGGACTTGTAGAGTTTTTTGAAGATGTCTCGATCATCATCCTTCAGAAGAAACTACAAGTCCAGTTGCCCTTGTTTCAACTCTTTGTGGCTATACCATGACCTAGATGCATGATAACCTTTATAACATACATTATAACCATTGTTTTTCCATTGTGGGCTCACTTATACCTATCATTACTGAAAGCTATTCTATCTACATTGCTCTTTAGCTCTGGTAAAATGAGAGAACAAAAAATGTATCACTACCTGGGTACCAGTGCAGGAATGCCGCAACAGATGCAAACATATCTGGTGGATTCCACAGTGATGTTCAGCTGCTACTCGTTTGCTTAATCAGCACTTTTAAAAGTTAAAGAAGTTTGTTTACATTAAAGGTGCAGCCTTTTTCTGTGGGTTGGCTAAAAGGTATGTGAAATGTAATTAAATGTGACAATTTGCCTGACTAAAATAAATAGTGGTTTCTCACTGTCACCAAAAAAAAAAAAAAAAAACTTTATTGTCATTTTTCTTTTCTATCTCAGAGTTGGAATTAATTAATAATAATAGATGTCTAAAATTGATCATTGAAATATTTTTGCAATGACGGTTTACATGTATATGTGACTTACAGTATGGAGGCCACGGCACAAGATCACACAGTACAAATCTTGATCTTAATGGTTAAGAGACTGCAGCTCCGAACTGCAACTCGACCACATTAGTCGATACACTCATTTTAGTCCAGGTCCAAGGCATCCGTCAAAAGAAGGTTGCATTTCAATATGAGATACAGCCTGTTCCTGGTACAAGAGGACCTTCAGGGTGGAAAAAAGGCCTCGTACATGTGTGTCACATTTCATAAAGTCTGATAAGCCGGAACCAGGCATGTGTGCAATTTCATAAATATGATCAAAAAAACAAAAAAAAAAAAAAAAAAACGTCCAGCTGTGCTACAAAAACTCTCATTTTTCTTTTTTAAATTGTGTAAAATTTATACAAACTCTTAGTCAGCTTTAGATGTGTTCATGTAATAACAGAGTGGATTATAACGGAACAGGCTGCGCCTTCTCGTGTATTAATGACTAACATCTGTTACGCACTGTTATGTTTCCCATGTCTCTCGCTCTCAGCTGCACCACACAGATCCAAAGAGTAAAGAAAACACTAATCCATATTGATCAGAACTGCAATGATCATAGAATGTGAAAACTTGTAAACCTGCAGCCACATTTACAGAGTGATCTGGCTTGTGTCATACATTCAAAGAGCAACTCAACACTAAATACCGATTTTAGAAATTCTGACAAAATAACGTGGTGCTTGATATATTATCAGTCAATTCTGGTTTATTCCATAGTTAGAAACTCAGGATTATTTAACACCCTCCACCATCTAGAGGAGTAGGTCCTCTTTTGCTGTTTCAAGCTGCCTCCGTTGTTGCCTTCCTCAAACTTTCTGATGCATTTTTTGCTTTGTGTCAGGGTGTGCTAAAGGCCCCTACTATCAGGGAGAACTGTTTCCATGAAAAGGTGTGCGTGCTCTGCAACAATGCGCGGGTAGGTGGTACGTGTCAAAAGTATCATCCACATGAATGGCAGAACCCAAGTTCTCTCAGCCGAACATGCTCACATTGTCTCCGCTGGCTTGCTTTCTTCCCTGAGCGCATGCTGGTGCCATTCTGTGATCCCGGGTAAGCACTGCTCACACACGTCTGGCCACATGATGTAAAAGAAAACGTGATTCTGTTGTTCCGTCCTGTGTGAAACCAGTTTTGATGCTCACGCGCCCACTGTAGGCACAATGGACAGGGGTCAGTGTGGACATCCTGACTGGTCTTCAGCTACACAGCTCCATTCAGAGCAAACTACAATGCACTGTGCGTTCTGACACATTTCTGCTGGAACCAGCGTGAACTTTTTGCGAGAAACTTGAGCCACAGTGGCTTGTCCATTTGATCAGATCACATGAGCCAGCCCTTCGCTCTCCACGTGCCTTAGTGTGTCCTTCCTTGGACCACTTTTGATAGGTTAGGGTTAACCCCACAAGGACCTGCAGTTCTGTAGATGCTCTGACTCATTGTCTAGCCATCACAATTTGGCCCTTGCCAAATTATGTCAAATACTTCCACATGCACATTTTTTCTACTTGATGAGGACAAAACATTCACTGACGGGTGCCATGATAATCACACAATCAGCGTTATTCACCTCGGTTGTCAGTCTTCATAATGTTCTGACTAATCAGTGCAAAGTGTGCAGGAATGGAGAAAACACTTAAGTTTATCACCGGGGTGACAAATCAGTTATTGTAAAGGATTTAAAGAGAATTACTACTGCAGTCCTTACTGTATAAAACAGACTCGTGTGCCATTACCTTCAACTCTGGAGGTTGCAAGATTCCCTGCCAGTCCTTAAAGAACCCCCTGAGAACATGGCAACAGCTGGCAGTAATAATGAGAAAGAGAATGACATGGAAAACTACAGCTGTGCAAGACAATGGAGACAGCCCTCATCTATCAGTCTCACCCTGAAACACTTTCCTCAAGCTTCGGGTGCAATTGCACAGGTGTAATGTCTCGGGTCTCGAGTCTGGCACCTGCATTCGTCAGACGTGGTCAGAGAACTGGGAAGTGATTCATCCAAAGCTGCTGCACTTGATATATAAATAGGCAGGAGAGAGGAGTAGAGAAAACAGATGGATTACAGTTTGGTGAATTGTGGGTCTGAAAGGGACTAGCAGGGACTGAGGAGGGATGGAGGACAGAGGGACACACAAGAGCAGAGGGGTTACATTGACCTGAATCACAAACTCTGAGAGGCAAGCTTTGATAGCGGTATAAAGTATGCAGCTTAATCATAGTGCTGTTTTCTGGCCCCGCTCATCAGTTGACAGAAACAGGATGTCTTTAAAGTGAACCCTGTTAAATTGTTGTTGGCATCAAGCCAAAATTGTAGAGCACGGGCAAAAGGACAATAAATGTTTGTATCACGAATGCAATCTGAAACTTAGTCCACACACATCAGCGCACTATAGAATTAGGGCTGTGCCTCAGTCCTCTGAGCTTGAGATGGCGCATTTTGACCCAAAAAAAATATTTTTTGCCTGCACAGAAATGCCACTTCTCAGAAATCACTGCAATGCAAACAGTGTGTTATTTAAAATAAATAAATAAATAAATGCTTTAAGCAAGTACACAAATACTGAAAGAGAAGTGTTTGTTTGCTCAGAGTAAATAATTCCTTGTGTAATAATAATCACTGGTGAAATGCAATCCATGTGCTTTCAAAAACACATTTTTCTGCCTTAAATGACCCGGGCACTCAGCATTGAAGCACAAGTTTATTCTGTTGTGCTGTAAAACTGGTCAGACTTTTATATTAGAGCCAATATTCTCAAATGCTCGAGGCGAGGGGACTAAGAGTGCAAAAGAGTAAAAGCCTCTACACTTTGTACAATGAATGTAAGGCTAACAGACTGGATTATGAATGGTAGAATGTCGACAAACAGTTCTAGTAAGTGACACATGACGTCTTATTTTTAAACATGAACGACGCACGTGTAGAAAATGGCACAAAGATTCCAGCGGCACTTGTAGTAAACAGAGCAACTTTATCAGACTGACGCAATTGAGCCGCGATATCGATGACCCGACCAATTGGATTATACCCTGTACTTGTTTTTTTTGTTGTTTTTTGTTTGTTTGTTTGTTTTTTTAATTTCACAACTGTCATGGACTTTACGGAGCAGTTGGCATGGCTAACTGGTAGTCGCCATTATGTCACATCCTGTTTCTATAGCAGCGTCAAGTAATTAATATGAAACTTATCCAAAACAATGACAATTTAACATGCATCAATATTATATTGACCACTTAAAATGACAGAAACCATTCTTGAAAAAACAAAAACAAAAAACTATTTGACGTGTATTTTAGTGTTTTAATTTGTCCCAGGTTTCATCCACTAATGTAGAGGAGGTGGAGCTTATGACCTATACTGCAGCCAGACACCAGGGGGAGCTCTATATGTCTTGGCTCCACTTTTGAGGAGCAGTTCCGCCGTCCATCTTGCGCTGTCTAAGGTTCAGGCTCGTGACCTTCATCTGGGGCCTTTCAACATTTTATTTTCGTCCTCCACGCGCCTTGATAGCAGGTGAAGTCACACCAGAAATACAACTTTTCCTACAGCCGTGCTGCAGAATGTGGCGACATCACAGTAGTGACAAGAGCGGTATCGTACATGTTACTGCAAATAACACACACAAGCTGTCATTTTTACACTAGAGTCAGGACCAAGTTAGTCGCGGAAACTTTTTTTGCATTTGCAGTAAAATCTTTTCTGCGTTGTGACTCGGCAGGGAGGGCAGCAACGAACAGATCAGGCATTAATGACATAGAAATGACTCTGAATGAGGCTGAAACTGCATAAAAGGAGGAGGTTGGGTGGAGGTGGTCTTAAAAGCGACTTCCTGAGGAAACAAAGGGCTGATAAGACGCCTTGAATGAGATGTGCCAGTGGCTCTTAAGCTGAGCCGAGCTGAACGGATGTGTGTAGCCAGAGTCAACTCTTATCTGTTTGGATTTCATTATGGGACGTGTTTCAGCCGACACAGAGGCGACAGATACATGTGCAAGCAATTGTATAGTCCTACAACCAGTCTGATCAATGAAGGATGTGACATTAAGCGATTAAAGCATTCCTAACAAATGCCTTTAAAGTTATTTTCCTGTCAAAGTCTTTGACAATAGATGTGATAGCAGACTCTAAAAAGCTTGTTTCTTTGACAGAAGCCCTTTTGCCATAAACAAAATCAATCCAACGAGGCACAGACGATGAGTCTGACTACCTAGCTGTTCCACTTTTGCCCACCACCACATAAAGGGCACACAAACCATTTGATTGGCCCGGCATATCTTTGCTGGAGCATAGCCAGTAAACAGCTGAGGGGTTCCAGACCAACTTTTGGCCAAAAATATTGGAGGCAGGGAAGTTAGACTGGCTTCCAGGCTGCTTCAATCAGCAGTACAAATGATTACAAGTGCACGGCCAAACGTCTGGTTCTTCAGTAAATCAAGGTACAAGCCTGCGTAGATGGAACATTAACTACAACTCCCAAGGGGCATCTTGGCAAGAAACACCCAATCACTGAGCTGAAGACCCTGAGATATTTGAGACAATAATGGTAAGTGAGCGGCGAGGAATAACACAGTAAGTCTAGGGGTCAACCATAATCGTAGTGTTGCTTTTTGACATGTGCCATGTCAAAATGGGGAGAAAAAAAATGGGGATACAAAACAAAATCGTGCTTTCTGAGAAACAAAATGAAACCATTAAAACGAGTGGGAACAACACGAACCTTTGCTATTATTACATTTTCCAGGTGGAGTTCTGTGTATCTGTGATCAGGAAAAAATATTCTTTTTCAGAGGAAAACGTACGGAAGAAAGTTTGTTTTTGTGTACCAAGCAGACACAACGGCTGTAATTTAATCTAATCTTCACATCCGCCCACACGGAGGATAAGAGCGGCTGATGGAGGTTTAGGTTTCCCGAATCATTTTTTTTGCTTTACCTCCACAGCCCTTGACAAATGAGACACTTACTCCCATTAGTGCACAGGGAAGGAATAATTGGCACTAACATGCACAGTTAGAAACAGCAACCTCAATTGTTTTTTTCTTCAACAGGAGGGCTTTCAGGTTCAATATGATTACCTCTATGTGTTTGCAGCCTAACCAGGAAATCGCATTGGGTATGCTCGCAGTGTGCTGCATAATTTCTACCTCCACCTTGCCTTTTTTCGTCCCTCATTTCTTGGCAGTTGTGAAATTTTTTCATTGGGGAAATTAGGCGGAAAGCCGCCACTTATTTGCGCCTCTGCCAAGCACTTTTCCTCCAGCTTGTCTGCAGCTACTTTCTGACAGTGTGTGTTTTCTTCTCGTCTTTCCTGCCGTCACGCCACACTCACTGATCTCTGTTCTGTGCATTCAGAGCCAGATGGCACCCTGTTCAAAGGGGGTGAGAAGCAGAAGAGACAGTGCAAAAAAAGCACAAAATGAATACTTAAGTCCCGCAACAATGCAACTGCATAGAACGGAAGATGCGGTCCGGCTGCAGTTCCCCAGTATGTAACAATAGATAGCAATTACATGGCATTTACTAGTGTTGTTATTTAGTTAGATTTTGAGGACAGCGCCTCAGCATCTGTCTACGTGCAAAAAAATAAATAAATAAAAACCCCTTAAAAAGCCCATTTTCTGCATGAAAGCATGTGCTAATTTGCCTGATGATTTAGTGCCGACTTCATCTCCCCGCTGAGATAGAAGTTGCATTCGGACGGCCGTCTGGCTCGTTTCACCACCTTATCTACGCCCTTCGACGCCTAACAATCAGTTTTCCCTCTGCACTAGGAATCTACAGTGTGGAATTATCTGTTCCGCCGTCGCTTTTTATCTCCCCTAAGCCGCTTTAAGGTTTTTTCAGATCGTCTCTGTTTTCCATGCGCACTCAGAAAACCTTACACACGTGCAGAGAAATACACAAACTATTTTACGGGGAAATGTATTAGGGTTTATTTAACTAATGCAAAACAGCACGGGCCATCTTTCTAATCCTTGGGCAAGGAATCTACTTTGCAACATTTTGGATTAGCAGTGACAATTTGGAGGAAATACGTTCATATATTGCAGAGCAGCTTGGGACAGACACAAAGTAAAGGTTGCCAAGCAGTGACATTTGAACACTGGATCTGAAAGAGTTATACTCATTTTGTGCTTTCATAACAACTCTCAACTCTTGCGTGAGGCCAGATTTTAGCAGGTGGTCGCAGAAGGAGTGCCAAAAGACTCCGTGCTTCCAAGATGATTTCAAAATTGTTTTTCTGTGATTCCAAAACTAATGCCAATGGAGGCGCTGGATAATCTGAACATCATTTAGTTCACTTCAGCTCGAGTTTATTTATATAGTGTTAACAGCAATACCAACTGTCTCAAGACACGTTGCATAGCCCAGACTCTGAAACTGCCAGATCAAGCACTAAGGCGACGGTGGCAGGAAAAGGAAAAAAAAACTCCCCTTTAAACAGGAAGAAAAACTTGAGCGGAACCAAGCTCATGTGGGGGACCCCGTCTGCTTGAGGCTGGCCGGATAGAGGCAGGATAAGAGCGAGAGGAGAAGGGATGAGAGCAACAGAATGATGCAGATCAATTCATTCATGCATTTATATGAGCGGTGCAGCGCTTAGCACTGACGCCTCACAGCCCGAAGGTTCGGCGTCGATGTGGATTTTTCTCCGGGTGCTCCAGCTTCCTGCCACAGTCCAATTATAAGCCGTATAAGCTGGGATAGGCTCCAGCCTGCCGCGATCCTCTAGAGGATAAGAGGTAACGGTTAATAAATGAATGTTACATGAGAGATTGATAATGTATAAAATAGATGGATTGAGCTAGAATTCAAAGTATTCATTGTAGAAAGGCTTAGAAGACGTTCTGTGTTCTCGTCAAACCGACTGAAGGGTGAAAAAACAGAAAAGCACAAGGTTACAGAGCTTAGTAGTTCTATTAAAAGTGAGTTGGCTAGTATAATGTACAAACATATGAGGCATCAATTTATGAACAGATAACTGTAATAAGCACAGATGAGAGACACTCCTGGCTGGAGATACTAGGATTTTAGGGTCATGCTGAATGGTGGGGCAAGAGAAGCAACAATTCTGCTGCAATGTGTGGAAAAAATATATTTAGTGTCTGAGTTAATGATCAGAGACAAGCTACAGACACCCAAAACCCAGAGTCACAGAGAACTTGGAGCAAAGGGAGGAAAGACCTCAAACGTCTGCATCCGGAAACCAAGCTAACTGCACCAGCCGCATCTGTTGTAGCAACGGTCCATAGACAACTTTGACGAAGGTTTTTGGTATCTTCTACAGGCTACTGATAATTTAAGCAAGCCACTGCAGTTACCATTCGAATGTCCAAACGCACAACATCGTTGCCGGTGCCGTCGTCCATGCTGTGGTGTGCTGGGGAGACAGCACTACGGCTGGACAAACTGATAGAGAGGACAGGCTCTGTGGTACCTGTGTCCCTGACATCAGTGGCAGATGCAGCGACCTTGAACAGAATTATGACATTTATGAACAATGTCCACCTCCCTCTGCACGACACCAGTCAGACAGAGAAGCTCTTTCAGTGACAGGAGGTAATTTGTCCATCAGGCCGTACGACTCTACAACGCCTGCCTGTGAGGAAACAACTCGGCACCAAATTTTCCATGGAAAAAATATAGCATCCAACTATCTTCATATGTAAAGACGTATATAATTTATGGTATTTCTAGTATTGCGACATCATGGCCAAACTACCAAGTACACAGTACATGTCATTGATTGGAATGTTTAAACTCCACTGAGTTCAGATGACGTGTATGACTAAGTTGCTGTTATTCTTCTGTCCATCACCACGTAAAGCCCACCCAAACGGTTCGATTGTGCCTGACATATCTTCTCCAGGGCATAATCGGTTCCCAACAGAGCAAATCCAGACCAATTTTGTTAATGGGGGAAGTTGGGCTAATACCATTCATCTTAACCGGAGATTTTCCCTGCTGACATTTTGATGTAATTGCTTCATTGATTTGTAATACTTACTGGAGCTGGAAAATTGATATTCCTGGTCCCACCTGTGGTTCTCCTGCAGTCACAAGTCACCACGGCTGCTGTTTAAAAGAAAAATACGAAGTTAGGTTAGGACTGATATGTCAGTCATAAATCCAACATGCTGAGTACAAGACAGACAAACATCTGAGAAGAAAGAATAGTTGAAACATGTTGAGAAAAGCTCGTGTGCTTTTGAATTCACTCCGAGTGTCTCTGTATTCACCGTCGCACAATAATCAGCTATGGTTATTTCAGCCTCAAACATCACACAGTAACTTTCCACCAGTTGGGTACGCGTCTTTCTGCGAGGACCGATTTAAACCTGCTCTAACGAGGCCCCACTATAAGCCACGGCATGTACGGAGCGGCTCCATTTTAGGAGAAATCACACGTGCTCCATCCACAAGAACGTTCCAATTAACGCGTGCACTTTTTCGTTGGAGCGCCGCAGAAGAGCGCAAACTGTACGAGAACAAAAAGAAACAGCGTCACGTTGCTGGCACCCGCTTAGCGCTGATGAGCTTTTAACGATCCTTTGAACAGACTTGTCTAGTTGAATGATGGGAGGACACCATGCATGGTGGATGGAAAGCTAAGGAGAAAACTATGAAGCCATACACACACACACACATCTTTTACTGGACAAGTGGTAAAAGCTGTGTGGCGGTGGCCTTGTAGCCCCTCACAGCATATGCATCAGCAAAAACATCAGCTGCTCTTCGAAACACAGTAAACACAATTCAGATCCACGCCACGCTTTGTCTGCGCCTCACAAAACAGTACACACAAAGCATTTTTTGACCTTAAGACGCAGACGTGATAGTGAGGAAGAAGTGTCCACTGAATGAAAGGACAATCTTGAAGCACAGAAGTTCATGCTCCTTGAATTGTGCAGCTGAAAGTATGCAGACTCTGAGCTAAAGATTACAAAAGCGGTGCAAACACTACGGCAAATTTGCAAAACGCAAACCAAAATGCAGCCTTCCCATAATTTAAAGCTCTCACTTGGAATGCCTTCCTTTCCACAGATGGCCTCTGTTTTATATTCATACCGGCGAGTAAAATGTTTTACCTGACAGTCATCACCGCCGTAATTACAGTGAAAAGGTTGACATGTGAGGTGCAAATCAAGCATGGATGTCATTCTTACCTTTCAGAAGCTCTGCCTTTTTCCGACCAGACTGGTGGTTGTTCAGGGCCGAACAGGCAGCTGGATGACTCTTTATGTGTCATTTTCCACTAGCCGTCTCCATCTTTTTAAATTGACGGTATACATTTTGGGAATGGAGGATGCGCCGTGATTACCATAATGTGAACAAACTGATCGGGGAGCGTCCGCGATATCGAATAATAGCGTGCCTTTTCATATTTACGGCTATACAACACCAGCAAAATGCGTTTGTGTAGACAGCTGGACTGATCAATCGGGTGCACAAGAAACAGAAATGAAACACAATAAAAACAACAACAAAAAAAACAAATCATTAGCAGTTGCGTGGCTACATCAGATATTAGAGTTTCAAGATCCAAAATGTCGGCCCGCGTGGGCAGCTGTGAAACAGTACAACCCGACATGAAACACAAAGAAAAGGCTTTGTGTATATGATTACCACTCATCTTGCACATACTGACGAAGGTCAGCGTAAGTGCAATCAGGGAGACTGTTATTTTCCAAGGCTGTTATTTCCCCCCTCACCCTTTCACTATTCCTTCCCTCGCTCCTCCTGCTTCTTTAATCAGCTAACTAGGTGTGTTTCTAGACAGTCCATTCAGATTCTGCCTCATTCTCATTCATCCAGCCACGTCATTGCTGTCAAACTTTAAATACATCCTCCTCTGCTCCTGCTGCTCCTGCTGCTCCTCCTGCTCCTGCTCCTGCTCTGCTCCTGCTGTCAAATGTCACTCCAGCTGAAGTGTTGTGACCCTCCTCCTCCCCGTCCACCTCCGGTCTTCACGTCCAGGACCCAGGTCAAGTTCACCTGAGACCATTTCTCATCACATTCAGAGCTCCAACACTCTCCTCTTGTCATCACCACCACCAGTGTCTAGACCTGGAAAGCTTTTCTATATTAAGCATAGCCTCCTCAGAATCTGGATGACATGAGGGATAGCTCTGCTCGGAATAGTTCGACTGGAGGAAATACTTTCAATGATATGGTAAAATGTGCAGAAAAACACGATAAAATGTGCAGAAAAACAAAAAACATACATACATATTTAAGGGGAAGTAGGGCTGAGATGGGGAGCGGTGGCTGAGAGCCAAGGGTATGGGCTTGAGCTGGTACTTGAGTAGAGATTAGAAGGAAGGGGAGCCTGGCGGATAGACGTCCAGAGAGCTGAGTGCTGGGTGAGTCACTGAGTCCACAGACCCTTTCCTAAGTGCTAGGGCATTCAAGGAAAATCCTCAAACAGACGCTGCGTTCTGCATGGAGATGGCAATAGCAGAAAACTAGATGAGTGTGTTGCTGTGCAGCAGGCGAGGAGCTGCCCTGGCTTCACCTCCTGTAACAACTCCTGTAATCAGGCGCTCACAAGAAAAGAGAGTGGGAGTTCCTGGAGAGAGCGGAGGCCAAAGCAGGTGTCATGACAACAAGACTGACAGAGAAATTCATTTTGAGGAGTTCAAAATGGTATTTTAGAATAGCCTTTTAGTACTACGCTGCTTTAGTTAGGGTTCGGACTAGGGCTACGGTTAGGGTCACGGCCCCATGTAGTGAATGCAGGGAACTGGAGGTCCAAAGAAGAAAGTACAATGTTCTACTTTCAGAAACAAGTAAACACATGTGAGCCAAGATATGAAAAGGACCAACTAAGAAGAACTGGGTAGACTAGAGAAGGTTCAAGAAGAGAGTGAGATAAATTTTTGATGAAGCGACGTATAGAAAGGTACACAGTAAGAGCAGAGACAGAGATACAAGTGGAATTTTCCTCTGCTACCCCAATGAAAGGACAACATGGAAATGCACTGGATTCACAAAAGACAAACCATCAGGGGAGCATGTCTCCTATCTAATTATGAGAGGATCCGGTTGTCATAATTACTGCCTCAGAATTATTAGAAAAGGCCATTCGAGAGGTCAGAATCATTTTGAAACTAATTTAATTGTTTGTCCTAAATGTGTGATGAGCGTGAGCTTCAATAACGAGACGGCATCCTGTTTTTCCACAAAGCATTTGTAGAAAATGTGGCTTTAAATGTTAATTTACCACTTGTGATATTAAAATGAAAGAAGACGTTCCCATTGAACGCCATTATTAAAGAGACATCTGCAGAAACGTTCACAGGACTCCTATGCTCCGAAATAACGGTCCACACACTGCAGTACTTGACACTACGCGCTTGCAGCGATTGGTGATAATCTTGCAGGAAATTTGGGTTTCAGGAAATTGATCGAAAATGCAGCATCAGTAACAAGTTTGAACGAAGTTCATCTGACAGTGCTTTGTATATGAACCATATGTTCAGTTTGATCAAGCTTCATTCATAAATGTACATGTGTTCTCACTTTCATAAAAGCCAGACCAATACTTTACCTACGGAACAAATCCCCTGCCCAAATTTCATGGTGGTGGAAAGCTGGTCTGGAGCTCCTTTTTTTTTGTACTTTGTTGTGTTGCAACACATCCCATGATGAAACCCAAAGAAGTGTTACCAAACTCATATTCTGATATCAATTTTGTCTGGCTAGGGCAGGCAAGCGTTTCATTTGCAGGTTGTCATTGCTAATGAAACGCTTTTGGGAGCAACAATGCTCTCTAACCAGTCTCAGCTTGGTTCATTTGCTCTGGAGTGGAGTCCTATTGATGTGTTTACAAAAGCCCCTTACCATGGGAAGGAAATGTCCCGTTTCGTAGCAACAAACTAGCACCCCAAATTAGCACTCATTTTTTATACACTTTGTAATTATTCAAATGGAAGGTTACTGTTGCTTATCACGCAAGCCACAATGATGTTTGTCAAAGAACGTAAAGACTATTTCCAATGTAAACTTGTCCCACGTCCATGCCAGATTGGACCCTATAGATTTAGAGCTAAGAGCAAGAGCTAAGAGCTACGTGCGTGGTCACTAGCAAAACATAAAGACCACCCTTTTAGTGATGGAGTGATCATTTTGGTGCTGTTATTTTACTACTTTGAAAGCAGGATCCAATAATGGCAGTGTACAAACATCACGTGGACCACACACATACAGTGATTAATGCTCAGAGTCTATAAAAGTGACGTAATCTTCTGTCTTCTTTTAGTATTACGTGATATTATTTCTGTGTGGGAAGCTGTCACCAAGCTGGGATTATTTATTATGGGTGTCGAGCTATTTGCTGACCTGCTGTAACAGCTTCGATCGGGTCACGACTGGACGATGAGTCTCCAGGCCTGGCTTTGGAAGTCAGAGGAAAAAGAGGAGAAAATGAACAAGGAAGTGGCTGGAAGAGCTTAGTTCAAGGCTCCAGTTTCCACCGCTGAGAAGCCGAGCTGGAGGCTCTGACAGTCCTGTTTTTGGCTTTACTCTGGGCTTTTTGAAAAGCAGGCCAAAACCTAATTAACGGTTTGAGAACATTTTGTTTTGCAATATTTGTCCGGTACAGCGTTTGGCTCCTTACCACGAAGAATAGCACATTCAGCCAAACTGTCAGGTTCAAATTGATTTTGGTGATATTTAAATGCTAATGTTGTGTTCTTACTGGAAATACTTTTTTTTTTAAGCAAATCTATCACGATAAAATGTACTAACAATGAAGATATCTCCTAACTACAAGTACTGTGTGACTGATTCATTCCAGTCACTTGCTGATGGTCAGTGTCCATGGACCTACTTGGGGTGATCATTCTTCCTAGATCTAATCCTGATAATTAAGAGTGAAGGCACTCTAACACCTGGCTTCAAAAAACCTTCACTGGTTTTCAGATGGGTTGAGATGTGGCGACAACGAAGGTCATCGTTTATTATTCATCCAATTTTTATGCTCATCAAACCATTCATTGACCCCATCTGTGACCTGCATAGAATCATCTGCACTCATTAGGATTCTCCACTCCCTTTGTTCTGCTTTTTCTGCTCCATGTGTCACCCATCTGCATCTATACAGCCCGACACCACTACAGGTAAATAGAAACTTTTTTTTCCCCAGGTAATTTGGGTGAACTCACCATTAATTTTTCACATTATAGCAGCCTGTTCACAAAAATATTCTGCACCCACGCCGTGTTGCCGGGTCACAATGGTTGCTTAGTATAACATTTATGCTCATTACAGCTAATGTTGACAATCTTACATTGGCTATGGAATGTAAGATTAAATTTCTGCGTGTGATTGAATTGTGCTCCGCTGATGAAATCTAATTTGCCGTGTTTATGGCGGCAGATTAATAGATTCATGCTGGGCAATATCACCTGAAATAGGTTTTTGCGATTAAGCATCATATTTACCCCGGTAAGGATTAGATTAATGAAACTCCATCTCATTAAATGTCCCCATGCACAGGGTTCTCCATTCTCAGAGTGTCCTTTCCAGATATGAAGCTGGTGGCCATCATATTCTGCGCGCCTCTGGTTCCTAAGGAGCTAACATAGTTTTTATTTAGGGATGTCATTAATGTGTGAAAGTCATACCATTCCCAGAGCAACGGTCCACCACTGTTAGCTAACATGATTAGAAAAATGTTGCGCTTTATAACGCTTTATATGGCGATAAATTCTATGTCACACTGGCATACCGTAGTACATTACAGAATCCTCTTATTTATACTATGCACCAGTCTATCAGCAGTTAACACATGTTACGCAATACCTGTGAAGGAGAAGACTTGCATCGGAAACGTAGGAAACCTAGATCCAGTTCTGTCATTAAATGTAAGTCTGGGGTTATACAGATAATCAATTTCAGTGTGAGTAAAGTTCTCGTAGCTGCCTCCACTGTATCAACACCAAAGTCAATAATAAAGAAATTGCTTCCTTAAATTTGGTTACAGCCTTATCAGAAAGGCATCTGCTGTAATGAAATTCATTTCCAGTCGCTATACAGTCCGTTATTGTCGGACGTTAGCGGGTCTTGAGGAAGCACCGTCAGACGTTCAGTTTCTATGAGGTGTGACAGAACAATATCGAACGGGCTGATTATAATAATGAGCTGGTTTGTTTACGTTCCGAGAAAAGCTGAACTGAATAAAAATCTAAAGGCTGTCACTGTCTACATCTACATGGCTGTTAAAGGGGAACTACTGTCTTTTTTCTGGCATAAAACACGATTGTTTACTCGCCCATTTAACTTTTGTGTAATTTGTAGTCGTTTGGGAGATATATAGATCAGCGTATATTCATATAGTGGGAGTGACTGGGGCACCGAAACACAGCCTCTAAATAACGTATTACCTGCTTCTGCTATGGTTCGACTACAACCTCGGAATCGGAAAAAATATTTAGCTATGTTGCAAAAAACTAGCAGTAGCAAATTACAGGTAAACAAGCGGACCGTTTTGGGTGCACGCATCGTTCAGAGATGACATCATCCAGGTCAGAAGACTTCATCCTGGGTCTCTAGGTAAATCAACAGACCCCAGATGATAACAACAGCTAACTCCTGACTCAACAGGGAATACCACTAGCATGTCATAACAAAATATTGGTGAAATTAACGTGTTGTGTTATTTAAAGGCTGCACTCCCACTGTATGAATATACGCTGATCTAATTATCTCCCGAATGACTATAAATTTCACAAAAGTTATACTCTATAATGAGTTTATCTGTATTAAAAACTAAATCAGACTGGAAAAGTCTGCTAAAAGCTAAGAATAAGGAGCAGGTGAACAATACTCAGCAGCAAATGGACTTGGCAAGAGCATTCTGACACAACGTGGCTCTCTGTTCTTAACTCTATGTCATTTCCTGCTGTCACAACTGATTCCAGCAGAAGGCCTGATTTCACCATAACATACATTGACTGCCAATTACCTGCTTCATCACCCACTCAGCCGATGCACTCCGGAACAGGAAATTGACAGAGAATTGAGGGAAAACGGCCAAGGTATTTTGGGCCACAGTCACAGAAAAACATTAGTTTCCTCCATCTAATTCCCGAACACCGTGTGCAACAGGCCCGGGGAGAGAGAAGCGGATTTTCACTATTTTGACACTTGGCAGCCTACATCTTCTGACATCTTCTGACCTCATTCTCTCAGATCTGATTGGACTGAAAACTAGAATATTCCTGGATACGTCCTGCTTTTTTATTTTTTTGGCACACATTTGGCTTTTTCTGAGCTTCGAACAAGGCTACTTACGCGAGGTAAAAAAGTGCTGAAATTAATTTTTAGCAACTATTCACCACACACAAAGTAAAATGTTTATCAAGCCTAAGAGGGATTATATCATATAATACACTATAATACTATAAACACACAACTCACAAAAAATATTGTTATTTAAATCAAAATGTTAACCGTTTCTTTTTAATTGTTAATGTCACTTTTTCTGATGAACCCCTTGGTGTTTTTTTGTTTTGTTTTTGAAGTTTAGTGTTTCATTAAAAGCAAGTTGTCAAACACTTTAAATGCTAAAGTTGTTTTGCTAAAAGTTTGAAATTGCAAACACTTAGTCTGGAACTAAAGAAATGCCACCATACCATTACAATTATCAAATCTTTCTAACTATTGTTAATATTACAACATACCAATTTCGAAATGTTCCTTTTCTCTCTCTTATATGCATTGATTTACTCTTTTCTTTCCTATTCACTCTTTTTCCTCCTTACTGTACATACTGTACACCGATCAGCCACAACATTAAATCCAAATGTAAATAACAGTAAGACGTAAATAACAAAGACCGTCTTGTGACAATACAATGTTCTGCTGGGAAACTTTTGGAGCTGGCATTTGTATAGATGTTACTTAGGACCAGACCAGGCACCCCCACCCCGTAGCAATGACACTCCTTGATGGCAGCAGCCATCTCCAGCAGGATGCAGCCTGACACAGACACACACAGGAGGAACAACTCCAAGATGTTGCGTTGAAGTGGGGAAGAGAGTAAGAGAAAGAACAAAGGCCAAACAGCACATTTTATATAACCTGATGACCTCAGAGGTGACATGCCACTGTCAGCCAGTGAACTACTGAGTCAGTTTTCACACCTGGAGGATTGTGGGACTTGGGGTTTCCAGTGCCTCTCTTTGTTTCCAAGACAAAGATAAAACATGTGGTTAACTTGGTTATGCATGGTGAGCTTCCATAGCTCACCACCAGGTTCATGTCCCAACACAGCTGTTTTGGAGATACAAGGGAGACCCACACAATATTAAGACATATTAGGTCATAATGTTATGCTTGATCAGTGTATATTTAACATAAATCAATCAACTTAGATCATAAATCAATAATACTTATTTCACGTTTCACTCAAGTTAGTCTTTAGTGGCTGTGTTGATGTTTGTGTTTTAATTACTGCAGCTTCTGTCACTCAGCAGCCTTGCTTGAAGTATTTCAAGCCAATTCTGTGCAATCAATTAAAAAAGAAAAAAAAAAAAACGTACTTCAGAAACCTCTAAAGTTCAGCCCGAAGCGGCAGTAAGAACTAATTGAAGATATTGTCACAAACCAAAGCAGCTCTGGTCGCCGTAATCATGCCACATGAGATTCAAAAGCTCTAATAACAGGTTGTCAGAGAGATGAGTCAGGGAGGTAGGGCCATCATCAGATGATTCATGACCTACTGCTGGTTACTAGGAAGAGAAAAATGTCATTTAAATGTTTATTTACCGGTGTCAGGTCAGTCACAAACAAAATAAGAAGTAATTAAGTCAGTGCCGGCTCTCAAGCAGTCGAGAGCGTGGTTGTCAAGTTCTGAGAATGTCAAGAAAACTATTTCTTTTCTTTCTTTCTTTTTCTTCCGATTTCTGGAAATGCGAAGTAACGCACAATCAAAAGACTATTAGCTTCAAACACTTCTTGGAACTGCTTTTAAAGACTTTCCTGCCACAAAAGGAGTTGAAGTGCAAAAAGAAAAGGTTTATTTTCATCTAATGCACCTTACAGGGTTGTGGACTTTACGGAGGCCTTTTATTAGAATTGCGTCTCCGCTATCAGACAGCTAAAGCTCGCTGATCACTCTGCAGGTACATCAGAATCATAAGCACCCTTGGTGAATAATGGCAGCTATTCATCTTCAGCTACCACTCTACAGCTGACTACGCCTGAGCTTGCCGGCGCTCGGAAGGTCACATCCTTCAAAGAGGGAACCTCAGCAGGCAGTTAATTGGTCCCAGATCCATTTTAAGCAGCCTGCACCTGCTGTGAATTAAGCCCAGTGGATCACCTTGATGCCCAGGAATGTAGCCAACCATCCCCAGGAGGAGAAGGATGCAACCAAGTTAGGAAATGCCCAAGCACATAATGTACAGACAGGAAAGCATTTATTTTATTTTTTTCATTTGATGGACGGGTTGTGGAAGACATTCATTCATGGCAGGGTCTTCATGTTTGAGGTTTAAATAATGTTGAATTTCTATCTCACAGCTGTGTAATGGCCACTTACATGTTGAGTCTGCAGCATGGTGGTTAACCCGCTGTACCCTGTGACCGAGTTGATCTAGCGGATTGGCCGGACAGGAAGCGGCACCAACCCCTGAGAAACAAAAAGTCCCTCTAATTGGACGGGGAAGATTAGTTATCCACTGAAACTGATATTACAGATACAGATATTATGGCGCAACAACTATAAAGTGTAAAAGTGACTGACGGTTCAGTGCAAGGCTAGTTTCTCATAAGGATGCAGTGTAATCCCGTGAAAAGTCAGTGCTCTCACCTTGTTTATGTCAGTGAAAGAACGGCTGATGGAAAGATTACATCGAACAGTTCACCTGTTATCCTACGTGTCCAAGCCTCTTCCTAATCCGCGCTGATTTCCCTGAAGTCACGGCGCAAGCCTTACATTTCTTTTTCATCATTTCAGCTCACTTTCCTCTTCCCTTCTTCGACACACACATGCACCGTGTGCGCTAGTCTGCTGTTCATTGTTCCGATAATAGCAGCTTGAATGAGGACGCCGTGCATCCATCATTCATGCATCAGTCGCTTTCACCAGTCCGGCTGACGTCTATGTAAACTTGTCTCATTATACTGCCGTGCAGAAACAAGTACAGATTTTAATTGCAGCAGCTCATCAACACTGTGTCCTGAAAACCTAACATTGTTTCTGAGGGTAATTTAAACTGCGGAGGGACAGGAGGACGGTGTACACTGACTCTGTGTGTTGATGATATGCACCAGCTCTCAAGCAGTCAGTCAAGATTAGCATACATCTTCATACTGCATACATAACTGTAGATCACGTAAAACAGCACGGGGCATCATATGGCTGCTCAAGGGTATTGTTGTCACATCAGCTCAGGGAAATGACGTTGGAAGCAATTCTCATCTGCGCTAAGACCAGCAAGTGACAACCATGTGTCACTTAGCACGATGTTGTGAGTTGTGTGTAAAAACAAACAAACAAAAAATCTTTTAGCCATAATTAAGAAGTATACAAAGCATTAACGGTTGCCTTTTTAAACCAGCACATTTGCAAAAATGATCTCAATGGCAGCAGAGTTCATTAAAGACTGCTCTGTATGACACAGCACAATTCAGGAGCAACACAGCCTCCAACATACAGCTCTTCAATAGAGTTTCATCGAGAGCTAATCATCGTAACCACTTTCAATTTATTGCTTTATTAGCAGCGATCGTACACGAAAGGATAGCTAAAAGCTAATTTTCCCCAGTGGTCCCTGTTCTGTTCTGGGTTACACATTTATAATCCGTAAATAAAAATGGATCACAGTCAAAAAATACACCATGCAAAATCTAGACAAAATAAGAACAATAACCCCCAAACAATAGAAAATCAATACAAGTTATCGGCTACTGAGTACTACTAGCAACACCATCACCAATAAGTGTACAACCCGAATACCAGAAAGGGATGTTTTTTAAATTTAAACTAAATGAAAACTAAAAGACTTTTAAATCACATGAGCCAATATTTTATTCACAACAGAAAATAACTGGGAAATGGTACACCTTCATCCACTAAATGAGCTCATTTCATATTTGATGCCTGCTACAGGTCCCAAAAAAGTTGGAACGGGGGCAACAAATGGCTGAAAAAGTAAGAAGATTCAAAAAGATTCAGCTGGGAGACCATCTAGCAAATAATTAAGTAAATGTGTGTTATCAGCATTTAGTATGGGGGTGCCTAACTGCGTATGGTGAGGGAAGCTTGCCTATTTTGGAAGGAACTATGAATGCTGAAAGGTGTATAAAGGTTTTAGAGCAACATATGCTCCCCTCCAGACGACGTCAAAACCACGATATGTCATTCACACTCAGTAACAATGCTAAACTCTTTATGATCCTTTTAGATCAGTGGCTTATTTTTGTAGATGAGTATCCTTCAGCCAGCACTACAATTAAAATGTTTAAAACGACTGCCTTCTCACATTTAGATACCTTATATTAAAGATTTCCACCCAACATTTTCTCAGATGTTTAATGTATTAATTCAACCACTGACCAGGAAGTGTTAGTAATTAAGTTCATGCACGTTAAACTGGACCATAATTAAAATAATAGGATCTTTATGTTGAGGCTAAAATAGGTTGGTGATTCACAATCTGTGCTCCAGATCAACATGTGAATATTGCACATTTTCAAATTATGTTAAATGAAGTAATAATTAAAAAACAAACCTTGGATATGACCTGCTGCATAATGTATAAATTGCGAGAACCTTTGACGACGAAAAGAAAACTGCTGCAAGGAAAACTCCTCCTCTAATAACGGGAAATAAACAGAGCGCTGCTGAAATATTTTTAAATGTGGGTTTATATCTTCCTCTGCTTTGATATAATTCAATTCTCCTCACATATTTCTCTCATACCCCGTCTTATTGTTATGGCTGGAGGGAGATCCAATTACAGTTAACAGGACTCCGATAATGTGGGCAGTCTGTAACAAAAGATCAGAAAAAAACGATCTAATAGTAAATTCTGATGTGATCCTTGGTACATAAGGATTCCAGCTTTGCCCACAGAGAATTGGTGTTGTTTTTTCCACCTCAAAGGCCCTTTCTTTTTAGTATTGAGCAGAATCCTCACATGTGACAGGAGGAGGAGAAAAGACACAGAAACAGAGTTTGAAAGGGCAGCGGGGGGGGTATGTTTCATGTTATATGAAAACTTTGCATCTTTGCGTCACTTTCTCCTTCAGTTCTCTTACTACTTACACCTTTTACCCATATGGAGCATGCAGAGGAATACATTAACATATTAAGGAGAATCAGAATCAAAACAGCAATGCTGTAAGTCAAGGTTTTACATGACAGCCAGTGTTTGGAGAGGGGGTGGGTGGTGATGCATTAATGATGAATCGGTGCACCTGCTGCTAGGCATCCATCCATCCATTATCTATAAACCGCTTATCCTTGTCCCAGCTATCGTTCGGCGAGAAGGCTAATGCAGGAAGCCGAACAGTCATTCACACTCACACCTACGACCAATTTCGAGCCACTACTTAATTTAACAAGAATCTCATTTGGAACGTGGGAGAAAACCCACGCTGACACAGGAAGGCCGGGGCACCAAAAGCCCCCGGCCAGCATGCAGGTTTGAAGTACTAACCGCTGCATCACCGTGCCGCCCACCTGCTGCACAGTAAGTACATAAATTGTGAGTGCTGAGGAAAGTTTTCACTAACCATTGTTGACTGACGCAACAATTAAGGCGGCGAAATGCAATTCCTTTGGCCTGAGCCGTGCGTGGGAAGTCTTTTAATTACTGCGAGCAACACAGCATTCCAGAGGGCCTATAATCATTTATCAGAGTAACTGACTGATTAGTGAACATGTCCACCAAGTTCCTGCAAGTTCCAACTCTAAAGAGACACAAAATGGCCGGGTCTTCATCCATCCATGGTGTGTGCTGATTTGTCATGTCAAGAATGGTCTGGTAGCATAAGTAAACTAAAGCTAAACCGACAGTGGTGTGTGTGGTATCATTATGACAAGTGCTAAATGTAAACAAATTTAATGACTTATCAGTAAAAACTAAAAAGAAAGGCATAGGTGTGAATTTGTGAAGGACCTTATTAATGCGTAAGGATGTCTGCTGGCACAGTTTGTTTAATTTATCTTAGTTGAGTGTAGTCTAACTTCCTCCAACAAGACAAACGTTTTGTGGGAAAAGAAAATCTCCTAATCTGCTGGTGCTCTGCAGAACAGCTGGAAAGATAACTGCTTCTTTACTGCCCCACTTCAAAAATGTGAAATGTCTCTGCAAACCTAAATCTTGGTAGTGCAGTTTCTCCTTAGGGGAGACGGGGCAACGGCCTACAAAAAGGAGGACGGAAAGGATTTTGTTTGTACCGTATTCAACCACAGTGTTCTTCAGCAGCAACTGTGTCCAATCACTGTCAAGCCATATTCTATGGACTACTGCTGGCCCATCCCATTAGGGCAATTTTAGTATGGGTAGAATAGAGGAAAGGTAGAGCTGGGTGTCGTCCGCATAGCAATGAAAGTGAATATTGTATTCATGGAATATGTGACCAAGGGGAAGGAGGTGAATGATAAAGAAGACTGGACCGAGGACAGAACCTTGTGGTACACCAGAGGAGATAGGAGATGGCTGGGATGCCGAAGTTTTTAACTGAATGAATTGAGTTCGGCCGGTAAGATATGAGTTGAACCAGTGCCAGATGATTCAATGGATGCCAGTCAATGGAGAAGGATAGAGTGGGAGATAGTATCGAACGCTGCGGTCAGGTCAAGGAGGATGAGAATAGATAGGAGTCTGGAGTCTCCTGCTAGGAGGAGGTCGTCGGTTATTTTGATTAGTTTCAGTGCTGTGATGGGGACAGAAACTGGACTGGAACTGTTCATAAAGGTTGTTGTTGGACAGATGAGAGTGGAGTTGGGATGCTCTTTAGTCTGGATTTGCTGCATCTAAAATGAAATGCACATGGTGTTCTGAATCAGATGACTGTAAGTAGTCCGTGCATTTTCTGTTAGTTCTAAAGTAGCACCTGTCTAGTGGTCACTGGTGGTATTGCTACCTGCGAAAGCAACTGTTCAATGCAATATGACAACGTCTAGTTAATCTGCTGTTAATTTACCTCTTGGATGGGTCACCTTAGACAGCACTTAACAGGGTGTTGTAAGAGAGGATAATGTAGCTGTGAGTCTTCTAGAACCAAAGGCGCTTAAGTAACAAAATGTCTTCAAGAAGTTGAGTTGCCCTTGCTTCAGTTTTTTTGAACATACTTTGTATAAGGTCGAACAACCTTTTCTGTCCGGTTGAATCCCCATCAATGTGTACAGCATAACACGTATTGATCTTTCTCTCTCTCTGTTTTTATCCATTTTTCCATAAAATCTTTCTGTATGGCCCAGCTGTAGACTAGTGCGTACATAGCATGGTATGTGTATTTGTAAGCGTGGTTGTGGTATATATCAGAATGACCTTTCTGAGTGTCTCCAAATACCTCACCCTGCCACGTCATTTCACAAAGGTCCAACCTGTGATTCATGTTCCAATGCAAAACAGGCTCTTCATACCGGAGTGCACACAATTATCTTTTAATTTCCACCTCCCAGACGCAGAGCAGACCTCACACCTCCACAACTTCCTCTAACTGAAGCCATCATTGCTATTGACAAGCAGGGTGTGTGACGCACATAGTAAGTGGCCAAGTCCCTTTCACTTGTTACAGTTCACAAATTATCCACCGTGGACCCTGTCTGAAAGTGAGGTCAGCAAGGGTGAGCGTTTAAATCAATTGAGGTGCACTAGAGCTGCTCTCTTTGCAAACCGGATCTCTCCCTCAAGGAGAAAACTGTGGAAAGGAAGTTGAAACATGAAAGGAATGGTAATGGCACCACACTCAATACACAGCGGCTGATAGACAGCGCATGGACATACTGTACACACAAATGTCCACCACGCTTCTTTGTCTTCGCTTTCCTATCACTGTGAGTGTAGAATGGATGTCAGCTCTCTGCATTTCTTTTTAAACTCTCTAAAAACTATAAGAAAGTCAATTCACCTTCCCAGCCTGTCTTCCTCTCTAACACAGAGAACAGTGGAGTCCAACCATAAAATAACTAACTCAAGATCATAACTGAAACAATTTCTACCCAAGAAGAAATAGTTATGCCGTCGTTCAAATAACCTGAGCAGTGCAGCCGTCTTACTCGCGTGGACTTTTAAGATTCGTGTTCCGTGAAATTCAAGCACAGGACGCGGAAGCGACGTAAAGCTCTTTTTTTTTTCATTATCCTATCTGCTCGGCACAAACAGGACTGTGCCACTTCAAACAGAATTCGAGAGGATTTACTATCATACATAATGCAGTTATTTAAATACAGAAATCATCGCTGATTTATCTGCCGTAGATAAATGACACGTTCAGCGATTAACTTAATGTTAAGGTCCTGAGGATGCGTGCACCACCCAGACGTGATGATTGCACAAAATAGTTGAAGTACTGTAATTTTCAAGAATAATTACTGCTATTAATATAGGTAAGAGATGGTGAATGAATATTTATTTGAAGTCTGGTGACAGTAAGTAACTGTTACGAACACAAGGCCACAAGTTGCTCAGGAGCCACAGCTTTTATTAGGCATTGTACAATTCATTATAATGAGATAAAAGAAACATATATGTAGAATAAATAGAGTTCACCATTATGTAGTCCATCATTACAGGCTCATTACTCAATGTTTATTATAATTCTGTCATTTTGTATTTGTTGTCTTTCTTCCCTCACACTTTCAGTTGTCGCTGTTTATTTCTATAATCTGTCCTCTTTCACTAGTGGGCTATATTAATCCACCACAAGTTTATTTTACTTGTCAAAATTCCAAGTGTAATTCATACCACGTAAACATTAGAGAGATAATGTTCCCATTTTGTATACAAAAAAAAATGTGTTTTGTGTTCTGTCCCACAGCTTGCAATTCTTGGGATACACGCACTGATCAGGCATAGCATTATGACCATTATGACCACTGACAGTGAATAACACTGACCATCTAGTGACAATACAATGTTCTACTGGGAAATGTTCGGACCTGGCATTTGTGTGGATGTCCGACATGTACCACCCACCGAGACCAGAGACCCTCATCCCATAGCAATGCCACTCCTTCATGGGTGCAGCCATCACAAGCATGAAAAATAGTTTCAGAACTCAAAATACATGAAAGACAAATTCACTAGATCCCAAACAAGTTTCTGTGGGATGATCCGCAGGATGATGAGACCCCTCCCCCTCATATAACCTAAAGCGCTCCACTAACAACATTGTTGTTACTTTATTAGGAAGTGTAATTAATGGATGTGATATATTTTACAAAGTTAAAGTGAACAAACAGCAATTAAGCTCTGTTGCTAGATAACGTATGGAAGGCTCCAGGGTCGTGATTATAGATATTATAATAAATATTCCAGTTTTTGTTCAAACTTTTTTCTTTGTAGTAGCCAGATGTGAGTAGACGTGGTGGTTTCCTGCTGCCGTTTGTTGCTGGATTATTTCTTTGCTGTTACTACATTGCTTTTAATGACAGGATACACTAGAGTAGGCAATCTGGGTGGTCAAAGTACTAAACCAAATACTGATCTAATCTTTGGGGCAGTTTTGCATGCATATTGCCGGAAACTATCACTTGTATTTGGCAACATGATCGTACACTTATTGTTGCAATGCAGTGTAATTCCTTGGGTTGGAGGTGTCTGAAGAAGGTAAATTTAAACCTTCTTCCATAATTTCTACAGTAAACAGGGATAAACAATGGTGTCAACGTTCAGTGCAATCAGCTTTTTCCTTCAATTTAGCCAAAGTAAACACACTTAAATAGAGTCGTGCGCACAAAGATCTACTTGAGAAGCCCTTCCACAACCTGCATGCTCAAAGTCACGTCAGCTGATCTTCCCTCATTTGCCCTCTCAACAAATCTGAACAATCTGTACCATCTTTTTTCCAAACAATTCGGTTCATAACCTCGCTTTGACCTCATCGCTGACAGACAAGAAGTCATCACTGGTGCACGCTTGTTCCCTGTGGGGGCACGCCTGCAAGCTAACTGCTCCAGATTATTGCATGGCTGTCTCCGTGTTCATGCCTTATTGATCATGCTTAACCATCTATGTCCTCCTTTGAATAGCTAATCAGCTGTCTGCATAAGTTAATGCATAACTTAAGCCTCATTACGTGACTAATCCAACTTTTCCTTGCTTCCTATGTCTTCTTTTTCATTTCCTGTCAAATTAAATTATGCATTTCTACATTTTTTCATGATGAAAACTCCTGTCAGTTATAAACCAGACGTATGTAGTGTAACTATGACAGTATAATGGCAGGTTGTAAATTTGCAGTCAGTGTCTTCTTTCCACACTACTGATTGCATTGCACCCACACATTTCTAGGATGCAATGCTCATTTTAAGAGACTGCTGAGGCGATTAGCTGATGTAAAGGAAAGAGGGCAGAGAGGCAAATAACACAGTTGAACTCCCACGACGAAGCCGATTTTCACTGCATTCTAATTAGAATCACAACTATTTCACAAACGCTGACATTCTAACATTTTATACACAATGCAAACTGATGATGAAAACTCATTTTACCCTCTAAACAATAACTTGTCACAAGGTGAAGAAGAGATCTCCGCCACGTTGTTAATTATACAATATGTAATTACATACGCTTAAAGTCTTTGTCTGTAACAGAGAAACTGGAACAAAATTTGCAACTAATAAAATGAATGAACTAGTAGTTGGGTTTGTCTCATTATAAGCCACAGCAGAGGCCATTTGCAAAGCTCAGCACATGTAAAGTGGTGATTTTTGTCAAAAAATAAGACAAAAGAATACTGAACCTATTTTTCAGTTAGAAAATAAGAAAAAAAAATCATTACATGACACCTTTGAAAACAAGAACAATGGTGAAGTGTTGAAGCTAAGCATGATTATTTAATAATAGACAAATGGGAAATGGAAAGAATTGCAATGCAAAGACCTGTTGTATTTAACCTTGGGCAAAGCAATCGAGTTCTGACACATTCTCAACACTACAGTCTTGTAGAGAGTTTTGCATTAGGTCAAAGTTTTGTATAAAAATGGGATTTCAGGAAATTGGGAGAAAAAGAAATCGCTGGCAGACACCTCTATTGGGTTCACTGTTGAGATGATCTAACTGATTCCGGGGGCAATAGGAAAAACACAACACAAGCACAGTGTCTTCTGATTCGTTGTGAGACCATGTTGGAGTAAATTAGACCCAATGGGTAACCATAGGATTAACACTGTATGGGAAACCATGCAGTCTGTGAGTAACGTGTGCTACCCACTGCAAATAAACCACTCCAGGGAGCAATTGCAAGTGGGCTGAGACCACCCTCCCTAACCGACCGGGCTCAGCACTGTTAATTTGCTTTGGAACAAAGTGAGACTGCTGTTTTCAGCAAAGTCTAAACAAACCAACCTAGGAGGGGAGTGACCTTTGTGTGAAATAATCCTTATCCTACAGAGGAAACAGATTACATGACTACACTGGTAATTAGAAAACAACACCCCAAAAAAGACAAACTGAAAATATGCAGCATGTTTCCAAAAAGGTAAACTAATGCATCATCATCAAGTAATGTGTCTTTCTCGGGCACAGTCAAAAAAGATGACCCTTCATGACGCCTTTACAAGTTGTCCCCACCTTGTAGGAGTTCCCTACAATGTAAACTTACCATGAAAGGTGCTGCCCCCAAACTCAGATGGCCAGAGGGACAATGTAATTGTCAGTGATGCCAGATCACCAGAGCAAGGCTCTGACTGCCATAACCACAGATACTTTGGACTATGTTGTTGACATATGCTGTTGTATGGGCTGTGGGTGAAGGGTGTCGGGTGTCTTTCTTCCGACAGTTGTTGTGCTCCAGTGGGTGAAGGTGCATGCTTTACGTTGGGGTTCCTACCCTCTGTCTCACCATTTGACACTTCCACTTCTGTGGACAACAAGGCATTTGTGTTTGACAAGGTGCTCAAGCTGTGGTCCACCTGCCAGCAACAGCTTTCCTAGGCTCACAGAGGTACAATATGTGGCTGGCAAAGCCAATCGCATTGACTACTTGTATGGCAACATACCAGGTTGTCCACCCAGATATGTGGGCTTTCAGGATGGCTGTCACTGAGCTGTAGTTGGCGGAGGTGTTTTTTGACAACGCTGGCACAGTACTACTGTGCAACATCTTTACAGGTCAGCTAAGGCCTGTCGTTTCCATGGGATGGAGGTGGCATGTTTTTAATGCTCTCTATGGCCTGTCTCACCTGGCATCCTAGAGGCCAGTGGCAGCCAAGCTTGTCTGAAACAGGTTCCAAGAAAAACAGGAGAGACTGGGGTGACACCTGCGTAGGGCACACTACCACACAATATTTCCCAAAATAAGGAACCAGCAACCAGGCTCCATCTAATAGTGGCTCTTGGATGAGGCAATGATTCTCTCTCACGTACTGTTGTCTTCTATGGATCATGTCATGGACTCCCATTTTCTTGGTCTAGAACTGACTGATGTGCATGGTAGAAAAAAACAACAACCAAAATTAGGCTAAGAATAACAAGAGAGAGTAAAGGGGCAGTTCTAGCCTATCATGTGGGAATAGTGTTGTCAAGATATTATAATCATAGGATGTTAATAAAGCGCTTGCTAGCAACCCGTCTACTGGCCATAACAGAGTCAAAAAACGTATTACTTTAGTATTACTGTAAAAATGTACAGACCAGAAGATTCTGGACATTTGTTAAGTGATTTATTTTAGTTGATCCCGTTTTAACTTCTGTGAACTCATTCTAGCTAAGTTTGTCTGAATTCTTCACAGGTGTTACTGTTGTCACAGTCAGCCTAAGAACATGACTACCGTAGAGGAGAAGGGTGCAGGGAGCGTGTGCATGAAAAGACTCATCTATGTCTGCATTGTTTTTTATATAAGAAAAGGGAATTTCTACAGAATTGTCCCTGTGATGAATTACACGCGGACAGCTATAAGGGCAACCGCGTGCCCGTATAGCTGTCCATGTGCAGCCTGCAAATCATCTTTTTGTGTTTTCTACGTGTCTACTCAACACCTACAGAAACTGACTGAGAATGTCGACTTTTCATCAAGCTCCTGGCGGCTGGTTGGGAATCGCTGCCATACATTATGCAGTGATATGACGTCTGACCCCATGATACAGACCATTAAGCATTCCAAGCACCGCCACATCAGATTTATGACGAATGACAGAGACTGTGGTAGAAGTCGAGGGAAGTTTGAGGTGCAAATATTCTGCCGTCCTGCTTATGATGCAAATACTGACAGGTGATCCACTCATCCATCATTCCCTGTCAACTAAGAACCTTCAGAGAAACTTAGTTCCTCAGCTTGTGCTCTAAATCAGGGTTTCTAAACCCTAACCCCCAACGGGGTCTTGAGATCACTTCCTGGGGATCACAAGACAGGTGTGGGGGGGGAAATGTTTTACTTTTCCTGCAACAATAGTGTCATTTATCCTAGAATGAATCGGATTTGATTGTGCTTGTGAGTCAGTGCAGTCCTGATATCATCAAATACTTATATATATTTATGAGAAGCACTTCAAGTCATATTGCGTGCCATTTTTTGGTTCTGTTGTGTTACTTTTACTTGAGTACGCAACAGTCCCTACTCAGGCTCCGTCAGATTCAAATGAACCTGCCGGAACTGTCTGTTTTTCAGTCGATCGCGCCTCTTAAATTAGACACCTCAATGGATAACACGCTCATACACTGCATCTACCGGTATATGTGTGATTAAAAATGTACAATTGGTGACAAAGTTGTTGGAGATAGTTTAAAAGCAATCAGGTTTGGGGACTTTTTCAAAACCTGCAAGTGCAAATTGGAAATGATGTCTTTCAAACATCTGACTAAAAAAAAATACAAATACAGGAATAATTGAGAAAAAAGAGAAACCTCTTACATGTCTAAGTGAATAATATGAGGCTGATATGTCATAGTATATAACCCAAAAATAGCTCACTGGAAAAGCATTTGACTGCTTATGTAAATACGTCAAACAAACCGCCCACATTATCTCCTGGTAAAAATGGGCTTAATAATCTTTCATAGCTTCATAAACCATTAAAAATCACAATATATTTTGCTCCCTTTACCCACAAAGCCATTAGAATCATTCTCCATGGGTCACGGCAGTATGTTTGCAAATGAAGGAAAAGTAAAGACAGAAAAATCTGCGGATCATGTTCTTCCATTGGTAAAATATGTGAATGATGCAAAGCGGTGTCAAAAAGAGCAACTGCACACTCTCCATATTTGCAGTCACTGCACAGCAATGATTGGTTATCCAAGGAGGCTGATTAAACCAGTGGGTTGATGTCATACTGACATTACAAACTGTGCCTTCAGATAATTGTTGTCGTCGCACTGTAAGGCGCGCAGAATAGCAATGACGAGGACAAACAAAGTGTTAATGTCAGCCAAGCTCCTACAGGTTGGTGGTGGTGAGAATTAGTCTGTTTTTAACAGAGAATTCAATGATTAAAAGCCAAAAATAAAACCCTGATAGGAACATAATTCATTGCCTGAAAAACATATTAAAATGGGTATTTCAGTAACCGCGAAACATGAAATTGTTAATGTTGTGAGTAATGACACACCTTTCATCCTTTCTAACCAGTGTTAATACAATCAACAAAACTATGAAGAATATATTTATTTATGACTTTGTTTCATCACAATAATAAAACTAAAATTAAATGAATATATTTCAAGAACTATGACAAAGCTGGGAACGCTGGCGAAGGAAAGGCGATCTTCATTGAGAAACAAGAGGTACACTATAATTTCACATGTAATGGGAAGGTGGTGGAAAATTAGCCAAACAAGACAGCAACCAGGCGCTGATCAGGGCAGGTACATCACCCTGCCTCCCCTCGGAATATCTAGCACACTAGACAAAACACAAAGTACTGGACAAAGTAAAACTTTAAACTGATGATGGATCTATAGGATAAATACAAGCATCATCAAGGTGATGGATAACATAACATTTGGCCAATTGTTGGCTCTAAATGAAGTGTCAGAGCACCACCAAAAGCTCTGAAGATAAAATCCTATGGTTAATATCTGCAGTGGTTTCCATTTGTGCTTAAACTGTCTCCTTCAGCTGTCAAGATAGTCCTCTAAAAATCAGAAGCTGAACCTCCCCATGGGGCATGAAGCATCATCAGCACATTGGGGCTGCTGTGACTCAGCAGTATGGGCAGGTTGACCATGGACAGGGTTAGCGGTTCAGTTCATGTGGTGCATTGACCACATGTTGAAATATCCTTGAGCAAGACACTGAACCCTGAGTTGTAGGTAAGTGTGTGAACAAATGGGTAACTGTGACTGTGAAGAGCTTCATGAAACCAATAGGAAGGAAAGCATTATACAAGTGCAAGATCATTTATCAATGATGGACCAACATGAAAAGTCAGAAAATCACTAATTACAAACCTCCCAAAAGACATGACATGATGGTTCTGTTGAACTGTCCAATCTTAACCTCACGATGTCACAGTGGCACAATGAAGATTTTGTGCCAATCTATCAAGCATGTCTAGAAATATTTTACTATATAAAGAAAACTTTTGGCCTGCTGATAGTACTACATAAAAGTCAGGGCACCTCCTAAAATCTAAAATTAAAAAGTAAAAATGCAACCTCATGGAGGCAATAGAGGAAATGTCAGAGCATTGCAAAGTTAGTACAATTCATTTTTTTCTGGGGCCTCTGGGATAATTGCTCAGTATTTCATACTGATCTAAAGTTGTTGAGATAAAGCGTAAAAATATTTCCTGTTTGAACCACAATGTTTTATATGATATTATTTCAGGGACAGTTTTACAAAAAGTTTCACACGCACTCCTGACTGCAGCGATGCTGAAATTATTCACGGTGGCCATCGGTTCAGCCAGAGGACGGTTGCCAAATCACCCGAGTTCATTCTGAGCTGTCAAACCGCCAAACTTCAGCCCTACATGAAGGGATAATGTTTCCCGCTACCAACTGACCAGCGCAGTGTCTGAGTCGTGCAGGCTGGATGACAGGTTCACTGACACTCTCTATCAAGCCAAGCTTCAAGCCACTCTTCAAAATAAATCATGTATTCTCTAATGTATTCCATTCCATCGCTTATCTGGCTCCTAATATTTTCTCTCAGTTTATAATAGAAGGCCTGAAGAGGACTGATAATGCCCTTTGCTTCAATATGAAAAGCTCTCAGCCCAAATATTATTCAGCTTTGCTGGGTCTTAGTCGCTGAGCTTGCAGTGCGTCAGTTTCAGCTGAAGGCTCTATCGCTCTTCCTGCATTGATTTTGAGTCAAGGCCGACGTGTTTACCAACCGCAGGGGGGCTGTGAAAACGCTTCACGGTCTCACTGGCACAAAAGTTAGGAGAAAAAGAGTTACTTCATATCAGAGTGAAGCTGCCAACAGTTGCATTATTTTCTCATTCCATTGCATTTCTTCTTAGATCTGAAATGGAAAAGTTGTATAGCTTAACCACATACAGTAATGAATGTGGTTGCAACTGTGGTACGTTTTCATGTCAGCCATTAAAGATGAGCAACTGTGAAGAATCAAACTGTTCTCTTTTGAAACATGGCCTGCTCCTGGGGTGGGGATGCCTGGTCTGGTCCAGGTGGGTGGTACATGTCTAAATAACAGCCACATGAATGCCAGGTCCAAAAGTTTTCCAGCAGAAATTGGAATTGTCCAAGATGGTCAATGTTATTTACTTCTTTTGTCGGTGGTTTTAATGTTGTGTCTGATTTGCGTATGTGACAGTCAGAACTCCATGGTCTAAAGTGTATATTACGCAATTCCAGACTTAGCTAAATATCAGCTAAACCAAATTAGATATGTTTGAGTATTGAAGGACAGGATCTTCAGACCAGAGCTTTAAAGCCATCGTGGTCTGCCAGACTATAACAAGCCTTTACAATTAGCCAGAATTTGCGTACATGGGACTTAGCACATAAGACACTGAGCAAGAGGAAGCTATACGCTCCATTTGCAGTGGAGATAACAGCATTCTTACTGATATAATCAGTAAGAATTTGCGTACATGGGACTTTGCACATAAGACATTGAGTAAGAGGAAGCTATACACTCCATTTGCAATGGAGATAACAGCATTCCGTCTTGTATCAGTTTGTCCAGCCGCGAGGTGCTCTTCTTCTTATTGTGCCTCCCCAGCACACCACAGCACAGAAGCAATTATGAAGCAATTAAAGCATTCTCCACAAATGCCTTAATCACTGATAACTGTTTGTCCTACAAAGTTATTTTGGTCTCAGTATCTTTTACAACAGCAGACATGAAGTGGCCCTTATATTAATTTTTGAACCTAGTCAACCTCACATCAGTACACATAAAACAGCCATTTTTTTTAACCAGTGCCACAACCACACGGGAATCTGCACTCAAGGCATCTCATGTCGTTGCACTTGAGCTCGCCAAAGCAAAGAAGCACTTGTCAAATGGTGAAATTGTTCATTTCGTTTTGGAGTCTGCTTCCACGGTCCTGCTGTTTTCCACTCCTCCGAGAGTTTGTACTCTCACTGACCAGTATGTCTGGGAGCACGAATATTTGTGAAAGCAGTTTTTCAACAATGAAGCACAAGTCAAAAGCGAGAGACAGGGATGGCACACGTTTTCATCTGATGCAGATTGGATGCAGAAAGATTGACACAGATTTGCAGTCAATTGTAAACCAGCAGACAAAGACACATTTCTCATTAAAAGAGAACCAGTAGGTAGAGTGGGTGTACAGGGACAATGTTAAACTCCTTCTGAGTGTAAACTTTTCAAGGGCACAGACTAAATAATCGCCGATTGCAACATCTCTCTCGATGTCCGGTCTGCTCTCATGAGGTTAAATCCGTTTAGCGAAATATGCGGGTGAGTTCGTTCAGCCAGGTCTCGGCAAAGCACATGATGCTACACTCCCTGTACTCTCTCTGCAGCCTGGTTAGCGATGCTAGTTCCTCCTACTTGTTAGAGAGATATCTTACATTCCCCAAACAACAGACAGCAGGCATGGTTTGTGCCATTGTCTCCTCTCACGGCATTTCACTCTGGCTTGGCATCCTCTCCATCTCCTTCTCCTTATTTCGGCGGGGACGTCCAGTCTCTCCACAGAAAAAACACAGGACAAAGACGGAGCCGCAATAACAGGCTGCCACTTCATGCAGCGCTGGAAGCTTGTACACTAGAGATCAAAATTAGAGAACAATGTATGAACACTTGAGTTTTTCCAAAATAATGTAATCCTCATTGTTCAACATTTAAAGTACTACTTGTTGTGGCAATGCCATGCGACTAGAATAGTGTTTTACAACAAAACATAGACCATTAACAAAAACAACTTTATTTTGTAGAAAACGTGATGATCAAAACTAAAGAACAGCAATGCCTGATGGACAAAGGAACGTTATAACATCATTTTCTGGAGGATATGACAATCAAAAATTAGTGGGAAGTGTACAGGCCTTTGCTTTGAATGACTTCAGCACATCTGCGGCCACAGGACATAACCAGTCTCTCACACTGCTCTGGTGTGATTTTGGTCCACTCTTCTTCCAGTCTCTTCCACAGTTCAGTGACAGTAGTGGGTTTCTTGGCCATAACTTTGTCCCCAAGGATTTTCCAGAGGTTTTCTATAGGGTTTAGATCAGGACTCTGGGCTGGCCATTTCATTATTGCAATGTTTTCACCTTCAAGGAACTGCTTTACTTGTTTTGCAGTGTGACAGGGAGCATTGTCGTGCATGAACACTGCTGGCCTATTGGGTGATGAATGCAGGCAAGGAATCATATGTTGTTGAAGAAGGTTCTTATACACATTTGCATTCACTCTGCCATGTAGCTGTATTAGAGGCCCAACTCCGGTTGCAGAAAACATTCTCCATACCATAACACTTCCTCCTCCACCTTTCACTGACTTTTTTACACACTTTGGGTTCAGTCTTTCCCCAGTTTGACGAACACAGTGTTTTCCATCGGATGCAAACAAATTGAACTTGCTTTCATCACTGAAGTGAACTTTGGACCAGTTTTCCTCTGTCCACACAACATGTTCCTCAGCAAAGGTTAGTCTAGCCTTTTGATTCTCTCTGCTAATGAGAGGTTTAGTCACTGCAGAGTGGGCTTTCATTCCAAATGCTCTTAAACAGCAAGTGTTCAAGACACTGTGTGACAAGACAGAGTCTCACCCTGTTTGGCACTGAACTGACGAGCAATTCCAGCTTCTGTGTTGAACCGATTGTCCATTGAGGTACTCCGTATTATCCTGTCCTCTCTTTCAGTTGTCTTTCGTGGACGGCCAGCCTTCTTGGCGGACTTGAATGAATTTGTGGCTTTGTAGAAATATCACAGATCTGGAACGACCAACTTCTCTCCCTATTGCTGATAAGGTCATCCCTTTGGCCTTCATCTGGACAGCCTGCTGCCGGAGGGTTTCAGTGACTTTAGAACGGCTTGCCATCTTGTGAAGTTAGTGAAAATTGGAAGTTAGGTTGCCAGTTAAATAGGGGTTGTTAGATGATTGAGGAAAGTGGCACCAGGTGCCAGACTAACACCAGTTACTGGGAGGTTTCTGAAAGTGTTCTCTAATTTTGATCAGTGTTCTTTTTAGAATATCTGATTTAAGTTTTTCATACTGTGCTACAGAATGTATGTAACTTGTGAAATGTGCTTAAAACACTGCCCTTTTACTTGTGTTTGGATAATTTTATGAGAGGACAGTGGAGTGAAGTTGACATTTTTGATCTCTAGTGTATATATACACATGTCCAAACCCTGAACATGGCAACCACAGAGAAAGTTAGTACAGAGCGTCCGTGCTGTGTTTGGGAAGAATTATCACAGCATAATCTGTTAAATGGTCAGATGTGGAGTGGAGTGTTCTGTCCCGTTTTCTGCTTAAGTGTATTCTTTGATCTTTTCACTATATGTGTTATAGTAGGTTTCTCCCTATAGTGACATTCTAAGTTGCTAAATGAACTGAAAACTGTCCTTCTGAGAAGTAAAAACGGCATCAGTTGCTCAGTTTAGTGTTCACAGATGCAACAAAATCTGTTTCTTGCCAATGCAATTATGCCAAGTAAATTGGACAGATAAAGATGTTGAGGTGAATGGACGGGTCAACAAAACAAAAAGGCTATTCAATGGGAAACTGTTCATTTCCTGACAGTCATGACCATGATGGTTACAAGACCATAACCATGACCATAATCTTGTGACACTGCAGAAGCTTATCGAAACAATGCCACAGCGAACGCGTGCTGTAGTCAAAGCTAAAGGTGGTCCAATGAAATGCATTAGAGTGTGTGGCCTGTTTTTTTTGATGGCGACTTTTTGCTTTGGCCAGTGTATTTTTGTAATACATTTTTGACCACTAATACTACTATGAAGGCACATAGTGATAAGCTGATAAAGGTTCCTTTGTTCTTGTCACTGTACTAAACAACACAGGGGACTAACATGACACAAGTTTATTTACTTTACTCCTAGCTGGGAACCAAATCTGCTCAAGAGGTCAAGCTGATTCATAATCAGGTCAAGATGAAAAATAATCCAGTGTCCTGGTCCTTGTTGGAGGCAGTATTGATTTGTGTGTAATTGCAATCAGCCAAAAAGAGAGCACAGAGAATTACTGCCAGCCTGAAACAACCACAGTTCTGACCCCACCACAAAAAGCCATGTGTCAAAAACACACTTCCTATTTCTGTCACTATAAGGCGTTTGCACTAGAAGATCACTATGGAAACTAAACAGGGTTTACATGCAACTAAAATAAACAGGCACATTCACTGTATCTGGGATACTGTACCTCTGAGGTTATGTAACATTAGAATCCTATCTCCCAAGTTTTTTAGAATAAAAGTGAGTTCAGCAGAAAAAAAAAAGGCGAGGCAGAAGTCGACTAATGAGCCTGACCATTCTACATCTACATAATCGTATGTTATCACACAATCTAGATGTAAAGCACCCTGTAAATAATGGATCAAAGACTCGCTCTCATTTCCATCTGCACTGCTGTGAATCTAAGTGAGTGTCTAACGCGATCAAACAGCCGAGGTTGATTCTGCTTCTGGAAAACTCAGAGGAAGCATCAGATGTGTTGTCATTTTCTGTTTTCACCCGCTGTGTCTACAGAGCAAGTCAGACGACCGTTTTAATTAGAGGCATCTTCATTTTCCTATTGGACAGTGAAGCCGTCTTTGTGCCATTGCATGTCTCTCCCTTGTGGATAATTTACGGAAAGCTTTGCCTCTTGTGTAAGACTTCTCAAGTGTACAGTGGCAGAAATAAGAGCCTGGACTGGAAGTCATGTCTGATTTTCCATCTTCTCGATCATGCACAAAAAAATTTGATTTGTTCTTCTTCTTCAGCAGAAAAATATCATACGTTTCTACTTTTCTCATCTTTTCCATGTTTGACCTGATGCCTCATCCCATTCAAATTTTACTGAAGGTGTTTTATGTTTTCTGTGTATGAAGACCGTAAATGGCAAAAATAAATAAATAAATCAGCTATCCTCTCTGCCTAAGCTTATATGCTGATACATTGTAAAAATTCAGTACTTGGCTCGATCCTACAGCATCACAAATATTAAGTCTGTCTACTTCCTGTGCTGTCGGGTTTGAGGCTTGCTTTTTTATCAAGAATTTATGTCATCAGCATTATAATACGGCCATTAGCAGTTTTAGCAATACAGTGGGGAAATGGATTTAAATATGTGCCTCTACCAAAAACAGTAACTTAACTTTAACTGAACAAGAAGTACACTACCATTACCAGACTAAATACATTCAAAGTTCCCCAGCATGTCGGTGCTAGCCATTTTGTATTTACGCTTTCTGGGTGTCATTTCATACATTAAATGACAGATGAGATGCTTAAGGTTAGGACTAAAGACGGCACAGGCGGTACTTCAACGGGACTGCACAGCAAGTGTAGTGGTAGTGTTTGTGCGTTGTGTTAAGCAGGGCCAACAGAGATCGAACCACTGCTTTCACTGGCCGTTTATCCGGTGTACCTGGCATGAAAAACTTCCCAAAAAACCTGCTCTCACACTGTAGAGCTAAAACATTACAAAAACATAACATAAAACACCCACTTAAATATGAAATTAGAAGAAATAAGAGAGAATAATTACGGAGCTAGAAACGTGTGCACTCACCAGGGAGACAGCGCCGGAAAACTGTTACTGCCTCCCAGGGTGCACGACCCTAGTCTGCAGGGGTGCTGCGTTCAAATGCCTTAAAACAAAATCGTAATTGAGGAACAGTGTGAGAGGTGGCAAGTGGAGTCACATTAACTCTGTTACACAAAGAAATAATGTGCCTAAAACACATAATGAATACTTACCATGGGCAGTTTCTAGATTGGGTAATCGGGCACCAAAGGGAGAGAAAAGGGTATTTTTCATTTCGTACATGTATGGCAAATCTATACAGGCCTTACCAAAATCAGTCTGCCTTCAATATCTGAAGGACATATAAGATGAAACAAGTGAGAGTCACTTAATCTCGTCCCCACGCAGTTCTTGTTAAAGTTCATATCGGAGAACGTTTTCTTACACAGATATGCTGAGCCAAACAAGCTCAGCATTTTCTTCGCAAACATTTGAATCTCTCAAAACCTGCCTTTTTCCAGCTGACAGCAAAAGTTCACAAGAGGGAGCTGCTGGTGACGACTGCACCGCTTGCTGTCACACTGCAGCTCAATGAACTCGAGCTGCAGCTGATCCGCAGACCCCCGACTGAGCCATCTTACGTCGGTGTGATATAACACATCTTATATTCAGCCTGGATGTCGAGTAGAAACTGTTTCAGCTGGTGGTGGGACAGGGCTTAATAGCGAATAAAATTAACAGTCTATATCGCCGGTTTTGTGACATTTGAGCACAAAGAACTTGTCGATGAATGATATGGAGTTTAAAGGCTTTGCCGACTTCTTCGCTCACCTTGTTACAGATTAGGGTTGATAATCCATTCATACCCTACCTATGGCACGTGCGCCATCACTAATGATCCCAATGCCTTTTTTCCAGGGTAGTTTCATGTCATCCACGGCGGAACTAACAGAAACAAATAAATCCGTTCCTCTTGTTTTGTCCATAAGGCTCTGGAGGTCAAGTATCTCTTCAGTCACGTTCGTCTCATCGTCCATCCCACTCAAACAAATAAGCAACCGAGTGGTGTCAGATGAGTCCGTGCTTCCATGATTAAAAATACTACGAGTCCCCTTGCCTCTAAGACCCCCCCATGACACCTCAGAAAGCCCCCCTATTTGAGAAGTACTGGTTTAATGCAATATGATAATGTATCCCACTGGTAATTTACCAATTTATAGGGTTAACTTAAACGTTATTGCAGTAGTTGACCTATTAGTCTTACGTGATACCAGGCTGCTACAGGCTCAGACATATTTTCTTAAAATATTATTTTCTCTAGTTTTTTGTTGTTGTTGTTGTTGTTGTTGTTGTTATCTTATTGTAAAAACTTACATTTTGAACACATGTGCGCATCTTTACCCCAATCTGTCACATCTGAAATGAGCTTCAAGACAGCCTGTATACTGAAGCTGCACTGGTTAGAACCACTTATCTTTGCCTGGCTCTCCCACCTGGGGAGATCTGACAGGCTCGCAGGTTTTTAATAACCTTAGAAGCAGTCATCAGTGAGTGCGGCAAAAGGTCAAAAGATGGGGACAGCGGTTGGAGCGTGCTATAGGGGGGATACTGTCTGCAACGCTCCATGCTGACACAAATTGCAGCGTGTGGCGAGGGCTCTCTGTATGTGCCACACCAGGCCAACGGTTGGCGTCTATGCATTGTGCTTATTTTTGCTGTGCAAACCACACTAGTGGCACTACTTGGACCTGGTAGGGACTTGGAGTCGACAAAAGTACCCACACAAAGTCAGGAGAGCACACAAAATACATTAATATTTTCACAAAGACATGGTCAAATGGAAAGAAAAAACTGCAAACCCACTGATCAGCATAATTCAAGAGAGGCTATCTCTGCATGATGAGTTGCTCTTAACAATCACCCAGTTTCCTATTTCATTCTGATTTATAGGGTCCCTGATATCAATTCATTTAGTGATATTTAAGTTCTGAAACAAAACTTACGTTGTCATTGGTGCCAAAGATTTGTGGCATTTTACACAATATTTCTCCTCTATTTAGGACATCTTGCCTTGTGCAGCTCTGTCATAGTTTGGAACTCTTTCCCCCGTGGGCTAATCTCTTTGAGCGATCTGAAATCTGAGTCTCGCGAGACCGCAGGACGATTTCTAACGAGAAGGATCAGGAAGTACCCTATTTAATTGAAGTCAGTGATATTTAAATATATTTTATTAATTGATATTACATATTTCAAATCAATATCGATTTGAAATGGAATTTTATTATTTTATTCATTTATTTATTTATTAAACCCAGCCCTACTTCCCAGCAAGTCCAAGCGTTTCCACTTTTGAATGACAAATGCAGACTACTGCCCCCTGCTGGTATGGAGAGCTATTTCGTCTCAAACAGGTACAGGTGACTAGATAGCACTATCGGTATGCAAACTTGTCTGTACTTGTGTTCTTGAGAAGCTTAATCATTTGCTGTCCAGGTACTGTTTCAATACAAAGTGGCCTACGCATGTAAACACAGTCCAAATACCCACATGTGTTCTTGCCCCATCAATTTTATTAAGGATGCCCTGGGAGGTTACTTATGTGGACATAGGACAGTCAGATATCCCAGAATGCATTTTGAGGGAGTCATTAAGCACGCTGCCGTTCCAGTTCCATATTAACTGTCCTGCATTCTTAAGTTTTTATTTTAGAAGCAACATCACATTATATTGAGGCAACATCACAACATGGTGCTGTCATGTCGGCTTGGTAGGATTGACCATTTCTTTTATTTAGATCCACTGTTAGTGTCAAACGTTTGATAATGCAGCTTAAAAATAAACTGTACATTGTTTGGCTGCAAAGGAAACACACTCACAGAAACACACTTTCAGCTGTTTTTGGTGATTAAAACAATGTAATCATGATTGTGAACGCTTAAGAAAGGGTAACTTTAATTGTATATTACGGAAAAGCTGTGCCTCTGACCTCCGTGTATTGCACCTCCTTCAGCCTCCCAGCTTTTGCTCTCCCTCTGAGGTGATCTGCATCATGTGAAGGACACGGAGACAACAGCGTGATGCAACAGCAAATCAGGAAGGCTCACACCTCCTGTGTTTTCTACAAGGTGTGCGCTTCTTAAAGATTGAGATTTCTCTGATTGTAACCGTCTGTAAGAATCTGTCTGACAGGTACAGAGCAGAACAAATGTAAGCGTGATGTACCTGCTGTAACAGCGCAGGCAGGGGGGTTCATTTTACATCTGAAATGGTGAATCTCGAGGGATGAGGTGCGTGTGTGTTTTTACGCTGCACTGGAAACAGGCTTCACAGAAACACACCGGGTGGCGGCGTGTTAACTGCCACCTCTCTTACCCTCTTCGTCGCCTTTCACAACCGCACTCGCAGCCCGACATGACCCAGCTAATGACTGTCATATTTCTGGCTACACTGCTGCTCTGGGTGTCTTTTTTAGCAACGGGGATGGATGGTACAGCACCGTAGCTGAACTCTGAGCTCAGTCAGCCATGGATGGATGGGTCCGAGGGCACGAATGCAGTCTGGGAAAGATTATTGGCTCATCACTGCTGGCTTGGAACAACCTCATTGATTTGGGAAGACAAGACGGGCTGCAAGAGAGCAACATGCAAAACTAAAGTGTGAAGAAATGTGACAATTGTTTTGCTTCCAAATACTTTAAGCCAAGTACTTTAATAAAAGCAGGTGGCATTTTATTTCTTTTACAAGGCCTTGATGATAAAATACAAGAGAAGAGAGCTTTAAATGAGCTGGCTATCAGACCTGGTGCTGCAGTATTACAACACCTGTAAAAGAAAAAAAATGGAGATGGTTCAGCTATAAAATGATTCCATGGCCCTTTCAGATCTCAATATTTCGAGATGGCCTTCCTGCATGACCTCGTTGGAGTCTTGAAACTGTTAATTGGTGCTATAATGACTTTCGAGAGCATGAAAGAAATAAATAAAATAAGAAACTAATTGAATTTGCGGTTACAAAGTCAGTGTGCCCGAACGCTGATGACATTTTCTAAACGTGACCACAGCAAGAGAATAAGTTAATTGTCTGTGCAGGCTGGGCTCGACCTTGTCTGTCTCATTAGCAGCGAGGAAGAAACGGCAAGAGGAAGATTTAAGAAAGCGATTTTTAGATAACTTGCCCTGCAGGTCCGTGCGTAAAATGCGTGACTTTCACTTTTCAAATCAGGCGCAGCACAAGTTTTAACAAAGCGTTTGGTTCACTCATCTCTGCGTAAAAACCTCCGTTCTGAGCCCAAACAGCCGCGCACTCATCTTTTCTACCCCACGTGTCTCGGATTTCTCCCCCCCCCCCCCCCCCCCGTGTGCACGGTGTTTCCAGCTGCGCCCGGGAGACACAATGGCTTATTTACTTTTGATATAAGATGTTCACTGAGGGTTACAGTGGTGACGTCAGGGGCACAGTGAGGAGCGTGCAGTCAGACGGTGAGCGGAGAGGAGGATAAGCGACACTCAACCTGTGCCGGTGCGCATCTTTTCCAAACTTGCTCCGGCGCTGTCCAAGAGCACGGAGCCACACGCCCGGTCCCGGAGGTCTTCGGCAGGCACCATGAATAACAAGTCTTTGAATCTGAACACGAGTCCCCCGCGGGTCTCCGGGAGCGTGGATCACGAGCTCGTTATCACCTCCACTTTCGGGACGCTTCTCTCCGTCGTCTATATAATCGGAGTGTCCGGGAATGTGTACACGCTGGTGGTGATGTGTCACTCCATCCGCTTCGCCACTTCTATGTACATCTCCATCATCAACCTGGCTCTGGCGGACCTGCTCTACCTCTCCACGATCCCCTTCGTGGTGTCCACCTACTTCCTAAAGGACTGGTACTTCGGGGACGTCGGGTGCCGCATCCTGCTCAGCCTGGACCTCCTCACCATGCACGCCAGCATCTTCACCCTCACCGTCATGTGCACGGAGCGCTACCTAGCCGTCACCAAGCCGCTGGACACGGTGAGGCGCTCCAAGAGTTACCGCAAAGGTCTGGCGTGGGGGGTATGGCTGCTCTCTCTGGTGCTCACTTTGCCCATGATGATAATGGTCGCTCAGACCACCAAGAACACTCCGGATGGGGGCGTAAAGAGGATGTGCGCGCCCACCTGGGCACCCCTGGCTTACAAAGTATACGTGACCGTCCTGTTTGGCACCAGCATCATGGCTCCGGGGCTCGTCATCGGTTACCTGTACGTCAGGTTGGCACGCACTTATCTAGAGTCCCAGCGCAACTCCGTGATCAGCAAGGGAGGCAAGCGGTCGCCCAAACAGAAAGTGCTGATTATGATTTTCACCATCGTGCTGGTGTTCTGGGCGTGCTTCCTGCCCTTCTGGATTTGGCAGCTGCTGCCCCTGTACCACACCAAGCCGCTGAGCCTGGCCTCGCAGACGCACACCTGCATCAACTACCTGGTGGCGAGTCTCACGTACAGCAACAGCTGCATCAACCCGTTCCTCTACACGCTCCTCACCAAGAACTACAGGGAGTACCTAAAGAACAGGCACAGGAGCTTCTACAGGTACACGTCCTCGTTTAAACAGCGGCCGCCCAGCCTCTACTCCTGGGGGAAGTCTGCGTCCTCCAGCAACCAGTTCGAATTTAACTCAGAGACGCTGGTCATGGGGGCACTGAAGTGACTAGTGATCCGTGCGGAAGAGGGGAGAAAGTTTCTGGAACCGGAACCACAGTAGGTAGGTGGAAGCTTAACTTCTCTATCCCACGCTGGCACCGTGCGTAAAAACACGCGCCAAGTTGACACAAGTCAAGAGTGTGGCATTTATATTTCATGGTGGGTTATTGTTATTTTTTTTAGCATTGCTGCCCTCTAGATAGAGTGAACACTTGTTGCCAGAGAGAATCTTAATGATATTCCAGCCATGCCTGACCGTTTTCGTCCTAAATCCCACTGAGCCCCATTAGCACTCTGACATCTCTCTGCTGCGCTCAGCGGAGAAATTGATCCTTACAGTGCTGTGTTAAACACAAGGCCGACGTGTTAATTACACAAGCTGAAATCTCTGTGAGAGACAGAAGTGATGCGTGTGGTTTTCTTTTTTTGAAAAATCAGCGCAGTCAAGCAGAAGGTATGACAGCGGCGCCCACATTCATTTAACATCAGGCCTTAGTGCACCTCCATCCCTGACTGCACCAGACAAAGTGGGCCCTCAGAGCCCCAGGTTTATACTGTTGGACATGCTGTGATCGAGAATGATCCGGTTCTTCTCAAGAGCTCCTACCTGGCGAGTTTTTTTTTTTTTTTTGTCATTGTGCCAGAATTTCAGTGTAAGTGTTTCTCACAGGTTGAGGATTAACTATGAGCCTTGCAGGCTCGGAGCTGATGTTCTTTTAGTTAAGCAGCTCAGGTGTGCCAGCCCTGGGACACTGGCGTATTGCCAAGTTTATACTGGTAGCATTTTATAGATTTTCTCCCTTTTATTAGTATTTATGTTTCTGTGATAACTGAAATATTGTTCAGAGGCTGGCTTACTGAGGGCCTTTGTATACAAAATGTATACAAAATGTTTTTTAGACCATTGTTTATCTGTTCAAAATCTGTTCATTGGCAAAATAAAAGGATTCTTCATTTAAGCCAATGAATGGTAAATTCAGCTTGCCCACGAATTGGATTCAAGACAACTTTATTTGCATAGCTCAGATTCAATAGTATTCATTCATGGGGCAAAGTCAAAGTTCCAAATTTACCACAGAGTGAACAGGTGCAGCATATCTCGTTCAGTGTTACTAAACACATGTGCAAAAAGAATTAAACAGGTGGGGTGTTTCATTTTAAAAGCGTACCAGCATAGTGTTGTTTTTGTGGAATGAGCGTTGGAGCTGATCATTTTGAAAGAGCAACAGCCGATGGGAAACGGTTACCAAGCAATGGTGTAACTTCATCACTGAGTCAGGCAGAGACGGACATCGGTGCAGCCGGTGTTGCTGTCCAGACAAGAAGAAAAATGAACAGTGAAGGAACATAAGATCCGTCTCCCTTTAAAGAGCTCCAATTGCCATCATTATATATCATCTCTAGGAAACGACCGCAGAAGGAATTAAACTTATTGAAGGACCCATAATCAAGATTTAGGAGCTCTATTTTGATTTATGCTGAGCCCCAACCCTAATTACTATGTCATAGAAGTACCTGAAGGTCAAAGATTGCTTTAATCACCACTATATCTGAAAGTTGTCTCTTAGTGATAATTGTAATGATTAGTTGATCTCCTTGTAAATAAAGATAGATGCCATTCCCTGAGGCCAAGATTAACATATTCCAATGTTCCCAATGCAATCATAGGAAAAAATGGGAATAGAAGAGCAGGAGAGATACTTTAGATCGGGGGTATCAAACATATGGCACGAGGGCCAAAACTGGCTCGCCAGAGGGTCCAATCTGGCCTGCAGGAAAAGAAAGAAAGAAAGAAAGAAAGAAAGAAAGAAAGAAAGAAAGAGAAAGAAAGAAAGAAAGAAAGAAAGAAAGAACGAACAGTAACAACTATTCCTACTTTGTCCACAAGGGCGTAGCGTTTTGGTCAGAGTTCACGAAAGAAATAATGTAAATAAATTTCAGGTTTTGTGTGAGAAGAGTTGATTACATGTAAACATTTACTTAATGTACTTCTTTGAACTAAAACTAAGGGAAACAATTGGAGTCGTCGCTATTTTTAGTTATTATGTTCTTATTATGGTCCGCCCCCATTGAGATTAAATTGGGCTATATAGTTTGACATCCCCTGCTTTAGATTGTTAAGTACAAATTGCTCGATCCCAAGCTCCGCTGCATCTCTGGTTTCAGTCTGGGCTGGGACTAATGTTGTCCTGACTGTCTACTTAAAGTCTCTAATAAAGGCATAAAAGGCCTCTTGAATAAACAGGAATAAAGCATGGGAGCACAACATTAAATAACAAAGCTTATAAAATCTGATTTTAAAGAAGAGAGAGAAGAGCGTTTTATAAAAGAAAACTATTTTAGGCAGTTAATAAAGCCATGTTAGCGAATAATGTGCAAATACCAAATTTGCAGTTACTCAAATTAGAGTAATCGACTGAAATGCATTGGGGATGTGGCTTTTAGGGTCCCTCAGGCTCTGCTCTGCTGGTGGTTCATACACGGGTGGCCATTTACGTTTTATGAACCATCCCATCCCTGATTAAAGCTCATCATAATGCTAATCATCTCCTCAGCAGTAGCATGGTGAGTTAAGCCAGGTGGGCGTTTTGCTTTTTGAATGAATTTAGCCCGCGGGAAATATTCTGAGCCCACATCTGGACTCTGGCGGGAGATGTGGGGAAAAGAAATTGGAAAAAAAAAAAAAAAAAATCCACCTGCATGGCCAATTACTTGTGCTGAATTTTCATGCATCCACCCTCAGAGGCAAACACACCACTTCCACTAGACCATGCCAAACCTAGACTCTCTGTGCTCCGTTTACTAAAACCCCAACTGTTGGTTGCTTACCTGAATCAGGAGAGCTGGTTTATTATATCCCGAGCAGCGGATCACCTGATCTGCACCCTGTAAGAATTAAGGTAACAAGGTGACAAAGGCAGGTGTCTTAATGAGTGATGCATGAACGCGCCTCATGTTTTATGGAGCGTTCATAACTCTCTCTAATTAAGACATAGCACTGAGAGGGAGCCTTTTCACTTTAATCTGTCTTATTGAAGTCTTCAGCCACTCTGTCCTCTTTAGATTCACCAGGCGTGGAGACATGAAAACAAACTGTGTGTATAGAGCAAGACAGATGGGGACATTATGCACGGACACAGCGGCTGTGTTCCTCAAACACACACCCCGACGGAAAAATGTCCTCGGCTGTGCGATTTCCTGCATTTATGAAAATGATCTGAATGATATCAAGAGGTGTGACATTTTCAAACTATTTGTTTCCCCCAGTGGGATATGGGCCGCGTGTTGAATGTCCCAGACGCTTGTATAAATTCATTGCAGGCGGTCCCTTGACGCTGTAGGCACAGTCATGGCACCCTCTTTTCTTTTTTCCACCTTCCTCTGTACATAATCAGACAGCACTTCCACTATGCTTATACCGGTACATTATGGTCTCTGTGGGACTATCCCCTGCCTGCAAAATCTGTTCATCCCTGTTCAGCATGTGTAGCCATTGTACTTTAATCCCAAAACAGAAAGGACAATGTGCACATTGATTGATGACAACAAGGTGATGCTAAAAATCTTGTCCAAACTGACGAACTCTTGGACTTGTCGATTAAAACACCAAGCAGACCATTGACAAATACTTGTGTTTTGACCAATCAGTGTATTATTCCGTTAAAGCTGCTCTGAAACTGGCTACCTTTGGGCAACGCAACAACGTATAACTACTAACACTATCACCTTTTCAAGTCAAGCATCCAAATGGTTGCCAAGTTACACCTCCACCAGACACAGTGCAACATCAGCTAAGATTCTTTTGGCTCCGTTTTTGGTGTCCACCAAGTCTTGCGCCAAATATCGCAATACTTAGCTACTATGCTTAACTTCACCAAATCGATACTGGCCAAGCAGCCTAGAGTGAATTTTAAATTTTCAGATGAAAGCTTTCTTTTAAAGCAACACTAATGAGAAATTGTACAAGAGAGACGTTTTAAAATCCACATAATAACTGCAGTTGTGTGATAATTGCATGTGGGTGTTTCACTTCAAGAATCCACTTCCACATTACACGTGTCCCAACTGATTCATAAAAATATTGCTCATAGCAGCTTTAATAATTAGGAATTTTGGACCCACTACTGATCAACATAAACCAGTTCTGCTTCACCAAAAACAGTTCGTTATCACTCGCTTCCATATTTGTAGTACACAGAGAAACATCTATTATGTTTTAGAGCGTGTCATTATCTTTTGAAGCTTCGCTTAGTTTAGCTTGGTGCAAAGCAGAGCACTCCAGTGATTTAGTATTGTAGTCTGGAAGTCTGTCTGTTGGCCAGCGTACAGCAACCCACAAAACAACACAAAATTAGTTTGAAGAGGAACTACCATTTTTTTTACAACCTGGACCTTATTTCTAGCATGAAATATGATCGTTTACTCACCCATATAAGTTTTGTGTAATTTGTATTCCTTCAGGAGATAATTAGATCAGCGTATATCCATGTAGTGAGAGTGAATGGGCGCCGAAACGCAGTCTCTAAATAACGCGAAATGTGATGCGAAATTCGCTCATTTCACCAACATTTTGTCATTGTATGGTAGTGCTATACCCCGCTGAGTCCGGAGTTAGCTGTTGTCATCATCCGCGATGGTCAGCTTGTTTAAATTTAAGTCATTCACTTGGCAAGCAGCATAGTTTTTGTTAATGAATGCTTTTTTCACCCTAATGAGCAACTTGAATGAACAGTACTCGCAAGCGACCGATCAAAACGACTCGTTAAAACAGAAGTGGCAGAGGCTAACCGCAGACTCGTTGTCAAATGCCATGTCTGTATTTTATAAGTCAGACTTTCTGTCATAACAACAGGGCTCTTCCCATTATAAAATAGTTTGAAAGCGAGAATCCTTGTGACTACCATGCTGACCTCTTTTGCAAATTCTGCTGCCAAAGAGGTGTTAAACCAGATAAAAATACACCATTTCCTGTTCAGGAGGTGACCTTTCAGTGAAAGAACAGGGTGCCAGAGTGTGTCATCCCCCTCAGGCGCTATAAAAAATACAAATCAGGCCATGTGTCAGATCACCTTTGTCGAGCGGAAACTGGAGGTTTCTCCCTTGTCTGTTAAGCTTACAGCCCTCTTGTGCTTTCAGCTCCTAATTTTAACTTTTGTAAAGTTGTGAATGGAGGATATTTGCCTCCTTGTGGATGAAGCTCTTTCAATGTTGCTTTGGAGAAAACAATTTCCTCATAAGTAACCCGAAACGCATTCTTACAGTTTGAGGTACTGTATTTCTATACCGTGGATGAATCTGCTTTCATGTGCTGTTCAAACCTCTTCTTCCTCATCCGGTCATTTCTTTTTGGAATGTTTTGATGTTGCACTTACTTCCTGTGATTCCACAGTTGCGTGTGAAATCCTGACATTGGCCGACTCTTCCGAGAGTTTCATTAAACAGGGATTAGTCGAGTCTGCAGAGTCAGACTCCTCACTACGCCTTGTGGATGCTGCCGTGTAACGGGGCCAGTTGGCAATCAGTCCCACCAGAGCAATTAATTACACATTAAATGAGACGCTGCATCTTCAGTCTATTATTATTTATTAAGATAACCGAACAAATGCCCTAATTGACGCTGAATCACTGCCTCTGACTGCAGGTATCGCATGCAACGTACATTTGGGCAGTTTACCAGTTAAACCCATTTGCAAAGTTTGGTCCAGACAATTAAGACAATCGAGTTAGTCACTAAATGCTGTTTATTGTATTACTTCTAGACAGCTCTGCCGCAGGTAATTTAGGATTAAGTGTATGCCAACAGTTTAGTTTACCTAAGCACAAGTTAAAGAAATTGCTTGAAGCTGTGGAAAGAGATATTTGTGTATAGAAAGAAGAACAAAGCCATAGTCACACTGTCCATAAGATTACTGAAGAGCAATTTTAAAGCTCTGTGTGGTTTGACCACTGCCATCTTGATAGTACCTAACTCTCTAGAACAAAAATGGCCAAAGAGCCACAACATTAAAACCAATGCCAGGAGAAGTGAATAACATTGACCATCTTGTGACAATGCAATGTTCTGCTGGGAAACTTCTGGACCTGACATTCATGTGAATGTTACTTAGACATGTAGCACCCACCTAGACCAGACCAGGTACCTCCACCCCATAGCAATGACTTACTCAGCAGGATGCAGCCTGACACAGGCACACACACAAAAACAGTTTAGGAACAATAAGCCTGACCCAAAGGTCCCACCTAACAACACCGTGTTGCCAGACACCACAGGACAACCTCAGAAGGCCCATGATTGGTGCAGTTTTTCCTGCTTGGACATTTTAACACGGGGCTTTATTGATTCATTTTTGGAGCCAGCTTTGTGTGTCTATTTGGGAAGCTGTGTGGCAAAAAAAAATGAGAGTAACAAGAGAAAGGGTATTAACAAACCTTGGCCAATTTCATCCCCATTCACACCTTGAGAATGGAGCCTCGGAGTGACAGTGGTTCTTTAGAGTACCATTCACTGGAGAAAGAGGATAGGCTCAAACGGTGTCCTTCAATGACAGGTAAGTATCTGGTCATTAACGGACACCAGTCTAATGGGTTTCTGATGAGTAACACCCACAGATGTCCCCATTTAAAGCCGAACTCCCCAGCAGTCGTGCAGAAATGCAGAAGCTACTTGAATAAAACATCTTCAAGAAACCCTACACGTCCAGTTGCCGTTCTGTAATGCTTTTGGATATACCATGACTGAACATTGAGGGTTGTCTTTATTAGTTTTAGGGAAGTTTACAAGTTCTTTTACTGCATCCTGTAATAAAAGAATAATGCAGTTTCTTTTATTAACACGTCTATGCATTGGACGTTACAAGGAAGCAGAATTTTTATGTGGCATCATCAGCTATCAACTGCATACAGCATTTTGGACTTTATAGTCATTCTTGGCTGAATTTACTTGCTAACCACAGGTGATGAAGGATTTTAAGATGGCAAAACTGATATTTGTTAGCTGGAATTTACTGTCCTGCCCTTGCCTGAAGTGGTTTCAAAAACGTTGCCAAAATTTGTGAAAGTCTCAACAACCGATCTGTGGAAATGTAATTCTTGAAAAAGCAAGTCACAAAAAAAAGCAACAGTGGGTTGTACAATATTCTAGATTGCATGCAGCTTAGTCTAGCGGAAAGAAATCAATAATCTTGAAAGCATTAAAGGTGTGGTAATAGATAAGAGTGGTCCTTTGAGCTTTATACCTGTAGACCTTTGCTGATCAATACATCACAACATACAGCATGACCATGTTTTACATTGACCCGTGTAAAACCACTTTGAAGGTTAAATGTGATTAACGTCTGACTTGATGGAAGCACCCCACATTGACGTCATTATCTGATCAGATAAAAACTCTAGACAAGGTGCTGCCCCACCTGACAGCAGTGAATGACCTTGTCACAGTGAAACCTATACATTGACCAATTCAGCACCATACTTATTTCACAGAAACTGGCATCCCTCCCACACTGCCCTCCTGAACACGTAGGCCTACAGCTATGCTCCTGCCATCACTAATGAATATAACAGGTCCCTGAGGAGCTAAGAAGAGCAATATGGTCCTGCAGGCACAGTAGTTGCAGTGTATGTGCAGTGGTTCTCTCTATATATAGTCGGATACTTTACACAGCACAGCAGAAATGTTCCACCTGCATGTTTGGAAGTGTTAGCTCCTCAACTAATGGCTAAAAGCATAGACTGTATATAAATATGGACAATGTGTCACCGCTTCCTTACACTGGTCAAACAGACGGTATTTTCCCAGGGATACGGGCAGCTCCATCTTGCGACTTTGGAGCCAGAGTGCAAGAGTCATTTTTGTTTATTTAATACTGCGCTCTGCTCTACCTCCCCCAGTTACAGGGAAATGTTGGATTATACACTATACTTCTTTTTATAATTTCTTTCTTACAACTTTCACGGCCCCACGAGATTGGTATATGGAGCAGTTTTCATGGCAACTGGTAGTCGCAATTATGTCAAATCCTGTTTCCATAACTACTGAAATGAAACTTATCAAAAATAAATAAATTCCACCAAAATGACAGAAACCATCCTTGAAAAAAATAAATATCTGACATGTGTTCAGTGGCCCAAGTCCCATCCATGGAGGTGGAGGTAAAGAGCCAGTCACGAGGGGGAGAGCTACTCGATGGCTAAAAGTTTAGCTAACAAGTGTTGCTGACTACACCTTGGTTGTGTAATTGTTGTGTAATCCATCAGTGAATAACAAGTGTGCTATTGTAAAGACGTAAAGCTGTATCATTCAGTTATTTCATCTTAATAATGTGTCAAGTTATAGTGTAATGTGTCAGTGTAAACTGGTTAGCTGGTTGCTTTAGCATTCAGCCATTAGTTTCTGGTTTTGTGGCCGATAGCTTTGCCGTACTGGTTTGGTCTTACCATCCTCATTTTCAGCTGCAAAATATAGTTGTTTTTTTTTTTATAAAAAAAAAAATGCTTTTAAATGCATTTAAAACTAGATAAATCAGAAACTCTATTGACAGGTGTTGAAATAAACAATTTAGGACCTATTAGTGATAAAACCTCTTTTTCTCATAAATGGTAAAATTTAATGCAAACTTCACTGTAAGATATTACAAAACTCATTTTGATAGTGTGTGAAAGCACTGACACAAAATTAGCAACAGCTTCAATAAATTGTGGTATGATTTGCATGTTCCGTATGTGAAATGTAGTAAGCTGGGAAAAAAACATGCAAAAGCACTGGCATGGTCTTTAAGTGGAAGTAAGTATTTCAAACAGGCTTTCATAATACAGCTGCCTTTATAAACAAAATGTACCCAAACAATGTCCTGTGTTAAAGAGCCAAAGAAAACAGATATAGCTAAGATTCACTGGGCGACCATAATCATGTGTGGAGCTTTATTATATAGAGTAAACAGTTGACTTGGTTTTGTTATGTTTACTGAAAAATGGCTCCATGTCATGGAAAGTAATCAGAATTCCATGCCATCAGAATAAACAGAAGAGATTTTAATTACTGGAACTCGACCTGCTGCTGAATCTTGATGCATCGAGTTATTTAAATCATGTACTCATAAAACAAGAAACATTTAACACGACTGTAAAGCTCAAGGCTGAAGTGGCTGTTAGGTGTATAAAATATACATGAAATGATGGCTTCAAAATTCAATCTTCAGAGTCTTTGAGGGAGAAACAGGGATGGAAACGGTGGACGGTTAAGAGCAGCTGAGTGGAAAATAAGAAAGGCAATGAATTCTTTAACAGATGATAGTGTCTGATCAATCAAGCATATCCTTGAGTGTTCACAAAGGAAGTGCAGATAAGACGCTGATATCAATCAATAGAGGTATGCAGGTGAATAATATCGGTTGATTTAATTAAAACTGGATAGGTAGTTTCTTAGAAGACATAAGACAAGCAAGAATTCTGAGTGCTAAAACGAGGCGAAGAAACGAGGAATCCTCAGGTTTTACCTCAAACCGTTCTCACCAACCACACAAAATCAAATGCTAGCATACTAAAAAGAGCAATCACTTTTGAATATGGAGTGGGTTCTTCTTAGAAGATAAATGCCTCTTGGAGATAGCCAGTGCGGTGGTTGATTAAACAGATGTTTCACCATATTTATGATCCTCCTTCAAGAAGTCCAGACTGCTCCTTAAAATCACAAACATACTACTTTAGCCTCTTAAATCTGTTTCCGCAAAGACGTCCCCTGAATGTTCAAGAAGAGCACCCCCTGATACTAGTGATTGCTATGGTAAGGGAAAAAGAAGCTGATGTAGAAAATTGGGACAAAAATATAAGGGTCAGGCACAAATAAGGGCACACCTCCACAAAAGACAGGGAGATGTAGCTTCTTTAGTACGTGGAACAAAGCCAATATCTGAAAAAGAACATTACAGATATTGACTGTGCAGCCTCAGTATGCAAAGGTTAGACGTAAGATCTGTGTAGAATCCCACTTTTCTCCTCCCCCCCCCCTTTCTCATCTTTCCCCTTGTCCTTCCTTCCTGTTCCCCCTCTGTGTCGCAGGGCTCTTCCAAGCCAGCAGAAGGCGTCGCCATCCTTCATCCGTGGATGCCTCAGGGCAGGGTGGGGTCAGAGATGCCGTGTGCGGGGTCGCAGGTGAAGGACACGGTGATGGCGTAACGCGTCCCCCACGTTACCCTCTCTACGCGGTGCAGGTTCTCCGAGCCAGAGGAGAAGAAAGAGACGCGTCCTGGGCAAGGGAGGAAAGAGAGGGACTCTTTAGGAGACAGGAAATTTCACAATATCAGAAAAGACTGAGATGAGCAACTGGCATTAGTATAGTGCTTGTGTTACATACGCAGCTCTGAAAGCGAGAGAAGACTGATATTAATTATATAACTGTCAAATGCAGAAGTGAGAAAGCTTGCATAGCTTAGCAAAAAGGAGTCAAAGAGAGAAAAGCATGGCTCGTCAATTAAAAGTAATATAAATCCTGCCACAGTTGTAGGGTGAGGTGAACACTATTGATTTACAAGACGCAACTGCTGTTTGCCTATACAACCACACACATTTCCCCATTTGTACATGAACAGAAATGATTTTATATGAATAAATATGGCTTTAAAAAAATGTTTGCATGCATATTAGTCATTTGCTTCGGCAACACCGCTTCTAAGCTAGCAGCTCCCTTTAGTCTTAAGTCGTTATGCTAAGCTAGGACCTTATTTTCAGTTCCAACATGTAAAACTCACCAAAATCCCAAATGATCCTCTTTAAAATGTCTTTTCACTGTGTAAAATATAATGTTTATTACAGGGATTTAGCGTTGGTATAGTTTAATTAACTTGACATAGCCAGACTAGCTTTAGCATTCTGGCTACACTGCTGTTGGAAGAGAGAGAGGGAGAGAAAAAAAAGCTAGCATATGCAGCCTCAAATCCATGTCCATGCACGGATTACATCAGTGTTATTTACAAAGATTCAGAGATGCTAATATGTAAACCTACATCATTTATGTGGCTAGCTGTTCACCCAAGCTAAGCTAGCTAAATTACCCCCTGAATTCAGCTCCCTGAAGTCACATATGTTCAACATTTCATTTCACGTCTACCTTAAACAAGTAACTAGTGAGTTTTAAAGGTTTAAGTCCTTTTGCAGCCATCATGCTAAGCTAGGCGAGCCACGTCCTCACTCCTGCTGGGTATTTCAAGCACAGACATTAGAGTGGTACTAATATTCTGTTATCACTCGTGGAAAGTTAAGTTGAATAATTCATTTAAAGAAGAAGTACCGCCGGCGGAACTGAAGGGGAACACAACACCAAGGAATAGAAAGGCGCTGGAAATATGAGAAGCAGCAGACATACTTGACCAGTATTACAGGATAGTATTTTAGCGAAATGGATTCTTTAAATTGTCTCATTTAAACATTTTTACAGAACACTTTTTGGACTTAAACTCACAGTGCAGTCTGGTCCAGTTGTCTTGGTTTAAGTTTTTATTTGCGTTGCCAGATCCACTAATGGGCTATTACTACTCCAAGGCAGACTGTTTTCTTTGAAATGCAACCTGCTCAGTCTCAGACATCTACATTAATGTTTAAATAGCTAGTCAGTGGTTGTAGCCCACAATTAAGATTTTTATATTTAAAAAGTTTTAAGACTTGTTTGGTTACTAAACTTCCAGTTGTTTGACCTTTTCATGGGTTATCTCATTATGTGCATATGTATTAAAAAAGCTGGAAGGTTGTTCCCCAGTCTGTTTGCTATACTGTCGACTTGTGTCTGTGTGTGCGAAGTTAAATCCCCATTAGCCGAGAGCGTCGGGGGAAATTAGTGCTTGCTGTTCAACAATGGAATTTACAGTGAAAACACAGAGAGCGGGGAAATAAGAAGAAAGAAAATAAACACACAAACAAAGGAGTGTGAGCAGCAAGACAATACGTGGTGGTGTGCTTGGTGTATGTCATTGAGAAACAAGGGCATTGTTAAGAGGTGAAATTAGCCACGCAGCTTTAGATAGCTTGAGAATTGATTAATCTTGCAAAATAGTCCCTTGCATTTTTTACCATGAACCTTCAAACTGTCAGATTCACAAGTCAGCAGAGTGGATAAGCACCAAAACAAAAGATTATATTCACAAAGGAATACAACAGACATCATATTCCTACAGAAATCCTTTTCCAAGGAAGATAGAGGACACTACCAGGGACAGCTAGGTTTTTCCTCATACCGACAAGGCCTGATGCATACATCACATGTAGATGATATTTATTACCTCGGTGTAGACAGATGGATCATTTATTTAAAATCATCAACATTGCAATAAAACTGGTGATATTTTCAGGGCCAGCCTTCAATGTACAATCTGGAGCAACACCATAATTATTGGACTTGGTAAAGAACTGTCATCAGTCAGTTCAAACTGTACAGGTCAACATTGATGCAGTGTTTAATTTAGGGCAGCAGTGAGGTACCTGTGTAATTAATGAAGTTGATTACACAAGTATGTAAATTTGCACGGAGATGCACCTCAGTGTTTACAACTTAGATGACAAAAAAAAAAAAAAGCGCAGAACTCATTTTCATTGTGTAGGAATTTTTAAGACACAGTTTTTGTAAAATGAAACGTCTTACCATAGCAAAACCACTGTTGCAATCTGCAATGATGATGCAATGATCCATCGGCTTTCCAACCTCAAAACAGCAGCAGCGGCAGCAGCAGCAGTATTTGGACTATTACAGTGATTACAATGGGTTTGTCTGATTAGCTTGGTGGTCAGTGCCTGGGAGCTGCAGCCTCATCAGTTGTGTTACATACAATAACTCCACAAAGACTCCCTAGACCAGATGCTAATGGCTAATATGGAATATTGCACATATACTGTACACCTATAAAACTAAACATCGTAGATTTGTGTTTATGTGACACTCTCAGCAACCTTTAGCAGACAGAAAAGCCCAATGTTCGAATATAATCAGCACAACTGGAGTCATTGGGCTCACCCTGAGCAGATCCTAACAATTGTGATGAATGATATCATCTGGCAAGAGTTAAAGTTTAAAATGTGTTTCATTCATAGATTCCACAATGAAATGTTATTATGAGAAAAGCGGTAATAATTAATCAAGTACTAAAAATTGCTACATTAATCTATCGGACTAAGTGACTGAAAATCGACTGAATTAAAAAATAAATAAATAAATAACTGCAGGAGTATCCCTTTCATTATACTGGCAGTCAGGGAACATTTTAATCTAGTTTATGTACAAGGTTTAAAAAATTTTATAGGATTCTGAAGCTTTTCAATTTACAATATTGTAGCAGGATGTAGGCTCTTCTTCATTTAATCCCTGCAATTCAGGGAGAAGTCATCCAATAATAAAAAAAAATAATAATTCAATAAATTATTCCACCGTAGAAAACATTGTCTCATAAAGATATTTTATTTTAATGAAGAAGACAGTCACACCCACTGGAATCTTATGTACAGTATGTATCTACGGAATACGCATAATGTGATTTACCTTAGGATATATCCAAGAGGCCCCAGTTTCCCTTTTGGGAGAACAGGGTTTTTATTGAAGCCGTATATATACACATATATAATAATCTTGCTGAGCTACCCAGAAGCTACCCATTCCCCGGAGACATAGCAATTCACTTATGTTTTAATAAACTATGCTTCCTCTGAAAAGGTATAGGGGAGCTTTCAACTCAAGAGACAAGTCTGGATGAACTATATGTATGAAGTCTATTTTAACTATATGTGGATGATTTGGAGTTATGCTTTTTATAAAGAACAGACTTTGTTTGGGTGGTAGGCAACTATTTTAAGAGACTGAATCCCAGTGATATAAAATTAGCGCTCAGGTGGTCCTAAACACATCCATTTCATCCAACAAAACATGTCTGATAATGACGGTGTAATGAATAAAAATAAACGAACAGCCTAATACATTCAGCTTACTTCTATACACTTGTGATGTATTAAAACTGTCTGGATGCATCCACTCTGCCGGTTTCTGTCAGACCGTAAATTGCACTGTCTTCATAAAAAGGGCATCAAGACGAGGTTTTAAAGAATGCATCACATCGACTTTCAGAAAGGGGGTTAAAATACAAAAAAGGAATAAATTAAGTGAGCCGAGTTAAAACAAAAAATAAAGCAGCATAGTGTGCAATGCTGAATTTGCCGCCAGTAGCAGAGGGGAGAGCAGCAACTTTCCTAAGAGAGCAGGAAACTTGAGAAAACTTAGTTCCCGTATCTGCATTTGCACCAGAAGAACCGAAGGTCTGCATTAAGTTGGGGGATAGTTTATCCCCAAAAGGTTGCACATCTTGAGGGACCAGAAATGGGAGTGTGGCTTTCAGGACCCAGACTTGTGGTTTGTGCCTAGGAATAATCAGGGTGGAGAGATGCGTTTCTACTGATATCTCAGAGCAAATATACCGGTCACTTGTTGACCTTGTGTACTACTGTCTTTGGCTTTTGAGATTTTCACACAATGACATTCAGGCATTGTCTTTGCCAAGTGCAATGGCAGTATTTCAGGGTTATTCCTTCCTATATTATGATTCAGTATCTTTTTACTTTATGCCTTTTTCCACTATTTTAACCACCATTAACACACACACACAATGATTAGCAGTCGCTGTCTTCTAAGTCTATATTCCGTCACGCTTGTTAACTTTGTCACCAGCTAAACACTGTGTCCTGCTCTTCAAGTCGAGCCTCCAGTCTGCTTTTGCTTCTAATAAACAGCCCCACGTCACTGATTCTCCCTTAATGAGGTCTTTAACTTCAGAGACCCAACAGGGCCGAGAGCGCAGCGCTAACAAGATCCCAAGTGGAGCGTGACTCATCCGATGCCGACGCCAAGACTGCTGCTGGTGTGAAACGGCCACAGAAAACACAACCAACGCATCCACGAGGCGAACGGCTCAGCAACACACTGTCCGGTCAGTTTATTGATCACTCCCACAGCCTGATCATTAATTAGCTCAGGATAAGTCACACGCGCCGTATCGTGTCTCTTGGAATCCAAGATGACGTGGGGCGACGTTTGGGAAAAATCTTGCTTTACCAGTTGCAATTACCCACATTACATTAAGAGTGGCTATAATTGAAAACCCTGGACGGGCTCACGTCAGAGGAGGTCACATCTTGTTTTGAATATCTGTTTGCTCCTTGGGGGATTTAGAGAGTTTTATAGTAGGAGTAGACCACTTTGTCTGAGTCCATTTAAAAGAAATGGACAGCTGTCAAATATAAATACACGGACAAATACAAAACAAGTGTTACTGGATAAGTAACAGGAGCTTGATTCATAATAGGAACTTAAATATAACTTTAAATCAACCTACCAACCGTTCTTTGATCGTTCTGTTGACCATAGGTTCAGACCTCGTATGAACATCCATTCTGAGGGATCCGATCACAACTGTCCAGCTCTAAGTGCCTGTTGAAATTAGAACGCATCTCCACACGTGTCCTCAGGCGACACTTGAGATCCGATTTTAGTTTGGCGCCCTGTATGCAAATAAGCACCAACATCATTTGGGGCACAGTAGAATAGCAGCTTTCTCTAATGGATCTCTACTGCTGTTTCTGAACCACAAACAGATGTTGGTTGCGTGCTGAGCAGGCTTTTTTTCCAATGTGACCCAGGATGCCTTGTGTGTTCACACTACCAATGCAGTCCCATGCACCGCAGACCACCTCTGATTTCCCAGGACGGATGTTAATGCAAGGTCTGAACATATCGCCATTAACAGCCAGTAACTATAACAATACTCACAGCAACTTTATTTGAGACACTCAATTAAATTTGGCGCCTGTTTATTTGCAGACACCAAAAAAAAATCAAGGTCAGGCTGGTGGTTTTAAGGCGGCAGCCCAGCAAGAGGTTATCCAATTCCCCTGTGGTTGTCTAAGCTGGTCGGTTAACCCTTCTGACTCACAGGAGTGATTCTTCACGCTCTGTCCTTACACTGCGTCGTTTGTACCTGCCATTCCCAGCCAACACGCTATCTTGCCATCACAAATCTGCTCGATCTCCCAGACATTTTCTGTATCTGACCCCCAACCCCCCCAGTCTGCCTCTCATTTTCTACAGATGAAATTTTCCCATTCTGCTAATCCGTCACTCATTTCTCTACCTCTCGTCTAATCCTCCACAGCACAAACCACACTTGTGCAACATGTGCTCTGAGTCATGACCATTCTTGACTTTTGCTCTCTTTGACAGCAAGGTCCTGATTGTCTTCCCTGGTGCTATAATTACATATTTTCCATTGCCGTCGCCTGAGAGAGAGCCATGATTATCTTAGCAAACTAATCATCGGTCCAGACACCGGGATCAGACTCTCGCCAAGTCAAAACATGTCTGTCAACTGCCCAGCATGCCACCCCAAAGACTCTCTCAATGAGGTGAGAGCCGGTTTGAAGAGAAAATCAAATGATCCGGACTGCTGATGCATTATGCATGAATTTGCGTTATGACTTGATGCACTGCTCCAAGTAAAAATCTCTGTGACAGGTGCAAACACACTGGTTAGGTTTACTGGTAGCTTTTTAGATTCTTAGGCACCCCCCAACTCTGCTGAGAATTACAAATCCATCAAGAAGAGACCTCAGGGAGAGAGTACTTGTCCTACTTCTCTGTCCTATCCTTTCATCGTCCTTCTTCTTCACCCTGCAGGTTTCACAGGGCATAAGATCATGCTGATACAATCCTGTGTCGTGTGATGGTTATTCTCACTTCGCTGATGCGCGATGGCTGCGCTTATCACAGACACCTGCCACGAGAGACGACGAGGCAGGTCTCTACCATCATATGTCCTTCTGTCAACGTCCCTTGCTGCTCCACCATAGGACACCAGTTTGTGCCCGAGTGGAACATGGGGAGTTAGATTTACCACAATCGAGATGACACAAGGGACCTAATGTTGCTTTTTTTGAACTGCTCTTGATTAAATGTGGCACAGGAGTTGGATTAGAGGGCTGGTCCTTCAAAGGATAAAGTGAGGAAAGTGACAAGGTGAACAGAGACAGCATGGGATGGTCTGCTGTCAGATATAATAGAGAGAACGTTACACTGTCAGGAAGAGGGAACAGCCTCAGGAGACGCTCTCATTTCTGAAACATTTAGGGGGTACACCGCTTACACAGGCCATGAATGAAGTAAAGCAGATGATCCAAAACGTCTGCCAAGGTTCTCAGTGCATCTTACAGTGCAATACAACTCAGGGATGTAAGAGCTACAAACCGTCAAGCTGACCTCTCCTGAATCATGTTGGTCAGTTGGTAAACAGTATATTGAAGTTGAATTATACTGAAAATATCCGTGCATTTGACTGTTCATTTCAGTTGAATACTTTTCTCCCACTGCCGATTCAACAAATCCCCACATGGCAGAAACGTTTGGCTTGGTTTGTCACAGCCTTCACACAAGACATTGCCACCTTGACCCACGTATTATATTCCTAAACCTTTCTGAGTTACTGCCAGTTCACCATAGTGTCATTTTTTAGTGTGTGTTTTGTGTTGCCCCTGGCTGCAGCTGCACGGGAAATTCTGCCTAAGGGATAATAAAAGTTGAAAAGTTCAGCAAAAGTAGAGTAATATGGATGGAAATGGACCATTCACCATCTCAAACAAGTTGACAGATTCATTCTGGCACATTGCTTTGAAGTGACCAGCTTGAAAACGTCCCTGATGTTCCACAAGCTTTCTCCAAGGTGCTTTAGGAAATTGACCGCCCAGGGTACTGTGCAGGGCGCTTTTAACACAGTCCACTTCAAAATATCCATTTATTCACAGGCTTACCCGCATGTTATTTGTACATGCATACAGTACTGACACAGATCGCATTATTTCCTCAAAGATCAAGATGTTATGTCTAACCCCTTTGGGTATTAGAAGTGAGATAAACTCTAAATCCCCTGCACCGTCACTGTGCAGTGGCCTGTGCTGCTGATTACCCACTTACACAGGATTACGCCCACTTCGCTACACAATTTAGCGTGCTGAAACCATCTCCAGACTCCCTAATGCAGCTGAGTATAGCAATTATTTCAAACGCAGCTGTGATAATGAAATCCTTTATCTTTCTTGCAAGTTTGGGTTAATAGGCTTATATGGAGGAAGCAAGGTGTTACTACTGATCTGTTTCGGCATGGCTGTGTCAGATGCTGACCTGGGAAAAAGGCACAACGCGACCCCGTGTTAGGAAGATTAAGGCTTTAGTATCCGAGGAGTACCTGCTCGCGGTTCCACTGTCCGGTTGCCGTTTTGGTCCATGAAGATGAATCTTCCTCCACTGAAGTCAGAGCCGTAGTCGGACAGGTACAGGAGAGAGGTGTAGTCGAAAGAGCCGTAAGTCACCTGGCAGACAGAGAGAAGAGAAGGTAGTGTGAGTTATGGATGGATGGATGGATGGATGGATGGATGGATGAACACATATGAAATTATGTAATAAACACAAACCAGATGGAGCGGCATGTCTAGGCAGAAACGTGTGGTAGCCACAGTTTGAATGAGCTACACATGTGAGTCATCTGGGAGGTAACTTTACAAACAAACACAGACAAATTTACAGTGCAGCGGTTGTCTTTAACGTAAATGTGGGGTGATTTTGCGTGGATCAGGGTATCAGCTTTGCAAGCCATTGGTAGCGGCTGCTGGTTAACAGCGGTTCTTCACAATGGAAACTGAAAAATATGTGAATGAGAACAACTTAACCAAGGGGTAGGGGGGTAGAAGAAAAGCAAGCCGATGTAAAAGGACTTTGTGCAGAATACTGAGAACCATGAAAGGCTACTAAGATAAACAGCTGCATATGGCCTTAAGTCTTCACATGCCGCACTCTGTATATTGAAAGGGAACCACAGGCTGCTGCCCAAATGACTGAACCACAAAGAGCTCTGCTGCTGAGACTTTTATGAATCTATAAAACAACTCCAAACCACCAAGGTTCACAAAGCACTCAAAAGCGTTTCAACCGAGTTCCATCTTTTCTACAGAGCAAAGATTTATCCATCTAAATAATCCGTATGCGTCTTTGAAAATCTCTCTGCCTGCCTCAGTGCCTCATATAATTGATTGTCTAAGAAGCAGCGTAGAGTTAGAACGTACTCAGCTATATGCGTGCGGCTGAATAAGGTGCCATTTAGAGGCAGCTTTGTCGCTCATAGATCAGAGATGTTTGGAGAAGTTATTAACATTGAACATCTTGTGACAATCCAATGTTCTCCTGGGAAACTTTTGGACCTAGCATTCATGTGGATGTTACTTAGACATGTAGCACCCATCTAGACCAGACCAGACACTACCTCATAGCAATGACACTCCTTGATGGCAGAAACCATCCCCAGCAGGATGCACACACAAAAACAATTTAGGAACAACTCAAAAAATATGAAAAACCACAACTATCGAAAATACAGTGGACAAACCGGCTCTTACATTGGTTCAGTAGTAGTCCAAGCTTCTTCGAATGGAGGATGTAGGCTATTTTTACTGCCATGACTACTATATTAGCAAGTTAGTGTACTACCTATTTTCAGGAGAAAGACAGGACATAAAAATACCACATTTGACATTAGTGTCAACAATAATTCACAGTTTCATTACGCAGAGCAGTTATACTTCGCCATAAAAAAACATTCATGGCGTTCATTGCTGTCACACTACAACAACTGTAATCAGTCCATATCAGCAATTTGATGGATGGGAAGAAAATTCACCACCTAAGTCGTCAGAGGCCATTTACATTTAAATGAGGGCTGAGTTAGTCAATTAGCCCCAAAATGGCGGCAGAGACAGATGGGGGAAGAGAAGTGATTCTTTTCTGATTACATTTTTCCAGCTGTCGGGGAGCCAGCAGGAGAGGATGATGTGATTAATACGGTCGCAAAAGTCATATTAAATGTTACTTAATAAGGATGAAAAGACACCACACAAGAAATACAGTCTGTCTGCAAAGTCAACACGTACCAACCTCTTTGTGACTGACCTTTTCTCTCATTTAGCAAGAGGAGTATAGATCAGTTTGAGACAGATACTATATCGACTTTATGAGTAATGATGAATTATTTCCTCCTTTAACTAAATAGGTCAATTACAGACACTTGTTTGTTTGAACTTGCTTCGAGGTCTTCTCTCAATCAATCAAGTGCAACTAATATCTGATGACAATGATTTAAATGTGAAATGACAGATTAAAGCAGCAATCTTTACAGTAGGGCTGCAACAAACGATTGTATTTTCAATTGATTAATCTATGTTTTTCCTTTTCCAATTAGTCAACTAATCTATTGACCACAACAGGTTAGGACCTGTTAGGACCCAGGGCGTTCAAGCTGTGATGCAACACTAAAGGTTGTTTCCATCCACTTAGAGCAGAACACTGATAGAAATCAATATCAGCGTTAGCTTTATAGGTCTATATGTGCAGAAATAAACTGCTTCCAACTTGTGAATGCACTGGAAAGCAGTGCTGCCATTAGCAACGTCATCAATGACATTAATGAGTCACTGCAGTCCCACTTTAAAGCAGCTCTTCGGGACTCTTTATTAAGCTCTCTCATCAATCTCCACAAAAGAACCGGAGCAATATACTTACTTCTTACTTATACTACTTAAAGTTTCAGAATACAAACCTATGTTTTTAATGAAACAGCAAATGGGCATAAAAGGTCAATGAAACTTCAAATAAATCCAAATAGTTACACTAGCTTGGGCAAGCACTCCTGAAAAATGAAGCCACGGGTAAAAAAAACTGCAGTTCCTCAAAGTAGCTACTTGAGGCTGACATGCACCTCCCACGATGCAGACCACGAGAGCTGTGATTGGTCCGCTTGGTAGTAGTATATTTCTGTTTTAGTATTCCCGTCTGCTTCTCCATCTCTGCAATTTCTGAACTGATAGTTTTGGATCAATAAAGATGGAACACATCGAGGAAATGTTTGGAGATAGAAATGTTCGTATGACTTCTGCGAACTTTTGGCGAAAGTTTCAAACCCAATGGTGAAAGTGAAGCATGAAATAGAGGCAAAAATGAACCCGATTGGCAAAAAAGACACAGTGTCGACTAGCATTTGGGTTGTATTTTTACAGAGATAGTCAGACTGATGCATTCCTTGTGTATACGTATAAAATGGATGAACCAAAAGATTCAAATCTGGAACAACTGCCAGATGTGATTTCCTGAAGATGGAAAGTTATGGGGGTAGAGGGACTGAGACGCAATTCAGTGCTGCTTTGATGTTGCAAAGACCTCCTCTGCAAGAGATCCTCCATGGGGAGTATCAGCAGGCATCCTAATCAGACTCTTGATGCGGGCACAGCCACTTATCAAAGCAAAGGAGCACTCGCTTTGCGGATCTTGACTGAAATCAATGGCGACTCAAAGCACACGAAGTTTTCATTTTCTGCTCTTTCCATGCTGGAAAACGAATCTTGTCTTCATCTCCCATCCCACATCATTAATACTGGTACTGTCGACCTGTAGCTCTTTGGACAAGGCAGCCTTATGGCATCATAACTCAGAAATCCACCACCAAACCTACTTCACTGATTTGTTTGCAGTGCTCCTATTGAAAGGTGGACAGTCATGCTTTCAAAATGTCTTCATATTTTGTAAAAGTGTGGCAGCTTTCCTGAATATTTCATCTCCTTGGCTATTACCATGACAGGACCAAACTAATCAGAGCTGATTTCCTGGCTTACAAGGAATCAGGGCTTTGTGAAATGTAAAAAAAAAAAAAATAAGTGAGTGAGTGAGTGAAATCTTAATCGATCCATAAGTATCTAGAACACATGACACTCCCGACGCACACAACACACACACACTTTATCTACGGATGAGCCCAACCACGTTGAAGAAATTAATTTCCGCAGCTCGTATCTGAAATCGAAGTCCTGGTCACCGCACAAACCTTACGGACAGAGGTGAGGGTCGAAGGTAGATCGACAGATACACCCGCGCCTTTGCTTCCAGGTTCATGCAATCGATCAAAGATATCGAGGTGATTCCCACCAGCTCATTTAGTTTAGGCAGACTTTATCTCATCCTTGCCTTTAGGGATCCACCAATTGATTTCTTGGCTTACAATACCTGTTCTAAAACTTCTCACATCTGTTAATCTCTACGTTATGTTTGATGAAGTCAGAATCACTCAGTATTCAAACACTACTCTGGGCCCGTTACCTGAGGTACAACAAGAACTGTTTTGTGATTCACCTTGTCAATGTGAGGATGCCAGTACTCGTCGTGCTGGGTCTTTGCTGCCGTGCTGTTGATTCTGGAGAAGAAGGTGGGCTTGGTGAGGTACATCAGAGTTGGGTCCAAACCAAACGTCTCGGCAATGACTGTCTGGATTCTGTTTCGCACATTTCTTGCAATGGAAAAGAGACAGAATTTATCAGGCTGACAACTCTAATTTTATTCTTTCAGGCAGCATGATTTCAAAAGAAGCGAATTTGGACAGATACAGAAAGTCTTTATCAAACTGCTAAATGGTTTGTGACAGTATTTGTGGCTTGATTTTTATCCGATGTCTAATAATATGTATACGTGATGGCCATTAAGTCACCAGAACAGGTGTAAAACCAAAATCCATTTACATATTTTGTATATCGATGATACAAAACCTTTTTGAACAAAAGAGAATGAGACAAATGCATTGTAATAAGAAATTAAATTGGATGCTACTGTGCACATCTCTGTGTGTGTTACTTTTCAAAAAAAAAAACTGTTTTTGTCACTTTGGAACAAAACTCTACGAATGTATAATAAATGCATGACTGATTTTTAATTACAGTCCCTTAGTCACCTGTAAAGCTGGAAATCCTCTTGCGTGAACACATCCCCGATCTGTTCCCCAAAATACCTGCCGCCGCATCCCAATCACAGACAGGCAGTTCCAGACGCAGACGACGCCAATCAGAGACACATGAGCACGCAGGCACAAGCACAGACGCAGCAGCGGGGGGGTGAGAGAGAGGAGAGGAAATGGGATCTATTAGCATAAATTAAACGTTTCGCAACAACAACACAGCACACCATTACCCAAACGGGTGTGCCAACCCAAGAGCCAAACACAGCGGATTCTAAACATTTTGCCGCTTCACAAGAGGAAGTCCCCAGTGGGCGAGGGGAGGGCGAAAGGTTGGTGCCAGCATCACCGCTTCCTGATTAACATCAGCCAGATGGTCCCTGAGGATCCCATGTCAGCCACCTGCCCAGGGACAAGAGAGACACAGGAGGAAACTGTGGGAGAGATGAGCGAAGAGAGGAGGAAGGGAAGGACAGAGGAGCAGATGATCCAAATAACGGTGGGCTCTGCCAGGAGTGATGAATGAGGGTTGTATGGGTCGCTGGACCCAGAGAAGACAGTTCACAAAGAGTGGCATCAGCAAGACTGATGACTAACTCCATAGTTTGGTGGATTCTGAAAATGTTGCGTACTGTGCTGGATGACACATGCGCAATCACAGACAGTTACAACAGTATGGGCACAGAGAGGGACAGAGAAGGACACGGTGTACTTTCCCACCTGTATATGTTGACAAATTGTTTGCCCATGGACAGCGCTCCAGAGTGCAGGTCCAGTATGGAGGCCTGTAGCGGTGGAAAGAAAAACAGGAATTAGCGCAAATGAAAAAAAAATCGACTGGACCAACGATTGCCACCTGTTGACGCACACTGGTGCATTCACGACGCCGTGATTAGTTCAAGGTTCAGCGCTGATCGCTCTGTTGCCCTTCTGTTTTTTCTTTCCTGTGGCATTCTCCCCATGCCCTTTACTTGTTATTGCTTGTCAACTCCTTTGGGACGCTGCTCTGAAAATGTTCTCAGAAGTCTCCCTGTTGCTTCCCCTCGGATCGCTTAAGTGTCCTAACACTACATAAACAGTTCCTCCACTGGCAGAGGATCAGGCCCGATGGGGACAGAGAGCATTAGTGGGGCATGCCATGGACATCGAGACGAGAGTACGACTCCCGGTTTTGTCACACGGAGCGTCATTGAGACAGAGCTCTGGTTATTGTGCCAGCCTGCCATCTAGTGCTAAGACAGCTCTTTACAGCAAAGTGTCTGAACATCATGAAGCGTAATATGGATAAAATATGACTTTAAAGACTGATATGAGTGGTAATATTACACTATTTGAGGTGCAATTTTGTAGAGAATTCAGTTTGAAATCTTTTGTGAGTAAACTGGTTGCTGTTAATGCTAAGAACACTCCATAGTTGCCCAAAAACTAGAAGTAGTAGATCTAGTTTCGGTACATACAATGCTAGGGATACCAAAATTGTAGAAGGAACCACATTCATTTGAGACTATCTGGAGTTCTTCAACCTCTTCATGTACTTCAGCAATGGGTTACGCAAAGCGACTTGGCCAGGCAGCTTCTTCTATACATACATAAGCAGATTTGCACGCTAGAAAATATATTGCCAAGCTCTCCTACTTCTTCGCAGTGAGAAGAAAGGCACCTTTGTTCATTGAACAACCTGGAAAAGATTGAAAAGAAAAAGGAAACGGTGTGCCAAACTGCTTAACAAGACCAGCAATGAGAATGGAAATACAGTAAAGAAATCATGCCATGCACAAAGTGAGAGCACATTTTGCTCTTCCTGCAAGCGTGGTCTCACGCTTCAGTCATAAAACGGCATTGGGTATGTTTAGCACCGCCCTGCGCTTTGTCCAGATGAAAACAAAGTATGGTTCAGTGTGTATACACATTATGTATTTGTAAGAACAAACTGGAAATTAGGCGCAGTGGCACTCAGATATGTTGGTTTTGGTAATTCTGTGGAGTTTTTAATTAGCTACAAATAAAGTGGGATAGGCTCTATTCCCCCTCAACCCTCTAGGATACGTGGTTATAGATAGTGGAGTTAATTAACTATTTCGTTTAGAATTTAATTAATTTTACTTTTAAAAGGCTCTAGACAAACTTCTTTAAAGTAAGAAATGCCTGCAATTCAATTCAGTTCAGTTCTTCATCTGCAACGATTCGAGGTGTTCACAAATGCAGCACCGCTAGAATTCAATTGCTTCATCTGGTGAGTTGTGTCTTTAAATGCTCAACTCACCTCATAATATCCTTATCTAGAAAGTTGGGCCTTTAGAAATACTTTAGGAACCAGTGCATTAAGTAATGATGGTTAGCTGACAGGTTATTCTTAAATGTATCCTGTACTTTGAAAAATTGTGAGCAGCGCTGACTGCCAAGTTCTTATACATTCATGAATCCACTCATTAAATGTCAGTCCCTGCTTCACTGTAACATTATTCCAACAGTTTAATTTGTTGATGTATACTCACGCCTCCCTCTGATCCAGCCAGCGCCAGCCCCCTCTCAGCCAGCCTGTGTGCCAGAGACAAAGACATTAAAAAAAAATAACGATTCAGCCATATTGCACAGACAGGAACGGATGAATGGAAAAGCTTCAGAGCAAGAAGAGGAGGAGGAGGAGGAGATAAGACACAATGTCCTCCGCATGAGACTGTTTACCTCCTGAGAACCTGAGCCTCCTCCCTCGTCACCACGCCGTCTGTGACTGCACGCCCGCACTTCTGAGGGGTGCATCCTAGGCGGGAGACATGCAAGAGAGGATTTTAAAGGCAACAGCCTCCACAGCAAAGAGATAAAGTTCCTCACAGAGAAAGCAAGTGCAACGAGTTCGCTGTGCATTAAGGTCACATAATTCAGTTCATCTCCCTCCAACTTCTTGCGGATTATCGCTTTTTTTTCCTTCTTCTTTTGCTCGAAGCCTAAGCCTCCTGCTGTGTTTTCTTTACAGACCGGGGATGCACAGCCTGTGCTCCTGGCAGCAATCGCGTTATTAAGACAAATTTTGAATTTGTACTGTTCTTTCTGCCAAGACTGGGATCAAACGTGTTTTCACATGAGATTAGGCAGACAGCTGCATTAGAATAAGTAATGCAGTCAGTGATGAGTTTCAGAGAATCAGGAACATGGCTTCCTAATAGGACAACAAAAGGAAAAACATGCACGCTAGGGAACGTTCTTCTTTGAGGAGCACATTCCCTTCATTTCCATTTAGCAACAGTGAAAAAGTGTGAATATTAGTGGCCAGAAAGAAATCTGCCTTTGTCTTCAGCCATCTGACCACGGTCTGCCTGCTCACCAAACCGATGGTCAGTGTGAGTCTGCAGTCCTAGTTTTTGTGGAGTGTCCCACACAGATTGGCACTAGTTGCTGGTGGCATTTCAGCCAACTGAGCATAATGACGTGGCAGAGCACAAGCACAGAGAAAGGGAAGTGACGAACACAAGAAGACAACAAAATCAAAAGATGAAAAACGCAAGTGATCTTCTCATCTTTCCAATTTAATCCCAGACGTGGCCATCTGATGGTGCGGTCCTAGCTCTTCTCGTTTCTAGGTTTGAATCACGACTGCCATCTACAGGCATGGACAAGTATATCAAGTGAAAATGTGACTCATATGACTAGGATTCCTCTCCCTTTTAAATGCTTATGGAAAAAGATGACAGTCACAGGATCATAGATTCATTATTTACATTTATTTATTCACTGGCTGTTAGTCTGGCATAGTCATACTCATTCTCCTTAGAACTGGAGTTTGGCAACACACCATCTAGCTTTATTATGGGGTGTGTTTCAACCGATAATAACTAGCACGCAATTGGATAGTAGATATATCGTCAAAAACATGTTATCCCGCGATAAAAACGATAAATTTCCATTGATGACGTTTATATGTGCACGACACGCTCGCAGCCCAACACGTGTGGAATATAGACAAATGACAACGGCGACATGCAAGGTTTGCGAACAAATAGGGCACACAAAGGACAGTAACGCCACTAAAACACAGCTCAAACCAGAATACGAAGAAAATGCCTCAGATAAAAAAGCAAAACAAGACAAAAAACTCAGATGAAATTTGCCAATGCACTACAGTCAAAAGGATTAGGCTAAAATGGTGTTTATGTATCGTCGTTTTCATCGTTACCGTGATAAGCAGAAATTATCAGGATAACTTTTGTAGTCCATATCGCCCATCTCTACCTACAACCAATCAGGGCAACAAAGTATGATGTTAAGTGATTAAGGCGTTCTCCACACATGCCTTAATTGCTGTTACCCGTTTGTCCTTTAAAATAATGACCATAGAGGACACTAAACAGATCGCTTCTCTATCAGTTTACTCTTCTCTCTGCCCAAAACTATTTGACTGTCTTGGACACGGAGAATAATCAGTTCCCAACTAAGAGGTTCCAGACCGACTTTCCGTCACAGGACAGGAAGCTGGTCTGGCCTCCAGGCTAACTGGATATAGCTTCTCAGTTTTGGGGATTTGATGACACTTCACTAAGTCACATTTGATGTACTACTCACTCTCATTGGTTCTGTTCTAGTTAAAACTGGTTTCACAAAATGTCTAAGTAATTCTAAAGCAGAAGTTGGTTGATTGAAGTTACAGAGGCACAAATTGACAAAAACACTACTTTGTTTGATGAGCTCAGTGAAACCTCAGGTCAGACATGTTCCTGCTGCAATGCAAGTGATTCTCTGATCAAGTGAGACTTGTGTAGCATTGCCATCTAGTGGATTTATGCCGTTTCATACTCAAAACGTTACAGAAATCATAAAAAATTGAATTGGATTTATTTATTTTTTTAAACATTAGTTGAAAAACATAATGACTCAATAATTTGCCCTTTGTGCTCTAGTTTTCATATGCCAATTGGCAAGCCAGAAATGTGCCACTAGTCAAACAAGTCTTTTATCAATGAGGTGTGGCCTTAACCCACTCGACTCGTGTTTACACAACGGAGAGATTAACCGACAAAGTTCACTGCAAAGAGCGGTGCCTCACCTGGATAGCGTTTGTAGTTTTCATAGTCTTCAGAGCACTGCACGGTGTAGACTCTGGGCTCAGGAGAAACCAGCTCCCTTTGGCTGACCAAAGTTTCCGTAATCTCACTGTCCAGAGAGATCACGTAGAGCCACGTGGCCGCCCCGCACACTGCCAAAGCAACCAGCACCAAGGCCACAAGCCCGCGGGAACCTCGCCACGACGAGCCCTGTCTCAGCGCATTACCTCTAAGCAAGACAGAGAAAAAAAAAGTACAGATCAGCCTGAGTGACTATCTGTAGAAAATGTGTTAGTATTCACAAACAATGACAATCAGTAGATTATTATTATAATTAGGATACAGTAAAAGAAAATGATTGAAATATTGTCTAAACTTAATGTTGAAATAGATAACCAGTTGGGCTGGTTAACTACACAATCAACTGTTGAAATAATGCACAAATCGGATTAATAACCAGTCACGATATTCCGCCGCCTTTCTGGTTTCATACGAGCAAAAACACATGGCACATCAGAGGCTGAAAAATAGGTCTAACACGAGAGCAACGACAGGAAAGTCTGGGTCCTGTTCAGCGACACCTCCACACAGCAGGTCTGATCTATTTCTAGATCCTGGAACACCAAACTGGGCTTGGCACATGGTGACGCTTTCTACATTCAGTAGCAAATATGTAGTAGCTGAACCCACAGAGGGTTATTAATATGTGTGACTTTGCAGCAACCACCTCAAACCTGTAAGGTGAAATTGGCACCTGGTACACAGAAGAAACAAACACATGAATGAAGATACACATGGAAAAATTGAAGCCATTTATTATATTTCCCGATTAAATTACCAAAATGCGTTTTCGTATTCACTTATTTATGCAATTGACTGTTGAAAACGAATCCGCTATATCAGTATTTGTAAATTTATTTTTCATTATTTACGAAAAATATGGGCACAATGAGATGTATCTACAATAGTGTAAACAAAAACGCAATTTAAATATCAGCTTGTATTTTGTTCAGACTAAATGCACGGCTTTATTTGTATCACTAGTTTAATATTAGCCTATCATGCCATTAGCTAGCTGTAATGTCCTCCTCATTGTGCATGCTAACAGCACCTGAGTGGCAAAACACCTTCCTTTTACCCTGCTCAGCTGCGTGTAGGCAGGGCATTAGCATCATTAGCTTACCTTTTAATTTTCTTCTCTATCTCAGAGGCATTCGGGCCCTTCGTGTTCCTCAGTCTCAGTAAAGCCATTTCGCCGCCAAACAACCGCTACGTTGCATTTAGAAAGTTGTTTGCGTTTGACCAACCATACCGTGCACCCGCCAACAGCTTGTACCACCACCTGAATCCGTCCACTTCCTGGTGTCCGCGTATCGGCCAACGCGATTGGCTCGCGGGAAGAGAAAGCATCGTTTTGATTGGACCATGTCCGGGTCCAATTGCGTTCCACTACAGCTCCCACTGCTGCAGGAACCTAAACACAATCCGTGCTAGGGAGTATGTGGCTAATTTCTAGTCTTCCGTTTGATTCTCTCAGCATGCGCAGACCCGCATATTAGCCGTAATTTTAGCATGTAGCGTGCATTCTATCATCCATTACTTTGGGCTTTAAGACTAAATTAATCGATTGCAACGTAAAGAGGCGTTTTGTGTGCAGGATAGACCCAGTCTTCCCAGTTTCGCTCATCTGGATCTGGCTCCGTTTCAGCTGCCAAGGTGAGGCCAGTGTTCCTTCATAAACACATAAACACATACTTGTGGCTGCTGTTGTTACGGCGAAGCTCTGTGCATCAGAATGAAGTGTCCACCTTGGCCTAAAGGGAAGAAACTGGTTCACCTGGATTTGAAAGGTGCACCACCACGAGTTGAATATCTACACAGGGTAAGATGAAGCATGCACAGTGTTTACACTCTTGCCCTTCTGCTTAAACATAGCTTTTGTCTGGTGTGTTCTAATGAGTCCTCCACCTCCTCAGCTGATTGAGCTCTTCTCCCAGCTGGGAGTTGATGGCCTGCTGGTGGAGTACGAGGATATGTTTCCTTATGAGGGGGAGCTGAAGCTGCTGCAGGCCACAGCTCAACCCGCTTACAGGTGCAGTTAGGTGGTAAACATCAGATGCTTAAAGCAGTCCTTCCTCTATTTCCTGTGTGCATTATCATGTTCTGAGATCCTGTAATAAAAGCATTTCCTGTACTAGTAACACTTTATGTGCAAGTCTGATGTGCTATAAAAAACGCTTTGGTTTGTTTTGTGACTACTATGCGCTTTCTTTTACAGTCGGGAGGAAGTACTGTCCATGCAGGAGTTTGCCAGATCTAAGGGGATGGAGGTGATTCCCCTTGTGCAGACATTTGGTCACATGGAGGTGAGGCCAACTCCCTGCTGTTCTGCTGTTTCTTTGTAATTACATATGGCTATAATTGTTTTTGGATGGAGTTCTGTATCACACGTGTCTGGGATCTGCATGCCTTGCTTTTATCCTGTCTCTGTCATAGTTCGTGCTAAAGCATCGGCCCATGTGGCACCTGAGAGAGGTGGCGCAGTGCGTCGGCACCCTGAATCCCCACAAAGAGGACGGCGTGAAGCTGGTGATGGAGATGCTGAGGCAAGTGGTGGAGCTGCACCCCGATCTGAACACACTGCACATCGGAGCAGATGAGGTAAGGATGGGCCTTTTGGTTAATTAGTTGCATTTTCAGCGCTGAAGTTCGCCTCTCCACTGTCTCAAGGTGTACATGCTCGGCGAGGGCGAGGAGTCCACGATGTGGCTGGCTTCGCCCGGACGCACCGTGGAGGACCTTTTCCTGGGTCATGTGACCAAGGTGGCCAAGGCCATCAAGGACGCGTGGCCTCACATGACCATCATCATGTGGGATGACATGATGAGAGGCATGAGCCAGGACACGCTGAAAGGTGCTAAAGGGGAGAACGTAAAGCATAACTTGACTGGTCGGTGGAGGCATACAACCATGAGGCTGTAATTTAGAACCACTGCTGTCTTTTTGCATCGGATACTTATTGCTTTGAATGTTTCCTTCTGTTACCCATGTGACAGCTTGCGGACTAGTCGGACTTGTCCAGCCCATGTTGTGGGACTACACCCCTAACCTGGATGTGGACAAAACAGGTAGAGCCTGGGCTATGCACGCACATTATGAAACAGCAGAACATGCACGGTGTTAAATATATATTCTGTGCTTTCCAGTGTCTCTACTAGAGAAGTACAGCAGCGCCGGCATGGCAGACCTGTGGGCGGCCAGCTCCTTTAAAGGTTCCACTAGTGTTTACACCTGTGTGACCAACACACAGAGACACGTGGATAATCATCTGCAGTGGCTGCAGGTGGCTGCTTCTCTGTCAGCTGGTGTAAACCTGAAGGGCATCGCCATCACAGGCTGGCAAAGGTAGGAGCCGCCTCATTCTCTCCAGGTTAGAAGTGCTAGCTAAGCCACAACTGAACTGAACTGATTTCAAAGTTGTTTTCTCGGGGCAGGTACGACCACCTGTCAGTGCTGTGTGAGCTGATGCCTGTGGCTCTGCCATCACTAGCAGCCTGCCTCCAGACTCTCCTCCACGGTCAGTTCAGTGTTGAGGCTCACAGCAAAGCAACCGAGAGGCTAGGGATTTCCTCTGTGGAGGTGGAGGCAATGGGGAGGTGAGGTCCTGCACTGTTTTACTGAACAACTCATTGTGTCAGAGTATCTCCAGGTTAACAAAAGTTTGTGACGTGTCTTTCAGAACGTCAGCAGACGACTCGCTGTTCCCAGGAAGGAGGCTGGCCGAGCTAATCGTGGAACTCGACTCACTCCTTAACTCGAAGGACATACGATTTTTTGATAACAGCATGTGAGTCGTTGGCCCTTCGATGTTTGGCACAGATTTAACAAAGTGTTTAATATAATCTGCAAAATTCAAACAATACCTTCATAATTAACGTGCAAATATGAAGCAAATCTGCTTTGTTCCCAAAATGGCGCACTGTTCCGTTTAACATTTCCACTCCTTCAATCTGAGTAACTGTATGCTTGTACTACTTCAGGTATGTAAGAGGATGGTTCAGCCCCTACCATCAGCAGAGGAGGGCTGTACACCCGCTAATCACTATGCAGATTCACAGCCAAGCCTCAGTGTAAGCCTTTCAGCAAAAGCATTTCAGTATACCAAACACTGTAGGTCAGTATAAAAAAGATTATGCATATGTGATCTAAACCAGTAGTTCCCACTCTTTCTTCATGAGGAGCCCCCATTAGTTGTGCCTAAGACAAGTTGAACCCATTATCAGCACATAAAAATTGAAACTTCAGTTTCATCTAGCATCTTGTTCTGACCACCTGACTGCTTTAGTGAGAACCAGAAAATATATATATTTTAAGTGTTTATAAATACACAGTTTGGGTTATCCCGTATGCCATTATGATTTTATTTCAAATGTGCAACTGTTGAACTTTGGCGCTCTCTTCAGGTTGGCTCCAGTCATTGGATCTAAAAGTGCGCAGTCAGATGAGGAAGTTTGAACTTTTACGTAACATTACTACTTTTTTTGTTTTCAAGACAATTTGTATTATTTTATATGGTTTTGAAATGTCACTTTTTTTCAAATTTTTTTGCTCTTTTGTTAAAATATTTAAGTTCAATTCTTAAAATCTGGCACACCTCTATCCAGTCGAATCTCTGGTAGTCAGCCACTTTAGTACACCATGACGTTGACATTTGTGTATCACTTTATATGCTGTGAATGCACACGATACCTGCTAAATATCAGCAAGTTAGCACTGTGAGAATCTTGTTGTGCAAAAGGTAGCATTCAACGTAGAGCACAATTCAGTAAAACTAAGGCCTTGCTGTGTGGCTGTTACCATAACTTGCTCGTGTTTACTAACCGGAGCCCCATCTGATCACATCTAAGGTATTTGGCTATGCTACAGCAGAAGGCGGAGGCCGTGAGAGAGGAGATGGTGCAACTTTATCCAGACTCCACAGTCCAGGAGTGGCTAGAAGAGCACGTCCGCCCTGTAGTGGCTCCTCTACAGAAGCTGACAGAGGATATCGGGGCCTGCGTGAAGGAGATGGGGCCGTAGGAAATTGCTCCACTTCGGCATCGAGCGGCTTATTCTGATCAGTTCAGACACTTGCCCCTTAGTTTCTGCCAAACCTCAGCGCTAAATGTGATTCTGCACTTATCCCAGATCAAAGTGAATGGAGGTAAGTGTTGCAAAGAACGGAAGGACTGCAGCTAACATACAAAACGGCTTTATATAAGTTTAGCAAATGTATCAAAGTAAACAAAGACAATAAAATCAACCAACAGTTTACAAAAATCTTATGATTATTCCTTTCATGCTGCACACATTAAGCATGGAAGCCAGCCTGAAGTTCCCCCACCAACAAAATTTTAGTGGAGGGTATTGCTCCATTTGGAATTAATCACAGTTAGTGAAAATCTTGGAGTGAAGTGTAACAGCAACATAGTCATACAAGCACCGTGGAGCTGATTTAAGTTACAGCAAAATAGCTCTGTTTGGTTGCTGCAGAGAGCCAAATAGTGTGTTACCAGATTCAAATTCAGATGAGTCTAGTTACGCCAGGCATTAGCATCCACAATGGACTGTAACAAAGCTCTGATTAAATACATTGGACAGAAAGGAAAAAAAAAGGTGTGTGCCTGAGATTCAGTCTTTGGTTCACAGAAAAGTATTTAACAAGAAAGACAGAAAAGCAGCAGCCCCAAACATTCCACATAATCCCCTCTTGACGGAGCTCAGAAAATCCTCCATGCTTGATTATTGTCTGCACATGCATTCATCCAGGTTGCGGACTGTGTATGAATAAACATGCAAAGAGGAGATTATAAGGCGGGTGGTCAAAAGACGGTGAGAAAAGCACTTTCCATTGTCTCACACGCATAAACACTTATTAGAGTTCAGTAGTAAGGCACAGTGTAATCTAGAGTGTTGTCTCAAATAGTAATTACTTCAAAAAATGCACGATTGACGTCTAAGAAAGTTGCAGGACGGAACTAGATGGAAAAAGATGGATTTAACCTGGCAAATAAAGAAAAAGAAAAACACAATGAAGGGCAGACACTAAAAGAAGGAATAACCCATGACGTTCCATGCACATGCTACAGTTTAAGATGAAACTAAAACGCGCCCTCTGCAATGCTTTTATATGGTAATAATGCCCTTAAATCAAACCACCCACAGTTAGAGTGAGGCCGCACGCCACGCAGAGACTAGAGTCAGTCAGCTTCATCATTTGAGTCGGTGCTGTGGTCCAGAGAGCCTTCCTCCCCCTCCTCATCTCCATACTCGGCCTCGTACTCCTGCTGCCTGCGTTGCTGCAGCTTCTCCAGATCCAGAAATCGCTTCAGTAGTGCGGCCAGTGCCTCCACATCGCTGATGGGTAGAAGGAAACAGAAAGGGAGCAGCAATGCAGATGGTATTATTTGTTTCTTCTGAAAGAATATATGTATTGCTTTTTTCCTACTAGGCTTTACTTGTCACAAATCCATAAGATTATTAATAGGAGATCAGTGAGTACATGACTGACCCAGCTTTTCTGAAGCTGTCGTCGGCATCAATTACACAATAAGCATTTTTTTTCTGCAATAAAATCTTTCAGTTTCACCATTTCTATGTTGTCTTTGTACCATTTTCACTTTCACTCATGAAAAACTGCACAAGGTGTTGACCTGGCCTCCAAATTCCCAAGATCCCAAACTGATCAGAAGCCCCTTCCCTCAACCCATAGGATCCACAGGCCCCCACTAATGACATTTAGTTGGCAGACACCACAGGACACCCTCAGAAAGTCCACGTCCATTCTCTGATGAGTCACAACTGTTCTGGAGGCACAAGGAAGACCTACACAATATTAGGAAGGTGGTCCTAATGTTATGTCTGATCGGTGTAAATGGTTATAAAGTGAATGAGTTGGAACCTACCTGCGTCCCCCCAGTGTGGCGCTCTGAGTGAGGGGGTAGGAGAAGCCTGCAGCCAGTCGCAGCATCAGCAGATAACCCTTCCCCAAGTAACGCACCCTCTCTTCCTGGACGCAGATGTCACACAGCTGAGTCAGATCCAACACAACTGAGAGAGGAAGGGGGGGAAAAAAATGAAATCTCATATTCCATGCTCTCGCCTCATAATGGAGATGGTTTTACCGACCTTTCTCTTGCCCCTTCCTCCATAACGTCAGGATCAGAGCGTACAGGCTAATGGTCTTGAGCTCAATCAGGTTCTTGGTTTTGTCGAACATGGCCTCCTCCCACTCCTCCATGTTCTGAATGGCCACAAACACACAGCCGGTCACGTAGAAAAGCTTCCACAGGATGCTGTCTGTTGGATCCACACAAGAAAAGAAGACACCATGATAGAGGTTGCTGTAAGTAAATGTGGGTTGAGTTGTATTGAGAAATGATGGAAATTCAGCTTGTGTACCTGAGCTATAGTATGCAGCCGCCAGCCCAACAGACGCTATACCTGCAATTAAAAGAACAGGCTTTTTATTTTGGAGGCAATTCTCTGAAAGAGCTGATTATGGGTTTTAAATACAGAGTTTGAAGGTGTATACATGGTAGTGGATGATCATGTGCACAACATCTGCCCCAAAACACAAACTTACCAACTAGAAGAGACCATGAACGAATGCCCGGGGATCTTTTGAGGTGCAGCAGGTTGGGGCTGTGCTCCTCTACTCTCATGTATCCCATCTGAACAAAGGCAAGTATAAGAATCCTGTTTATGTATACGCAATAAAATAATTATTTTCATCATTTTTGCTAATGGGAACCAGTAATATCTGCCTAAAATCAACTGTATCTATACACTTTGCCTGGCCAAAAATAAAGTTGAAACCTGGATTTAACTAAGCAAACAGGTACAAGCCTCCTATTGGATAATTGCTGCATGGGTGATTATCTTTCAGCTTACAAGTTATTTAAGCCCAATTGATGCAATGAGTAGCTTCTCATTTTTTAGTCAAAAGACTCATCCTGTGGTCGTGGAAAAGACGTTAGTCTGTTTGAGAAGGGTCACATTTTTGGCATGAATCAAGCAGAGAAAACATCTAAGGAGATTGAAGAAACAATAAAAATTTGGTTAAGAACTGTTCTACGCATTATTAAAAATTGGAAGAATCGTCCTCGAGGAAGGAATGAGTTCGGAAAAAAATCCCGATTGATCTTGATCAACAATCACTTAAACATTTGGTGAAATCAAATCGAAGAAAAACAACAGTAGAACTCAGGGCTTTTCTGTTTAATAGTGAAAATAAGAGCATTTTCAATCAAATAGAATTGGGAGCACCGGTGTAGCCTTAAGAAAGAAACTAATCAGTGACGCTAACCAAAAAAAAGGAGGTCATGTGGTCTGATGAGTCCAGATTTACCCTGATCCAGAGTGATGGGGGCGTCAGGGTAAGAAGAGAGGCAGATGAAGTGATGCACCCATCATGCCTAGTGTCTACTGTACAAGCCTGTGGGGGCAGTGCTATGATCTGGGGTTGCTGCAGTTGCTCAGGTCTAGGTTGAGCAACATTATGTGTCCAAAGAATGAGGTCAGCTGACTACCTGAATATACTGAATGACCAGGTTATTCCATCAATGGATTTGCTTCAAGATGACAATGTCAGGACTCATGGGGCTCAATTTGTGAAAGAGTGGTTCAGGGAGCATTTTCACACAAGGATTGGCCACCAGACCTTAATCCCACTGAGAATATTCAGGATGTGCTACAGAAGACTTTGCACAGTGGTCAGACTCTCCCATCATCAATACAAGATCTTGATGAAACATTACTGCAACACTGGATGGAAAAAAATCTTGTGACATTGCAGAAGCTTATGGAAACAATGCTACAGCAAATGTGTGCTGTAATCTAAGGCGGTCCAATGAAATATCAGAGTGTGTGACCTTTTTCTTTTTGGTGGATAGATTCATTTTTAAACTGCCTTCAATAAAACAGCTGAAATTTCTTTTAGGTTGCACACTCCTAATAATTTATTTTCTCAAAATTTACATGTCGAATTCTCTTCTGTGAAGAGGCACGCTATGATTTAGTTAAAGGGCGTGTACAAAGCAGATGTAGCATTCTACATTTGTAAAATGCACACAAAAGTGAGTGTGACGACAGCGGCCCGACACCTTTTTTCCTCTTTTTTTGTTCCCTCTCTCTCTCTCTCTCTCTCTTCGGAGCCTCCCTGGCAGGTTAATCCAGCCGTGCTCTGCCCAGAAACTAGATCTAGATCTACATACAATCCTGGTTCATTGCTGTTAGCCACTGGAACTCTATACTACTTGAAGAAATAGTAATAGAGCGGGAAATCTGTTGATATGTTTTTATGCAAATTTTAAGATTTCTAGTCCTCTTGAGAAGTCCTTGGGTACTAGAAGCAAAAGAAATACAGCATACACACTTTTCTGCCATTTCTCTACATTTGGGTGAGTTAATCCTCCAAACCCATGCAAGACAAAAAAGATGATGCCCCTCCTGCTGCTTCTGATGTTGTTGATGATGATGAGGATAATGAATGGGTGTCATGTGTAGGATCTGTGCACACAACACTGACACACCAGAGCTGTGGAAGATACCAATAATACGAGCTTTTGAATCGCTTACCTTAAATCTTCGCTTTTTCCTGTTCACGTTAGGCCAGAAAATTCAAGAAACCCACGAGGAAACGCATGCACTGAATTATAAGGAAGTACAGTTCATATGATTGCAACAACTGCAGCCAGCAACTGCCCTTAATGGGTGACACTTCCTTCCTGGGACCGCCAGCTCTGATTGGACGGGCCCAACTTCACGCTGCCTTCAAAATAAAAGCATTGAACTTATCTTTAGTTATTACATAAACTATTATTTTTCCTGTTCACTCTAGAGTAAGAGGGTAACAGAACGTTTAATATTACTGAATCATATCTTAAAAACAAAAAACAAATTGTGAAATAAAATGTAAACAACAAATATTTAAATAAAAAGATTTCATGTGTATTTGGACTTTTTAATAATTAAAGTGTCATGGCTTGTTACTTGTATGTGGCCATAAAGTCATGATGAGACATTTTTTAAATATATTTCCCCTCAAAATTAAAAGCGAACAAGCGAAAACTCAGCTTCCGGAGCAGACCGCAATCGTGTTTGCGCATGCGCCCAGGACGCGCCGGGATACACAATGGAGTCGGACGTACATAGACACGACTCATATGAACACTAAGCTTCGTCGCCAGGAGAAGCACTAGTTAGTATATTATGAAATAACCGCGGAGACGCCTTCCACACACACGACTTGACTGGAAGGTGAAAGGACTGCTGAGTAACGGCTGAGCTCACCCGCTGTGCCGCAGTCTTCTTTAGCAGCCGAGGACTCTGTGACTGTCCTCTGCATTTCCCCATGCCTTTGTCCGTAAGAGCAGCGAAATAGTCAAACCGTCCGGTGAGTTCCGTTGAAAAAAGACCTTGTTGAGTTAATTAACTCACCATTAAATCAACAAATAGTTTGACATTTAAGGCCCGAACACAGGAAAAAAAGGTGCCGGCCTTCAACAGCATGTTAGCATGTGTCTAAACCGCACAGTTAATGCTAACCAAATCAAAACGCCGCACAGTTAATTAACGTTCATGTTTCAGCTGCTCTAGCCTGTCTTTATCTGAAGCTATAATTAAATATTAGACATGTTTTGTCCTTTTAATCACTGCAGATGAACATCTTGTACCCTCCTTATATTAGCCCCCAGCCTGTGTTTGCCTCAAATCCGCTTAATATGATGTAATGATGCGGTGTAATTTGCGGATGTTGGGGTTGGCACCGTATATGTAATTAGCGCCAGTCGTTTAATTTTAATTACAGGATACAAATTTATGTTTATTGTCAATTTCCCACCGTTATACTGCTGTCTGTTGTGTGTATGATAAGAGGGGAGCTTGTGATAGGTCAATGGGGACAGTGGGAGGAGGGTGGAGCTGACAAGACAACACTCAGCAGCAGCAGCAGCAGCAGCAGCAGGCTGCATGCACAGTCACCATGCCTCTACAGTGCAGGGAACACAGAGACGCTCTTTAACCTCTGTGTACCATGTCACTCTGAATTTAAAGATAACCGCTGAGGAAAATGTCAGAGGTCAACATAGCGAAGCGCAAGGAGAAGTGTGAGAACTGCACCAAACAGGTAGGTTTGTGTCACCGTGTTAAGCCAGCTGATCCTGCTCTATAAGTGCTGAGATTGAAAAAGGCCTTGTGCTGATCTGAAGTATTGATCTTTCTCACGTAGTGCAACAAGAAGCAGAGTGAGGACGGTGCCAACTCTAACCAGGAGGGAGAAGAAGTCAACGGACAGGTAGTGTCTGCTTACTTGGAAAACGGTATTGCTGATTGGTTTGAGAGGCAAGTTGTCGGTCTGGGAGCTGTGGTGTAGTGGGTCGGTGGTTTGACTCCTCCTTACACCTGTGATTGAGGAACCCATGAGAAAAGTACCTAACCGCTAAGATGGGCTGAGATGGGTTTCCTGTTCAGCTTGTGAAAGGGAAACTAGCGCTTCCTAAAGTCTAAAAAGTACCTCTGGGTTATTTCAGTTTAGGTTTAGAGGCTAAATTTGTTACATAAATCTGTACCGCAGGTGTGGAGTTAAAGATATTTTTGATTTAAACAAAACTATGAAGAAACTAATGTGGGATCTAGTCGAAAAAGAATCTGTTGCTTTGACTTGACTGTGTTTAAATCTCTCTCGTGTCAGTCTGGCAACTTTATGGGAGTTCACTGAGTGTCTTTCAGTTGACACACTTTCTTTTCCCTCAGGTGAATGGAGGATCCCAGTTGTTGCTGAGTGCGTGTCTGTCATGTGACGGCTGTTTGTCAGACGAAGACAGTCTCAAGATCTCTCAGCAGGGCTTGGAGGAAGTGGAGCGAGTTTTGGCGCTCAACAAGGTACGCTCCACCCAAAGCTGGCATCAGAAACCTTTGAAAGCCAGAGGGCTGTCTCGTTGCACTTTGAACAATAGCTCACATTGTCTAAATTCCTTCTCTTTACCTGTCAGAAGTGTGACGTGTCAAAGCACAAGGTGCTGGTTGCGTCCGTGTGTCCACAGTCTCTGCCTTTCTTCGCTGTCAAGTTTGGCGTGGACATCACTGAAGCCACCCACAGACTCTGCGGTTTCCTCAAGAGCCTGGGTAACATGGTTTCATGTTTAATCAGTCCCTTGACAGTTGGTTTCTTACAGTCTCCTAATAAGAAATGGACTGACTGTACACACCTTTTTCTTTTCTTAATTGGACCTGTTTTGCTACTAAAAAGTTTTTGAATTTCCCTTTTTTAAATTTAAATAATTCTTTCATTGGTGTGTAGAAATTGCCACCTACTCATCGGTATCTGTCACAGATGCTCAACATTCTCCCTTTCTTCTTTTCCCACTGACTGTCTCCACTTTTCTGGCTTTTCCCTGCAGGAGTGCAGTATGTGTTTGACACCACTCTGGCGGCAGGCTTCAGCATCTTAGAGAGCCAGAAGGAGTTTATTCAGAGGTATCGCAGGAGGCACCATGACTCCCACGCCCTCCCCATGTTCACCTCCTCCTGCCCAGGTAAACTGCCTTTGTCTTCACTTCGCTTGTTATCCATCATATTCTTTACTTGCAGTCCCTTTTCCACCCTCACCTGTCAAATTGATATTGTAGTCAGGGTTTTTTTGCTCCTAAGATTTCTTACTGTACAGTGAGTTCATTTGTGTCCCGTGGGCTGTACAGAGGGAGAACAAGCTTGTTTTAGAAGTACAGATAGCAGAGGAGAGCTGGTGGAGAAAGATAGAAACTTCTTCCTTCACCACTCCCTTCATCTGAGATATGACCCAAGGACGTTCTCTGCGTTCAGTTCTGTTAAAAGGCAACACGCATGCGCGTTCAGGTTACCCATGGTTTGTTATGGAGGATGGTGCAGTTCAGCACCAATAAGGAAATGTTGGGGAAATTGCTTTAAATTTCTGGGCCAGTGGGCTTGTAACAAGTTTGTTGACAAGTTTTCAGGAATATACAAAAATTGGTTTAAAGTCAATAATGTTTGGTGCTTGTTGGTGGTGTGTTTTTGAAGAAGTGATAGTTGTTTATGTTCAGCAATCATAATAACGAACTGTGAAAGTATGAAACATTCGTCAAGTGTGGAGGATTTTTGAAAGTTTTTGAAAATGTTGCATCATTCATAGATAGATAGATAGATAGATACTTTATTAATCCCGGGGGAAATTCAGGCATCCATAGAAAATAGAAATAGAAAATGACTAGAAATAAAATGTTTTATACAGCTATAAACTGTTAAAAGGTGACCAGTAGAAGTAGAAGGTTTTTTTTATATATAAATATGAGAGCTACAAATGGAGAAAAAATGAATGAAAATCACAGTCACCACATTTAGCAGAGGTAGACAGACATGCAAAAGTGAGTCGTGCCAAAAGATTTGTCCATTGTCTATTGTGCCTCCTGCCATCACTGAGAGCTGTTGTACAGTCTGATGGCCAGGGGGACGAAAGAGTTCTTCAGTCTGTTGGTGGAGCAGGATTGAGACAGCAGCCTGCCACCGAACACACTAACATCATGTGCACTTGGCAACCTTGAATTCATGTGTTCACCATTTAAGAAATTGGGCTGTTACCTTTTGTTTCAACAATACGTGGCGACATTTAAGATTAGGCTCGTGCTTTTTATTCATTATTTGAATTCTCTTTGTGTGCAGGGTGGATCCGCTATTCAGAGCGCGTCCTGGGCAGTCTGGTCACTCCTCATATCTGCACAGCCAGGTCTCCACAACAGATCATGGGCTGTCTGGTCAAAAACTACTTCTGTAAACAGCAGGTGAGAGGTGTTCTTCAGGTTTAAAGTTTGTTATATACTCTGAGAGGTGAGAACAAGAAAAAGGTTAGTTTTAGCTAGGTAACATCACGAGAAGCTCAAGTGCCAAACTCAGGGGAAGTCCTTGTAGGCCCCTCTCATTGCAGCATATGTCACACGCGCTAAGCATTGTGGGAGATGCGGGAGACGACGAGAGCCACTTTTCTCATTATTTACGGATATTAGTCTGTCGGATCACGCCGTTCATTCAGCATGCACCCACACGCAGCATGCCGATCTGTACCCAGGAGAGATTAGTGGTCACGCTGCGAATATTGGCATAATTTCTGTGAGAATTCCCAAGTGACGGCTGCAAGAACAAATTTCTGACTTCTCGTGGAGTATGTTACAGCCTCAAGGAAAGGTCTGGGCCTGTGTTTCTAAAGATTGTAAGAATCCTCTCAGAGAACTCCTATGTCTACCTAACTCTTATCTCAGTGAGGAGGTGTGGTTTTTGTGGTTGACCCTGTTGCTTGGTATGAATCTTCATTTCAAAAGGTGTGACTGGTTGATCCTAAAAGGTAGATAAAAATACACTATAGGTGATAAAAATCTTTGTCAAACACTAAGCTATACTTTAAACTCATGATACCATGCTGGTAATTTTGATATTAACAAGGGTAAAGTGGCTCAGCTTTCATCAGTTTCTGTAAGAAGTAGTGTTGGTTGACTTTCAGATCTTCCACAAGCCGAACAGCAATGGAGAAGAAAAGAGGCAGGAAACCCAACTGGACAGAGGAACAGTGTTTGCTTTTGGCTCAGTTGGTCAAAGAGAATAAAAGTGTTTTGAGAGAGCTAGATTTGGCCCCAGTGTCATACAACAAGCCAAGAAGCAGGCATGGAAAAATATAGCACAACAAATAAATGCTTCCTTTCCTCTTAAAGGTCCCTTAACAGATCTCACCTTAGGAGCACTCTCAAGAGTTAAGATGCTTTAGGAATGCCTTTTGTCTTTAGCAGGAATGCAACTAGTTTAGCTGCAGTTCAGATTTACCAGTGCTTGTTTTGACAGAGTGGTCGCATCCAGTTAACCACACATCCGCATTATCAATCTGTGTTTATTTGCACTGCTTTAAATGGTAGCTAAGCTAGCCACATGCTAAGTGACAGAGTAACATCTCAATTATTATTTCATATCGGTAAGGTTTCAGCTCATCACTGACACAGACACAATAAAAGTATGAAGCTCCTTTAGATGGGAAAAATGAGTTCCACGTCACTAAAAACTAAGAAGCATCCATCCTGTATCAGTTTCAGTTCTCTAAGTGGTTTTCTAATATAACTTTGTCTTTTAAGAAGATGAAAGCTTACCACTCTCACTGGAATATCTGTAACGCATGACAACTAATGTCAGTTCTCTTCTCCTTCTGCTTAAGAAGAAATCAGCCCTTTTTAAGTTGTCTTTCCTCTTTACTTTCTCTCCGAGCAGAAGCTGAGCCCAGAGAAAGTCTACCACATGGTGGTGGCTCCCTGCTTCGATAAGAAGCTAGAGGCAGTCAGAGAAGAGTTTTACAACAGTCTGCTGGAGACCAGGGACGTGGACTGTGTTCTCACTTCAGGTAAGTCATTCAGGGCTATCTCCTACCCCGCTGTCCAGGTCCAGTTAATATTTCATCACAACAGGATGCGTTCCCTGTTTCTCCTATCCTGTTGAGTTCCAGCTCGTTGTGTCTAGACTCACAGCAGCTCATACCTGACATCAGAGTGTGATGTGGGAAAGCTGAAAGAGCTGTGACACAAAGAATTCTGCACAAACGCTCTGTTGTTAGCTGAAGTCAGACTGCCTGTCAGGTTTATGGCCCTAGTTTAATGTTGGCTCCACCGTCTGCGCCAGTCGGACCCCTGCTGGCGACTTCTTGATCGTCTGAGCATGTTGAAATCAGGCCAGGGCCAAACATTTTCAAGATACAGCTGCCTGGTTTAAAAATGATCCATGATTCAGGAGAGGCTACCTCCTCTGCTGTCCTTGGTCCTTTTGACTGATAAATACATATTACTGCCACCTGCAACATATGAGAGTCATTCTCACAAAGGCAAAGAACATGCTTTTTAGTTGAAGTCTTTGACGTGTATTCAAGTACATCTTTGTGGTCCAGACACCGAAGACGTGAGGTGAACACGGAGGAAACATTGACCTTTGTTACCACTAGTTCTCAGATGTGTCTGTGCCCTAAGACACCCTCTAGAAACCAAACTAAATGTCTTCTATTTTCACGTTTTTCAGTTCCTCTGGCCAAGACTGCTCTTGCAAGTCTGTGAAACCTAGTAGTTGATACTAACACTGATGTTTAATGTTTCAGGGGAGATCTATTACCTGATGGAGCAAAGGAAGGTGTCAGTGGAGGAGCTGGACTCGGTTCCACTGGACCAAGTGTGAGTTGATAAATTACCTGCGGGAAAAAGAAAATGTATTCAAACTACGCAATTATTACACTTGTAGTAGATGCATTAATATAATTGCGGTGGCTTTCATTTTGTGACTGCAGGCTGGGAGACGCTGGAGACGTGGCGCTGGTGAGGCACGATGGAAGAGGATCTGAAGGTTTCCTGGAACACGTGTTCAAACATGCTGCTAAAGAGCTCTTTGGTCTGGACGTCCACGAGATCACATACAAGACCCTCAGGTGAGAGGCGGTGGCCGTGCTGCCAGTTTAAAGTATTGCAGTAGAATTTGTTTGTGGAAATGGCAAAATTAAAACAAACAAAAAACATTTATACGAGGTGATAATCCCATGTGAGTGGCACCTGGTGCCATTTACTAGTCATTGCCGTATGCATTACAAGCATTGCATTTCTTTGTTTTTGTGTCTGGACCAAACAAAACGTGGCTCATGCTACCTGAATTACAGATTAATTACCACTTGCCTCATGTTAAGGTGCTTGGTTGTGCCTTCTCCTTCTCCCTCTTCATTGTTTTTTGCTTACATTGTCTTCTTCTACCATTTTCTAGTGTATTTCTTATAGCCATGCATAGTTTAGTCCATAACAACATCTTCTGGTTACACTACACCTAATCTGCATCTTCCTCACTTACAGTCATCCAGCCACACTGATGCACAGTTTAACTTGTCATCTGTTCTTGTGAATTCTTTGTAATAACTGCAGTAGTGTCATGTCTGCTTATTATTTCAATAGGACATCAAATATATGATGTGTTTTTGCAGGAATCGGGACTTCCAGGAAGTGACACTGGAGCGGGACGGAGAAACTCTGCTGCAGTTTGCTGCCGTCTACGGTTTCAGGAACATCCAGACCCTGGTGCATCGTATGAGAAAAGGACGGGTGCCTTACCAGCTGGTGGAGGTGCTGTCCTGCCCAGGAGGTAGCACCTAGTTTTACCCTTCAGCTCACACTAGTGTCAATGTTTTTTTTTTATTATTATTTGTAAATGCAGTGTTGAGCCTTTTATATTCCTCCCATGTTCAGGGTGCTTGAGCGGCCGCGGTCAGGCAGAGAGCGAGGCAGGAGGACGGGTGGACAAAGCCCTGGTCCAACAGATGGAGGAAGCCTACAGCAGCCTGCCGGTCCGACTCCCAGAGGTCAACCCTGCCCTGCACACCCTTTACCAAGACTGGCTGCAGGGCCAGGACTCATGCCAGGCTAGCAAGCTGCTCCACACAGAGTACAGAGATCATAGTCAGAGCCACACACAGCCCCCACACATGCAGTGGTGAGAAGAAAGGGGCTGTAGAATGAACAAATGGCTGGTGATGGTTTTTCTGCTCGGACCATTTCATCTTTAATGCTGCTGCTCCTGTGATGGGCATCTCATGGACCAGTGAGTGAAAGTCATTTTACCATTTGACCACAAGAGAGCGCTGCCTGCATTTTAATAAATGGTGGCTGCACCGTCCCAAGCCTGAGCATGAGAAGACAGATAAGTGTCCAGAGTCCAGAAGAACATTGTGCTGACTGTAGCAGTAGTGTCAATAAGTTGTTAAGATAATGGCTAAAAAAATAAAAATAATAAACAAGAATAATGTAGACAGTGGCCTCATGTGCCGGCTGTTTTCACAAATGACAACATCTGTAGCAAGTGTGGACTTCTTACCTGTGTGTACATTTAAAGAGCAATAAGCCACCTAATGTATGAGATGCTATTGTCACAACTCATGAGCTGAACCTGTGGACTCTGAATGTGTGTTTAAAATCTTCCCCATCATAACCGTGCGTTACGTGACATTCTGTTTTAAGCTGCGTCTAAGTTATATCCACTGCTTTCCACCATTATAAAAAGCAGATACCTATGCAACAGTGACTGGATTGGATTAGCCGTCCCAGTGGAGCTAGAGAGATTGTCTTTCATTTGTATTATCACCCTTCTACAAACTAGTATTTTTATTAACTTATGTGTTTTTGTTGTTGTTCTTTGTTTTACAAGATCAAACATACATGTCATATAAATGTAAAACACTAAAAGTGTTGGCTCATTTGTGGAGAGTCTCTGTTGATGACTGATAAGAAGACTTTTAATATCTAAACCTTTGAGTTAAAGGATTACTAGGTTCATGACAGCAGCAAGAATTTTTGGGAGGTATGTAATGAACATTTTTCTTGCCAATTATTTACCCAACCCATTATTCATTAACAGACACTTCTCAGACAGTGTCTGTGGATTAGCCAGGTGTCTTTAACAGCTCTGTAACTTGAAAGCAACTAATTTGTTATTTGAGAAATCACTGTCCTGTGAGCTCATGCTTTGAAATTACTGCATTCGATATGCTTTGAAGTTACTTCAGTGGAAACCCACAGATCTATGATCCAGATCGTTTCAGACATATTGAGAGCAGGTTTTCCTGCATTTAGCCATGCCGTCCTGTTTGGTCTGTTCAGTTCTCCCAGTCTACAAGCCTCCGCATTCCTCTCCCCAGTGAGCTGTTTAACTTTATCTTCATGGGTGATCAAGCTTCTGCCTCAGTGCATTGTTGAGTACATTTTTCATTGTTTACCCAGTCATGTTTGTTGTTTTGTTTTTTCTTCAATTACTTCAAAATTCCCAAACTCGTCGACAGTATATCGTTGAACTAAAGGAAAGAGAAAGTAAAAGGCGGTGCTTTGCCTTGGGAGGTCTCCCTGAATATTCACACAGCTGAACCAGAAACACTTTCTCCGCGTGTGGGAATTGTGTGCATCATTTTCACTCGTTCACCGATGCGCACCTAAGGGAGAGGTTCTCAATCAACTGTGGTAAGTACTAAAAAGTAAATGAGACAAACCTGAACTTGTGATTTCCCCTGAATGCTTTGAATGCTTGGGATTGGTAGGATAATGGAAAGGCGTATTGTTAAGTCAATTTAGATAAACAAAATGGTTCATAAGTAATGGAGGTTTTATTTAAAGTGGCTCTTCCATATTACATTTTGAAACAAACTGGTGATTGTGTTGGAAATGACTTTACACGACAAGGAACCTCACTATGCTGCAGATGCATTATCCCTGCTGATTTAAAGCATGAAGCACGTGAAGGTGCTACATTTTAATAACACTTAAGTGGTCTGGATGTACATCTGGTTTGGTCTTGGCGAGGCAGAACCTTGTAAACGGCCGACTCTGCAAACTGTTTTACATTTGGAACGACAACAATTTACTGTTTAGTACTTTTGGACGGTTCTTGACCCAATTTTAGTAGTTTCTGCAATCTCTGTTCTCCTTGAGGTGACACTTCTCAGACAGTTTGGGTAAGGGCTGCATATAACTTTGAGCCAGGCAGCTGTCTAAGATCGGGGGGTAAAACCCAAGTTGCGTAATGTTTTTTTAACTGGTCCCACACTGTACTCCCCAGAGGTATGTAGTCTGGGGGCTGCTTTTTTCTCCTCCTCTCTCCTCTTGTTCCTTCCCCTTTTCTTGACCCCAGTTTCCCAAAAATGGCGCCGATACCCATCAGGGGCCATGGTGGACCAAAGTACACACATGCTTGGCAATAAAGCTGATTCTGATTCTGATTCAACTTAGGACCTCCTCCTCTGTGTGTGTGTGTATAGATATATACATCTGATTCAGCTATATATCTATATATATCTCATATATAACATATAGAGAGAGAGAGAGAGCGATATAGCTGAATCAGATGACTTATAGAGATATTTCTATAAGTCATCTGATTCAGCTGTGTTTTCATTTTGGAGGCCATGGTTTGTTGTTCTGTTCAGTTGTATTGTGTTGTGCTGACACCTATTATATTCCGGTTATTTTGACAATTCCGTTATAGCCGGTGGATAAATAGGTTAAATAAAAGAAACACTTTTAAGAATAAGAATTAATTCAATCCAGTTTGACAGCACCACAAATGACATCCTCCAAAATGCTCATTCAGTTGAATTATCACCTTTCTAATGTCGTTACAACATAAACTGAACTGTCATGAAGGAGGATGAGATTGAGTGAGTGTATCCTAATAAAAACACCTCTAAACAGGTCCTACATAAATGTTGCTGAAGTCTCTGTTTCCAGTTTATCAGTACATTTTTGGCATGCTAAAAGTGTCATGGAGCTGCTCAGACTTGTCACTGTTTCGGACGATACCAAAGAAACAAAACATGCATCATTTAAGGAATGACAAAACACAAACACTAGCCTCCTAATGTCTCAGCAATACCCAAATAATTGGAATAGATGGTGTTTGTGTATTGTCTCGTGCCTGCCTGATGATGTTCTAATGAGTCCTTTTCTTCCACTTGCGTGTTTATGGGGGAGCTGGAAGAGCCCACTGTGATTTGTCCTGGGGAAGGGAAACACTGTGGTTTGTGCACAGATTGATTGGAGAAGAAGAAAGCTAGAAGAGAAGGAAGTTATCTGCATTGAGGCTTCTCTGAGTTTCTTTTGTTTTCTTCTGCTTTGGAGGACTTAGTTGGACTCTTTTCTTTCGCTTCTGCTTATTCACAGTTTTGGTAAGTTAGTCATACTTGCTCATACATTTCTGGGCTGATTTTTTTTCTCTCCATTTATTCATTGCAGGTACATATTTCTTCCATTAATAAGTTTCTTCATCTTCTGATGACTATTTAAAGCAGACCATTCTGGCTTGTCCGCTTGTTTTCTTGCACTCTCCAGTCTAAGTACTCGTCATAGCAAAACACAATACAGAAGGAGACACAGAACTAGACATTCCTACCAAACCTTCTTGGCTCACTTATTCATTTCAAGATATCGGATGAGGGTTGAAACATCTTCTTCTCAAAAGGTCCAGTTGCCTTTTTTGAACCTTTCTGGATATACCATGACCTGGATGACTGAGATCCTTCACAGGCATGATACTCAGTGATACACTGGGTGTTGATAATAGACAGAATGGATCAAGGCAACATTCAAGGCATTAACTGTAGGCATGTTAGTGTGCAGTGCTCATAAAATTACAATTGTAAGAATAAACATGAGCAGGGTGGCGTAAAACTATGTCAGTGATGTTACAGACTGGCATAATGGAACAAAAGACAAATATCTGTAAATTTTACAATGGGAAAAAAAGTAAAACCATGACAGTAAAAAACTGCAAACTGGTTTAAAATGGTTTGTTTAACATTGAATCATGATAAATAAGTTAATCAGGGAAAATGGCATTATAAAGGTATTGTACTGCTTAAAAAAATGTATATATGTGTGTATACAGCAATTTTTCTAGTAGCAGATACCGCAGTATTTGCATTTAATTCTCAGAAATAATACAGTTTGTAACTGTTAAATGTACATAGTATCGTGGCAATAATGGAAATAAGCCGTAACTTTTCCAGGAGCCAACACTTTAGTTTTTGCATTTTAGTCTTTAGAATACAGTAGATGTTCCTACGGAGATAATGGAAATATGGAAATATGAAAAATCACTTTTTGTTTTGTGCAAACATGCAGCAGATTGTACGTTCAGACCCTTGTCATCCCTCCTGTGGAATCCCATCCTTGAAAGCATGGGTGTGAACACATTGTTTCCTTTTGTGGTGTCAACAGCCAACGTCTCCTGCCCGTGACTCACAGGATGCTTTTGAGTCACCAGATTCTTGTTTCATTCATTCAGGAATAAACTACTAAAGCTATTATGAATGATCAATCAATCTCAAGAAAAATTAACAAATTAAATTACTGAATAGGAGTGTGATTCTGTCATTAAATAACCTAGGCTATTGGCCTGTGGATCATTACTGACCTGATCATGATGTATGAGGAGCCCGGTGTGGTTAGTATTTCAGGAATCACCCATGTCTTTTATATTTTTTACGCAGATTGCGGCGCATATGGAAAATGTCATATTTCAAGTTATGAGCTCAGTTTGTGCAGGTCTCATAAACAACAAAAAACATCAAAAAAGGAGGATCGTTTTAATTTATTTATTTATTTAACGCGTGTGCCAGAGTCATGACGCGCACACACGAAACAGCTGATTGGATTGATTGGAGCTGGAGATGCGTGTGAGGACCCATGTTATTGCACTGTTCATTTGCAAATCAAGTCACTTGAGTCACATGTGTAACTTAACCTATAGGGGCTCAAAGGCAAACCTTTTTTACTTCATAACTTTATATAACATCTTTGGCATAATGTTTGGAGATGGATAATAATTGTACAAACGTTCATAACCTCCTGTAAGGTATGTCTGTGAAGGTTGTCAGTCATCCAGGTCATGGTTTATCCAAAAATCACTGAAAAAAGACATGTGGAGTTTCTTGAGAAGACGTTTCACCACTGATCTGAGTAGCTTCTTCAGGTCTAAGGGACTGGTGGGAACCTGGGGTTTAAATAGGAAAACTTGTTGACTCATTTCTGTTAATGACCAGAAACTGGCACAACTAGTGTCCTTTAGTCGATACTTACCTGTCGTTGAGGAGGGGACTGTTTGTCCATGTCCTCTTCCCCTACGTATGGTGTTCTACCAAGCCATTATCTCACACCAGTCTCAAAGTGTGAATGGGGTTGGACCTTCATGGGGACAGAAGTTAGGATTGTAAATTAATGGCCGATTATATCTCAGTCCACCTCCTCTGTTTGGAGAAGGCATAGTCAGTTCCTGATGAGCTGATTAATATCACTGGAAAAGAAACAACAATGTCACAATAAATCAACCGGACTGTGAACAATTCAGGTTCCCTCATTTCTTAATATCCGGTCTTCATTCTTCCAGTTTCTCCGGAGTGAAGTGACGCTACCAGGGATGTTCCTGCTGTGGATGTGTTTGAGTGTCCTCTATGTTCTACTGTGCAGAGTCTCAGGAGACGAAGGTATTTTCATCCCAGAAAGACACTGAAAAGACCTTGAGAGCATCTACTGTAGATACAATAATAACAATAAGAGGAAGAAAGAATCTAAATCATATACAGTAAACTGCTGCTGCTTTTCTCTTTCAGGGGTATCCCTGGTTTGCCCCAGAAATGTCATAGTCAGACGTGGAGATCCGGTCACACTAAACTGCTCCATAATTTGGCATGAGGAATGCACAAATGAGCCTTCCTGCTATAGCTTGATTAATGGCTCAGAAAAACACCGCTGGCCGTGTTGTAATGAGACCTATATGTTGCGGAAAATTATGGACAAAGCGATGAAAGAAGAAAACGTCACAGTGAGTCTACATACCAGCTGGGGTATGGATGGATCAACTATCGAAGTGCAGGTCACTGGTGAGAAGCTTTCAGCATCTTACTTAGTCTGTGCACGTCTTGTTCAGGCTCACCGCTGTATTTAATCATCACATATTAAAATAAGTGTGTTTTACTTTGCCAGAACAAATCCCAACAGAACAAACCCCAACCCAATCCAAAGGCGAGAAGCTCAAGGAGAACCCGGAGGCCAAGCCACACGGTCCATACATCGTAGTGGCTGTTTTTGTCGTCGCTGTTCTGGGCATGTTGGCTTTCCTGTTTAAAACCAGCGGATGGGCGAAAATCAACAAGCTATTCAGGGATGTCCTTAAAGGGCACTCTTCACGACAGCAGACTGAAGGCCGTCGTTCGTCTGTTATTTAACCTTTGTCATCCTTTCAGTCATCAGTTTTTTAACATCTTTGTAAATGTAACCACGTGTGTTTGTACAAGCTGAGCTATGTACATGTAAATGTGATGATTTGTTTTGAATAAAAAAAAGCACAAAACAACTCACTTGAAGTGCTTCTGACCAGTACCAACCACAATACAACGGTTAGATGTGCTGTTGATGCAGCAGAGCGAAATCATGCCAAAAATCAAGTGGGAGTACAGAGCGGTTTAAATCTGACAGGAGAGCCGGTATCGTGGAGAGTAGTCACACGCGATGAGGGTAGATGGGACAGGGCGCTGTTGGTGGTGGCAGGAGAAGTTAGCAGGTGGCTGACACTCCTTCGACAACCAGGAAGTGCAGATGGGGAGGAGGAGGGGTGCTTAATAGATGGCCTGATATCAGAGTGACAGATTTACTGCGAATGTGAAGCATTGGGGACTAGGAGCTGAGCGGCTCACGCAGATAAAGAAAGAGATAATTGGCCGAGAGCGCTGACGCAGATGTTGAGAATGAGGTGGGCTTGACAGCGGGGAAACGCAGAATAGTCGAGCTGCAGGGTCTGTAGAGGAAGAGAAAGGGGGGGACATGTCTTCCTTCCTGAGCATTAAACGACGCTGCATTTTGCAGCATTTACTTTGAGAGTGCAAAAGTGACTGCAACGTACATTAAGAAGCTGCAACTGCATAGTTCAGGCATAACTTTATGACCACCTTCGCAATATTGCGTAGGTCTCCCTTGTTCCTCCTAAACAGTTGTGATGCATCAGAGAATGGATGTGGGCCATCTGTCCTTTGGTGTCTGGCAACAGGATGTTGCTAGTGAAGGGCCTTTGGGCCCTGTGGGTTGAGGGGAGGGGCCTCTGTGGACATCAAATAGATACTTGATAAGTATGGATTCTAGTGAATTTGGAGGCCAGGTAAACACCTTGTGCTGTTTTTCTTTCTTTCTTTTTCTTTTTTTTCTTTTTTTTAGTTGCTCCTAAACTGTGTGTGTGTGTGTGTGTGTGTGTGTGTGTGTGTGTGTGTGTGTGTGTGTGTGTGTGTGTGTGTGTGTGTGTGTGTGTGTGTGTGTGTGTGTGTGTGTGTGTGTGTGTGTGTGTGTGTGTGTGTGTGTGTGTCTGTGTGTGTGTGTGTGTGTGTCTGTGTGTGTCTGTGTGTGTCTGTGTGTGTGTCTGTGTGTCTGTGTGTGTGTCTGTGTGTGTGTGTCTGTGTGTGTGTGTCTGTGTGTGTGTGTGTCTGTGTGTCTGTGCCAGGCTGCATCCTGTTGAGGATGGCTGCTACCATTAAGGAGTGTCATTGCTATGGGGTATGTGTGCCTGCTCTAGTAACACAAATGCCAGGTCAAAAGGTTTCCAAGCAGAGCACTGAATTGTCACTAGATGGTCAACGCTATTCACTTCTAAGTGTTCATAATGTTGTGGCTGATCACAAACACACAGTTTGTAACTTGAAAAGCAACTTAACCCGTCAGAAATACGTGTGCAGAGTAGTGGCAAATAAGGAGCTCCCTTTGTAGCCACACGTGCAGAGGCAACCCCTAACACAGACTCTGATCATATAAACCTGCCTTCTGGAACATCTCTTCATATACAATGTGAATAACAAGAAGCACGACATGTACAATGTACACCCACACACATTTCCTTTGTGAGACAGCTTGTGACTTATGCTGTTACGTACTTATGCCACAGTCAGTCGGTCTGTTACATCTGTGGAGGTGAAGTGTCAGCAGTGCGGCAGAATGAAGGGCCACTGGTGGAGCTTTTGGCTGGGATTACTATGCATGCATTCGGAAGCAACACTCCAAATACATACAGGTGAGTTGGTTTATGTGAGTGAGAGAAGGGATGAAAACATTTTACGTTTAAGGTCTTGCAAAAATGAAGACATCTTCAAAGATGTAACTGAGTCATCTTTTCCTGTTTACTTGCTGCAGCCTAATTCTGTTCGGTCCTCTTTGACAAATATGGCACTTGCACAGAAACAACAAAGTCTTGCAGGAAAGCTTTCAAATTCCTATTTGGTTCAAATAAACTTTACGAGCAAAGCCAAAAGTTACAGTACACATGTTAAAAAAAAAAAAGCACTTTGTGACTGATGTATTAGCATTTGTGTGTGTGTGTGTGTGTGTTTTCTTACAACTAAAGCTAGTTTTAGTCCATTTATACACAGTTACTGAGCACGGTTTGGGGCTTTTTGGCTACTCACAGCTCCTCACTCGTGAATACTGAGCTTGGTAGCTTGGTTAAATGGTCCAGAGATGAATCATGTGATGATTAATTTGAATCCTTGCACTTGTGATCCTCCTTGTTTCAATACATTAACTTAAAAGCATCAAATGATTTTAAGGAAACTTAAAACGGCATCTCTCCCTGACAGCTTCTCAAAATCCCTCGTCTATCTCTTATGTGAGCGTCAACTCATCTACTGAAATCACGTGCTCCACAACCTTGGCTGATCCAATGGGGCTAGATCTGTGCGGGTTTTTCCACAACACGATCGTCGTGAACCTGGCCTTGAAAGAAGGTCAAATCTTCAAAAATACCATAGCGAAGGAATTCATGGGGCGAATTCGTGTAAACCCTGCCAGGCAGACTAAAGAGGGCCATAGCTTCACCTTGCAGCTGTCTCTGTTGGGGCTGAAGGACACAGACTTGTATTACTGCAAATGGACTTACTTCACGATATACAGTAGTAAAAAGCTGTCCAGCAATGGTACCGTCATCATTGTCGGAGGTGAGAAAGAGTCGAGTATATTTGTTTGCTCACATAAAAAGTAGCTTATTTTGTCCTTCATTTCACTTTCTCTGTTTTTCAGAGACCGACAACCAGACCCAATGCAAAGACTACCTATTGGATCTGACCCTGATTGCCTTGAGCATTACAGCATTTGTCATCATAGTTTTCCTCTCCATCGCAGCACTGGTTCAGAGGCGCAAGCGAGTAAGTGCTGAGTAGACAATCTGACAATCATGCAGCCATTCAATAAAAAGATATCCTCAAATGCATGCTTTCCATGTGTTCCTCCAGTTTAAAAAGAACTTCAGACCGGCCAGACCTCTACCGGATCCACCAAGACCTAGCAGGCCTCATCGTGTCCATCCTCAGCATCAACCATTGCATACTCCATACTCCGTTAGACCGGCGAGCACTGTCTACATTGAGTAATGCTTGGAACTTTTACAATGCAGAGTTTCCTCACAGAAGGTCCATATCAGTTGACTGAGACAGACTGAGATCTTTCGATAAAGTAGCTCGCCCTGTGCTACGCTTTGTAGAAATCAGTGCTTAGTTTGCAGAAAAACTATACAGGTACCACATCCTGGCTGTTGTGGTGTGCTGTGATAATGGTGAAGAAAGACTGAAAAGCAAGCATTTTTTGTTTTTTCCTGTTCTTTGTGATGTTGCTCTGACCCGCTGAATTTCCGTGATGCTCTGTGCTGTTTTTGTTCCCTTTGTGATGAACAAGTGATACTTTCACACACGTATTTTGATGTAGCTGATTTTGCACAGTCTCATTGTTTCTCTGAACTTTTTTTAAATACATATTTTTAAAATGGAAGAAGATGACTTCAAATATGTATACAGTATATCATTATTATTATTACTTTAGTGGCATAATTAGAGTCCATGCTTCATTACCATGGGAAATAGGAAATATCTACAGTATTTTCTAAATGTTTCTGTCTATTCCAGTCTTTGGCTATAGCGATCTGTACCGAGCCTCCTAATATTATATAGGTCTCCTTTGTTCCTCTAAAACATTTCTGACTCATCAGAGAATAGATGAGGACAGACAAGGAAAAACTATAGACAACTGCAGTAAAGGCCAAGAATCACATAGGAGGAAACCCAGCGTTTGTCCATCAGTTCCAGACTTCAGGCAGTCACTGTCTGCAAAGGATTATCAACAAATGAACATTTTATTCATGGTGATGTTACTGAGCCACTGAGATTTCGCAGGAGATTTCATTTCAAATGCAGTGTGGTGGCATGTAGAGCCCAAGAAGATTGTGTCACTGTCCAAATACTTCTGCGCCTAACTGTAGGCCTCATCATGCCTCTAAAACAGTTGTGATCACTCATCACTCAGAGTCAGGGTCTTCTGTGGGTGTCCTGTAGTGTCCGGTAATAGAACGTTATTTAGTGGAGGCCTTTGGGTGCTATGAGTCCAGTGGAGGGGGCTCTGTGAATCAGGCTGCCATCAAGGAGTGTCATTGCTATGGGGTGGGGGTGCCTGGTCTGCTTCAGGTGGGTGCTACATGTCTAAATAACACATGAATGAATGTCAGGTCCAAAAGTTTCCCAGCAGAACATTTGATTGTCTCAAGATGGTCAGTGTTATTCACTTCTCCTTTCAGTGGTCATAATGTTATGCTTGATATGTTTGTGTGTATATATATGTAATATTGAAACAGTCAGAGAAATACATCGACGAAAAATATTTAGGGCAAAAAGTCTAAGAAGGTATTATTAGTGATACTGTTGTTGGTGTGGAACCTTCGCTTTAAATCATCGGCTCTGCACGGGCTGTTATGTGTGTAACACACAGTGCAACCTTGAAATGGGTTTGTTATTATAACAACACTGTAACATGTAATTAAGTTAATTAAGTTCTTATTTGTAGAGTAACCAAAAGCGGTACGAACCGCTTACGCGTGGCTAACAGTTAGCATTAGCATCAGCGAGCCGAGGACACGCAGCCCGTGAAACCTATCCAGTTATAAACGTTTTCCACCTTGGCTTTTGATCTCAGTGCTGCTCAGTAACTGTCCAAAGCTCAAGGCAGAGGCAGATATGCGCAGCTTGTCCCGCGAAACCAAAAAAGCAACGCTGAGGGTTTAATTATTTCTTCGTTTAACGCCGGTCGGCTCGTCTGTAGGTGGTCTGTATCCGGGACAAGATGAGCTATAAACTTCTGTTCTCCGAGCTGAAGCTGTTTACATCAGGAAGAAGCGGATGGATGGGTCGATTTCAAGCAGGTGAGTCACCCACAGACGACGTGCACGTAGCCAAACCCAATACACAATCTGATTAGTTTTACTTCAGTCGCTCACAGATAAAATACCTCGTTATGCTAAGTTATGCTTCAGTTTGGGAAAACAGACTCCCCTCAGCAATTCGGCATACGGCCCAGACCACCAAAGAGCATTCATAAAGAAATAAACGTATTCATGTCATACTCTGGTCTTTCCCTCACTGCAGCATAACATTGCTCAGGGGGTTATTACACGTTCACATGTTCCTTTAATTGTTCTATTAACTGCGACTCCAGACAAACCTGGCCGTTTTCATTCCAGGTATGAATGGGCGTGGGAAGGCTTCTTTTTCACCTTGCACCCCAAAGGTGTGTATAGTTGGAAGCGGACCAGCCGGTTTCTACACGGCGCAGCATCTCATCAAGGTGGTTCTTGTTTTATGTAGATGTTGCATCTGTCACCTGTGTGTGTAATTTCACCCATGCTTCGGCTTAACCGTCTCATGAGCCTGCAGCCTATCTCAGCTGTCATCGGAGGAGAGGCGGGGTTAGGGCTAGCCAGCTCCCTGAAAATATAAATTGAATTAGATGCATATTTTGAGTGCATAATTTATTTTTAATACAAAATAACAAAATGAACAGAAAAAATAAATAAATGTCTTTCTAAATCAGAAATCTGAAAGCTTAGCAAGTACATAACATAAACATGAAGGAAATGTTGTTGCTTTGTTGTCTTCCGGTATCTTCCGGTATCTTCTTCGCAAGCAACAGTACCTCGACCAATGAGCTGTCAGCGGGATTCCTGCTGTCAGCTCATTGGCCTGGGCATAAAGTTACCGTAAATGTTCATATAAAGTGCCCTGTTAATTATTCGTTCCATTGACATTTTACAAACTATATTGACTATCATGGTAATATGGGACAAAGCGCATATCCCGTTTCAGCTCAATACGGGATATGCGCTTTTGTTTCTGAATACGGGACGATTCAGTTTTTCAAGGGAGGGTTGGCAACTCTACACCTTGGACAGGTCGCCAGTCTATAATGGCTAACACAGAAAGACAAACACTCAAATCGGTGGGAGGAAGCTGGGTACACGGAGAGAACCCACACAGACTGAGGGAGAACATGCAAACTCACAGAAAGGCCCCACTCTGCCTGGATTTTAATTGCGGTTATTTCCTCTGATTCGACACAGTTTTGGGGAAAATACCTATAACTACATATAAAGCACCATTGAAAACAAAGGATGTTTGCCGCTCAGTAAACAAAAACATCTGTTTAAAGTTGCCTTGATGATGGATAATTGATGTTATTTTAGTTAGCAAGGCATGTATGTCCAAGCTGGGCCCTTTTATTTGATGTTTTATGTAGCTGGTTTGATGATTTAATTCATCTTTCTCAGTCCCATCTTAAAGTTTTTTTTGTGTATTCACTACAATCCCTCTCCCACATTACTTTTAAAGTTGTGTTTAGACTTAAACTTAGATAAACTTTATTCATCCACAAGGGAAATTGCTTGGTCACATTAGCACAATTTGGTGTGTAGTGATTTGTTGGTTTCTACTTAAGCAGTATCTCCTACCTGCTTGTGACCCGTGTCTCTGTCATATTGCAGTGTGGTTCTTGCCAGTTGAAACAGAAGGCATTGAGTGACTTATATGCTTTAATAAATGTCCAAACGAGAAGCAGGAATTAAGATTTCATGATTTCATATATTCTGAATCTGTAAGTAATCCTCAGTCTAACAAACACTGATCGGCCACAACAACAAAACAAAAACAGGTAGAAGTCAATAAATAAACACTGACCATCTTGTGACAATACAGTGTTCTGCTGGGAAACTTTTGAACCTGGCATTTGTGTGGACGTTACATAGTCATGTACCGCCCACCTAGACCAGACCACCCACACCCCATAGAATTGACACTCCTTGATCCCTTTAACCGGAGGAAACACTGAGTAGAACCCAGATTATATGGTGGAACAATCACCTTGAGGGAGGCCACATGGAGAGACAGGGGAAGAGAGCAGCAGATGCAGGCAGATTCATTCATACATGCATCTGTTATTTGGTTGGGATGTACTAGATACTTCTCAGCGGAAAGAGACAGGAAGTAATGGGGCAACCTACAGCGCTGCGGTGGCGGCTATAGCCTCATTCTATAGGGCTCAGGCTGGTGAGCTATATGGGCATCCAATAGTATTCATTTCAGAGCAGGTAACTGGTATGCATTGTGCTCATATATTTAGTGTTATAAGGGTAAACAAGAGCATGGAGATTAAAAATGTCAGTGATGATGGTAGTTACTTGGCCAGTGAGTAGGCTGGTATAAAGTGGTAGAAAATAACTTCTGTGTTGTGGCCATGACAGCTATAAGTGTTTATTTTCATCTAGTGCACAAGCACATGCCTGGTGTGAGCGGTAGCAGTCAGTGAGCTATTTAGGTGATTACATACTCTAAATGTGTGCACAGCTTACAAAAACAGTGCTAAACAAATCACATCTCAATATGTGCTAGTTCACTGCATTTAGCCCCTCCGGAGCATAAAAAGTATAAGGATGGGCGGCTGAGCAGCTCCTCAAAAGTGAAGCCAAAGCAAGTAGAGCTCCCTCTGGTGGCTGGCTTCAGTATAGGTCATACCTTACCTGTTAGTGGGCGGGACTTAGGGCAAACTAAAACACTAAAATACACTCAAACTATTTTTTTCAAGGTAGCGCAAGCTCTGGCTGCAAAGTCGCAAGATGGCGCCGCAAGTGTCCCCGGGAAAATAGTGTCAGTTTTGCCAGAGTGGAGACGCATTGTCCATATTTATACAGTTTGTGGTCCAGTTGCTCCGTTGAGAACTGATTATGCTCTTTGTAACACTTTCAAAATCCTCAACTTACACCTGTCTTACATTTTTCCAGTGGTTGCACAAAATATCTCCATTTGTCATCTGTTTGTCTGTTTTCATCTGTTTTTGTCCCCAGGCTCTTCAAGATGTTGAAGTGGACATTTATGAGCGGCTGCCTGTCCCGTTCGGCCTGGTCAGGTTTGGGGTGGCCCCTGATCATCCTGAAGTTAAGGTGTCTGCTCCTAATGAGAAAATAAACTACCTTTTGGAAAATAAGATGCCATGAATAGCTGTTGGCTTTAAGCTAACAACAGTCTTAAAAATAAACTCAATCACCCCTCAGGCAAACGTGTTTAGGCAAGACTGTCTTAACTTTCCCTCACCCTGCGTGACATCTGCCTACCGCTGATAAAGAAACTTCATAATGTAAACATGTCATAATGTGACATGCAAAACTGTCTGAACTTGGCATAAGCTGTCATAGGAATGACAATGCTGGGCAACTGTTGCAATCTATAAGCTAACAGTTTAGGAAGCGAATATCTAATACCTTAACATAGAGTAGGTGATGAAAAGATGAGGCCGTTGGGAATATCAAGATTTCCCTAAAAAGACTCAAGTCCTCTCTTCGTAGCAGACCGCAACGCTGTGCTCTATTCTGGCAAAACTCTGCTAACTTCCCAGAACTCACACCATTCTGGGAGGAGGAGAAAGATCGCAGATCTAAGGCTTGCTGTGGCAAATATAATTGAAACTAGATTATAGAGTTGGAGACAATCCTGCCTGTCTTGGGTCGGCGCCAACAGTCATCTGCATTTTTGTGGTCCAATTCCTTGTGAGTCACGCACGCCATGACACAGAGTGTCAACCAGGATGTGGTTAGGCTACCTGAGAAAACAGCTAGCCAAGTATCTTCTTTAAAGCTCTGTAGTGCACTCACTTGCCAGTTCTTTAGGTACACCTTTGAAAAGGAATGCATTATAATACAACAGACTTGCATTAAATCTCAGTGCCATGAAGGTTATGATATTAAGCATTTGTTGAAATAAAATCATGTCGGAGGCTGCGGTTTGTTGTACTTCTGGCTTGTATTGCGTTGTACCAACAATTTGTTGTTTTTTCCATTTTTGTGTGAAAGACACAACAGGTGACAAAGAGCTTTCTAAGTGTGCTTATGAGCAATTTCCACGAAGGCAGATGAGCTGCATCAGCCTCCCTCTGACATTTCCACTAAGCTAGCTAAACCCTTTATCTTCTAGCATCTTTCGATTAGTATTTATCAAATTAAGGACAAGCACTGATCTTAACAAAGACTTCCTCAGTGAGCAATATCTCTTAAATGCTTTGACAAACCCAAAATTGTTGTGTTTTTTTGTTTTTTGTTTTACATTTTCCTCAGTATTCACTCAAGTCAGAGACAGTTGTCTGTGCATGTGTGCAAACCGGAACAGCTGATGACTAATTTGGTATCTCTCAGTGGTTTGATTGTACAGTAGTCAACCAAGGTGTCGAGAAGTCCCCATATCAAATCTGTGCTTGCACTGTACTACAGTGTCATATAATATAATGCGATCACCATCACCAATAGAGCTATTCATTTTTTTTTCTATACTTTTCTTCTCTCCAGAACGTCATCAACACATTCACGCAGACAGCGAAACATTCACGCTGTCGTTTCTATGGCAATGTGAATGTGGGGAGAGACGTGAGCATCAAGGAGCTGCAGCAAGCCTACCATGCTGTAATCCTGGTGAGAACGTGAAAACCCCCTGGCGTGTCTGCACCTTGTATATGCCCCGTTACTCACTAATTTCTTTTGTTTTCCCCAGAGCTATGGGGCAGATGGAAACAGGACTATGGGAGTAGCGGGGGAAGAGTTACCGGGTGTTTACTCTGCCAAAGACTTTGTTGGTTGGTACAACGGGCTGCCCAGCTGTCGAGAGGTATGCCTCAGCTTGCACGAGTAAATCTGAAACAAAAATCAGTCTGTTTTTCTACAGTCTGCCTGTTATCCTTATCGAAGGTACTTTTTTCTCCTACTGCCTTTGCTTGGTTTGGTTTTTACAATTTGCTGAATTAGCAGTCCCCTCTTCTTGTGCTCTGGCGCCAGCTGTGATCAGAGCTGTAATGTATTTACTTTTTCTTTCTGTTTGTCAGTTCTGTTCTTGTAAACACTGTGTCTCAGGAACTCTTTGGGGAAATCTTTTGAGCTGATCTGAATTTGGAGTTCAAAAGTCAAATGGCACCTCACGAGACATGGGTTTAGCCAAGCTCAAGAATATATACACTAATGACGTTTTATCTCCGAAAAGTCAACGCCACTGTGCCGTCATAATGTTAGGCACAAACACTTTTACTAAAGACTCTCCAAGGCTGCCTTAGTCTAGAATCGAATACAACAAGAGCAAGCACTCGCGTCCCCCCAGGCATTGCACGGCGCCCCCGCCACTATTTGAGAAGGACTGGTCTAGACTGACATATGTTCATGTGATAACAGAGGTACACATACGCAGGGTAGTAATTCTATTGATCTTTGCTTGAGGAACAAAAAAGACTTGTATCTTCTTTTCTTAAACAGATATCCCAGGTAATGTGTGTGCAGCTATTCTGGGCAATTAGCCAGGGAGAAACGTACTCACTTGTGACAACAGACTGACTGACGCTATTTGTAGTAAGAAAGGAAAGACTGTGGCAGGCCGTGACTGAGTTCTTTAGTTGGTACAGTTGTTCTGCCAGTCTGAAGTGGCCACCATTACCATTTTCGCTGTGGTGTACTGAGCACATGCGTCAGGGCTCATGAAAGCCGTCGCATAAGCCCTCCAATCCACTCTGTGAATAACACTCATCTAGTCGCATATGAAGGCTCTTTCGTGCAAATAAATGACGCAGCGCAGATGTTGCACACGTGTTGCAATCAAAATAGTTCAACCCAGTTCACCACTGCTAGCAGCTGTCTGCAATAAACAAATAGAACAAGGACAAACTAAATAGCTCAACACATATACCATCACAAATTTCAATTAGGTTTCTCCAAATTCAACACAAAATGCCACTTGACTCATGTACTTTTTAGTACTTCGCAGAGCACTCTTTTGCTGTTATGACCTGCTGCAATCATGATGCATAGCAGGACAGCAGCTTCTAGCAGCATCCCTGGGGAATCTGAGCTCATTCCTCATGGCCAAAGGCCTCCAGTTCACTTATAATCTCGGGCTTGGGTGCTGCAACCGCCTTTTTCAAAGCCACTGTGGTGACCACCTGGGTACACTCCAGAGGTTCTTCTGAAACCAAGCCATGGCGGACTTTGAAGTATGCTTGGGGTCACTGTGCTGTGTTCAAGTCAAATTTCTGAAGCACATTTAAAAGCAACCTCAGTGGAACCAAAGTGTTGTACAAGCGGAACAAATATAAAAAATCAACAATACCCAATGCTTCATTCTTCCTCCTCCAGATATACCGCTAACCCATTAGGTTCCAGTTTTGTTTTATCACTCCACAGAACAGTATCCCAAAACCTCTTTGGCTTTTATAGTTTTGAGCAAACTGGAGATGTATAACTGGAGATCTATACCTGGAGATCTATAACTGGAGATGAAGTGCCTTTGCGCGCTTTGTGTATCTTTTTCCTTGTTTGTGCAAGGCAATGAATGAACTCTTCTCTGACTTTTTTGGACAATTCTCTCTTCTTGGCCACGTTTCCAACATGCAATCAAATGTCACCGCCAACCATACAGGGATTTGAGGTGTTCTGTCGCAAGCACACCAGACTCAACTAAGTCCTTGATTGGTTTCATTAGGTGTGCTTGAGACCACATATGTTAATCCAAATGTTAAGCACAGTCCGTTTGACATTTGGGTACTTTTCCATTGGCACACTTTTCCAGAGTTCAGTGGTCCCTTCTCTCAAAGCAGGTTTCAGTTGGTCCTCTTCACAAAGATCGATCATTTCCAACTGAGCTGCAGCATCATCTTTGACCAGCGGGGGTTTTCAAACAGCCAGTTTCCACATTAAACGGGTCGGCGAGGAACGTAATCTGTGGCCTTTTCGGTTGAAGATAACGGAACCGGGTCACAAAGGTTTTCATTGTTGAAAATGACTGACCAGTGGTCTTACTTATGTGGGAGTCAATTTCTGTCATTATCATGTTGATGTGTGACATTTACAGTAAATCTAGCTCTTTGCAGTAACAGTAAAAATTGTGGCTCTTAGCCTCTGACTGGTTGGCTACCCCTGGCATAGACAGAAGGCTAGCAACCTGAGAAAGAACACACCTGTCACTCGAAGTCAGCTTAAAGTATGTGTATAATGCTTAATAACATTTAACCTGGTGAGTGTGTCTGAATGTTGTACAGTTGTCACCAATGGGGTCATTAATAAAACAGGCTTTTGTACCAGGATGTTGACAAATTTGGTTTCAACTGGAGGTTTTAACACTGAGGTCTGTGTCGACTGACTCTTTTTTGGAGCTAGTCTTGTTTGGCCTTTTGAGGAAAAGCATTTTTTGTCACTCCATAGCTTTGTATTTTGATAAAAATTACCACTGATTTCCAGGATTGTACATATTCTAGCACGTGTGCACACAAAGCTTTATTATTGTTTACCCTGTCCACTATTCTATTGTTCCACATACTGTTTCTGTTAATTCATTCTTGCTGTTGTTTTAATTTGTTTCTTTCTGTTCTGCATTTTGATTCACAAAGGCTCATTTTATCGTATGTCTGTGATTTTTCATTCAGCTTAGTCCAGACCTGAGTTGTGAAACGGCGCTCATTCTGGGACAAGGCAACGTGGCCTTGGATGTAGCAAGAATCCTGCTATCCCCCATAGACATCTTAAAGGTGAGACTAAAACTAAAGGTGTGAGTCTCCGGTCAGTGCTGTATCTCTAACAGACGGCATGGCACCTGCTTGTGTTAGCGGTATGATAGGATCTAACATGCACAAAAGCTGGTTTGTTCATGGACTCAAGTGAATTGATATGAAAAGCTTAGTTCCTTGTTTGGTTACACCACTTTAATATAGCACTGACTATCACACAGATACGCAGACACACATGTTATCAAATAAACTTCATCTGACAAATGCAGTGCTTCAGAGTGGTGGCCCAGAAGCTGATATGAAAAATCCTTTTTTCTTTGTTTTGCTCCCTTTTTCACCTTTTTATGTTCTGCAGAAAACTGACATCACCCAGCCTGCCCTGGAGGCACTGGCAAAGAGCAATGTGCGCAGGGTGCTTATTGTTGGAAGAAGAGGACCCATGCAGGTCGCTTGCACAATCAAGGTACGTGTCAGAGGAAGAGAAAGACCAAATCTTTGAAGTGTTGCTCCTTTGTAGCTCCACTAACATAAGCCCTGCCAATGCACGTGCGTTTCTTTGAGATTCCTTGAACACGCAGCTATTCCATTCATAATTGATCAAGCTTAAGAAGGATTCAGTTGCTTGCAAAATGAATGTTAGATGCACTACAGCAGTGAATGTCATTCGTGTTTGACATCTCCATTCCTTTGCTGTGAATGTAATACTCAAGAATGTCTCATGATGAAAGGTTATTGTTAATTCACAGAACGAGTTTTTATCACTTACTCACACACGAATGTCAAGTGGGATAAACTGTCGACTTGTCAACATTTTATACTTGAAGCGCATTCTTCACTGTGCTTTGACACGTTTGGTCTTGTTTCAGCATATTACTTCAGCTGTGTAGTGATGACATTAAGATAACTGATCAGACATAATATTATGCCCTCTTTTTTGCCACCAAAACAACCCTGACCTGTGGAGACATAAACTCCTCTTGACCCCTGAGAGCGTGCTGTTGGTATCAGGCACCAAGACGTTCGAAATTTTTAGCCCTGCAGGTTGCTAGGTGGATTGTACTTGCTCATCCAGCAGATGCTGGATTTGAATGAAATCATGTGAATTGTCCCTAAAACCATTCCTCAAAACATTTTTGCTTTGTGGCAGGGTGCATTATAGTAATAATACTGTAGTACATCATCAGGGAGCCATGGTCTTCCATGACCCTGGCACGGTTCACCACTTCTCCTTCCTTGGAACACCTTTGATAGATACTGACCTCCCAGTTGTCTAGCCATCACAATGTGGTTCTTGTCAAAGTTACTCAAATCCTTCAACTTGCCCATTTCCTCTGCTTGTAACACAAAATGCTCACTTGCCTAATAAATTCCACCCACTGGCATGAGGTATGCTAACAAGGTATTAGGGTTATTCACTGTGGTCATAATTTTATAGCTGATTAGTTGATCAGACATTTGGGGATAATGTTTTTCAAATGTTAATCACTTTGATGTAGCTATCATCTGTGAGCTACACCTGCTATCTATGATACGGTCTCCGAGGGTGCAGTTCCAGCTGACACTTGGCTAGAGGTGGTGTGAACCCAGAGCTGGTCACCAGTCAGTAACAGGCGGATAGAGACAAAACATTTTTCAGTTATTCAAACCAATAGGCAATTTACAGGCAACAGTTAACCACAGTCATTTGGGGCGAAGCACCTAAAGGACCACACATAAACCAAGAACATCCTTGCTGTACACCAATAAAGCTAACCACTGCACCACCATGTGTTTAATCTATTTATTCACTTTCCTTTGTGAATGCCTGCAAACCAAATGTCATGCTCGCATTCACGACTCGTGACTTTCTGGTGTTACTGTTACTGGTTGGTCGGAAGTATGTACCATGTAGTGGGCTGTTGTAACACAAAAATATTATATACACTCATCAACAGTATAACCACTGATAGGAGAAGTATTAACACTGACCATCTTGGGACAATACAGTGTTCTGCTGGGAAACGTTTGGACCTGGCATCCATGTGGATGTTACGTAGACATGTAGCACCCACCTAGACCAGACCAGGCACCCCCACCTCATAGCAATGACACTCCTTGATGTCAGGAGTCCCATTAAAAACAAGTCAAAAAATCATAAAAGAACAGCACAAGGTGTTGACCTGGCCTCCAACTTCATTAGATCCAAAACTGATCAAGTATCTGTGGGATGCACTGGAATAAACCTGATCCACTGATCCTTAACCCATAGGACCCACTAACAGCATCCTGTTGGGAGACACCGCAGGACACCCTGAGAAGGTCCGTGTCCATTCTCCGATGAGTCACAACTGTTTTAGAGGCACAACAGTTAGGCCCAGAAATATTTGGACAGTGACACAAATTCAGGGGGTTGAACAAAAATATCCTACGAAGCGTTTAGGAATTGCAACAGTTTTTATACAAAGTCCCCTCCCTTCAGGGGCTCTAAAGTAGAGCCCCTGACAAATTAACTTTGCCATAAATAGAATGTTAATTTTTAATCGTTTGTTGATACTCCTCTGCAAACAATGACTGCCTGATGTCTGGAAGTCATGGACAGCACCAAACTCTTCCAAGTGATTCTTTGCTAGGCCTTTAGCTGTCTTCAGCTGTGTTTCTTGCTTGTTGGTGTCTCTGCCCTAAGTGTTGTCTTCTCTCAGGTGGTTTTTGCTGCATGTTTGTGCAGCAAAATGTTTGCTGTCAAATCAGCTTTGCTCCTTGTGGTCAACACTCTGTATTTACGGTGATGAAGCCCTCTGTTTATTCTAGACTTCTTGAGATACTAATCGTCCTACTTCCTGAAGAGGGTCCTTCACTTGGGTGGATGTTGTAAAGGGTTTGTTTTCACCATGGAAACGATCCTGCGATGTGGCCATTCCTAACATTTCCACTGCCTCTCTGAATCATTTCTGATTTTTCTCAGTCTAAGGATGGTCTGCGCCATAGCAGTCACAGAGATGCAGTCACACAGCAGCAGCTTCCAAATAAAAATGTCACACCTGGAATGAACTCCGGATCTTTTACCTGTTTAAGACATAAGACATGTTTATTAATCCCACGTATGGGAAATTTCCTTGTCACATTAGCACGGAATTTAGCAAAACATATATACAACAAATATACAAAAATAGCAATACTAAAAAATATAGAGAGAAGAAACGAGAAATATAAAGACATTCTGTATATACAGTGCAAATGATGAAGGACTAATGAGGGAATGGCTCATCCAGTCTTATTTATTAGTGACAGATATAAGGTTAAAAGCTGATTAGAGCTAGTGAACTCATCAGACTTCACTAACATATGAATGTTCTCCAAACTAATATGCTCTTCCTGTCTACAGGAGCTCAGAGAAATGGTGAACCTGCCAGGCACCAGACCTGAGATGCTAGCGGCTGATTTTGAGGGTGTCACAGAGGCTGTTAAAGGTAATGGATGAAATTGAAGTTTATCTCAATATTTTTCCTCATTTTAATGCACTTGTTTTGTGCTTTTTCACCAGTCTGCTCGTATGTTGAGCTAAGATAATGAGGACACTACATTTAGCATATTTTACATTTTGAGCTGATGTCAAACACCAGATTACAGTCACATGAAATCTGCATGCGACTAATGCTACACGCCTGTCTCCACAACGAAGGAAACAGTATGTGTTGCTGTTGACATGTGGCACAAATTTCTGCTGCTCTGAGGAACTGCTCATGACTCTGAGAGTTACTCATCACCATGCACAGTGCTGTTGACCTTCTGATGTTCTCGTCCTTGCCAAGGATGCCACAAAGCGTTGATTGATGGTGCTGATCGTGTGCTCGTTTGTACAGATAACAGTTCCTGCTTCTGTTCGTAGGTTATTATGAGAACCTTGGTCTTGTGTATGACCATGGGGAGATGTTAGAAGCTGGAGCTTCGTGTCCGCGCTGTTGTCAGCGCTGCTAATCTTGCATTGCTGGGCCGACAGAGTTGTGGTCACAGCACCACATCAGAAAGAGTGCAGTGACAGGAAATCTATGACAGCTGACGTTCAATACATTTGTCTGACATGGAAAGTTAACCGTGCATGTGTAGGTCTCACCTATTTTTCCCCTCACACATTTTCACAGATGCATACGTGACAGATGCTTACTTTTACATGTGCAAATACAGCAACTAAAAATATGTATGTACTTTTGTAACTAAAAACAGTGGACACAGAACGACGCTAAATATTGCACCACCATGTACTTAAACCATTCTTCTGTTTGTTTGTGAATGCTTGGTAACCAGATGTCATGCACGCTCACTCGTGGCTTTTTGGTGCCACCGTTGAGGTTGATCAGAAGCATGCACTATGCAGTGGGCTGTTCTATCACACAAATATTATATACACTGATCAGGCATAACATTATGACCACTGACACAAGAAGTAAATTGACCATCTTGTGACAATCCAGTGTTCTGCTGGGAAATATTTGGACCTGGCATTTATTCATGTGAATGTTACTTAGACATGCAGCACCGACCTAGACCAGACCAGGCAGCACCACCCTGTCGGTGACTGTAGGTGTGAATGTGAGTGTGAATGGTTGTCTATCTGGGATAGGCTCCAGCAGACCCCTCGACCTTTCACAGGAACAAGAGGTTACAGAAGATGAATGAATGAATATGGACATTTATATAGACACAGTTGCAGAGTGATATAGACAGTAACTTATGTAAGATGAAAGTTAGGATGTCTGTGAAGGTTCTCAGTCCTGGTATAGCCACAAACAAGTTTTAGAAAGTTTAGAAAACAAAGCAGACTCGAAGCTTAAACGTCCCTGCTGTGTCAGACTTGCCAAGGCCCAGGAAGCGTTTGACGGAGCTGATGCTGAAGACGGCCCTGGAGACACCCGGGGAGAAGGAACAGGAGAGACGAAACGAGGCAACACGAACGTGGGGCTTTCGATTCTTCCGTAGCCCCATCGAAGTTCTGGCCGACCCCGACCACAACAGAATAGCTGGCATCCGACTGGCCGTCAACAAGCTGGAGGTGAACACGATAAAAAAAATTAAACAAAAAAACTTGTCGCCACTTGCTGCTGCTTAGTGCACCTCTCTCTAACTAGGGTTCAGGTGAACGAGCCAAGGCCCTGCTTACCGGAGAAGTAGAGGATGTACCCTGTGGCCTGGTCATTAGCAGCATCGGTTACAAAAGCCTCCCCATCGACCCATCTCTGCCATTTGACCTCCACAAAGCCATCGTTCCAAGCACTAATGGCCGGGTTCAACAAGCATCAGGTACTCAAATAAAACCTGAAAGAACATTTTTCCTTAGCTTAAAATATTCAACAAATACTTTCTCTTCAGGTCTTTATTGCAGTGGCTGGCTGAAAACTGGCCCAACAGGTGTAATAGCAACCACTATGAACAACAGCTTTGACACCGCACGCTCACTGGTGGAGGACGTGGAAACAGGAACGTTGGATGTATCGGCTGCCAGACTTGGCTCACAGCGTATCAGTGATCTGCTGGAAAAGAGAGGTACTTTCTTGTCTCCTTTGCTTTTTTGTTATCACTTGCAGAGACTTGTTATCTAACCATCAATCTGTGTCAGTGGGGAAAAAAAGGAAACGTGTTTGTCTGCTTCTGCATGTTTGTCCATAAAAAAGTGTTGGCAAACATGCCAGTGGACAAATAAGTCTTCAGAGGCTCCACCCGCTCTTTTTGAAGGTATTGTTAACTGTTTGTAAGGACGATCACACCAAGCCATTGTTAGGGGGAAAGAAATGAGAAAGGATGCCCCCAAGTGGCTACCTTTGGGCATATTTTTTAAGTAGGAGTTGGGTAGTTGATTAATTGACTAAAAAGCAAAGCAAAAAAATTCAAAATAACTATAAAAAGTGGTTAAACTTCTACAGAGACACGCAAGACGACTACAAATATGTGATAAAAGACTGCAGAGGTTCAAAATATCGTCACGGATTTGGCTAATACCATTGTGACCTTGTAATTCCAAAATTTGTAGCTGAACACCAACTTTAGCAAACCTTTAAAATAACTGCGTTTGTGCATGTGTACAAAAGATTTGCATTTCTTTCAAATTCAGAGTTTTTTTTTTTTTTTTTTTTTTGGATTGATGTGAAGTGAACAAAAAAATCCTAAACCCTATACACAATGATACTACAAATTCTAACTCAGATTCCACACAGATCTCTTCATTGTCCACCACTGGAAAGAATGTTGTTGGAGACGACAATATTCGTTCATATTCTGAGTCTGAACAAAAAAAAAACAGAAATACAACACCCCCAGTCACCACCAAGCTTAAATAATCAAAGAGTCTGGACTGTGTTTATGAATGCGGCTCGGTACTTTGCATCCAGTTGTGGAAGAGACAATCCAATATTCCTCAAAAGGTCAACTCCACCTCAAAATAAAGGCAAAAATACCTTGAAAAGTCTTCCCTTCACTACTGTGGGGGCGAGTATGTATTTTAAATTCAGTCAAGCTGTGGCAGGGACATAGAGAAGTAGACTACGCTTGAGAGCGCCAGTCCAAGTTCAGACAAGAGTTTTCTCCCATGCCATTCCCATTTGAGCCTATCAGTAAAGGGCTTATTGCCAGCACTTTATCTTACAAGAATAAGCGACTCAAGCTTTTCAAAGAAATGACTGTATCAACAACGGCTTTGCCTGTTGGAGTTTGTAGAAAAAAATAAATGCCTTACTTGAGGGTGTCTGTCTTAGAGAGGGGAAATGTTCCATATAGTTGCGCAAATCACGGGAGTGCGTAACAAAAAAAACAGATCTCTGAACCACACAAGGTTGTTTCCATGATGCTGCTGAAAGAAGGGACCATGTGTTCAAGGAATGTTGGTCTTTTGAAAGTGGCCCTTGGTTGAACGTGGTCATTTACCCTGCCATATGTAAAAAGAAATAACACAATCAAGCTGCTAGACAAAGGCGCCAATAAAGAGTGCTGGAGCCTGGAAGGAAAGATGGTCATCTGAATTAAATTTACAAGGATAAACAATGTGTTAAGTATTAAAGTTTGGACCAGACGGCGCAGCTTTTATAGCCGGAGAGCTTTCCTGTCCTGAGCAATACAGTTCCCAAACTACACTGGTATTGAGATGTTGCTTTCAATTGTTCTTCTCTGCAATCTGAGGATTTTGGTCGACATACCAAAATACTTGCAGCCAAAGGCAATTTTTAATCAAAATACCATCACTGACGTGAACAAAAGTTCCCACCTCAAAGGGCCACTCTGCCCTGGGAGTTGTTTCTGTTCAGGCACTAACCGTTCAAAAAAAATACCCACAGCCAAAGGATATTTGTATTCCGTCATTTGTAGGAGTCAAACCGGTGACTTTCACAGACTGGGAGAAGATAGACAACGTGGAGATGAGGAGGGGTGAAGCCAGCGGAAAACCTAGAGAAAAACTACTGACTGTGGAGGAAATGCTGCAGGTGGCTTGGACTTGACTGAAGAAAGCAAATGGTTTACAGGTGAATATAGGACACTGAGTAATAACTGTATCAGTGGGGACCATATTACTTAAAGCAATATGCACAGAATAGAAACAGCATTATGAAGTGCCGAATGTGTACTTAATTCATGTTGTAACCATGGGACATTAGAAACTAGAAAGTGCTAACATTTTGATGACTGAAATGTAAGCAAGGAGGTTTTACCATCTTAAATATCTTTTGTAGGGAAATAAAACGTTACCATCCTTGTCTTCAAACATCGTTTCTTGTGGTCATCGGTTTCTCAGCTTAGACAAGGCTACTCAACATGTTAGCATTAAGCATTCTAAAGACTACATGTGCAAGGACTTTAAGCCCCCTCCATTACGTTAATATAAACAAGACTGCCATGTCATGCGTTTGAATGTTTCCCCTTAGAAACTTTAGAGAACAGCCATGTTCTGTGTTCAGACTGTCAAACAATTCCATTACTCTGAGATATATAACCCAGAAATACCAAATATGTTGTAAAGATGTAATTCTCACAATGGGTGTATTCGCTGTGTTATACTGCCATAGTGGCGGAGTTGACTGTTTTGTCTGACTTCCGGTTTTTCGTTCTAAATAAAAAGGAAACACGTGAAAAAACTCAACAGGTTATGGGCCCAGAACATCGCTAAGGCTTTTTACACGGACTTTGTGTGGAATATAACAGTGTTGTGCGCATTCACAATGGAGGATAAACTGTTTATTGAGAATCTAAGCGGACCAGAGAACTGGGCAAAGTGGAAATTTCAAATGGAACATTTGATGAAGGCAAAAGGACTATGGGGCATGGTGATGGAAACGGATAACTTAGCAGCTGGAGCAAATGCACAAATGCAAGCAGAAATCGAAAAACGGAAGGAAAAGGCATTTTCCGTTTTGGTGCTGAATGTAAGTACATCGCAGTTGTACCTGATAACGAGCTGTAAGACCCCAAAAGAAGCGTGGGACACGCTGAGAGGACATTTCGAAAGAGGTACTCTTGCAAATAAACTGTTTCTAAAGAAGCAATATTTCAGATGTGAAATGAAGGAAGGAGAAACCATAACTGAACATTTAAAACGAATGAAGGAACTGACTGATCAGCTAGGAGCAATAGGTGCTGTAATTGAAGAGGAGGACCAGATCGTGACACTGCTGGGTAGCCTGCCACAAAGCTATGCTACAATTGTTACTGCCCTAGAGACTAAAATGAATGACTTGTCACTGAAGTTTGTTAAGCAGGCATTAATAAATGAAGAGCAAAAGCGAGTGCATACTGATGGTTATAATGGTGGTGCTATAACCAGTGGTGCATCAGCCATGTCAACACAGGTTCGTGGAGAAATGCAGGCTAACCCCAAGGCAGTGGGAGCTGACAGATCAAGCTGGAGATGTTATAAGTGTGGGAAAGAAGGACATATAAAGCGCGACTGTCCAAGTAGAAAAAATAAAAGTAAAACCCACAAGGCCAAGAGCATGATGTGTGAAAATGAAGAGGATTCGCCTGAAAGTGCCTTTGTCGTTAATGAGGCAAACCCGAACGACATGCAGCAACAGGTCCAGTGGCTGGTAGACTCTGGAGCATCAAAGCACATGACTTGTGCAATTTCAGCAATTTCCAAAACCACAGTCAGTGAAACTTGGTGACGGCAGGGTAGTTGATGCCCTAGGACTTGGTAATGTGAAACTGAGAATGACATTCAAAGTCAGTGATGAAAAAAATGTCACGATGTATGATGTGCTGTATGTTCCCAAGTTATCCGGAAATATCTTCTCAGTGGGAGCTGCTGTCAGAAAAGGAAATACGGTGCAGTTCAAGAAGTCTCGCTGCTACATCCGTGGTAAAGATGGAGATCTGAAAGGAAAAGGGACACAAAGAGCTGATGGACTGTATCAGCTGGATGTCGAGGGAAGTTCACCCGTCTGTCACGATGACTCGAGTGCATCAGTAGCAGTCAGCCTGTGGCATCAGCGACTGGGACACACCACCAAATTGAAGGAACTCAAAAATCTTGTAAATGGAGTGGACTTTTCAGCAGAAGAAGAAGTTTCCTTCTGTGAAGCGTGTGTGGAGGGCAAGCTCTCCAGAAAGCCTCACAAGCCAGTGGGAGAAATACGGTCTAAACGCAAGTTGCAGCTGATCCATAGTGATGTCTGTGGTCCCATGCAGACTGAATCCATAGGTGGATCAAAGTACTTTGTGACTTTTATTGATGACTACTCTCGATGCTGCAAGGTATACTTTATGAAACAGAAAAGTGACGTTCTAAGCAAATTCAAGGAATTTGAGAAAACATTTTCCAATGAGTGCTGTGAGAAAGTTACAAGACTAAGAACAGATAATGGTGGAGAATACACATCCAGAGAGTTTCAGGAGTACTTAAAGGCTCAAGGTATCCACCACGAGATGACTGTACCTCATTCACCACAGCAAAATGGTGTGGCAGAAAGAAAAAATAGGACATTGATAGAAGCAGCTAGAAGTATGCTCTCCCATGCTAAACTATCAAACATGTACTGGGCGGAAGCTGTAGCAACTGCAGCTTACATACAGAACAGGCTGCCCACGTCTGTTATAAAACAAGAGACACCATGCCAAAGATGGAGCGGAAAAAAAACGGACATGAGTCAAATGAAGGTGTTTGGTTGTGTAGCCTATGCATATGTGCCTGATTCAGAAAGAAGAAAACTGGACAAGAAAGCTGTGTGCGTTTCATGGGCTATGCAAATAATGCCAAGGGCTACCGCTTGCTGGATGAAGAAAAAAGGAGGATTCTAATTCGCCGGGATGTCGTCTTCAATGAATCAGACTTTGGATGGAAACAAGAAGGTGAAATTTCTTGTTCAGAGAATGAAGTTGTCTTGAATACAGACGAAAAGGAAACACCGGTTGACAAGGTCACTGTCGATGAAGCTGCTAGAGAGAGCAGCAGAATCAGAAAGCCTTCAAAGAGATATGGATATGATGAGTTTGCTGACATGGGGACTGTTGAACATTATGCCAATGTTTGTCATGTCACAGAACCAAGCACACTGAAAGAAGCAATGATGAGCCCTGAAGCAAAGGAATGGCAGGAAGCAGCTGACCTGGAATATGAGTCATTGCTGGAAAATGAGACTTGGGAGTTAGTAGATTTACCAAAAGATCGACAGGCCATAGGATCAAGATGGGTGTTCAGAGTCAAGCATCATAGTGACGGAAAAGTGGAAAGATACAAGTGCAGACTTGTCGCCAAAGGGTACTCACAGAAGTATGGTGCTGACTATGATGAGACTTTTTCACCTTTGGTACAATTCAGCTCAATTCGTACATTGCTGTCCTTCGCCGTTCAGAATAATCTACATGTGCATCAAATGGATGTAGTAACTGCATTCCTAAATGGACACCTGGAAGAGGAGATCTACATGGAGCAACCAGAGGGGTACATCAAACCAGGTCAGGAACACTTAGTGTGCAAACTAAAAAAGTCCATATATGGGCTGAAGCAGTCCCCTCGCTGCTGGAGCAATACTTTCACACAGTTCATGAAGGACATGGGTGAGCTGTCTTATATCCTGGGCATCTCTGTTGTCCAAGACAGTGCAATGAAATGTTGGTTTCTTCATCAGAAGCATTACATTGAGGCCATTCTTCAGAAATATGGAATGGATAATGCCAATCCAGTTGCAACCCCATCTGATACAAACGTGAAGTTAAAAAAGGATGATGGTGTCAGTAAGCCTGTGAACCCAAGTACTTACCAGTCGATGGTGGGTAGTCTGCTGTATGCTGCGATGGCCACACGACCAGACATAGCACAAGCAGTGAGTGTCGTGTCAAAGTTCAATGCAAATCCAAACACTGCACATCTGACGGCTGTGAAGAGAATTTTTCGATACCTGAAGGGTACATTGAACCTTGCCCTAAAGTATGAGCGGTCAGATTCTCGGGTTCTCAGATGCAGACTGGGCTGGTGACCAAGATGACCGCCGCTCAACCACAGGCAATGTGTTCTTGCTGGGTGGAGGACCAGTGAGTTGGCTCAGCAAGAAACAAGCAAAAGTTGCACTTTCAACAGCAGAAGCGGAGTGTGTTGCGCTGAGCCAGGCAGCACAGGAATGTATCTGGCTTGAACGACTGCTGAATGACCTTGGGATGGATGCTACGCCTGTCATGATCATGGAGGACAACCAAGGAGCCATTGGAATCGCGAAGAATCCAGTTCATCGTGCCAGGACTAAGCACATAGACATTCGCTACCATTACATCCGTGAATGTGTGCAGAATGGGCAAATACAACTACAGTATTGCTCAACAAATGACATAAAGGCAGATATTTTGACCAAGCCACTAACAAGGCAAAGGTTTGAGTATCTCAGGAGTGAGATTGGACTTTACACTATTTAGTTAAATTCAAGAGACCAACTGTTTAATGTTGAACATGTTAAGAAAAGTGTAAAGGAGCAAAGATTGATCTTGCTAGTTTAAGTGTTGATATGATTAGTTGTTTGACATTATTTGCCGAGCTGATTATTTCTCTTGAGCAATATTGACCTAAATTAGTTTAAATAATAAAAGAGCCTTAATGCCATTGTAAAATTAAGTGGGAGTGTTGTAAAGATGTAATTCTCACAATGGGTGTTTTCGCTGTGTTATACTGCCATCTAGTGGCGGAGTTGACTGTTTTGTCTGACTTCCGGTTTTTCGTTCTAAATAAAAGGAAAACACGTGAAAAAAAAACTCAACAAAATACTTGTCAAGACTTTTATTCAAAGCAGGTACATGTCAATATGTTTGATGTACTTCTGGCATGCATGGTTTCTTAAAACCATTCTACGTCGCTGGCGTTGAGGGCATCGTGGGCGTCGCCGGCCGCCGTGGAGTTGAGGGCATCGTGGGCGTCGTGGGCGTCGCCGGCCGCCGTGGCGTTGAGGGCATCGTGGGCGTCGTAGGCGTCGCCGGCCGCCGTGGCGTTGAGGGCATCGTGGGCGTCGTGGGCGTCGCCGGCCGCCGTGGCGTTGAGGGCATCGTGGGCGTCGTGGGCGTTGCCGGCCGCCGTGGCGTTGAGGGCGTCGTGGGCGTCGCCGGCCGCCGTGGCGTTCAGGCCATTCTTGGTTTCATTCTTCAGATGCATCAATTCAGCGTGTTCGATTTCCAGTTCTAATGAAAGAAAAACATGGATGTTTCCATGTGGCCTGTGTGATGAAAAAGGCTTCACAGATTCGTCATTTTGCTTCACAGAAGATATTCACCTTTTTCAGCATCTGAAAACCAGGATGCTACTGACGTGAACACTGCAGCAATCACTGAGAAAATGCCAGGATGCCCACCTAGAAGACAGAAGATATGGAGTTAGCATTACATAGTAGCACCTAAACAGCTTGTCAGCAATGTCCTTACCGTTCTGCATGCTCTTCTGCTCCTGGCTTTGAGTTTTACCATCACCTGTTGAACATGAACCTGCAGACAGTGCATTTTCCTTTAATAAAAAGAAACTTTTCATCCAACATATCACTTAATTGCTAGAGCTTAATGACTTTTCAGGAACTTTACAAAGTTAAGCCTTCATTCACCCCAGAGATATTGGCTGAATCCATACAACCCTAATCATACATTGGCCCCATTACTAGTTTACTCTACATAACTTTCTAATAGATTTGAAGAACATACAATACCTCTGGCAAGCAAAACAGTCAGCATGCAAACAAACAAGACCCCAACAGCTCCCATTGTTCCAGTTGTCAAGTATGAGTGCAACCATCATGCTGGGTTTAAAAAACTCATCATGCAGGTTGCACAACTGTTGCTCATCAACACTAATTAGCTGACTCTAGAAAGGCAGAGAGGTCTGTTAGAGCATGGAATAGAAACGATCACTTTACTAAATTTTTTTGCATCCAGCTGATTGTACTTGATTTGTCTGTCCTGTTATGGCCCGGCTCTGAGACCATAACAAATAAAGGAAACACACGGGGAATTACATCAAAAGAAAATATTTATTTTAACAAAGATAAATTCCAAAAAGAAATATTAACCATGGCATTCAACAAAATGAAACTACCAACCTAGACGGACCTAGGAAAAATACAAACTAAACCGTACAAGAAGCTAGAAGAACTCAAATCAGCACATCATGGTGCTCGGGACAGAGAGAGAGAGAGAATGAGGCCTCGTCCAAACGTACCAAAACGATCTTTTTCCTATCCGTTTTCGCTGTCACGGTTTCAAAAATATCCGCGTCCAGACTGATCCGTCTTAACACGTCTCAAAACGCTACTTCATATAATAATAATAATAATAATAATATATTTAATTTATAAAGCACTTTACATTTTAGGCAAATCTCAAAGTGCTACAATACATAGAACCGAAAAGCAAAACAGCAAAAGCAGTACCATAATTAAAGGGGTTAAAAATTATAAGATTTAGAAAAAAGGTAGGTTTTAAGTCCTTTTTTAAAACTATCAAGGGTCTGTGGTGCCCTCAGATGGTCGGGGAGGACGTTCCAAAGGCAGGGTGCAGCGGCACAGAAGGCCCTGTCGCCCATAGTGCTGAGCTTGGTCCTGGGGCAAAAAAGATGGTTTGAGTTAGTGGAGCGAAGGGATCGAGTCGGGGTTTGTGAGCTGAGCAGTTCTTTGAGGTAGATGGGTGCGTTGCCATGGATGCATTGGTGAGTGAGGAGGGAGATCTTGTACTGGACTCTTGCAGAAATGGGAAGCCAGTGTAGAGCGTGAAGGATGGGTGAGATGTGTTCTGTTTTCCGTACTCTCATGAGGATCCTGGCAGCACAGTTCTGGACCAGTTGTAGCTGCTGAAGGTGTTTGGAGTGGGTCCCGATGAGGAGTGCATTACAATAGTCAAGTCTGGAGGAGACAAAGGCGTGGACTAGTTTTTCACAGTCTTGGAGGGAGAGATTTGGGCGGAGTTTAGCAATGTTTCTGAGGTGGTGGAAGGAGATCTTGCAGAGATGTTTGATATGTCTTTCAAAAGTGAGATGGGGATCGAATCTTACGCCAAGATTTGTTACTGATGAGGAGAGAGGGATGTCATGACCGGAGAGGGTGATGCTGGATATGGAAGCTGACTGGATCTGGTTAGGAGTGCCCACAATAATAGCCTCTGTTTTTGAACTGTTGAGATGTAGAAAATTGAGATTCATCCACGCCTTTATCTCCTCCAGACAGGCTGAAAGAGACGACAGGGCAGATGGGGGTGATGACGTTGGTGGAGAGGTTGGAGAGGGGAGTGTGCCAAATTTGATGTAGAGTTGTGTGTCATCAGCATAGCAGTGGAAGGAAATCCCATGACGAGTGATAACTTGTCCGAGTGGGAGCATGTATACGTTGAAGAGGATGGGGCCCAAGACTGACCCCTGAGGGACCCCACAGGTTACCGTGTGTGTCTTTGATTGTGCGTTGCCGAATAAAATGTATTCAGTCCTGTCAGAGAGGTAGGAGTGAAACCAGTTTAGGGCAGTGTTGTTGAGTCCAATGGAGTGGTGTAACCGGTGGAGGAGTATAGAATGGTCAACGGTGTCAAAGGCCGCAGACAGGTCGAGCAGGACAAGGAGCGACGGTGAACCGGAGTCTGCTGCCATCAGAAGGTCATTTGTGACTCTTACCAGGGCTGTTTCAGTACTGTGAGCAGAATGGAAACCAGACTGGAATTTTTCAAAGATGTTGTTGTTTTTAAGATGATCCAGGAGATTAGCAGCAACTACTTTTTCAAGAACTTTAGAAAGGAATGAGAGATTTGAGATTGGTCGGTAGTGGGCAAAGTCTTCTGGGGCAAGTGTTGGTTTTTTGAGAATTGGTTTAATGATGGCGGATTTGAGGGCAGCAGGGACAATTCCGGACTGAAGGGAGAGGTTTATTACTGTAGTTATGAGAGGGCAGATAGCAGAGAGGTGATCTTTGACCAGGGTTGTTGGTAACGGGTCCAGAGCGCAGGTGGAGGGTTTCATTCTTCGGATGAAGTCCTCGACCTCGGGAAGGCCGACGAGAGGGAAGAAATTTAGAGGCTGGGTAACTGCATTTTGTGGTTCAGTGATCATGGCAAGTGTAGTGGAGGACCTAGTGAGGCCAGAACGAATTGAGCCAATTCTATTTTTGAAGAAATCCATGAATCTGTTACAGTATTCTTCTGTTGTTTCTAGCAGTGGAGGAGGCTGTGGATTGAGGAGATGGTTGATGGTTGAGAAGAGGTGCTTTGAATGACCAGGGTTGTTACTGATAATCTTGGAGAAATGAAGAGATCGCGCCTCCCTGAGAGACTTGGAGTAGGCCTTTTGATGGTCCCGGAAAGCTAGCTTGTGGACAGTGAGACCTGTGGCTTTGAAACGCCTCTCGAGTGCCCGCCCCGACGCTTTCATTTTGCGTAGCTGGCTTGTGTACCAGGGTGCTGTGCCGGTAAAGGAAACTAGTTTAGTTTTGGCTGGAGCACGGAGATCCAGGATGCTGCTCAGGGTTTTATTGTAGAATACCACGGCATCGTTTGCTGTTGAGAAATTTACTGAGAGGAGATGCTGGAGGTCAGAGAACATGGATGCAGGATTGATTTTTTTCAGGTTTCTGAAATGGATTTGGCGTTGTGGCCTAATGGAAGGTGACGAAAAAGGCAACTCCATGTAGATGGTTTTATGGTCAGAAACACCGAGATCATAAGCCTGTAGATTACTGAGAGGAACAGAATCAGTGATGACCAGGTCAAGGGTGTGACCTTTAGTATGTGTTGGGACGTCAACAAGTTGGCTAAGGTTAAAACAGTCTAGGAGTTGAAGAAATTCCACTGCAGGGCGACAGGAAGGGGAGTCAACATGCAGGTTGAAATCTCCAAGTATAATCAGGTTGGCGGAGGTAGTGTAGAACATTGAAAGGAGATTGTACATTTCAGAGATGAAGACGGGGTTTGGTTTGGGTGGCCGGTAGATAAGGAGTATTGTCATGTGGAATGGGGGCTTGCACTTAAATGCAAGACACTCAAAGGACGACAGCTCAGGCAGGGGCATTGGGGATATGTCCAGGTCACTGCGGTGGATGACAGCAAGGCCACCACCACGACCAGTTGTGCGGGCTCTCTGGAGGTAACAGAAACCAGGAGGGCAGGTTTCATTTAGCACAGAAAAAACATCAGGTTGCTGCCATGTTTCTGTGAGGCACAAGAGGTCTAATTTGTTCTGGATGTGGTCGTGAAGTAGGCATGATTTATTGTTCAGAGATTGTGTATTAAACAGTTCAATTTTTAGTTTGCGTGTGTTTATGTGTCTTGGGAGATGACGAAGGAGTCTGAAATTTACTCCACGAGTTCTGTTCTGCTCTGTAAGTTTGTGGTGAGATGGACGGTTTCCAATAATGGTGTGAATCAGTTGGTGGTCAATGTTCACGGTAGACAGAGATCTACTGTGTCTGGTATTCCGACTTGGGGAGAGAGTAAATGAGTTACTCTTAGGCTTGGGAATGACAGTATAAGAGTGATGGATGGGAAGACAGTAGGGGCGGGGGCCAGCGTTGGATAACATGGGTTGGGGCGACACCAGGGTGGAACACAGGGGGGCGTGAGATGTACATAGTCATGCACACCTAGCATATTGTACCGTGTGTAGTATATTGTCTGTGAGCATGCGGGTGCCCAGCCTGTTAGGGTGAAGTCCGTCATTCCTGTAAAAGGATGGCCTGTTCCAGAATAGATTGAAGTTATCAACGTAGATGAAACCATGAATCCGGCAGGCTGCCTGGAGCCAGAAGTGGAGGAACAGGAGCCTGCTGAAGCGTTCTGTTCCACATTGGAACGTTGGTAGAGGGCCACTGATGAAGATGGCTTTCCCAGAGTCCCTTAGCATACCAAACAGGGCATTAAAATGTTCCTTGACCTGCTCCGAATTTCCGTGGGCCACATCGTTTGTGCCAACATGCAGAAGAATCCGCTCTACGGAGGATGGAAGTGCTTGGAGTAGGTTTGGGATCACAGCCATCATTTTTGATGTTGTGGCTCCAGGGAAACAATTTGTGGTGGCATTGAAAAAACGGATGTTTCTTATTATATCCCAGGTCTATAGGCGGCGCTGTTTCAGTTTCAGAAATTCACCAAAAACGGAGAGGAAGAGGTGGCGCATGCGCATGAAGCTTGAGCGCTGTTTACAAATCGGCTTTAGAAGAAACCAAACTCAAGGAAAAATTAGATTTTGCCCTAGTAACCATAATAGGCTCAATATCTTCTCCAGCAGTAACGCAAGCATGTGGTCCACCATTGTTGTTGATGTTGTAATGAGACGTTTCGCGAGATATAAGAGGTGGAAGGCTGCTCGAGGGGTGTGGCGATGGTGGCGATGGTGGCGATGACATCATCGTTTTCCAAAATCTCCGGTTTCAACTGTCCAGACGGATTCATGCGGCTATGCGTTTACGGGATTCGTCTGGACGATAGGCCAAAACGATTAAAAACATCTGCGTTTACGCAAAAATGCGTTTTCGTGTGGATGGCCCCTGAGTTTGCAGGAGGGCGGGGTTTAATGGGTCTGGAGAGAGTGGCATGCTGCCTCCAATCCCACAATGGCCAACCAGTTACCAGTACCCTGACAGACAAAAAAAGCACTGATGCCTCACAGCAAGAAGGTCACCGGTTCGAATCCATGGGCCGGCTGGCTTTCTGTGTGGAGTTTGCATGTTCTCCCTGTGTCTGCGTGGGTTCTCTCAGGGTACTCCGGCTTCCTCCCACAATCCAAAGACATGCTCATTAGGTTAATTGATGATTCTAAATTGCCCGTAGGTGTGCATGTGAGTGTGAATGTTGGCCCTGCGATGGAACTGGCGACCTGTCCGGGGTGTACCCCTGCCTCTCGCCCGATGACAGCTGGGATAGGCTCCAGCAGACCCCCGTGACCCCTAACAGAGGTCTCAAAGGAGGCAAGGCAACAAACAGACATTCTACTAAATTCACTTTTCTGTTCTGAAACTAATATAGACTTTTCATTTCTTGATTATTTCATTGAATAGCATACCGTTAACCTGGGGTTAGTCATCCAGACAGGTTCTCACTGAACATTTTTATCATTTCACCCACTGCCTCTGTCTCAGGATATAGTCATGGAAAAAAATGATTAGACCACCCTTGTTTTCTGGCCGTGCACTCATCCGTTCCTGTGTCAGGAATCGTAGTCAGACCGTCAGGGACCCTAAAAATGAGTGGGCACTGTCGAGAAATGTGACTTGTTTGGCAAGGACAGTTTGAAACCAACTTCTTGAAGCTGGACTGACTCACACAGGGCACAGAAGAAGCCCTTCATCAACAAAAGACAGAGGAAGCTCTGATTACTCTCTGCTGGGGATCACAAGGATTGGACTGTTGATGACTGGGCTAAGGTTCTCTTCAGTAATGAATCCAGTTTTGAGTTGCTGCCAACTTACTGGTTAGGAGGAAGCCTGGAAAAGCCTACAAACCAGATTGTCTTGCCCCTACAGTAAAACATGGGGGTGGATCAGTATGGATGGAACAGGGCAAAGGCAATTGTCATACAATTGTCATACATTGGCCCCATTACAAGTTTACTCTACATAACATTCGAACAGATTTGAAGAACATACAATACCTCTGGCAAGCAAAACAGTCAGCATGCAAACAAACAAGACCCCAATCAGGTGAATGAATCAGGTCACATACAGGGCTACTCTTGAAAACAGTGTCTTCCATCAGCTGGAGAACTCTTTCCTGCTTCGAATGACTGGATTTTCCAGCAAGACAATGCCCGTTGCCATACGGCAAGGTCAGTTAAGGCCTGAATGGAGAACCAGAACATTCGAACCATGCCTTGGCCTGCTCAATCACCAGATTTAAATCCAACTGAAAACCTGTGGAAAAATCATCAAACTCAAAATGGAGAACCACAAAAACATTGCTGTCGCACCCAGTTTGTGCTGAAGGAATGGGCTGCTGTGTCAGAAACTGGTGGAGAGCATGCCAAGACACATGGCTGCAGTCATAAACAGTGGTAACTCCTGTGTGTGTATCATGTCACTAAAACAGAAAAAACATGGAATGCCTTAAAGCACTGCTTTTGGCAGTACAATGCCATAGCTATTGACGTAAGAGCTTAAGTGATTTTGGTTATTAGAGAAGAAAACCATAGAAAATGGCTAGATGGCAGCTCTTAAACTTTTGAGCCATTTTTGTTATATTTGTCCAAACAAATGTACCTTTAGTTGTACCTGGTATTAACAGGACCAAGAAATTGAAGAAAACAAGGGTGGCCTAGTCATCTTTTCCATGATTGTATAATCTCGGAACACAACTCTAATTCTTATATCAACTGTATCCAAGTATCCAAGGAGTTGTTTCTGTTCAGGCACTAACCGTTCAAAAAAAATACCCACAGCCAAAGAATATTTGTATTCCGTCATTTGTAGGAGTCAAACCGGTGACTTTCACAGACTGGGAGAAGATAGACAACGTGGAGATGAGGAGGGGTGAAGCCAGCGGAAAACCTAGAGAAGAACTACTGACTGTGGAGGAAATGCTGCAGGTGGCTTGGACTTGACTGAAGAAAGCAAATGGTTTACAGGTGAATGTAGGACACTGAGTAATAACTGTATCAGTGGGGACCATATTACTTAAAGCAATATGCACAGAATAGAAACAGCATTATGAAGTGCCGAATGTGTACTTAATTCATGTTGTAACCATGGGACATTAGAAACTAGAAAGTGCTAACATTTTGATGACTGAAATGTAAGCAAGGAGGTTTTACCATCTTAAATATCTTTTGTAGGGAAATAAAACGTTACCATCCTTGTCTTCAAACATCGTTTCTTGTGGTCATCGGTTTCTCAGCTTAGACAAGGCTACTCAACATGTTAGCATTAAACATTCTAAAGACTACATGTGCAAGGACTTTAAGCCCCCTCCATTACGTTAATATAAACAAGACTGCCATGTCATGCGTTTGAATGTTTCCCCTTAGAAACTTTAGAGAACAGCCATGTTCTGTGTTCAGACTGTCAAACAATTCCATTACTCTGAGATATATAACCCAGAAATACCAAATACTTGTCAAGACTTTTATTCAAAGCAGGTACATGTCAATATGTTTGATGTACTTCTGGCATGCATGGTTTCTTAAAACCATTCTACGTCACTGGCGTTGAGGGCATCGTAGGCGTGGCCGGCCGCCGTGGCGTTGAGGGCATTCTTGGTTTCATTCTTCAGATGCATCAATTCAGCGTGTTCGATTTCCAGTTCTAATGAAAGAAAAACATGGATGTTTCCATGTGGCCTGTGTGATGAAAAAGGCTTCACAGATTCGTCATTTTGCTTCACAGAAGATATTCACCTTTTTCAGCATCTAAAAACCAGGATGCTACTGACGTGACCACTGCAGCAATCACTGAGAAAATGCCAGGATACCCACCTAGAAGACAGAAGATATGGAGTTAGCATTACATAGTAGCACCTAAACAGCTTGTCAGCAATGTCCTTACCATTCTGCATGCTCTTCTGCTCCTGGCTTTGAGTTTTACCATCACCTGTTGAACATGAACCTGCAGACAGTGCATTTTCCTTTAATAAAAAGAAACTTTTCATGCAACATATCACTTAATTGCTAGAGCTTAATGACTTTTCAGGAACTTTACAAAGTTAAGCCAAAGCCTTCATTCACCCCAAAGATATTGGCTGAATCCATACAACCCTAATCATACATTGGCCCCATTACAAGTTTACTCTACATAACATTCGAACAGATTTGAAGAACATACAATACCTCTGGCAAGCAAAACAGTCAGCATGCAAACAAACAAGACCCCAACAGCTCCCATTGTTCCAGTTGTCAAGTATAAGTGCAACCATCATGCTGGGTTTAAAAAGCACATCATGCAGGTTGCACAACTGTTGCTCATCAACACTAATTAACTGACTCTAGAAAGGCAGAGAGGTCTGTTAGAGGATGGAATAGAAACGATCACTTTACTAAATTTTTTTGCATCCAGCTGATTGTACTTGATTTGTCTGTCCTGTTATGGCCCGGCTCTGAGACCATAACAAATAAAGGAAACACACGGGGAATTACATCAAAAGAAAATATTTATTTTAACAAAGATAAATTCCATAAAGAAATATTAACCATGGCATTCAACAAAATGAAACTACCAACCTAGACGGACCTAGGAAAAATACAAACTAAACCGTACAAGAAGCTAGAAGAACTCAAATCAGCACATCATGGTGCTCGGGACAGAGAGAGAGAGAGAATGAGTCCTCGTCCACACGTACCAAAACTATCTTTTTCCTATCCGTTTTCGCTGGCACGGTTTCAAAAATATCCACGTCCAGACTGATCCGTCTTAACACGTCTCAAAACGGATACTTCATATCCCAGGTCTATAGGCGGCGCTGTTTCAGTTTCAGAAATTCACCAAAAACGGAGAGGAAGAGGTGGCGCATGCGCATGAAGCTTGAGCGCTGTTTACAAATCGGCTTTAGAAGAAACCAAACTCAAGGAAAAATTAGATTTTGCCCTAGTAACCATAATAGGCTCAATATCTTCTCCAGTAGTAACGCAAGCATGTGGTCCACCATTGTTGTTGATGTTGTAATGAGACGTTTCGCGAGATATAAGAGGTGGAAGGCTGCTCGAGGGGTGTGGCGATGGTGGCGATGGTGGCGATGGTGGCGATGACATCATCGTTTTCCAAAATCTCCGGTTTCAACTGTCCAGACGGATTCATGCGGCAATGCGTTTACGGGATTCGTCTGCACGATAGGCCAAAACGATTAAAAACATCTGCGTTTACGCAAAAATGCGTTTTCGTGTGGATGGCCCCTGAGTTTGCAGGAGGGCGGGGTTTAATGGGTCTGGAGAGAGTGGCATGCTGCCTCCAATCCCACAACACTGAACATTTTTATCATTTCACCCACTGCCTCTGTCTCAGGATATAGTCATGGAAAAAAATGATTAGACCACCCTTGTTTTCTGGCCGTGCACTCATCCGTTCCTGTGTCAGGAATCGTAGTCAGACCTTCAGGGACCCTAAAAATGAGTGGGCACTGTCGAGAAATGTGACTTGTTTGGCAAGGACAGTTTGAAACCAACTTCTTGAAGCTGGACTGAACTCACACAGGGCACAGAAGAAGCCCTTCATCAACAAAAGACAGAGGAAGCTCCGATTACTCTCTGCTGGGGATCACAAGGATTGGACTGTTGATGACTGGGCTAAGGTTCTCTTCAGTAATGAATCCAGTTTTGAGTTGCTGCCAACTTACTGGTTAGGAGGAAGCCTGGAAAAGCCTACAAACCAGACTGTCTTGCCCCTACAGTAAAACATGGGGGTGGATCAGTATGGATGGAACAGGGCAAAGGCAATTGTGTGAAGGGTGAATGAATCAGGTCACATACAGGGCTACTCTTGAAAACAGTGTCTTCCATCAGCTGGAGAACTCTTTCCTGCTTCGAATGACTGGATTTTCCAGCAAGACAATGCCCGTTGCCATACGGCAAGGTCAGTTAAGGCCTGAATGGAGAACCAGAACATTCGAACCATGCCTTGGCCTGCTCAATCACCAGATTTAAATCCAACTGAAAACCTGTGTAAAAAAATCATCAAACTCAAAATGGAGAACCACAAAAACATTGCTGTCGCACCCAGTTTGTGCTGAAGGAATGGGCTGCTGTGTCAGAAACTGGTGGAGAGCATGCCAAGACACATGGCTGCAGTCATAAACAGTGGTAACTCCTGTGTGTGTATCATGTCACTAAAACAGAAAAAACATGGAATGCCTAAAAGCACTGCTTTTGGCAGTACAATGCCATAGCTATTGACGTAAGAGCTTAAGTGATTTTGGTTATTAGAGAAGAAAACCATAGAAAATGGCTAGATGGCAGCTCTTAAACTTTTGAGCCATTTTGTTATATTTGTCCAAACAAATGTACCTTTAGTTGTACCTGGTATTAACAGGACCAAGAAATTGAAGAAAACAAGGGTGGCCTAGTCATCTTTTCCATGATTGTATAATCTCGGAACACAACTCTAATTCTTACAACTGTATCCAAGTCCACATTCCAAGTTAATGTAGGACTCTGTACAACACAGTTTCATCCAATACGGTCAAGCATATTTACCTTTAGAGTGCACTGAGGTGATTATACTACACTTTAGTATAAACATGTTAACATTTTAATTCCAGTGTCAGCTCTCTTTTAGAACTGAAGAAACACATCCAGCTGTAGACTTTTTATATTTTTTATTATTCTGCAACCGTCACAACATTTAATAACCATTTGTAGTTCTTAATGCTTTTTGACTGTCATTAAAGTTCATCATGTTGTCATTCCGTCGCTGGCCGCCGTGGCGTTCAGGCCATCGTGGGCGTCGCTGGCCGGCGTGGCGTTCAGGCCATCGTGGGCGTCGCTGGCCGCCGTGGCGTTCAGGCCATCGTGGGCGTCGCTGGCCGCCGTGGCGTTCAGGCCATCGTGGGCGTCGCTGGCCGCCGTGGCGTTCAGGCCATCGTGGGCGTCGCTGGCCGCCGTGGCGTTCAGGCCATCGTGGGCGTCGCTGGCCGCCGTGGCGTTCAGGCCATCGTGGGCGTCGCTGGCCGCCGTGGCGTTCAGGCCATCGTGGGCGTCGCTGGCCGCCGTGGCGTTCAGGCCATCGTGGGCGTCGCTGGCCGCCGTGGCGTTCAGGCCATCGTGGGCGTCGCTGGCCGCCGTGGCGTTCAGGCCATCGTGGGCGTCGCTGGCCGCCGTGGCGTTAGACGTTAGCTTCTTGGTTTCATTCTTCAGATGCATCAATTCAACGTGTTCGATTTCCAGTTCTAATGAAAGAAAAATGGATGTTTCCATGTGGATGAAAAAGGCTTCATACAGATTTGCGTCACAGAAGATGCTCACCTTTTTCAGCATCTGAAAACCAGGACCCTAATGACTGGAACATTGTAGTGATTACTGAGAAAACAAGAGGATTTGCTTCTAGAAGACAGAAGATATGGAGTTAGCATTACATAGTAGCACCTAAACAGCTTGTCAGCAATGTCCTTACCATTCTGCATGCTCTTCTGCTCCTGGCTTTGAGTTTTACCATCACCTGTTGAACATGAACCTGCAGACAGTGCATTTTCCTTTAATAAAAAGAAACTTTTCATCCAACATATCACTTAATTGCTAGAGCTTAATGACTTTTCAGGAACTTTCCAAGTTAAGCCAAAGCCTTCATTCACCCCAAAGATATTGGCAGAATCCATACAACCCTAATCATACATTGGCCCCATTACTAGTTTACTCTACATAATATTCAAACAGATTTGAAGAACATACAATACCTCTGGCAAGCAAAACAGTCAGCATGCAAACAAACAAGACCCCAACAGCTCCCATTGTTCCAGTTGTCAAGTATGAGTGCAACCATCATGCTGGGTTTAAAAAGCTCATCATGCAGGTTGCACAACTGTTGCTCATCAACACTAATTAGCTGACTCTAGAAAGGCAGAGAGATCTGGCAGAGCATAGAATAGGGGCTCTGGACGGAGGAAGAGTTTTGGATGTGTTGGCGGTCTATGCTTTTGAGCTCAGCAGCTCGAGAAAGTTTACAGTATTTTGTTTTGTTTTGGTTTTGCAAGCTAAAGTCACAACACAACATTTCCTAGAGATAGGTATACCTATAGGTATAGGTAATTAGAGTAGATTAAGTGGAGACAGTATTTAGCGGGAGTATTGCCTGTATAGGTCCGGTATACGATACGCTTGCTTATATTCTTTACCATGGCAAACAATCATGAAGATAGTGCTTGTAGTATGGATGAGTTGGACCAAGACGAAGCGAACTGGCAGATAAGGAGGATAAATAAAGCAAAGCAGAGTGGAATGTTGTTGTGAGGTTTGAAGAGTCAGGAGTGAAGAATTTCATTAAAATTGACAAAAATAATTAAGAATCAGGATGGCGAGGTTAAATACGCTAGAGTTCTAAATGATGGGAATTTATTAATTGGATGCATCTCTGAAGAGTAGGTTGGAAAAGCTTTAAAGATGCAAAATGTTGGGAAAGCAGTGGTAGTAAATGCGGTGAAAGTGGGTGAACAAGAAAGTAAAGGAGTGATTTATGGGATTCCTTTAGCAGTTGAGATGAAGGATGTGGTAAATGTGGTGGGGAGCATGATTATGGGGAATGTGGAGAGGGGGTTAGACCTAAATGTTGTAATTGTGGAGGAGGGCACAGTGCGGCCTACTGGGGACGTGAAGTAATGAGAAGGGAGACCGAGATTCAGAGTGTAAAATGGAAGGAAAGAGTTAGTTTCTTATGCAGAAGCAGTTAAAGTGGAGCAAACAAAGAGATTAATGGAGGAAATATTAGAGAAGAAATGACAACAAGGAATGTACGGATTCAGAGGCAAAAACGTAGAGATCAGGAGAAAAAGGAGTCGGGGGGGGGGGACTTGATTATCTTTATTGCAGAGGCAAAAATGGGCAGGTGATTGAAGAACTAATGAATGGTAGGAACTTAGTTTGTTTAAATGATGGTAGTGGGACTAGGATTGATATTAGAACTGGTCAAGAGTCAGCGTTAGACTTCACATTTTTATCTAGTAGAATGGCGTCAAAGTGTGAGTGGGAAGTACATGGAGAAGGCACTATTGGAAGTGATCACTAGCCAGTTATATGTAAATTGGATGTTGATGTAAGGGAGCCAACTGGGAGAGATTTGTGGAAACAAGTGATTTTTATATTAGTTCATTTCAAGAAACAAATGATGTTGAAAGAAGTGAAATTGAGTTGCGACAAAGTATTTATATGACTGCAATGGCTACAATACCAAAAAGGTTCAGGAAAACAGGCCAAAAAAGGGGTTCCATGGTGGCATGTTAAATGTGATGAGGTAGTTAGGGAAAGGAACAGAGCGTTTAGAAGGATAAAAAGAACTCGTCATTTTCAACATTTGATTGAATATAAGAAAGTACGAGCAATAGTGAGAAGGATCATAAGGCAAAGAAAAAGATCATACTGGAGGGAATATTGTAGCTCAATTGGAGGTACTGTTAATATAAATGATGTGTGGCGAATGATCAAGAAAATGGAAGGTGATAGAAGAGAGTGGAATTATCCTATCCTCTCAGTTGGTGAACAGGTGGCTGTAACAAACCTAGAGAAAGCAGAAATGATGGTGAATACACCGAGACGAAGAAAGAAGGGGCAGGGAAGAAACAAGGAGTCTGTATGCTGAGATTATTCAAAAGAAAGGAAAAATAGAGGATAAATATAATGTTCCATTCACACTGAGAGATAATTGTAAGAATTCAGCTCCTGGTAAAGATGAAATTTGTTATAGCATGTTAAGAAATGTAAGTGAAAAGGGAATTCAGAAGGTTTTAAATGTATTTAATAAAGTCTGGGAGGAAGGAAAGATTCCAGCAGTTATTATTCCAATAAGAAAACCGGGAAAAGATCCTAGTAATCCAGCAAACTATAGACCAATAGCGCTAATTCTCACTTAGGTAAGTTAATGAAAAGGTTGGTGAATGGAAGGTTAATGCACTTTATTGAAGAAAGGGGGCTGATGGCTAGTTGTCAGAGTGGTTTTAGAAAGTGGAGAAGCACTATTGATTCTATCGTATGTCTTGAGGATGAAATAAGAAAAGCACAGATACAAAAAGAGACAGTTGTAGCAGTATTTTGACATATGACATGCTATGGGTAGAGGGTATTTTAATCAAAATGCATATGCTAGGAGTTAGGGAAATATGTTTAACTGGGTAATGGACTTTTTAAATAATAGAAGCATTCAGGTGAAAATAGGGACAGAAACATCTAGAAGGTGTTTGGTAGAAAATGGGACACCACAAGGTAGTGTTATTGGTCCATTGCTGTTTAATGTAATTATTAATGATGCTTTTCCTAATGTTCAGCCAGAAATGGGAAAGTCATTATTTGCAGATGATGGTGGCATATGGAAAAGGGGGGAAAATGTGAAGTATGCTTTGAAGAAGGTACAGGAAGCTCTAACATTAGTGGAAGATTGGGGAAGGAAATGGGGTTTTAGATTCTCTATTGAGAAGACTAAGGTTATGTTTTTTACTAGGAAGAAAGTCAATGACAGTATAAAATTGAAGCTGTTTGGTAGGAATTTGGAAAAGGGTTAAAAGCTTTAAATTTCTTGGTGTGATCTTTGACACTAGACTTACATGGAGTGAGAATGTTTTAAAAGTAGCTGATGAATTTAATGAGATGTCTTGTTGGAACAGAATGGGGAACAGATGTAGTTTCCTTGAAGCAAATTTATATATATTTAATCAGACCAAGAATTGAATAGGGTGTTTGATTTATGGATCTGCAGCCAAGTCAGTTTTAGCTGAGTCTTCTCCAGTATGTTCCTTACAGGTAGAAATAGGAGAAATGCCACTCTATTTGAGGAGGAAGCAGCTGCAGGCTAACTACTGGGTTAACTTGATGGGCCAAAGGGATGTTCATCCAGTTAAAATGTCAATTCAGTCAAGCTGGGAGAGAGGGAGGGCAAGACTTCCAAGTTTTGCATGGACAGGGGAGCCACTAGCTCAGGACATGGCTATAGGGGATAAGACCTTTTGTTCAGGAGTACCGTGGCCATCAGTTCCTTCATGGCAGTTGGAGGTCCCAAAGACTGATCTAGAGATACTGGGGATTAAGTTAGAAAACCCAGAGTCAAATTTGGTGCATGAATTCCAGTGTCATATAAGAGAAAGATATCAGGAACACATATTAATTTTCACTGATGGGTCAAAGGATCAAGAAACAGGTGCTACAGGAGCAGCTTTTGTTGGTCAGAGGTGGAATGTTCAAGCATGTAAGAAAACCTCAAATTTTCTAAGTGTGTTCACAGTTGAATTATATGCATGCTTGATGGCTGTGCAATGGACTGAACAGATTCAAAACCATAAAGTGTTGACAATTACTGGCAACTAGAGATGTGAAAATGAGGGGAGCTCATGCAGGTATTGTAACAAATGAAAAAGTTGATGAGTTGGCCAAGGAAGCTGTTCAAAAGGAAAACACAGATGTCAACATAAATTTATCCAAGGCTGAGGGTAAAGGTATTGTGTGGCGGGAAACCAGTTTAAAATGGCAGCAGCTCTGGGAACAAGAAAACAAAGGGAGGAACCTATTTATACAGTATTATCTAGTAAGGTAACTGACTCAGTTAATGTTTGTAAAAGAGAAGGAATGAGACATAAGGAACAGGTGATTATTTTTAGGATGAGGATTGGTCACACGTTTCTGAACAGCACTTTATTTTAGGAAAACATCAGAATGGTTTGTGTTCATGCCAGGAACCTGAGACAGTACAACATGTTTTGATTTATTGTAGAAATGACATCCTCCAAAGACAAGATCTTATCAGAGAATTGCGTGAAGTTGGTTTAAAAGAAGTATCTTTGAAAAATATTTTAGAAGTAGGGTCAAGCGGGAGGGGACATTTTTTTTTTCAAATTTCGAATAGATACTGGATTACAGTTATATGCAAAAGTTTGGCACCCCTCTAAGATTTCATAATAATTTGCTCTAACTTTATAAAAGACGATCACAGCAACAAGATTTTATTTCCTACAGAGATGTAGACATTTGAGTGTTTTCCAGACCAAAATTCTTAGAGTATAATTACAAAGTTTTATTGAGACCTTCAGTTACAAAGACAAGTAAAACCAATCATGAAAAAGGCTATTTAACAGAGGCAATTGCTGGCTGTGCTTGTCCTATGCTCCTGGCAACATGGGGGCATCGAGACAACTCTCCACTGACCAAAAAACTAAGATAATTCATTATCATGAATTAGGAGAAGGGTACAAGAAATTATCAAGAAGGTTTGGGATGTCTATCTCCACAGTCAGAAATGTGGTGCAGAAATGGAAGGCCAGAAGAACAGTCATTGTGAAGGAAAGATGTGGTAGGCCAAAAAAAATACTGGAAAGACACAGACGAAGGATGGTTAGAATGGTCACAGACAAGCCACAGACCACCTCCAGAGAACTACAAGAACATCTGGCTACTGATGGTGTACTTGTTCATCGTTCCACAATCCAGCGCACTTTGCACCAGGAAAAGCTCTTTGGAAGGCTGATGCACAAAAAGCCTTTCCTGAGTGTTCGTCACAAGAAGAGTCACATGAGGTATGCAAAAGCACATCTGGACAAGCCAGAAGCATTTTGGAAAAAAATACTGTGGTCAGATGAGACTAAGATGGAGTTATTTGGTCAGAACAAGAGGAGGTATGCATGGTGAAAAAAACACACTGAATCCCATGAGAAGAACTTATTGCCTACTGTGAAATATGGTGGAGGGTCCATCATGTTATGGGGCTGTGTGGCTAGCACAGGGACTGGAAACCTTGTTAAAGTTGAGGGCCACATGAATTCCTCTCAGTATCAGCAGATTCTTGACAAGAATGTTTAAGAATCTGTCACAAAGTTGAAGCTACGCCGGGGTTGGATTTTTCAGCAGGACAATGATCCCAAGCACTGTTCAAAATCCACCAAGGAATTCATGCAGAAGCACAAGTACAATCTTCTGGAATGGCCATCCCAGTCCCCAGACCTTAACATCATTGAAAATGTATGGATTGATTTGAAGCAGGCTGTTTACGCACGGAAGCCAAGAAACCTGACTGAACTAGAGGCGTTTTGTTTGGAGGAATGGGCCAAAGTACCACCTGCCAGACTTCAGGGACTTGTCAGTGGCTATAGGAGGCGTCTACAGGCTGTTCTTGCAGCAAAAGGAGGGTCTATTAAATATTAATGTAATTATTTCTTTGGGGTACCCAAATTTATGCCTATTTTTGTTTAAATATTCATAAAAATGTTTCTGTTGGACCAATGAAAATGATTTCACTACCGAGATGTTTCTGTTTCCATAAGGTATAACATTTGTTAAAATAAAGTTGCTGTTTCAAAAGCTCAGCAAGTGACAAACTGATGCAATGATTTTCCTAAGGGGTGCCCAAACTTTTGCATACCCCTGTACAGTATATAGTCGAGTATAGTGCATTAAGGTGCTAGTCCTGTAGATGGCATCAATGCAACTTTTTGGATGCCGGCTGCCAAAACCCCAAAGATCACTTTACTAAACTTCTTTGCATCAAATTTATTGTACTTGATTTGTCTGTCCAGAGAGAAAAAAAACAAAAAAAGTGTGTCTATAATATAAAGGAGGCAAGGCAACAAGCAGACATTCTACTAAATACACTTTTCTGTTCTGAAACTCAAATATTAGACTTTTCATTTGATTATTTCAGTGATTTGAATAACATACCTTTAACCTGGGGTTAGTCATCCAGACAGGTTCTCACTGAACATTCCCCCTCCCCCACACACACCTAGTCACACCTCAAATGGCATGAATGAATAAAATGAGCCTGTTCATGCTGCAGTGCAGCCATTGACAAAAGGTTCATATGCTCCTTTATTAGCACAAAAGCAAATAACTGGGTCTTCTGCAACCATCACAACATTTAACATTTTGGCTGTCATTAAAGTTCATTATGTTGACATTCCGTCGCTGGCTACCGTGGCGTTCAGGCCGTGGGCGTCGCTGGCTGCCGTGGCGTTCAGGCCACTCTTAGACTTTAGATTCTTGATTTCATTCTTCAGATGCATCAATTTAGCGTGTTCGATTTGCAGTTCTAATGAAAGAAAAATTGATGTTTCCATGTGGCCTGTGTGATGACAAAGGGTTCATACAGATTCGTCTGATGATTCCTAGGGTATATAAGAGGCCATTTCATGTCATAAGCAGCACTGCACACGCAAAGATCAAGAGTGGTTTCCTGCTTGCACAGTTGTAGCACAGCTCTCACATAATGCCTAAAACAAAAGGATTATGTGAAGCCACAAAGGCAGCCATCTTGGCACGGCTGGAAATTGGCATGAGTGAGAGACAGGTAACCAAAAAACTGAAGATCTCCAAGTCAGCCATTCATTACACCAAGAAAAAACAAGGCAAACATGGTACTACCAAATTGCTAGCTGTCTTTCTACCCCACGAGATGGCCGTGCACTCATCCGTTCCTGTGTCAGGAATCGTCGTCAGACGTCCAGGGACCCTAAAAATGAGTGGGCACTGTCGAGAAATGTGACTTGTTTGGCAAGGACAGTTTGAAACCAACTTCTTGAAGCTGGCCTGAACTCGCACAGGGCACAGAAGAAGCCCTTCATGGTTAGGAGGAAGCCTGAAAAAGCCTTCAAGCCCCTACAGTAAAACATGGGGGTGGATCAGTATGGATGGAACAGGGCAAAGGCAATTGTGTGAAGGGTGAATGAATCAGGTCACATACAGGGCTACTCTCGAAAACAGTGTTTTCCATCAGCTGGAAAACTCTTTCCTGCCTCGAATGACTGGATTTTCCAGCAAGACAATGCCCGTTGCCATACGGCAAGGTCAGTTAAGGCCTGAATGGAGAACCAGAACATTCGAACCATGGAACCACCAGGATCTACAGCAACGACATAGGGATGTCATTCGGATTGGACAAGTGTGGCCGGATGGTCTCAAATAGATAGATAGATAGATAGATAGATAGATAGATAGATAGATAGATAGATAGATAGATAGATAGATAGATAGATAGATAGATAGATAGATAGATAGATAGATAGATAGATAGATAGATAGATAGATAGACACTTTATCAATCCCGGGGGAAATTCAAGCATCCAGTAGCAGTGACTTACATTGAAACATACAATACAAAAACTATATAAAAATAGAAAAAGTGACTAGAAATAAAGTGTTTTGTACAGCTATAATAAAATGTTTTGTACAGTTATGTTAAAAATATACAGTGACCCGTTAAAAATTATAAAGTTAAAGATATAAAGTGACCTGTTGAAACTTATAAAGTTAAAAATATAAAGTGACCCGTTAGGAATTATAAAGTGACCAGTCTATTGTGCCTCCTGCCATCACTGAGAGCTGTTGTACAGTCTGATGGCCAGGGGGACGAAAGAGTTTTTAAGTCTGTTGGTTGAGCAGGACTGAGACAGCAGCCTGCCACTGAACACAACACCTTCATCAGGCAGAGGAGCCTGATGAAGGTGTTGTGCAGAGGGTGGTGGGCGTTGTCCAGTATGGACAGCAGTTTGTCCAGGGTCCTTCTCTCTGCCACCGTCACCAGAGAGTCCAGCTCTGTGCCCACCACTGAGCCAGCCCTCCTCACCAGTCTGTCCAGTCGAGCGACGTCCCTCTTCTTGCTGCTTCCTCCCCAGCAAACCACAGCATAGAAGAGGACGCTGGCCACCACAGACTGGTAAAACATCTGCAGCAGTTTTTTGCAGATGTTGAAGGACCCCAGCCTTCTCAGGAAGTACAGACGACTCTGTCCTTTCCTGTGGAGTACGTCCATGCAAGAAGTCCAGTCCAGCCTGTCGTCCAGCTGCAGCCCCAGATACCCGTAAGTCCGAACGACCTCCACATCCACCCCGCTGATGGACACAGGTTGGAGATGTGATTTCTTCCGTCTGAAGTCCACCACCATCTCCTTGGTCTTGGAGGTGTTCAGCTGCAGATGGTTGGACCTGCACCACCCCATGAAGTCATCGACCACGCCCCTGTACTCCTCCTCCCGTCCATCCTTGTTACAGCCGACTATCACAGTGTCATCTGAGTATTTCTGCATGTGGCAGAGCTCAGAGTTGTACTGGAAGTCAGATGTGTACAAGGTGAAGAGGACGGGAGAGAGCACGGTCCCCTGTGGTGCTCCGGTGCTGCTGACCACAGTGTCTGACGTGCAGTCCTTCAGTCTGACGTACTGTGGTCTCTCTGTGAGGTAGTCTGTAATCCATCTCACCAGGTGTGAGTCCACCCTCATCTCTGTCAGCTTGTCTCTCAGGAGGAAGGGCTGGATGGTGTTGAAGGCGCTGGAGAAATCAAAAAACATGATTCTCACAGCACCGCTCTCCTTGTCCAGATGAGAATAAGCCCTGTGTAACAGATAGAGGATGGCATCCTCCACGCCCACCTTCTCCTGGTATCCAAACTGCAGTGGATCCTGTGCGTGGTGGACCTGGGGTCTGAGGAGATGGAGCAGCAGCCGTTCAAAGGTCTTCATGATGTGAGATGTTAGTGCCACTGGTCTGAAGTCACCCGGCTCCCTGGGGTGTTTTGTTTTGGGAACCGGGATGAGACATGAAGTCTTCCAGAGCACGGGGACCCTCCCCAGCTGCAGGCTCAGGTGGGGAGGGTCCCCGTGCTCTGGAAGACTTCATGTCTTCCAGAGATGATCAGAACTAAAGGGGTCGACCTACCAGAGGGCAACATAGGTGACATCCAAGACAGCTACAAGTACCTTGGTATCCCAAAGGCTAACAGAGATCGTGAGGAAGCCACAAGGAAGTCAACCACAACCAAATACCTCCAGAGAGTGAGGTGGGTCCTGAAAAGTCAGCTAAATGGCAGGAACAAGATCCAAGCCATCAACATGTACGCAATACCAGTCATCAGATACCCTGCTGGGATCATAAGCTGGCCAAAGGAGGAGATAGAAGCCACAGACATCAAGACAAGAAAGCTCCTCATCAAGCCGAGCGTGGTCCCGGTGGTAGTAGGAGCACTCGGGCACTGACCCCAGTGTCTCCAAGTGGCTCCAACAGATCCCAGGAACAACATCAGAAACCTCAGTCCAGAAGAGCGCAGTCCTAGGAACAGCTAAGATACTGCGCAGAACCCTTAAACTCCCAGGCCTCTGGTAGAGGACTCGAGCTTGAGGACAGATTAGACACTGAGTCCCTCTGAAGCAATATGTAAATATTTTATGTACATATTTGTCTGCCGTTTTCTATTTTTTGTATCTTCTGCATCTTGCACTGTTGTTTCCTGTTGTTTATCTTAGCTCTACTGTTAGCTCCAGGGATTTCAACTCAGCAGTGACACCTGGTGGTTTGTTAAATAAGTAGTTCCTAACTAGGTCCAAACCACACTTCTGATTTTACTTAGTCACACCTCAAATGGCATGAATGAATAAAATAAGTCTGTTCGTGCTGCAGTGCAGCCATTGAGAAAAGGTTCACATGCTCCTTTATTAGCACAAAAACAAATAACTAGGTGTTCTGCATCCGTCATAACATTTAATAACCATTTGTAGCTATTAATGCTTTTTGGCTGTCATTAAACTTGATTATGTTGTCAGTGTTCATGATCTGCGGTTGGCGTCTCCTCTGAGAAAAATCTACACAGCTCTGTAAAGATGTGAGAACTAGATTTTCCACGTCAGAAATTTCTGGAACTGCAGCCATTTGAAATTCCTAGATCATGATGGGGGACAGTGCAGCACTAACCGCCATCAGCACAACACTGGATGAAGGCCAAGGAGCTGGTGATGAACCTTTTGCACAGCAAAGATTTCCCTCCTCTGGCAAGTAGAGGTGAGACAGACAGCACAAACACAGAGGACCTACATAGGAAAGCATTGAGCTGGTTCTTGTCCATAATACAGTGTCTATTGCAAACTCTGCTGCAAACTCACCTGTACTAAATAATGTACAATTGTTGCAAACTGTTAGTTTAGTGCTGATTTAGCTTGACAGTGGAGATTTGTGCTAGTCTAAAGTCTAATGTAAGACGGTATTCATAATGTAGTCACACTACTGTTGAAAAATGCTTTATTCTCACCATTATGACATAAATATGCTGAATATAATTTCACATTAGCAAGAACACGTGTTGGGATTTTGTCAGGTATGCATGTCTTCAGTATATTCCATAGGTGTGCTCCTTCCCATCTCTGTATCTGTCCAGGTAGCGTAGAGGCTGCCTATGGGGGAATTTGACCTGCGGAGGATGGTACACCGGAGGCCTGATGAATTCAAACACTGGTTCTCTCATGTCTGTGGGGAGAAGAATTTGACAGACACAGCCGTCTTTATTAACAACAAACTGAAACGAAAAAGCATTACCTTAACTTCAGCAAATGTTACCACGTCACAAACCCAGACCTGCAGGGTTTGCAAGGGTGTTAACATCCGTGTAACTCACTGAGCGTGCGGTGAAAGGTATCACTGACAGATTCGTCCCACTGGCTCTGGAAGAAAGCCAGGCCGGCAGGCGTCAGGCTGTCCTGGTGCTTTCTGTAGAAATCCACCGTCTTGAACGTGCGATCCACCAAGGAGTGGCTGGCGGGGAGAGACAGGACGTTGTGAGTGTATTTGACACCAACTCCAACATTATTGTAACGCACACGTTGACGCTGTGCCTCAATCTCATATGTGTCCAACAGATGCACATTTCAAGACAGGAGATGATTAACTTTCCTCAACATAAATAAAAGCCAAAGCTAATACCTCTCTTCCTGTTAACTTTTGGTCACATGTTATGCTAGCTTAACTGACCGACAGAGCTAATATTAGCGTGCTAATATATGACTTGTTTAGAGTGGGAGATAAAAGATTTAAAAAGGAATACAGTCCGCATTTTAGACCTAAAACTTATATAATAAGTTTATAATATAATAATCATTATTATATTTCCCTACAATAGCACACCATTATTAAACACTATGCTAATAACAACTGTCAGGTTAGCATAGGCGGCTATTTCTCACACATTCTAAACTGCACGAGTACCATTATGAAACAAACTACATTTTAACATACTACTGAATCTAAAGATATATCTTTTGGGATATATTTTTCAAGCGTATGCTAGCTTGTGATGCTACACTTACTTCCTATTTACACTATGATAGATGTTTACCAGCTACCAATTCACACAAGACTCTGGTTAACGCACATGGACCACACGCCATGTGAATGTGTATGCGCTTTTTTGACCAATTCAGTAGATGTGTCTTTGTGACTGTAAAGCACTTTGGGTACCAATAGGTAGAAAGGCAACATATAAGTACAAGACCACTTTGTGTGCATCTGTAAGCGTGTTGCTCACCATGGCGACGATCTGACATCTTCCTGGAAGTTGACGGGTCCCTCCTGCTTGAAGAGGACGTAAATGTAGCGGTGGAAGCCTGTTCCTCTGGCAGGGAAGGGGGGCAGGTATTGACACAGCTCTTCTCCGGCCTGCACCGCTCCACCTGGTATGTTCCCCCTAAAGAAACACAGGCCATTTAACACTGCTGTAATTAAATTTAAAACTTATGGTAGACACCCTGTTCATTATTACACATGTGAGACAAATGAATTTGAAGCTGAGGGCTCTGCAGTGAGGCCATGTCACAAAAATACTTTATTTCTCCATGCTCATAGAGAGACAAGGCCATCTCCACTTTCACTGAAATCCACGTTCATGTTTACTGGTGCCATGATGTTACGACCAGATGAAGGAATAATAGATTTCAGGTGGGGAAATACATTTTTACAATGGTTTAAAAAAAAAAATGTCAATAGTAAAATGATGTTATTCCTGTTCATTCATTCATTCATTCATTCTCTGTAACCGCTTCTCCTGTGACGAGTGTCTCCCCTGACATGTTCCCAGGCATCAGTGCTAACCACCACGCCACCATGCAAAGTACTCACACTAGCCAGTGGACGTATTCTGACTCATTATCCAGAAGATGCTCATCTGAAAAAGATAACACATTAAGAATCCGTTTGTTACTTGTGTGCATTCATCGCTGGAATTATGGACGCAGCCTTATGACCCAGGACCTCTTGTAAAAGGTGACACTCACCTGGACAGGTGAGCAGGAGGGTCCACAGAGACCCTTCCTCTGCTTCAAAGCTGATCTTGGGTGGAGACGCTGCCTAGAGAAAGGGCACAGATACAGAAGAAATGTATTGATATGTATTAAGGGGAAAAAAATAAGTAAAATGAAAAGTGAATAAAATGCAGTTCAGAATTCCTTCTCTGTTCCTTTAACCTACTTCAGTAGGTGTCAGACGATTCCCATAATGCACAGAACTACTGTGGTCCTGGCTATAGTTGATGCGTAGTGTGACCTGGGGTAGAAAATAAGCCTTGGGGAAGAGATCTCTGAAGACCCCATAGTGGTCTGCCAGTCTCTTTACATGAAACGGACCGCTGCACTTCTCCCAGGTTTCCTGCACTCGATCCAGTGAGATCCGAACTGTTGGAGAAAATGACAAATGTCAACAAAACAGTGTAACTCGAATATCCTGTTAGAAGCTGACGTTTTAATTCAACTTACAAGTACGTAGGCGAGTAATTCTCTCCAGCTCGACGTTCTTCTTGTTGTCCTTCATCACCTGCCTCCTCTCCTTCACTTCTTTGATTCTTTTGGGTTGAATGTATGGCAGTCCAATATCCACACGCTCAGCATCTTTGCAAAACAAAACAAAACAAAAAAAATGTGATGCTGTCAGCTTGCAAGGGGGTCTGAAAATGAAATCTTTGTTTGCCATTCACGCCATTATAACCTGTGCACCGCAGCTTTCATACTTATTTCTCACCGTGGTCTGGATCAGCTTTTTCCACATAGCTCTTGTAAGTCTTCCACCACACAGGTTTGTTTTTTGCCTCCTCGGCTTCTTTGAAGTAACGATTGTAGCTGCGGTACTTCTCCAATGATGCCAGTTTTTTAACGTCAATGTCCTCATTTGGCATAGGACCCAAAGCAGGTACTCGTTTGTAGAGGCATGCTGTTATGTGGAAACGAACCCAACAGTTAATTACGCAGAAAAAATACACGCTGGACATGTTGCCTTTTTAGTTCTGCAATTATCCACAACGTTTTTAGATGGAAACATATACATTTTAGCCATTTGTTGAAGTGATGCATACTGATTGACTAACTTGACAGTGGATTATAGATCAATATATTCCACCCGTGTATAATTTGATCTTTTTATTCCGTTTGAACAATATGTTTTTTCCCCACTATATTGTTTTGTTATCAATCTTCGACAGCGGGATAGCCCCATTCAAAATTTGGATAGTTTTACATCTGTAAAACTTATAAGAGGTTGCGCAGTACAACACTAAGCCTGAGTGAGAAATTTCTCCTCCTGAGGTCGGTTCACTTTTCATATTCGCATTTTATTTTGACATTGTGTTTCAATGTCAAAATAAAATACAACTTTAAATGTGTATGTAAACGCTCTGAGGCGGATAACCCGCATTGCTATAATAATTATTGAGCTGTTTCTCATAATTTGAAACCTGAAAAGTGATTAGCTGGGCACACAACGGCGGGATTTATTCTCACATTTTATCTATCCGGTTTGGCGATGGGTCTGACATACCATGTACAGGGCAGCATGCATCGAGCCTCTGCATCAAACTAATATAACCTTTATAACACACATTCAAGAAGTCCGGCGCAAATGTTCACAACGCAAACATTACGCAATTTTGTTGTAACGTTACAGTACCTGTAGTGATAAATGTCCTCGTATTATTGACCCCTAAATCTGTCCCAGTTCGCCAGGCAGCAGCACAAGCTGTGCGTAGCGCCATCTTGGAATGAGCATAACTTCCTGTTTTTTTTCATAAGCTACGGTGGCCGAAGGGACCCAACCAGCAAACTTTTGAGTTGTTTCTGTTCATTGACAACCAGAGGCGGATAATAACATCTAATCTTCTCAGCAAACATTTAGAACTAAATAAAGCGACTTGGTGCCAAAACGTCGTCAGAAAACCCAGCAAATCCAAGTGCTTTTGATTCAGCTTTGTTTTTTGAAAACCCATAACAAAACTAAATTCTATCCTGAGTCAAGATCCTTTCCTAAACAACAGTTTTCATAAATGGATAAACTATTTGTAGTTCAACACTTTATCTGGGGTATATCGCCTGACACTCCTGTGGGTTGTTAGAACAAACTATAGGCTGCAGAGTGGAGGACATGACGGATGGAGGATCATTTGCTGTAGTGCAGAGCTGCCAAGTTTTGACCTTTCTTCCCTATTCCAGGTCCAGGAAGAAAGATGCCTAGGAGGAACCACAACAATCTGCAATTTGAGGAGCTTGGAAAGACACTTAGATATATGGTTAAGATGTCAGGTGACAATTACTGCTGGAAAATTTGAGAATGAAAGACTCTCTCCGAAGTGACCGATCCTCATGAGACTGATCCACCTAACCAATCATAATTCATCATAGCCTGACAGCTGGTTATAGGGATTATCTAATAAAATAATTTCATTTAACAACCGTTCACTTAATTACATCATTGCTTTGTTATGGTGTGATGTGGCACTGACTGCTCCACAGCTTTGACAGCAACACATTCTTCTTTGGTTAAAAAGCATTTAATCAGGAAGTGTCATCGAAATTCAAGACCTCTCTTTGTGAGAGAGACCCGAGAACAAACTGGACATGTTTACCGTGCGCACAGTATCACAGCAAAACAGTACAATCACACAGAACAGACATCACATACATACACTCATTAAAACCAATGTCACAAATATCAGACAAGTCAGTTTTCAGTTAGATGAAAATGAAACTATATTTTTGTCTTTCTTACAGTAGACCAGCAACAAATATCTATTAGTATAGACCCTTCGCTGCCCTTTGTCAAATTTCAACTTCCTGTGTTGCTACTGTTGCTAGGTTGGACAAACAATTGCATTCTGGGGGTTCATTAGAAAAAATGTTGAAAAACCCATAGATTTAGTTATCATTACAACCCAGAGAAAATAACCACATATAAAAAAGTAAAAATTTGGAGAAAGACATGATGTTTCCAATGTCAGATTTCAGGTGTAGATGTTTTGGTTAAATTTGGGCTGAGCTCAGCTTGTACCTCAATGTAAACAAGTTCTCTGGTCGAGTCCGGTGATGTCACTCCCAGTTCACGTATCGTGCTCTTTGGCGCTGCTGCTCCTCGCACAGTGAAGTCTCTCAGTCTGATTAGAAACCGAACATTCATTGAAAATATGAGGACTGTGGAGGTTTGATTCGTGAGAGCTGGGCGTTATTCCCATGATGCCGTCGTTCTGCGGTGTCTCCCTGCTCAGGAAGTCGTCCTCGTCCTCCCTCGAGCCCTGGCAGAAGGAAACACACACCCACGGACAGGTGATCAAATATAAAAGTGGCTCCAAGTCCAGTATGTGGACAACTGAGTTAAAGTTAGTTGAAGGACTCGTCCATTGATTCACCATCAACTCACCTGTTGGGCTGTTTTTGTGGGAAGCAGCTCAGTGTCTCCTGAACGGCGTGATTCGACGGTCAAAAAAAAATAAAAAAATCTACTGGTCACTTTCTATTTTTACATAGTTTATAGCTGTATAAAGCATTTTATTCTAGTCACTTTCTATTTTTTATAGGTTTTGTATGTTCACTGTTACTGCTACTGGATGCTTTGATTTTCCCCTGGGATTAATAAAGTATCAATCTATCTATCTGTGTATACATGCTAATTAACATTTCTTTAATATTCACTTCTAATACTTGTATACTGTGTATACTTCTTGTTCTTTTTTAATCAGTACTATAGATTGTATGTAAAGGTAAACTCTTTATTCTTAAATATACTGTATCTTTATAACCATTTAGTTACGCGTATAGCTCAATAGTAATGAGTCTGTCTGGTTTGGTCGTCCTGAGTTTTTACTTTCCCCCACAGCACATGAACGCATCATTTTTGCGTGTGTCGTCATCAAGGAAGCTCCATCTGACGTTATTCTGTATTCACAGATACTGGGCACGAATGTATCTATTGAAGTGGTAAGGATGGATATTGTGCCGTTTTCTGTAACATTTGCGTGGCGTATGTGTGTGTAAACGTGTTATAATTTAAAGGGAATCCACGGTACATATTTAATATTGCGACTGGGATTTTTCCCGAAGGATCCTAGCTAACGTTAAATGACTTGAATGTGGGCTAACACTAGCTAACGTTAGCTTTGCCTTCCACTTGGCTAAGTTATTGTGTGTTAGCTAACGTTACCATTTGCAGTGAGCGTTGTATTTCTGCTTCCGTGTGGCTTTGGTGTTTCACAGTTTGATATCTAGCGTTATAACACTTATAGGGCAACGTAAAATGATATTTACCTAGTTATTTTATTGAATGCTTTCAGTGTTCAGTGTGCTGGAAGTAATACCATATCTCAAAATTACAAAATACAAAACTGGCATCCTACAGTATGTTACATTAAGACCAATCTCTTGTTTTGTCTCTTTTCCCCCCACAGAGGTGTCTGCTCTTTCTTCAGGGATGGAGGCACAGACTCTAACCTGCGCCATATGCCTGGACCGCTTCCGATACCCTGTGACCATCCCCTGCGGTCACACCTTCTGTAAAGAGTGTATCACCACTCACTGGGACACCAAGAGCAAGTCTGACATCGGCCCCCAGTGCCCCATGTGCAATGAGCCGTTTCCCTCCCGGCCCGCTCTCAAGCGGAACGTGTCCTTGTCGGTCCTGACTGAGGCTCCGAACAGCACCGGCCCCTCCTGCAGAGAGTCGCTCGTGAGGGTGAACGAAGGGGCGAGAGCCATGTTGCTGTGCGATAGACATAAAAAGCCTCTGGTGTATTACTGCAGGCAGGACAAAATGTCTGTGTGCTGCGAGTGTGGCATCTCAGAATGTGGGAGCCACGAGAAGGTCTTGTTGGAGACGGAAAGGGAAAACCAAGAGGTATTTTAGAACCACCCCACCACACATGCTTAGTGGAGAGTGTAACAAGGACTGTCATTCTGTTCTTATGCTGTCAACTTGACTCCAGCATCAAATTATTGGGACCGTCCTCTTAGTTTGATGTGTTTTCTTTGCAGCTGCTACTGGAAAGAAAGAACAACGAGGTGGGGAAGCTCATTGAAGAGACACAGAAAAGTATGATTGACTTGGCTGAGAATATCAGTCAAGCTAAGGTAAACTTTCACTTGAAGCGTACTGTGAGTGGACAAAAGGCTTCAAAGAGACACAACTATGGCTGGCTGACCTAAATTCCAGCATCTAACTCGGCACTTTCAACCAACAGGTGACTTTTGAGCAGACGTCAACCTGGGTGAATGTCAAATTCTCCACTCTGATGAAAATCCTGGCCGAGAAGCAGGAGGCGACGGAGCTCTTCATCCAGGAGCAGAAGGAGGCCGCCATCAGGGAGGCGGAGGTCCGGCTCGACGAACTCAGCGAGCGCGCCAAGAAGCTCATAGAGAGACAAGGCCAAATGGCAGCCCTGCGTAGCCTCTCTGACACGGAGCTCATCAGGGTTTGTACTTGGGCATCTACCATACCCTCAGCTTAGCTCAGCTTTCGTGGCGTTTAAACAGAAGTGCTGATGTGGCTTTCTTGCATCTCAAGAAGTAACCACCGGCAAGAGCAGAGAAGAGCTTTCACCAAGTTTCAACTGCTAGATGGCAGCAGAATCATCTTTATTTCCTTGTGTAATTTTATTTTATTTTTTTAAATTTGTATCTGTAACACTATCAGGCAATCAACATCCAAAAGTGAAATTTGTTCATGTAGAGGTAGTGCTTGTGTCATTGTGCCTTTTCTTTTCTTTCTATGTTATCAATGCTGTGACGGTGTAAAACAACCTGTCTCACCTTCAGAGAAGATGTTTTAAGTAAAGCAATGTTCGCCGATGCCGTTTCAAAAAGTGTCATGTACGTGAACTTTTGGCTTGATGGCTAACAGTGTAATGACAGAACAGCGCACGCACACTAGAAGATTTATATCTGCATCCTGTACTCAACCTTTACACTGTAGAGAGTCGTTCCAGTAATCAGTCTAAATGTCAGCCCTCTTTCACTTTTATGTGATTCATCAAAAGTTCGCAGCGTCATCGAGGCTTTGCCTGAAATGGGTTTGTCCTCACAGGAATCCATGGACATAGAAGTCCCACGCTTCAAGGACATTCCCACGAGCCTAACGGCAAACCTGCAGGAGCGACTAAGCGGCGTCACAGACGTCCTGTCCCGAGTCTCCAAGCTGGTGTCCGAGGACCTAGAGAAAGCTGTGAGCACCGCTGTGGGTCAGGACAAAGACGGTAACCTGCCTGGAATAGTGTTCCCTCTGTAGGAAGTTATTCCTCAGTGTGTGCTCTGTGTTCTCATGTATTTAATTGGTCTCCAGGTTCTCCTCAAGATAAGAGGCCAGTACTAGCTGTGGTTCCCAGTCCTGCTGTTCCGTGCCACCCCGGTGGAAAGGAAGGCCTCAGTGCATGTGAGTCATGAGAGACTTTCTTACAATGCTCCACTAGTATGGTTTTGGAAGTCTCAGATCCAGCTTCAGTCGGCCTCATTTCATTCTTCCTCCTTACAGATCGCTGCTCTCTGACCTTTGACCCCCGCACAGCCAACGGGCACCTGTTCCTGTCCCAGGAGAACCGCAGGGCGGAGCACCTGACCTCCGGGCCACGCCTCGTCCCCACCCACGAAGCCCGCTTTGATCACACCTGGCAGGTGCTCTGCTTTCAGGGCTTTACCCGCGGACAGCACTACTGGGAGCTGGAGGTGTCCAAGCCCTGGGCCTATCTCGGGGTAACGACTGCGTGTTATGATTGTACACCGTGAGAGCTGGTCGCCAAAGCTACAATATTAAGAAATCATTTACATTGAGATTCAGAATAATCAAACCAAATGCAGGGACACTTTTTGTATTGTTGAAGTGTTGAACACTACCAGGGGAAGGAGGAGGAATATTCACTTGGTAGCAATACACAACTACGCCTCTAGATGTCAGTAAATATTACACACTGGTCCTTTAAGCACAGCAATGCTAACATGTTGGTGTTAGCATTGTCTCTGGTCCACTGCCAGCTGGCATAGGTTCAGCTCTATACAGTATAACCCTGGTAACCTATGTATAGCGTGTTTTTATACACAGTATGTAGCACATGAGCTGTCTGTTCTCAGCATATGTATTCAGTTCAAGAATATTGATTTCATTGTTGCATAGCGTTACTTCCTACTGCGTTTTTAAAGTCCTGCATCCCCTAGTTCACACACGTCCTCTGCTCTGCTTCTCATCAGGTTACCTACGAGACCATCCCCAGGAAGGAGAAAGGCAAGAGGTGCATGGTGGGTATGAACGAACTCTCCTGGAGCCTTCAGCTGGACGAGCATCAGCTCAGCGCCTGGCACAACGGCCGGCGGGAGACCCTGACCGGCCACTCCCAGCACAGCCGCATCGGCATGCTGCTGGACTACGAGGCGGGCACGCTCACCTACTACGGAGACGGGCAGACCAGGCTGCACGCTTTTCACTGTGCCTTCACCCAGGAGCTGTTTCCCGCCTGCTGGATAGGAGAGGGGGTCAGCATCACCCTCTGCTCCACATGAGCCGACTCGTAGAAGAGGTGAAGAAGGGAGCTGGATTACTGGAAGCACTATGAGTACAAACTCTAACCCATTTAGGAGCTTTTCAAAATCTTTTCTCCTTCGTAACAACTGCCTTCCATCATCGTTTTAATCAGAAGAACTAACTGTGATGAGCTTTCCTTTCCTAAAAACGTTTCACTTGGCATTATTACACAACGACGTACAGTAGCCAAGGAAATGGTGACAAACTGCTCCTAAAAGGACCTTACAGTTCTGGTTCACACTTCATTCTGGTTGGTTTTATCTTCCATGTACGTATGAATAACTATTAGCCAGACATCCACTTTCTTCAACAAAGACCAGTGTCAACTCAGCATGTCAGGTTATTGTACTTTCAGTACATAAAATATTTTTTACAGAAACATAATACATACTCACTACAGGTGTTTGAGCTCACAGGCAGGCAAGAGCATCAGTGACGCAGTGAATACAGTGTGTTGTGGTTCTGATGGATTGCAGGACTAGAACTAACCAGATTGGAGCATTTTAGACACCGATCTTTGGAGTGTGTGGAGTATAGACAGTGTTCACTGCCAGTTTGTGTTGCACGTCGGTCAGATTTCTTCCTGAGCCTAGTCTGCTTTAAAGACAGAAAAGATTAAATGACACCATCACTCTACTAGATATGATACTAGAATGGTAAAGCAACAACGTAAAACTACGCTTCAATTTTTGGATTGGATTAAAGGACCAGTGTGTAGCATTTAGTGACATCTAGTGGTGAGGTTGCAGATTGCAACCAAGTGAATGTCCTTCTCTTTCCAAGTGTTTTGGAGAAGGCCACATCTAGAGGCCCTCTCTAGAACCAGTTCCATTGACATTTTATCGAGGATACATTGGGAGGTCACTTGTTTGGACTTAGGACAGCCAGGAATCCCACAATGCATTTCGCCTGCTGTTTATTATTTAATTACAGAATGACTGTACTGCATCATGCCACCTCCCAGAGGCTGTACTTCAGAGCGGGAACTTATCAAGTCCAAAATACCATGTACACAAGTCCTCAGCTTGTGTACATGGTATTAAGAAAAGTTTAGCATTTAAACTATCTTCTGGGCTACTGTAGAAACATGGTGTCTCTGTGGAAGAGAATGACTCATTCTAAATTAGGATCTCTAATTAACATAATACTAATGAACATAAGTATGAATACTTCTTTTAATTTCTGCTAATAGATCTCCCACATTTCTGTACACTGGGCCTTTAATGTTTTTTGCTAATGAGCTGCTATTTGTGGCTTTGCTGTCATTGCAAAGAAGGAGTGATATCAAATAACATTTCTTTCTTTTTCAAATGTCTTATTTTCTCATATCTTTTGCCAGTGCTTGTGATCACTGGCTCCCTTTCTAGTTTACTCTTCTTGCCAGACAGAAACTGATGAAACTCCGTATTTTATCAAAGCAGGGAAACGAGAAGAGAAAACGATATGAAAAACCACATGTGGTGGTGCTCCTGGCCAAGCTTGACATTTTTAAGTTAAGGTATGTAGGCCATAAAATATGTATCATGACAATTATGCTCATGCCCAAGCACAGGAAGATGTGAGCTGGCTTATCATGTGATGTGTACAGGACTGTAAGCCACGGCTCAGTTTAAGTGACTTTGCCCTGTTCGGACACAATCCTCCCACCGTAACCGATGTAGATAAACCAGCTGTACATTACTACTGAGAACACACAACTGAAAATGCAACGCCGTTTTATCACCTTGGGATCTTGAGCATGAATGCACAAACAAATCACCCGGACTGCAGCCTTTCAGCTCTGATGCCGACGGTGTTGTGCTGGGAACTGCCATAAGCGCCATGTGATTTTAGCAGATTTTTGGCTGCTTAGTTTCTTTTTGTTTTTTTTAAAGAAAAAAAACAAAACATTGTGAGCACTTGCAATGTGTAGTTGAGGTACTCGAGACTCAGGACATCATGCATGCTTTTGGGAAACTGCTGTGGATTTGCACAAGTTGTCCGAAAGTGCAGACGAGGACTACTGACTGCTGGAGAAAGAAGAAGCACATGTCCAGGCTGTTTGGGCCCAAGGATGCAAGAAAACATCACCCATCGTGCTGACTCTGGATTATGTTCATGTCACATATGCTGATGCACAACACTGTACGTGATCATTTAAAACCATTATTTTAAAAGATGTGACCATAATACCCGGCGTAGAAATAAAAACAGACACATCTGTTCCACATGAATCCAGATCTGTTTAATAAAATCCTATCCAATGCATACATGCATTAGTAGAGTTCATGCTTCGTTTTCTTACTTGAGCCATTTTTCATGAATTCTTCAATAAATTAGTTTGAAACAATACAGAGCTTTACTTTTATTTTACACACAGCCATGACAGAGCAAACGGGAGCCCGATGCATAGCATTCTAAAAGTGCAAAGAATCAGCCACGGATGTGCCACAGATACAGTATACAGATTAGTGACCACGGAGGAAGGAAGAATAGCGGCTCAGATACTGAGGTGCTCAGATCAGATTGAAAGACGGACCCCAAACGAGAGAGTTAAGATCACAACTACAGAAAGTAGAAACGGCGTGAGGGTTCTGCTCGTGTGTATAATGTTGGAAGGATGAGACGTGAAGCAGGCTGGCGGTGAGTCTGATCATGTGTTTTCTCTCAACGTTCAGTGACGCGACTCAAACAGGAAGTGACGTCACTGGTTGACTGCTTTGCTCTTGCACATTATAAAGATAATCCCTCCTGGCGGTTCGTCCCTTCAAGCCCTGGCCGCCCTTGCTCTCTGCTCTAATCCAGGATCAGAGATTCGCAGCTGGGGCTTGACGCTGCTCTAATCTTTGTGGTCCCCTTGTCCACTAAAACATGTCACAGCAGACCAGGCCACCCCGCCCCCTGCTCTCTTTACAAAAGCTATTTATTCCCTAGGTTAGTGTTCTTGAGAAAATATCTCATTTTAAAAGTCTACATATTAAAAGCCTGTACACACAAATAATAGAAAAATAAAAGACTGCATTCAGCTGGACTCTGGACAGTTTAGCAAAGTAATTAACTTCATTAGATTTAGTCTAGTTTGACAGACAGTTGTAGAAAATTATAAGCTTCACACCATTGCTGAATCTAAGTTTAAGGTGGTGTTTTGATTCTTGGGACACTTGGAAGGCAATAGACACTATACTAGCTAATCGGGTTACAAAGATTTCATCACAAAAATCCCCCAATAGCCCGACAACTTTGGCCTGAGCAATCTTGTCTCCTTTGGAGATTGCTACCAATACTTGTACGTTCCTGATTTCCATCGAGTAAAGGTGCTTTGAAGAGAATGAAGCCGATTACAATACATGAATGCAAAAGGGTTATAGGCTGACACAGGAAAGCAATGGAATGAGAAAAAGGAACGAGTTTGAAGAGGACTGGGAAGACAAGAGAAGAGGAGACGACGTTGGAAAAGAAAAAGAATACTTTGGCCCTCCTGGTGTCCGGTTAATGGAATGAGAATAAAGAGGAACGAGGGTGAGATCAAGCAGGTCTACTGGTTCTTCTTGTCTTCTGGAGGGGAGTAGGGAGGAGGCTTGTCCTGAAAGAGAGCAGAGTTATACTGTGAGACAACACTGCTGTAAAGTGAAAGGCCTTTTAATAAGAGATGGATTAAGGTGCAAGAGTTGCACTATAAGGATGAGCTGTAATCTTGGGCGGCTCATGAACTTAGCGGTACAAGAGAGAGGGAAACCAGTTTGGATCACAAAGAATGATGTTACGGTAACTTGAGCTCCCCGTCGTGGCTTTGTGTGCACCACTCTCAACACTTTCACACCACCTCTTGCGCCAAAAAGCATCTGCTGTATTTATAGAAACGCGTGTTGTGCTGCTAACTGGGTCTGAAATAGCAATATCTGAAAGCCGGTTTATTAATGAGGACTAGCGTCTGAGACACAAAAATAACAATATCATCCACCACTGCTGTTGCTGTGCAGCAGCTAACATGCTCGGCACTGCTGACTACTGGCTGTTAGTGAAAATAGTGAAAATAGTCTTCGTAGAGAGTCCTCAAATTCAAAACTCGGCTTACCTGGGGCAGGTACACATGTGTATGTGGCAGCGTGGCACAGCTGGCGCTCGCCGCTGCCTCGGCTGCTTTGGCCTCCGCTGGGAAAGACAGAGAGAGAAGGGACGGGGGCATTAATTAAACATGGGTGTTACGGTTAATCCCTGGGATATATGAGACGAGCAGAGCTAATCAAGACGGAGGTTCGACGGTTGGTGCAGTGAGGACGGCACAGCGGTCAGCAGAGGAGGTGGCAGAGCCCCGGGAAACAAAGACATCATTCTGTGGTCTGAATGAATCAAACTGGTACAGTGAGGCGTGAAGGAATTTTTCTTCTGTCAAATTTGTCTGCACGGCAAATACCGCTCAGTTGTTGGAGTTTTAAAGATCAGGGTTGTTCCACAGGAGGCACAACCAAAAAGAAATGATTCAACAGAAATATCAATTCATGTACATATTAGACAGCAAAGAAAGGAATTCCCCTTCAGCATCAGAAGCTGCTGGTTCCTTATTTAGCAAAGATTAACTTCTTGTACTCATTAAACATTACTATCCACTTGCCTGCCTTGTGTGCTTCCTTTTTCAAAGTGCACCTCAATTCAATGGAATTTCAATCTGGTCTGTTCCATTACTTGCCACTTCTTCTATTAAAGCTAGTCCTCGATGGTGATCCTGTCTTAATTTTCAACAGCAAACCTGTAGTTTAGCTACAATGTTCATTTTGGAGAGTAAAGGCTTTTTTTTCTGACAGGACTAGCATTGCAGCTCAGATTTGTGCGATCTCTGCTTTACTGTTTGATTGACACATTCAGGTTGGCACCAGAGCTTCAAGAGTTTACTGTAGACCTCTTTTAGTCAAGTCTTTTTTGGCATGAAGACGGCGCACACTTCAATAGTAAAGAGGCCTGTGTCAGAGGTTTCAGTAAGAATCAATAATCAATCAGTTTTATTTTTTAAACTCCTGATTCTGACTACATGGATGTGAAATTTCGAAAACCCAAATGTTATTTCTGTGTACTTTTTCCCAGTTTTTTTTTTTATCGCCTTTGTTTAAATGGAGAGATTGTATTTTAAATCAGACAAACCTTAGAGAAGGTTTGAAACAAAGCATCCATTAACTAATTATCTACGTTTTCAATACCAGTTTGATTGGAATCACCTGTCTAAGGAATAGCACATGATCGTATTATCACTGTAGCACTAAAACAAAGCGATTTTTGTGCAAGCTCGTTCACTGGGACACTTAATGGACTAAGCCCTTGAGGGTTTCAATTCCTGCTATAAGACGTCAAAACATGCTCTGTGAAATCCTAATAGCTGGAGTTTTGTTCCCATCGTAAGCAACTGAAAACCATCAATTATTCTTTGAAGATTTTTGTTTAGGTTGCACCTAGTCAGAGCCTCTACGTCGCAGAGACCCACCTGCTGCTGAGGAGGGGAGGTCAGGGTCATGCGGTGGCTGCTGACCCAGAGGAGCAGAATAAGGAGGCGGAGGTATGTAGGCCGCAGAGGCATCAAACGCTGGAGGACTCGGGTAGAATCCACCTGGAGTGGAGGAGCACAGTCAATTAAGTGGGCTGCTAACAATTTTCCACGTGACGCTGATAATACAATAATATTAATTACAGCTCCTACCTGGAGGAGGAGGGTTGGGGTAGGAATAGCCAGGAGGAGGCCCCGCAGGGTACATTCCGTTGGCGGGTGGAGGAGGGTAGGTGTAGGCCCCATTAGCCATGTAGGGACACCCACCAAAGCCTGCAGTCACAGGTTGACCTCTGGATGCTGAAATGTAAAGAAAACCAGTTAAGATGTTAGTAAAATAACAATTGTGCTTATTTGTTAGTGTAAGTGTTGTTAGTGTTGCTTCAAGGCCATACCCTGAGCTGCCACCTGCAGCATGTACTGGCCAAACTCTATGGCTCCTCCAGCAGCGAAGACAAACTTGAACGTAGCACTGCCCTCCCAGCCACCTGTGAAAGACATCACAAAGGGGAACCCATGTAGTTCCTGACCGACACATTCATCCAGCACTAAATGACACGCATGTACCTGCACACGCTTTCATACCAACCTCCAGGCTCCGCGGTGACGGCGCCCTTGATATAGTTGGCCCCCAGAACAGGTTGTTTGACCTCACATCCCTTCATCAGGTAGAAGGGCATCATAAAGGACTGCAGTGCATCCCGCCCCTTAGCCAGGAAGATCACCTGGGATCAAACAACAGCAAGTGAGATCATCTGACATGCACGTGAACTATAAAACGCATTCTCAGTTGTCCCATGCAAACCTTGACGATTTAACTAAACCTAATAACGCCCATTAATATAGTGTATACTTCATGTTAGCACAAGGCTGTGGCTACAAAAAGAGGCTCGACTCTCACCCTGTATGGAGTCAGGTAGATGCTGCCCTTCTTGGTCTTCCTGAAGGCTTCAGGCAGACTGTCCGCATCACAGAACACCAGCTCCACGTTATCATAGTTCATCAACAAGCTAGTCACAGAAACAAACACAAGACATAGGCACGGTCATATTTTCACCTTACGTTAAAAGGTGATCAGTCTGCATCAGTCTATACGGCTCATGCCTCACTTTCATAACCTGTGACCAAACAGATTAAAATGAGATCACTGGGTTATTGCGCAACTGTCCAGTTACTAAACACGGCCCATCAGCTGCTGTCACCACATAGTACTACAGTAGAAGGATTAAGCTGACATGCCATCTAGTGACAGAGCTTACAGCAGGTTCTGGTTAGCTCTAATGGGTTTACCGTCTCGCTGCAGTATTTTCTAGAAGAATCTGCCCATGTTTATTCATATAGATGTGTTTTAATGGGACTAAACAAACCTTTCACAGGAGAGCAGGCCATATGGTTAAGGACGTGAGCTACAGGGCTACACGCTACTGAGAGATGTGCTATGCTACTGCAGCAAAAAGACAAAATACTGTTTACCCTCGACACGTTTGACTGAATATAACATTTAAAACGTGTAAACATTTATGTAATGACATGTGAGGGATGCTGCAGTGATGATATAACAGGTTGAAGGCCACGTATGGGTTACGAGTCCGAGACCCTGTTCTACAGGATGCGACGCCTTGTTTACTACAATAAAAACGACGTTATAACAATTAATGCAGACTTGTGGTCGGACAGCAGCTGGGTGTGTGTTTGTGTCGTCTTACACTGATTAGCAGACACTCTACCAGTCGGCTAATATAGCATAAGATAAAAATAAAAGGATTGTTTGAAGAATAAAAGACGAGTGATTTTTTTTTTTACGGCGTATGTTGACAGAATACGACTGTATGAAAAATAAGTTCAATGAAGTTAGTTTACATTGTCACTGTCTTGTATGTGTATATTAACGTAGTATGAAAGCACACATTCGCACTACTGCCAGTGCATATAAAGTATCTTCATGAATTTTGGAAAGCACATTATTTTTAAATGAGTTAGCAGCAGCAGGGTATAAGGTATAAGTTGCCCGAGGAACGGCCGGCGCTAGCTAGCCAGTAACAGCCGCTAACGCTACCTTTCACTGTTGTTGATGATGACTCCGCCGGACTCCGAGTGGTTCTGGTTCAGAGTCATGTCGACGGCCCTCCGCACTCTCTCGGGGTCGAAGAGTAGATGAAAGATGCTTCTCTGTCAGGAAAAACGTATCCGCAGGCCTTTATTCAGCCTCGGTGGCCTTTTACCCTGCACAGACAACGGTTGTTGTGATAGCACTGATGGCCTGGGTTCGGCGCACCTGCTCTTCCGCCATGCGCGTGAAACGCCCACGTAGTGACGTCACAAGTCGTACAAAAAGAAACTGCGAGTTTGATGAAAAACGAAATTTTACTTCTCGTACTGAAACACAGGAGCACATTTGACTGAAATTACTAACAATTCATCACAAAGTAGTATTTTATATTAACTGCCCAGACATCTGATTGGATGGTGTTATATAACGCGTGATGTAAATGGCACAGTAGAAATTTCTACGGGGTTCTACAATAAATATAAGAGAAAAATGCGTTTTGTAATAATGAAAATGTCCACATGCTGAATGACTGGACATTTGTGCATAAAATGACTACCAATGGCACACCAGTTTTGTTTTGCTAGGAATGTACTTAACATTTCTACATAAAACGACCAAAACCATCAGTAGATTTTCACATAGAGAACCAAATCAATCAAACAAACAAACAAACAAAAGGAAGAAATATCATTTTTGGTATTTGTTTATTCAAGCCTATCCCACCTGTCATCGGGTGAGCGGTGGGTTTCACCCTGGACAGGTTGCCAGTCTGTCGCAGGACTGTACAGAATTCAGCGCCTCTTAAAATTAGTAACAGCATTTCTCAGAATGAAGCCAGGAAAAGAGAGTGGTCAAGTTGCAGAAGTAGCAACAAGCTTGTGCAAGATGTGACAAACAGTGAATTCATAACATTCGTAAATCGGCAGTGGAGGTCTTTGACTGTCCTTTCTCTTACCAGACACACAATCATACACGTATATGCACTGACATTATTTGTGCAAAGGATAGAAAGAAGGTACAACAGAGTACCAAAAGTTGTTAATGCAAACAGCCTAATCAAATGTAGTGACTTTTCCCATGTTGCAATGCATAGGATGTGAAGTAACTAACCTTAATGCTAAAGTCTGCAACTGAAGAGCGGGAAGATGTTATTAAACAATGATGTCACCTGGATCTCAGCTAATCAAATAGCACAAATACAACTCAAAATTTAACATGTATTGCCAGTGCGATCAATCAACTCAAGATGCAGCGATATTGTTTGATTTTTTTAAACTTTTTTTACACTGTAAAACAAGTTGTGTGGTAATCTTAATGTATTATGTTTAGTTACCCAGTAAGTTTTAATATTGGAACTGTCTGCACACAGCTGTTCAGTCACAATCCCTGAGTTCCCAGCCGTTTCACATGTGGAAATGCTCTTACTTTCACTATAAAACATAGCCATTTGTTCTAATGTTGCTTTTCTTTGATCAGCCTGTTTTCGCCAAACATTTAAGTGATCACCAATCACGATCAATCAGGATGTTTTTCCAACCACATTTCTTCCTCGAAGTTTCCCACTATCATTCCAGTTTTTAATAATGCATTGGACAGTTTTGAACCCAGTTTTAATAGTTACTTTAATCTCTTTAGATGTTATATCTGCTTGATGCATGCTAATGAATTGACCCTTATCAAACAGACTGACATCTTACCCATGACCACGGGATGTGTCTTTCAACATGGTTGTTTAAGAAATTAGAAGCCACTCATTGCATCAGTTGGGCTTAAATAACTTGTTACCAGCTCAAAGATAATCACCCATGCAGTAATTATCCAACAGGAGGCTAGTACCTATTTGCTTAGTTAAATCCAAGTGGCAACTTTTTTGGGGGGGCCAGGCAGTGCATAACGTAATACACTACCTTTTACTTGTTAAAACAGCACAAGTTCTAGCTAAACCGGCTACCTAAACTGGCTAGCTAATCTAATTCAAATTCATAATACAAAAATGTGTACACATTCAAGAAATTGTTTAAGTTTATTTATATTGTGTACATTACTATAACAATGTGTTAAGTTAAACTATCTAAATAGAATCAACTTCTCACTCAAAAGCGCACATGATACTATATAAACTATTGTTTGATGAACTTACAAGAAATAAATAACAAGTTTGTATCCAAGCCTATGGACAAGCGTATCTTTTTTTTGTGTGTATACAGATATACTATGCAAGTGTTTACATGACACAACGTGGATTCCATGTAATAATGCTGACAGTTAAATAATAACAGAAAACTTAGACAACAACAAGGACTGCAAAGCTTTAACAAAGATGCACTGAGGTTAAAAACAATGTGCACGTATTCAGGTTTGTGCGTGCACACATGCAAGTTAGCGAGGTCTGTTGTTCTGTTAGTCAAACGCACAGGGCACTAGATGAAGAAAAAGTCAGAAGTCAAAGTCCTTGACGGTACCACCTTCTACAGGAAGTGATGACTTCCGGCTGCTGTGTGATATTTCATCGCAACACATCTCACACAGTTTCCCTATCTCACGCACACAGAGCACTCCGGCTCGCCAGACAGGCTGCTGATGATCAGATATTATCATCAGTATGGCAGATCATAGCGAGCCCATCAGCACGGGGGACAATCTACTACAGGCACCTGCACAGGTAGGGTCCACAGTCCACTGGAGTGTATTGCCATGGTTGTAATGAACTCAGTATTTGTTCAGTGCTGGCTCTCAACTAGCTACGAACCACGCGATGGGATGATAACCAAACTGATGATGACTTCAGCTATGTTAAACTTCCCTCTGAAAGGCTTGGAACTTTGGGTTGTCTTTTCATTATTTACACTCAGACTTTAATTAAATGTTTTTTTACTTCCTTAAATAACACATAAGTCCAGTGTGTCTGCATTCAGAGACTGAGTCACTGTCTCCAAATAGCTTTTTTCGAGATGCTGACTATGATTCACAGTTGTCCTTGGATATATTCTTAGATGATGTAGAATGAAGAACAGTTGTCACAGCTGTACGGTGTTGTTGCTACGTGCTGTATTTTCACTGCTATTTCCAAACGTTAAACACGGGGTATCGTTTGCAATTCACGCTACATGCAAATACAATGGAAATGCCGCATTTGTGTGTGTGGGTGTGCAATGGGGGCGGGTACAGGTGTATTTACATGTTTACAGCATGGTTCAATTGTCATTCCATTTTAAGTGATTTTCCTCAGTCTGAATATTGAGTAGGTTGTAGCTTCTAGGTCAGTTTCATTCTCAGCAATAGAGGAAGTCCCTTACAGACAGAGGCCTCATTAGATATTTAAAAAAAACGTGCGTTTTTCTAAAGAGCAGTGAGGAGTATTTTTGCATAGTGATCTAGCACTGATGGCTGATCACCTCTGTTTTTTCTATATATATGTTTGGTTTGACCAGAAGACAAAATGTGAAATACTGTGAAATATTTCACCACCTTAAAGCACATTTCTATTTTGTCTTTCAGGATCAGAGCTTACCAAGATTCAGACAGGTAAAGCATGCCAGGTGCTGGGTGGTCACTTTGCACTTGCAACAGATTTGTCTTCATGAACTAAACACTCAAGACTGACTAACTACAGCCACACTAGTAGCTAAGGATTCAAGCTCATTCACTGACAAGTGAACAGACAGAGATGAAGCCATTCCCCTCAAAACATGACCTGCTGGCGTTGCTAGAGTAAAGTCATCGGATGGCCATCAAGATTCATCCTCTTGGGATGTATAACTGTCAAGACTTTACTGAGATACGCTAGTAGAGGAGTTCAGACATAGTGGAGACACAGAGGAAAACTGAGGACCATCAATGTCTGCACTAAATCTTATAGCAACCCATCCTAATTCAATACAGATTTCACATTGCATGGCAATTAATGGAGGTAATGCAGGAGTAAAGAGAGAAAGACAGCCCAGAAAATACAAATATGAAACTGTACAGCAGTTTTAGAAATGAATCAACAGTAATGTGACGTATTCATAACATGTAACAGACTATTCTTGATCGTTCTCTTGCAAGTTTTCACCTGTGCATACACGCAAACTGGGATGGACGAGGAAATTGAAAGACAGGAGGGTAGGTGATGCTACATGCTCCACTGAACGCCTCAAATTTATCATTTAAACTTTTTCATATTCACCAAATGCGTCAAACAGGATCATGAAGTTCTGCTTGTCTCTCATAGGACCTTAAAGAAGATGAAAATCCAGAGGAGAAGGCAAGGAGACACAAGGAGATGGAGGTACCGTCATTCATTGGCCACGCCGAATATGAAACGCCATTTTCCAACCGCGTTCTCACTCCGTTTATTTCTGTTTAAAGCTGAAACCTCTGTATAAGGAGCTGCTGTACACCATAGCGCATAAGATGGGTAAACCGTCGACACTGGAGACCTTCACAGACCGTCAGCTTTACCAGTACATAAAGGAGGTAAAGGCCAGATTGACGCATCACGCCACCCATGCAACCTTGCAAATGTGTCGGTGTATGACTGATTACAGAGATTTCTCTCCTATCCATCCTATCTACCAGGCTTTCAATATGACAGAGTCAGAGCACAAGGCTCTGATGGAGAAAGTTCAGAGCACAGAGGTGAGAAAAGGATGTCTGCTCATTTGTTCCAATGACTGCGCCGATAGAGACCCCTAGGTTCTATTTATAGATGTCATACCAAGAATCTCAACTTTTGTCATGTAATCTGCATTTCTGAGGCCGCATGTATGTGGCTTTATAATTATTATCCCAGTATCTAACTGTCTGACTGCCATTAACAGCCCCCAGTATACTGTCTGATGGCAACAGTGAAGGAAGCCAAAGGAATCCTGGGGAAAGACGTCAGTGGTGAGTTCCTGCTTCACCTCTGCAGACATGGCCCTCTTCAACCGCAGCGTCTCTAAAGATGGCCTTTTTGTGGTGCTTTCGATCTGCCAGGCCAGTCACAATCATTTGGGTGGTCTTTATGCGGTAGTGGACCAAAGAGTAACACAGACACAGTCATGAGTAGAATTTGTTTACAACTAAATAACTCTGGTTGTAGGACTGGGAAATGCAGAGGTGTTTTTTTTTTCTCTGTATTAGCGTTGTGGGGATTTTATGCTAATTAAATTGGAGTTAGCACCACATTTAACACAGGATTTCACAGCATTTCAGCGTCTGGAGACGATGAAATGTCTGTTTTGGTGGTGATTGTCCATGATGACACATTAACAAAACACTTAGCATCCGGCGGTGCAGGATGGAAAGTGGAGAGGGAAACAAATTTATTTAAGATTAGCACATAACAATAGCTTCAAACTGATTATTCAAACAGAATATAGCAGACACTGTGTCTAGGAAGGAATTACTGTTCCCATCTAAATGCAGTCAGTTGTAATTTGAAAGTTTTTTGCTTTTTTAACTGTGTGAACTTTGCCAGCAACCATTTTTCCCCATGTTATCCTGTGGTGTTATCTCTCTTTTACTTGCCACAAACCTTGGGCATGTTTCTGAACAGGTTTTAGCGACCCGTACTGCCTGCTGACCATACTGGAGGACGAGGAGGAGAGCCGGACACGCCAGCACAGAGCCAAACCCTGTAAGTCCGTCGTGAAGGACGCCGCATCACATGACAAAGTCTACCAGTCCGACATAAAGAAGCAGACCCTCAACCCCATCTGGAACCAGACCTTCATACTGTGAGTTGGCAGTCTTCGTCACGTCAGCTGAGTCTGACCAAACGGTGCTTTCTTTGTAACAATTTCCTTTCTGTTGTTTTTTTTTTAGAGAGTTTGGAGGTCTCGCTGGCACCAGCTTCCACCTCGAAATGTGGTGAGAAGAACTCAGAGAACTTCACTTTGTCTTCTTTAAATTACGTTCATTACGTTCACCTTCACTTTGCCTTGTCTGAATCTGTCACAGGGACAAGGATGAAGAGGTGTCCCTCACTCAGAAACTAGAGGAGATCAAAACCAACTTCAACAGTCTAAGAAGGTAGTAAATTCCCAATTTACACTAGGTATGCACTGTTATGTGAACCAACACAGCAGGTAAATGTTTCAACTTGTGCCTATTTAGGATGATTAAGGACGCCAAAAAGGAAAAAGGCACAGATGACTTTTTGGGGAATGTTATCGTAAAGCTACAGGTAGTCAATATTCATATTTTTCGTATCTGCTATTATGCTCTTTGTTGTCTTCCCAGTTTAATTATTGTTTATATCATCACACTACAGGATCTCCACTGTACTGAAGACAACTGGTATAATCTGGAGCCCAGAACGGAGACATACCCTGACCGCGGCCAGTGCCACCTCAACCTCAAGTTCATCCACAAATCGGTAAAGGAATGTCTTCTGACACCTATTCTGTCACACTTTCCCAGCTTTGTGAAGTTATGAAGATTTCCTGCAGGGAAATGTTTGCTAGAATAAACAACACAATGCCTCAGGTCTGAGAAACAAATGTGTGTTGTAGGACGGTTGTAGGGACACGGGTCGGTTTGGGACACTTTTTCAGACTTGATTTGTGTTCGACAGAGAGACGGGACGCTGAGCGCCGGTCGAAACGCTTACATCAACTACTGCGGGATTCTGCAGCAGTTTGTTCAGGCTTACATCTCCAAACAACAGGTAAAGCACCTTCAGGTCTTTACAAAATCCCTTTAAACTCCCTTACTCTTCTGTCTTCACCCTTTAACCCCTCGTCTTGTTTCGTCCCACTCAGAGTTCTGCTCCGTGGAAAGGGGCGCTGTGCGGCGAGGCTCAGACTCTGCTCGAGCACTACGCCACACAGAACGACCTCTCACCGTTTCTGCAAGACCTGGCGTGAGTTTCACGGACTTGAGGCATTTTATTTGAGGGTTTATGAGGGCTGATGCACAGGCAGACCTGTCCTGAAGTTCTGTGTGAGCCAAAGTATGGCAGCACATTGAAAAACCATGGATTTAATGTCTGGGATTTATCAGCTTCAGTGGTTATGTGAACATATTTCTGCATTCAAATGATTTACAAGCAAATGGTGAAGTGAAACTTGCAAATGAGTTGTTTCAGACATTTAGCTGTACACAGTTATGAAAAGCAATGCACATTTAAATATTTTAGCATTTTAATAGTTATTTCACACATGACTTGCTTTAACTTTCAGGCAGTTTTATAATCTATTGTGCTTTCAGTTCTGAGCCTCAGCCCTGTCTAACCACTGTGTAATAAGTGTGGTTGCGATGCGTTGACTTTCTCTTTACAATAAGTCTGGATGTGTCCCCTCACAGTAAGTGGGTGGCTTACAGCAAGCTGTACCAGAGTTTAGAGGTGGACTCTTCTGTGCTGCTCCAGCAGCTCACCAGTATAGAATACCACTGGCATCAGCAGGAGTTGCCCTACCAACAGGTACGAGCGCTCGAGGCGGTGGAAATACCATTTTGTTTCAGAGAATTTCCATTTCCAGCTACTTTGTACTTTTGCCGTACGGCATTTCAGAGGAAATTCTGCCACGTTTATTTGCCGTCTACACACACTAAACATGTGATCAGATCAAAAATAATGACATTATAATCCATTGCTATCTATCTCTATTAAAAATAGTTTGGTTCAGAATAGTTCAGAAATAAAATGACGCAAGATGTATTTGGTGGCTATAAAAAGTAGTGCTGTTTACTTTTATTTTGTGCAACTAAAAAGCAAAAATTCTAAATATCAGGTTTCACATGTAACTGAGTGTCGTTGCTACAGTGCAGTCGAGGCTCAGAATACTTCCTCCATTGTTTCTTACTACCTTGTGCAGCACTACTGTTTCATAAACTTGTCAAATTTTCCAAAAAAGTTTCTGTCACCTGCTAGGAGTGTTTTTGTCTGTCGACTGCTGCCCAGCCAGTTCATGCCAGATTTTCCCGGTCCCTTTATAAAAACATTAAACACAGAAAACAGGAGGTGATATTTGAGCGCAGACGAGCGTTGAGAAAGGTGTTGCGTTGTGTTTTCAGAAACAGGAACTTGGGGACTCTCTTCATGGTTTCCTGCAGTACGGCCTGTGCCTGGTGGCCAAATACAGAGACATCTTCCCCCCGACTCCCAATGCTACTCCAAAACTACACACGCTGCTCAGGTACACAGAGCTAGAAGTGCTCAAACAGAGCTGTTGGCATCGATCGTGTCGCGTCTGACTGTGCATGTTTTTCAGGATCTTGGTCCAGATCTGTAAGACTCGGGCGTTTCAGAAGCTGAACCCAGCTCAGTTTGAGCTTCACGATGAGGTCAGCGATGCCATACAGGTCAGTCGTCACACTCGTGAGAGTATTTGCGTGTGTGCGACATATCGCGCGTCTTTATTTACTCATAACATGGCTTTTATATCAGACAGGTACACAGGAGTGGTTTACCATCAAGAAGGGTTTACATCAGCCAATGACTAAGGTAAAGCACGTCGTGAAAGGACTCCTGCTTGAAGCTTACATGGTTTCTCCCCACTAATGTTATTTCTGCTGATGCGTAGGACCTGTCAGAGATTGGGAGTGCCCTCTCCAGGTTGATTAGGGAGGTGCAGGAGGACATAAAACACAACAAGGATGTCTGGAATAGAGTATTTGTCAGGTGGGCCATCTAATATTACTTTTGACCTTCCTTTGTCACTGTAATTAATCAGTGTGACGCCGTTGCATGCCGAGCAGAGTCTGCATTTTGTTCAAGAGAGCCATGATATTGTGCAGGACCCTATGTCAGTGTTACTAGCAGTACCCATGTTGGTGATTTTTGAATAAAAATAGCTGTAAATACAATTTCTTTGAGTAGTATTTTAAATAACGAATGTGTTTTTGTTATCCCGACAGTGCTGTCCAAGTCGATGTGTTCACTGTCGTCTATCAGAGGTTTGACGCTCTGGTAAGTGGCGAGCGAAGTCCCGCCAACTTCTAATTTGTCCGACAAAACTCACCTCATTTCCACCCCTTCTTCTCCTCCGCCACCTCCGCAGCTGGCCGAAGAAGTGAGGAACACGCTGGCCTTGATGGAGGGCCAGATGGAGCAGCCCCTAGCCAACAGCCTCTTCCCCATTTATCTGAGCTTGCAGGCCATCCACAAAGACAAGGCGTTCTTACAAAAAAGGTCAGGCTCCAATGCTAGTTTTTGCAGAGCCCACTCCTCCTGCTCCAAATATATTTAGCTGACTGTAATTGCCAGTTAATTGTTTAAACTTAAGCTGTTTCCAAGTGTTTCATTCATTATTTTCAGCGAGTTGAAAGCAATGTCCTACATTCCATTTAGCATTTAGCTAGCTGTTTTCTTTTACAAAAACATCCCACATACACCAGTCACAACATCACGACCACCAGCTCACAAAGTAACACTTATGATCTCATGACAAAATAATCCTGGCATCTATGTGGATGTTACTTTGATATGTATCACCACCTGATGTTCCCCAGATAACATGACTCCAGGACACTTTGTTCCACTGCTCCGCGGTCCACTTCTGTCAGACAGTGGACACTGGTCAGCGTGGACACCCTGACTGGTCTGCAGTTACGCAGCTTTGTATAAAAACAAACTGTAATGGACTGTGTGTTCTTTTCTGTCCTTGTTCCGCTATTAGTCACCACACAAAGAGCCGGAGATGCTCTGAAGTCCCTCAAACGCTTCCACTTGCCAATCTTTTCCATCGACCAGCGTTGCCAGATATAGCCGATGGTTTTCCAGCCCCAACAACTGTGCAAACTGCACTTTGGCCACCCAGAGTGTTTATGCTAGTGTAGCCAGCTTTCTTAAGAAGCAATGTAGTCAAAATGTTATGGCTGATCTGTGTATTCACCCATTACGATTGACTAAAATATTGTATATCCATTATCAATTTTCAAGTTGAATTCAGATATAGATAAGATTTTTTTTCTCCCTTTCTTTCAGGGGATTACTTCAGCTGACTAACTTTCACGAGGGCTTCAGAGATGCCCTTCCTTACTGGCTCAATCAGGCATTCAGCACCACCCAGGACAGGGTGGAGAGGGCTGTGCAGGTGGACCAGGTACCTCTGGACGCTTCCTGAATTTGTGTTTTGTCGTCATAACGGACGCTTCATCCTGAAAAGGTTAAACTCTTTTCTCCTCTCAGCTCCAGCCTCTGCAGTCTGGCGCCGTGCCCATAAAACACAGCTCCTCAGCGGTAGACTTGGTTGCGTGCATCCAGCCCATCTGCCAGCTGTGGGAGCAGCTTTCCTGGCCTGACCCCGAGGAGGCCTTCATGCTCATGGTCAAACTCACGGAGGTACTGTGCGTGCTGTTGTCTTAATCCAAAGTAGCTCAGGTTAAACTGGAGGTTGTTCTACCTTTGCTTACTGTGTGTTTTCAGGATGTGTGCAAGATCGTGGTGAACTACTGTCAGTCCCTTAAGGACAGGGTAAGGGTGCTGTCTGAGAACTCTGACCACGGCAGCGCCATCAACATGGTAAGCACACGCAAGCAGAAGACTAGAAATCCCTCCGACGCTCTATGATACACATGAGTCTGTCCTCCCTCTGCAGCTGTGTGTGGTAGTGAACGACCTGGAGCACTTGAGGTCAGTGCTGACTCGGCTTCCTACGCAGCTGAACTGGCCGGGGCTTCGAGATCGGACCCAGAACGTGATCGGGGAAAGCCAGTTCCGCAACACGCTGCACTCACAGCTTCAGCAAGCACAAAGCATCCTCAGCCGAGAGATCCGATCCGCTTTGGACACTCTCGGGAAGAAGGTAGCAAAGACGAAAAGCTATTGTATTTGAAAAGCCCTATACATAATGCAGTACGCTCTGTAAACCTTTTTTATTTATGAAATGTCTCACCAGTTGAACACAGACATTGAGACTCATGTTAGAAACATGTCAACCAGGCGCAGGATTCCCTCCAAGTCCACAGAGGATGTAAGTGATGATCAGACCCAACAAGAAGGTTTTTATCAACAATACAGAAGCCTTTTGTGTTTGATTGATATCAAACCTCTTCCCTGTTTTAGGCTGCAGACCCTCTTATGCGCTATCTAGAGCGGGAGCTGCAGTATATGAACGAGAACCTGGTCCAGGAGAACTTCAACAGGTACATGGCATAGACTGTATATAAATATGGATGACACCCCCCCCCCACCCCCCCACTTCCTTGCACTGGCCAAAATGACTGCTGTTTTTGAAGGGATATGGGTAGCTCCATCTTGTGACTTGTGATTTTTTTTTAATTAATACTAAGCTCTGCTCTTTTTTTTCCCTCCCCTATGTGCAGCCTCTTGACTCCTTTGTGGAATAACTCAGTGAAAATCATCCATCAGGTGGCTACTCAGCATCCATTGCAGGAAGGGTTCATGGTGTTCTGCCAGAGACTTCTGTATACGCTGCAGGTCAGTCCACAGCCCTGTGGTTGACTTGACTTAAAGGGCAGAACAATCTTGTCTTATCAAGAACATATTAAAAATAAAAATCTGGTGAGCACAATGCTGAATACCAGTCAAAACCCAGTGCATTCTTGTTGTATTATGGAATACCTTTACACCAAGTACTGGCACCAAAAGCCCAAATAGACAAATTGAGGATGCATCAATCTAGGCTGGCAGGCGTCTGGTGCTCACTGGTCTGAGATTAAGACTTTTAAAAAGTGACTGAAACATTTTTAATTAGTGCTAAGTGTTTATGCACTTGCAGAGAAACAGCCACAGTTTCATGGCACATTGTATTTCCTGTGCTGCTCATTTCAGTGCCTAGAGCAGTGTTTCCACGGAGAGGGAAACGGACTTCCTCTGAAAACACTCCACTCTGACGACTACAAGGTGAGAAATTGCGGGCGACGGCAGTTGGAGGCGTTGTTGTTTTTTTTTGTGCGATCACTGAAGAAAGCAGAAAGCAGAATGAACACACTTCATTCATGATTCATTCTCTGACTCCTCTCCTATCTGCCCCTAGGCTCTTAAAGCTCATCTCACTCACAACTCCCTGAGCAGCCAACAGCTCGTTGAGAAGTTCATCGAGAGGAAAATGTGGGAGCAGGTTTGTTCGCAAGAAACGCTTCTTTGACTTTTGCAAAAACTCACACTAGTTCACGCTTTGTTCAGACCATCTGTCCGTCTCTGCCGTCCGCATGACAGAAAGTGTACAGTGGAGAGAAGTATGGCGCAGTCACCCTCCTCGCATCCTACAGGAGATCAGACCAAATACTGAGGGTCGAGGTGCTGAATGCAGTCAACCTCTTACCGATGGACTATAATGGTAAGACCATGCTAACAATACAAAGTCCTGTCCTTCCAGTGGACACAGTGGCACCTAAAAACAAGCTGAAACGAGGCCAACTGGACTGGACTCTTGAAGACGTTTCACCCAAGTGGCTTCTTCAGTTCTACAAGGAGAATTGGGGTTCAAACAAGAACATCTTTGGGTGTTGTCCACCTGGAACTCTCATGGCTGTTAACGACCCCATACCACATTTCAAAACATCGTTCCCTTGTCATCAACATGGTCGTCACCATGGCCTTGTTCTAGATAACTGCTTTAACAACTTTATTGATCCCTTTGGGAGGTTCCCACCGGGAAATTGACAGCCATGGCGCTGCATCACCTTTACTTGTGCGACCTGACACTTGAATCCTCTTTCCAGGTTCCAGTGACCCGTTTGTGCAGCTCTGTCTGGAACCTAACCACATCTTTCCCGAGATCGAGCCTCGCTGCACTCAAATCAAACGCTGTGAACTCAATCCCCTCTTTGAGGAGTCCTTTGATTTGTAAGTTGCTGCCCTTTTATTTGCCATTATACTTAGATCTGTTTTTCAGAAGTGTTTGACCTCCTTTGTCTCCCCTCCACATTGCAGTATGGTTTCCCTGGAGCAGTGCCAGGCTCAGGCGGCATGCCTTGTGATCACGGTCCTGGATCACGACAATTTGAGGCCAGATGACTTCGAAGGCGAGGCCTTCCTGGCCCTCAAGGACATACCAGGGGTTCCCGGAGAAAGGAAAGGAGACGAACTCAGCCTACAGCCAGCTGTCATACCTGCTCAGATACGGCTGCCTCTGATGCATCCTAAACCTAATGGTAGGATATGTCAGAAGCTTTGGACCAGCGACGTAGAATATACATTTTGGAATTAGGCCATGGGCAAATAAATTTGTTATAGGACCTTGGGACAAAAAGGTTCTGCATTGGTCTGATATTCCCGCACTAACATTCTGCGACCCCTAGGGTTTATATTAATTGACACACTGTTCTCTAAGGAGCTTTTTTAGGATCTTTCAGCTCGTTGTTTTGGTGATGTGGCCCGTAACTATTTTGATGGACAAGATAAAGAGAGACATATATTTCCCTCGAGGTCTGCAGTTCTTTCAGGTGAACAGAAACTCCAACTAAATGACAGTGCTAAGAGGTTTTTGCGATATTTTTAAAGTCACCTGTAAATCAAATTATATGTTTAAGTGCTTTTATTTGTCTTGCACTGTATGTCTCCTATATATCAATATGTGGTCCAACTATAACAAAATTTAGGGTATCTTTAATAGCATTTTAGAACTGGTAATTTCAAGTTGGTGACTCATCCTGCACTCATGGGCGTTGCCTCCAGACACAATGATGTCATAACACAGGTGTTTTTCAGTTTCATCCGTTTCCTGTTTGTTTGTTAAAAAAGTCTGCGTCTGTGTTGGTTGGTTGTTTTAATCATGGCTATTATCCTTGTTTAGGTAGTAGCTAGCTAGCTTGCATGATTACAAAAACTCTGGCCATTTTAGTTGACCAATCAGAGCAGACTAGGCTTTTCGGGAGGGGGCAGCCACCGTAGCTATGCTATTACAAGACACATGTAGGGGTGTCTTTAAAAGCATTTTAGAATTGGTAATTTCTTGGAAAACACAACAAAAAAAAAAAAGTTGGTGACTCATCCTGCACTCATGGAGATTGACTCCAGTCACAATGATGTCATGGCTCTTCATTAGTTTCATCCGTGTCCAGTTTGTTAGTTAAAAAACATGCGTCAGTGTTGGTTGTGAGGCTGTTCTCCGTGTTTAGGTAGTAGCTAGCTAGCTTGCATGGTTACAAAAACTCTAGCCATTGGAGCTGACCAATCAGAGCAGATTAGGCTTTTAGGGAGGGGGCAGCCACTATAGCTATGCTATTACAACACACATGTAAATATGGGATAACAAATAGTGGTTCTAAAGATATAGCCAAGTGCTAATACTTTTCTACACTCTAATTACTATATTCATATTAATACATCAGTTCTGTATCTTTGTGTACGTTTTCCCAGAAGACAGCATCCTGAAGTTACTGGAGTCCAGGAAAGGAGAGCGGGAGGCGCAGGCTTTTGTGAAGAAACGAAGACAGAGAGAGAAACAGTCCCAGGAGGCCATCCAGCCGTAACGAAACACACAGAAACAAGTTCTTTCTCCAAAAATATACAATTTGTTTTAATGATCTGTACCAAAAACAAAGAAAAAAATCCACTCAGAAGGAAACACTGGTGTTGCATGAGTTGTGTGTGGACAGTATGCCGAGAATGGGTTCACCAAAGACCATCACAGTGATCATGACCACTTCCACACCTGTGTTTAAACCTCACACAGCTTCACATATCTGTATGCTTCCTGATGCTTTGTCTAATCAGTGCAAGATAAGTACGGCATCACTTAACCATGTGTGTATACATTTATATGTATTTATATATATATTAGACTACATTTGACGCATCGTCAATGTCAAAGATTACTACAAATGTAAAAATTTTGGCAGAGAAACCTGTCGCACATTGATTTTAAACATTGCAAAAAGAGCCGGTTTTGACAAAAATATGAATGTTTGAGCAAATATGAAAAACGATTAAAAAAAATGAAATTTCAAAGACTACACAAGTTGACTTAGTACATTTGCCTCAGCTGTTTTGACATGCCTTCCTCTTCCAGTTTTACATAGAAGAATATTTGAGCAAACCTGAGTGTTTTAAACAGAGGCCATCTGTTGTACATTTAAACAAATATAACTAATTATTTTATTTTATTTTTTAAATATTTCTGTTACTACTGAACAGTAATTAACCGTTGTACATTTCCTTTACTAAAAGAAAACTATGGAAAAAAATTGAAACAAGAAATTCATTATTATCTAGATGAGTGCTACCAGAAGACTGGTGTGATGGTGTCCTGTCGGCTGTAGCAACATAGGATCATTGTCTGGATGGAACAACGTATGCCCTTTAAGTGTTTTCAGTCAGACCTGTAGATTTTTTTTTTTTTTTAACACCATCAAAAATAAAACCTTAAATGCTCACCTGCCTGTTAGTCATCCATCTAGACAGTTTTGAGATCGTTTCTGACAAGTCTTATCAGAGCTTTTGTACATGTATTTTAAAAAAAAACATCACCTCTGCGATGCCACTGAAAACCAATGTTACAGAGAAAGGAGATTTAAAAACGTGAGATAAATTGCATAAGAGTGTACAACCTTTCATAAGAAGCTAATTCTCATTCATACTTTGCGAAATAGTAGCCTGGAAGCCAGACTAGAGCAGGACCAAAATATATGAGAAGGCAAAGATGAAATCTTTCTCTCTCTCTCTTTATTCTTCATCTGTCTGAGCTACAGGTCGGATGGCACGACTTTTGCCCGTGTGAAAAACAGATTCGAGCACGACTATAATTCGTAAAAAAAAAAAGCATTCCCAGTTCCCTCAAACTATCCATGGAAAAATGTTTTGTGGCTTGAGGAGACTAAGATTGAGTTTTCTAACCCAAAAACAGCATCCTAATTTGGAGCTAGTTTTTTTGGATTAATGAAACGCTCCTCAGTATTAACCATCTGATCTCTGCTAGAAAACTGAAAATGAAATGAATGTTCTGTGAGCATGACAATGATCCTTAGATCATTAGACAGATCAGAAACATCTTCTCAGAGCAGAGCAAGCTGCTGTGATAAAATCTTTGAGGGTCCTTTCAGCTAAGTGTTAGCTCAGTGGTGTACACACACTAATGCAATTATGTTATTCTACTTTTGTTAAAAAAATATTTTGTTCTCTGGTTTTCAATGTGATTGACCTTGACCTATGAAACTGTCCAAACGGATGCATTACACTTAACAGACGATCTGTGTGATTGTTCCACAGCAGGTCTTTGAGTTATCTTCACAACACAAGAGCAGAGGTAAAGAACAGTGTTGCTGGTCAGAAGCAATACAAAGCTAAATGTACTGGTGTATGGTGTAACACTGGAAACATTATTCATCCTAAAACGTTACTGATTCCACATTAAGAGCTTTCTCTTGGTGACTAGTGCTCACTAAACATCTTTAAAAGTACCCAACCAGATCAGAGCTTGTGTTGTTACCATGATACAAAGTGACCTCTGTTTTACATTTGAACGGCGGTCTGGATCCAAAAGGCTGGCATCTGTGGAATCAGGACTGACTGGTCTGGAATCTGCGGTGGTCCAGCTGAGTTGTGAGGTCAAGAGAGCTGCTGCTCCAGGGTCTGTTCGGGACAGAGCGGACACTCTGTAGAGGACGAGCAGCTCTCACACTGTAGTCCATGGCCGCAGGGCAGGGACACTGAACCCTGCTCTCCACATGTCACGCAGCACTGTCTCTGTTTCTTGTATACCACCTTGGAAAACACAAGAGTGAAACGTTTAGGTCTCCTCAGCTGGAGAGTGATGAGTTGAAACTATTTACAGAGCAACTAAGACTAACACAAGCATGGTCACTGTAAACCAGCTTTGGGTTTCCTGACAGTACCATGCTAGCGTGGACCCTAGTGTGCTGCATGGTCAGTACAAACCATGTTGGAGTGGGAGGCGTTACCTGTTCCACAGCGTGTAAGCAGGTACAGAGCTGGGCCTGTAAACTGAGAACCGACTCTAACGGCAGTCTGTGCAGTAGCTGGAGTTGGTGCAGTGCAAGATGGGGATTGTCTCCGCTCCTTAAGCTTTCCAGCGCCTCCTGCAGGAGAGAAGCCTGCCTCTGCGCCTCCTCTTCAGCCTGCTTGGCTCTATCTGCCTCCATTGCTAACCGAGCCGCGTGGGCACGAGACTCCTCGGCATCAGCTTTAAGCGCCGCCCACGACTAAAAGAGGAAGACAGCGGAGTATGAGGTGATATTTATTCCAAACCGCAAAAATATGCCAGTCATTATACTAACAGTCATTTCACAGACATGCACGCACACATGCCCCACTACCTACCTACCTGAGCTGTGTGTCTCCAGCTGTGACCCCACTGCTTCAGCGTCCTATGAGCTTCTTCTAGCTCCTGTTTGAGCCTTGTCGTCTCAGCACAGGGGCCTGAAGGCAACAGGGTGGGTGGTGTGCCAGGGGAACCCTGGCCCGATGGGAAGTGCTCCCAAATATTAGAGCTCATTCCATTCAGACCTACAGAGGAAAGAAAAAAACATATGTTGAATCATTTTAACTCACACTGGTCATTCAGATTAGAGAACAGGGAGCAAAATCTCATATAAGCGTGTAGAGATCAGCTCAGCAGCCGTTAAAATATTCTACAGCAGATAGGACAGGAACTGCTGGTCAGGGACTCATGTTAATGTAAAGTGTGAAACGAACGTACTTAAAGCTGGACATTTGTGTTCAGATTGCCTGTGTTGGATGTCAATGCACGGTCTGGAAAGGACCGGTATGAAAAGGCCTGAAAGAAATCCACCCCCAACTCTGCAGGCGACCAACAAGAAGCTGACGACAGCAGTTTGTTTTATTGTTGATTTGAATAGCCCACTCAGACACCTTACACCCACTCTGAACTCACCAAACAACCATCAAAACTTCCTGCAACCGCCTCTTAACCTGCTGCTCTGTAGAATCTACACAGCGACATACGCTGCCCAGAAATGATCCTCAACGAACTGTTGTGTTAAGATAAGATAAACCCAACCATAAGCAACACCTTGACATTACAGGGACACTACTCCTAAATATGTTCATGTCTTACTGTATTTGAATGTGTGCACTGGAGGCTTCATTCTGTAGGAAACATTCCTTGTGAAGGGGGGCACTAGACTCGTTCATAACACCATTTACTATTTCAATTGAATTTAACCAACCTAATGAGCTGTGTGATGGTCCCAAGAAGGTGCTCTCTGATTGACTGGGTTGTGATAAATGAGTAGAGAAGAATGGTGAAGTGTGTGGCCTGACTGGGGGAGACGGTGAAGGGGAGCTAAAAGGAGCAGAGCTGCTAAAAGATCCTGGGATGTTGACTGGCGCAGAACTCTGGAGTTGGCTACCTCCTAGAAAACGACAAAGAAAACAAGTTAAAGCTGATTTGCTTATTTGTGTGTGTGTTAGAGCATATTACTACACGCTGTGCACATATGTAGATTGTCGTTCAGTGTGTTGATGCTTTGACTTACCCAGCATAACTCCCACGCTGGGCAGAGCTGAGCTGCTCTCTAAGCTTCTCTCCAACGCAGATACACCAAAATCATTCAAGTCAAGATCATCCAGGGCTGACTCTGTGAGGGAGATAGTACTAGAATTAGAAATTTCAACTTATACAACCACTCCTTTAAATGTGGATTGATTTTTTTTACTTACCTACAACTGACTCCACAGTCTCACTTGTGGGGTAAAAGGGCAAGGCGTTAGCGTTCATGCCTGAAGAGATGCTAGATCCTGGAGGTCCAAGAGGGGCGGGGCTGGGTGGTGTTGCGGCCAGACTGGAAGGGATGCTGGAGGACAGGCTCAAAGGGCTGCCAACTGGCAGGAACACCAACAAGTCCTGAAGGAGAAGGAAAGGTTCTCTTAACTTTGTTTTTGTGTCCTTGCATCAAAATCTCATAACAAGAAAACCAAAACGTGACATAAACCTGAGAACGTGATCAGGTTTTAGAAGTCTCCTGTTGTTGTGCACATGTATACATCAACAAATCAGAATCATCAGGTTCTGCCATCTGGAGTACTCCAAGAGAAACCAGGATATTCTATATACATCTCATACCATTTCTGAATTGCTGCCCACTACCTGTACAGGCATGGCTTCAGCTTACATATTTCTATTTATTAACTATGAATATTACAAGTGGCTCAGAGCAACAAAGAAGTTGGTGTTGGTGCTTTTAACATCTGCTCCTCAAGTGCAATGGATGCTGAGCGTCCACGGGAAGACGCATCAGATCCAGATAAGTTGTTTGGCTAACGTTAGTATGAATATATCCTCAATAGCTTTTATTCATTTATTGCAAATAGTACTGGGATACTACTATCACTGTCATATGAATAATCAGACCTCTCCGTCTTTGTCCTTTCTGTCTTGCAGAGGGACGTAACACATTTAAACGTTGTGACCCATATGAGAACAAAACTAGGACCAGCTGAAGAAATGCAGAAAGCCTAAAACACCTCAGGTTTAAAATGAATAGGCAGTTTAGGCTTCTGAGTCAATTTGCAAAGCATATGCAGACCTTAGGCTGTAGCCTGACAGACCGCAAGAGCTGTGATTGGTCCGTTTGGTAGTAGTGTGTTTCTGCTTTAGTATTTCCGGCTGCTTCGCCATCTCCACAATTTTTGAATTGATTGTTTTGGACTAATAATGATGGAACACATCGAGCAAAGGTAAACTGAGGAGTTTCGGAGATATGACTCGTGTTCTGTGAAAGTTTCAGTCACCATTGTTGAAAGTGAAGCAGGAAGCGGAAGCGAAAGTGAACCAACTGGCTAAAAGGACACAGCGCAGACCAGCGTCGGGTGGTGGTGGTGTTTTTACAAAGCGAGACTGCGAGCCACCGCACAAGTATAAACGGCTTGCTATGGTGTAGGCTACGTGCATAGGCTACGTGCATAGGCTACGTGCATAGGCTACGTGCATAGGTTACGCCGTCTATGTCCCACAGAACTTTAGATGAGCCTTAAGAAAGATGTAGTGATTGTACCTGTTTGATTTGTGATGATGCCATCTCTCTGCTCCGATGCTCAAGAGCAAAACTTCTGTGCTTGGCCTGAAACCACAAATAATATTAAAAAATGGTGACCCAAACATATGCAGGGCAAACATAGTGTAGTGAAGTCAAACATCAGTCAAGAGGGTTTATTCTTTCATTTAAAGGTCCAGTGTGTTTGACTAAAAAGGCCTTTATGTCAAAAATAGAATAATAATAATCTCTAGAGAAGACCTTCTCTATTTTTATGGTAGAGTATTGGCCACCATACTGTATGTCCTCAGCATATTTGGAAAGTGAGGGGTACTCTCTTAGTGGCAGTCTGCAGCCTCACCACCAGGTGGCACTATAACTTGTACACGCTGGACCTTTAATTCAATAGTAACTCATTATTTCCATGTTTTATTTATTTGTCCTTCCTACCTGATCTTCTCGCTCAAATCCAGGTGCTCTGCCATACCCTCCTTCTCCGGCCCAAGGAGACAGGGGTTCGGCTCCTCCGCTCATGTCCTCACACAGAGACAAAACGCTACCTAGTAATCCCTGCTCTGCTACACATGAGCCTGCAGAAGGTGAGAAAGGGTCTGGCACAGAACACAACCCAGGCCCCATGTTGTGACTGCTGGGACTAGAAGAAGCTTCCTGGACATGTAGAGGATCGGGAGGTCTCGGGGGTGGAGGGGAGCTGGGGTTGGGGAATGATGGTTCTTCAGAAACAAAGGGCTCTGAAGAAGGTTTAAAAAAAACAGCAAAATAAAATTACAAACAGAATCATTGGAGGGTTGTTAAGGCGCAATGAAAATTTTGGTGCCTGGAACTTACTTTCAATATGAGCAAAGGCACAGAAGGGCCCTCTGGGACAACTGCCGCATTGTTGCATGTCATTGCACTTGGTGGATTTATAAATCTGTGAAAAAATAAACACATTCATTTTGATTTTGAGTCATTAAGAGTGAAAACAAATGAGTGAAAGTTTCCTGAGACAGACAAACCTCTGGGTGGAACTGTTGTTCTGTTCTTGTGTGGCAATACTGACATCCCTCTGCTCCCTCACATTTACTAGGATCTCCCCACTCTTCGCTTTGTTTCACTGATGGACACGGCAGCGCTCTGTGGCGACAAACAACAAACAACAATGTTCTTAAACATATCCCCAGTTGAGTGATGATAATACATTGATCTGTAAATCTGTTCTTCAGGATACAGTCATAGAGCACCTGTATTTGTGCTTGTGCGGGCTGCGCCTCCGGTCTTTACTATTATGGTAGTACGGACAGGCATAACCTTGACGACACAGGCGAGGAGGTTTCTTACAGAGCTCTGTCTTGTAGTGGGACAGCACATAGTTGTTATCTGAGAAGGTACAGAGACAAAACAGAGACATTGTGTCAGGCAGATTTTTTCAGCTTTCAAATGATGCAGAATGATTGGAGACGCTCAAAGACTACTTTGAAAATGTAAAGCAAAGTTCAGACCAACTTTGGTCTTGCACCAAAACCATAAGGAACATTTCCACTGGATAAACTTTGTGATAAACTTTGAAGATCAACAACAGCTGGCTTCAATCTCCTCCACGCTCATTATTGTTGCAGAGTCACATTGATGTGTTGTTTATACAGCTTTGTTGTTGCTGTATAGCCTAATTCTCTACTGCCACCTACTGGACTGGAATGGAGCTAGTTGTTTAATGTTTACACAACAAAGAAGTGTAAAAAAAGCAGTTGGATATCCCTACATCAGTGGAATAATTTGGCTACACAGACAACCAGGGGTTTGAAGGAACCGTTCAGGTCCTTGAATGAGATTACTGTAGATAAAGGTTCTCTGTACTCCAAGTGCAAACGTGTCTATAGGTGCAATCATTGCTTTGAATGAATCCAACCAAGCAATGTAGTGAGAGGGTCATGCAGGGTCAACTTTAACCAAACCACACATCAGCCAATCAGTTACATTCAACACTTCAAATTAAATTACAGCATATTATGACTAAAGATAAATAACTACAGCGTTCATCTCAGTTATGATAAACCACTGTGAGGAGCAGTGGTAACTGACAAGGCTCCAAACTGGAGCATATTTCCCTGATACCTTAAACAATACATCCTCAACGATGCAGTCTGTTGTGCTAATTTAAGTGTTTTACCTTGCCAGCGTGGTTCCTCACTCAGGATCTTCTCTATCAGTGCCGTACTGGCTGCCTGTCCTGACTGTCCGTCTCCCCCTCCCCCTCCTCCTCCTCCCTCTGTGGCCCCCATGCCTCCTTGAGTCTCCATCACCTGCACTTCTCTGCAAAACACACAGTGCGAGCAGGCTGTTAACAAATGCCGCCCACAGTCACATACAGAAACAAATGAAAATTGGTCTGCTCGCACGTTTAAGTTTCATTTTGTGCACCTGATATCATAAACTGGGCTGCGCAGGTCATGCGATCCATGAGCAAAGGCACAGTGGGAGCCGTTTTTGCTGCAGTGGCCTTTTGCATCTGTTTCATGGATACAAGATCCAGTCTTATAGTAGCGGAGGTGGTATCTACGCTCTGTGTCGCCTGCTGTTCGATGTAGGAATGGACATCTGGAAAACACATTTAAGAGAAAGAAATCGCATAAGAACAAGCATTTTAAAACAACTTGAACACAACCTACACTTGGGATTTCATTATTGATTAACCGTTTTGTCAACAAAATGCAAAAAAAAAAAAGTACTCTGACTCCAAAAACCCAAAGTATGCCACTTTAAAACAATCATATTAAAAAATAAAATAAAATAAACGTTGTGGAAATATTGCAGGGAAAGTGTCTCAAACATAAAATCTTCTCGCTTATTTCTTAATTATTACATTGAATGATGAGGACCTGCCCTAAACTTTATTTCACAATAATAACCAATAAACAGTGAAGCACTATTTTTTATTTAAAATGAAGCTGTAATTGTTACTCTAATAAGGGCATTTACAATGATATATAACCTAGCATTGGCATTGGACTATGACGCCAGTAATATACAACAATTTGCAACAGAAAACATCACAAAGCTGAGTATTAAGTGGCTGAACTATCACTTTACTTTACATATAACTACAGTTTTGTGTGCACTCTGTTCTTTTGACATAACAAGTAGTAATTTGAAATTCCATTTGTGCTGAAAAAGTACGGTTTCACATCTGGGTAATGGTGACAAATAAACATGCTGACATGAAGAAAGCAACAGGAACATTCTGCATGCCAAAAACTAGTTCATTAGCATGCTTCAAAGCCAGCGTTCAGCCGACAGCCTTTATATTTGCATTCTCTGTATGCGTAAATGTTAAACAGGGCTGTTGTGAAGGCGACAATGGCTCAGCACATCTCAGAGGAAAAGAGATCCACCAAGAGAGTGTTGCGTGCTAAGGCTCACAGTGAAGATTATACATATGAAAAAGATCCTTTGTCATGCTATGACCAACAAATTCTATCTGACCAATTCAAGAGCAAAAAGATGAAGTTCTGTGTATGAACAAAAAGATTATACGTGGACTAGCTGCAAGAAACCACAACAAACTGTTTTCAATTTAAATTTTAAACACAAGGCTCCCACTGCATTAAGCCAAACTCAGTAAAGAGGTTTAAGTATTGAGGGAAGTGAGTTTTGCAAATTCACTACGAAATCAAAAACAACACACAACCTTTCCACAGGTCCTTCATTTTCAGAGGCCTTGGTAAATAATGCAAACATGACCCGCAGGAGACTTGTACAAAACTGAAGCATCACTTAAACTCACTCATCTCCTTCGGGGCAGGTGCCTGATCCCTCATCATATTTGGTACAGTAAACATCTGGGCTGTAGTTGAAGGTGCCGTCCCGTCTGCGGATGGGCCTGCGGCGCCGCTGGTTCAGGAAGTGCCAGTGGAAACAGGAGAAGGGTCTGTGTTGCGTACATTTATGTTGTACAAAAAGGGGACACTGCTCAGTTCTGAACTCCTTCAGGTATCTGGAAGAGATGGAACCATAAAGAGAAACTGAAATATAGGTGGACAGGGTTACAGGGATCACTTATCTGTTGCTTTGATTTCTCTATAAGGATTGCTATGTAAGGGTTAGCTAGCATAAAGTTTATGCACAGAACTTAACTGCAGCTGAAACACAGAGCTCCTAAGAAATGGCTACTGTTACTGAGTATAGTAGGCCTCTTTATCGATACCTACTCCGGTTAATAAACACATTAACGCTGAATAGACTTGGTTCAGTCGTCTTAAACAATGTTAAGTTTAATATACAATCATTAAAACAAATGCCGCTGTTGTTTGGAGTATACAACCTCACGTGAGGCTGTGTACACTTTAGCTTGCTTATCCAGCTAACTAGCTACGTACGTGTAATGTTGAGGTTTCTCGGGCTGTACGTTCAACACGGTTGCGGGAGATGTCGAGCCCCCTGCGGGCGAAGACGAAGAGGACGAGGAGATAGTCCCGGTAGTCGTCGCTGCCGAAGATGACGGGGACTGTGCGTGTGTTTTAGACATTTTACACGTCTAAAGCCGTACAACGAGAAGATTGTTTTTAGCTTACTAGCTAGCTATTCTTGTTAGCTTCGAAATCCGCATTCTACGACGATGTGAGCTTGCGCAAGGCAAGAGGAAGTAGTAACGAAGATGCAACGCGGAACTATGGGACATGAAGTTCAATTAAAACTACACCAATTACAATTCAAACCATAAAATCATCATGAAATTACATAATCGGTTCGACAGGGCCACGTATAGCAGTTGTGTAAAATTTAAATATAAGAAAATAAGGAACAATTGAGTTTACGTTTATGTTTTTTTTCTACTGGTTGTCATTGGCTGTTCCGTACGTCACCTTGACGGCGAGCCAATGAGTGCGTAGTGTTTTACGAGCATGACGTCACGGCAAAGTATTAATACTCGGCCTCGTCTTCTCTCTGATAGAAGTCGTCTTCGGACTCAGCGGTTGTCACCGTCGAAGTGTCGCTTGCGATAATTATTTTATCTACTAACGACCTAAAGGTAAGGCGATAACTTCATCGTGTCGATAATGTATGGGTCGAATGAAGTGTCGTTTCGGTGACACGTGTACCGTGATCGTGTTTCTCCCGAACGGCAGGGTCTGGCTAACATGTCGGCTTGCTAACGGTAGCATTAGCTAAAAATAGAACAATGGGAGTCTCTCCTACGGTTAATGTTTGTCGGCGATCGCTGCTGTTAACATGCTAATGTAAATCAAGAAAATAAATACATATAGATTTGTTCCGAATTTGCCTGAATGTTAGGGTCGATGTCAAAACGGCCAGCTAAGCTAATTAAGTGTGAGCTTATAACGCTAGAGCCGAATCGAGGCAGTGTCGCCTTTAGATGAAACGAGAAACGGAAAATGGCGAAGTCAAAGCTTGAATAGCTGGTTCAGGCGCCTAGTGTTTTGACGCCATTGTAGAAATGGCGCCCGAGAAATGGTCGAAACCGCCAGATTAAAAATGATAACACGTGTGAAATACTTGTTTAGGCGCGTTGAAATAATGTAAACATTGAGTAGCTTCAAACGGAATTTTAATTATCTCTTTTGGTAGAGGAGTTTATGTCTATGGAACAACCCCGACGCCTCCCGTCGGCTACTACAGTGGGGGAGGGGAGCCGCGTCGGTTTGTTTGCTACGTTAGCATGTTAGCTTGTACTCTGCTGCACTGACAGCTGAAACTGTAACCATCGAGACTCTAATGCTTTTGTTATCGTATTTAGCTCCTAAGAGATGGCCCGTACCAAGCAGACCGCCCGTAAATCCACTGGAGGTAAAGCTCCAAGGAAGCAGCTCGCCACCAAGGCAGCCAGGAAGAGCGCACCGTCCACCGGAGGAGTGAAGAAGCCCCATCGTTACAGGTTCGTAGTGCTCGTTTACGCTTTCCACGCTTTTAATTAACTCAATGCGCAGTAGTTAACAATTGTTGCCTTTTTTAGGCCGGGAACTGTAGCCCTGAGGGAGATCCGTCGTTACCAGAAGTCCACTGAGCTCCTGATCCGCAAGCTGCCCTTCCAGCGTCTGGTGAGAGAGATCGCTCAGGATTTCAAGACTGATCTGCGTTTCCAGAGTGCTGCCATTGGAGCTCTTCAGGTAAGTGCGAAGGAAGCATTTCACACAACTCAAATAGTACCCTGGGAGCAACATACTGATGTTTCCTTGTTTTCTGTCTTTCAGGAGGCCAGTGAGGCATACCTGGTGGGTCTGTTTGAGGACACCAACCTGTGCGCCATCCACGCCAAACGTGTCACCATCATGCCCAAAGACATCCAGCTGGCACGTAGGATAAGAGGAGAGAGGGCCTAAGCGGCTGCTGGCAGCGTCGCCGCCACATATGATCCTATTTATCACGCATAACCATTTTGTGGACATTTTTATTTTTCGGGTTTTTATAAGTTCTCCTCAAATTTTGTATTTTAGACGAGACAAAACATTGACCATTCCACACGCCCGAGTACACTTGGGGTAGAGTACCTGCGTAATTCCATCATGGCTCATTATTAAACTAGATGTACATCACAGCACCGCTCGAGGGTGCTCCTTCTGGGGATGGAGTAGTCTTTGAAGGGAGCGCGAGGTCTTCACATCTTCCACGAGAGGGGGACGGACGTTTCTTTAGCCATCTACCATTATCTCAATGCCAGCCGGTCATGCTCGACTCACAGCAGTGTCAGGGTATTGGCTACCTCTATATTTGGGTGACACGGAGCATGACAGACCCCTCTGTATTTTCTGGACAGCTTTTTACATGTTTTTCCAACATAAAATCTTGGCAGCTACATTTAATACTATTTATGAACTGTTGTCACATGTCTTTCTATTAAAGGTCTTTATGAGTAGAAAAAAAAATCTGTGTCTTGCGGTCACTCTTTCGTTTTTTTTTTTTTCAGAAAGTAACTCAATGTTGGTCATTACACCTTTTATTTACAAAACAGTCCACCACAGCATGTGTCATACAAACCACTCTGTGTGCTTGAAACCAGCGGCTGTAAAAGAAGACGCGTGTTAGTGTGGCAACATGTTGAGCAATTTTTATGCGTGTGTTCGTGCAGTCTCTCACCAATGCGGCACACGATGTCTTCACACTCCTTGATGCTGCTCGCCTTGAACACTACACAGCAGAAGCCGGTAGACTGGGGGGATTCTGGGGGATCTCTGTGGAAAGAACCAATCACATGCTTAGACACCTGGCCCCAGCCAATGACTGCAGAGCTGTTCATTGCATCACGGTTTCTTTTCTCTTGAGGGGTGTGACCGTAACCACAAAACACCTAGGTAACCAAGGGTGGTGGAGTTGCGGCTTTGTCACGTCGCCATTCTGTGTAAATGTTATACTCACGCAACACAGAATGCAAATATCGTATAGTCTGGCCGATCCAATCTCCCTACACAGGAAATCTCTGGGTAGTGGTGTTCAAACAGCTCCTGAGGAGGGGAAAAAAACATCCAGGGGAGTTTTAAGCAAAAAGCAAAGGGGGCTCAAACACACGATTCTGAAAAATGTGAGTACTTACTAGTTTGCTGTCCCTGTCTGTGCATGTCAAATGTGTTTCCTTCATATCTAAAAGCACTTCCTGTAAGACAACGTGAAGAGTGAGTTTACCAGCGTGTGATAGGGCAAAGTATTGCCAGGAAGGCCTATGGTTTCATCACCTTGCTAGGCTGGTTTTTCTGCAACACTTGTGGTATTGCATGCTGTAACACCTCCTTGCCTCCAAACTGAAGAAATGGTCAATAAGGAAATGACAACAGTTAAAGGGAACACAAACCAAAATATAAACATATGGCAAAAGCAGATGATTACTTACCATTCCAATGTTTGATTTCCCCAACAACTCCACAATGTACACGATCCTGTTGAGGAGAGGTTGCTCAGTCGGCAGCATGTGTGTAGTACGTTATACCACGAGGATGTGTTTCATTAGACGTACCTTCCCTCCCTGAGACACTGCGACGGAGGGGGGCTCCGCTCTTTCCCGGCCGTCTGTTGGCCGGGAGCCGGGCCGAGCTGCAGGGTGGGGTTCTCTATCCGCAGGGCCCGCAGCAGCTTGATGAGGGGTCGGTACACCGTCCCATCCTGCGCCCTCCACCTCAACAGGCGGATGGAGAGGGGGCTGCCTTTGAGCCGGGACAGAACCACACCAGCCTGGGGAGAAACGCATGTCTTTGCTTTGATTGCAGTCTAGGCTTGCACCGTAGCAAATGTAAGTACAAGTTTGATAGTGGCATGACATTAAAGGCCGTCAAGGGACTGGTTTCAAACAGGATTATGTGTGTACATTGCAAACTTCTGTAGAAATGCTGAACTGGTTCTCTGCGCTAAAAGGGATTTTTGGTTTAAGGTTACTCATAGTCAAATACTGCTTTTCATAAACGTTAGAAATGGAGAAACACCTTCCAGGGTTGTTTCTTATTTCCCCGGTGACCACGTCTAGCTAATTTAAGAACTACTCTCCTTTTGCACCTCTTTGGAACAAAGTTTGTCTTTATTGTGCCTTCGAGTGTGGTCATGTTTAACATGCTAACAAGAAAGGTCTCTGCCCCTCACCCATGCAGGCGTTTGCGGTTTCTGTGGCTGATTAGGGAACAACTCACGGTTAAGTGAGGGGATGCTTAGGATATTAAACACACTGCACTATGCAAACAGCTGTGCAGGTGATTTTAAACATACATATAGATTATTTTTTTTTCTTTTAGTGGAGAGACGTTAAATAAGACAAAGGTGTAAAAAATAAAGCGTGCTGATGGTAGTGTTTAGCCGCCACAGTTTCAGGATCCTGCTATTGTTCATGCTGACATGGCTTTGCAAGCACCTATGATTTTTTCTTCTGTGCTAGTACATAAGCAATAATAAAGGAGCATAACATGAAAAGTCTTTATGTAAAGCAAGTGGTGCAACGCCTAATTTAAGAAGTCTGTGACACAGAGATTTGTTCTCTGAAGGGAAATTCATAATAACTATATTCCGTAGCATGAATTAAATGTCACTGATTACTTTATTCCTTCAGCTTTCTGTTTGTCCAAGACTTTCCCACCTGTCCAATTTTCGAGTTCCTCAGCGACGTCCCGTTGATCTCGTCGATGATGTCCCCGGGAGAGGCGAACTTGTCGACGTGAGCCTGGCTACCAGGCGTCAGCTCCAGGACGAAGACACGCCCACTAAGATACCTGAGACGGAGGAAGAGGATGTTGGTTTAGACAGGTCTATTCATGAGCAGAAGGTCGAATGCAAAACAGTTTTGTGTTTTGTTGTTGGCGTTGCAGACACGAACCTCAAAACCATCCCTATCTCCCGACACGGCACTAATTCATACGTGTCACACACCTAGAAACAAACACAAACAGACAAACAGTCATGAGACCAGAGGTGAAGCTTGTTAGCACTGCACAGGGTCTAAAATCAGTAGGGGTCATCCAGTGAGTATGACAAAAAAAGTATTTGCAGACTCAGGAGTTACTTCCACTTGGTGCATTGCTTCTGAAAACTACATGTATCTATGCAAGGAAAGCAGACGTACCGGAAGCAGCCAACTCTCATCCAGAAAACTGCAATTCTGTGTAAAGAGAACAAAAAACTATTGATATTAAAGCAACCCTCGTGGCTTATAACGAATGAATGAATGCACAGTAAATCTGTAGCCCTCACATCCATGTTCAGTTTGAACTCCATGTGAGAGAGGACCAGCAACAGCGACATGAAAGGCTCTGGGGGGAGGGAGAACAGAGCCCATTAAAGTCTGCTGTTGATGTTGGCGGTGGTGACAAACATTTCTTCAGCTTTGCTTAGGCGTCTGCATTTACTATAAACAGTTAGTGTTGAGTTGAGTTAAAAAGCCTCACCTGCAAACTCCTCATTCCTTAGGATTGATAAAGCTGGGCTGTACCACTGGAGGGGGGAGGAGAAAATGAGCCGAATCTGGTCAAGGCTGGTCAGAAGGTCAGGGGAACAACATTTCCAGAGATCTAACAGTAATCGTCAAAAATGAATGAATGTATGTTGCAGCAGAGGGAATGACCCGTGGCTGACCTCCAGGACTCTGGGTGTGTGCAGCAGGTGTGTGAAGAACTGCGGCAGGGCCTTGCGGCCGAGGGCCAGCCGGAGCAGGTAGCGGCCCCGGCCCTGAGCCGAGAGCAGCTTCCTGCACGCCCTGGTCTGCTCAACCGCCAGCGACAGGGCGGACAGCCTGCAGACAGGCACACCAGCGGAGACGTCAGGCGTGAAAACAAAAAGCTCCGTATCAGTCAATCTAAAACCTTGTTACCTGCCGCACGCATCTTGATGGAGAAGCTGTTCAAAGCAGTGCCAGTAATCTCTCTGTACCAAACTGAGAACTGGTTCTAGAGAGGGAAAGCAAAGTGCATTTTCAGACATGGTGCTTCAGATTATTATATATAAGAAAAGCCAAATATTGTCCAGATGTGTATATCTATAGACCAGCTTGCAATAAAACAAATGAAAGAATATATACACAGCATGTAAAAAGACAGGTTGCATAGTTTCTGGATATTATTAATACTGACGTTGGAGTCCCTTCCTGAGGACCAGCTCAAGAAGCTCACAGCAGGAGGCGAGGTGAGGGTTGGAGTCTGTCACTGTCTCTCCATCTGACTGCAGGTTCAGCACACACACTGAGAGAGAGAGAGAGAGAGAAAAACAGGCATTTGACATCTGTTGTCTGTCAGTAATGTACACACCAGCCTTTTAATGCGCACTGAGCGATCATCGACATCCCCCTCCCACCCATCAACACTATAAAGATGGAAGGTGTGGCTGGTGATATTTAAGTAAACACGATAAAGGAAAAATAAACCCCTCGGTTAACACGGCGCTGACATCCGTCGTCTGTTTGAGCGACGCAACCAGCTGCCGGTTAATCGGACACGATGAGCCCGCGGTGATGAGTCTTACCTTTCAGGGTGCCGAGGAGAGGGTCTCTGGGTGCCATGTTGAGCGTCCAGCTGTGATCGGAGTCTGGGCTTGATAAGAGGAGCTCCGCCAGCCTCCTGCGGTCAGTCAGACGCCGGGGTAAATCGCACTTCCGCGTCGCTTACATGCCGAGACATCTTTTCATTCCTCAGTACTTTACCTGGTAGCGGGGATTAAACACCGCGTGATTAATTTAATCTGCGAAACAAACACATGTGATCGCCCTGACAAGGCTGCGGACCGGGTTTGGCGCTTCATGTGTCAGAAATAATATCCAGAGATAGCCTACCTACTGCTTGAGTGTAGTGACATCTGCTGTTCTGCTTATTAACATTAAAACGGCCGTGCTGCCTTCACTGACACTTACTCCTGTGTAGGCATAAGGCGGCCACCAATTGACTTGTTTCACTGGCTTTTGGGATTAAAACGTAGTTTACACAGAGATAAGTAGCACGACAGGTTGATGTACACGCAACATACACCGATTAGCCACAACATTAAAACCACCGACAGGAGAAGTAGATAACACTGAACATCTTGCCCACCTAGACCACATCCGGCACCCCCAACCCATAGCAATGATGACTCACCTTGATGGCAGCAGTCATCCCCAGCAGGATGCAGCTTGACACAAACAAAACTAAAAAAAAAACACAAAGAACAATACAGGATGTTGTCCTGGCCTCCAAATTCACTAGATCCCAAACTGATCAAGTGTCTTTGGGATGATCCACAGAGGCCCCTCCCCTCAACCCATAGGACCCAAAGGCCCCCACTAACAACATCCTGTTGCCAGACAACACAGGACACCCTCAGAAGGCCCAAGCAGATGTGTACAATATTAGGAAGGTGGTCATAATAATATGCCTGTCATGTGTATGTAGAGGAAAAAAATGTACTTTTTTTGTGGCTGCACATTTTTTTGTTATTCTGATTCTGTTATTTTGACATTAAGCCGTGCACAAACACAAACACTTCAACGTTTAACAGAACCATTATTTACATCCTCCAAAATTATCATTCAGTTGCATTGCCTCCTTTCTAACACTGTTTAAACATAAAATGAACATCACAGCAGTCATGAAGCTAAGATTTAGTCCAGTAGCCTTATATTAGTTTTCACAGATGTGCCTAATGAACCCAAATCCTTGCTTTTATGCGGAGCACTGAACACTATAACCTTAATGAAGGGGGATTTAGTGCAGGACTCTTATATTAGAGAGCATTCGTTTTTACTAGTGTGTGCCTAATGTTTTGGCAGGTGAGTGTATGTATCGTGTCATCTTTGGCGACCTCTAGCGGCTCCGCCTTCACACTGCCGCTCAGTGGCGGATAAGAGCGCGCGCCTTGCCGCTCGCGCCGCAGTTGTGGATGAGTGGCAGAAGAAGGAGAGGCGCGTGAAGGATGGCGGAGCTCTGAATCAGTTTGGACAAAAAAAAAAAAAACATCAAAGGAGAGCCGCGGAAAGAAAATTCACCCTATAAACAAGGTAACGCTCTATTTTATTTTATTTTATTTTTCACTGCACATGCATTATATTTGAGAATACTGGCTGTTTTGTGTATTGGGCGTAATTAATAAATAAAATAATTTGCCTGCTTGCTAGTTGTTGCCCAAAATTGGTAAAAACGTAGCCTCACGCGCGCGAGGGCACTTTATAATTTCTTCATCTCTCACGTTAAACTGATATATTTTGACGACGAATGCTTTTTTTTTTGTCTTGTTATTGGTGTCATTGCATAATAACTTAATCGCTTATTATATACTGTGCTGTGGGTTTTATAGTCAGTTTGTTGTGATGCCAACCTGCAGGCAGAGGTTGGTCTGTCGCTCCCAATATAGAAAGTCGTTGCCGGGGTTTGTAGCAGTGGTAATCCTGGATTTCCTCTAATCTTCCTGCTCCTCCACCACCTACAGTGCACCCTCAGCCTCCTCGACCAGAAAGAAATATATCTAATCTAATATCTAACCGAGAAGTCAGTGCGCCGTTATCACACCATCGCAGTTTGATTAGGGGAGACGAGCAGCAGCCCCCCGTCCCTCCTTCCTCCCTCCTTCCTCCCTCCACCACATCCTTTATTGTCTCTGAAACGTGTTTGGATTTGACCGGCTGTGTATCTGTTTAATGAGTTAACAGGCTCAGTGTCACAGCTCGGCCTGTCCTCCCACTACCCAGCACGTGTCATGGCCCTCCGTGGGCTAAAGTTAACACGGAGCGTTGCTCCTGAGTTGCGGCTCCTGCTCCTCTGTTTGATTTGTGTGAAAGAAGTCATCACAGTGAATGTTTACAGTCAGCAGATCATCGGTGTCAACCTGTTAATCCAATCAAGGCGTTTTTTTTTATACAAGAGACTTCACATAAAGACAAGGATCTAGGTATATTAGGTACATGATTGGAAGCTAATGCCCTCTAATGTAACAGCCCTGCACTAAATCCTCCATCATGACTGTTATGATGTTCACTTTAAACAGTGTTAGAAGGGAGGTCATTCAACTGCACGATCAGAGGATGCAGTTTGTGGAGCTGTTGAACTGGATTGAATTAAATATTAAAGTGTTTCTGTTATTTGGCATGGCTCGTGTTGGTTCAGTATCATTCAATAGTTCTACAAACCACAACCTCCACAATGAAAAACACAGTAAGATCGACACTGTTACATCAGAAGCGTTTGTTTTCACCTAATGACACTGCGCATCTCAACCACTGACCCAAACAAACAATATAACATATTAATTGACCCTCGTCCTCAAACGTTGCTGCTGTTTTTCTCACTCCCGACGCAATAATCGCTCACTGGTGTTTGGAAGCACGGTGGCAGCATCCTTTTTGGCTCAGCTGCCACCTCATCGCCGCCGAGAGAACAGCAAATCCCCTCATCGCATCATGGTGTGCAGGGGCGGACTGCTGAATCAACAGCAAACCGGTCCAACGATCCCCCGCACCCTCCGCAGTGTTTTAAAAGTGCTCCCTCACATCTCCTTGGGAATAAATTTCCCAATTTCAAGGCCGTGACCGAGATGCATCGACCCACGCACGTCAGGAAATCCTGTTACTGTGCAATAATCTCTCTCTTTATTTATTTATTTATTTATTTTTGCCTGTTCCCACATTGTTTTCCACCCACTACGTTGTCCTGTGTGTGTGTGTGGAGTGGGCGAGCTCCCTCTTTTCACTCCTCTATCAGTGTGTGCATCCTCTTCTCCTCCTCCTACTCTCCTAATGATAGCTCAGAGTGTCTAATAATGAGCTCTCTGTGGACTTTGAGTGCAGAGCTGTGATAAAAGTTCTGCAGTGCTCCTCTCCACACTCACTCTCACACACACACGTACCTGCCTTTTTGCCACCTCTCATAAATTTGCGTTTTCTGCTCTCTCATCGATTTGTGTGGGCGACGGGAGCTCGGTCAGCTGCAGTTGGGCTCCAGCTCTTTGACAGAATTAGTGCCAGCATGCTAAAGCTGTTTTATTATCGTAGCACAGGGCATCGGCCTCGCTCTCCAGCTGCCAGCATGATGAAAGACTGCCTGCAGTTCCTAATCGAGCCGGCCAAGAAGCTCAAGATCCGACTCAAGGTATGTAAGCCTGCTCTCTTATGACAGGACGTCTTCCTCAAAAATGTGCTTAAAGTCATGTTTTATCGTCTCTAGGAGTCTCGTAAGAGAGTGAAGCTTGAGAAGAAGGAGCCTCTGGTGGAAAGTCAGTTATTTATCATGGAGCTGGCCCGGGAACTCAACAAAATTTGTCAGGTAAGGTCTTGTTCTGACCGTGTCTTGTTTGGTACCCCTTACAGTCCCAGGCAGCTCAACTGCGTCTCTCTTTGCACCTCAGAGGTCAAACGTCCTCGGCCACATCTGGACCAGCGAGGACGTCTGGCCGGCTAGCGTGTGCCGTGACTTCATCGTGGAGTGGGCCGCAGTGCTGGAGAAAAAAGTACAGGTACAAAATAGCTGCCGTTTATTTTAACGTTCTCTCCAGAATCACGCCAGGTGGGACTGTGTTTTTTTTTTAAATGTGTGTTTTTTTTTTCTCCTCCAGTGTAAGATCCTCCCTTCTGACTACCAGTATGAGAAGCAGGAGAAAAGAGACTGGAAGGGACACCTTCTGTGCATGCTGGAGACGGGGGGTGAATACGACATGGGCCCCCACAAAAGGGTCATCATGGACTGGACACGGGAGATTAAAAGCGGACCTCAGGTGACTATACGATGGTATACGCTGGGGATAATATGTGTGGTGGCTGCTCGGTGATTAAAGTCTGACCCAGTTCCTTCCTTGCATCTGATAAAGATGATTAGACTTAACCCTGCCCTTCACGAGCACCGCTGTCATACTCCAGAGTGAGCTATGATCACAAGTTAAAGACTGGAATAGAATGAACACTCACCGCGTTGATTGTTGTTGTTTTTTAACTCCTTGTGTCCAGCCCACCGTCTGGCCGGGTGAACCCGTGCTCATGATGCTGGACGACCTGGAGTTCCAGTGGAAGAGGGGCCGCCTGCCCAGCCTCCTCCCAGCCATGGAGCTCGTCATCCTGGCCGTGCTGAATGCAGACAGCCCCGTAAAGGTCTGGATGCACTTTTAGATTAGATTAGATTGATTCTTGCATCAAGAGGATGTCTTTGTTTATATTAACTGCCAGCGAGCACCAGAGAACACTAATTAAATTAAGTAAAAGGGATTGATGACATGAGACATTTGCCTGACGCCTTCAGATCAGTTTTTCTGTGAAGCGTGTTGTATATACGTTGCGTGACATCCAGTCATAATCTCTTTATCCCATTGTTCAACTCACCTTGAGCTGCCTTTGTGTCTGTCTGTGTGTAGGAGGACGTAACAAAACAGTGGCTGGTGAAGAAGCAGAGGAACCAGAGGATCGGTGAGTGTGACTGTTAAAGACGTCGTCGGTGTAAAGGAGTCGCGCAGCCTGACCCTTCACTGTGCTGAAAGGGCACCTGCACTGTGTGAAGTGCTGGTGATTAAAGCAGAGTGCGTACACGCGGCTGTATCTGTACAGTGAAAGTTGATTTCCATTTGTACTTACCGGTTCGCGTTTAATGGAGCCGTGTTGAGAAAGTTGCACGTACGAGGATGTGACACTTGATCGTCTCCTTGTAATCACGGTAATCACTTTGCTTTCACTTTACTTTCAGACGCCGTCCGCTACATCCCTCACGGTGGTAAGTGGAATGGATGATATTAAAGCTGCAGACCACAAAACCAAAACAATGAGCAGAAAAACTCACTATGGCTGACAGGGACTGCACTATTATTCATAAAAAAACTAAAATAAAAGTATTATAGCAGCTTTAAAAAGTAAATAAAGTCTCTTCTGTATTTTCTCCACAGTGTGGAATTGGATTTGCGATGCAGCAGGTATGAAAATCTCTCTTGTCTTTTCTGCTCTTATATCAAATTGTCCACTTTCTAATCTCTTCATCTACTCTGTTTCCACAGAGGACGTCAGCCTGGACCCGGAATCCGCCAACCCAGACCTGCTCATCTCCAGCGATGAAAAGCGCATGCGGTGCGGCCTGGAGCGGTGCGACGTCCCGCGGAGCCAGCGGCGCTTTGATGGCTGGTGGTGCGCGGTGGGCCAGGAGGGCTACACCTCCGGACGCCACTACTGGGAGGTGGAGGTGGGCGAGCGAGACTGGCGGCTGGGTGTGGCCCGAGCGTCCGCCGTTAGGCAGGGCTACCGGGCGCTCAACACAGAAACAGGCTACCTGACCCTGCGCCTGGAGAGAGGCACAGATCTGAAGGCCCTCACGGTGCCCACTACTGCTTTACCCCAGAGTCCGGTGCCCAGGAAAGTTGGGGTGTATCTGGACTATGAGCAGGGCCAGCTGTCCTTCTACGACGTGGAGAAGCGCTCGCACCTGTACACCTACAACGAGAAGTTCACAGAGGAACTGTACCCTGTGTTTGGGACTGTGGAGGTGGTCAAAGACCTGGTGATCAGGCCTGCAAATGTGAGACAGCCGTGCCTGTGCCCCGGGCCCTGCCTCTGGAACTGAACTGCTTCACGCACAGATCGCTCCTCAGTCCTGATCCTCAGCAGCCCACAGAGCGTGTGCTTTTATTCTAGTCAGTCTGAATTGTGTGTGTCCCGGTCCTGGACTTAAAAGTCTTTCTGTGAGGTGCCTCGTGAGATCGAGAACAAGAACCGTCGTTCTTCTGCGTTACTCTTTCTGTTACTCTGCCTTCATGGAGACACTCGGTATTTGTATTGTAAAGGTGAATATTTTAATGGCGTCAGGTGAAAACGTTAAATATCAGATTAGTTTAAGCCAAAAAGCTTTTTGTCGCAGTGTCCGTAAGGTTTGATTCAGAAGTGAAGAGATTTTCATGTCACTCAGTGACACGGAGATGTTTTTTATTACAATTTGTATTACTTATAAATGGAAAAACAAACTTTACAGATGTTCTAGCGTGAAGGCACTCTTAAGGTTGTGTGGCCGTGCAGCTATTTCCTCAGTCAAAGAGTGGAGCTGATGAGAGCTTAATAACACGCCGCAGGCAAATAATGACAGACTGGGCTGTTGCATGTCAATAGTGGATTCTCACTCTGTTTGATTCTTTGTCTCAGGCTTCCTGCAAGCATTTGTCTGGCATGAGCTTGTTTTGCAACTGTGTTTTTGTGAAATATAAATTCACCCAAATGTCAATAAATTAATGTTAAATACTCCCATCTCTAATGCCTTTAGTGGTTCACATTGTTTAAATCATACACAGTACATTTTTATTTTAAAATCTTTTATTAAGTGCAATAGATGTGATGTAAAAAAAAAAAAGAAGTAAAATAGTTCAACTGCTTAAAAGTATGTGATACATGTCGATGAAAAGTACACGAACGTGGTTTCTGGTGGAAGGTTCATCCACTTGTCCTCAAAATCTGTTTTTCTAAAAATATTTTCGACTCATTGTGAAACCAGAATACAGCAGGACTTTCAGTAAAGAGCAAATACAATCTTTCCGTCTCTGCACACCACTGCTCCTCAGTTCAAATGTAAATGGCCCTTGAAAAAGTAAATGGACACACGCAAAACACAGAAACACGTTAAAATGAACAGGTTTTTATCATGTAGTGTGAACCCATGCTCTTATCTCGTCAGCAGGAAATCAAGGCGTCGTGAGTCAAATGACCTCTATATTTGGAATTAAATTCAACATCAGTTTGCTTAAGTAAAAGTCTTAAAAAGTATTAAATACACTTGAAAAAAAACATTATCACTCTTATATATAATACAAACCTATGAACAAAAGTCCCAAATACACCACATGGACGTTTCGCTCACATAGCACAGGACACTAGTGAAGTTAATCTGAGCATCCACAACTGTTTAAAGCCTGTGGAGGCAAATGTGTCAGCGTTTTCAGACAAAACCCGGGTTAAAACGTGGTGAGTTTAACCTGAAATGATCCGAACACGTCAAACAAGGAGCAGGTGGAGAAAAGAGGAGGGGGTCACTTTGGATTAGTGAACAGCAGCCAGATTACTGGTCCGTGCTTTAAAGCCCCGCTGTGGTTGTTAGCAGATCTAAATCTGAAGCTACGTGTTCACTGGAAAGTGACGTCAGTGGAAGTTGTTCAGAGAGGCTGCAGCGTGTAACAGACAAGAGAAAACGGTCTCATCTCCATCTATATATTATATGAAAAGGTTTTTCTTTAGTGGCGGCATCTCACCCAAACACAGCACACATTAAAAACATTCAGTACTCTTTTTAAAAGAGATCCTTGGATATGATTGCTCATCACGTTGGGCCCACGGATGCTAATTTGTTAAATAAGATCTTAGGATTCGTAAAACATCTTCTTTGTGACGGTAGTTCCTCCCATGACGCTCCTCTGAACCACCTCCTTGGTGACCTGACGGGTTATCATGCCGCTAGTCTCTGTGTGTTTCTGTGTGCTCTGTGTGGTCATCATCATCCCATCTGTCAGAGAGGAAGAAGAACACGTTAGTGGCGAGTGGTGACAAGTTGTTCGGAAGAGCACGTGAATGAAACAAACTACTACTACCTGAGAAATAGGGGTCGTCGAGCATCGTTGGCATGTGGAAAACCTCTCTACTCGACAGGGATTGGTTGGAGTACGGAGACAAAGAACCTACGGGGGCAAGGAAGGACAGAAATGACGATCTGTTTGATCTGAAGCAAGAAATCTCAACATTAACTGTCAGAGTGACAGGTTGAAATTTCCATGTGACTTAAATTTCTCACAATATCTGAGCGTGATCGTGTCCCTCGCTCCTCCACAAGATTTGTTCTTTCATACCCACAAATAAAAATGTTCCATCGTGCTGTCCCTCAAGGAATAAACCATTATCTCTTAGATTGTTCATCTAGAGCCATCCTTAAAACAATTTATATCCACGCAATTTCAGTTCCTGCCTTTCAGTCAAACTCTGATGAGGAGGTATTTGTTTCAGTTTCCCAGTGGGCCTTGTCTTACTTGCGTCCTGTGACTCGATGGTGATGATTCCCTCCCTCTCGGGGCCAAAGCCCTGCGTGGTTTGAGCCTGGACCTTGAACTTGTAAGGAACGTTCTCGGTCAGGTTTGTGACGGTCAGACTGGTATCAGAGCTGTCGGCGCTCACGTCGAAGGATCGCAAATCACCTGGAACAAACGGGACGCGGAGGTCAGGAAACCACACAAACTAAGAATTAAACTGAGGCTGATTATTCTTTTCGGGAGAGGCTCACCTCCACCCTGCACCTGTTCACAGGTGACTACGTAGCCCAGGATTTCACCGTGGGGTTTACGGGGCTTCTCCCAGCTGAGCTGCAGAGAATCAGGGCTCAGAGCCGTGAACACCAGAGGGCCTGGAGCGCTGGGAGTGCTCAGAGTGAACGGTGAACCTGGAGGGGACAGAAAACACAGTGAGAAAGGAAGCATTGCTCTTCTGGTGAACGAATAATCATCGTGTGTGTGCGGGTTAATCAAAGAATAAACAGAATCAGCACCTGGCATGGGGCTGTGGGGGCTCTTGGGGTCGACGGCCGACTCAATGGTGATGACTCCCTCTCTCTCTGGGCCCCAGCCCTCCTGGCTCTGAGCCTTCACCTTACATACGTAGGAGTGGTTGGGCAGCAGGTCCTGGATGATCACAGAGGTCTCTGTTGGGTTTGTCACGTTGATACGCTTCATCTCGCCTACAGGAGAAGAGAAAACGATAAATACTGAAAGATCTGAAAGTTTGGAGGCAACGTCCACTGCTGCGTCCTAATCGACTAGAACACAGACAAATGAATGCAAAGAAAATCTGTTAGATCTGTTTGAACAGACTAAAGAGCACGCTGACGCACGCACGTCTTATCATATGGCACAATTAATGCCAGCATGAAGACTGACGCAGGGGGACAGATTCTTTGTCTTTACCTCCATTGAGCTGCTGGTAGATGACACAGTAGCCCAGGATGTCTTTCTCACAGTGAGGCTCCTGCCAGCTGACTTTGAGGGCAGTGGGTCCCAGAGCAGAAAACACCAGTCTGCTGGGAGTCTCAGGGATCCCAGGAGAGATACGCGCATCTGATGGGACGGGAAAAGAGACGGGTTAAAAGAGGAACTGATACGCTCGGTGTCTCTGTTTAAAATCAGATTATGGGGATGAAGAAGAAGATTTAATGTAAATGAAAGGGAAATACTGAGTCGGATGTCTGCTACGCTGTCATTTTTTTTTCACACTGTAGAGTTGACTCATGTGAAGTATGCGACTTACTCTGCTGCTATCCTTGGAGAATGATTTGCCCACACGGGGAAAATTGCCTCGGCAGAGAGATTAGCAAAGCCTGCTCACAGAGATGAGGAGCGCAGAACCGGCACTGGCATTGATTTAGAGTCATGGCTCTGGCCACAAAACCCCACATGTCCATAATTCTGTCTCATTTTGGTTTGGCTTCCACCAACTCCTGCAGGAAATACTTGGGTCTGCAGTTGCGCAATGCTCTAGGTTGAAGAGAGCGGTGGGCCACACAGGAGTCAGCTCAAAGAAGAGCTGATCTGCAGAGTTGAGAGACAGTAGCCCACTCTCAAATCTCAAACCATTCTACACTAATGAGAGGTTTTCTACAGTCCCTAACTGTGTTATCATACTGCAAGATAAAGAAGCAGAAACATTGGCAGCGATGTAACCGTTCTCTTGTGCTGTAACACCCCAAAAAGCAAGTACGACCAGATCCAGAGAAAGACGAAGCATCAGACAATCAGAGAAGCGGGAGTTAAGGCGATATCGTGGGCTGCTTCACATCCACTGCATTCATGCTTGTATGCGGCAGACTTACCATGGAGCACCCTGTCCAGATTATACAAGGCTTCATGGACGTCTGAAGAGTCGGTCCTGGCCCTCGAACCCTGAGCGAGGCTGTAGCTGAACTGGCTCTGAGAGCTGCTCTGCATCCCAGTGTAGCCAAAACCACCTGGCGGCCCCAATGAGCAGGAGGGGGCAAAGGAGGAGGATGCCGGGATGATGAGGAAGAGAGGCAAAGAGAATGGTGGAAGTAGCATAATAGGGGGAGGGGAGGAGGAGGAGGAGGGCAGCAGGGAGTAAATAAGAGGTAAAATAAAAAAAAGAAGGGAGGGAGGGAGAAACAGCGATAGTCAGCATAGCTCCTGCATGTGGATAAGATTGCTGTGCAGCCAACAGCCCCAACCCTGCTAACAGATGTCCAAGCCATCGACCTCATGCGCTTGCAGTTTACCTGCCAAGGCGTCATAAATATTCCACTCCAGAGTCACATTTTCTTTTGTCCAGAAAGTCAGAAATAATTATTCTACACTGACTAGACTGGGATCAAAGCTCTGCAGGCACTAACCATGATCTGGGAACGTGCCCGCCACATTTCCCATGACGATGGAGTCCCGGATGTTTTCGTCTGTGTAGCCTCTGTTCTCTGAACGCTTCCTCATGATGACCTCAGATGAGTGCACTCCTCCGCTGATGAAATCCTGTCTACGAGAGCCTCCTACGAGAAGACACGCAGATGAAGGTTAAAGACGCACAGCGGCCCGACCCTCCTGCTCTTTCTCAGTGAAGTCACTGTCCGTCCATACCTGCTCCGGACATGTAGGTGGTGGTCATTTCAGTGGTGAAGGAGCCGCCTCCACCTCTGTAGTTGGAGCCCAGGGTGGACATAGGAGAGGATGATGTCGACATGTTGCGCGTGCCTGAACCCCCCGGGAAAAGGAAGTTCTGATCCCACCGCCCATTCATCATGGAGTCTGTGAAACACACGAGAGACGGAATTGCGGTTACAGTTAGCCGTCGTTCATTCTTACACCGACACAGAACGGGACTCGATGTGAAGCCCCCGAAACCAGCCTCAGACTGTCCACAGAGAGGAAGCAGCAGCAGGTTCTGAGCCACCAAACACTCAGATTATCTATTTGGATATCTTTTTTTACAAACCTGCAGATCAACAATATTTAAGCCACACATTTACATATAAAAACAATTTTCTGTCAGCATGTGTAGTGACATCCACATGACTTCCTTTGCTGCTGCTCAAACTGCTCCCTCTTGTGGAGCGTCTGCGACCGACAAAGCAGTTTCATGGGGCGTTCCGCTTCTTAAACGGCCGATCTGAAGATGAAAAGCAAACACAGCTGCAAGACAAAGTGTCATCCTTGAAACCCGCCCTGTAGAAATGAGACTGCATTTAATCAGGAACCCATCGCTTCCACGTGACGTCACTAAGCCTTCACACACATCCGAAAAGCAGCGGGCAGATCCACAGTGGGATGGAGACGCAGCACCTGGAAAAAGCCTGCCGCCGATCATCAACTGGAGGTGGGCAGTTGATGTCGGTGCTCCTCTCTGGGCAGGTGGTCGGAGGAAAAGTGGGATAGATGCCAAGCAGAGGCGAGGAGACAAGGACTGAAGACCAAAACCGAGTGTTAAGGCAAATAATTTCTGAGCGGCTCTAATCAGGAAGGTAGAGGGAAACGCTGTTGCCTTGCTGGGAACATGACTGGCCGTGCATTACAGCTGGCATGCGTGCTGTCTGTCTGTCTGTCTGTCTGTCTGTCTATCTGTGGGTCTGATGGAGGGGTCTTCACCTGGCAAGGGCGTTTGGGTGTTGCTGGGGTGGGGAGCATCATCTGAGCTCATCTCTGTGTCTGTGCTGAGCCGATTGGGGATGAGGTCCACTCGCTTTTTCCATGACACCTTACGCAGATCCAGGCTGGACCCCACCAACTTGACAAATTTCCAGCCTTGATTTTCGAGGTCACAGGGGAGAAGCCAGGCGAAGCAGGCGAAGGATAGATTTGTAAGGAAGAAGTACTTGTTTTACTGCACATTACTGTACAAAAAGACTGGAACACATTCAAAGGATTATATGATACACTGTATATACTGTACACTACTTTATATCGCTCTAGTCCAAATTATCTCGGACAGACAGCACTGGGTCCCCGAACAAGCTAAGAGTGAGACCACGAAAAGCAGAAGAGTGACAGCAGGTTTATCGAGATCAGGCCCTGCAGTTAGTGATCGTAAAGCATTCAGTGTTTACAGGGTATAACTGCTGCTGCTTGCTGGGGCGCAGTCTTCAGGAAAAACGTCTGCCAGATGGAAGCGATAAAGGAACCGTGACAATTATGCCATTTGTGAGCGTCACGGCTTTTCCTTAATGTCACTGCCGACAGTGGGGAAGGATATCTATGTCCGCCTTTTCAAGCATACATGTGAATACTGAGAGAGAGCGAGAAGAAGAGAAAAGGCGAGGAGATCCTGATGATCTTAACAAGTTGATGAGAGATTGTCTGCGTGCTGACCTTACAACATCACAGATGAAGCAAGGACACCACAGCACTGTGTAAAAACACATTTGCTACAGGATCAAAGGAAGATGCCCCGGGGCATTGAGAGTGAAATAACTGGATCCATATTACAGTGATATCTCACTCTTGCAGTCTGGCAGCCACATGCATCTTGCTGGAGCCAAAAATGTGTCAGAAAAGAGCAGATTGAGTGTAAGCCTTTATGAGTAAACAGTGGTTTTGGCTCTGGGTACCCACCATCACCAGAGACACTGGGTGTCTTGGAGCCTGCGGGAGACTTCATCACATCATTGCTGTACATCAGGTAGCCATCATACTCGTCCCCTGCCTCAGCATCCACGATAGGAACGTCTGGAATGATGGGAACTGGGAGCAGAAAGAGAGAGAGAGAGGAATAAATCTCTCTTTCAGGAGACAGAGGCTCAGCATTCAAGGAATGTGTTCAAAACAAACTTACTGGACAGAGGTCTGGTAGGCTGTGATGCCAAGTTGATGGAAGCATCTCTGAAAGGGCCCCAACCCACACTGTTCTTGGCACGGACTTTGTACTGATAGGTCTGGGCATTTTGGAGATTCTCAATCAACAGCATTCGTTTCTTCGGGTTGTCAATCCTCACTTTCTTTTCTGCTCCTACTGGCACTGTGAGAAGTGACGAGGATTAGGATAGGAAGACAATTATATCCCGAATGTAGGGTATTCCCATTTCTTGGAAGGTGTCTTACCCAGTCCATCGTTGATAGGCGTGTAGGTGACCTCATAAGCTGTAATGACGCCGTTGGTCTCAGCGGGTTCAGCCCAGCTGACTTGAGTCACAGTCGGACTGATGACGTTGAAGGCCAGACGACCAGGTTCACCAGGCACTGCAGGAAAAAGAAAGTTCAAACTTACTATGGGGAGTTTCAAACTTATAGTTCAAACTTATTCTCGTTATAGAACAGCACAGTGCCTGTATGCTATTATGCAGAGGTGAGCTGTGGTTGAACCATGATTGTCAGTAATTACCATCCTCCAGTGTTTTACAGGGAATGATATCGGTGTCATAGCCATCTCCCATTGCATTGTAGGCGCACACTCGCATCTCATAGTCACAGTAAGGGTACAGGTTGGTCAACTCAGCTTGAGGAGTCTTCACATCTATGACCTGGGCATCTTTCTCTTGGTCTCCATAGATCCAGTACTTCACCTAAAACAAATTTATAGTGTTTGAGAAATCCCACACGACGTAAATGAAAGGAATCGGATCGTGCTGACGCTTGTGAACGTGCCGACTAGACGTACCTTGTACCCCATGGCGTTACCAGGCGGTGGGTTCCAGTTCAAACGGATGTTTCTTGGTCCAGCTGCTTTTGCCTTCACGTTGGAAGGTGAGGGAAGGTGACCGCCGGGGGAGGTGACTGTGTTGTTCATGAAGCCCTTCGTTTGCATCTCTGCAGATCCTGGAGATTAGAGGACAAAACAAGCATTGTGATTCCAGAGAGTCCACAGTTCATTAAATCTTTTGCTTGATGTTTTTGTTCAGCTATAAATTTATTTAAAGACTCTTCACCTGTGACATTGACAGTGGTGGTCTTCAGGTCCCCAACAGTAGCATTGCTGGGATCAAACAGCTCCACTTGGAAGGTCTCTGGCTGGACTGGGCTTGGGTAGTTGTCTGGTTCAATCACTATGTCCTTCTCTGTTTCACCAGGAGCAAACTTGAGAGCACCAGACAGGTCAAAGTGCTGGGACTTCTTGGTACGCCATTTCACTGTGGCAGGACTCACTAAGTTGCGAGTGCGGACCACGGGGATGACGTAAGTTGGATCTGAGGTGATGAAGTTCTGGGTGCCCTTCTTGAACGCCACCACGCTGGGTTCTAGTTAAACGAAGATCATGAGGATAAAAGAGAAGCAACTTTAGCCGTGCTGTGGTTTAGTCTGGGAAACGAGGATGTAAGAAATACCAAAATACTTCATTCACCTGGACTGTCTGCTATAGTGACAGTGGTTCTTGGGTAGCGTCCCAGTTTGGCACCTTGCTGTGGGTTACTGAGATCTATGACAAACTGCTTGACCTGTTTGTTTTCCAGGAGGCCATCTTTCTCAGTCAGCTCCAGCAGACGAACAGGAACTGTCCTCTGGGTGTCACCACGTTCATAGATCAGTTTTGCTTCTCCGCCCACATAGTCCTACAATACATTAAACAGGGTTGTAATTATTGGTACTACTGGTTACAAATACAACACTAACTGGTTATTAAAAGACACTATAACCCATGAAAGCCTTGTTCAACCAAATTTAAATATAGAGATGAGCACAAGAAAACAACACTCAGCTCACCTTGGTATCCTTGGCGGTGAGATCCCGTGTGCAGTAGGTGACTTGCGTGCGTCCATCTTCAAAGATCTCTCGACTGACTGGGATGTGGGCCACTCCGTCCTGTCTGCTGTATGTGTACGCGGGCTGGAGGAATGAGAAGACGCTTGTGGCTGCGGAGAAAGAGGTGAGAATCAGTACGTGTGCCTTTCAGCGGTTTTAAACTTTTTGCCTGCCTGTAGGTCAGGGTCCCCCAAAAGCCGATACATCCTGTTTCTTTCAGCAGGAGAAGCCCGAGGCAAAGATAACCACGCCGACTTTTCTGCAAAGGATTAACATACCTCTGCATACCACCAATAACAACAAATGCTAATTGTTAAACAGCGCAAAATGTCCTAAGAAACAGCTATTGCAGAGACAGCTATCAGCTATCGTCTCTCAACAGACAACAAATACACTATTACCAAGTATCTGGGCTACCAGATTGGTGTGATCCATGTCAATTGTGTCTTTTTCCTTGATTCAAGTTTGAAGGTTGTTTACACAACAACTGTATTTTTAAAAGCAAACCTGTAAAATCTGCGACGTCTCACCTTTATCTTTGATGATAGTAATATCAACCGTAGGTTTTCCAATCTTTGCGATGCCCAGGGGCACATCTACGGCCTCCACCCGAAGCTGTTTTTTGTCATCATCTTCATCCTTGACAAAGAGTGGCACGTGAACGTCCACTGACTCCACACCTTCTTGAAACTCAATGGCACCATCAGCCTCTGCAGATGTAATAGGAGAGAAAGCAAAGTCATCAGTTTAACTGCTACAAAGTGAAAAGACACACACACATGTTGCTAGCACACACCTCTGTCTGAGGCCACAGTGTAGTAGCCTGGCACCACTTTGAGGGCATTGAAGTTTCCAGACTGTACGTGCTTCTGAGTCAGTTTAATGATATCTGGGTAAGCACTTCGAGGAGCTGCCAAAAGCGTGTCCACGATGGCGTTGTCCTGCCTGAAAAACACAGGGAACTCACAAAAGTCAGCGAAAAGTAAGCGAAACTTAACTCTGGTGTCTTGTATTCAGTCTGAATTTTACCTTTTTCCTGCATTTCTTTGCATTCTGCAAGAAGAAGTGACACGTATTAATTTGTGCAAGAACAGACATTTCATTTGCATGTTTTATTACCAGAACAAAGACAGTGACATGATTACGGTGTGGTAATCTACCTGAATGAGGTCTTCTGCACCCTCTGTGCCCCGGGGATCTGCTTGTACACAGCATTCAGCTGAACAGAAGAACAAAACCAGTACTTAGTAATACTGCCATGGTCCATACACTTACACATGTGCCCAGAAAGAAACAGAAAAAACACACTCACGTTTTCAGCCACTTCATTGCGGAGTCGTTCAGCATCTCTGGATTCAGGACGAGAAAGGCTTTCAGAGAACAAGTTGTTTAGGCGGAGGGAGATCGGGAAGTGGACTGCAATTTGATGAAAGAGAAAAAACGTTAAGATAAAACAAAACAACTTGTTTATTTTAAAAGCTCACTTTAGTATTTTATACAGAAAGCTGCATATAAAACAATTTAGGACTCACTGGTCTCTTTTGGGTTTGGCTTTGTCAGAGCCTGGGCGTGATTGGGTCCACGGTGCACATTATCTGTGACCTTCCAGTGAACCACATCAGTTCCTTTGGGTGGGCCGGTCCTCACCATTGGTGTGTCCAGATGGTCTGAGGTGATCAGAGACTGACGGAGCAAATACTCATCCTCCTTGAAGCCAACAGTGCGACCTGGAGAGTACACAGCATAAGATGACTCATATTTAAGATGGTGGGAGGATGAATGGATGGATTTAAAGCAACGCTGTCGCATGTAATATGATAATATGACGTGTATTACCTCTGGCACAGCAAGGCAGCAAGGCAAGGCAACTCTGTGTCGAGAAAAGACAGAAGCTATTACCTACAAACATCTGTGAATGAGATATCTGTCATTTGCAGGTTCAAATGTGAGTGCTCATACCTTAAGGCACCCACTGCAGCAGGCACAGTATTTCCAGCAGCAGAGCAGCAGAAGTGCCAACAGTAGCAAGAGGAACAAGATGAGAGGCAGCAACCACAGGAGACTAGCAGGTGGACAATCTGAAGGGACAAAATAAATAAAGTTAGAAACACAACGATCATACAAAGGTGAGATTTCATGGCACAGAGTCTGACCTGCAGCTCACCTTTCTTTTCGAGCACTTGAACCTCCAAGTATTTGGTTGGATCTTTGTGGTTTTCCACAGTGTAGTAGTATGTGCAGTCGTCGTCCTCATCACGGAAACTGCACGAGTCAAGCACTTCCTCGCCTGAAAACAGATACACGCACGCACATGTACAGTCAACTAACTGATTTTGAATATTTCGTAATGTCCTCCAGAAAATGATTATCCCCCCATTGAGTGAAAAGCCATTCGTGCGTGCTTACGTTTCTTCAGTTCATCCACCAAGACAATTTTGAAGGGGCACTTGTCACATTCCTCTCCTTTAATTTCTCCTGTCTTCCAGGCTTGACACTGGACACATCTCCTTGTGCCTTCACACACACCTAACTGGGCCTAGCAAGGACATGCAGCGAAAGAAGGTCAGACGAGACTATACAGACATTAAGAGGCATAAATACAAATATTTAAACATCCACACACCTGGAAATTTGATTCACATGTTGATGTCATCTCGAAACCGGAGTTCGGACATTCACAGCGGCCGCACACGCATTTCCCTCGCCCGCTGCAGACACCCTGGCTCACATGAAGATAGCGTCAGACACCGACTGCACGTTGAGTGAAATTATAACTTAATCTACAACAAACATTGTTGGCTCTACTCACCCCGTTGCTGTCGAGACAGGTCTGGTTGCTCTTGGGACACTCGCAGGCACTTCCCTCCCAGCCCTCCATACATGAACACTGTCCCATAACGCAAGAGCCGCGCTCTGACAAACGAAAGAGCAAAGATTTAACAAGAAAGAAAAGCGATAACATGGACATGTCACTATGTGAAAAGGGATGGAAGGTGTCAAATGAGATGAACGGCATCTTGTAGATTCAGTACAAGTGGATTTAAGCTGTAAACGCAACATTAACATATAATGGTTGGCCACCTGAGGCACAAAATATTTAGCTTTTAGTCTGGTTTTGTATCCACCAGGTATCCTGAGGGAAATAAGTCAGAAAAAGTACTAACTGTACAGTATATGCCACATTAACACTGTTAGTCTGTCGTACCATTGCAGAGGAAGCCTCCAAATCTTTGACACTGGGTCTTGTCGTACTGACAGTAGGGTCCTTCATATTGTTCCGGGTTGTAGCACACGCAGGTTCCACAATCCAGACAGTCTCCACGGCCTGAGCAAGGCTCGTCAATGCCCGGACCTTTGCACAGGTTGATGTCCTGAGCTGAAGCACTCGCTGAGCAGTCACAGAAAGTACTCAGCCTGAAGGAGAAGTGTGGAAATAACAGAGTTTATTAAACCCCGGGGACTAAAAAAACTGTTCACATATGTTACTTATTTTTTTTTTTTTTTTTATTCCTTCCAGGAACTACATCATTGAAGTCTTACCAGCCTGGGTGGCACTCACACTTCCCGCACACCAGGTCTCCGTGGCCATTGCATGTCTCTGCATTTCTTATGGGATTCTGGCAAATTAAAAAAATAAAAAACTCTCAGGGACAAATCTGACATGAAGAAATATGAGTGAGTTACTTCACTTTTAGTTGTGAGTATCTAACCTGTTCACAAGCACAGGTGGGACACAGAACTGTGGCATTCACATGGACGGCAGTGTTAAAGGTCGTAGGTTTGACCCTAATCAGCCCCTGTTTTTCATTTGAGTCTCTCGCACAGACGGACTCTTCATCAATCATCCGCTGGGCTTTGAGTCGCATCTTGAACTTCCCCTGATGAGCAAGAGAGAAAGAGAGTCAACATATGTTTCTGTCAACTTCAGCGGACATAACACTGACACACTGGCCCTGTTCAGACCAAACATCTGTCCTGGGCAATCCAGTTCATCGTTTTTTTTTATTATTATTATGTTTTATTATTATTGAGCATCCCTGTTGAGTAGGCATGACCCAGTAGTGACCCAGGACACACTGTTCACACCACCAAAGGAATGCATGCAAACCTCAATGCATCCTGAGTGTGTTCACACCTGTACTTTAAGCTGAAATCACTACTGATTTCCCGGGATGGGAATCCTGCTTTCATTTTTCTTAATTCTTTTAAATTGTCAGAACTACAGACTATTTGTGATTCTTAATCTGAAAATAAGTCATAACACGATATTATATATTAATATATTGCTATGTAAAAACATTTGTTTCCATCTTGTTCTGCCACCTACAACATCTCCGGGCTTGAAATTAAAATTCCCATATTCTGCGACGTGTCCGCTGGTGTGTAAGAACTGAGCCTCAAAAGCCTTGGGTTTGTCCTCTGCACGGATGCTCATCTTAGAACGGATACTCTGAAAAGAGCAAATGAGAAGGTCAGCACACGGAGAGGAGTTGGTCCACTTGCCTTAAGTGTCCATAATGTACCAGCAGCTGTAGGGTCTTACCTCAAAGGCGTTCTCCATGACCTGTAGGATGTTGGATGAGTCTTCTTGCAGCAGACCAACCTCAGCAATGGGGAAATACTCTTTGAGTTTCTGACAGAGAGTTACACCAAAATCAGTTTATGACCAAAACACCACATTTCTGGAGGATGACTTTAGCCTAAGCTGAAGGTGTTAAGTCCACCAACCTCGTAGTATGAGTAGGAGTGGTTAGTGACGGCAAAGATCGGGATGATGTTGTGTTTTCCCAGCAGGCGGACCAGTGTGGGCACTGAAGGGTAATCCTGTTTTGTGTCCATTGTGTATTTGTCCTTTTGGTCCAGATGACAGATCTCATCGTTGCGAGGCAGGATTCCCGATAGCACGTTAGCACCATCAGCCTCGTAGTGGAAGGCTGACTCGGTGGAGAAAACCAGGAGATGTGTGCTAAGGGGGCGCCAGCCGATTTTATCCTAGTGAACAAGTAAAATGCGAACAGTGGTTGGCTGAAGATTTGAACATGTAGGATAAAGACACTAAATGAGAAAATGAGGACAAAGGTGGCAGCATACTGTACAAACATACTGAATTTACTGTCATTCACAAAGTTAATATTAATATTTAAATTATTATAGTGCAGAGGATTAAAAGACAAGTTTTAGCTTTCCATTGTTCATAGTGTTATGGGTGACAGTTTAAATGTGGGATTTAATGCACACTGCTGCATCTATTTTTTTTTGTTTTGAAACCTAATTTAGACAGAGCAGGATCCCTTTTGTATTTGTACTAACCCCACACACTGCAGTCTGCAATATGGCATCAAACCCTCCTTCAGGAGCATCCAGATTGCCAGATATTCTCTCGTCCTGGAGCTTAGCGTTGAAGAATTTCACGTCGTTTGTCAGCTTGATGACATTTTGGAAAGAGAAGGGAGGATCGCTGTTGGGCCACGGCTGTGCAAGTCTAAGAACGTAAAAAGGAAGATGGACAAAAGAGGGAGAACAAACGGCACGTGCGTGTTGAGCATGGCATGGTGGGTATGAGTGTATGACTTTCTTCGATGTGTCACATTTTGCCCTCTTACTTGGACGGTCTCATGTCAGTCTGGGGCTCGACCACTTTGTCCACAAACTTTCCAAATCCAATGGTGTAGTTATCTGACAGCCTCTCCACCAGTGAAGCTACAAGGAAAATACATTCACCTTCAGTATCACAACAACTGACGAGTACCTGACTTGTAGTCATCACGACACATCACTGTTGGAAATGTGCTCACCCAGCTCTTTGCCCATTCTCTTCAAGTTGTCCAAATCATCAGCCATTGAGTTTGAGAAGTCCATAAGAATATAAAGATCCAGAGGGCCTTTGGTTGGCGCAAACACCTCCACATCCACCAGCTTCTCCTCTCCCGGTAGAAAAGTCATGCTCATCTGCTGCGGAGACACCTGAGACCGCTGGATCTTCGTGTTAATCTTTTGGCTCTGACCAATGAGAAGAAGAAGAAATTAAGATCGGTCACTTACTGAGCTGACTGAATGGAAGAGGGAAGTGAGGGATGAAGACTTACTTTCTCTATCAGCATAGAGCTACTATATCTAATGACGCCAGAAGAACTGCAGCCATGGGCGAGTATATTCTCGTACAGATCACAGCGAGGGCCGCTAAATTTCTGAGAGGACAGGGAATTCCATTTGTTAGTTTTGTCGTCTTGCATTTGACAAACCACGCAGAATTCAAAGAATCTGGACTAAGTACGCCCCTGCTGAATAAACCCCTTCATATTCCCGCAGCTTTGTGCTCTCACCTCATCAGAGCAGTACGCGCAGCCTTTCCCAGCTTGCACACAGTCTGAGCAGGTTTTGGTCCTGGCAGCAAAGCAGTAGTTCTCTGTTGGGGCATGGCAGAGGGAAATCGTGAGGGAGCGGTGTCAAGAAGAGTCAGAGTCATGAAGGGATAATAAAGAGAGAATTAAACCCATGAAGCATAGCTGGAATACCAGCGGTAACACTAACCAGAAACTTTGTTTCTCCTGTTGTGCATGATGAAAGCAGTCATACTCTGCAGCCTGTTTCATTTTACTATATGCCATACGCTGTCTAAAAAGTGGGTTCAGTGAACTTTCTTACTTTTTTTTCTCTTACTTTAAACATTAATGAATGCCAGTTATATCTCATTGTTAAGTTAGGTAGTCAATATAGCGACAGAAATAAGTAAAAGAAATCAACGTTTTCAAATTGCTTTGTCTTTGTTACCTTCAGCGCAGCAGCAGGTCAACAGGACGGCTAGAAGCCAGAGACCCACTGAGAGATGTAACGTCCATCTCCCCATCTCCTTCCTGCAATGCAAACAAAAAACATACAGATTTAAAACCTACTGTTACGGAGAAAAAAGGAAAGGAGCCAGAAAAACGGCTACCAGACCCTCAGGATATGTCTGCAAACTGAGGTGTAATTTGAGCCACCTGTACTTTCACTTGGCCAAAGCACAGAGAAAGTGAAGAGACAGCAACTTACTGTGTAGAGCGGTTCAGAAAACAGAAAAAAAAAAAGAAACAGCAACAGGTAAACTGTACTTTTATACGTGAATATAGTCAGAATTAGTCACTTATATGCAGTTTTAAAGTGACTGTTTAATCCACATTACCGATACCAGGGTTTGTTTTTATTTGCTCCAGTTGCACTCAGCCAGGCATGTGGTTTTGGTGCTCAGGTCTTGAGATATCGGAGAACATGTTGCTACACATCGGATTGATGGGAGTAAAGGGAAGTTCCAATTTTTCTGGAACTAACGTCTCGGGGAAAAAAACAGTCCCTTCTGATGTCTCTTATGGAGAATACTGATAAATCTGGAAACTGCTGTTGCTATGGATTTAGATTTATGGATGTGACCCTCCAATAATTTGAGCACATCATGTTTGAATTCCATTATAATGTGGTAAAGGCAGAAATATTAGAGAAATTTCACTTTGGATCTTTGCTTTTGTAACTGGATCTTAATCATTACCTGATATCGTGTGCCTTTGATTTAGTTTTAATATTTTAGGCATGACAGTGTGATGGGGGGGGGGGGGGGGGGGGTCATGACATTAAAGGAGTGATACAAGGTGGGAGGGGAAATGTTTCTGAGAAGCACGCTGCGTAGACTCTTCACAATAAAACCACTTCATAATTTCATGCTGGAAACTTGGACGGGATACAGTCTGATACATGGAAAGCCGCAAAATCTCCACTAAATGCAGGAGGTGGAGGGTGAACAAAAGGGCGCTGTGTGGCACGAAATGTCTCAGTAATTGTCTCGGTAGGCAGCCGCAATTTGAGTGCAGAAAAGATGGTGATTTGTGCCCGGAAGATTTACAACTCCAACAAGGAATTTCTCCTTGAGGCGCGAGAATGACCTGTCCAAGTTAAAAACACAGCCCGAAAACACATGGGAAAGACACCTTAGCATCCATTTGTGAACTTGAGCTGGCTACAGGTGTGTGCATGCGTGGGAGAGATTATGGCAGAAGGTGTCACATACTGTAAATCACTGCCCGAGGGGTGGGGGAGGGAAGAAAAAAGATCAAACAAGCTCTTATTCTTCAACCGTGAATACCCACCAAGGAATATATAAATAAAGCACTTTGCATTTTGCGCCATCTCAAACTAAATCAAAGACACACAGGCGTGTAGGCCACTAACAATAAACTGGGAGACACAAATTACAGCTTCCAAGAGACAGAAAATAGAACTGAGTCATTCATGCTGCTTTTCCTCTGGTCTAAACGGGACTGTGGCTTGAAACAGAGGGGATGTTTCCCAGAGTTCAAAGCTGCAGTCGTTTCTCCGCAGACAACAACATGCCTGCCAGGTGAACATACCTCCACTGGGTGTGGGTCTGACCCTGCTGTGACATCTTCAGCAAGGTCTTTCGTAACAGGTTCGGGGGTCGCACTGATGGAACTCGAAGGGTAAAATGAACAACCACTAAAGCCTCCTAGAAAAATCGTTTCATTCATCTTTGCATTTAGTCCTTAAAAAGCCCAAATAACACAAACTAATAAAGCAATTCTGTAGATTTAATAGTGCGTATCAAATATAAGTAGACATCTGCAAAACGTGCCTGTATAAAAACAGAATATATCTCAACAGTTTATTGTGACACAGCAACTTTCACCTGCATTGCATTGTAGTCCGTGCCTTTACGTGGGCAATGGTGCAGAAAGAGCAGCAATCAATTACTAGATTCAAGACAAAAAAACAACCACTGAACTGAATCCAAATGCCTCCTCCACGCTTGCAAGTACTTCTAAAACACACGTGGTGTCATATAGTTAGATACCACACAGTTTACAGCAATTCACCTCGCTCAAATAGTCACACAACCCAGCAGAAAAACAAAAAAACAACAAAACAGCCAATACTGTAAGGATTTGAAGATCCTGTTAAAAGTGCACTGTAAACAATGGAGCAATTAGGAAATTAATGGCGGAGATTACTGATTAAACAAACCTCTTACTGTGCTGGCGCCCAGTCCAAGTCCAAAAGTCCAACAACAAATAAGAAAAAAGAAAAAAACTATTCCCTTTTTTGTTGCTTAGTTTGACGCAGGTGTTTGGGGAAACTCTGTATCCAGATGTGTTGAAAAAAAGAAAAGGAAAAGTACAGACTTCCTATTTCTCTCTTCTGGTATTCTTGTTTCTTCTTTCCTTTACAGTCTGGTCTGGTCAAACATTGACTTCTTTGCCCTTAAAGTCCGCTCGCTCGGGTGCGTGTGTGTGTCTCAGAGAGTTTGCAAGTGTGCACTGAGCAGCGATATGAGACGCAGTCAGACTCAGAGCAACTGAGTGAATATGACTGAGAGCGCTGTGACTTGATCCCTCCTTTAGCCTCTGCGTGTACACACACACACACATGCACACACACACACTCCTATCCAGGTGAGGAGCTCTGACGGAGAAAGTTCACTCCCTTCCGCTCCTCTCTATCTCGTCCCCACCCTGTTAGACATTAAAAGCTCCACACCTCTGTGTGTCATGCCCCCCCCTCGCTGCATTCCACCCCAACAGGAGTTCACCTGTGTGGGCTTGAGACTGGAGTCAGGCCCCTCCTTCAGTGGCCTCCTCCCAAGCTCTTGGGAGTGGCAGAGCAGAACAGTGCCTACAGGCTATGGGAAACAGCACTATGATTCGTGTTTACACAATCGCACTTACGGGCACATTTTCTGCTTGGCAAATATTTCATATCATTATGATTGCCACATGCTTGTTTTTCCTTTTTGCAGAGTACTCAGCCGTTTCCTGTGAGGTACAGTTCCACCAAGGAGGGGGTGTGCATTCCCGAACGAAGGAACCCACATGGAACAGTGACCCTGACACTAGATCCTTGTGTGCACTGTGTTTAATTGTTTTCCTACAGCCTTTCACAAAGGAGCTCACACAGCCACTGTGCAGGTTTTGACTAGAGGGGGGAGAAAGGTTTAAATATCCTCTCAACGCTGCTCTCAATAACTAATCCAACCCCCACCAGTAAAAGGAAGAATTAAGAAAAGATTGATCCCTGTGATTGCTGAAAGAAACATGGCATTTCTTGAGTTGCTACTGCAAACCTGTCAGCGACAGCATCATTATTCACGTCCATCAGACCCGGAGGAACGTCAGCATTCATTTGAAATTGTAAATCTGTACGCTTGAGAGAGCTTAAACTCAAAGAGAGAGGTGACTGAAACCTCAAAGCTGCAGACTGTAAAGCCAAGACGACGTACTCAAGGATTTAAAATCGTAATTGTGAAAACTCAGTTGGCGTGATGGACACATAAAAAGTAGAGTACGCAGTAGTAGTAGTATAGGAAAGCGGATATTTAGGGATTTAAGGCAACATCACTGAGACAAAAAGCTTTAAAATAAGTTTATTAGCTTCATTTTACTCGAACTGACGACTGTATAAACTACAGAGATGTGTTGTCGCGTGGCTTCTAAGGTCATCTCTGGTCGTGCTCCCAATTGTTATGAATCATCATCACACATACTGCAGATCTATAAGCTGGCTAAGGTTTGTCTGATGCTACCCAAGTTGCCAGACCGTCTATGAAGCACACTCTACACACATACAATCTGTACAACGCACAGTTTCAACCCATCTGTCACCACAAGCTGAACCCCATGAAGGCTGTGTGTGCTCTGTGCAGGCAGACAGGCCACTTCATGCTAAATGAACGCTAGCTAACATACCAGTATGTCAGGACAGGACACTTTTCCAACTAACTTCCCAGGTATTCCTTGTTATTATCCCTTGTAATTATGATGATTCAAAGCATACCTTTCTTTATCAAACTGATAAATGATACACTAGGTTTCGTATTATTGTACCTTATGAGTACTGATTGATGTCTGGGATCCAGAGCAAAGTGTGTGGGGGGGGGCAAAAGCAATTAATCTGGCCCGAGGCCTTGTGATATGTTTATCCAGCCGTGGCCCTTTGGACACCAACTTGAAATCTGAACTGCCTTTTCTAATTATAACATTAGTGTCGCCAGAGTCAATCTGTTATCACCAAGATTACCTACTAGGTGCTATTCCCTCTCAGCATGTTGCTGTATGCTTGTCACTGCCCAGTCCTGTCATTACAGAGGATCTCTGTATTGGACTTCTTATCAGTTAAACATCATCTCATCATTTCTCATCCAATCACTCCTTGAAAACTTAATCTTTACACACTAGCTTTTACATAAGAGTTGGGAAAAATACTCAGATCTATTTTTGTTTGTTTATTTTGTCTATCCTCTACCTGTTTACAGCAACTTCAAATCTGAAATAGAACATGACTGAGTAAAGGAAGCAGATACAAGCCAGTGTCAGTGCGAGCAATTTTAAGTGTATTTCTCTGGAAAGGTCTTTCCTCTCGAACTCCAGCAGACGTAAGGTGTTAAAGGTGATTTACTGTAAAGGTGATTCACCTTAAACACCTTATGAGGATAATGATCAGGACCACTTCCGTGATTTGAGTCAGACTTGGAGCAGGACGAGCTGAAAGCAGGTCTCCTCCTCCTAAGTCCTCTGCTCATGCAACGCCGAGCAGTCGCCCAGTCATGCTCCTAACAACCGCATCTTGTTTGATGCAATGGATTACTCTCTCCGGGGGAACACAGCTGAGACTTACTGATGCCAGTCTGAACACATGTCGGAGGAGGAAACGGAAGGGCGTGTTTCACCTGCTGACTAATTTTTTGAGTGAAATAAATAAAGTTCGGCACATTATATGCTTGGCTCCCGGAAGTTAAACAACACAACTGAACTTGTGAGAAGGGGCTCAAAATATTAATGCACTTCTTTTAAAACTGCATTTAATGATATTAAATTATTAAACTCTTTGCTGATGACTGATAAACACACAAAGGAGTGGGCTACTTTGACTTAACTATGCTGCAGCAGATTTTACATTCAGCTAATAAACTACGTGTCCCAGGAGGTTACTTACTTGGAGCAGGTTGTTGCAGTCGCAGTGAACCGGACTCACCACCAGCAGCAGAGGAGGAAAAGAGCTGCAGTCCCCTCGCAGGCTGCCGGGACACCAAAACAATCCAGAAAAGTGAAGAAAAAGCACAAGATTGTGGTTTTTCAGTTAGGAAGAACGACAAGTTCCCCTCTAGCAGCTACATCTCAATCCGTGTGTGCCCAACTTTTCGCCAATTTACATGACAAAAAACAAAAAGAAACTGCGCTTTTTTGGATCAGTGGGTTCATTCACTGCTTATAATGGAGCCCCCCCTGCCCTCCCCTTTTTTTTTAGTCACCCACCAATAAATCTTCCACAGTGATGTTGACTATCTGAGCACAAGACATTTCACACAGAAGGCAAACCTTTTAAAGAAAGACCTATTATGTAGCACGCCAGAATACTATGCTAAATATTATGGCTTCAAGTGTATATTATGACATAGCGGTATTTTATATGGCAACAGAAAGCTAGGCTAACGTTTTAATTGGATATATGCTATACAAAATCTAATGCAGAAGACTGATACGGAGAAAATATGGTGTTTTTTTGTTTTTTAAGTGACTGTGTTACCTGTGCGTACCAGTCCACCAAACCCAACTGTTGCCCCGGGCTAGTGAATACAGTTAAATACCTTGTTATCGTGTCACCTGAAAATTCTTGAGTAGGCATATTTTCAGTGGAACCGTAACGGCAGCTCTGAGGATGATGGGAAGTTGTGACCTGCTCGGAACGCGCGGTACGCTGGGTGTGTCTCGTGAGTGTGTCTGGTGGGTTCGCGCTCACCTGCGCGCTCACGCGGACCTCATATAACAGTGAATCATCCCGAATCATTGCTATGTATAGGCCTACATACTGTAGTTTATATATACACTATGAACAAACTAGTTTTAAATAAAATAGTCTATACAGACACGTGAACATATAGCTTCCAAAAGTGTCGATAAAGTCTGTATATTTTTTGTATATTGCCGTTTTAAAGTTATATATGACACTGCAGTATACACGTAGACTGCATATAGCAACTTGATCCTGTTTTTTTTTTTTTTTACATTATTGCTCCTGGTAGACTTGTGTGTAAGTGTTTTATCAAATACAATTATGTGGAGATGTAGAAATTAGTGCCTCCAGCTCTGTTTACTGTGAAAGAGACTTCACCTATGTTTTACCTCGTTAAATGAATCAATCCCAGACAAATTTAATCTAAAAGAGGCCTGCATTTCATGGCTTTCTGTCGTATTTTCTCTATTCTCAGTCACACAAGGTGGGGAGGGTATTTATTCTGCAGTGAGAACCAAAGAGAAATCAAGTCTATGACATTGACTGTATATACTACCACACCACCTGAGGCCACCAGTTTTTTGGTCCGTTTGGCATTCGAGGTTCTGTAAAGACATGTTGAGATACGAGAACCCGGACATTTGTTCATGCCGTCTACCACATGCATGACTGGTCCAATGTGGGCATGAATCAGCTGATGACTCAGGCCTGAGCCACAATCTGTGCTCTAAACCCGTTAACTGTTGGGTTCAGGCTCACTGAAGCTTATAAGCATTGTTTGCAATCATCTCCATCCTATACATAGACAGGATATATGTAATTTATCTATGTATACGTAGGTTTCCAGTATTATTGCCAATCTATTTTTGTATTTTAATACCACATGTTTGTTGGTGGTCATTATGCCTTTTTTTATGCAACTAAGAAAGCAGGGTTAGGTTTAGATAAACACGATTAGGACACAAGGAAGTCATTTTAACATAGTTTTGTTGTTTAGTTAGTACTCCACCCAATTTTCATGAGTATTAAAGGTTATGAAAAATATGTGCAGCTTGTAAAAGTAAATAAATGGGACTCTATACTTGAACAACTTTTCACTTGTCTTCAAAGCAACTTGGGGGACTATGGATAACTTTAACCCCAGAGTACAGACAGAGTAGGCGATAAAAACTCCACCTGGAGCACACATGCTGTATCTGTTAGAAAGGATAAAAACTGTGTGTGTGTGTCGATTCTTTGGTCCAGATTCAGGTCAGTGCCTGCACTCAATAAACCATGTCCCCTCCCAGTAAAAACGGAGTGCCCATTTATTTCCACAGTAAAACACAAAGACGTAAAACTTTGTTAAAAAACAGCCATATGTGAAACAAATGAAACGGTTTCCTAAATCACAACAGTATGACGAGGCGCTGTCAATAAGAAAAGGAAAGAATCCAAGTGAAAAGGCAACACCTGATCCATTTATTCACCCTATCATCATCAATACATATTGTACAAGTGCAAAAACATCTCACCTCAGTCGTTCAGTTTGCCACAGAAGAAAAACGAATGCTAAAAAATTTATGAATATGTTGAGTTATAACACACAACTACTACAGGGAGCAAGAAAACACTGCACCAGAATGAGAGGTATAAAAATAAACTGTTTTTTCCAGACATTTCTATCAGGAGCTTTTTCCATGTTCAACCATTGTCTTTTAACTGTTTTGAACAGCTGTTGCCAACATATAAAAAAAAATCGTACGTGTTGAGATCTGCATGCATCACATTTACAGAGGGCTTATGCATCAATTTGGCTTCACGATGCAGTAGGTGCAGACACAATCCCAGAGATAGAAGGCAGTTTAGTCTTTGGATTAGTCCATGTGTAGCCGAGAGTGATGGTGGGCTGGTTCTAACAATGAACACCAAGTGTCCATCAGGTCATTTGTCCCATCTCTGCAGCTTTCTCACGTTATAATGAACGCAACACAACACGGGTCTTTGAGCTTGTTTCGATCACTCACTCTCGTGGACAAACCGGTATCTGACGGCTCTGTTCACTGCTTCGCCTTCTTCAGGATGGTGCCCACTGCAGAGATGACGGTGGTCTTGGTGCCACTAGCTGTGGTTGTCACGGAGACGACGGCTGGCAGGGTCGCCGTGGTGGTGAGGAGAGTGGGCTGCGCCAGGGTCACGGGGATCGCCGAGTCCCACTTGCTTTTCCTCTTCTGGGCGTCTGCAGGTGTAAAAGGAGGCGGGGATCAGATCCAGCACATCAAACCTTAGATCTACAAAGGTTCTATGTAAACATTGAGTTTACCTGTGGCTGTGGTGGTGGTGGTGTTGCTGGTGGTGGAGGCTGCTGTGCTGGAGGCGTTGGTACCCTTCTTAGTCCCTGTGACAAACTCAATCTGAAGAGAATACAAACAGATTCCAACTGTGGTTTAAATCCCTGTTTGAGCTGTTATAACCAACAACCAAAAGATTAAGCCGTTACAAACCTAAATATATATTAGTCTTGCTAGACTCATATGCCAGCTTTCAGCAGTTCTTAATGTATGTTAATAGCAACTGAGAACAACGTCATACGCAGTCAATTCTTGTATTTTTTATCTTGACACTATTACAGCCTGAACCTCACTGACGACAATTCACAGAACAGCTCATGTAGAGTACATGTTCATTCAAGTCCAGGTTTTCACTTTGTGCAAGCTGCCGGAATAATGAAACTGACGATGACGGCAGCATCTATCACGTTGGTATCCCTTAGGAACATGCATGTGTGGTTAGAAAACAATCACTCATCTCCTCGGTCTAAGCACTCGCACGCCATTTACCTCTGGAGGAAGGTTTGAAAATGTACACGGGTTTAAAAAAAAAAAAAAAAGATTTGCTCAGTTTACTTTCACCACAGAAGTTAATGTTTCCATAGAAACCTACTGCAACCGCTGAATGGGCATAGCTGAGCTGTAAATCTGCCTGGGGCTGGGCCTGAACTGATGTTACAAGATCTGAACTTGGCAGTGCTGATTTCTGAGTGTCTGATGAGGAACATAAAGTAGAAATTAAGTGCAGCTGGTGGAGACTTGCCCCTGACGCAGACAGAGAACAACACTTGACAGCAGAGAAATCCACGTTTCTTTGTTGTTACGCTCACCTTGGTTCGCTCTTTCTTGGCTTTCTCCAGTTTGTCCATCTCCACTTTCTGGGCTTTGGCTGGAAGAAAGAAACACAATAGTGAGCGCTGAGCTGTAAACACAAAGACGACATGTGAAGAGGGAGTAAAGCGGCTCACCGAGAGCTTCATAATAAGAGTCTTCGGACCAGCCGTGAGGATCAAACATATCTTTTGGGTAGTTAGTTCCAAGTTCATCTATACCGCAGAACTGAATGAGCTTCTCGTAAATACTGAAAGAAAAACAAAGAAAAACTCAGTGAGAAACTTGGATGCAGGTGTAGAACATCTGTCATCTAGCTGAGGAATATTAATGTTTATGTTTACTTGTGTTGTCTATACCAAAGTGTATCTGGTAGGACGTGTATATGTGTCTATCTTAGCTGGTTTGGGTTTGTTTTCTTGCTGAGCCACATACCTTGGGTTTCTGAATTCTTTCTTTTTCTGGATGTGGCTGTTTGTGTCAAAATCTCCATGGAGCTTCCTCTCGTACAGCTTGTGGATCTTCTCCTGTTACAAAACAAACAGATCAGCGAAGGTTGTGGGCAGACAAGAGGTCAATCCCTGAACGCAAGGAGATCAGCACCTCTGCTTTGACTTGGCTACGTGCACATTCAACATTTGGCAGGACGCAATGTCAATGTTATCAAATATACAAAACCTATTTATATATATGTGATCTGTTCTGGCCAGGTAAGGGTCGGTGTGAAAGGAGCTATTGTGTACGATGTGCCTGAAACATGTGAGAAATATTTGACAACTAGGTACCACTAAGCCACAGGAAGCTTCCAGGGATGTGGAACAACATGGAAAAAAGCAAATGCTGCTAAAAATGAGAAGGTATTGATCTTGTTCTTCTGTTGTAACATCAGCAACTCATCCATGTCCCTGCTGAATGTTTACATTCATTATTTAAGCCCAGACATCCCTCTTGGCTGGCCAACGAGATTAAAACCATTATAATTAAATAACACCAACATGACTGATATGACCTGACCTTTTATAGATATTATTTAGATTTAGTTAACTGCTATGGTTACATTTTTTTTGCAACATGGCTGAATATTTTCCGACTCTGAGGTTGTGGATGAACCATAGCAATGCTGCGGCGGTTGCGCACAGCAGCACTCAGAGACAACAACATCCAGGTCAGAACGGCTAACTCTGGACTCAACGGGGAAAAGCACTAGCATACGACAACAAAATATGGCGTAATGAACGAGTTTCGCGGCAGATAATGTGTTATTTAGAGGCTGCGTTTTGGTGCCCCAGTCACTCCCACTATATGGATATAAGGAAGGAATACGAATTGCACAAAAGTTATACATATGGGTGAGTAAACGGACATATTTTATGTCAGAAATAAGGTCCAGGTTGTAAAAAACAGTAGTTCCCCTTTTAGTGTTTAAAAAGAAATCACCATTGTGTGTTGTTTTCATGGGAAGCTTGAAAGAGAGAGAGGGTCTATAAGCGAGTCAATCCCCATAATTTTGGACTCTCTAGCTCACAGGTCTCAAACCGATCCGTGAAAGGGCCGCTGTGGCTGCAGGTTTTCATTCCAACCATGCAGCAACACACCTGACTTGGCTCAATCAATCAACTCAATTGCCTTCACACAGTCATTTCAAGTGTCCTCTTGCTTGATTGGAACAAAAACTTGCCAACCACACCCACTGCGTGGGTGCTGCATGGTTGGAATGAAAACCTGCAGCCACAGCGGCCCTTTCACGGATCGGTTTGAGACCCCTGCTCCAGCTAATACATACATCCATCCCAACTGTATGTAGGTGAATTAAAAGGTTTATTGTGAGGCTGTTTACAATATGACCTCCACCTTTACCTCTAACAAAACAGAACTGGACACTACGTTTCGTTTTCTTGGGACAGATCTATGGTTTAGCTTGAGCTCAACAAGCTGGTAGCTAACGAGTTGTTTTAATCTTAATGTCAGAGAACAACCACTAAAGGCAGAAAACGGATACATTCCGGCAAGAATGAAATGACGGAGGAAGGCTGGCAATTAAGCGCAAAAAAAAACATAATATTTGTGAAATTCAATTGAAGTACATTCGGAAAGTACATGAGCCTCTGTTCCAATGTGACCTGAGGCCAGGGATAAGCCAGACTTTTCAGGTGATGGTGATTCATTAGGTGTTCATCTGAAAGGTGGGAGTGCCAGCCTAAAGGGAATACTGCTGAGCTGTTCACTTTAGAAGTCAGCTGTGTGTCCTGACCTGCCTTAGCTCCTCACACAACAAACTATGTTCCCGTTCGAAGAGACACTGCACAACAGAGAGGCAGAAAGAAAGCAACTGTGGCGATGGTGACGCTATACTGACTGAGGATGACACCGTGTGCTGCTTTAATTACAGGGGCAAGTCCCAGAATTTATGTAGCCACTGGAATTTATTTCCAACCACAGAGGCAACGGGAGAAACTGCTAAATTATTCACTTGGCGTCAAGAACAAGTTATTTTGAGTGCATCAACATCCAAGCGGAGTTGTGTCTGGATGAGGCAGCTTTTGGCCATTAACACGTTATTAAGACTTGATCTAGTATTTCTAACTCTAAACGGGTGCAGACTGTTTCATGAAACAAACATCTTGCTCGGTTGGCAAGTTTTGTTCCAATCAAGCAAGAGGACACTTGAAATGACTGTGTGAAGGCAATTGAGTTGATTGATTGAGCCAAGTCAGGTGTGTTGCTGCATGGTTGGAATGAAAACCTGTAGCCACAGCGGCCCTTTCTTGCTCGGGGAGCTGATGGCAAGTTTTAATCTTTTGGTAAGATGAATTTAATACCTGGAAAGTGTTCATCCACCCCATAAACAAGCCTTTGGATATATAAATACACAACACAGGGCACCATAACTATTCCATCAAACCCTCATAAAACCCACAACCCCAAATAAATTCACACTCCCCGTCCCTCCGGTCTGATTAGCAGACATAACTGTGGCCTTGGTGGTGATATAAAAACTGCCTGCCCAAGACACTTTATATTGTGCTCAATAAATAGTGTGCAACAAGTAAAGACATATGTGTTTAAATAAACCCGTAACAGCAGTGGTGTGTACCTGTAGTTGACTTGAGCAGCGTCCAGGAGGCTCTGGGGGGATCTTGATTTCATTAGGTGACATGTTCCTCACCTTCTCCGAGAACAGAGCTGTCAAGAAGACATAAACGTAAACATGAGCCCTTTTATGTTAGCACCACAGTGGCTTTCTCTTTCTGCTATGCGCTACATGTCTTTACCTGCAGAAGAAGCATTAACTAAGAAACCGCTGTGATACAAAGGTAGTGAAACAGGAGATGTAAAGGAGACAGATGACAAATTAGAAGGGACGTGGGATATGGATACGCAGTAGAAAACAACTTAGTGTGGTAAACAAATATTGCAGGTGAAGGCTTGAGCATCCTGTTACTTATCTCAACCTTAATTGTGTGCCAGTGTATTTTACAGGGGAGTGTGGTATGAGGAGTGAACATCTCAGGCAGGGAGTGGCTGTTGTCGGGGCTTGTACGGAGAAGGGAGGCTCCTTTCCACCCCTTTGGATCTGTCCCTTGTTTTGCTCTCCTCGCCTCACTCTGCTTGCTCTGACTGCAGGCCAAGCATTCTTCAGTGTCACTCTATACCCAACTCCAACACACAGCCTTTGCAATCATTCAGCGCTGTCAGTCATAATGTGAATAAGTTCTTCCAAGTATGCGTATGCTCGTAAATGCAGAAGATGTGAACGGCAAGTGAAAACTTGAATGGACACGGGAAGATAATTTTCTAAACTGATGCGTTTGTCTTGTGGAACACTTAGAAAACAGAAGAAAACGCCACAAGCACATACTCTACTCTCATTGAAATGACTACTGTCAACATGTGGATTGCCTGTTAAACGAGAACGAGAAAGAGCTACCTTTCACGGCACATAGCTGTTGTGGACAGACATTGTGTTTATTTTATGCAGTGGAGACAGCTCGAGGGTGCAGCTGCATTAGCCTTGCAAGAGGAGATTAATATTGAGCAGGGCTTTCTTCCCTGTCAGTGTGGATTAACTTCGTAATGTAGAGTGTGTAAATATATATCCACAAAAACTGCACAGCGGAATCAAAGCGTGCACACCACATTCTTCTAAAACTGTTTAATAAACTCGGCTAGAAGTCAATGCTCCACGGTAGAGCAGCCCCTGAACGCGGGGGTGTGCCAGAACTCAATCTATTAAGTGTTTATGTGCAGACAGATTGTCATCCTATACTGGCAGCCTGTTTCCAGTGAACCCTCCCTTCAGTGTCTCTTCTGTTTTCCTTGGTCTGCTGAACATGTGGGACCGCTGATTCACACATGTGGATACCGACTTGCCACACTGATCTCCCTTATGTCTGGAAAGTTCAGAGGAGGAGCAGTAACTCCCTTTTACAGTTTGCACCAAAGCTGATATGGCCGCGGTTAACCTCCCCGAGCGGGGCAAAGGAGGGGCAGGGCGTTGCCTTTGCTGGCCACTAGACACAGAAGTAACACGAAGCGCGTCTATGTGCAGGTTCACGCATATAACAAATCCAACGTGAAGGGCTCCGTGAAACTACTCCGTATATTACACACGTACAATAATGTAGCCTCCAACAATAAAAATAAAACCTGACATGGCAGGTCTGATGACTCAGAGGGATTAAGTGGCAGCTTGGTATTTCAGTAAACTCGCACAGACACACGGCTCAACAAGGGTTTACCACTGAGGAAGATAAGTGATGATCTGCTCAAAATAACCTTAGATTCACTTGACAATTTGAAGTCTTGTTGGACAAGCCCCGATTTAAACTCTGCAACTTCACAGTAGCCACAACATGTGAATAAATCACAGCCTGTAATAAGTGTGGGGGATATTCTAATATAGCAGCACGACCAGGAAGAACATGGAGAAACACGGCAATAAACAGACAGAGAAGAGCTTATATTCTGTCTCTAAATTACCATCTGGCTGCCCAAAGATCTAGACAGAAAGTCGCAATCTGTGCCCTGAGGGTCTTTTTGGACAGACAGACAGTGTCCGTCCCTTCAGTGAACAGACAAAGAGCTGTCTTCAGCTTGCTGACAGGAGGCTTTTTGCCAGACGCACAGTGACATTTACTGACAGACAAGACAGAAAAGCCGAGCTCTGCTGCAGGAATGCCAAGGGTCCAAGCCCGAAGACTATGAGTCACGCTCTTAACACTACAGGACACTGATGGCAGTGGAAGCCGTTTGAAAGCTAAAAATGGCTCAACAGCATGTCCCTTTCCTCCAAGTCTGCTTTTTTTTACGACGGTGGTGACAAACCAAAAGAGTGGATGTTGTGATGATGGAGGGAGTGAATCTGGGGGAAGAAGCTACTGCTCTCTCACACGCTGGAGTCATTTCAGAGGGAATCGTTTTGGCAACTACACCTCCAGAACACAAACAGCAGCACGCAAAGACAATCACTTCCATCCAGCTCAGCAACAGATCAGCCCAACAAATCATCTTCTGCTTGGATTCAGTGTGACATTCCTTTCAAAAGCTAAATATTTTCTCTGTGAGGAATCATATTTTCATTATTACAATCAGTTCATCGCCCTCATTGCAACACGTTACCATATGTATCATTTCCTCGTGTTTTTTTGCAGTTAAATAAAGAACGGGGATGAGAGGCGCGTTACGTAATCTCAGCTGTCATCTGCAGCCAGCTAGGGGCACGCATAAGCAAACATCAGGAGTGAGCCGCGAGTGCTGAGGGTTATAATCTAACAGGGCATCGAATAAAACGCCGCTCCCTTTATCACTCATGTGTTGTATGATGCGTTGTTTAAAAACCACACACACACCTATACTGGTCAGCCATTACTCACTAACCACTGGTCTTTGCCAGACCTTCACCTATCACTCAGTGAACAAAGACGCCTTTACAACTTAACAAGGTCTAGTTAGTGATTCACACATCTGCAGACACCTTGTTCTTGGACAGCATCCCTGAAGCCATTTACGCTCAATCATTCAGCAGATGCCGGAAAACATTAAGATACATAAATATGCATAAATATAACCTAATGCATTTTTGAGTCAAGTCTTTTCCAGACCTACAGATACCCATTTGGTGTTTTTAATAGTTCTTGGACAACAATGGAGCTCTCTGGCACAAAGGAGTAAGATTTATGATGTGTTGAATTCGCACACAATACTTGTCAGACGGAGTAATTTATTGACAATAAACCTCACCCTTATCTTATAAGTGCTGGTCAATTTTGTGTGTACTTTTGTTTGTACTCACCAACAAGCTCATTTGGGTCCTTCCGTTCTGCTTCTGGGATCTGTAAAAGAAAAAAAGAAGAGGGGAAGAGGAGAGAAACAGAGACACATGGCATATTTAGGTCTCCTCTAGACAGGAGAATCGAATCATTAAAGCTAAGGAAATATAAAAAGGCACAAGTGGTAGATGTTAATTATGGTGGATTACAGACAGGTTGGTGAGATTAACAGTCCAAACCAGCAAACTGGTGAACAAAGTGGAGACGGAGACAAAATCTCATTCCACGTTTGGGTCTCAAACCTACAAATCACAGATGCTAATGGCAGCTGACTGCACAGAGTGAAGCACACGGGAGAATAGTTTCTAAGAAGTAATAAATAAATAAATATATATTGGGGCAGTTTCCAGAGAATGCCTTGGCCTGGCAGGAGGAGGAGTCTTGTGCAGCCTCTGAAATATGCCGACTGTGGTGCCAGCATTGTGGTCATAACACAGGTTCAGCACAAAAGAACAGTGCTGTTATTCACGGGGAATCGCGTCGTCACCTAGCAACTGCACGGCCCCATCAAAGAATCGCCCTGAAGTCGGCCAAATCACGAGGAGGAGAGAGGAGGACAGAAAGACGTGAAGTACAGCCGAGCTCGTTGGGAAAAAAGCCAAACCGGTGACACCTACAGTTTGAGACGGAGCCAATAAACAGTCAACTGTTCATTGATTTACCACCCGGCGTTTCTTTCCCCATTTGGCCGATTTCACTGAAAGGTCACGGTGAAACTAATAAGACGGCAAAGCTGGAGCTGTTTTCAAGGTTTTTCTGTAGGCAGAACTTGATTTTTCCCTCTTATAAAACCTCATTCTAATAAAAATAATAATCTATTTTTATCAATAAAAAACACTCAAACACTAAAATCAGACTGCTCACGTCATCTAGCCTGCTGTTCTAGATAAACACAGCCATGTAGACTCGTGTTATAGAGCCTGAACCATAATACGGGACATTGTCAAGTTAGACTAGAATTTTTTTACCCAGCTGTTATGTGACCTCTGACTTTATGGAAGTTCACAACTAAATCACAGACAAAACTTTAACTCAAAATTGTCTGAGCTGATGTGAAGAGAGAGGAGGTTTGTGCAGCTTTGTAGGACTTCATGCATTTTTGGGTTATGCTGTTTTGGTTCATGCAGAGATAAACAGTGTTCCTGCACAAATAAATGATCAGTTCAGTGAGGATTTACTTAGACACAGTGGTACCTTGAGCTAAAGGCTAATATCCTGATGTTAAGAAGCCATAGTATTAGCAGCCCTTGCCTAGCGTTAGCCAACGATTAGCCCTAAAACAAAGCTAAGGCATTTAGTTATGTGATCCGATGGTGCTACTAGAGGAGCACTGATATTATTTCAGGCTAAATTAAGCATGCCTGATAAAAAAGTCGGCGGCACAGTGGCGAGGTGGTTAGCATTGATGCCTCACAGCAAGAAGGTCACCGGTTTGCATGTTCTCCCTGTGTCTGCGTGGTTCTCTCCGGGTACTCCGGCTTCCTCCCACCATCCAAAGACATGCTCGTTAGGTTAATTGGTGATTCTAAATTGCCCGTAGGTGTGCATGTGAGTGTGAATGTTGGCCCTGCGATGGACTGGAGACCTGTCCAGGGTGTACCCCTGCCTCTCGCCCGATGACAGCTGGGATAGGCTCCAGCAGACCCCCGTGACCCCTAACAGGACTAAACGGGTTTAGAAAATGACTGACTGATAAAAAAGTCACTATCATCAAACTAACTGGAGCATTACTGCTCCTGATATTTCTTTCAAGGGTACTTTTACACCAATATTTAATTTCTGATTAAATTCTGATTGATTTAACACTGTTATAATGTTGTGTTTAACTGTGGTTCGGTTTGTGTTTGGTCGAAGTCGTAACAGGCCCACAACATGATGCACTTGCAAATCATTTTTTGCATTACAATGGGATGTCAGAAGTAATCCTAGCATCAGTAGTGAGTGTGGTCACTGGCATTTATTGTTTTTGGTTGATTTAGGACATATAGACTACGTATAGTAAACTATGCTTACATACACATGTTGAGACGACACGCTCTTGGTTGTATTACTGCTCGGATGCCCTACTTGCCAAATATAACATAAACAGTGAGGCGTCAACTATATCAAAAACACAAACATTTCACAAAGGCCTGCTGGTTTGTAGGTGGAGATTACACCACTATCTGCAATCTGGTCAACTCTTACCCAACGCATCCTGGAAACGGGCTGTAGCAATACTTCAAAGACTTCCAGACAATTCAGTCTCCATGATTCAACAAGGACCAGGCTGCACATCGAAACCCTTATCTATAGTTAAACAGAACTTATCAAAACACCAACGAGCAGCTGCCTTTCACAGCTAAGCGATAAGGGAAAAAATAATAAAGTGGGAGGGCAGAGTGAAAAGCCATAGACTCTGAACCCATACAGGTCTACACTGGGATAAAAAACCCTACCTGGTTTTTAGATGGTAAAAAAAACAGGCATCAGTGGTGCTACAGATAATACTAAAAAAACATATCACAACATATACAGTGTAGTGATATTATGCTGCTAAGTAAACAAAAACGGTTTGTACCTAGAAATGTTCCTCACTGCCTTAATGCTCAGCATGTTGATACATGTAGTGTTGAGAAACCCCAGGATGATATTAAGTTATAATTACCATCCATACATTACCAGTGTCTTTATCTCCCCTTCATTACATGGCACACTCAACTGACAAAACTACTCTTATCTGATTACTATCAATCAAAGAAAGGCTGTAAAATAAAGAGTCAGTCTAAGTAGACATCTGATGTATTGTTTCTGCTTGTTAGCTTTGTGAGAAACTCTCACCTCGCTGAGAGCAGCAGGAAGCTGGCAGGCCTGCCGTCTGGCTCATACAGCTTTAAAACACACCCATGCTGGGTGGGGTTAGTATGCCGTGAAAGATCCAAGCCGCGTGCTCTGGAAAACGCCGCTGGCTCTGTTTTATTCGTTTTAGAGAAGAGCTGAGACACACATGAAGATGCCCCAGTAAAAGCATCAAATGCCGGTCACTCAGCAGGTCTTAACCTACGTCAAGTGTCTCATTAGGGAGCTGAACGTTCACCACACCGGACATATGTGAACCCACAGCACCATCTAGTGCTCCACCGTAGCACATGGTGACCGCCATCCCTCCCAGTTTGGTTAGTCACGCAACACAATGACAAATTCAGCAGGCTTTCCAAATGCACTCCATCCCACAGCAGGTGGGCGTTCAAATACCTCAACATCATCTGCGTCCCTCCCCTCGTCAGATTCTTCCATTTCCTATAAAACAAAAATGCAGAGGGTTAAAACTGTAGGAGTCACAAGGAGGAGGAGGAGGAGACCTGGACGGGAAACCAAGCAGCACCAAGCAAAGGCTGTAAAACTACTCAACCCTAGGCGTATTAAAATACTCTTCCATCTATGAAGGCTTGGGCCTGTATTGTTTCTCTGGATCAGCTCTGAGTTTTTGCTTTGTTCACCAAAGGCATCCACACAGAGACTGAACAAAAAGAAAAACTCCAGTGCTCTGATATACACCGTGAATACTACTTATCTGTGAAATGTAGTGTAAAAGACACACCCGTGGAACATGTCAATGAGGTGGACAACAAATTAAAAAAGTCTAGGAAATTTGTACAGAGGTTCACTGATGTATTACTGATTCAAACTAACCTTAGTCACAATTAGATGGAAAAAATAAATGAATTAATGAATATATAAAATGAATGATAACATAAACCCTTTAATAATTTAAAAAAACTGGCACACAGAGAGATATATATTTGAGAGACGCAATGAAATTGACAATAGAACCATAGCATACTAACACTGTGAGTCACAGCTAAATTAGTCAGAGCTGGCTCTTATCAGAATATAATAATCAGTCTGGTAACGTGTCGTTTGGATTTCAATATGACATTTACTCTAAAATTCATATTGGGAATGGGTAAACCGTAACTCTCTTCCCAAACCACTGAATTCAAAGACAAAATATTTTTATACACAACTCCAGGCATGTTCAGTAGTTTAAAAAATTTAATGATATAGATTACACCAGCAACAACACAAATCAGCCACAAGCCTATAACAGGTGAATAACACTGACTGTCTCCTTATCATGGCATCTGTCAGAGGGTGTAATATATCAGGTAGCTAGTGAATAAATTTGCCCCTTGATGAGTTAGGAGCAGGGAAATGGGCAAGTGGGAGGACTTGAGTGACTTTACCAAATTGTGATGGCTAGATGAGTGAGTCCAAGCATCTCCATACGTCCAGGTCTTGTGAGACGTTTTCAGTGTTTATTAAAAGTGGTTTAAAGGAGGAAAACCTGTGAACTGGCAACAGAGTCATGGACGACCCAAGGCTCACTGATGCTAGTGGCGAGTGAAAGCTGGCCCATGTGGTCTGATCCAACACATGAGCTGCTGCAGCTCATGTGTTGGTCCAGATTGTTTTCACATGGGGCTGCATAGCTTCAGACCAGTCTCAGTGACCATGCTGGAACCTGGTCCCAAGTTTCCCAGAGGAACATCATATCGTAATGGGATCATCAGTGTTATTAACTTAGCTGGATTTTAATGTTGTGGCTGACTGGTGTATAATGGTGTAGTTAAAATCACAACCAACCTATCAACCTCCAAATCTACCATTCGCTAGAGACCCAGTGTCTCAGATTGTATTCGGTTATGAAAAATGTTTTAATATTTTAAATTTTGAAATACCGTACAGCATGTAGAATGGTTTATAAAACGTGTAAAAATAAAACTTAAAAAAGAGGGATCAATCCATTACCGAAATACTGACCGAGTTGCTCTCTCTGCTGTCTTCATCTGGAGACACTTTGTCACCTGCGTCTTCAGTTCGGTTCAGGTCATCATCACCGTAGCTATACACAAGTCCTCCTCCACTTCCTGTTTTTAAAAAAACAACAACACATCCACTGAAACCTTTAATATTCAGGGTTTTTTGCCCAACAAGTGAACATATCCTGAACAATGTCGGTTAGCTGGGTTAGCTGCAGGCTAACGGTAGCTAACACATGATGTCCCAGATAAAGACTCGCAGAGCTATAGAAAGTGTTTAACGATCGTTAATTCATTAAATGTGTTATCTTATACCTGACTCTTCCGGTTCGGGGTCAGAGTCGGGCTCTGAATCGTCTCCATAGTCTGCCAAAGAAGAAAGTAGGGCGCTCTTTTTACCGCTCGCCATTGCTGTGTGAGTCGCGTAAACGTTTGGTCGCAGAGTGATAACGTCAGTGAGTGAAACCGCTACTGCGCAGTGCGCAGGAACGAACAATGGGAGATGTAGTCGTTTTGTTTCACCCGGGGGCTAAACAATGGGAGGCTGAGCATATCACCTCCATATTTTTATTGATTTATGTTTTAGACCTAAAACTGACAGTAGGATTTGTATGTGAATATTAAATAATGTAAAAATATAAAAAATAATGATTATATGTCCTTTTTAATAAAATAAATCCCATTTAAGACATTTCACTTCTGCATCACATCAGTGTCGCATTACTGCTGTTTTACACATAGATTACCATTTTGCAATATATTGTATTTCAGTTTTTGCAATGAACCCTTCACTACTTACATTTGGTACATCGTTTTGTTGAAACACACACTTAAACACACACCTGATACAAAATACAGTACACCTGTCCATGGTTTCAAAGTACAGATAACAAGCTGAAATGTTGTCATTCACTTCAAATACAGACACAACAATGTCTCAAACATTTTTAATTTAATTAAAAGTTACTTTGGATGAACTGATATTTTTAAAAAGGTAAAGTAAAAACTCCCAAAGTCCGTTTTCCACCACATCTAAATGACGTGATTGTCCATTATGTCAACATTCATTCTGCAGTATATGTGTCAGTGCTCTTCGCAGTCTAAATCACTGTATCATTTGAATTCTCCAGCCTTTTCTTCTTCCTTTGCTTCACTTGTATTTGGCCGCAGCAGCATCCAAACACCAACGCAAAGAGCGCCAGAGACAGGATTCCCAGCACGAACACTGCCATTACCACAATACCGCCCAGGGCCCACGGCTCGTGGTGTAAGCGATACAGGAACCACTCCAGCCAGTCCTCAGGCGACCCCGTGGGTTTCAGCATATCTGGCACACTGTACGGGAAGGGATAAACCAGATAAAACCTCAACGGCAACACGATCCTTGATAATTGATGTTATTGGTGCCATTAGCTGCCCGCTAAGAGGGCTTTTTAGAGCCAGAAGCAGTTAATCTGCTAATGATAAAACGTTTTTCAGAAGGTAAAGATGTGTTTTCATCAGTAAATGCTATAGTGACCTGTTGACGTGAACAGCTTTAATCTCCAAACTCACTCCAGTTCAAAAACTCACCCCTCCATGGTTACGTCCAGCTAAATAATCCTCTCACGGCTCAGTGGCTCCCAACAGAATATACTGTAGTGTGTTGTTCTGTTCTTGATCCACAGCTCTGTCCCGGACTATTTAAATAGCACAAACATTGCAGCTTGCCATTACTTTTTGCTCATTCTGTAAATCCAAATGCTCAACGACAGCTACTGTGTTGTCCAGGAAGCAGTGAAACCTGTTCTGTGTGCGTACGGTAGAGTGAAAGTAACAGTTCCTGGTTAATATTTACATTCAGGTTAACGACCGATAGAGGCAAAACAGAGATGTGATGATAAGGCACGTACACAACAGCGCTCCGTTTCACCGACGGGATTTGGACCAAAGCTTATTCGGAATGAGGTCACACAGAGCTGGATGTTTAAACGTCGCCTTGACAATGAATCCTATTAAATCTAATTTGTTTAAAAGGCATTTATTACAAATAAGAAAAACAAACATTTTAGCAAACAGCATGGATGACCTAAGCACGTTGCATTATCTCTGTGCATTTATCCTACATGTCAACAGGAATACATTTATGTCAAAAAATAAACAGCTCATATTTTCCACGGGCACACTTTGCACAAACCACATTATCTTCGCTGAGCCAGCAGATGGCGATCTCTCTCTCTCTCTCTTTCAAATGCTGGTAAAAACATGTACAGTAAATTCAAGTCCACTACATAGACACATCTATTCCACGTTGTTTTTCTCTGTCTTCATGGATGTCAGCTGCATACCAAACTGCTCCATAATAACAAGAGTCTCTGTGGCATTTGATGTTTTCATCCATAAAAACGCTGCCACACAGTGTTTTATTGTTCTGGTTTGTAGTGAATCGTGACGAGTAGTGCCACTCTGCTGACTTGCATGGATTCCAGTGGCATGGCTCTGTGGATGCTGATCCTCTGGGTGCTGATCTTTAACCCAGCACTAGAAATATCACAGCTATGAGTCCCCATCCTTCCCTAGATTGATCCCAGTTTGTAAAGAATTGTTCACCCATTTGCTACTGTGAATAAAGGCCTTTTATCATGCGGATGACGACACGACGGACTGAAGAAAGGACGGACGTCGCATTTGTTGGTCTCCTTTCAGATGGGCTGCAGAGGTCGAACTCTTGAGGCCTGGTATCTTGGCTTCCCGCCGCAGCAGCAGTGGGTGCAGGACAGCACGATCATGAAGAGAAATGTGGCTGCGAGGAAAGACAAGAAACACGGGGCAGACAGGAGACACAGGGTGAGGTCAACGCATGGGGTAGCTTTGTGGAGCATAATTTAAAGCTGCACCAGTGTACAGCAGATTTAAATGAAAATACGTGCTTAGGATTAAAGCTGTTGCTCGAGTGAAAACCAGCAGAGAAATGTTTTTTGACTCAGCAGTTTCCTGTGGCTTTGGGTGCGAATTGTAGAGTCATTGTGCTCATTGCTTAAGTTTTATGAACAGCAACTATACATCTGCGTCTTACCAGAGGTGTCGTACCAGTAGTTTTACCTCACTGAGCCTCCTGCAGTGAAATATTTTACTTTTCATTCCTGCTGTACAAACGGTATGCTAGCTAACAATAGCACTGTCCTCTGACAATTTATTGAGCGATGTCATACGTAACTTCAGTCAGACTAGTCTGAGCCACCACTAAAAGGCTGTTTAGTCTTCTGCGTTAAGTTGGCGCAGAGGCTACGGTGACAACACAGACAGCTACGCAGAGCCTTTGCAGACCCTAGCTCTGTAACCGACATGCACCTCCCCAGAAATGCAACTACGCACCGCAGCGACACAGAGCGCAGAGCTGTGATTGGTCCGCTTGGTAGCAGTGTGTTTCCGCTTTCGTGTTTCCAGTTGTTTCTCCATCTCCTCAATTTTCAAATCGATTGTTTCGGATCAATAAAGAATCGGTAAGGTTAACTGAGGAGGTCTGGAGATACAGACATTTGTATAACTTGAGTTTGACGAAATTTCTGTGAAAGTTTCATTTGCCATTGTTGAGTAAAGTAAAGCAGGAAATAGAAACAAGAATTAACCCGACTGGCAAACAAGACACAGCGCTGACTATTGTTTGGGTGGCATTGTTACAGAGGGAGCCAGGCTGACCAGCACGCAAGTACAAATGCCTCGCACCGCTGCAGGCTACGTACGTAGGTTACTCTTTCTAAACTTTCCTTTACATAACGTAGATAGAGCCATGTGTTCTCACTGCCACTCTACTTTCCTTGCACTGTGCTGTGGCTGACAGAATCTGCGCTCCACTATGCTGTAGGTGTTCATATTAAATTAAGACAAAGCAGAGCTTACATAATGAAGTAAGACAAATAACTTTTTTCCACGCGCAGGCTTTTTGTCCAAGAACAAAGGCTTAGTGTCAATGGATTTGTCATTTACTACACAGCGAAGCGTTTAAACTGAATTGTTTAAAGCAGGGACTTGCTCTTGATGAGTCATTCTTGATCTGATGGACTTTGTTGTTATTTGCCCTTACCTCATCTTTTTTTCAGCAAAGAGCAGCAGTTTTTTTTAAATGCTTAAATAAAAAATGTTATGTGCTACATCTGCAATAGCACATTGCAGATATAGCACATGACATACAGTTAATGCCAGTGAACACAGAGCAGAACAGAGGTTGAGCTTAAACTTGAGGATTGTTTGGTAATATTTATAAATTTGATTGTACAGCTTGTTCGGTGGCCCCCAAATTAAACAGGTTTGAATTTAATGACCTTCAGGCCAGCAAAAACGACACTGACATTTCCGGTTAAAAGTTGGTGCTGGTAGGAGTCTGTTAGAGGAACTTAATTGAACAGCTATAGCTGTAGGAACAGCCTATCTAAATTTTAGCCACACTGAACGCTGCTTTAAAATAACAGACAAAACTCACCAACAAAGAGGATGAGCACGGCAAAGGCTCCCTGCTCCAGCGGGCTCGCTTGCGGGAGACCCTGCATTTTGATCCATGCCTTCTGAAGGATGTCCATCACCTCATTTTTCACTTCCATGGTGCCTTTCAGGTGCCGACGATCAAGGTGCGATGCAAAATGAGCTGTACTTCCACAGGAAAATGTAGCACTTAAAAAAGACAAAATGATGTCTCAGATGAAAGAGGGTTTAAAATACTCTGAATGTACCAATGAAAAAGTTCTTTAACTCCACCCTTCACTGCTGTGATTTTATCCTCCCACCCTGCAATTACTCCTCAAGCATGGTCAAAATGTAAGGGCTCTTGAACCATAAATACTCTCTATGCTTTGCGAGTACTCACTCATTATTACATCAGCACACACTGATTAACTTCTCATATGTGTTAGTGTGTGGGCACCCAAGGTGTCTACATTGCGTATGTTAGTGGACAGACTTGTGTGGGAGCCCCTTGCTCCGGGCGGGGTGCAATTATATCCACACACAGGACAAACCATCCTGCACGTTTGGTTTAATTATAAACTAGGCTAACTATTTCAGGCCTGGCATTTCAAGGCCGAGGCCTGTCATCGTCACTGGAGCAGCTGTGTGTGGGTGACATGCCGCAAGTCTGATACTAGACAGGCTGTGCTGGAGGTAAGGGCACAGGGCTGTGAAATGGCACCAGCACTCGACGCTGAAGAGAGCCAGTCATCACAGATAAATGCTGAATGGTGATTAGTATGTCAGTGATGAACACAGGAACTAATTTCAGTAGATTTAATCATCAGATTCAATCCTTCTAACATTTTATAACCAAAATTAAGACTTTCAACAGAGCACTTGGCCATACAAATGTTTTACTTCCCTATAGAGGCAGCAGCAACCCAGGAAACAGCTGGATTAAACATACAGCAGCTTCCTTTTAAAACTTTTTATGTCTTAAGCTAAAATAAATCTTAACCTGCGCAGTAGCAATGTTCTTTCAGATTTCTTGTTCAGTTCTCTTTTTATAGATAGATAGGTAAATAGATGACCAATAGCTTCATCTCTGATGCTTTACCATCTGGCTAAGTAACATCACATTTTTTCTGCTAGCTTCCTACATTAAAATCAATACATATGCTACATATATATTTGCAATAAAGTATGTTTTAAACTGGTAACTTATTTGAGTTAGCTTAACTGAGCCATGTTAGCTCCACTGAGGTTGGCAGTTGCTGCTACTATGCTACAAAGCTAACTTAACAAGAGTTTAAAATATAATTCTCCCTCTTCACTGCACTTAACTGTTATTATAGCATGTAAAATAATGAACCAAACGACAGAGATTGTGATTAAATAGTTAATGACAGTATAAAATCAACATTTAAATTTAGCTAATGCTAGCTGGGATCCTTGCCACTTGCTAAGCTAATGGCAAGGTTCATTCATAAGATGCTAGTTAGCTGTTAAGCTGTTAAAATAATGTTAAACCACTTGTATCATCAACAAAATCCTGTTTGTAGTTAAATTCAAAATACCAGTTTGTCATTTACCTTAATAACTTGGTAGTGTCCCACTTTTTAAGATATGACGCTTGTGTTACTGAGAATTCCTGTTACTTGTTGCCCGGCAACATAAACCCAATTCAGAAAATGCATGTTTCCAATCAATAATCACATTTTTTTATAACTTAATCTACTTTGCATTCATTTCTACTTGATGTATCTGAAATTTGTGTATTTATCATCAGTGTATTTTGTATTTGTTTGTGCTTTAACTCAGCCTCAATCCTGCTGTTCATGAAACAGCTGCCCAATCACTTTCATGGCCCTGTTCCTAAAACCGAATCTGAAATTGAATTTCTTTTCTCAGTGATCAGTTCAGGAAGTGCAAGTCTGTCACACTAAAAAAATATATATTTTTTTCTTGTGGTTGTTCTGTTTTGAAACTACACTGCAGTTCTTACAGGAAGAACCATGTGCCCCAATACCACACCGGGGCGCACAGGCAGGTAAACAGGATAAACTGTAGTTTTTTAAACTACCTGCACATACACTCACTGATCACCTGGTACACCTTGCTAGTACCCAGTTGGACAGTGTTTTGTTTTTTTACATCAACAAGGCCTTTTTGAACAGACAGATCTGGATGACTGGATATGTTCTGGCAAATCTTAAGAGACTGTTGAGCTGGAAAATCTGAGTGGATCAGCAGGTTCAAAGTTCCTTAAATCACCTTTCTTCCTCATTCTGATACTCAGTTTGAACTCTGGTACATCATCTTGACTATGTCGACACATCTAAATACTCTGAGTTGCTGCCACGTGCTTGGCTGATTAGATATTTGCTTTGTGTGTATATACATTGATCAGGCATAACATTATGACCACTGACAGGAGAAGTAAATAACACTGACCATCTTTTGACTTTTCAGTGTTCTGCTGGGAAACTTTTGGACCTGGCATTCATATGTGTGGTTGTTAATTACACCCCACCCCATAGCAATGACACTCCTTGATGGCAGCAGCCATGGGTGTGGTAGTGGCAGGAAAAGGGGACCTGACTACCCAGGGCCCAAGTAGGGAAAGGGCCCATGAAAATTTGCTTGTGCGTCTCGTGCTCTGGCATGGATAGGAGCCCACTGACATTAAGAGTGTACAGGGCCCAGAATTTGGTGCTACGCCCCTGACAGCAGCCATACCCAGCAGGATGTAGCCTGACACAGACACACACACGGTACAAATGGTTTAGTAACAACTCAAAAAAGTACCAAGTATCTGTGGGATGTACTGGAACAATTCCACAGAGGACCCAAATGCCCCACATAATAGTAGGAAGGTGGTCGCTTCATTAGGTATAATAATAAAAAATGAATGGATCCAGTCTTTCTCTAAATACCCAGCTTCATGAGTTTTCTTGACTTGACTTTAATTGAACTTTCAGAGTAGTAGTTTGTGGTGCTGTTAAACTGGATCCAATTAAACGTTAAAACGTTTGTATTATTTAACCTAGCTCACTGATTAAAATGTGGTTGTCACAATAACAACCGGAACATGTGTTGGTACAACAGACCACAGCCTGTTGCACAATGAAAACATAGTAGAATCGGTAGCTCTCTCTGCTATTTAAAAAAAATAAATGCTGACATGCCGCAACCTTTGTGCGGATAAGAAATGTTATGTATTATAATGCATTCATTTTAAGTACTGCACCTGAACTGGTGTGTGAGTGCATATACACATTTACATTGGATGTGTCGTATATACTTGTTTTGGTTCTAGAGGCTCTGACTGTGAAACCTCCACCACCTGCTGGAGTTGCTCTAAAGAATGGATGACCTCTGCTTTGGACCCTCTTTACATTGCAGTCTCCTCTCGTCTTTGTCCTTCCACTGAAACCCCTCATCATGTTTCATAAGCAGCCAGAGACCAAAACATGCAACCAAAGTCTTGTCAATGTAGTTGCCCTTCTTTACCATCTCTGACTTAAAAACTGATAACTAAATAAAGTGTTCCCTCCCATGTATAGTGCAAACCAAAGTTAAGTCTTCTAATGCCAAAATGTATAAAGATGTTATAGTTTACACTGTCACATGCAAAAAGCAATGACTTACCTCTGGAGTGAGTGTTCACTTCACCCTGAGAGTGTTTGTTTCCACTTGTGAAGTTTTCTATGAAATGAGAACCACAGCGAACAGTAATCTCTCCCCGACAGCCTACTTCTAATTCTTCTTGTTTTCACCCTCCCCCTTTTCTCTCTCTCCGTTTCTCTGAGTTTGTTTGTGGTGCCTGCTGGTCTCCAGCTCTTCATCTAATTAGCCTGCTCCCGTTCACTCTTGAGAGACACCAGCGCTGGATGTTTGGAGGTAATTTGACTCTTTCTGCAGATCAGCGGCCGTTCCTGCGCCACTGCAACTGTTCCTCCTGCCGTGTGCGTCCACTTTCTCCTCCTGTTTCTCGAGGAGTTTGTCCACCTCCTCCCTCTCCTCCTCCTCCCCTTTCGCCCTCCCTCTCGCCCTCCTCCAACCTTTTCCCAAGTCAACTCATTCACTGCTGCTTACGCTGTCTCTCACTCCCCCTCACCCTCTGTCCTGTCTGTACATCTGAACACTCATTCACTGCATTTTCCTCCTCCCTCCCTCCCTCTCTCTCTCTCCCTCCCTCTCTCTCTCTCTCTGTTGCTACAGACCAGCTGTGCCAGGGCCTCTTTTTTGTCCTCAGTCACCGTGGAGACGAGGCTCCCTCTATAAAGAGCAGGGGGTGGTGTCTGTGTGCCTTGTGTGCATCCGTCTGCTACCCCACCAGCTAGCGCCCATATTTCTTAAGAGCGTTTCCTTTCCATGGAGCTGTTGATTCAGTTACTGTAAATGTTTCCTCCTTGTAGACACATGTGAATCACTGTTGGAGACATTTTCAAGACTGGGGCGGGTGCAGCAGATTATCCTGCTTCATCCCTTCATGTTGTAGGTGGGGTGTTCTTAACTACAGAAAGGCTCGCTCAAAGAATGAACGGAAGAACAATGAGGCTTTTTGCTGTTGTTTATTTTCTGAAATAGCAGCCTGGCTGATGTGTGTTCTCCGGGGAGCATGTTCCTCAGGAAAAATGGGCCTGGTGTAGGAAGCTCTGAAGAAAGTCATTTGTGTGGGTGTCCACAACAGAGGATATTTCGACATTTCAACAAGTGGCTGTTACTCATTTCCCAAAACTTAATCACAACACAGACGCAGAGGTCACACAGTGAACAGGTGTTAAAGTCGAATGTCTCATATCAAAGCCTCAAACAATGAGGCTTGGTCAGAGCTGCTACTGTGCAGAGCTGCTACTGTGGCGCAGTATAAAAAAGCAGAAATACAATAGAGCAGTTTCACTGTTTATGTTACTTAAATGAAATTTGCATAACAGAAGAAAGACATTTCATACGAACATCACATGAGTGGCTAGCATGTGACTTGTTTAGAGTATGAAAGAATGAATAATGTGTCACACTGGGGACATGACGTGGCTTCCTTTGTTATGAATCGCATACAGTCCACATTCTCTTTTGTTTAATGGAGGCTCAGGTTTCAGCTGCTTAATTGCAATACACTTTATGGCGGCCACTAATAGGATTTGAACCTGAAAGAACATCTAGGAGGATTGGTTTTGTATGTTTAGGAAAACCATGGTGGAAGGCTTCTTGGAGAGCTTTGAATCAACAGTTTCTCACCTTTGGCCATTACCAGGACAAATAAATACATCCTTGGTTATTTGTTGTGTCTGCCTGCACATTATAAGGTATGTTTGCTTTTCATGGGCTGTACATTGGACATTACCTTTTCTTTCCCAAATTGTAATTTTTGAACCCCATGTCTTGTTTATGGTACCCTGGTGTATCCATTTGAATTTCATCGTATGGTGTGTTTCAGCCGATAAAAAGAAAAAAATCCCTTCGCATCCAATTGGGAAAGTCTGGCAACCAATAAGAGCCATTTGCTGTAAGTGAATTCAACTCTACGGTGCTCAAATGACAGGTCCATGACCCTAGACTGTATAAAGATGTAGGTGGAACTGTGCCTCATAAGCCAAAGTAAGTAGAGCTCCCCCTGGTGGCTGGCTGGGTAATAAGCTCCAGCCCCTCCATGTTAGTGGATGGGGCATGTGCCAAACTAAAACACTAAAATATACATCAAATGTTATTTTTTTTCAAAGAGGGTTTCTGTCAATTTAGGTAGTTAATATAAAGTTGATGCATGTTCACGTGTCATTTTTGTTTTTAAGTATTGTTTTACTTAGAAACAGGAAGTGACATAATGGCGACCACCAGGTTCCATGCCAACTACTCTGTTAAGCAGTCCTGTGAGATCTTGAGAGTTATACATTATTTATTTATTTATTTTTTTAAATAAGTATGGTGTATATTTCAAAAATGAATTGTAACTAGTGGAGGTAATGCAGAGCTTAGTATTAATTACACCAAAACGCAAGTGAGTCTGGTGGAGCATAATCAGTTCCCAGTGGAGAGACTACACACCAACTTCCACCACAATTTGTTTTTGCTGGAAAGTTGGTCTATTTTATGGTACAAAAAACAATTAACTAATAACTACAGAGTTGTGCTTCAGCAACCTAAACAATAAATATTGGAAATGTGTTTTATCTGTATTATGGTCTCAGCCAAAAACCCATTATCACGGCTTAAAGCAGATATGACTAACGTGTTTCCACTTCAAGATCTCATAAATCAGTTGGTCAACAAGTGATAAGTAGCTAAGTCTGTGTTACTGATCATGTGAAGCTATTTTTCTGGTCGCCTGGTTGACATTAGTTTCATATTCATCCTCTTTGTCGGTAAGGGCATGTGGTGCTGTTGGAGAAAGTACCCCTCTTTTTGTGTGTACTCAATGAAGGAACTGAGAACAACTGCGGGCACAGAGCTTTATTTATAGGGTGTTTTAAAATCCTACCTTAGCCAGCACAAGAGGAAACTTTAGTGGTTGAACACAACTAGTAAACGTGAACATGAAAACATGAAACAAAACAGGAAGAAAACCAAAGTCCAGCCTTTATTGAACCTATATGCAAGGTTGTGTTATGTCACTCAGAGCTAAGCAGTGTTTGCAACAGTGGGCTGGTTATGGCATCCAACCAATAAATACAAACTCACCTGTGGTTGCTTAGCCTCAAACAGTTCCTAGAACTACTTCTGTGTGTCTGCTGATATTGAAAATAATGTCTTGAGAACCATAAGGTGGAAGAAACTCAGTAAAACTGCCAGAAAACCAAAACGATAAGCTAAAAGATGCCAAAACAGAATATTAGATTTCATTGTTACTTTCATTTTTTAGTTCTCAACTGTGATGTAGCACCTACTTTAACATCGTCTGCAATGAGTGTGCAGGTTATTTCTAGCATTTTTATAACTGAAAGGAACTGAATGTGTTACAACCAAAAATATGTCATGTACCAAAACAAAGTTATAAACATGCCACAGCTGTTACAGCAGTGATGTTTGCATTTCAGCCTACAAACAGAGAGACCCCTCACCGAAAGGAAGACTGTGTTGATTTACATATCATCAGGACTGCTTTATTGGAGGGCCGTGTCTGATATTGATGGAAAGGGTAATTTCTTTAGGAGTAAATAGGAGGCACATTGTGTAACAATGGGCTGATTTGCATCGACGCTCTGTGTGGGGTGGTCTTGCGAACAGAGGCTACTGGCTCAATCAGTTTCCTTTCAAACTTTGTTGTAGGCAGACGAGGCGAGTAACGTGATAGCATTTTAACCTTGTGACTCCTCTGATGCTGTCTGATATACAACACACTCATTCCTTTTGTTTTGATCAATCAGTACCACAAATCTTGAATGTGTTTCATTAATGAGATACAGTACATGAGATCATTAGTAGATCTCTTAGATTAACTTACATTAACTTCTTGATGAAATTGATCAGGTGATCAACCAACAGATTGGACGACTTACTGATTGATTTTGTTTCAGCACAATGTCATACCAGCAAGTGTGAAATAGCATCTCCAATAGCAATCAATACTGATAAAGAAGATGTTTCTGTCTCACAAGATGTAAACTGGAAGGCCCTGGAAGTGGTGAAGCATGACACCCCTCTGTTTGTTTCTGTTTTTTGGTGTTGCTGTTTTTTTTCCCCAGTACAACGCATGCTGATATCTGGAGTCCCTCAGGGATCAACTCTTGGTCCACTGTTGTTTTTCACACGTTACATCGCCCATAGACACAGTTTATGTTACCACGTACTAACACACTCCTCATATTCCTGTTTTTGGAAAGTTTGGCCTGACTATATCACTTACTGTAAGTAATGTCTTAAAAGTACTAAAGACAAAACTGGATGCTCCATAATGTCCTTAAACTCACCACTGACTTCTTGTCACATGTGAATGCAGAAAAACTCATTAACGCATTCACTTAGACTAACAAAATGCTGTTATCATTGGGGTAGTTTTCAGCACTAAACTCACTGATCAGCAACAGCACATATAACACCTGTCCGCAGTTTCTTGACCTGCTTGAACATCAAACTCCTTCAGCTGATCTGAAAGAGGCCTCCAGATTGCTCCAGTACTCCTCCTTTGTTTCATTGTCCTTTATACCGCATGTGATTGCTTGATTGCTTCTTGTTAGTACGCTGTCTTATGTTATATTTCAAAGTAAAGTGAAGTAATTTACTTAAAAAAACAAACAATGCAATCTAAATTAAATGAAGCTTTGCTTGGTTGCTGGCTTTGCATAATTCAGAAGGAATTCATAGAAATGAGGTCCCACAAGTAACTGCACTGCATTACCTTGCTTAATAGTAAATGACAATAATAATTTAAGTGAATAATATGACCACATGTCGCCATATCCCAGCCTCATACCAAGATTTTGAGTGTATTTATTTCAGTTTTTAAATCTCTTCTATACAAGAATGGAACAGATGTCGGGAACATAGGGTTTTTTGCATCTCAGCCTTTTCTGATACCCTTGAGTGCCATCATCTCTGCTAAGATTAGAAGAGCTGAATTTGGACACAGAAAAACAGATCTGTGCTGCAGTGTATTTGTGCGCAAGTGCAGTAATCATTTGTGCATGTGTATCTGATGTGTGGTTATGGGTGCATGGTTTCCTGTGGAGATGTCGTGCACAGGGAGGGAAGAGAGATAACGCACTGCTAACAACATGTTTTATGATCGGAGTAGTCTCATCCAGGGTGCCCATATTTCTCAGTTATTTACGCAATTTAGACAGCACTTTCCACATGATAATTCATAACTAGGAGTTAAAAACACACACGGATTTCTTACAAAACATCCACTGGAGTTGCAAAACCATCCCTCTTCCGTCTGCTTTCAATCAACAGAAATCCGCTCTGAACACTGAGCAGATCTCTGCTTTGAATCAAGTCATTTTTATCCCTCAGTCAGTGTTGTCAGTCTTTTCCTGTTTAGTGAAACCAGGGTTATTATTTATATGTATGTGTGACAAAGTGATTAAGCTGTGGAGGATGATGATACTTCTCAAAAGTCTGCTGTTTATGGTGAATGTGACGCGCTATCAACGCACAATGAAATATTCCATAAAAACTCCCCGTTACAGTCATCAAGCCAGCAGTCCCTATTGATAAGGCAACTGTTTCAGTGTGTGTGTGTGTGTGTGTGTGTGTGCGTGGAAACTGCTCGCCCAGTCGAGTTGTTCAACCACGGTCCTCAGAGGATGAGTCGGCTCTCAGTACACCAGAATGTCATGTTGTCAGAAGGAGTAAAAACAGCTCCTCTGTCTAACTCCAGTCTGAGTCTGGCCACCATCTGCACTGAAGTGTCTCATCCAGGCCGTGCATATCACTCCGTTACATGGTGGCTGTCAGTAGATTTCTGACAAATAAGTGAATCGTTTTTTATCTCTGTGGCGGCAGCAGAGAATCGTACAGTAGGCTACACGTTTTCATAATTCAGGAAACAGAAGATGTCTCTTTTATTTTGACAAACGGCACATCTTCCCTTGCTGTTAACGCACATTAACTCCATCCCACTTCTCGTCATTTAAAGGGCCTTCCTGCAGGAGATTTCATGACCCACTTTTCATAGATCTGTGACACAGGAATGGCTTTTATTAGTTGCAGTTCACCAGCTGGGTGGTTTTCTAAATTTGGTACTGAGAAGCAGAGACGGGAGTAGTTAAATTGTGATGCTGTGTGTAGTTACGAAGTGTTTTTACACAAAAAGCCCAGAAAATGAATCAAATGAAGTAAAAGAGAAAGAGTAAGGCAATAAAACACATCACAAATCCACAACTCACTACAGGTGAACATAATGAACTGAAGGTGAGCCCAAATCAGCCTCTTCCAGCCTCTCTGTTCAGTCCTGCTCTCTTCAGACTTCAGTGCAACCACCACCTGCCTACAGCTGGCCTCCAATGACAGTGTGTCCAAGGATTTCAGGGTGACCTTTCACGTCTGTCACATGTACTCAGGGTGAACCTGCTCTCATCTGTGAAAAGCACGAGGACCCAGTAGTGGACCTGTCAATTCTGGTGATTTGTGGCAACTGCCAGTTAAGCTCCACGTTGCACAGGGTCCACTAGAGTCCCTCGCAAAGTCTTTTTCCGATTGTTTGGTCAGAGACACACACACCAGCAGCCTTCTGGCACGAAGGAGCAGATACTGGTCCTGCTGATGGGCCCAGCTCTCTTAGAGTTAGAGTAACCCCCTGTCTCTGGGAATCTCATCCATACTCTTGAGACTGTGCTGGGACACACAGCAAACCTTCTGGCACGTGCTGATGTGACATTCTGGATTAGCTGGACCGCCTGTGTGACCTCTGTGGGGTCCAGGTGTTGCAGAAACTGAAACTGACTAACAACGTCTCTTCTGCTTCACTGACCAGATCAATAAACCAGAAGTTGAATTGACCTGCTGCTCTACTACGAATAAAAACTGTTCCTTTCATTTTTCATTTTTGAGCAGTGTATTATTGAAAAATCGTTCAAAGGCTTCCCTGAGGCTTGTTAAGAGAAGCATTTCTGGAGTATTTTAAGCTCAAGTGCCGGAAAGGACCACTTGTGTTAATATGACCTAGTATGAAACACCACATCGCCCTCTAGTGGTGTCAGCAGCCACCAGCACAATTTGCTGTTGGAAGGGATATCAATACTACAATAATAATAAATAGAAAATATGTATATAAAAAACAAAACGTCCCTCTCACCCTCTTGGGCTGGTATCTGTGTCATCCTCAAGCTCGGCTCCTCTACCAGAGGCCTGCGAGTTCAAGGGTTCTGCACAGTGTCTTAGCTGTTCCTAGGCTTCTGACGTTGTTCCTGTTGGAGCCACTCCCCCAGTTTGGGGGTCACTGCCCTGAGGGCTCCTACTACCACGGGTATCACACTCGGCTTGACCTTCCACATCTGCTCCAGCTGTTATTCCAACCCTTGGTACTTTTCAACCGTGTTCCTTCTTTCTGATGTTGACCTCTGCTGGTCCGCATCTATCACCCCCGCCTTCTTCTGCTCTTTGTCTACCGCCACTATGTCCGGTTGGTTAACTTTCTGTGGTGCGGCCTATTGGGATTTGGGTACTTCTATTCAATACTGGGTACAGATGTTCCTGTACACTATTCCAGCCACTTGATTGTGTATTTCCATGTACACTGACCCTGCTCAGGGGGAACAGGGGCCTCTTTGCATTGTCTGCACCTTGGATCTATAATGAGCAGAGGGGTTTGGATTATTATTATTTACTACTGCTAATAATATAATAAAATTATTTGATTTATTTATTCTTAGTCCTTATATGTATTTACAGTTTGCAGCCTTTATTGGTTATTGGATAATGTATGAGGTAATGTAGCGTTTAAGTGCCGTCCGAAATTTCAATTATAATTTTAAAAGTGCCTCAAAATTAGTCAGCTGTGCCTTATCCTGCCGTGCGCCTTGACATCCGTCTAGGGGGCGCAGTTGAGCGAAAGCTTGGAGACAAAGGCGTAGTTTACAAGCAGCACGTGAAGGCATCCTGAGCGTGTTGCTGGAAGCAGGGAGAAAAGGAAGTGCTGTCATCGAAACGCCGCTGCCACGTCTGTAGGCTCCTCTGCAGCAGAAACAAGCCGCAACAGCGGTGGAGGCTGTTCGGAGCGCCGGGATGGGCCGGTGCTGGGCGGTGGTAGAGGGATGAGAGGAAGAAGGGGGAGTGACCGAGGAAACTGGAGAGGAAGGGAAAGAGGAAACACGTAGAGCAACAACGGGAGAGCGGCTCCAGCCTGAAGGAGCGAGCGCTGCCTTTTGGAGGGTCCTGCCTGCTGCTGCTGCTGCTGCTCCTGGAGGTTCATTGTTCAAACAGAGAGGGACTACCCCTGCGGTTTTCTCTGGCTTAGGAGGTGGGGGTCCCCCATGCTAAGCTCAGGGAGAATGGAGGAATTCGTGACCGAAGAGGAAGAGCCGTGGTACGACCAGCAGGACCTGGAGCAGGGTAAGACAAGACACCATCCTCCCCTCCCTCAGCATCCCTTCTTGTGTCAACTGCTGGCGCCGGCCGGTCAGCTGGCCTCCTCTCAACAAAGACTCTCTGAGACAACAGAGACGTCATCTGCAGCTTTTTTACTTCAATCCTGCAATCCCTTAAACACTGAAGCAGTTTCCGAGCAGCAGGCTGAGCTTCTTTGACAACAACAATGCACTGAAAGCATGCCAAGCGGGGCCTTTACTGTGAAGACAGAGTGGTTTATTCCCACTAACAGTGTTATCAGGCTGCAATCAGGCATGTGGTTTGTGGAAGCTTTAACAAGTCATCAATATAGTAGTGCAATTATTGGTTGATGGACAAAAAGCTCCTCAGATGATGTATTTATTATTATTATTATTATTATTTGACACAAATGCATAGGTCTGGTTATTAGGGAGAGGCTCAGGAAGTACACAGAGCTCTTTCAGGTGCTGTTTTTATATTTTCAAGGATGCTGACCCTTAAGTGTTATGCTGACACAAAGCTGGAATATGTGTAAGATTAACCTAAATGAAAACGGTTTAATGTCAATGTAATCCATCTTTTTAATTCTTGACATATGCAGGTAAATATGCATGTAAATCTTCTGTGCCGTTGCTGTTTACATATTGGAATGAATGCATTTGTACTTTTGGTGCTATGCAGACATGTCAAATAATCTAAACAGTGACAAACGATGAGAAGAATACAAAACCAGCGAATTCTCACTCATTCTCGAGGAGCCAGGAACAGAAATTTGTTCTCAAAAATGACAAAAACGCGTCAACAAACAGCTCGAGAGCGGGGTACTGTGACTGAATTAATATTCGCTGAGGGAGGTTGTTGTCTAATGGCCTGTGTTCAAAGCCCAGAACATTAACTTTATAGGTGAATTAAATCAGTCTGATTTACGTAAACCATAATGTTTTAATCTATTTATATAGTTTGACATTTTTAAAGGCGATATAATCAAATTGGAGGCTTCAGAACTAATATTTGCTGATTACAAAGGCAACAACATTTTGGGTGATTTTACTTGGTGTAAATTGCTTTAAATTTCTTAAATTTCTACAAAGGCATTTATTGGCCAATTTGCAGCCATGCTAGTTAAACTCATATCATTGCACAGCTTGACATAGAATATTAAATGCGAGTTATATAATGTTATTTTCTATTTGCATGGCTCCTTCAGGCGCTTTTACATTTCATAAAAGTGTCTAATGAGTCATAATGTTCCCTGCACCCTGTACCTCATCTCCTGTCTTCTTCATCTCTCCATATCCTGTTTTGATCACCATCTAATTATAATGGTACTTTTTTTTTGGCTGTGGGGAAGTGGTGCTGATGCCGACTAGAAACACACATGCACGCATGTACTCGGCATCATGATGTCATGGATTTATGGGCCAACTTCTTTCCTGAGCTTGAAGCGTCATACGTCAGCGAACCTGAGGGTAAAAATAAATCTCTTGATTAGCTTTTTATTCTGGGAGACGGTGAAGATGACAGTGAAGAAAGAGAAGAAAGATATACACCTAAATCGGGTGACAGCGGTGGAGAAATGAAATGGAAGTCAAAATGGCTGGTGTCAGGAATAGCGCCTTGTCTTCATATGTGTGTGTCCACGCAGAGACAGAGAGAAAGACAGAGCTCTGTGTTTGATGGAGCAGAGAGGAGAGGATGTCAGAGCGCTCTGAGCGGCGCTGGGCCCACGGCCTCAGCTCGTCTTCAGTCATGTGGCCTTTCTAGAGGCCACGAGTCCTTCACAGAGAGACACCGCTGTCATTGTATTACTTTGTTGTCATGCATGAATCACTAGGAAGCGGGTGTTGTATAGGATCAGGCTGACCCGAGGGCTGTCGGGAGGTTTCCTTGCATGGTTTCATTATTAAGAGCTATTCTGACGAAACATTAAGGTCATCTCATTGCTGTGGAATAATGAATGTTGAATACTGTAACAAAAACTAAAAGGTGAAACCAGATTTGGATTAATTAGCCTTACCTTTGTTTAGCAAGCTACAAATTAAATAGTTTTTATCAGTAAGTTTAAATTATTCCTATAACTGAGCTCGCCCAATAAGAAAAGTAATTCCAAAAAAAAGCTTTAGTTCGAAACACCTCAAAGATAGCAAAAAAAAATAGAGAAATGGCTGAACCTGTTTGCAAATTAACTTTGAATTTGTTGACTCAGTCGCAGTTGCTGATATAAAGCGGCTAATGTTAATATACTAACAAGCTAACAAAACAAATAAATCTGACTAATTAACACTTTACATCTGTTTTTTTCAGCATGTAACTGCGTAGATAGATTTGGTCATGTATGGAGAGCGTGAGGCTAGCTAACCTAGGCGCTAATCTAGGCGCTATCTAGCTGCTAGCTTCAAAGGTTCAGCAGAATAGTTTCTGTCTCTATCTGTAGAGAATAAGGAGGGCAAAACACAAGCTAGCATTTGTTTATTTTTTTGTATAAACATTTATTATTAAGAGAAAAAATGGAATATATAAAATAATCTCTCTGTTCAGTAAAAAGACTAAACAATGAAGGATCTTTTGTATTTTCCAGTTCAAACTGACTTCTGCACACAATTTGTTAACCCAGCTGTTCTAGCCTCTACGCTAAGCTAAGCTAACTAGCTGCTGGCATTAGCTTCAATTGTGCAGTAAAGACTGGTCTGTCTCTATCTGAGATGAAAGGCATCGTGGTGAAACATGAGGAGGACAGAATATTCAGCAAGTGGAAAGGTGTGCCGGAAAAATAATTTGCTATCTCCACTGTTTCTTATCTGTAAAAAAATGTGCTATCATCAGTTAACAAACAAATAAATGAGGCCCGTCTTCCCGGTTCAAACTGACAAATCGAGTTATCAGCAAATGTAGTTCATTGTCTTGGGTTGCTCACGTCTCATATTACAGTTTAAATATGGGAACCCAAATACTCATACACCACATAAAGTGATGCTACTTATCTTTAAGCACCAGGACAAGATGGCCCCCACAAAGGACTGTGGACTTTGCTTTGATAATAGCACGTTTTAAACAACTCAATTGCGATGCCATTTACATTTCTGTGCAAACAACTTTTATCGGGACTATACAAGTGCTATAGGAGAGGGATTGTCGGACATTTTACAAAAAAAAAAAGCATGTAGTTACGTGAAAGAGTTCCTAACATAAACTGCTTCCTTCAATTTCTGTGGCAGATGTCAAACCTGGAAAGCTGAGACCAATTGTGGAATGTAAAAGCTGGTTACGATGTAGCTGTAGCTCGCATTTCAACTCTGAAAGCTGAAAAAAATAGCAGGGATGCAGACGTGTAATTGGGATGCTTCTTTGTTTGGGCCTATTGTGCGTTAGCCAGAGCCTCTCCTGGCTCGCGACCAAGGAGTGAATGCGTGGCTCTGCCAGCTGAGACTAGAGGCTTGTCGGCTTGACTCACATTTGATGATAGGCCTCGTTGACTGTTTAAGCTCTCATGTCACATTTTAAGTGTTTACGCCATTTGAGGAAATAGTATGAAAGAGCAAAGTTCGCAGAAAGGAATAAAGAAGTCTTGCGAGATATTGGTGCTTTTGAACATTGTGAGTTAGTACTGCTGATGATACAGAAAAGCACTCTGCTGTAGCATTAAATATTTAATTTCAGGCCACTGAGTGTTTCTAGAACCTTTTCTGAAGTCAGGGCTTCGACGCAGAAAAGAGGCACGGGAGAAGTCTTGTTTTTCACATTCCAGTGAATCCCATGGGTGACACGCACCTTAAAAACACGGCCTGTGAAAGACGTCACCACCGCCACCACGTACACTATTATATTTGTCTGCAGGGCAAATAATTAACGGTGTTCTCTTTTGTGCAACTGACTTATTTAAACACACAAACACGCTCACAGCTGGTTGCAGCTGCTTTCAAGGAGCACGCAGGAAATGCATGTATTCCTCATACATGATGTAATTACTGTGCGCCGGAGTTCCGGCCTCGCTGATTTCATCCAGTGAGGATCAATGTCAGGTCTGCGTGGATCAAACAGCAGTCAGTTGTCGAGTATTGACCAGCAAAGTTGTTTGCTTGTGCAGTAAATTCAATCGATTGGCTCTCTGTCCTCACTGTTTTCTTCTTCTCAGCTTCTCTCCTCCTCCTCCTCCTCCTCCTCCTCCTCCTCTGTTATTCTCTTTTCACAGAGGCTTTAGTCTGTGCAGTGTTCACTTTCCCACTCTGGCAGCCAAAGAGAATTCGACATGTGAATGTGGACACTGAGAAAGTGTTTGGCTTGTTTTTACTTGGTAGTATTTGGGTTTAAATCGCTGAGATGTCCTCAACCGCAGCAACCTGTGTTCATGTAATTCAGTTTTCTTTTTATTTATGAGAGGAATGCTAGCCAGACTGGCTTTGTCCTGACAACAACACGATTACTGCATCAACTACTTTAAATGTCTGTCTGTTGTGACAAAATCATTGCTTCTGTTGGTAGTCGTGGCTGCTAACACTGGCAATGCTAACTGCACACTATATCATTCAAAGTAATTACTCCTTTTTTTTCGTAGTGATAGAAGGGTTTTTTTTGTTGTTGTTTTTTACAGCAAAGAAATAAATAAAAGGCAACAAATATACACTTACTTGTGTTTTTGTTGTTGGCCAGTTAGGACAGCACAACAATCTGTAAACACAACAATGGCACAGGCTACTGTATGTTCTTATACAGTTATTGTAGCAATTGTGTCAGCAATCGGTTGCAAATTTACGCAACTTTACCATGTTTCACATTCACACATCCAACACATCCAAAGCATATATTTTGGTCTCCGCCAATATATTTCTCCAAATACCAAGTGTTAAACTAACTGATGTTTAACGATGTCTGGCTTTTTGAACTTGGCAGAGAGCATCCTGGCAGCTAATCCAGCCTGGTGTTATAATTAATGTGGATGAAAGTTAGTGAGGCTGAACCAAAACAATGATACTGCGGACCTTTAAACCCAAAGCTAACGATGTGAGGTCTAGTAAAACTCTAAAAGCTGAGGAAACTGCAAACTTGGGTGATAATACTCTTTGGGTTTGCTGCTGCCAGCAATCCCTTTCACATACATACATTAATAATGTATCTATTGTCTATTGTTGTGAATAGCAACTTTAACTAGTTCAGGTAAAAATGGATAAAGTACTTTTGACCTCCTCCAAGTCTTCCTAAGTAGATTGGGTTTAGGTTTGCCCAGTTATTATCACATGACCTACACATTACTGATGTATTTGAAGTATGCAAACACATGGTTATGGCTTTATTACGAGGTTGTCATGTTGGTTGTCACTGGACATTTAAGGAAATTAATTGGGAAATCAAGAATCACCCCATCACTGTGGCTGCCAGGTGTTTATTTATTATCACCTCTGAGGCCTTGATGCCTGCTGTTGTCACATGTGGGCTATTCATGTTCTCATGAAAGCACCGACTCCAGCGTTAAAGAGGCATCCACTTTGTAGTACCTGAGCTGCTGACAGCAAGGCCCCGCAGGAATTCATTAAGCTATCAGCACAGAAGGAAGCGTGTGAATTGGTCCATATGGGGCTGTTGGGCACAGCAGGCCCAGCTTGCTACTCGTTTTTCTAAGACAAGACTGCGAATTAGAAGAGGCATGTGTGTGGTTTCACAAAACTGAATACTGAGAATTAGAGCTTGAACTGAGTTGGGTGTTTGAGGGCAACACCAAAGTCAGCATGGACGGGTGGGAATCCCGTTATAATACGAGGACAGTGTGACTTTTAATATGAGAAACAGTATTTCTAAATAAACCAAAACCTTTGGGGTTTCTGTGGTGAATTCAACCCAAGAATTTATTAGGTTTGGGTCAGAGCTGTACTAATAATAATTCAGGAGGTTATGCTGTAAGCAGCCCAGACTTCTCTCTAAAGTTTTGAATTTGTTAGCAGTTTATGCATTTTCCCCACACCAGGATAGTGTGTAAATTGTGTTAGTTTGCAAAATGAGAACAAAAGTAACCAGATTTACTATTTTAACTGCAGATAATTCGGAGTGATGATTTCTGTGTTTACTCTACTTCGACATTGCACTTTCAGTGATGCAGGAGTTGCTGTAAGTTGCTTGTGGCTTGGCATCCGCCCCATTCATTATTGAAGTCAGAGTGAGGACGGTATGAGAGGCGACTTCATTAGCTGTTTGCTTCAGTCCCTTGTTTTCTGAGAGGTCACAAGCCACACCTTGCTGACTCAAACCCAGCCACACAGGCCATCAGTACTGCTGAGTCAGAGCACAGGAAGAACAGAGAGTGATGGCAGTGACTCATCTTACTTTGTGGGTGCATTAGCAGTCTGCAGGTCCAAACAAAAACAGGGAACACTGAGCACTTTTACTCAATATTTTAAATGTAGGTCTGCCTTCCTTCAGGTAAGTGAAAGCCTGCAGCATCCCAGTGCCTTGAATGTCAGCCTATTCCTGTCCTAATCTCAGTGGAGAGGTGTCTCTTCAAATAAACTTGCCACCAATCTCTGACCTTCACTTTCAGTCAGCAGAGAGAAGACCTGCAGGGGGACAGGCTGCAGGGAGTAGCACTGTCTCCAACTCCTCCTGATCTCCTCCCTTTATAATTGAACTAGCCCACTGCAGACTAGGGTGACATGATGGGCCATTTGATCATTCCTGGGCCTTTTATAACCTTGCTTAAAATAGGACAGTGCTCTCTATTGGTTGTGACGAATATCATCAAAATAGTGTGGCTGCAGTATGACTTTTCTTTTTTTTTTCTGGGAGATTAACGTCTCCCATTCATCTTTTCTTCTCAATCCTCTTGCATTAATATTAATGCATTCTCTCTTAATCTATTCCTCATTATTTCTAACCTCTACACTCGTCCTCTTTTTTTACTCAATTTATTTCTAGATCTCCACTTGGCAGCAGAACTGGGCAAGACTCTGCTGGAGAGGAACAAGGAGCTGGAGGACTCTCTGCAGCAGATGTACATCACCAATGAAGAGCAAGTGCAGGAGATTGAGGTATACGCAGTGAGCCCTATCAGTGTTAAAAGTCCAGTTTACACAGTGCTAAATCACATGTCTTCTAAAGACAGCTAGTAACATCAAGACATTTTACTTAGTTTGAGTCATATATATATATATTTATGAGCTAGTTTGTTTGTTCATGTCAACAACAATTATTCCACGTACACAGAAGTTAGTCCCACAGGGTTCTGTGTTAGGACCACCTCTTTTCACCGTATAGATGCTTCCTTCTGGCCATATTATTAGGAAACACTGCATGGATTTTCATCTCTATGATTACTAGGTGACCTTTAGCTACAATATATTTCCCTTAGCTAGAAAAAAAAACACTTAAGCTTTGTATTAAAATCATAAAGTAATGAATAACCTGTCATTTTCTGCTTGACTTAGACAAATCAGAAAGCTTGTATTTGGCCCTTAATACGTTAGACCAGGTGTGTCCAATATGCTTATTCCAACTGACCGGTGGATCGCAAAGGTAGTGCGGGAAGATGATGTGACGAGACATGGGCAATCAAGCATACTCTAGTGAACAAAGTAGCTAGCCTTCCAATTTAAATTGAATATAGTAGGGGTAAAAAAACGAGTGGGAGTTCTGGACTAAGTGAGAACTGGGATTTGTCCTGACTCTCACAAAATGAATCCCCACAGCTGCATTCTTTCACCTGCACAATATTGTCATAAGATTGTAGTTATATGAAAGTGTTTGTTTCAGTCAACAGCGCGTATCGTAGGTGTTCCTCTCAAATACATGTATATGTTTTTCCTCCAGTACCTGTCGAAGCAACTGGAGGTACTTCGGGACATGAATGAGCAGCACGCCAAAGTGTACGAGCAGCTGGACGGGACGGCCAGAGAGCTAGAACGCACCAATCTGACACTGGTGACGGACAGTAAGGCATCACAGCAAAAGATTGAGAGGTGGGAGAGGAACTTTCATCTTTTCTCTGTCACTTTAAACTGTTTCATTCATTCATAAGGCTTTGCTCTTTCTTATGCACCAGATTAACAGGGACTATTGAGGCTTTGCAGAACCAGGTGGAGTCTCTGTCAGGGCAGGTGGAGCAGCTTCGGTCCATGGAACAGCTTCGAGTCAGAAGGGAGAAGAGGGAGCGACGCAAGACCATCCACTCATTCCCTTGCCTAAGGGAGCTTTGTACTGCACCCAGGTACTTATAACGTCATCCATAGTGCAAACGATTGGAGAACAGGTGGCAAAAACCTTTCATACTTCCAGTAAGAAACCATCTAAATTATATTCTTTTATTTTTGCAGGTATGAGGACGAGTTTGTAGTGGGCAGGGCTGAGAGCTTTACTGTGGAAACCAAGCGTCAGCCATTTGAAGAAGAGAACCAGCACCTGAGGGAGGCAGTGTCGGCTCTGCGAGCAGCTGTCTGGACTGAGAGGGGTCGTAGGGAAGTGGTGGAGAAGGAGTGCAACCTCCTGATCGGGGAGTTCTCTCGGTTGCAGACGCGGGTTCAGGTAGGTTGCAAAATGATAGACCAAATTATTTTGACTTATATCCTGTCAAGACATATCATGAATATAATGACAGACTGAACTAACGAGAATTAATTTCTAATTGTGAAAGAATTTGTTCATTTGTATTTCTCTCACAGGATGCTGAGAGCTGCCAGGCAAGGGTTCGGGAGTTGGAGGTTGAGCTGCAGGAGCTGCAGCAGCTACGTCGTGCTCGGACTTTCCTGCTGAGCAGCGAGGACGACGGCGTGGCTCTGACCCAGACTGTCCTCAGCATCACCCCAGAGACCGACACTTTCCTGGAAGTGGAGGTCGGTGAGACGGGTGGAGGTGTAAGGGAGGTGACTGAAGGTGGAAGGGGTGTTGGAGGCGAGACATTGCCCGAGTCCAGCCCTGTGAGGAAAAGCTGCAGCGACACGGCACTCAATGCCATCGTTGCCCGGGATGCGTCTGGCCGCAGGAGAGGCAGCTACGCTCTCCACGCCAACAGTGTGAGGAAGAGAGGGATGTCCATCCTCAGGGAGGTGGACGAGCAGTACCACGCCTTACTGGAGAAATACGAGGAGCTGTTGGGGAAGTGTAGGCGCCACGAGGAGAACCTGTGTCACGCCGGGGTCCAGACTTCCCGGCCTGTCTCACGAGACCCTTCTATGAAAGACTGTGCCATGGGCTCTACCCCTGCACCACCTCCTACTCCCACCCAGTCTCCCTCCACACCTGAAGCTATTGAGAGCATCAGCAAGCAGGTGGATGCAGTGGATAAGCGGCTGGGGCAGAACACTCCAGAGTACAAGGCGCTCTTTAAGGAGATCTTCTCTCGTATCCAGAAGACCAAGATGGACATCAAAGCTACCAAAGCTGCTAAAGCAAGCAAGTCTGGGAAATCAGGCAAATCTAGTAAACACTAAATTTACACTGATTATCTCTAGAGATCATGACTATGTCTGAGTGTTAATTGCTCGTGTTTGTGATCAGGGGCCCAGTGTAAACACTCTTATAGAGGGTGCTACTTTAGAAACTGACAACTTTCAAGTACCGTTAAAAAATAAAATCTGGCTCGCATGTGATTGAATTTTTGCGATATTCAGACGCATACAAGCATATCGAACATGAATAAGTTTGTTGAGGCCTATCCCCACATATTCTTCTATTCCAACTAATTCTATACTGGCTTCACTGCCTTATTACCTTACACACTACACTTGCAGTACCACAGCAGTAGCAATATGCCACTCATAAGTGCACTAAAAGTAAAAAGCTCCGCAAAAAAAAACTACACAAAAAATCTGCATCTCCAACAAGAATATAAGTTTAAATCTAACCTAATATTAACATGAACTGTATCTTGTGTTTATTATAAAGCAACTATACTAACATTTGTTGAATTACGCCAACACAAAGCTTGAGCTTGGCTCTCAAGCCACAGTGCGGTCTGTCTACAAAAAAAAGACCTTGAGGTGCTAATAACTCTCCTCCTACTACTTATATCACTACTCACATTAACACTGCTGAAAATTTAATAAACCTTTTGTCTGGATGATGATGCTACAGTCTTGTATCTTATGCTTATTTTAAGATTTATAGTGCCTCGGCAGGAATAGTCCAGGCTAACTCACCTCTCCCACTCCCAGTGCTGCTAAGCTAAGCTAAGCTAGCTTCATATCTAGCTTACGAACGCAGCGTTAGTTGGATGTGACATGAAATTGCAACGCTAACATTAGTAAATTAACTGATGTTGCCTTCAAATGGGGTCGTCTTTGCCTTGCTCACGAGACATGTACATATGAACAGACGGCTTAACAACTCAACCGTTGTCAAACATAGATGAGGACATGATAGATTATTTTTTGTTAGTGGTTAATACAGTACATTGTTATGTAGCCACATAGAATTTTTATTTGTAATTTTATAATACTTATTATAAAACTGATGATATTCTAGACGGCCTCATCCGTGCATTTGGCCTTGGCATTTTCTATGTTAAGTCCTCCAGTTGCCAGCTTGCTAACTGTTAGCCTCTGCAGTTTCTATATGTTGAGAGTTGCCTAGCAACTCACAATTTATGGTGAGGGTTTCACCATGAACACCAAGCATTTACAGTGTATGTGACGTCCCCCTGTCGTACACCACAAGTGCACCAGTTCCATTTGAAGGCAGCATGAGACAGAAACTGGTTTTACGTTTGTAAATTGAATACCGACTCCCTCCACTGTGTGTCACTTCAACTCTCTTATGAGTACTGAAGTGCCTTTGATATTAATATAGAGTAGTGAGTGTCATCTATAGTATACGAGCTGAGTTTATTGTATTTTTAGATAGGGAAGCTGTTGAGTTCTAAGAGTGATTATCCCAGTAAATTATTAAAAGCTGCTGTCTTAGAGACAAGATGCAAAGGACAATCTCTGCAGATAGTTGTTTTCACTATTTCTGGGCATTTTGAAGACTCATCCTACTGAATAGGATATATATAGCGTAGACTATAAACTATTTTAGAGATAGTTTTGTTTCTGCAACTGACAGACCAAACAATAAGAAAAAGCAGAAATATGTGAATGAGCTGTGTCATTAACATTATTGGGAGAGCGAGAAAAGGCCACTTAATGTAGACAACACGTTTGTGCGGAATGGTTTTAAACAAAATAACCTGAGGGGCTTTTTTAATACGAGTGTTATGGCATTTTTTTTTCTAACTGAAGTAACAAACCGTATAAAAAAATATAACCAGTATAAGGCTTCGAACCAGGGCTTTGTCTAACACCTAGCAGTCTTACCAAACTATAAAACTAACCTGCAAACATATTGCACCTTTTTCACAATATACAATACCTATGCCTTTTCTTCTGGGTAACTTCCTGTACGTAAACCTTTGTTATAATGAATGTTGTTACAGCTAATATTTTATACCCGATTCTACAGTAATGTGGAAGACATAACCAAGCTTGAAACCTTTTGTGGCACAGCTGACAACTGAGGGAACCTACACTAGTGTTTAAGTGTGTAAAAAGAAAAAAAGGAAGGTGTGATGGAGGTCTGATGGATTTCTGCAAAGAAGAGATGGATTCATAGAGAAGGTCTCTTGAAGTAAAGATTGCAGCATTGTAATAATAATGGATAACTGTAGTGTGAAGTGCATTTAAGTTCAGCGCTGGTGGCTTTTAGAGCGATTAAAATGTAAGGAAAGGGGAGTATGTGTTAGCGTAGATGGAACGATGCCAAACCAGAGCCTGTTATTATTATTTTCTAAAGGCTCTTGAGGTTTCTATACTGTAATGTCTTACCTATTGCACTTGAAAATGTCTTATGCCTCATCTTTTGCATATTTAGCTAGATTGTACTTGTGTATTTATTTGTGTATTTTGTTTTTGTTTTTGCTTTTTTTTACTTTGTCAGTGCCTACATGTGAATGTCGATAACATATTGTCGGAATAAACTTATTTAATTTGTTTTATTATCAAGTTTAAAGCTGTGCATTATAAGTTTGTAAGATTTATGAGTTAAGTCTGGTCTGATATTAGTTCATCTCGTTACTGAACCAAGACCTACTTTGCCCTGTTAATAAAGCATTGAATATAATGCATGCTGTGTTGTTGTTTTTACAATTATACTGTGGAAATGGAAAAAAAAACAAAAAAAACAATGTGGTACCAAACTACGGCAATGAATTCATAGTAGTTGAGGCCTTGGTAGAAATGAAAGGCAGGAAGCAGAATGGAAAGTTGTCTCGGCAAACTGACATCAAATATCCAAACGTAATCACCATACACATCAGTGGTGTTATTTCAGTGTATCACGGCGCCGTATATGTCAATCTGACCGCGTGGCCTAATGGATAAGGCGTCTGACTTCGGATCAGAAGATTGAGGGTTCGAGTCCCTTCGTGGTCGACTTTTTGCCTCATTTTTTTTTTTTTATGGAAACTTTTAAAACGGTTCACTTAAGGTAGATAACGTAGATTCTTGCGATAAAAGATATTAGAAGCACATGCGCATATCCGGCATGTCACTTTTAAAAGCGTCTCTAAATCCGTAAACACGCATTGAGCTACCCCTTATATTATGCTAACCTAACTAGCTGTTAACCGGTAAGTGAAACTGCACCTAGGCTGAGAAGCTAATGGGACAATTTAGCCATACCAACAAAAAAATAAAATAAAAAAATAAACACAAATAACATTTGAACATATATCATGAAGGTGCTAATTAAAACTGTCTTCTATATAATGCAACCATGGGTGGGCTTGTGCATGTAAGCAGAGTGGCGCAGCGGAAGCGTGCTGGGCCCATAACCCAGAGGTCGATGGATCGAAACCATCCTCTGCTAACTGATTTTCACCACATGCAGTTTAAGACAAATCATTTTTGGTGCCACCCTGTCAATTATTGCTTACCGTTAAAAAGAAGCAGGACATATTTCTGCATGAAAAAGTATTTCTGCGTTTATTTTACAGAAAATTAAATACAACATAATTAACACAGAACATGTACATTGCATCTAAAAGATAGCCGACAAGACAATCATGTGAGGCAGAAACGTTCAGTCAGTCAAAATCCACCCGTCTGCTGTGCTTGATAGCTGAATGGATCTTCTTCAGTTTGAGCCGCTCTTTGTCCCTCCTCTGTAACCTGCACAACATGGGGCCACATCAACGTTATACATAAGTCTCATTTTTTGATGAAGGATCACCAATGAACAGTTGCTATGTTTACATGGACACTAGTGTTCTACTGGTAATACGGATGACAGCTCAGTCTGAATGCTGCATGTAACCACCTCAGGCAAAAATACACCTGAGATCCAAAGGAATTACCAATCACACCGAGAGGGGTGGGGTAAATCTTTGGCAGTACATTCAGTCAAACAACATTATTGCTTATTAATCATGTAAACACTTGATCTAATTTGGTTCTCTTTGTAATCTCGGAGAGAACTGTAATCTCTGATCAGAATGATTGATCGGACCGAAGTAATACTGTCCATGCAAACACAGTCAGCCTGTGCTACTACTAGATAATACCTGGCTTCTCTAAGAGCTACGTCTTCGGCCGTGGGTTCATGGGGCTTCTCACTGGCCTCAGCTATGATGGCAGAGATCTTCTGTACACAATCAGAAAGGTTTCTCTGCTGACTCCTGCTCAGCTCCGAGGTCACCAGCAGCTCTCCAGCTTTATTGATGCGGTTTTTGTTCTTTGCAGAGTAAAAAAAAGAAAAAAGAAGTAAAATAAAACAGTGACAGATGAATACAACATAAATGACCAGCCATCATCAACAAGACTTTTTTCCAGATGGCACTGTATTTGGATACAAACCTTTTCAAGGATCTTTTGCCGCACATCCTCTGGGATCCAGTCGGCTGTTCGCACGTGGAAACGGACTTCTGCCTTTGTGCTAACTGCGGAAGGAGAGATTAAAGGCAAGATTATTCTGATGATAACATTTAACCCCGACACACTTGATTATACTCTTTTTGTTGGCATTAAAATGTATTTCTTTAAAATAAAAATGAACTTTACCTTTATTGACATGTTGACCACCAGGACCGCTACTTCTGCTGTAGGACACTGTCAGACGGTCTGCAACACAAGACAAGAAGAGATGAATAAAACCTGGGCACTCAATGAGTTCTTCACATTATTCATCTTAACAGATGTGTGTGTGTATTTACCTACTGGAATGTGCACTTGGTCATCCTGAAAAAATAAAAAATAAAAATAGATATACTTTACTGTGTACACTGAGAGAAATCAGAGAGATTAACTTCTATAACGGCAGTCCAGTTTGTCAGGTGAGTTCACGAGTTGGTGGCATTAACATACATTTAAACGTGGTAAAGTTAAGCTTCACTTACTAAAAAGTTAACCATCCTTGGGCTTTATATTGTTTACTGACCTGTGTGGCGTTTGTCCCTCGGGTTCCGTAGCTTACTCTCGGCAGAAAAATATTGTGAATGTTTCTTAATACGACACTCCTTGATAAAACATGCTGCGGAATCAAGGTTATCCCTGCAGTACGACAAAGTAAATAAAAACGCCGTGCCATGCATGCCGCCATGTTGGAGTGACGTCGTAATGACCGGGGAAGTAACGTTTTACGTTCGTGATCTGTTGCCGGGCGACAGATCACGAACAATTGTTTTGTGAGTTTTGAATGGTTCTGAAGTAGTAAATATTTTAAGTGGCAGTATTTATGACAGAACACGTTAAGAGAAAAATCAATAAATTTAGGTTCCACCGAGATTTGAACTCGGATCGCTGGATTCAGAGTCCAGAGTGCTAACCATTACACCATGGAACCACATGTCGCAAATTTTGAAATGTTAACTATATGAACCATTACAGAGATCATGTTGTTATTGTAGTCGACAACATTACACGACTTTACAATACAAATGATCACATTAGATGGCTACAACTTACACATCTTACAAATGAACATTTTCTATATACTAATACGCGGACATATGTTACTTGATAGGGGTGTGTGGACTGAATAAAATCTCCTTTTCACAGCAGGAAAAAAAGGGGAAAAATTATTTAGTGGAAAGTCTGCAATGAAATTGAAAAGGCAGTTTCCCTTGTTAAGCAATCCCCTGTGTTTAAGCATTTTCCCTTGTGGATCAATAACGTTTATCAAAGTCTAAACAAGGGCACTGTCCTTGTAAACCCGGAACTTCTGTTCCGTAGGCTATTTTGCAGTCGGGTGATAAAAGCAGTGGGACACTGCTAGTTTTTTAGCAAAACAAAACAGCGTTCAACGTTTAGCTGTTTTCTCTTAGCTTAACTGTTTATGAAATCGTGCATCGTAGTGCCACGAGAAACGTTAGTTTTGTAACTAAACATTAACACCGTTTGTCATAAGAAATTTGTTACCATTTTGTCGGAATTGAGTTATTTTTAGCAAGATAGCTAATGTTAGAAGCTAATCACGCAACCGTGCATCTTCTGTTAGGTGCGGTTAACCGCATTAGCAACATTATCTAATGACAGCACAAATGCCAATAGCTGCCAGCCATGATATCAAAACGATAGCTTTATTGGCTAAAGTTACGTTTTAAAACGTCGGCGGACGGACGCATATGCTAGAACATGGCTAACGCTTAGCTATCTTTCACTGTGAGGGAAACAACATTCGGGATTTTGTTAATTACGCAACGCAGGAAGTGTAATGTCACAACAATGGGCGAAGATCGTCTCCAGTCGGTGTAGCTGCCGTCGTTTCAGTTAGATCATGTATGACGTGAAGTGCCTATTGCCCAAGAGAGTCCTGCATACTGCTTAAGTCTCACTTCAGTCACCATCAGTGAGAGAAATCCGCCTCGTTTACCTGCAAAAATGCCTGGAATGGTGGTGTTCGGTCGGCGCTGGGTGATAGCCAGTGACGATCTCGTTTTCCCCGGCTGTTTTGAACTTTTCGTCCGTGTGCTTTGGTATGTCTCATACTTTTATGAATACTACAATTCAACGAGAAAAAGCTGACACGTAAAGCCTAACTTATTCTGTAAAAACATTCTTTCTCCCCTGACATTTTGTTTTTCTTTCTCCATAGGTGGATTGGCACCATGATCCTGTTCTTTTATCACAAGGATCATTTTGATTGTAATGGGAGAGGAGTCCTCTACAGCTACCTGGTTGGACTGCTGGTTGTGCTGGGGCTCATCATCTTGTCACAGTGTGCTATTGTCTATGTCAGTGCCCAAGGTAAATGAACTGTTGTTAATCTGGCGTTCACCTCAGAAGTCTGTAAACATAATATGTAAAGCATATTCTCTAATATACGCAGGAAGTAAGACTGTTGCAAGACTGTTGCTGCTCCCCACAACTCGCTTGTGAGAAACTGGCAGGAAACAAAGCAAACAGTCCTGCATTAAATTCTCCTCCACGGCCGTTCTAATGTCCAGTTTATGTTTTCTCTAGGGTAATAATAATGAATTGGCACATACAAGGGATTTGTTCTTTGCATTGAACCCTTCCAGAGAGCAGTTTTGACGGTTATAAGTTTGAGGATCGAGCCAAAGCTTCTTCTCTGACCTCTCGTCCTCAGTTCCTCCCAAATATGGCTCTAAACTTTCTAAACTGTTTAAAGGAAAAAAGAGAAACCTCTCAGAGTATGAAATGATTTAATATGTCTATTATAGTGTAGTCTCTTTTCTGTGAATACCAGAACAATGACAAACAAGGTTGCCAAATATTGCGTATATGCTGTTTATTTTGTGTATTTTCACTTATGTGATTTCCTTTTAGTTAGCCTTATTTGGCAACATCTAAATGGCGACCCAGTGTCTTGTGTAAAGGTGCTCTGATGAAATTTATGCATTTGAATAATCAGTTACATTACCCTGGTATCCTTTGTTACATAGCCTACCACAGTGTATTAAAACTGAATCAAACATCCACCTTTCACAGTTTTTTTTTCTTAATATTTTTGTTAATTTCCCCCCAAAAATGTGTACTTTTTGTTTTCAGGTACCATCACAAACCCGGGCCCGCGGCGCTCTATGCCTGCGCTGGTCTACCTGCGAGCTCTGCTGTATATTCCCTGAGCTGGTGTGGGCCTGCCTGGGAGCTGTGTGGGTGTCGGATGACAGTCAGGGTTGTGATATCGCAACAGTGGGTGCTGTCATTTCAGCAGTGGTTGCCAGGTGAGTTATCAGACCTCAAGTTTTGTGTTATTTATTTATTTTTTTGTCAAAGGGGTACCGTGACTTCTTTCTTTCTGCGTTGCTACAGCTGGGTCATCCTGCTGTTCACGGCGTTGGGCGTGATATTTGTGTTTGACCCTCTGGGGAACCCCCGTCCTCAGCCTGCTCCCATGGAGCCGCTGGGAGTGCGAGACCTGCAGAGCAGTGAGGGAAACCAATTCCTCTCCACCGCTCGCTCCCTGGCTGTGAAGGTGTGGGAGAGCAGGCTGCGGCTCCTGTGCTGCTGTCTGCCGCAGGACGAAAGCCACCGAGCCGCCTTCTCCAGCATCGCGCAACTCTTCAGCAGCTTCTTCTCTGTAAGGAACACCATTCTTCCCTTCGTGGCTAACATCTGTGGAGAGCTGTTGGAAGCAGAATCAGAATACTGCAAACGGCATGAAAAGAAGTAGACTGGAATATGAGTGAAATTTCAAGGCGAGTGACACAACGTGTATGTTGCAGGACACAGACCTGGTTCCCAGCGACATAGCAGCTGGCTTGGCTCTGCTGCACCAGGAGCAGGACAAGATGGAGCTGAGCAGAGACCCAGACTCCGTAGTGGCTCACAGCCCTTCCTCTCCAATCGTAAGTTGTCTTGTCAGCAAGGATTAGACGAGAATGTCGGGAAAAGTTTCTGCCAAGTAACCAAAGCTGTCAAAAAGTGTATTGGTGTTAAAGGTGAAATGCTGAACTCTGACATGATTAAAAGTCAGAGCTTGTTAAACCCGTTCTTATCCGGTGTGAATAGGGCTTTGCTTGTATGTCTCTTACTATTTGAAGGGAGAAGATTTGGAGACGGAGTTGGAGAAGGCAGCCCACTGGATGCGGTTTGCTGCAGCAGCTTACGGCTGGCCGTTGTACGTTTACTCCAACCCCCTTACCGGACCCTGCAAACTCAGCGGAGACTGGTGAGATGCTGTGCTTCTTACGGTAGACATGTTAAGCAAGGGCGACAGCAGCTTATTTAAGTTGGATGCACCTGATTAAAGTGTGGTTTCTATCTGTTGGAACCAAGATTAACTGGCCTAAACATGTATAGAAACATTAAAGGAAACCAAAAGTTTAGTTCAGGTACAGGGAGTTCAGTCATCTAAATCAGATGCGTGTTTGTGCGTCAGCTGTAGCAGCCGTGCAGCAGAGTCTGAAATTGTCGGCGGAGACAACCTCGGCTGCCATTTCTCCTCCATCCTGCAGACCACCGGCCTGCAGTACAGAGACTTCATCCACGTCAGCTTCCACAACCAGGTAGGAGTTCGATCACTTCCACCTGCAGAGCGTGCTCTTGGCGATCATATGGTTCTGACTCTTTGTGTTCTCTCGGTGTGTTGCAGATCTATGAAATCCCTTTCTTCGTGGCTCTGGATCATAAGAGGGAGGCCATTCTGGTGGCTGTCAGAGGGACACTCTCACTGAAGGTGAGTTGGGAATAAAAGGCAACAACCTTTGCCTTTACGTACACTTACTGATCAGTTCATAAATTACCCCTTGCTAGTACAGGGCTGGACCGCATTTTGTCTTCAGAGCTGCTTTTAATCCTTCATGGCATATGTTTAGCAAGGTGCTGGAGAGAGTTTAGTCCACACTGACATGATAGCATCGTACAGCTGCTGCACATTTGCTTCACATCCTAAATGCAAATTTGCCATGCCACCACACCCTTGACTGTGCAGGTTGTTTGAGTAGAGTGCATACATCGTTATGTGCAAGAAACAAGTCTGAGAAGAACTGTGACATGGTGCATTCTCCTTTTGGGAGTAGCCGTCAGTGCCACAGTTTGCCAAGAAAATATCCCCAGCGCCATTACACAGCCACGGTCAGCATCCTGATACTGTGTAGCCTGATATGAGACAAGATAAATTCATGCTTTTGACTTTGACCCTAAAAAGTCACAGCAGAAATCAAACTTCATTTTACCAATCTTCTATTGTCCAATTTGGGCGAGCCCTTGCAAATTCTGACTTCAGTTTCTGTTCTCCGCTGACGGGAGCGGCACTCATTGTGTTTTTAAGCTCGTGTTTTTCAAGTTAATGGATTCAGAAGAGCCACCGTGAATGGTTGTATCTGTTCAGCTCGATCAACAACCGCACCGCCTCCAGAGTGACTTAAATCACGTTTCATCCCCATTCTGATGCTTGGCTTGAACTTCAGCCGACTGTCTTGGTCATGTCTACATGTCTAAATGCGTTGTCTAAATAAAGTTACTCATTGATTCATTTTCTGTTATGCTTTTCCTCTGGAGGGTCGCAGGGAGGGGGCTGGAGCCTATCCCAGCTGTCATTGGTTTAGAGGCGAGGTACACCATGGACAGGTCGCCAGTCTATGTCAGGGCTAACACAGAGAGAGACGGACAACTATTTATACTCACACCTACGGCCACTTTAGAATCGCCGCTTAACCTTAAAAAAAAAATGCTGTGATTATTATATCACTCCACTCTGTCTCCTCCTGCTTCCTCTTAATGTCAGAATCACTTCCCTGTTTGTATTAATAGCTGATAAAAGAGTAATTGAAAGGTTAGACTGCCAAATATAGGCCCCACATGTCTTCATGATGTCACGTAGAGAATAAGGGCAAAGTTGGAATTGAGTCTGCACAGAAAAGTAGTGAAACTGTTGAGTATGGGGATCCAGTGTCTCGTTCGCTTGTCATGACTCGGCACATATCTCCGAAGAACACCAGAAAAACATTCCGCAGCCTTTAATGTAATCTGTAACTTTTCACCTCTGACATGTCGTCTGACGTGTCCTCGTCTCTCCCATGTCTCTCTCTTCAGGACGTCCTGACAGACCTGTCTGCTGAATGCGAGGACCTGCCTATAGAAGGAGTGTCTGGAGCCTGCTACGCTCACAAGGTCGGTGTCCGTTGGAGCACGGGACTCTTCAGCCTTTCTGTGTAGAGGTTTCCACCGGAGCCAAGTGAGTTTATTTTACTAAGAGATGAGTTTGTGTGTGCGTCTCCCTCAGGGCATTTGCCAGGCGGCGAGTTACATCTACAAGAAGCTGATAAACGACGGCATCCTGAACCAGGCCTTCTCCATCGCACCGGTAAGAAGTGAAGCTGAAGTTGGAGACTGCTTTTCGGTTCTTGAGATGTTCCTGGCCCCGTTCAGACCATGTGTCCATGTGACCATGTGAATTTATTCACACAATAAAAAGAAAGACCAGTCTGCAAATGACCAACAACATCCACAAGGCCTGCGCGATTTTATGAGTCGACAGCGTGCATGGCTTTTCAGACTCAAGGTAACCGTGCAGTCCTGGAGTCCTGGTGGATCTGAGACAGGGAAAAGAAAAACATGGCTAGTTCGCATTTCAAAGTAACGAGAGGAACGGACATCTATCTTTATGTTACAGTACAGAATAGTGCATCTGTTTGAAGCCAGGCAGTCTTTGCAGGGGTAGTATATCGTCTTAACCCTCTAAGTCGGCCCTGCGTTTGTGCCTTCCTGTGTTTGTAGGAGTACAAACTGGTCATCACTGGTCACAGTCTGGGGGCTGGAGCGGCCGCGGTGCTCGCTGTCCTCCTGCGCAATTCCTTCCCCACCCTGCAGTGCTACTCGTTCTCTCCACCAGGGGGACTCCTGAGGTAAGAGACGGAGGAGGCTGGGGTTGTTTGCAGTCTGGCTCTCTGTTTTTCCAATAAAGGCAGAAAAATAATAAAATGAGAAATACAATGCTGATGTTTCATGTGTTGTCTGCTTCCTGTTTTGTATTTTCTGTCTGTTTGCAGTAAGGCCTTGGCTGATTACTCCAAGAACTTTGTAGTGTCAGTGGTGCTGGGAAAGGATCTGGTACCCAGGTAAGACAGAAACAAGCTTCTAAGCTATTTGAACTTGTTTAAAGCTTCATAACGGATAAACATTGTTAGCTGATGTTTTGTAGTTCCTTGTGGCGCTGATTATCAGCATTCACAGTGAATCCATAAAGGTAGATACATGTTTGGGAGTTAGCAGCACAGCAGAGTCTTGATTTAAACAGGCCAACATGAATGTGCTGTGGGGACCAGACTGTAATAGATTGCTGCGTGATGGAGAGACTATATTTGGCTTTGACCTGTTATTACAGACACAGAGGAGAATATGAGGGCAGCTCACATGCTCATTTAGTTGCTCTTCTTTCTTTTTTTTTTGCAATACTCACTTTTTTTTTCTAATTAATCTGCTGTATTTATTCTTCTTGTACAGATTGAGCATTCCCAACATGGAGGACCTGAAGAGACGGATACTTAAAATAGTTTCAAACTGCAATAAGCCCAAAGTAAGAGCCGTTTAAAGGCCTGATATTGTCGTGGGTATATGCTTTGACGCAGTGTTCGAAGTCGCTGTCGGTAGTTTGACATGTTTTTACTGAACTCGTTTCAGTACCGCATCCTGCTGCAAGGCTGCTGGTATGAGGTGTTTGGAGGAGAGCCGGACGACTTCCCCACCGAGATGGACAACAGGAGGGAGGAGGAGCTTAGCCATCCGCTGCTGGGGGAGGAGTCTCTGATTGTTCGCCCCTCATCGACCTATCAGAGCCTCGGATCGGACGACTCGCCGGTCCACGCGGCTACACAATTGCCCCTCTTCATGCCAGGACGCATTCTGCACATCACTGAAGATGGACCTTCACGGAGGTTAGTCTATCAAACAGATTCACCGTAAACAGGAAGAGGAGTTAATGAGAGCCCCTTAGTGGTTATTAAAAGTGGAATCTGACACAGGCTTTAATGTTTTCCCACTTTTAAATAGATAACGTCGTCTCACGTTAACAAGCACATGAGCATCGCCTTGAGCAACGGCAACTCAATCGTTTGAAGTAGAGAAATTCAGATTATAAATTAGAACCACTTAAACGCTGATCGGCTGGGCTGAGTTTTTTTTTAAAAATCAACATTGTCATTATGGTTTTTGGTTGTTAGTCTGGAGCCCACAGATCTCTCCCCTCCACCTTTAACTCTGCGGCAAACATCGACCATAAGACGCTTCAACTTGATGCCGTTAATTGAATTTGCTTAGATAAGATAAAAAATAAAAAAAATAAAAAAATTTAAAACATGCATACTCTTACACAACTTTCTCTGTTTTGTTTTTCCTGCAGCAATGACCCTCATTAAAACCAGTTAGCTTAATTTAAGAGTCAGTAGTTTGAAAAACAGTAGACTGTGGTAAAAGACAAATAATAGTGCAATAATCGATTCAGATTCAAATTACGACACCACAAATTGGTATGAAATCCAATTGGCAGATTGTCCAAGATTTCTTCTCGTGCTGTCGACACAGGCAGCAGATAAGTGCAGTGAATTACAATGGATCTGTGTGCAGTTCAAATCAGCTGACATTGCAAATATCAGATGACATCTTCTTTCTCGCCGCAACTCCTTTCTGTACTTAAAGTCTTGACTCTCTAGGCTTATTTTATCTGATGTCAGGCATAGCTAACAACTTGTTTCCACCCACGGTCATTGCCTTCTACAGTGTGGAATAGTGAAAAGCAGATTTAGGACTCTAAGGTCTCCGTTTCCAATCTCTTACTACTACAAGGCAGCTTGATGATGACATTAAAGCTGCACATGGTGCTGATTGACTCATCCCTGTACTTTGTTCAAAGTTATAAAACAACCAAGCGTGGCAGCTACGTAGTCGCACAGTCGCAAATGTACATACCAGGCACCGGCTTTGATAAGATTGCTGTAAAAACAGGGGGAGGGGTTAAATGACACTGGCAAAATCAGTCAACATGGTGGCGTGGATGGTTTCAAATGAAGCAAAATTTCTATAAATTCCACTTAAAGAACCCATGTGTATGCTTTAGTGACATCTAGTGGTGGAGTTGCTGATTGCAACTACTGTCCCTGCTGTGGGCTTATGCAGAAATGTAATATATACTCATGAAAACATAAATATAAATTTCATATTTAATTTCTTCTAGTAGATACCATTGAATCACTGAATAAAATCTACTCCAATTGTTTTAATTTCAAGTGATGTTTAGTGCTTCCAGTATCTCTCCTGTAAGATAGGACCCTATCTAGCCTCTATCACATCTAACACATTGACAGGACATTTCAACTATCTTACCGCTGTGACACTTCAGCTTCATTCAAGTTACACTTAAACTTTTAGTCAGTAATTATTCTTTAGATACCTGCCTCAGTTGTTTCCATTTTTCAGGCATTTAAAGTTTCAGAAAATGTAGCTTTTCCTTGCTCTAAACAGACCGTTTTGATTGCTTCTATGCCGTATACTGTATATCGGTTCCGTAGAGAGTCTTTGAAAAACAGTTCTGACGTGACTGATTGTCTAATTCCCTTTCTCTGTCATTTTTCCTCCTCAGATCCTGTTTTTCCCAGGTCCGATACCGTGCAGACTGGTCCAACGACACGTTCAGGAGTATTTTGATCAGCCCCAAGATGCTCACAGATCACATGCCTGACCTTGTGCTGAAAGCACTGGACAGCCTGACCGTCGACAAGCCCTACACCCTCTGCCCTTCGTCTTCAAACAACAGCGAGCACAACACTATCTGAAATGCACTGTAGAGACTGACTCTTTCCGCCTGTGCTCCCAGACTCCACAGTATCTAAACCCCACTTCTGTTTGTGTCTCCACACCTGACTCATAGCCTACAATCCAAAACCTTCCGCAATCGTATGTGTATATTTCTTTGGCTCCCCAGCCTTGTTATTAGGCTCCTCAAACGTACCAACATTTGCATCTGATTGTAACGGGTCACATGAAACCGCAGATGAGTCTGTTGTGATCTCCATGAATGCACCTGACCTGTAAAGAGAACCACATTGGAGCACAAGGACATGCTTGTTCAGATGCACTTTTTAATTATTTAATTTAAATAATTGGATTTATTTTGACTTTATGAGTCACTCCATGAGCAACTTCACGCCATGATCGCTGAATGTGCGTTGTGTACAATATTTGACAGTGCTGCAGTATTACTGTGACGTCTGTGCTCTATGTTTTATGTTTGTGTGTGTGTGTGTTGTTGCTAGAAGGCTGCCTTGGTTTCTGCCGCTGTCTTCCTTGTCCTTGAAGGTGATTCACCTCGTGGAGATATGAGGGTAACTTTTACCTCAGAACCGTGAACTTAACTTGTACACACCAGCCACAACATTAAGACCACAAACGTGTGATGTGAGTAACACTGAAGGTCTTCTTACAAAGTGTTGTTCTTCTGAGAAACCTGGGTCCTGACATTTAGGTGGATGATGTTTTGATACGTACCACCACCTGAACATTGTTGTAGCCTGAGCTCTATGTCATGGCAACGGGAAGGGGGGTGTTCCATATGTTCACCAAGTAAGCCGAGAACATGCACCTGGCCATCCATGTGATGTAAAACGTGATTCATCAGAACGGGCCGCCTTCTTCCAGTTCTGATGCTCACGTGTCTGTTGACAAGGGTCAGCTTTGATAATCCATACTAACACAGCCCTGTACAAAACAAGTTATGATGCCCTTTGTGTTCCGACACATTTCTGTCAGAACCAGTATTACCCTTTTCAGCAGTTTGAGCTACAGTAGCTCACGGTGGATCTTCCCTTATTTAAACCACTTTATTAGATATTAACCACTGCAAACCAGGGACGTTTTGGAGATACTCTGACTCGTCACAACTTGGCCCTTGTCAAAGCCACTCAAATCCTTTACTTGCCCATTTATCCTATGTCTAACAGATCAAAATTGGGGACAAATTTGTTCACCTGACGCCAACAGGAGACATGCTAACTGTTGTTATAATTGGCTCTATTCACTTCACCTGTAAGTAGTCATAATATTATGGCTGATCTGTGTACATCTTCATTGTATAGTAACTGTAGTTAGTCTGTCTTGTTGTTTAATGTCTCAAGACATCAGGGTGAATCAGTGCCTATGCATCACAGAGGAAAAAAAAAAAAGTCGGCAGAGTTGCTTTGCAGGAGCAGGTGCTGTTGAGTCCAGCGTGTTTACAGGAAGTTCTTTGCAGTTTGACTAATGCATGGTGTTTGATATAAACATGATAGAGGTAGAGGGATTGTACTTACACATCATTTTGCTGGGAACCTGTTTACTTGCCATGGATGTGTCATCGTTTTTATATATATATATATAAAGGCCTATATAATAAAATTTGAATCCGCTGATGCCTGCATAACTATTTCCCATCCTCAATGGAATGGATTGGCCTCCTTGGTGCAAATAAAAGCAATTGTGAAACTTACTTTTTTATTTGTCATTCTTCTTAGAATTAGGTATACTGTACACAACTGGGACACTGACACCTGTTGATATGTGGGACAGTAAATATTGAAACAGTGAATGATTTTTATGAACCCATCAAATGAAGTGTTGACTGAAGCATGTGAGTTAGGGACGGGGAGGTCTTAATTATGACATGTTTCCAATAAATAGATCAGTCAGGATTAGTTTTTACTCTCTATTCCTTTTTTTAGCAGGTGACGTCAGCGCGACGCCCCGCCGTCAGCGACACATGATATCTTCAAGTGACCCTCGTAAGCTCCTGTTTCAAAACTCGGACACTGTCAATCACTGCACTGTTATCATACAGTACAGTGCTCCGAGTTGCCTCAACAACATTGCGTTTATTATTATTATTATTATTATTATTTATTTATTTGGACTGTGTTACGACAGAACAAATATCTACGATCTAAATACTTAGAATTAACGCTTGAACATACTTTGCAGTAAGCCAATGTATTTTGCGATTTGATTACATGCGTTAAATCAAAGCAGAACACAGTTTGAAGGGAAAAAAATCTTGTATTTCTTTAAGCCATTATGCGTTTGTTCTCCGCCCCCTAAAGACGTCACCTTACAGTAACTATAAATGACCACTACATTTGATTAAATTACTATTATTATTATTATTTAACTTTACCAGTTATATTTGCTGCCACTCGTTGGGCAGTATTGCAATTTTGTAGTTGTTTTGTAATTTTTAGTATGAACTTTTTGCCATCTGCCAATCAACATTGCTGAATATCCTAAAACAGCTGAGGTATTTTTTTTTCCTTGCAGTGTTTATTATTTGGTTGAGTCGTTGGAAGTGCGTTCATTCCATGTTTCCGACTGCACGTGAATGCAGCAGCAGAAGCTCATCTGTTGGACGGGGGAAACTAATCAGGAGCCAAGTAAAGACTTTTCAGGACTGCTAGCTCCGCGGCTAGCAAGGCTCTAAAGTCAGCCGTCCCAACGACAGAGGAACATAGACTTTGTTTATGTGGTACAGCGTCTCCTCTGTGCGAGAAACAACGTCCAAGCTATGTTTTAGGAGCACGGTTTTGTTGTCGCGCTGAAAAAGTACAAGGCGGACGGACAGCCTCTGGCCAAGCCGAAGCTTGCGGCTAGCTCACTGACGTTAGCTGGGAAAGAAGTGCAAGCGGAGGCAAGTAAAAATGGAGCTGGACGACGTGGTCCTGTATCAGGACGACTCGGGCAACTCCACCATGATGTCCGAGCGGGTCTCAGGTCTGGCCAGTTCGATATACCGCGAGTTCGAGCGGCTCATCGAGAAGTACGACGAGGACGTGGTGAAGGAGCTGATGCCGCTGGTGGTCGCCGTGCTGGAGAACTTGGACTCGGTGTTCGCTGTCAACCAGGAGCACGAAGTGGAGCTGGAGCTGCTGAAGGAGGACAACGAGCAGCTCGTCACCCAGTACGAGCGAGAGAAGGCACTGAGAAAACACGCAGAAGAGGTGGGCGATCATGTAGAACCGGGATTATAGATTAAAAGCTGGTGCGATTTAATGCCAAAACTCCCTCGAAAAAGACGCCAAATTAACTATATTTCTGTTCATAAAGCACACACAAGATATTATTAATTGCAATTTAGTACTTTTATGAACGACAGAGTGTATTCTTTTATTCGGCATACTTCTAGACTACACTTCTGAGGAATAATTACACTTTTAAACTTGTTGATAACTTGTTGACAAATGCCACAGCCCAATATCTGGCTGAAACTTCAGGGAATAACAGAATTTAGTTTTTCTCTCATTGCTCTGATTTTGTTCAAATAATAATATCCTAAAAGTCTAGACTATAAGGGGACGTATCAGTGAGACAGTCTTGCACAGGGTCAAGCTTTGACAGTTAGTCTAGAGCCACATACTGTACTCAGGGATGCAAGTTTATGTCACCATGTTTGGCACTCTTTGCTGCAGTGAATGCTCGTTTTCTGCACCAGTGTTGTTTGTCATGCCTCAAACCAATGCAAACCAGTTAGGAATTTGTTTATCTGGTGGCTGCACCTTTAAATTCATGTCTGAATCACAGTGATCACACTCGGCTTCATGACTGGCTACGGTCTGCTTTTGATTCCTCACAAGTGACAGCTCAGTTGCCATGCTCCCCATCCCTGCAGGAGGGTTTCTGTTGTCAACAGTCACACAGTTGGTCAAGAGCCATATGCGTACTGGAAAATAAAATGTAGTTTTGAAGTGCCGATGCACACACAGCGAGAAGTTTTCAAGTGCTAAGCCGGAGTTAAAACGATAATGTCATCTCTGCTCAGCTGACACACCACTGTCTTCTAATTTCACGGTAGAGAGCCTAAATCTTTAGCTGTGTCATATGTTATGACTGTTTCATTGTGGAGACGGTGTGCCGTGACTTAAGGCTGTGACACACCAAGCCGATACTGGTGAAGGTGAGCATCTCTGGCCCTGGTTTTTCCGGTGTGTCCTGCACCGTTGGCACTTGTCGGACCTCTGTTGCTGTCTTTATAGCATGTTGAATCGACTCTGATCAGCTGTTCAGTTAGTGAACCGGTGCATGAGAAGTAAAACGGAAGTGAACAAAATAGTTCAAATGTGAGCATAGGAGCATCTCGTTTTGTATGCCTTTGTTTAATCTGAGCATTCAAACGGATGAATATTTTCACAATGACATGATGATCTAGAAGGAAGAAATTGTAAACTGACGATGGTTCGTAACTCTTCCGAATTAGAAAACGTATTGTAGTAGGAGTTGCAGCTGCAGTAGCAGTAGTAGAAATAGGTACTACTGTGTCTTGTCGCCATAGATGTTGCACAATGGGACAGGTCTGTATGTTCCCATTAACATATTTGATTGTTTGATGTGACCTTACGTTTACACACTGCAAATCTGCCGCTATACATGTTGCTGGAACACCATTGCTTCTCTACACAAGTATCCATAATAATTTAATGCACTGACAGCAAGTCTGTATTGAATTCGTGTTATTATCAAACACGTATGTCATGCAGATCTACGTGTTTATTTTGCCTGCATAACAATGTTGTGATGATACAGGGAGAATGGGGTGATAATGAAATCTCATTTGTCAAAGCAGCAGGGATGCAAAGTGGGTCGGGTCTGCAGCGTTGCAGCTGTGGGTTGCAGCGCTGTGTAGTAGCGGTTGTTTTTTTTTCTGCGTCGGCAAATCATCTTGTGACACCTGTAGCTAATATTGCCTTCAGTGTTTTGATTCAGCCGTTCTTTTTGTTTCTTTGGTCAAAGTCCCCCAAGCACTTTACTGTTTAACACCTGTGAGGGTGCCTGTCTGGTGTCGGTACATGTCTAAGTAACAGCCACACAAATGCCAGGTCTCAAAGTTTCCCAGCAGAACGTTATATAGTCACAACATGTTATTTATGTCACCTGTCAGTGGTCATAATGTAATGCCTGATTGATGTATGGTATATCATTGTTCGTCCAACAGCCACCATATTGACAACACTTCTTTGAGCCAAAAAAAACAGTCAGCTAACCTACCCACCTACCAGAACTTACCTGTACAGTTAACACTGGTTATGTATTATAAGCCCAGATTCAGCGCGTGTAGAGTAGTAGTGTTTTACTGTAAAGTGGTGTCGAGTGCACTTGTGTTGGTGTTCTTAAATTGCCAGGAATATTAGTACATGAGCAAAGCATCCATCAGACCTTTTCTTTGAAAAGCATTATTTTTATAACGGAGACTCTAAAAAAAAGCTGTGTTTAATGCCCTACAGCAACAACATAGCATGTAGTGTAATCATCTATCTGTCTAGATGTATATAAAAAATACACAGAACGATTACAGACTATTGGATTTTTGTGGGCTTTAGACCAGGCATATTATGGGATTTGCAACTGCAGTCATTTTTAGTTTCCTAGAATTCAGACAGTGAATGATTCAAGTACTTTGCCATGATGACCGACAACTGTTGATATTTGTTTCTGTGTACCCTAACATCCATCACATATAGACATTTGATGCTGCTTTTCAGTTTGATAAATTGTATTTGGCTTGTGTTTTGAATGTGGTTCTGTCAATTATTGCCAGAACTGTGACAAAATGTGAATCAAGTGGTGAAAATCCACTAATTGCAGGCACAAGCTTACAAGTTGTCATGTTCAAAATTAATTTCTTCTAAAAAGTCACCCAGACTTTCCAGTGCAGTAAAACCACAGACGGATGATTTGTTCTTTTCATCTTATAGTCACTTGAATCCAATAGACTTTACAAGACAAAAACATATAATCTACAACCACACAACATTGTTCCTCTTAATCCCTCCTAGTCCTCATATTTGTGCACTATACACATGGTCTCTCTCTGTAATCTTTAACGACCCTGATCTTCTGCAGGAGTTTGATCTTAATCTGTTTGATTTTTCCAGCCTGTAGAGCATGCTAATAATCCCTGCAAAAGTACTGGTGTCCAACATGGCTTAGACTGGAAAGGGGATTAAAATATTACAGACCAGAACGTGTAGCAACGATTAAAGTGTTTCAGTTACAAGTAACACAAAGAATGAACAGTCTATTTGAGATGGGTTTAGGAAATCACAATACCATGTGTGTACATGTGTTGTATTTGCCAGTTATCAGTATTTTCCTAGTTGTTGACGCTCGTCTTGACAGTTTAATGTTGTATGACAACCCCAGCAGTTCACAAAGCAGTGTGTTAATAATTTATGTCATGTCGTAACATGCTGCTAGACCATTCAGACAGACCAGTGCACATGGGATTTTCCGTGAGTATGTTGCAGCCTTATGTGAGGCTGGCTTAAGTGTGAAATCCCTCATCACGACAAAAGTAGCTCTTTACTCATCCAGACAGACAGTTAGCCGTCATGTAGGTGTGATTAGTTATGTTGTTATGTTTAAGTGAGGTCATCTGTCCTGCCCTATTACTTCCTCTTTGTTGGAGAGCTTAGCTTGTTTATAGTTCATTATGTAGCTTTTATGGCATTGCTGGTGTTGCCTATAACTTTTTCTTACTGTTGTCACCTGAAAGCCTTCTGTCCAAAGTCTTGCCCCTAATTAACCTTATGTCTGTCTCCGTCTCCCAGTGTTACTATCAGAAACATATAGTCTGTGTGTACAGTGGAGGAAATAAACATACATAGAAACTAGTCATTTAACCAATGTCTGCTAACATTAGCACGGTTGCTAATGTTATCACCTTCTGGGCCATCAAATATCTACTAAAGTTAGACAACAAGGTCTTTGATATGCTGTGAAGCGTTACGCACATAATGTGATATTCTACATCTATAATTCATTAATGATACTGATCCATGAGAACAGAGAATCCTCTTTAAATGTTAGCAAACAACAACCTTTTTTGACTAGGATTGGCAAATTGTCCCTCCACATCCAGTATTATTGGATATTGTTTGCTTGACATCCACATGATGCCTGTTTTGAAAAAGCTAATGTGTGGTGTTACTGACTTCAGTCTGGCTTGTTAGGCTACCACTTAGTTGTTGACACTCTGGTGGGTCAACAACCAATTTAAAAGGCCAACATGGTCAACTGGTTCACACAGACTGCTTTAAAGTTTTTTTTCCAGCTTTGCCTCGTCACGCTGCATTTATTACACATAACTCTGATAACACTCAAGTTTCCTCTGATTGCTTAGAAAGTACCCACTTTCAAGTAGGAGCTAAAAAGACCCCATACACTTGGTTCTAAGAGCTTTGGTTGTTGATGATACAAAAGATCTGATCACAGGGAACCATTATAAAAGAAACATGACAAGCTGATCCCAAAGCCCATCTAGTTGGTTATGTTTGGACAGGACTTTAGTCTTCATGGTAAGTTTTTATTTTTGATCACTAACAGTCCATGTCATTCTGAGCAACTGATGCATTACAGACAATTTTTCCTTCTTGCTGTGACGATATTTAAATAAGTTTTCTAAACAAATCTTTTCCTTGAACTCTTAATGAAATCTTGATGATGATTTCAGATGTGTTGCTGGCACACACCTAGCTATAAAAGTTGTTAACAAAATCAGCTTAGAAATGTTGGCTGCCTCACTTCTAACTGCATATATAGAAGGGAAAGATAGAAAGTCACTGAACAGTACACTGAGTATTTCAGTGATGTTGGATGTGCTGCTGAAGTTTGAACTTCTGTTGGTGCAACGGTTATTCTTCCTCCTCATCCATCAACAATGGATCCAGCTGCTTCTTTTATAGCACCAACAAAGTCTTTGGTTAACACAAAGCTACCTTTGGGACTGTCCAACCCTTAACACATCACCCACCAAAAGCTTTTCAAGAAGGATTTGCAGAAAAAAAAACAGTTGAAATGTTATCTCCATGACTTCTAACATACTACCTCTCCCACTGCTCCCACATCTCCCTCGTTTCACCAGGTCACTCTAACTGCCGTGACTAAGTCTATATTGCTTGCATATCACATGGTTAAACTGACACAACTAAAGAATAATTTCATTACATCCCTCCCTTCAAATGCAAAGTGTCTCCAAAATCAAATGCCGGTTTAAAGGAAGCTAATGAATAACGTGGCATGGACTCGGTTACTAAGCTGCTCATTTGGGCAACAAGTCACTCTTGAAGCAAAGAGGCAGATTAATCTTACCAAACAAACACACTGTATGGGCCAAGTCCTGGTTTTCCCTGCATCCAGCCCAGAGGAATACCTCCTCTTATTGGTTTGTCTCAGTAGAGGGGAGGAAAAGGCAAGGCAGGAAATTCTTGGGGAAAAACGGCACTTCCCTCAGTTCTTTGTCCAGTCAGGGTTGTCTGCTGACCTGCAAAAGACCACATCCTACACACAAATAATGCCAGCTGATTGATTACCATGAATCATTAACATGTAGCAGGAGACAGTGGACAGACTCATTCATGGCAGCATAGTGTAGATTAACTTCACTTGAGCTCATTGAGCAGCTTTTTGTGAAATCGTTGGATGACCAATCCATCACATTTGTCTAGAGAGAAATACCACAATAAATACTGGATAGATGGCAGTCATGGTCTCCATTGGATTAATCCTTGTTGACTTTGGTGATCTCTTAGCTTTTCCTCTAGTGTTATCCATAGTGGTCATTCTGAGATAAGATTGCGGGATGAAACTCAGGACTCGTCCACACGTACGAAAACAATCTTTTCCCTATCCGTTTTCCCTGGCATCATTTCAAGAATATCTGCGTCCACACGGATCCGTCTTAACACGACTCAAAATGCGACTTCATATTCCAGGCCTATAGGTGGCGCTGTTTCCGTTTCAGAAATTCACCAAAAATGGAGAGGAAAAGGTGGAGCATGCGCATAAAGGTTGAGCGCTGTTTACAAATCGGCTTTAGAAGAAACCAAACTCAAGGAAAAATTCAATCGTTTGGACGGCCCCTCAGTGACTTTAGTAATCCCTTCCAGTGCCACCATAAGGCCAAAGTTATCAGTTATCCTTTGACATTTTACTGTCTTTAAATTACTGCTGAATTTTGTGACATTCATGTTCCTGTACCTTTTTTGACATTAGTGATCGCCCGACTCTTTCTATGTAACCACCATTAAGTTTAGGTTGTCAGTGAAATGCCTCTACAACAGTGGGATGGATTAGCATGACATTTTCCACACATCAGGATGTTTCTTTGTGTAAAAAGAAACATCATCAGAAACAGTTTCAATCGATACTTGTCATTATCTGTTGAAAACATCCACAGGTTAAATGCTCCACGAGAAGTGAGAACTTTGTTCTTGCACCTAGTTTGGGAGTTCTCGCAGCTTGGTGCGGTTGGTCAGAAAGTGGAAGTGGGCGTTGTTAATGCAGAAAAGTGGAAATGCTAGCTGCCACTCTGTGAGCTCCCAGATACTAATATTCGCAGTGTGACCGCTCACTTCTCCTGGGTAGATATTGGCATGTGTATGGGTGAATGCTGACTGAATGCTGTGATTCATCAAAAACGACTGGCCAAGATACGAAAATAATAAGAAAAATGTGTCTTGTCGTCCAGCTCCTGCATTTCCCATAATGCATAGTTTCTCATGCAGTATAAATAACTTGGCCAGAACAAACTTTTTTCTTGTTCTCAAAGCCCAACAAAAATTTTCTCTTCTTTTGGAGTATGTAGCAAGTTTAAGCTAACTGATGTCAGCTTTTAGCTCAAAGCACTTCCGTGTCTATGATAAATACAACCTTGCAGAGACTAGGCTTGCAACTAGGGATTATCTCTTATTATCATTAACAATCAGTTCACCTAATGTTTCATTAAAGCACAGAACAATCTTATCTAATCTATAGTTTCACATCATAAATACATCATGAAAATAATTGCTTGTTAATGTAGTTTTGATTGACTTGTCATTTAATTAACCATTACACTGTAGCTCTAATGGAGACACATTCTTCACTTTTATAGCATTCAGAACGTCCAGCTAATGACTACGCTGTTATTTTTTTCAATTGGCTCGTGCAATATGTTCCGTGCAGCCTCTACAACAAGTGATTTGTCGTTACATTCATAATGATATTATCCCTCTTGACTCACTGCAGCGGTCAGTTTATTGTGTCTGGTGGCCATGGCCTCACACGCCCCAGATTTCCTAAATGTCCCAGTGGCAGTCCTCTGCCAAAAACACCAGAAAAGGAGCTGATTTCAGCCTCTGTCAATTGAGTGGAGATACAGTGGAGCGCTGTCTGTCTGGGTGTGCGGACACTTGTTCTGGATCCACATGTGTTTGTGCGTATGAGAGTGTGTGTTGGCGCTCGGGGACAAAGAGGGCATTATACATGCAGTGCAGGGGGAAGAGAGCATGCTAAAACGCTGGAACACTTATTCTCTGGAGCGTTGTCATATGCACAAGCCTCCTTCCTGGGTCATATGAGGAGCAGCAGGGCGAGAGGGGAAGATGCTGGGAATGTTCTTATGAATGCGTTGATGTAGTGGGAGGACGTGTAATATTATGTGTCATCCATGTCAGATAGTGTTTCTTACATTACAAACATTTACAACAAACATTAACAAAAATTATCTTTTATCTTGTGTCTATGTTATAGTTCGGTACATTTGCAGGTTAGGATCCGTGGTCTAGCCGTGTGCTATGTTAATGCTCTTAGTGGATTTACATGGAAAATGGTGCTTTACTATGAATACTTAAGATGCTTGCTTGGCTCTCTAGGTCCCACTGGGCCCTCTGTAATGGGTGCTTTAGGCTTATGCAGACCCTAGCGCTAAACAATTGGTTATACACTGATCGGCCATAACATTACGTCCACTGACGGGAGAAGTAAATAACATTGACCATCTTGTGACTATACAGTGTTCTCCTGGGAAACTTTTGGACCTGGCATTCATGTGGATGTTACTCAGGCCCCGTCCACACGTACGAAAACGATCTTTTTCCTATCCGTTTTCGTTGGTACGGTTTCAAAAAAATCTGCGTCCACACTTGATCCGTCTTTACACGACTGAAAACGCTACTTCATATCCCAGGTCTATAGGCGGCGCTGTTTCAGTTTCAGAAATTCACGATAAAAACGGAGAGGAAGAGGTGGCGCATGCGCATGAAGCTTGAGCGCTGTTTACAAATCGGCTTTCGAAGAAACCAAAAATTAGATTTTGCCCTAGTAACCATAACAGGCTCAATATGTTCTCCAGTAGTAACGCAAGCATGTAGTCCGCCATTGTTGTTGATGTTGTTATGAGACGTTTCGCGAGATATAAGAGGTGGAAGGCTGCTCAAGGGGTGTGGCCATGGTGGCGATGACGTCATCGTTTTCAGAAATCTCCGGATTCAACCGTCCAGACTGATCCGCGAGAAGTGCGTTTTCGAATTTATCCACCCTGGGACCCGGTTTCAAAAAAGTGCATTTTCGGGCTATGCGTTTACGGGATTCTTGTGGACGATAGGCCAAAACAAATAAAAACATCTGCGTTTACGAAAAAATGCGTTTTCGTGTGGATAGGGCCTCAGACATGTACCACCCACCTAGACCAGACCAGGCACCCCCACCCCATAGCAATGACACTCCTTGATGGCAGCACACATCCTCAGCAGGATGCAGCCTGATACAGATGCACAAACGTTTAGGAACAACTAAAAAAAAAACATGAAAAACAGTACAATGTGCTAACCTGGCCTCCAAATTCACTAGACCACAGAAGTCCCTCCCCTCAACCCATTAGCCAAAGGCCCCCACTAACAAACACTACAGGACACCCTCAGAAGGCCCATGTCCATTCTCTAAGGAGACACAACTGATTTGGAGACACAAGGCAGACCTCCACATCATAATGTTATGCCAGATCGGTGTATGTAAAAGTGCATGTCATGCATATTAACTGTAGTTTTACAATAATGCCAAATCTACTGACTCTGTTTTGTTTGAACACACTCTTTATCAAGCAGCATCAATTGCTCTACTCTGAAATAGTTTGAGTCCACAGGCAAATAGAGATCACACAGTTCATCAGTGGCTCAACTATTATTTTTATTCACAAAGACATATTGAAAAAGCACCTTGGTTAGACACCGCCAGTCTCAATGTGTGTGTGTGTAAAGAAGAGGCTTCTTGTAAAAAATAAATAAATAAAAAGGAGCTCAAGTGACACTCATCTCTGAACAGATGACATCCACCCCCAGCCCAGGGCCCGACTGCAGGGTCTCTTATCCTCAGTCACAAGACTGCATGTTTACAGGCACGGCATTAGACGCCTGACTCAGCTGATTAGCTGAAGTATCAAACTAAGCGATTAAGAGGCCCCGTAAAAAATCCTATTATTAGAATTCAAGGCAAAAGTCTTTAACATTGGCTTGTCAAAACAGTCTGAATGCTGACGCCTTCCACAGCCTTTCATTGTTCCACAGCGGAGCACATATTGTGTTTTAACAATAGACCTATAGTATGGTGATTTTCCATCTTTTATCTCAATAAGTCTTGTTGTAAATGCAAACTTTAAATTTGAATGCTCTCTTACTTCCCACATGTTTGAATAGAAATACAGTTCACAGTTAGTTTGGTTCCTCGACTGAAAACGTGCCTTTCTTTAAAATATTTACATGTAAAAAGCAGGAGATTTTTTTTTTAAGCCTTGCTAGCAGCAAAGCTTTATGGGCATGTGGGGCCTTTGTTAAGACTTCCCAATTTGATACACCAGATAATTATCTGCACAGACGCTGACCTTTTATTAAACACGTTTGAATCAACCATGATGTACGCGATCCTTGCTGGATATGCTGTTTTACCTGCATCAACACATGTTTCTGCTTCATTCATTCATTAATTCATTTATTCACAGTGTGCTGCTAATTCAGGTTCAGTCACAGAGTAGCAGTGGTCTCATGCTATCTGAAAAAAAATAAAAAAAATACTGCACAATGAGATTGAATGACATGCTTCTTAGCTGGTTTCACTTGGTACTGGTTTACTTGTTTGTCACTTCCTTGTGGTAGCCTGGAGAATAGGCTCGAATGATAATGAATGAAGAAGACATCAGACATCATCCACAGCCTCATGTGCAGCACATGAACAAAATCACACAAGGATTCAAAAGACTGAACCATAACCATAAGTTTTTAGCAATGCTAACAGTGCGACTCTTGGGTTGGCAACGTCAATCATTTGACTTGCCTGCCACTTTTGGTCTGGCTTAATAAATCTCAGCTATAACTATTTATTCATGGTGCCTACAGGGTGAAGCCAGGTGACTCTGGTGATCCCCTGACCTTTCTCTCTGGTGCCACCAAGAGGTACCTGCTTGTGGTTTTGAATTAACTGAAACAGCATTTTGTAGACATTTATGCTGGTACAGGTTTAGCTCACTGCTACGTAAGTTTGCTGACTTTATAATCCAAATTATTTTCCAGTTAAATGAGAAGGAAATTAGGAGTTTGCTGACCCCTTGTTCAAATCTGCTCGTCTAAACCGTGACCACGTTGAAGGATGCATCCAGCTGTGTTCTTTTCAAACAGGAAAACCCTCTCGGTTTATATGGAGAGTGTTTGATTGAATGAATGGATGAAGATCCCATAGGATCGAAACGTTGTCTGTCTTTTATAAATAAATTTCACTTGGAGCATACTCAGTGTGCAGACCTTTTTTCAATATGAGTGTTCGATTGAAAGCAGATTTAAATAGACGTGTAGTTGGAGAAAGAGCCCGTGTGAAGCCGTTAAATACTCCTTTACTGACACGTCACAAGGGTTTAAAAAACAAAAAGGGAGGAGGTAAAGGGAAAGGTCTGTAGCTAAATTGCAGGATTGTTTGCTCATACCTCTCAAAGAAGCCTTGCCTTATTCTCAACGAGGTGCTGTGTGGTTAAAGGGGTTTACATGTAGCAACGTAACCCACTTCAGAACAGCATTAGAAAGGTTTTCAATGCTTAAACATGTGTACGGCGTCACTATATTCCTCTGTGGCTCACTCAAATTGTAATACTTTGAGCGTGTACTACGATCCCCGCTTGATTTGTTCCCGTTCTTTTCTTCATCACGTTGCTATTTTTTCTTCAAAGACCCACTTTCCCGTCACATGTCAAAGTTTAATCTTGTCTAATGTTTTTACAAACAAGCAGCGGTTGAATCTGCATTTAATTGATTAGATTTAATGGTGGATTGCGGTTTGAGGAGCTGGTTGAATTATTTTTCCAGTTGGGATCAGTAATGTAGTATACAGTGTTCTTGTAATACTTTGTTGTGCGCGTTTATCTTGGCCCAGGATCCCCTGAGAGAACGGCCGAGCTAAGTAAGTAACGGCTGTTTTTGACTCTGATATCAACTGTTGCCGGCTTGCCCTGGAAACTGTGCCGTAGCTGTTAGTGTTTCTCTTTTTTAGGCGGGGAAGCTGGCGCTGTGCACCTGTCGGCCAGGGAGATTGGATGACTTTCACAATGAACAGAAGACAGCTAGCATATGCTCCGTTTTCCCCTGGTAGTGCAGGATTTAGTCCACACATGATGTCCTTTTCCCTCCTAACTCTCTTCTATCTTCACCCGTGTCATAGATGGTGATGATTGTGATCCCATTCAAAGCTATGCTGCCGCCAGACCGGCTCATAGGAAATGACCTCTCACAAGTGTGACATTTCTGTGTCCTAACACTGTCATAAACAAACCATCAACCGGTGTCATTGCTCTGATGATAAATGTCTGTTCTCACTGTTGTTTATCTGCAGAGGTACATCGTCTTTGAAGACTCCCAGGAAGGCGAGAAGAAGGATCTCCAGTGTCGACTGTTGACGTTGGAGTCTCACACACGGCAGCTAGAGCTGAAAACTAAAAACTATGCAGACCAGAGTAAGTCCACCGTGTTCAACATCTGCCTCTTACATGGTTTTTACTGTAACGGTTCTAACGCACGCCCAGGTCAGATAACCTGTGAGCAGCTTTTACGGTCTGCAGGTCTTATGACTGTTTGTTAGCCTGATGTGCCAGAGGCCAGATGGACTCCCGTGTCCCTCGTGAATAAAAGCCATTAGTAACATACTATGACTGTTTGCCTGCCAAGCGAGTTACACAACCTCCAATAGAACAAAGCAGATGTGTTCAGAACGGTTCAGAGAGTTAAATATGGCATGGCGAGATTTTAGGTTTATTTGCATTTATCAGCGTTTTCAGACGATAAGAGCAGCAGCATGTGCGAAGATAAGAAAGAAAGAAAAGAAACTCTTTTTCTGAAGAAGGGAGAAACTTTGTGTAGTCCTTTAAGTCTCAGAGTGTGGTCGTGTTTCCAGGGCATGAAAAGAAACCCCTCATGATGCGTGCATGACTGCACTGTGACGGTGTGTGTGACCGCTTGTTTGTTCCATCGCAGCACACGCCTCTTTCATCCTGAGGGGAGATTTGATACTTCTAAGTAAATCTCTTTTTTTATTTTTTATTTCTTTCGATGTAACACTTCCTCTTTCTTTTTTTGGGATATGTTTTTGCAATTGACCTATGTCTAATTACATTTGCAGACCTCGCCACACTTAATGCGATTAGACACCGTCTGAATGTGTTACTGGAAAACACACCTACAGTCTGACTCTGTAAATCTCAGCATACTATGACGTCTGCACATACAACATCATGCGTTTTTTAAGTTTCATAACGAGATACATTTAGTTTTTTTCAGGTGTTCAGGATTTGCATATGGGTCTTTCCTTACGGGTCACTTCATGTTTCTCCTTACACCTCTGTTTCAGACCTGAGTTATTTCTGCTTCACTCTTTTACCTTCACTTCCTCTATGAGCCCTCTCAAAACCACAGTGTTCATCACAACGTACAGCTGCTCTCTGATCCTTTGGTCTTTGTTCATCGCATTGGTGTTAAATTCCTCCACTATGCTCGTTTTTGGAGTTAAATCGAAGATCGAAGATGTTACGATTTAGTCACGTCAGATCTCCGTGGACCCTCATTGCGGCGGGCTACAAGGAGCGTTTTAGTGTCCACTTCTGAGAGAGGGCACATGCATGGCTTGGCATCTGAATAGCTCGCTCAACAACTGTCCGACTGTTTTGCCTACGAATAAGCAGAGCCACAAACACTGGAACCAGTAAGCAGTGGTAAGACGATGTGGTCCTCCTGCTAGATGTAATGCTTTGCTTTAATATTTTAAACCCATTTTTTAAATTTGAATCTTTTTAAACATAATTTAATTTAAAGTTGTTACTATACTCCTTCTAGAGGTTGCTAGGATACCCATTGCAACCCATGGGGCATTAATGTCCAGATTACGTCATCTTCTGATCAAGTTTAATGAATGTTTTTGACTGAAGTGTCAAACTGGATAGAATCATTATTTATGATTATATGTATTTATGTCAGAGCTGTGAGAAGAGTGCTGTCCTCTCAGTTGGCTCAGGGGTGTTTTGTTAATGCATGGTGGCCCTCTCCTGGCTCCAGGACATTATTGCAGCAAATAACTCTGGCATCAACTCACTGAATAATACAACATGTTAAAAACGCTGGGCAAACGGATGTCATGAAATCTGTCTGTAATCCTTTAAACGTTTTCTTTCTTATCCAGTTAGCAGACTGGAGGAGAGAGAAGCAGACCTCAAGAAGGAGTACAATGCCCTTCATCAGAGACACACTGAGGTAGGCTGGTCGGGAAGAAAATAATAACAAGAAAAACATCTAAAACACATATGTGGGGTCCCTGTGTATAAGGATTTCTTAAATAACATCAGTTTTTTACATGATGCGACATCTATAAATTGATTGGAATGCACAATGGAGTCAAAGAGTACCATTTTCTATTTCTGTAAACATGTACTAAGATGCTGTTTTTTGGTCCTTATCAGCTGATAGTGAACCTGAACTGTTAATTAAACATTCAGCCAGATGCTACATTGTCCAAATAGGACTGTAGTCATCCAAAACAAATGTTGGTTGAAAGAAATAGTACCCACACTTCAATCTAGTGATTAGATGAAGGAAAAAATCAGCATGTTACCTCCAAATGAACTAGTATTTACTCTGCCTTTTAGCCATACCAGCATAAATCAACTACAAATAATCTAAAAAAGCTATTATGTGCAGCGTATACAATCATTTTCATCCCAGTTCTTATAAATTAAAATGAGCCCAGGTGAGCATTTTACCACGGACATGTTCGCCTCCAGACCATTAGATCAAACAGTGTGTTTGTTGTTAAACTGTATTTGCAAACTTCTGTTAACACTCAAATGTTTTGGTCACGTTTTAAAAATGAAGCCACAATTCCCACATTATGCTTATATTAATGCACACAATGATTCTCACATTACAGGCCCCAGCTGTGGTATCAGAAAGCAACACACTTAAATACTTACCGGCTTGAATGGACAGATCACAAGCGTCCAGTATAAAAAGGATCAGAGCAGATCAATAAAGATTATTTAATTAAACCGTGTTCTAATTGACAACAATATAAATATTTATGATCGACTAGAGACATGCATAAATGCCCACAACAGGAACTAAACTGTGTTGCTCTTGAGTCATTTAAATAAAACACAAAAGAAACTATGAAGTGACACTTTTAAGTGTCTTAAACTGAACAAAGCAGAGTAAAAGCAAAAGGCTGAAGAGAAGCAGAATAAAGTATAGAGCTGGCCTTTGCATTACAGTGATCAAAGGCTTTTGGAGCTATTAGAGAAGCAGGCCATGAGAAGATGATTAAAACGTGAAGGATCTGAAGATGATTTATGCCTCTTCTGAGCCATTGGCCTCTCTGCATGTTATCCATTATGTATCACTAACAGATGCCTCCGTGTCCAAACAAACCTCTAAGGCTTGAGATGTGAATCATGTTGAATGGAGGACATGAAAGCTGTCACCCACACACTCTGAGCACATCTACATCATATTATTTATTTTTTGTGAACTTTACCGTCACAACTGTGGCTGTAGATGATGGTAGAAGATGGCAGGGGTACTCTCTGGCTCTAATTTGCAGCCTTTCATCAGTGCATGGTTGCACGTGTCACTGTTATCTCCTACATATTGCAAAAATAATCAACAGTGACATCTGCGAGGTGGGTTTAGCGTTGCTAATTGTATGCTTCTCTCTGTCGTACACCTTCAGATGATCCACAGCTATATGGAGCACCTGGAGCGCACTAAGCACCAGCATGCAGCGATGCCGGCAGAGACGTCTGATACGAGCGCATCCGTCAGAACACGGTTGGATACCACACTGGTTTACTTCACATTGTTCTTAATTATCTTATAGAGTGGATTTCCATATTCTCCCTTGTGTTGTAGATATTGACTCTTGTCATTCATGTTGATTCCCTCTAATTAAAGTCCACTTCAGCCACACCTCCTACTCCATCAGTAAGAGAATTTATAGTTCTCTACAAATTGCGTTTCAACATGGAGAAGATGAACGCTTGCTGTGTTTTATGCATTTGTCTATGCGAGTGATTGTCAAGGTTTTCAGGCCCATAGTGGAGCAGCTCTACACACTGCAAGCTCCACTCCCACACATACAGCATATCTTCCCTACAGGCAGGAGGCAGAAATAGGTCAGAGAACCTGTCTCGGCAGAGAAAGAATGAGGGTGCAAGCATACGTTTCATTGAGTTGGTTTGTTTGGGCTGCGGTAAACAAATCAACTAAGCTGAGACCGGATAGAGAAGGTGGTCACAGTCCATTACCCATGAACCAATGCAGCTGAGCAGCTGTATGTGTCCAGAGCTTGTCTTGTCATTCAGAGCATTTACATTTTACGTATACAGCAACAAATGCCAGTCCCCACACCCTCTGCTGACGCTGCATTTTCAGATTTTTGCACAAAAAGAGAAGCAATGTTTGAAAAGGAAACTGCTGCATGTTTTTAGATGACATTATTATACGTGGAATGGTAATAAGAAGAGACCACATGGAAGACGGTCTGTCCCACAGCTTTTCAGTTTCAATCCATCCTGCAGCACGGACTGTGGTTGCTGTGGATGTTGTATTAATCAGGGCAGTAGTTGTCAGGGTAATCTGCTTGGATGGGATGATGAGCTTTGTGGTCGATTGCTCATTTAAAGAGCAGATTGTGACAGAGTGCCATGCCGCAGGAAGCCTGCAGGTCAAAAGACCTCCTTAGCTAAGAAGAGCATCAGCTGCCACATCTGTATTTTGGCCTTTTGTCTCAAACACTACCACGTGGCTCTGGATGTCTTTTCCCCAAGTGTCTTTTCATTTATCACTAAACAGCAGTGCAACAGTTGTTTCCCATCTCTAGTCCATTCAATGTCCACATGTCTCTGTGGGGGATTGTCGGCACATTTTGAACAATCAAGTCTGACTTTTAGTTGTGAAGTCATGCTAATCAGTTTCACATCTACTGATAATTTCTATCGTGAAATAACAAAAAAAGAAAAGTGTACAAGAGGTGTGAATTGTTTAATAGATAGTGTGATGTTTAGCATTTGAATGCATGTTTGGCTAAGTCTGTCCATTCTGGCAGCTTCCTTTATTGCCTTGGCCCCTCACCATGCCTTCAGTTAAAGGAGACACACTGCCAACCTCCCGTCCACACTCACAAATACACACTTTTTGATCAGACTCCCCTTTCCGCAGCCAATAAGCAGCAGCCTGAGAAGAGGCATATGGAACGAGCTGCCTCAGCATCCAAAAGAGCGAGGGAGATGGGGAGAGAGAGAGAGAGAGAGACGTAGAGGGAGGGGTGGTGGGTGCGATCACAGTCAGTGAGTGAGGCAGAGTGTCGGAGTGTTCTAGACTGCACAGCGGCAGCCGTGTCGCATCTCAGTAGAGGAAGAAGGAAGGACAGCCGAATCACTTGCCAGAGGAGTAGAGTGGAGGAGGACTAGTGCTGCGGCTGCTGCTGCTGCTGCTGCTGCTACCAGCCTCTCCCAGCTCCCTGAGGATGATCTACTGGTCTGCTGTGCGCTGCTGCTGCTGCCGCTACCGCTGCTTTAATCAGTCCCTGCTGCTGAAGCCACTGGGATTACTGTTGTTGTGACTGCTGCTGACACATTGTTCTGCCTTTGACCTGATCCCACTCTCTCGGCGCTGAGCTGCAACGTCAGATCCCACTGCTCGGGACTCTCTGGTGACTCTCGGCTAGCATACAGCATCTCTACCTTTGCTGTAGACTTACCTACAGTGGTCTAGCCTAAAACGCAGAGCGAATTTGGTGAACGCCACCAACCTTCTTTTATCGACAGCACCCCCCCCTCCACCCCTAACTTCTTGGTACCCAGTGAGGCATTCGGCCATGATTTGGGGGGGCCATGAGCCCCGGGTGTATGCTGCTGTTTGTTTTTGGCTTTGTAGGGGGAGCAGTGGTCATCAACTCTGCTGTACTGGTCTCTCTGTCAGTGCTGCTGCTCGTTCACTACTCTGTCTCTACTGGTGGCTTACCTGCCCTGCCCTCCTTGCCCTCCTTACCCAGACCCAGCAGGTAATGCGTGTGTGTGTGAAATCGATGCATCTTAATTCGTACTTCCTGCTATTATTTCTAGCCGGTGTGTAGTATCGGTGCAGTGTTGCTGCCATGTGGGTGTGTTATACTCGGACAGTGTGAGGCTGCACATTAAAAGTAGGTCAAGAGAAAGCGTTTCCTGAGTCACATCTCTACAACATCACCTTAGGTATTTCAGGTCGTAGTATTTCTTTAATTCGATCAAATCGTTTCAGAGTAACCTGGTACGGCTTAGTTCAGAAGACAAAAGGCAGAACTGTCCAGTGGCCTGCACGTGACCTCTTCTTCTCAATATGGTGGTGTGTCCATTGTTTTTTTTTGGGCTGCTGCTTTTCATCTCTGCTTGCCGGCTGCTGTATTCCCCATGGCAGCCATTGTTCTCCCCACTAGGCACTTTATTTCTTTCATACCAGGTTGCTGGAGTGAGAAACGCTGCTGGTGTGCGTTTGCTCTGATGAAGAGAAGGTTGCACTGTGTTTATATCAACGTTGCGGTGTCTTCTTGGATATTGTTGCTCTTTCAATGCGTAGAGTTGCTGTTGGTAAAGTTTACATACACCTGCATGCAAGAGGGAGCAAGTCCTATTATTACAGCCAAAGATAAAAAGAGGTTTGTTCTTGCTGATTTGTTCAAGCCTCAGTGTGTCCTTCAGCTGACCTTCTGATGGCAAACATCTCCATCACAGAGGCTGATACAAATGGATTTAATGTTGATGCCTGAGCTAATAGGTGAGAGGTAATTGAGTTCATTAGAAGATTAGCTACATTTCTCCTCCCACCTACTTCAGAGCCAAGGAATTCTTTGCTACAACACCTCTCTGTGAAATCTCCCCTCAGTCTAGTCACACAGTTTGTTTTTGTCTCCACTCTGCTTTCACTCTGCTGGAGAATGGAAACATTAATCCCTGTGTAATTTAGCAAATGCAAATTAAATGTAGGCTCTGTTATGTGAGTGGCCTCAAGATCAGGGAATTACAGTAGCTGTTGAAGGAAACATCACACGCTAGCCTTTTTTATGAAGGTGTCCTGTAGTATCCATGTGCTGGACTACTTAATAAATTCTTATTATGTAGGAGTGCTAACAGCATAGTATTAGCAATATCAGCCGGACTCAAACATTTCAGCAGGATGGATTGCCGCATAGTTTGGGACAATTGATCATAATACCCAGCAAATGAATCCTCTTGATATCACCAAACAAATAGATTTTTTGGATCAATAAAGATGGAACAAATGGAGCAAAGATTAACTGAGGACGTTCGGAGATACAAACATTGTAAAACAGTGCACGGGTTACGTGCATGGGTTACGGCCCCTCAGTTACGGTCCCTCAGTTACAGACCCTAGGTTACAGCCCCTCGGTTACGGTCCCTCGGTTACGGTCCCTAGGTTACAGTCCCTCGGTTACGGCCCATCTGTTATGGTGCCTAGGTTACTGTTACGGTGCCTAGGTTACAGTCCCTAGGTTACGGCCCCTCGGTTACGGTGCCTAGGTTACAGTCCCTAGGTTACGGCCCCTCGGTTACGGTGCCTGCGTTACAGTCCCTCGGTTACGGTGCCTAGGTTACAGTGCCTAGGTTACGGTACCTAGGTGAGACTTAAAGCTGATGTTGGTGATCTTAAGTAAAAAGTCTTGATATTGACTGGTTTGCAAAAGAAATGTTTGCATGTTTACTTGCCTCTCTCAGGATAAATTATTGTAACTTGATTCATAGCAAATATCAGCAAGAGGAATGACGTTCTTTTTAGTCTCTGTTGTTTTCTGTGTATGACAATCCTAACTTGCTAAATTAAGGTGGAAAACCTGGTAGAAATCTGCCTCTTCATTATGAGTCTGTTAGCAGGTCGACATTAACATTCACCACTAGCACAATTGCATAAAAGTAACTCAACTAACATCCATCTTTCACTTTGAGTAAAAAGCTGTTTCTTTGTGTCTCCAGAAAGGACCGTCCCATCTCCATGGGCATCTTCCAACTTCCTGGGACGGACGGTATGACCCCTGACCTCCAGAGGGAAACTAACGACGTGGCCGAACCATGGAGATTCAACAACCTCAGCCATCCACGGTCCAACACCAGCCTCAAGGTATGACGCTAGCAGGTCCCACTTTAAAGTCTCCATTCGTTTAAAGTAAAGACTCCTCTTCATGTCAGCAGCTCAAAGGTGTAAACTCATTGAGCTTCCCACGGATCAGACGGATGACATCACCCCATCCCGTTCACATAAAAGAGTCGGTGGAAACAAAATGCCGACAGCAAACGCCAAAAGAAAGAGTACATTTCTATTCGGAGAGAAAGGATGGCTCAGTGTGTCCAGAATTTTTAGCAGCTTGTTTGTGTGTGAGTGTGATGGGGTGGCTTGGAGCCCAGGGAGCAGGGGAAGTGGTACCATTCGGGGGCCTGCCTTTAACCTCAAGGGAGGGTGGAAAGGACACAGTGTCTTCACATTGTTGCTGTTGGAAACCCTGCTTCCAGGAAGGCTCCTTCATGAATATTAATGAACATCTAATAAATATTCATTTGTAGTTATTACACTAGTACAGGGTCAAGTAGTAAATATATTTTTAAAACCTTTCCCATCGTTGTAGAAGACGATAATGATGTTGTAGTGCATCTTTTTTATTTACTCAGACTCAACACTGTAAGACAGTTTTACACTTTTGCCTCAGCTACACAGCAAAACCTTTGTGTTTTGTCCTCTGACTTGACATTTCCAAGACATTTCTAGTTAATCATCCCCTCTCAGGATGTTCAGAGCCGTGCTTGTGTGTCTGTTTTTAAAGGGCCAGACAACAGCTACTATCAGCAGTGCTACTATAGCAACAATAATGTGACGCCAGCATGCAGATGAGCCGTGCGAAAGGAAACACTTCCACCGGGGCAGACGGAGGAGAATAGGTGTTTACAGACGGTGTAGAGAAAGTTTTATTCTCTGATATTAGCTCATTCAATGCGTGTGAAAGCTTTATAGTCTCCTTTTTTTACTCAAGTGGTGAAACACCTCTTGTGTGTGTTTTGAAGGTGACACAGCGATGCTTTGTTATTGTCCTCATTGATTCTTTTCCATCAGCTCTGTGCTATTTATAGCCCTCAAGGCTGCTGGTATTGGCAGATCAAAACAAGGCTTGGAAATATCTGGCAGGTTGCTAAGAGCTGATGAAACCTGAGAGTCAAGGATGGGCACTGTAAATTCCACTTCAGTTCTTGTATTTATTTACGCAAGCGGCCTTTGGCAAGCGGGTCACCTTCTGTGCCAAAGGGATTGTAAATAGTGCCCAGAATTCAAAGCGCTTCTGGTGTTCAGACCCTTCCCACAGTTTTGTTTTTGTAATAATTAATCACAATTTCCTGTTCTAAGAACCAACACAATGTACCATTTACCCCCTTATTATTATTATTATTATTATTATTATTATTATTTGAGCTTTTAACCTCCATTGAATGGTTTAACTCCTCCGCAATCAAAATCAGCTTTATTTGTCAAAGTATGCGCACAAATTTATTTCTATAGACAAATATTTGTACATTTGCATATGTTAAAGGAAGAACATAGCTGTGTAATAAAAAAAAAAAAATCTGAGTATATTGAAAGATTAATGAGCATGGTGTTTAATATCCCTCAGCTTGAGGAACTGTTTTCCCCAATCAGAGCGGAAGGTCAAAGGTCACAGGAGAATTGTCCCTGTCAGGAGACTGATCAGGACCAGGTAGACCAGTTTCTCATAGAGAAACTATAATCCAGGCATCTACTAGACTAACACAGTACTGTGAAGTGTGTTCTCGTTGTAGCTGTGGTGCAGAATTTGCTACATGTGTGATTATATTAGACTAACGTGCCGACGATGCCTCGTATCTTGGTGACAGTGCATGATGCTCGCTTGTCATCTTTGTATTAGATGGGTCTGTGTAACTTATTATGAGGGGTCTAGAGTGGAGGAGGTTTGCTTAGACGCAGGACTTCTTGAGGAATGTATCATGAAGTTAGTGCAGCTTGGTCTACAAGTAACAGCCCTAAAACCACGAGTCGAGCCTCAAATGGACGTTTGATCACTGACGACAAACATTACTAAAACGTCAGGTGAAATATAATCAGGATGTTCACAAAGACAGCTGCTTACTCTTAATAATACAATAAAAGAAATGAAGTGCTTGAGAATGTCTGGCCAACATGTTCAGTTAGTAAACTACAGATCTAATTACCCGTGTGGATCTTATTTCTCACAGAAAGTGATGTTTGAGTTGTTTTTTCTCCAGGTCTGCAGTGATGCAAAAACAGTGTAAAAGCATATCCACTGAAAGATAATATATCCAGTGGTGAGCAGCTGTTATTTTAGGGATACTCTTACCTCTATGTTTCAGGAGCTGTTTTAATCTAGTTCTACACTTATGCAACAAGGCCTCCTCGGTCTCTACCATGATAAATATAATCAACGGTATAAGGACATTTATTGATGTTATAAAAAGATTGACTCAATGCCTTTTAACTTTTAACTCTGACTGGTCAGTGGTTTTGCTTTTGGCAGTTTTGATTTAATGAGTCAGTTAGCATGCAGTCATAAGTCAGAGGGTTGATCTACCCCTGTTGTCTTTTGTGAAATAAGAAAAACTTATCTAACAGCAAATACACTGTAGACGGATAAGTCCACTGTTGTTATTTCATGTTTACTCCCAAGCTGCATGTTGTGTTTGGTTTGTGTGACGTTTATGTGGCGTTGAACTGCATCCCAGTGTGTACTCCTGATTTTCTTTAAACAGAGGGAATGTTTATATGTATGTGCTAGTGGAGTGTTATCTGATATGTTTGTGTGCTTGGTTTGCATATATATCAATGAACTGCCCATAACCTACTTGCAATGCTGAAATAATTCTGTAAAAGAAACAAAACAAGTAGAGATGCACCAACATGGATTTTCGACAATTAATATTTATCTACTTTACATAAACAATAGTGTTTGGATTATATCTGTTCAACCAGTTACATTGATTTTAAACAACAAAATTGGCTTGGCTTCTTTAATAAAGAATACAAAGGTACAGACTCACTGCTGGTACAGAGGAGCAATGCAAGGAAGCAGGGAGACGTTGTCCATATTTACATACAGTCTATGGTCCTCCTTGCATCCTCCTCTGACTATCAGTACATCATTCATGCCTATAAGCCAGTCATTTTAATTGTCTTCCTTCTCTCTCTCTCTCTCTCTCTCTTTTTCCTCCACCCTAAGGATGAATTGGCCCACGTGAACCGTGGTGGCTCTAAGTCCAGCACGCCGACCAACCAGGGAAGTGTCTCCAAAAGTGGAACTCCAGCGTCTTTAAAAGATGGAGGGTCCAAATCCAACACTTCCTCGTCCTCTCAGGGTGGCACCTCTAAATCAAACACCCCCACATCGGCGCACAGCGGTAACTCTCAGTCCACCACACCGCTATCTCCTCACGACGGAGCGTCCAGCGGCATGAGCCCCGTGTCCAGTCTTGGCGGTGGGTCTGTCTCCGCCACTCCGCGGTCTTCTGCTGCTTCTGATGTCACCATGGAGTCCGTGGACACATCCCTACAGCAACAAGAGTCTTTGGAGGGGCTCAACAAGAACCTGGACTGGAACAGAGGAAAGCCAGATGGCAGTAAGAACATAGCAGCAGTCGAGGGAGAACAGCAGGGTCAGCCTGGTCAGGCGTCGGCTACTACACCTCTCACATCTGGTTAGTGTGGTAGTCATAGCAACTTGTCTGCCACGTTAACATTGTACACGCCAACCTTTGTTGACAGTGAATACAATAACTGTGTGTTCTTGCTGGTTGTAGTAGATGAATCAGAGAACCTGGAGAAGTCTGAGGTGCAGGCGATCATCGAGTCCACTCCTGAACTGGACATGGACCTCGAGGGGTGCAGAGGGACAAGGTACAGGACTGATTTAAGGCGGACACATAAATTTACCATCACATAATAATCTGAGAATTCTTGTTTGAATTTCCAGCTGCTTTAGGAAATTACAAACAGGATTAATAATGCATTTGTGTATTAATCCACATTTCATGCTCTGCTGAGTATCTACAGCGGCAGGATGGATGAAGTGGGATTGAGTAATAAGGGTGGGGAGTGTGTTCATGCTGTGAAAGGAACATGTAACCCAGTGCAACAGCGTGGCACACAGATGTGTTTTAATAAGTTAAATAAAGTGGGCTCAGAGGAAAACTTGCTAAAAAAAACTTGCCTTTAAATGCAGTTTTTCCCGTATAAGTGTATAAAATGATTATGTTCAAATTCCAGTTGGTATGTGTGTATAATCAGTGTTAAACAATAACCCAACACAATCCTTCTTTCCTATCTGTGCGCCCAGCACACCAACTAAAGGCGGCATCGAGAACCTAGCGTTCGACCGCAACACCGAGTCTCTGTTCGAGGAGCTGTCGTCCGCGGGAAACGACCTCATCGGAGACGTGGATGAAGGCGCTGACCTGCTGGGTAAGAACCAACCTCACTCCTCCTCGCCACAGATGACTCGGCCACCGGCTACACATTTACAAACGGTTTTACTCGCTTTTCTCGTGTTCTCTGAATTGTCTTTCCTTTGGCTGCCGGGGCCTTGTCATCGTTACAGATGAGTTTTCTGGTGTGTATTAATAAATTCCACCCCAGATCTCATAGCCAGTCTTAGTTTGTGTCCCTGGTTGTGTGTAATTTCCTTTCCTGACATGGCAATTTAGGTTACAAAGGTGTTGTCAAGATACTAAAAACTAGAAAGCTTCAAATAAGAATATAACTCATAAACCTCTTTCTGATTGCCCCTTTGCACGGCTCTCAGATTACAACTTTCTAGGTAAGACAGAGTTTAATGTTAGTGTGTAGGATAGCCATAGAAATATAGAAAAAAGTAATGGCAGTATATTTAATAATATTTGGATTCATGACAGCAGTACTTATTTTCAGGTATGGGTCGGGAAGTCGAACATCTCATCCATGAGAACACCCAGCTGCTGGAGACCAAGTTAGTATTCATCTCTCTGTTGTGTACATGGCAGATCCAAACTTTTAATATGTTTACATGCACACTTATTTCTCAGTTTAAACTCAGTAGATACTGTTTTAAGAAGCATTCTTTCCACATGTATTCAGTGTATTCAGAATATCTATCTCTCTCTGCTTACATTGTGTTTGCGAGGCCGTGGTAAAGATCGATTCCCAAAATAAAAGCCCACATTCCTGCTCTGAATGAGGAACACGCCTTCTTTTACTGTAAACATTACGAAAGACTTGGAAATACTGTACATCTAGATTTGCAGGATAAATGTGGTTGAAGGACTGAGGAGAGGAGAGCGAGGCTGTACTGGCACATCCAGCCTGAATAAATCCTGCTGTGAATGGGGCTATTGGTGTAATATTGATTTTATTAGCCTTGTAAAGAGTTTAGTTGGATTTTTTTTGTTCAGAAAAGGGTAAAAAGTTAAATATTTGATGCATCATTTGTGCAGCTTTTTGAGTGTGTACTGGTGCACTGACAATTTAGATCATTGTCCTTATCCAGTGTAGATTTATAGACATGACTAATGGCAAACAAATGCTGTTAACTGACACAGGGTGTAAAACATAACCCACAACTTAAGCAATGTTTCCAGTGTTGTGCCTGCCACCTTGTGTTTAGTAAAGAAATCGCTGCCCGTTTGTTTCCAGAAATGCTTTGAACGTGGTGAAGAATGACCTGATAGCACAAGTGGATGAGCTGGCGTGTGAGAAGGAGGTCCTGCGAGGAGAGCTGGATGCCATCACTCAGGCCAAGACCAAACTGGAGGAGAAGAACAAAGAATTGGAAGACGAGCTCAAGAAGTGAGCTGGTTTCAAAACACGACATGTAAAACATACCGGTCAACAAACTGCATTTTAATGTTCACTGTTGTCTGCAGAGTTCGAGCAGAACTGGAGAATGCCAAACAGAAGGTGAAGAACGACAACGAGGACGATGTGAGTGCTTGATGTTTGTTGTGGGTTTACTCGTTTATGAATAGGAGCAATAGATTCAAGGTTCAGTCTGGATGAATGTCAGCTCATTGGTCTTGTGTCGTGCCTGCAGAGCGACGTGCCGACAGCCCAGAGGAAGCGCTTCACCAGGGTGGAGATGGCCAGAGTCCTGATGGAGAGGAACCAGTATAAGGAGAGGCTGATGGAGCTGCAGGAGGCTGTCAGATGGACGGAGATGATCCGGTAAGATAAGAGGAGTGGCAACGGGTTTCCAATAAGTTATAATGTCATACTGACAGGGGGCAACACATGTGAAACAAGCATACACTGATCAGCCACAAAATTATGACCACTAACAGGAGAAGTAAATAACATTGACCACACACCTTTTTTAATTGATACTCTTGTGAATGCGTTCCTTAAAATATGTATGGTACTAATTTATCATCAAATGCATACACCTTATTTACCAATCAAGAACAGCACAAGGTGTTGACCTGGCCTCCAAATTCACTAGATCCCAAACTGATCAAGTATCTGTGGGATGATCCACAGAGGTCCCTCCTCTCAACCCACAGGACCCAAAAGCCCAACACTAAGACAGTCAGAACTGTTTTGGAAGCATAAGGGAGACCTACACAGTATTAGGAAGTAATAATGTTATGCCTGATCAGTGTATAAAGTAAAGGTAGAAGTTAAAATGTAAGGGCAGTTTAAAAAAAACAATTTATTTGATTCTTTCAGCGCTTCAAAGGAGAACCCAGCTCTTCCAGAGAAGAAGAAATCCAGTCTCTGGCAATTGTAAGCTCTTCTTTTCTTTTCCTTCCAGGTCCTAGATATCAAATACCTTGAGATCACTTTGTTATTTATGTGCCTCCTTGTGTTTCTTTTGTATTCCATGTTAAATGGTTGTGTTCTTCAGGATGTAGGTAAATCTCTGACACTGTAACTGTGTCTATCTTGACTGACTTTTTGACGTTATCATCCTGATAACAAACTCTTAACAGAGGAGAGCGAGCCAGGCGGCAGTAACTCAGCTGACCTCAGCTGTGAGACTTTAATTCAAGTTAAAGGAAGTGGTAAACATCAGTCTTGACAGGAGCCTCTGTGGGAGCTGATGTTGGATTATTAATTGTTCTTCTCACGTGTCCAGGCTCTCCTTTGTTGAGTTTCATAAGGAATGGGTTTGGTTTGAAGGATATTACCTGGTGTTTTGGTAATGGCATTGGAACAGCTGTGCATGTAAGAGAAGCATCATCTGATAAATCCACATTCTCTGCCCTGTTTGTGTGTGTCCCTCTTTATTCTGCCTGATGTTGTTGTGTCTGTGTGTAGGAGGTGTGTTGGTGCGGGGTTATTGTTGAGACGTGTAGTATCTGTTAAAGAAGAATAAATTAGACGCATCTTAAACACATGCTGCAAAATGATAAATACTATATGTGGAGTTAAGGGGAAGTGAAGTTGTTTCCTGTCAGGCCTGTCTGCTCTGTGTTGTTGACTAACGTCCTAGTTATTAACAGTACTAACCCTGCAGTCCCACCTCTCTAACACTCTTAGTGGACAGCTGCTCTGATGCTTTGCTGAGTGGGAGATGGACCCGTTTGATTTTGACAGAAGTTAATGGGAATATTTGTCTCAGTGTGGCAGCTGCCTGTATGAAAGCTATCTTGGTGTGTCGGCACGGACAGGGAACCTTCTTACCCTTAAATGTTGAACCCTACTTCTGCTGCCAGTTGTGTCCACCCCTCTATACGTTTTGTCTGTTTGCTTTTTTTCCTCCCACCCTCCCTTTTTCTTCCTCCCACTTCCCCGCCCTTACACCTCCAGTTTCAGCCGTTTGTTTAGCTCCTCGGGCGGAGCAGCCAAGAAGCCGGCGACGGAGGCGCCGGTGAACGTCAAGTACAACGCACCCACCTCTCAGATCCAGCCGTCGGTCAAGAAGAAGAGCAGCACCCTGCAGCAGCTGCCCAGCGACAAGAGCAAAGCCTTCGACTTCCTTAATGAGGAGTAAGTCAGGATGGAGAAGTTTACATGACGTATACCTGCTGAGATTACAGCCTACTCATGTACTACAACACAATCCCTTTAAATCCTGCAGCTGTTATTTCTGTTATTGCTTCATTTGTCTGTTATTCTCTCTCTCCAAGGTGGTGTAGTAAAATGTTAAATAAACATCGACAGTCTACACATCTGCTTAAAAATCCGACTTAAACAAAAAAATGGAGTAGAATAAAACAATAAAAATCAAATATTTTCATTAGCAAAGGTGGAATCAGTGACTATTGTAATTAATAATGATTTGAGCCCCGTTCACATATAAAGCAATTAGCTTGTGGACAAATGTCCCACCTCTTGTTTATTTCCCACCACTGATTTTTCACAGTGAAACAAGCAGATAATAAATATCGTCGTGTTCTCGTCGTATTCCTGCTAGTCTCTCCATGTTGGTGTTCCTGGTTAAGCATTAAACTGCGAGAACCTCAAAAAGTCCGCCTGCAATTTTTTCATTTGTTTATTGTGACTATTAAAAGGTCAGAAAAGGTTTTTCCAGAATACATGGAGCTTTCAATATCCCGCAATTAATTACAATTTACTGCATGTTATAAAGGTGTAATAATCTGGGAGAGGTGTGAGTGCAATTACCATAATGGCACCATATTAGCTGGAAAAGTGCAACATCTCAGCTTTCAGAAACCACCTTTTTTTTCTCCAATGGAGTAATTGCAATAATCCAAAGTGCGCTTTCACAAACGTGACGCCAACAACCTCTTTTAATTTTTAAATCTACACTTAAGCATATTTAACTATTTGAAAAAAAACAACGGCTCGTGTTTAATTGATGAGGAATTATTTAAAATGATGCCGACTTTTTCCAATGTAGAAACATCTTTTCCTTTACTTTGAATAATGCCCCAGAATAGACATGTTTTTCATCCAGCTGTTGTTTCTTTTTTTTTCTTTTGTCCCACAGAGTGGCAACTGACAATGTGGTGTCCAGGCGAGAACAAAAGAGGGCTCAGTACGAGCAGGTCAAAGCCCACGTCAGGAAGGAGGACGGCAGAGTGCAGGCATACGGCTGGAGCCTGCCAAAGAAATACAAAGTAAGGAGTTGACCACTCAAGTCCTTACTGTCTACTCAGCCTGTTGTTGTGCTTATCATGGAAGCAAGGGTGTAATCCGGTGATGCCGTGTCTTTGACTTTTCAGGCCAACGGGGGTCAGCCAGAGAGTAAGATGAAGAATCTACCTGTTCCCGTCTTCCTCAGACCGCTGGATGAGAAAGATGCTTCTATGAAGGTGTTTCCCCCGACTTTGTTGATTAAATTCTCAGCAAGAGATAAAGATGTGGTCGTATTTCTAGTCTTTTAAGCAGCTCTAATGTTTTATAAATAAGTAAATGTGTTTTAGCTGTATCATTTAATTGTGTTTCCAGTTGTGGTGTGCTGCTGGTGTGAACCTCTCTGGAGGTAAAACCAGAGACGGAGGTTCGATAGTGGGAGCCAGTGTGTTTTACAGCGACGTAACGGGACCGGAGAGCCCTAAAAGGAAGATAGGATCTCAGAGCAGCCTGGAAAAACTGGATCAAGAACTTAAGGTGCACACATCATCAAATAACCCCACAGGGACACACAGTGATGCAAATCCTGCTTCACTCATCTTTGTTTGTGCTGCGTTGTCATTGCAGGACCAGCAGAAGGAGCTGCGGCAGCAGGACGAAATGTCGTCCCTGGTGTGGATTTGCACCAGCACCCAGTCCACCACTAAAGTGGTTGTCATTGATGCCAACCAACCTGGAAACATCCTGGAGAGCTTCTTTGTTTGTAACTCCCACGTCCTCTGCATCGCTAGCGTACCCGGTCAGTGGATGGAAATATCACGCAGAATGAACACTGTATCATTCATTTGTGTGTCTGTAATAATTCACATCATATGATTTGTCAGTTAATTTCCTTTTATGTTATTGTTCAGGTGCAAGAGAGACGGACTACCCAGCTGGAGAAGAAGTGTCTCCAAACTCCGAGGCCGGGCCAGTGGGAGACGGCGGCTCGGCAGAAACCAACAGCAGCTCGGCGGGTGGCGACAGCGTGCTTGAAGGCATCACGGTGGTGGGCTGTGACGCCGAGGGAGTGTCGGCTATTCCTCAGACCGCAGATAGTCCAGGAAAAGACGGAGAAAGTGGTAAGAGTGATCTAGATCACTGCCATTCCCATGCAGCAACACAACTCTACATTTACCTAAACAGAAATCTTTGCTATGTCTATTTCACACATTAACAAGAGAACGTTTCCTCTACAGAATCCAGACCAGCAGAGGAAGCCACTGAGGCGACGGAGACCAGTGCAGGACCCGCTGACCAACGAGGAAGCCTGAGGGGGGTCTACACCGAACACGTCTTTACCGATCCATTAGGAGCTCAGCTGACTGCAGAGGCTCCGGCCAACTACTCTCAGAGGTAACATCAGGAGGCACATTACCCAGCACGGTGATCTTATAGCTCTAATAAATGTGTCAGTTTTATCTTGACGCCCATAAAGAAACTGCAGAGCAACAACATTACTTCACCATAAAACCATTTACTGTTTGTTCCTGAAGCTCATGTTTAAATATATGTATAGTGGTAAAATGGTCGCACATTAAAGTCAGGGGTTGTGTTTACATTGCTTATTGGCTGTGTGTGTTATGTACCTTGAAAAAAAAAAAAATGAGCGGGACTTTAGGCACCACTAAAAAAAAAACTATGAAAGCGTGTACTGCAGTCAGCTGTGGAAAATAACCATTTACTCTAAAGCTGGATTTATGTGCCTTGGCTCGGGCATCAGCTACTCCAACGTAGCCAAGGTCCAGTCAAGCCTGGCATGTCTCTGGTGTTTTGTCGTCAATCCATGTCACTGATGTGGGACTGATAAATCTGAGTGCATGCCAGGTGGCTGTATTTTACGGTTATTTTCATGTTTTGTTTTGTTTTTTTTGTTTTTGGAGAAGTGACTGTATTTAGATAAGAGGGAGGTGCAAAAATTGGAAGTAGAACCACTATTCAGTCCCAAACCGTAGCCGCAAATACACTCAATGCATAATAACCAAACAATTATGCACCATAATATAAATTAAAATAAAATGCATGCATAGCACACATCCACACGTCCCCTTTTAAACAGCATCTGTAGATGTGCAACGTCTAGCCCCACCTGTAATATGACCCTTGGACCGTGTCCACAACCAGACCCAACAGGGTGTCCTGTGATGTCTTGCTGCATTATGTGGAGCTTCAGGTGAAAGACTCAGACAGAAAACTGTATCAAGTAGACACTAAAGTCATGTTTGGAACAACATAATCTTTCTAAATTATCTAAAACAAGGCTTAAACGATGTCTTTCTTCAAAGCCTTTTTTTTTTAAACTACTCACCCAAGTGGCTGCTTTAAATGGCCAGACTATAATAGTTGGCTACATGCGAAGGTTACAGCGTCTACCAAGGCCCACAGAGGCATAAACTCCACTTAAGTCTGATTTGGAGAAAGTAATCGGGTCTTAACATACACTTGGACCACAAATCTTCAGCCATGATACGTTTGATGACACACTATGAGTGTATTTATAGGCTGTTATACTGTTATATGTGTGGGTTTACTAACTGTTCATACTGCATGTACAAATATGCAAATTAATGGGGTATTCCAAATTATATTTCCTCTTAAATATGTTACTTTGAGTCTCAGTTACATTGCATGGTATGGTAATGAATCTTTATTTACTTTATACCATAAAAGAAACCCATAATTTACTTTTACCATTTAAATTCAGGACCCAGGACCTTTTTACTGATATCTCTGATGATAATAATCCCTGTCGCCTCTGATTTTCAGGGAGAGTGATCTGCTGAAAGACGGCGTGAGTTCGAACCCCAGCGCAGAGGAGCAGGACCTGATGATAGAAGAGGCTCAGAAAATGAGCAGCGTCCTGCCCACCATGTGGCTGGCGGCGCAGAACGGATGGTGAGATTTCATGTTCACTCAGGAACCAGATTTCTAAAAAAAAAAAAAACACTGTTGGCTAATGAAATGTCGTGATTCCAGCGTGTACGTCCACTCCTCCGTGGCCCAGTGGAAGAAGTGTCTGCATTCAATAAAGCTGAAGGACTCTGTGCTCGGCATAGTGTAAGTTCATTCACACAGACGGCAGCTGAAGGTTGTCATTTCACTTTCATCCGCCTGTTTGAACGTGAGATTCTCCCCCGCAGACACGTAAAAGGACGAGTGCTGGTCGGCCTGTCTGATGGCACGTTAGCCATTTTCCACAGAGGAGTAGGTGAGGATAGAAACTTTACCACTCCCTCTTTTAATATTTTTACAGAGAATCATTTGATGCGACGTTAATTAATCAATCCATGTAAACTTGGCTTTGCATTGTGTCAGATGGACAGTGGGACCTGACAAACTACCACCTGTTAGACTTGGGGAGGCCTCATTACTCCATCCGCTGCATGACTGTAGTGCATGACAGGGTGTGGTGTGGCTACAGGAACAAGATCTACGTGGTGCAGCCCAAAGCCATGAAGATAGAGGTACAGGAAGTCCTCACTAGTTTACTGGCAAAGTTGAATAATGTCCTTTACTTAAACTGCACGTCTCCATCTTCTGCAGAAATCTTTTGATGCCCACCCACGTAAGGACAGTCAGGTACGTCAGCTGGCGTGGGACGGTGATGGTATCTGGGTGTCCATCAGGCTGGACTCCACTCTAAGGCTGTTCCACGCTCACACCTACCAGCACCTCCAGGACGTTGACATCGAGCCCTACGTCAGCAAGATGCTGGGTCAGTTCACAGTTCTGATGTTGTACGATGGTGATGTTGTTCAACTCAGGTCTGGTTTTCATCGCGGCGTTTGACTTTCCCTCAGGTACGGGCAAGCTGGGCTTCTCGTTTGTGAGGATCACGGCTCTGATGGTGTCGTGTAATCGTCTGTGGATCGGCACTGGCAACGGAGTCATCATCTCCATCCCTCTGACGGAGAGTAAGTTTAAGGGCTGGAGCTGTTTCGTTCATTCATTCATTCATTTATTTTTAAACAATTCTGGGAAACCTGTAGCTGAAGTTGTATTTTAAAGCGAGAACTTGCCTCACACGTTTTGATTGTAGTTGTTGAAGCTGAAGCAATATATTCCTCAGTTCTCTTAAGCATCTGACTACGACGGCTCACACTGTAATTCATGGCAGCAGAATGATGGCTCTGTTGGCACTGGAGGGTAAAAGCACCACAAGTTACTGTTTGCTCTCAGCAGCTCAACTTCTGGATGGACCCCTCATCCGTATCCTCTTAATGGCTATTGAAGCTGCAGCCTCAAGCGGTCTCCACTGAATAACATGTCTGGAGAACAGATTTTAAAGCCAAAGAACAATGAAAACACTTGATTCCTAATTAGATAAATACAGATAGTTGTGCAGTACCCTCACGTGTCTGAATCGTACGCCTCTACTGTTCTATAGCGGCTAACAAGGTAACCAAGGCGGCGAGTAACCAACCAGGAAGTGTTGTTCGCGTCTACGGGGACGACAGCAGTGACAAAGTGACAGCCGGGACGTTTGTTCCCTATTGCTCCATGGCTCATGCTCAGCTCTGTTTCCATGGTCACCGGGATGCTGTTAAGTTCTTCACAGCTGTTCCAGGTAAGACAAGTTAAAAGACAGGACTGTCTACTCGACCGTACTTGAATACATATACATATTTTTTTGAAATATTCAATAAAAGACTAAGTTGACTTGTGTTATGTTTCTCAGTTGGCCTATTATAACCTCCAAACAGCTGAATAAGTGCAACAAACAGCTGAGATCTCATGTAAAAACAACATACCGATAAATTAACAAGGTCCAAATGTCATATGTGGAGAAACACTGCATGAGCACACACACAATCTGGAGTGCTCTGGTGTTATTTACAGTTTGTGTTTCTGTGCTTTCAGGCCATGCAGATCCATCTGCGTCCTGCGGAGGGGAGGCAGCAGGTGACAAGGCGACAGATGCCACAGCTCAGGAAGGAAACAAGTCCATGCTGGTGATGAGCGGAGGAGAGGGCTACATCGACTTTCGAATGGGTGAGTTTACAGCGCGAAATGGGTACAAACAGAACAGTAAACGGTGGAGCAGATGTAGGGAACTCAACGGTCTGTGTCTGCAGGTGACGAGGACGGCGAGGCAGAGGAGGGAGAGCACGCCCCCCTGAAACTGCAGCCCTTCCTGGCTAAAGCAGAGCGCAGCCACCTCATCGTCTGGCAGGTCCTGGTCAACGACGACTGACCTCTCACCCCTTGAGGCCTGATTTGCCTTTTCTCTCAAACCACTGCCACAGTGGAGGAGTTGAGGTGGGCGACTCTTCTCTGCAGGCATGGGATTTATCTGCACTTTCTTCTCTTCCTCAGTCCTGAACGATAAGAGAAACAAGCAAAAACTGCTCAAAGCTTTTTTCTCAGCGATAACCTGGATGCATGTTTCTGTTTTATTATGACTTCTTTCTCTTTATTTTTCTCTTTATTTTTTATTTTATTTTATGGATTTGTATTACAATCTGTTATAATGCCTCCTGCTCTTTTATTATTATTATTTGAGGTCACAGAGCCTTCACTCTTATGTTATGTCTGCTTAGCAAATCCATTTCCAGGTTCCCTCCAATCAGTCCAGTTATTGTGTGCTCTCGCTGGAGTTGATGCTAAATCAGTTGTTAAATACCTGTGAGCTCCCCTGTTTCCCTGTTTAATAATGTAGGATAGACAGTCAGTCGTAGGAGCCAATCATGAGGGATTCCTGATCAGTTTCAAAACACGTCTCGCGCTCATTTTAATTTTCATCCTTGGAGAATTGTGCAAGAACCTTAATCGACTGGTAAGTTTCTGTTCAAGCAAAGAGTTGATTCATCTAAATATTCAGTTAGTAATTGAAGGAGCTCAGTTTGTGCCTCTTGTGTTTTGCATTACATTCAAGTCACGCAACCATCCCCAAAATATCCAACAATGTCTGAAAACCACGACGCCTCAATAACTATAGAATGGATCTCGAATAGCCTTCACACCAATCAGATATTCATTGTCCACAGAAAACAAAAAATACTCCGCTTCTCTCTAGCATCAACAACACGTAAGGCAATTCAAAATTTCTTAATTTTGCAGTCTGGTATATCTGGCCTTAATTCTTATCACACAAAGAGTCTGGTAACGCACCATTTGGATTTAATTACAGGACATATTTCAAACCAATAAACAGCTCTACAGGCAGTTGAATAGCCCTCAAACCAATCGGAGCCATTTTGTTATAAGAAATGAAACTACATCACCGTAACTCTTCTGTACATCATCAAATATAATAATAATCTTTGGATCCTCACAGTGAGACTTCAGACCTTTCCAACATTAGACAATGGTGGAAAGTTAACCACATGGTTAAACGTCTTAGCTTATCATTGTAATATCTGTTGGATGGTTTGCTGTGGAAGACGAATAGTAAAAAGTCTGTCCAGCGTATTGGTTTGTGACCAAATATCTGTGATAACTTTTTTTTTGGTTTCAGTTTTGTTTAGTGCCCAGATTAGCAGATTGTGCACATTATACGTGATAAACATTAGGATTATCATTATTTAGATGTAGATTTCTAAGTACAGTGTCACGGGTTCGCAGCAGGTTTGCTAGCCTGACTTGAATGTTATGGTCATACACAAGACTCACTATCAACAAGGAATACTACTATTGGCCTGGATTAGAGGATGTTTACCAGTCCTCTGCTCTCTTTCTACCCACCACCTCCACTCATTAGACACTTTAAAATATGCCTTAGGTATCAAGGTTTGAAAGGTCTGAGTGAAAGGCTTTTCAAGCATGAAAAAGTATTTATTTTTTCTCAGAAGAATGTCCTGTTTGCTACCAAAGGTTAAAGAACTATAGGTGGATAGTTTGCTGAAATAATAACGGTGTCTCTGTGTTAACACTTTTCAGCAGCATGTTTGCCTCCATGTTGATAACAGGCAAAGTTTTTGTAACAGAAATCCTAGTGTATAGAGAAGATATATTTTTAGACTTTGATATTTGGAAATTGAAATATTTTCAGGGTGTGATAGAAGAGAATGTCCCAGACCTGTAACTAAGAGAGGAATGAAAGTAGCAGCTGCACTGACGATTAACCCGCCCCTCTCTGATCCTTCTCTTGACATTTAGAGGTCAGAGCTCAAACACTGACCGCAGCAGCCCCCCCTTCCTCTCCGCTGCGTTGATTATTTGAGATCTCCTCCTGGAGATTTTAAGTCTATTTTTATGAACTTTTATTTTTTAAACGCCTGTCTTTCAGTCTGTCCTCTCTGGGGACAGTGCATAAAATGTTCATCTGGGTGTGTTTGAGAGTGTTTGTTTTGTCCTCTTTGTATTGAACAGTATCAGAGGAGGAGTGAGTGTATGTGTGCATGCCTTCTCTCCAGGAGAGAAGAGAAATATTGCAGTTTAGCCATTTAAGTATTTATTTACAATGATTGAGCCTTTGCAATTCAGGATGTATCTTTGTACATTGAATATGAATATATATATATGATTACATATATATATGTATGCAACACGGCTCGGGTTTATTGTCGCTGTTGGAATTCATTTATTTTTTTGCAGAGAGTAACTTTACTCAGCTATGCATCAGGTCTCTGAGGACGGAGAAGTTGGTGATGTGTTTTTTTTTTTTTTTTAAGTGGAGAGCCTGCAGCCTGTCCACAGACACAATCACTTTCCATCTCCAGTGTGGGAAATAAAGTCAAACTGAACTCTAGGCAATGACTGTGCAGCTCCATCCCATCACAGCGCGGCAGAGGAAACTTTTGAGTCCAGACCACACCTCTGTGTCACCCCTCTCATCTGCATATGCTTCTCATTAACGTGGCAGGGGCTCCCTCTCCTCCAGGTTTACTGTACTCCTACAGCATCTCTAGCCTTACTTATTTTTAACAATCAATTAAAGCAACACTTGTGGGCAAATGTTTGTCAGCTTTTTAAATCTGATATTTTTTTCTGATGCACTTTTGGGTTGGATTGAAATATGGTTGTTTATCACAGCTGACCTTTTATGCCTTTTATTCACATCTGGTTACTTCAATCGTGAAGGATCAACTCACAGGTGACCAGCTGGAAATTGAGTGTTCACACCTGGCATTTTAAACGTAGACCAGCATTTCATCTAGGCAGCAGTTTCGCCAAAGCATGTTTCACCAACTTCTAAGGTCATTGTCTGTAAAACAGTGTCAACACTCTATCAGAATGAATGTTTTAGGATCAATATTTAATTTGGAAAGACTAGCATGGCTGTGTGGTTGATTGCTTTTATCCCATTCGTGCGTGTGCGGCGAGCCAACGGGAAGTCTGGCGGCTCGAGACAAATGTGTTTCCTCCGTGGGCCCAAAACTCAGAAGCATTAACACAAGAAAGAAATACAGTATGTGCTTTCAAACTCTGACTGCAGTATTCACGACCAACATCCTGAAACTGAACATTCATCAGGCTGACTGACACAACGTTTCTTTAAGGCTCCTCCACTCTTACCACACTTAAAATCAGATGTTTTGTAAGTGCGCTGCAGCCAGCCTTGTTCTATAAAGTGTAGTAAGAAATCTGGATGTTACGTCACAAGAACAAGACATACAGATGGAGAATTTTCTGTTCTATTTTGCTGCCGTTGAATAGATTAGCTGCTAGGGGTCCTGTTTTACACTTCACTGCTGGGATGTTTATTGTATAGGCTGTCTAAATAGCTCTCTAAAGAGCCTCCAACTGATTCGATATGCTGCAGTGAGAGCATTGTCAGCAATTATCAAGAAAGATCGTATTACTTGGTCTTTAAAGCCCAAGCTCTGTTTTATCTTTAAGACCTGATATTTCCATATAACCCCTATAGATCCCCTTGGCTTACTTGTGGTACCTATATAGTTTCAAAAAGTAGTATCAGAGGTAGAACCTTCATTTACCATAAATAAGCCTGGCCTGTGTGAGCCTGAACCATCCCTTAGTTATGCTGCTATAGGTCTAGGCTGCTGGGGGTCTTCCCATGATGCACTGAGCACCCATCCTCTAATTTTTCCTCTCCCATTATCCATGCATGTGTGTCGGGATTGGCGACAATTTGAATTCTCATTTATGCTCTATAAATAAAATTTGATTGAAATTGATGTCATACATATGGTGCATTAATCTCCCACACTTCCTTTAACTGTAGGGCAGTGTTTTAAGTCTAGTTTCTTCATGTGTCATCTACCTATTCTGCAAATCTCGGTCTTTTGCTGGTGCAGTCAGTCAGTGCTTTGGTCAACACATCCCCTCTCATGCCTATACACTTCTCTTTACTAACACTAGGTGGCGAGCTTGTCCCACAGTGTGTGACTGCTCTCCCAGTGACTTTATTAGAAGGACAGAAGCACCCCTCCCCTGCCTGTGATTGGTCCACTACCGGTCTATTCAAGGCCTTTGGTTTCAGCCCATTGAATGAGGCTGAACTGGTGCTTAGGAGGCTGACAGACGGACAGAGGGGCTCTAATCTCTTCACAGACTCTAAGGAGAAAGCCCGCTGTCATGGATCACAGTCATGATAGTAGAGCAGGAGGTTAAGTAATACATATACGCTGGATTTTCTCTTTTTTTCTCTTCCTCATCGTCAGCTCAGCCTTGATTTTGAGCTACCTTCTGACACCAGCAACAGTTGTTGTGTCCAGAGTGATAATACTGAATTTAAATAGTGTACCCGTACTAAATTCCAGTTCTCTAAACTGACAGCTCAGTAAATACATGACATTTTGACCCCAAATGGCCAACATGGCAGTGAGCATGCTGATGTCACCACGTCCACAGTTAATGGCAAGTTCCCACAGTTGAGCAAGGATAATTAGAAACCGTCCCAAATAGTCCAATCACGAATCAGTGTTTTCTTGTAAACTCAAATGAGAAACTGATGAATGTGACATGCCGGTACCCTAAAAGCAAAATAGCAAAACATTTATGTTTAAATACTGTAAAGCTAAATCGTTAGCTAGCAGTTTAGCTAGCACAAAGCCTGGGAAGTTCAGTAAGCATCTAACCTCTCCAAATTTAAGAAAGACTACCTGCCCTGGTTCACTCATTAGCATGTTAGTTTAACTGAAGTCAGGACTCAAACAATATACCATGTTTTTTTATTTCTCAAAAAGTGCATGTAAGGTTCTTCTTAAAACCATTGGCACCTTCATAGCCGTTTCACTATCTATGCTAAGCTAAACGATGTCAAGAATCTATCAGAATGGATGTTTTAGGATCAATATTTGGTTTGGAAAGCCTAGCATGGCTGTGTGGTTGATTGATTTGATCCCATCCGTGTGTGCAGTGAGCCAGCAGGAAGTATGGTGGCTCAAGGAAAATGTGTTTCCTCCATGGGCCCAAACCTCAGAAGCATCAACAAGAGAAAGAAATACAATATGTGCTATTAAACACTGAATGCAGTATTCATGGCCAGCATCCTGAAACTAAACACTCATTCATCAGGCTGACTGATGCAGTGTTTGTTTAAGGCTCCTCCAGACACTTTTTCTTACCACCACATTGTGAACAACTTTATAAAGACTGGGAAGTTAGGTAAACAGCTAGCCTCTCCATATTTAAGAAATACTTTCTTCCCTGTTTTACTCATTGGCATGTTAGTATAATGTTTACATGTAATTAAGCTGAAGTGATGACTAAAACAATACACCATGTATGTTTGTTTTCTCAAAAAGTGAGCAGCACCTTGATAGCTGTTTCAATAGCTAAGCTAAGCTAAGCTAAGCTAAGCACCTCCTGCTTGTAATGTCACATTTATATTAGCAAACTTTAGGCAGATGTTTCTGCTCTAAATTCCAAATCTTTTTTTATTAGCTGATGCATCATCGTAAGGGAAGAAATAATAAGATATTCCATTGAATATGCTAGTCGCTCCCTCACTGCTAATGTGAACGCACTGCAACGGCATAACCTTTGTTGCTTGTTGTGTGAATGTAACATTAGTCTCAGTGGCTTCAGGACACCAACCATTGCCTGGCAGCTTTGTTTCTGTAAAGTGTAGTAAGAAATCTGGATGTTACGTCACAAGAACAAGACATGCAGATGGAGAATTTTCTGTTCTATTTTGCTGCCGTTGAATAGATTAGCTGCTAGGGGTCCTGTTTTACACTTCACTGCTGGGATGTTTATTGTTACTACATGAACATCAAACTAGCGTATATGATTTCCCATGTCCTAGACACATGTAATTTGCATAGCAAGAGTTTGCTAACAATGGTTAGAATTAGCTATTAGCCGCTGCCTTTCATAACAGACCAGTGATGTTTTATAACTTTTCTATGTTTCACTTGTAAGAGGGAGAAAGACTACACAACATACTCTCATTCTCTGCAATAGGAACTTGCATGCTTCTGAAAACAAGCTGCCAACATGTTTTATAAAATTCAGGGTTGCAGCGGCTGACGAGAACACGAAGGTCTTGCCTTCTGAATAACCAAAAGCTCTGTATCGTTGTGTGTAAAGGTCACAAACATGAGAACAAGTCTGTTCCATCAGTTTGCATAATCCAACAGGCCTGTTTTACAGAATACTCTGTAGTTGTATAAGAAAGCCAGATGGTGGCTTCAGGGTTGGATAGGGGTGAGGGGTGAAAGGGTGTGCATGTACCAACGGCCTACTGTAACTGTAACATCCGGGACCTCTTGTGCCCTGGATGCTCCAGTTCAACCGACCTACCACCGCATATCTATATATCTGTTTACAGATACACAGAGATCCTCCAAGGTGAAATACTGCCAAGAGCTATAAAATGAAGTTCAAATGGTTCTGTGTGTGTGTGATCTTGTACATTTCACAGAAGGTCACGCGGGTGTGATGAGGCAGATGCTGACTTTGCTGAATGCCACATTTTCACCACGACAAGGCAAACGTGTGAGGTAGAAATTGCTCCCCCCTCTCTTCAGGACAGGGTCTGCTGCTGTGCATCTATTTCAGCATGATTCGCGTGAACACACACGCACCAACACACCTTTTGCGCGTGTGTGTGCTGTTAGGACGTCGCCTGCGTTGCGTGCCACAGGCCTCGTCTGTTCTGTCATCTCGACACAGTCTTCCCTGGTGCAGGATAAACACACAGCTGGAGTCTCCCACGATTCGCACACACACACCATCTATTTCTGGCCTCTCTCGTGTTTCTCTTCACATCATTTTCACACTCTGATCTCACGTACTCTTTGTCATTCCTCGTCTTCGCTCGTTTTTGTCCTCATACGATGTGAGGACTCCCTTCCCTTGATAATCATCTCTGGCACCAATGGCTTTTTCTCTCTCGCTTTGTGCGTGTGAAGTGTGTTGACAGTGTTTGTGACGCTATCCCTCAGGTAGAGCCTTCGTCTACCATAAAGCTTAGAAATAACCCTGGCTAGAGTGACCCTGACCCATCCCTTTAGTTATGCTGCAATAGGCCTAAGCTGCTGGGGGACTTTCAATGATGCACTGAGCACCTGTCCTCTAATTTCTTCATTTAAATTGATTATACCTTGATTAAACTATAATGTTGAACAAACAGACTAACATTTTGCTTCGCCTTGGCTACACGCACCAACCACACGAACATAACTGAACGCACACACTCGATGCATACAAAAACTCAGACGCTGATTATACACTCTCATTTCTCTTCCAACAGAAAAGAGCCCGAGGCAAAGACAAAGAAGACTCACTCCAGCATTTTTTTTTTTTTTTTTTTTTTCCAAATCTTTTTTCCTGTCATGGCATTTTGCAGCATTTACTTTGCTTTTGTCTTTGACATTTATATATGTTGGTTCATTGGGATTTATTCCCTCGATCTCTTCCTTTCACCCTATCTGAAAATGTATATTTACTAAAATTGTAAACTTAAATACATTTATTTGCTTTGTTGTTGAGCGTTAAAGCGGAACTACTGTTTTTTTCCAACCTGGACCTGTAATTTGCTTCTGCTAGACTCTGAGGTTGTGGACGAATCATAGCAGTAGCAAATTACAGGTAAACAGGTGCGCAGGTGTGTGCGATGCTCAGTGATGACATCATCCAGGTCAGAAGACATCATCCGGTGTTTGTACATCAATCTACAGACCCCGGATGATGATAACAGGTAACTCTGGACTCAACGGAGAATAGCACTAGCATACAATAACAAAATCATGGTGAAATGAACGAGTTTCGCGGCAGATTATGCGTTGTTCAGAAGCTGCGTTTCGGTGCCCCGGTTACCTCCACTATATTGATATACGCTGATCTGAATATCTCCCGACTGACTACAAATGACACAAAAGTTATATGGGTGAGTAAACGATCGTATTTTATGCCAGAGTTAAGTTCCAGGTTGTAAAAAAAAAAAAAAATAGTTCCCCTTTAAAAGATCAATACCACTCACAGATCTCTGTTAAACAGATGTGCTAGTTAGCTTAGCATTGTGAGAAAGCTGTAAACTGCTAGCGTGTCTCTCGCCAATAGTAGTAAAAAGGTGGCTCCCCTATGAACTTGTTACATTTTGTTTTATAAATCAAGAAATCTAACATTACGTTTATTTCTTATCATTAGGACAGACACATGCTAGATTTTTTTCTCTTTGCTTCCAGTCAGTGGGCAAGGCAAAGCTAATCGGCTGCTGAACTACTTTCATAATGAGCAGAACAACAGTATTACCACATATTAACTCGCCGTTCATATCTGCCATTTTGTGAAATGCCAGCAAGCTCGTCACAACTTGTGAACTCTGACCTTTCTGAAAATTTCCAGTCATGAGATTGTGAACACGACAAAAGGGCACCGTTCACATGGACTTTTCTTTTCCAACCCTGTTTAAAGCGGCATAGGAGTGAAATCTCTACTCGTGTAGCTGTTGACAATAAATCAAATACTAGTGTCAAACTATTGCGTTAAATGCACAAATCTGTAATCTACGCTGTTATAAAACAAGGAACAAGCAATAAATAGTGCTATTTCATTTAAAGAAATGGATGAATAAAACATACTGGCTGAATCCTGAGGTCCTCACAGCTGCTGAGGATGAAGGTCTTGAGCTGTAAATGTTAAGTTGTCAATAAATTAATTTTGGTCCGAAGGCCCCGCAGCTCATTTCTAGAAGATAAATAGAGTCTTCCTGAAAAGACAAAACTAAAAATTAAACTCACCATATCCTTTACAAAGGAAGTATTCTGTGTGTACAGAATACTAAATATACTTTAATAACTGAGCTGTTGTATGAAGTACAATTACACTGCAAATTAACTGTCAGATTTTTAGTGATCATGAGTAGACTAGGGTCCCCTCGTAGCAGTAATAGTAAAAAAAATAATAATTGTTGCTTGCAGCCTTATTGTGTCTCTAAAATTGAATAGTAAAATTCTGCCTCAGGCTTTCTGTAATAATTACTTGGAAACAAAATTGGAAGCAATTTGATGAAACAACTGCACAAAGATGAGCTGAGTATAAACAAACAACAGTTATGGTATTATAACTAGATTTTGGAGAAGAGTTTCTCCAGGAGACCAGCTAAAGGATGTGGGACCGGTCACAGCTGACACTGTACTTGTAAATTATGTAAATTCAAACGTAAATGGATCTCCACTGTCCCTCTAATGCTCAACACAACAATTTTACACGGGAATCGTGTAAAATGACTGTTTGACATGACAATAGCTTGTTTAATCCCTTGTAATTCAACATAGCTGATGACTACCAACGTTGCACACGGACTAGCCTGTCACAATCTGTTTTACCTGCTACAGACAGGTGACGTCTATAGGATCTGACTTGTACGGCCATCAAATGTCAGGTAATATTTTGATGCTACAAAGAATAATAATAATAATAAAAGTAAGAATTTAAGGTAAAACTTTTGAAATATAAGAAGAAATTAATAGAAAGAAAGCAAGCTCAAAAGTCACATGTTACATCATCATAACTTTCTCTCTTTAGGAGTGACCCAAGTGATTTTCACTCCTTATAATGCTTTATTTCCCCCAGACTTGCTGTTTGTGATGGTTTCAAACTAAATTTACTGCAACAAACTGTGACTTCGGGCAGAAAGATCAGGACTTTCCTTTTTCTATCGAGTCATGCAGTGACGTCCACGGCCTTTCAAGGAGACCAGCATCCTGCATCGTTCGCACTCTTGCTCACTTTTTTTCTGGTGGTTGACATCGACAGGCAGAGCTGTGATTGGCCGCGACCGACATGCAGTGTGTGTCATGTGTCTCGGCCAACTATGCCTTATCTGACTCCGCTTGTCTTATCCGACTGTGCTTATTCGTTACAAGATGTACAAGCTCTAGTTGTTAGAAATGATGAATCACCTTTGCTCGCCCAGTTTCCTATCTTAGCTGTGCAGCTCATTTAGTGCCCACACTCCTCTTGACTTGTGTGTGTCAATGGGATTCATTGACACACACTGTCACATATTTGTATATCATGTTCCTTTTTGTTTGCTTTACAGGAAACCAACCAGGTTAATGTAACCTTAGTTTGGGAAATTAGCACTAAGCTAGCTTAGTTAATCGTGTGGTAATGTCGTCAAGAAAACTCAAAGCTCAGACAAACTCAGTTGCCTTTGTCTTCATGACTGAAAATCTTCACAAACCTTAGCTTAGCCTAGCTTAGCATAAAAGTTGTAAGCAGAGAGGCAAGCTGCTAGCCTAGTTTTACCTAGTTATGTTTCTACCATAGTCTGTAAGAAAAGTGGACGCCATGAGCAGAGCAAGTAGAGCTCCCCCTGGTGGCTGGCTGGAATAAATGTCCTCTGTGTAAGTCTAATTTGTTGAAACAGTGCGCAAACAACAATGAAAAAGACACTGACATTACATGCTAGCCTCAGTGACTGTGTACAGCTAACTGGAGTCTTCTTGCTACGCGAGGCAACCACTGCATCGACACAAAGACTCGAAGTCAGAAGTTGCTGCTGTGCAGACGGACAAAGTGTTGAGGCAATATCACATTGTCATGACCTCCAGATAGACAAAATTCATGCAAACCACATGAAAATGCACAGGCTAGCCAAGTCATATGCTAATGCAAATTATCTCGTACTATCCAGTTGCAGAGAGGAACGATTGTAAAAGTTGTCCTCCCTTCAGATGATGTGTGTTGCTGCTTGTATAGACTGTGTGTGTTAGTGGTCTGGTCTGTCCTCACTCTGTCTTTTGGGTCCCCTGACTGGTGCCGCGAACGCTGTCAGGATGAATGAGCCCTTAGCATTTGCTCTATTCTCTGCCCTCGTCGCTGCTCGTCTGTCAGCCTGTCTGCCTGTCTCCCTCGCTCTTCATCAGCAACCCCCCCTCGTCTTTTCGTTCTGCCTTCAAACACTGAGGTTGCCCTCGTAATACAGCGCCGTGGAGAGACGATTTCAGAATCGGTTCCGCGAGTTTGTTGAGAGGATATGAAAATGAGCAGGCGGTGGACAAAAGGTGAGAAAGTGAAAGAGAAATAGATGTGTTCTGAGAAGCAGAGCCCGAAGGTGAGATGAGTCACCCCGCCCTCCCAAACCCACTGGGCTCAATGGGGTCTTACACAGCCTGCAGACACACACACACATTCAGTTAGCCTCTCCCACACACTGTCCTTGCTCTGTTGCTCTGCTCAACGCTCCAGCTTTCATCCACGCACAGGTTCACACACCACAAACATATAAGAGCGGCACTCAACCTGTCGGCTGCTGCGGTGCTGCTGCTGCTTTGTGGCGCTCCCTGTGAGTCGTCACTCACAGCGTGACCGAATGTAATCTAATGATACGCCGCGTCGCCATGGAGCACGAAATATTACATTTTCCCTAGTCCCTTTGATTAACAGAAATGAGCCTCTCCCAGTCTTGTAGCTTTCATTTTCAGCCACATTAAAGCGTGAATATCACACTTCTGAGTCTAATCCTCAGGGAGAATTTTTGGCTGTAAGTTATGTAAGGCGCACACAGAGGGCAGGCACAGTCATCCCTCTATTTTTTTTTTTTTATAGAAATCTACCACAGACAGTAACACCGCGTCACATGTAGGTCTCGACAAAGCTGCTCCATAGCCCGCCTCACGTCTCGGTACGTGGTCGCGCCGCAGCAGAAGCCCTTCGTAATGATTTGAAACACTTCAAGAAGAAAAAAGATCTGCACTCTACTTTCTGCTTTATTGGTATTCAGTGCCTTCAAGGCCTTTCTGAGGATGGTGTGTGGGTTTCATGGTCTCTGCGTTCACACTGAGGTGTTGCTGTGGCCTGCAGGGAGCACTGCTGTGTTGGAAGTTGGGGTAGAAGAGAGGAAAACAACAAGCTCTGTCTTTACTTCAGCCCCGCAGAGCCTGTGAGACACACTCCTCCCAGCCAAACACTGTGTGTGTGTGTGTGTGTATCCGTGTGAAGGACATCCACATTTTATTGTCCATGGTTAACGCCATTCCGCAGATCATGAGAACATACTGCAAGTCTCTAGAAGCCTGTGTTACTAATGTGATCGTGCATGTGTGTGTGTCTAGTAGAGCGTACCATAACGCTGACCTTAAGCCGAGGTCGCTCGCTTTTCAATTTGAACTCGATTCGCTCTCTTGTGTCCAAAGGATCGACTGAGTTTGAGCTCTCGTTGCAATGACAGCTTTGTCTTTTCTGCTTCGTGATGTACAGGACCAGTCAAAAGCTTGGACACACCATCTCAGTCAATGGCTTTTCTTTACTTTTCTTCTATACTATTAGATTAATACTGAAGACATCAAAACTGTCAAGGAACGTATATGGAAATTACGGAGGAAGCTAAAAAGTGTTCAACCAACCAGGATACGTGTTGGATTTTAGCTCTCAATTACGACTCACTGCCTGAAAATTAGGAGAAAAGATCGCAAAGATGAGGTCATCCTTTACTGATGCCACGGTTTGGAAATTCACAGTGTTACAGCAGATGGGATAGGACAGTAGAACATGGGATCTGTTAAAAGTAGGTATGTACAAACGTATTGAAGAAGGACCACGTGTGTTATAAGTATAATACTAAGTAAGAAAATACTCCATAAAAGAAGGATAATTTCAGTCGGAAATTGGTTCTTTGTATTACATATGTTTCTCAGCAAATAAACCAATCAGGCATAACATTATGACCACTTTTCTAATATTGTGCCGGTCTCCTTTGTATCTCCAAAACAGTTGTGACTCATCAGACATGGGTCTTCTGAGGGTGTCCTGTGGTGTCTGTCCTTTGGGTCCTATGGGTTGAGGGGAGGGGCCTCTGTGGATCATCCCACAGATACTTGATCAGTTTGGGATCTAGTGAATTTGAAGGCTAGGTCAACACCTTGCGTTGTTTTTCAAGTTTTTTTTAGTCGTTCCTAAACTGTGTGTGTGTCTGTGTCAGGCTGCACCCTGCTGGGGATGGCTGCTGCCATCAAGGAGTGTCATTGCTATGGGGCGGGGGTGTCTGGACAAATGCCAGGTCCAAACGTTTCCCAGCAGAACACAAGATGGTCAATGTCATTTACTTCTCCCGTCAGTGTTTATAATGTCGTGGCTGATTGGTGTATATTACACATGAGAAGATGCTGATCTCGAGAAAATGTACAAATGACAAACGAGGCAGGAATTGGCAGCAGTATTGTGTTTTGTTTTGTACCATCAGTCCATTTATATTCCAGAGGCTTCCTACAGAGGTTTATTTAATTATTTGTTATGAGATAATTGCAGCATGCGATAGTAACTTTTAATTATGAGATACGGAGGTTGTAATTACAAAACAAGGTCTCCAAATTTCAGCGTTGAGCACAATATCAAAATAGAATTTTTTTAAGAGGCTTTTCATTTTTTTAAATGAGTTCGCTGGAAAAATGCCAGAGATGCGGTGTTCAGCCAGCTAAGGTGACAATGGCTTAATTGCTCAGCCGCTGATGGGAGACGCCAACAACAGTTGTCATTTTCTGATTAAAAAATAAAAATAAAAATAAAAAACAAGATTAGAGGGCTGGTTTTGTCTATTTGAAATCAATAATACAACATCAACAACAACAAAACCACAATTGAAGGATTACTCTTTCTCAGTCATTATTAACTGCATTTTACAGAAAGTGCAACAACTGGTGGCTTCATTGACATAGCAACAGTAACCAGGGGACCAGGGTTGTCATTTATCGGCTGATTACATTGATTGTTTCAGATCAATATATGAACATGCACAAGGACCACAGTGAACATTATGTTGCGTTCAAGTCCCCCTCGGATCATCCGTCGGATCCATCTCACACGCAGCCACGTGAGGTGAAATAGCTTCAATCCTCTTTTGTACACCTGCATGCGACACAGGCAGATGTTCTGCTTCTCTTCAAAATCCCTCCCTGTCGCCGAGCTCCGCGAGCGCAGGATTACAGTAACACTAACAGTTTCTAGCGTTTCCATTTTTTCGAGTCTGCCGACAGCTGCAGTTCCAAGGTCAAGAACGGCGTGGTTTTTTTTGTTTAGAAAACAATGTGCAACCTTTTGGGTAAATCGTCCGCGTGTGTCATCAGAGGAAGATATTCGAAGGATTGCATGCGGTAACCTTTTGCTCGCTCACTGTCTGGCCTTGTAAATGCCAAGAAAACAGTCTGTGTCTTCCGCGGATGTTTGCCGCGAGACAAAGAAAATGATTCTACAGTGCAGCAGCTCCAGTTCAGAACTGTACTTATAATCTGAGCACGAGCACGCGTCGAGGTTTCCAGGTCAATCGATGCAAAACGGCAAAACTCCGTTCTTAAGATGCTGTGAATAACCGCGGAGGGTGCGGTTCAGACAAAAGACGCTAATCGGGTTGTTCAGGTACATGTTTGCCTGCTGTCTGTTTCACAAAGGTCTCCCTCCTGACTGTAGGCCTCTTAAACACCAATGCACGTTAAAATTTCCTGCACAGTTCGGGGAACATTCACTACACAGCCCATACACTTACACAGAAACATGATTACAAGAACCCCTCAATACTTTTCCCTACTTAATGCTATTTAGAAAATCACAGTTATCCCAGCATGCCAGTGGCTGCTTAAAGAGCTCTAAGTAATCGACATGAATGAATAATACTCTCACATGCATTATTCACAGAAGGTTATTTCTCATTACACTACACTGTCCTGTGTGTGTACATACAGCGTGTTGTAAGGCAAACCCTAAACACTGGTAATGTTGCAAATACATGTTCAGTCATTTAAGGTATTCAGTTACGAAACGGGGCATCAATTACAGCAGTTTTAGCTGCGCTTAAAGCTGCAATAATCAGTGTTTTTCACATGAACTATGAATCAAGTGACAGTCTAATAAAATGGCGACAAACCCGCACAGTTATCACCCAACCTCGCCTCACTTTTTAGTGTCTTTTAGGCTGTTGTTTTGGTTTTCCAAGCACGTAAGCTCTGATAAATCTACCGTAAGATGCTGCATCAACGCTGTGATAAAGGCAAAGGCAACAACTGGCTGGTGACATGTAGCACAGACTTACATTTAGCAGCTAACGAGCCTGTTAGCGTTCTCAGTAGTTGGTGGAGACCAAAATAAAGCTAAAAGAAGAGTTTGCGCCCCTGCTTAGACCCTTCATTAACACCTATCCCAGGCAATATGAGCATAAGTGGCCAGTTTACAGTTCAGGTGCAAAAACAGGTCAGGTTGCAGTTAGGGGAGCCGATCTCGGACCACTTTTGGAGTTCGTCTGGGACGCACGTGTTTTCTTTGGCAGTGTGAACGCACATGCGTCCTGGTTCACATTCAAGGTCGCCAACCTGACAGGGGTGCTCTTGTTGAAGCGTTGTTTTGCCTCAGTCCTTCAGAAACAGACATAAATGAACGCCAGAAAAGGGAGTAGCCCCATAAGTAATGTCTGTTCATTAGTAATCAGAGACTTTAGAAATACAAGGATTGACAAATGAAGTTTATTCAATGAGAACTATTACAATGAGTACACTGGGTGCGATTCTGTCATTAAAAAAACATATCTGCATGTGATTAAGTCGGTACAACCCCTTATAAGGAGTTATGTAGGCTTTATTATTCCTTCAATAATGACTCGTGTCTGTATTGACCTTTATCACCAGAGATTTTTCGGTCTTTGCTTCCAACAGCACAGAGTGCAGGACTCTGAAATAACGAAACGATAAGTTGACCTGCGTGCTTTCAGTGGGGGAGACTTCAGGCCTCACAGCTTGTTCCAAAATATGTGAGTCATGACGCACACACAGCAAACACCTGTTCATGGTCCAGATACCAGCGGTAGAGATCCATTAGACACAGTTGTAATATTACATGCACCCAAATGATGCCAATGTTAGTTTGCATAAAGAGCGTGAAACTGGGACTGGATCTAAAGTGCTGGCTGGGGACGTGTGTGTAGATGCATTTTAATGGTAGCAGTGAACACAGGTGCTAAAAGCTCCGATGTTAATGTAAGGTCTGAATGTGGCCTGTATCACACTTATCTTTGATATCTTGTAAAGAAACATTGCTGCTATTGAATTCTACTGTTGCTCTGTAAACAAATAAATACTCGCTAACATGTTCACAGTGGCAGCTTTCTAATTTTTTTTACGTTTTTTGTATAGTTCCATGTCGCTTATGTGGACAAAGTTGTCATTTTATCTAATTTCAGAAGCTCCATAATGACATTAAGGCTGCTAAGGACACATGAACTTTCCAGTTAAGAGGTTATGGGTAACTAACTGAAATGTAATTGTGCATTTCACTCTGTTCGAGGCGAATGTAGTGTGATAGCAGTTGTGTACTGACTTTTAATGAATTATCTCTAAACTGCAGTAAAAGTTGAAACGGCCGCTGTTAGAGCATCTACAGCCCAAATGCTTTGCAATACTGTGACCCACATAAACACACTGAACTCAAATCAGCACTTTGAGCCACTATGCAGTCGCTTGCCCAGAGTTGGAAAAGTGTGTTATTGACCCACGAGTGGGTCCAAAACCCATCATTTACTTTAACTGCTTTGTGGGAGGGCTGTGTGTGAGGTGCAGGTCTGCTGACCAGCTCTGCTGATGGTGACAGATAGCAGTCTGAGCCAAACTTTGACGTTTGAATCCTATTCAAGGCCTCAAGGTCCTGACTCTGGAGGTAACGTAACCAGAGCTTCAGGCCTCAGGTTCATCGTGACCCAGTTCTGTCTTCCTGTTGCCTGGACAGTGAGCACTTGGCTGAAGCAGTCATTGTATTACTTTTCTTTTCAGCAACGCACACTGGCAACTGCTGCTGTCTAGCTTTCATAAATGAGAGTGACAGCTTCCTCTTCTGGAAATGATCAATTTACTCTTTATGAATAAAACTGAGAGCAATATTTTTTCGATAAATTAAGTGTTTAGACATGTCACATTTAAAACAGCTTAGTGCAAAAGGACAATAAGAAGACAGTTATGAGCAATGGTTTCTTTTATTCAGACGGCTTAATCGTTTCTAGATAGTGAGGGAATAACTTTAGCCTACATGGTAGACCAACCAGAACTCCTGTAAGTTGTCAGTGTCTAATAGGTTGTTGAGGCTTGATCTTAGCTTATACCAGCCTACAGTGTTACTGTAAAACAAAATGTCAGGCTTGGCTGTCACCAGACATTTATAACAATTATTGGGAAAGTATTGACCAGTTTTTGCATGTAAACTATCCCTGTCACATGAGTTTTCCACCTAAACTTTGAGAAAAGTATCACAATGGTGAGAAAAGTGCCATACTTTGGTCTACATGGTAAATGGTAGACCAGAACACAGAATTTCTAACAATGAACCATAGGGAGGGATTCCACAGGGTTCTATCCTTGGCCCACTTCTCTTTGTTTTATATCTTGTAGGTTTTCAAACACAAGCAGAACATTACATACTATACAGTATATATTCATTCGATTCACAGTAGATTTCACTTTCTGAAGCTTACACTCAGCTCATATTAGCCCTCAGTGCTATTTTAAATCAATCTGTCAGTTTGCTTTTCTTCCAGGGCTTAAATCAGAAATGTATCATGGCTTTTGGGGAAAGTATTGAACAGGTTTTGGATGTAAAACATCCCTGTCATGTGAGTTCTCCACCTAAACTTTGAGAAAAGTATTACTTTACTTATATGTAAGACACAAGTAGATTCTACAACCTGTTCTTGTCTCATGACGACATACACTATATTACCAAAAGTATTCGCTCACCCATTCAAATGATCAGAATCAGGTGTTCTAATCACTTGGCCTGGCCCCAGGTGTATAAATTCAAGCACTCAGGCATGCAGACTGTGAAACAAGACATTTGTGAAAGAATGGGCCGCTCTCAGGAGCTCAGTGAATTCCAGCGTGGAACTGTCATAGGATGCCACTTGTGCAACAAATCCAGTCGTGAAATTTCCTCGCTCCTAAATATTCCACAGTCAACTGTCAGCTCTATTATAACAAAATGGAAGCGTTTGGGAACAACAGCAACTCAGCCACGAAGTGGTAGGCCACGTAAAGTGACGGAGAGGGGTCAGCGGATGCTGAAGCGCATAGTGCAAAGAGGTCGCCGACTTTCTGCACAGTCAATTGCTACAGAGCTACAAACTTCATGTGACCTTCAGATTAGCCCAAGTACAGTACGCAGAGAGCTTCATGGAATGGGTTTCCATGGCCGAGCAGCTGCAGCCAAGCCACACATCACCAAGTGCAATGCAAGGCGTCGGATGCAATGGTGTAAAGCACGCCGCCACTGGCCTCTAGAGCAGTGGAGACGCGTTCTCTGGAGTGATGAATCACGCTTTTCCATCTGGCAATCTGAGGGACGAGTCTGGGTTTGGAGGTTGCCAGGAGAACGGTACATTTCAGATTGCATTGTGCCAACTGTGAAATTTGGTGGAGGAGGAATTATGGTATGGGGTTGTTTTTCAGGAGCTGGGCTTGGCCCCTTAGTTCGAGTGAAAGGAACATTGAATGCTTCAGGATACCAAAACATTTTGGACAATTCCATGCTCCCAACCTTGTGGGAACAGTTTGGAGCGGGCCCCTTCCTCTTCCAACATGACTGTGCACCAGTGCACAAAGCAAGGTCCATAAAGACGTGGATGACAGAGTCTGGTGTGGATGAACTTGACTGGCCTGCACAGAGTCCTGACCTGAACCCGATAGAACACCTTTGGGATGAATTAGAGCGGAGACTGAGAGCCAGGCCTTCTCAACCAACATCAGTGTGTGACCTCACCAATGCGCTTTTGGAAGAATGGTCAAAAATTCCTATAAACACTCTCCTCAACCTTGTGGACAGTCTTCCCAGAAGAGTTGAAGCTGTAATAGCTGCAAAAGGTGGACCGACATCATATTGAATTCTATGAGTTAGGAATGGGATGGCACTTCAGTTCATAGAATGAGTAAAGGCAGGTGAGCGAATACTTTTGGTAATATAGTGTATAATCCAACTCTAAAATTTTTGATTTGCTTTGATATATTATTTTTCTGTCTCTGTATTATCCTTTCGACACATGTTAACTCTTTCCACTAGTAAATATAGAACTAGAGAATATGGCAGTTACATACTCAGCATCTTGTTCCCTTTTGTGACACAAACAGTATGTGCACACCCATTAGGCAGCTGGTCAGCTCTTCTATCTGCCTGCAGGCCACTGGGTCTGGATCCCTGCTTCATTTGCATGATAAGAGAGAAGTGGATCACGCTCGTGAGATTGTTGCTGTGACGACGCAGAGCAGACATATGGCTCTTTCAGAGAATCCTCAGGGTGTCAGAAAAGGTGGAAGCTCTCGCCGAGTGTCTGTGCAAGGTTGGAAAGAAAACAAGAGTGAGGGAAATGTTGTGTGTGTTTTTTTTCCTTTTAATGCACTCGAGCTCTCTGACGCATATCAGGGATGTTTTTGTGTGTGTCAACAGCCCCACCCAACCACTACCACTACCACCACCACCTCCCACCTTCTCTACTGATATGCATTGGCAAACAGCTGCTCAGGAATGTATGATCAAGGATGGTGCATTCTACAAAAAAACAAAAAACTAAATAGAACGGGACAGCAGTAAAAAATGAAATGTCTGTGCACAAAAACACAGTCAGGGCGATTTGTGTGGGAGGGAATGTTGCCCACACTTCATGAGAGAGATTTTTGAAATGACTGAGGGGCTGTTGTTGTTGTCTACATTTGGACACAAAACAATGACTTTCCTATATGTTTAAAATAGCACTGTCATCGCCCACCCCATGCTGCTCCGCCTTAACAGAGCTCTTATCATAATAGTGTAGTGTGTTTTTTTGTGGGGTTTTATTTGCACATGCACCCTGTCACTGTTTTCCAAAGCACAAAACAATGCAGGACCTGTGTTTGCAGGCAAGAACACGTGCCTCCCTCAGACTTAGAGAGCAGCTGGCAGCGCCATCAAACATTCATGAGAGAAATGGAAAGACTGTGAAGGACAGCGCGGGGATACAGGAGGAGAAGCAGAGACGGAGAGTGTGAGCTCACAAAGGTTAATGGGACTTATTTGCATTACCTCTGAGCTGCTGTTGTTTTTACGGGCCCTTGTTTTGTGTGTGCTAGGTGAATTGAGGTGAGCTGGAAATCGAGTTCCTGTCACAAGTGATGCCTCCTTTCTGTCCAGTCTGCAGCAGCTGTTCAGTTCAATATAACACAAAGATACCGGCCACCTTAGAGTATTGCACGGGCGTCTGGCAGCTTTTTCAAACTTTCATCGGATGATCAGAGACTTGGATGCTCCAAATATCCGAATCAAGAGTGACTGTAGTCCTCCTCCTGACTCTAAATGAATAAATAAATACCATGTGCATATAAATGTGTGGTAGCAGTTTCCACGGAGACGAGACTCTGCAAAAAAACAAAAACAAACATCAAAATAAAAATTGCAATCACCCCACCTGCAGCTCCACTCAGGAATAGTTCCAGTGTGAGTGGAGACAGGTGAACACAGTGGGTTGCCGCAGACGACCCATCTTGACATCAGCCGAAATGGCAAACAGTGAATTGCTCAAAGAGAGTGATTGGCACACCAGAGAAGAAAATAAAACCAGCTCGATCGCTGGGGTCTTATAAATTATTTTGATAGCTTGAACAAGGTTCCCCATAACAAGTAGAGATGAACCTGTGCTGGCGAAGATACCAGCACTGATTTTCTTTAAGTGAACGAGAGGCTGAGCAGAAATAAGAAAAAGAATGGCTTTGAGACTCTGGTGTTGTCATCGCGGTGTTCGGCCTGTAGTGCTCCAGTGATATGAACTGAATTTCAAGTACCCTATGGTGTGAGACTGAAAGACGTGAAGGTACAAAAATATAGAAGAGTGCAGGCTGACTTTTGCAATGTGCTTGAACTCGCTTTCTTTACGATGACAAGGCGACAATATAAAACTGTTTCTTTGACGGGACAGAAGAAAGCTACAAAACTAAAAATCAGGTGGTTCAAGAGGGGTCCAGGTCAATGCAATGCTAACCATATTGTCGCTTTTCTTTACTTATGTCAATCGATATATTGCTATTTACAAGTAAAAAATTAGTTCATAAACCAAGCAGACCTATTAAAACGTTTTGATTTTTTTTACTGTTTCATGATATATAGTACATACTCTTATTATATTGCTGCGCTATGTGCTACATGCTTTTAGCAATGGACAAACATGAACGCTAACATCTCTTCTCTTTGTTATCTGGTGAACATTATAATGTAAGATCCATTTAACGGTGACATATGTGAGTCTTTTGCTTTTCAGCCAACACAATTATCAACATATCAACATGTGAGTTCTTGTGAGTCCATTGTGTTGCTGACTTAGCAGGCTAACCAGCTAGCATCGATCTGGCCTGTCTTGTAATACCACTTTGTACCACACGAGGTGATAGTGAGTATCCACTCTGCTCTGAGTCCAGCAAGGGAGGCGAAAAGAAGAAGTAGACCTATCAAGAGGTAATATTCAAACTTTTTGCAAATCCTGTAGAAGGGCAGGTAGTCAAGGGAAATATTTTACGGGCCACCGGGGATTTTTTTTTGTTTGTTTTGTTTGAGTCCTGTGGGTGGACACTGGGACCAATTGGTCAATTACCTGCAGAAGTTACCAAATAGCCCAACCAGAGAGGGTGTGTGTGTGTGTACCAGTACCAGTCTGTCTGAATGAACATACAGAAAAGTGCTTATGGTTTCTACATTTTGTTACTTCACTATGAGGGTCTGGGGACGTGGCCCCTCAAGCTAAACAAGCCTGACATCACTACCGGTATATCCACCACAGATATTGAATCAGATGTTAGATTTGCTGTAAACCATCTTAACACTGCAGTACCGGGGAAAGGTTTTGGGCATGTTGATGAATTATTAATTCTTGAAATTTTAATGTGTAATATATATTTTAGTGATTATATAATTTGCTTGCTTACACAGTAAAAGTGAATTCCATGAAGCTCCACAGACTCGTGATTATTGTGCAGCCCCTTCAATCTTAAGGAAAGTATTAATTATCCTGGATTAAATTTGCCTCAAGTGCCGGATTGTTGCCAACTTTGCATTTTAATCAGCAGAGTTCATTTTTACTGTCACACTTTTTCTGACAGCGTTTCCCTTTTAGAGAACGGATCATGTTCATACAGTATCTCACTAATGGGGAATTTCTCTGCTGGAAAGCCGAGAAGGTACAGAGTCAACTTGAAAGTCGTTTGGATGAGATGGTCATCATATTTTCTTTCTGCTTTCTTTATTAACCATCAGCTGCCCCTCTATTTATTTTATTTATTGTGTGTTATGTCCAAGCCAGTGATAAAAGCTGAGTTTCCATTTGATTATTTAGTAACGGCTGCTGCAGTTAGCGTGAACTCTGCTTCTAAAGCCACTCTGCAAAATTGAGCTGCTAAGTGTGAAACCGTGGTCAAGCCAACTTCTGTCTAATTATCACTGTGCCTAAAGTGAGGCCTAGATGTCGCACTCTGTCATGTGAGGTGTCTTACTTCAAATCACTGGCCACATAAAGATGTACAAACTCACTGCGATGTCTCGCAGATTTTGAGAAGAGTTTTGCCAGTTGTCATCTTGGCAGTGGCCCTCTCTGCATTAAAGGCTCATTTAAAGTACTGTGGGACATAGATGCCGTAACCTACGCACATAGCCTACACCGATGGGAGCCATTTGTGCACTCGTCAGTCTGGCTCACTTTGTAACAACACCAACCAAACACTTGTCGGGCACTGTACGTTATTTGCCAGTCGGATTAATTTTAGTTTCTACTTCCTGCTTCATTTTCAACAATAGTGACTGAAAGACGAGTCATACAAATGTTTGTATCTCAGAATCTCCTCAGTTAACCATTCCTCCACATGTTCCATCTTTATTGATCCAGAACAACCAATTAGAAAATGAGAAAATATGGAAATGCAGCCGGAAATACTAAACACGCTACCAAGCGGACCAATCACAGCTCTTGCGTTCTGCATTGCCGAAGCATGTGGTTACATTTCTGGGGAGGTTGACGCAGACAACGCAGAAGTCTAAACCGCCTTTAATTCTGGTAATATTCAAAAATGGGTGAGGTGGAGGTAGAACATGAGTGTATCTGAGCCAGGTGGGTCACTAGTGCTGGTGCACACCTAACTGTATGCATAACTTTGTTAGAATTAAAATGATTCAGTCATATAAAAATGCATATTTCTTTAAATAGGCTTTTAACGTGTCTTCTACTGCTGTAAAGTGTTTATTTAAACACTTTGATGACTGACTCATTCCTTGGATCCAGCCTCAAGCTGACATTTGAGGAAGTGCTGTTTTTGGCACACTGTGTTTTGGCTTCATTTTTCAGTCCTGGATTTTGCCACTTGCTCAGGACCCAAGGATGTACAGTGTGGACTTGTTCGGAAGAGGAATTCTCGACAAACCTGCAGGCTGAGATTAACCTGTTCCACAGAGCCACGTTTTGAACAGGCACTGCACTAGTATCAAGTGTGTGCTCTTCTCCGACAGAAAATAAACTTCAGAACAGGGTTACAACAATCAACATTTCTCTCTGTACTGTATAGTATTTCACTCTCCTTTCCTCTGTCTCAGTCTTGCCAATGACACATGAGGAAAAGGTCACTTGACGACTATATACCAACAATACTGTGATTCCTATGACTTGCTGGGCAGCCTTTCAATAAAGCCTGTGCCCTTGGATCCACAGGCCCAAAGAAGGGGGAGGATTGAGGTCAGCTCATGTGTGTGTATGTGTGTGTGTGTGTTTCCTTCCACCGCAGTGGGAAGAACATCTTAGAAAGTTAGGGCGATTAGCCGCGTTAGTGTCTGTGCTAATACTGGCCCATATCTGCCATTGATCCTCATCAGCCCATATGTTCCCTGAAAGGGAAGCGCCAAAGCAGGTAGTTCACTGACCAGGTTAAAGCTGTGTGTATTTACAGTGATGCAATGCTATTTACAGTGTGGATGAAAGTTTATCTGGCCGGCCAAGTATGGAACAGGACAGTAACAAGCCTAATGCTAATGTACCAGGCGTTGTTTTGTCGAGTGCACTGTAGTAAATGTACTGTACTTTCTCTGTCAGGTATCCATGCTGCTGGCTCTGTGACAAGGGGTGAAGATGATGACAAATGTTCTTACAAATCGGGTGCGAGTGGGAACAGGGTGTACCGTGGCCTGTGTTATTACAAAAATAAAGTGTGTGTATGTTTCCGTGCGTGAGCTGCGCTTTGCATATTAGTCCAGATGGTCAAGAAAGGCCTAGTTGAGCCCTCTCTGTTCTTGCTGGCTGTGAAGCAGAGAGATTCTCTCTCTTCCTCCATCTGCTCGTGCTCCGTGGAGTCTCCAGCCCCGCTGCAGTAGCAGGGCAGTTATTAGCCGGCTGGGTCTCAGGGACGACAGTAATTAAGAGATGAGATGGACTTGCGCCGTCCTCCAGGAGTCGGCAGTCTGCTGCAGCATCCTGACTTCTCCCCCATCTCTGGCTTTGGGGACCCGCCTCGCCTCCAAGAACCGTGCTGTTTATATAGCAGGTCAGAGAAAACAGGGCAAAACAGACTACGCTGTCCATGTTCTCCTTCAATGTCAACCAGAGTTCATGCTGTTTTACCAAAACCCGTCTTTCCCCTGATCAAACACCAGCAGTAAAATATTGAAACATTCCCAGCGATCAAATCTACAATTAAGATTCATATACAATACTTATTGTATAAGAACTAGTATGGAGACTGTGTCTGTGTGGGTTCTCTCCGGGTACTCCAGCTTCCTCCCACCCTCCCACTGTCCAAAGACATGCTCGTCCAGGGTGTACCCCACCTTTCGTCCAATGACAGCTAGGATAGTCTCCAGCCCCCTTGCGACCCTCCAGAGGACAAGCGGTTACAGAAAATGAATGAATGAATGAACTAGCCTGAAAACCAGACCAGTTTCTTCACCTACAAAGATTTTGTGGCGGACAGTTGGTCTGGCAGGCCTCCGTTGAGAACTGATTACACTCCAGTCTGCTGGGCCAATCACCTAATTTGGCCACTGGCTTTATGCAGTGATGGACAGAAGCTCAGGCTAGAGCCGTGTAAATACCTTCAAGGGATTTCTTCTGTTTGCATTCACACCGACAAGAGGAACTCTGAAGTGACATAGCAACCAGCTGGTTGGTATATCAACACCACTTAGTTCTTGCCAACATAACAACGTCTCAGGACTTCACTGTTGGTCTTGTGATCATGCATTTTTGAGGCTAACTATAAGCTGTTACACAACTGCTATTGTTGCAGTCATGTGTTTGACCAATAACCGTACACCTATGTCACTTAAGTTTCCTGTTGTACTGGGAAACCTTGAAGTGGGAGCTAAAAAAAGACCCACAATCATCTTCCCGGGTTTACGTCTAAAACAGGGGCAATTTCTTCAACAGTTACATTGGAGTGAAAAAGTTCCTGCAGTCTAAAAGAGCCTTATATCAAACTGCAGTTTAGTGTGATTATATTATAATGTAATCTGATAATCCGGAAACTGTACGGTGATTTGTGATACAGGGTCTGATTGCTGTAAATGTGGACCGTAGCCCCTCTAAAGGACTGAGTTCCTGGTGCATTTTCCTGCCTTTCTTTGTCTGTGAAGCACCTATACATTCCCACAACTAATAATGACTGTCCTCTCTTGTCACTGTTGATAATCTGTTGTTGCTGATCTGTTCTTTTGCGCAGAATGTCAGAAAAATTGTGATTAAAAACGCAGTCGCTAGTTACATAAAACCAGCGGCCCAAAAGCAAACAAATATGAAATGCTGACATGGTGTACATATAAATGAAAGAGGCAGATTTAAGAAGTTGGAGCCAGTAAATGTTTGGATTTTCAACTGATTACTTTCCTGTTAATTAGCGAATTCATTTGTTGTTCCAGTGTTACTATAAGAAGATTTAAAAAATACCAGGAACCGGTGTAAACTATATGATTGAAGCTATTGAAGCTAATGTTCGTTTCTAAACTTCAAATCCTCGGCTACATGGTGATCTGTTTACCTTCTGTTGTTTGCGTTTATGCAATCACCTTACTGTAGTAAATGCCAGCCAATACCCTGCTAATACCTAACTTAAAGTCACATGACACATTACCACTGTTTAACTGGCTCTTACATGAAGCTAGTTACACAAACGGTGAATAGTTCCAGCTCCACAGAAGCTGCATTGACCGTTCTCTTAAATAAGGCGACATATAATGAGTGCAACATTAAATAAGATTTAATTCCAAGATCAGCAACTTCACCACGTATCAGGTGGCTAAAGGTTGAGGCTTTAAAGGCTCGAAACGCCCCCATGAGAACAATCATGAAACAATCCAAGCTGTTAGAAGAGAAGGATGAAGGCGATTTGAGAGAATAAATGGAGTGAGAAGAGAAGTTATTTTTCTGAGAGAAGAAGGCGATGTGAGGGATTTCTTGAGCGGGTTCTCTGCCGATGACAGAATGACTGTAGCAGCCAAAGGTGAAGGCAGTAAATCACCACAGATGGTGGTGTGGAAAGTGCAGCGGGGAGTTTTACTTCATCATCCGATGCAGTGTTGCTGGCGTCTTCACCCCCCGCTCAAAGCTGAGCGTCTTGTCATTCATCCGTAGAGCTGCGTGCACGGCGGTCAGCTGAGCAAACGAGCCGCCTCCATGTCTCTCGCAGACAGACAGAAAATCCCATCAAGTCATGTTTCACCTTGGCCAAAGACAGAGAGCGGCGAAAGAGGAACTGCCGCTGAATACACAAGCAGATATCAAGCATTGTGAGGAGCGGCGGCACAAAAGCTGCAATCAATCTCCTATCAGCTCAGACAGAGGCTATTCTTTGCTTAGTTTATTAACACCGTGATTGAAGAAGCAAAGATAAGACTGAAAAGGATAACCATCTGCATGTGCGTGTGTCATCCCCTTTCTGATTTTACCCACAGGGGTCAGCTCAGATACTTGTTTATGATGCACAGCTGCTGTGTGTGTGTGTGTGAATGCAAGGCTGTCTTGCAGCCAGGGCTTCTCCCGTATCTTTGACCTTTCCGTAGCAGGCCCCACCTGACTCTCCCCCCTCTCATTTCCTTTCCTAATTTAAACCACCTCATATGAGGAAAGCCTGTCCACATTCCAGCAGCAATGACGGTTGCACTGTGTGTGACGACACCTAATCCGTATGCGGTGTTTGTGTGCGTTTGTGCGTGCACAACCTCGCTAATGGACTTGTGTAAGAGGCTCAGAGCGTCACTAGGCTGCTGGGCTAAGTGGCATGTAACCCCCTCCCTCCCCCGCAATCACATTTGCAGAGAGAGAAAAACATGAGAATATGAACGTGGTACAGGGATCAAAGCCGGAGCTGCTGACTTTTTCAGTAGTTTACTATAGTGTGCACTTAACCATTTAACTAAAAAGGAAAACAGAGTCAAGTCTCTGGTTTTTCTTGTGAATTAAGATAGGAAAAAAATAGCCTTAAAGCTGACACTATTTTGCACAGAAGGTTAGATGGGATTGTGGCGGGTCCAGCCATCTGTTTGTTTTTCCCCTGATGCCTCAGTCACTCCGCTATTGGAAAGCATTGAAAGTAGCATGGACGTTAGACTACCACAAACATTGGCTGACCTTAACACCAAAAGATGTGATAGCAGCAAAACTTAAGATAAATAAAATGTGTGTGTAAGCTTAATTTTTTGTGACTAGGAATTTTACACATGCATTTTAATGTAAGTTTTGATGCTAATAATACAATTAGCAGTTCTTTGGTAGCTGGTGTTATTAGCTAATGCTAGCCAACATTAGCCAAAGCTGCATGCGTAAATATATGATTCAGTTGGGATTTGTGAGTCTGTGGCTTTGACACAGAAAGCTGTACATCCAAAATGGTTGTTAAAGTGATAACCTAAACTGTTAGCTGCTGCCACTAGGTAACGGTTGTTGTCATCTAGAAGCAACAGATGCTAGCAGCTAAGAAGAGCTAACGGCCATGTTGAACGAACAAGGGTGTAGTGAAAAGATTAGGCTGTTTGGAATATCAACATTTTCACACATATTACAAAGAAAACTATTGAACTTTGTCATCCACTTGCGTCACCTCTGTTTGAAAATAAGGCAGCTAATACGTTATAAGTCATAAACCTGCATCAACGATCCACAGTCTGTGTATATACGTAAATATCAGTAGGCTACACATATGTTTACTTTGATGTTTTAACAGAGGTCTCCACCAGTTACTGGAGCAAATATCTGTATCTGTAGCTGCTAACTGCTACTCTGTGTTAGCATGCTTATCGGTAATTGTCTATTGTTGAGCTACATTAAGAGATTTACATAAATTAACCCTCCCTTTATGGTGCCGGTAGAAATGACCCATTTTAAAGCTAAAAATTTAATTAGTTATAAGTACTTTTTCTGTATGAAACCTCTCCTGCTTGGCTTAATTAGTGCAATCAGCACATAATATGAAAATGGTTCATTTTAGGTTTAGTTGGGTTAATTTATCGTGACCCGATAAAAAGCAAAAAATTTAAAGTGTTAAAATTAAAAAAACATCAGTGTCGAGTAAAACTATTGTATTTTATATATAGGTACAGTATTTCCAATGTTCATTAAGAAAAAAAGTTTTAATGTGCATTTTTTATGAAAAATAAGTGAATTATCCTTATTGAGCTGTGATCCTTGAGCGGCAAAGAGCACCACTGCGCTAAATATTTACTTAAATGGTTACTAATGGAGCTAATAATGAGATATAAACAATATTTATTGGAATTTTTGGCCTTTTTTGGACACTATTAAATAAATAAACATGCCCTGGATGAAACTGACACGGGAACATCATTGCTGTTACTTAGACATGAACATAACAGGAGAGTTAACTCAAGTATCTGTTCCGTTTCTTTGTTCTTATGCAGAAAGCAGCCATACAATTGTATATTTTCTCAGTTTACAGCATCCAGTCTGATGTGATTCTTGCAACATTCACATGCTAGAGTCTCTGAGTCTATTTGAGGTTTTTGTGTAGGTTGGAATGGCGATCGGTCATAATATATTAACCTCACTCAGCGCCTCAGGTCCTGCATACGCTGCACGTGTAGGAGTGTGTGTGAGAGAGGGAGAAATTAGGCGAGAGATAGTGATAGTGGGATGGTGTATATGTCCGTTTATCTCTTACATAACTTCTGACTTAATATTTCCACACAGCCGCAATGATCTCTGCCTGTCAGTCTCTGCTTGGCCACCAGTGTGCATCCACCCAGGGTTTACATAGATTCTATCAGGATTACCTTAACACCCAGACCCCAACCACCACGCACAAACACACACACATCATCCTAATGCACATTACACCACCACTTTAATCCCAAATCCCCTCGAGGTCAATCAAAAAGTTCCAGGTCACAAAGTTATGACGCCGGGTTGAGCATTGGTATCCTACTGTTCCCACCGGCTGAGGATTACACTGGCTGACAGGGAGGGGACTTGTCTCTGGTGGGGACAGTTGCTAAGGGTCAGATATGGTTGACTGAATTACCCCTCCACATGCACACAAACACACACACACATGCTGCCTCACTCTGCTCTTTATTCCACACAAGTTATCCTCATCTTTCTCTAAAGGACAAACTCTGGTTTATTATACTGTAACTTTACTTTTTGTTCATAAGATTGTTGCATGCACCAATGAGCTCGTCTTACTTTCCAAAATGAATGTTCTCTGACCTCCCACCTTTAGCTAGCTAGCAGCTGGAAAGATGCTGATGAGAGCTGCGGCAGTGACTAAAAAATCAACTTTAAAGCTGCAAGGAAAAGATATAATAACCTAAAAATGCTCCATAGAGCTATGGGGAACTGCAACATGGCAATAATTCTCTGGGAGGTTGTTGTTTTTAGCCACAAGTAATATAATGCACATCCATTTTTTAACTGTCTGTCAAGGTGATTCAGGTTATAGTATATCTAAAAAACAAGCTGAAACAAGGGCGGCTGGACTGGTGACTTAAACCAACAGAGGAACAGAGGAGATATAATCTGCTGTCAATATTCAACACATGCAAGAAGTTTCACCCCCATTCACACCTCAAGACTTAAGTCTCTGGACATGAATGGGTTGTTAGAGGTCCATTCATTTGGGGAAAGAAAACATGATCAAAACAGTTTCCTCCAACTACAGGTGAGTATCTGGTTGTTAAACAACTGAGATGAGTGATGAAGTCCAGTTGTCCTTCTTTGCAGCTTTAAATCCACATTAACCACAGTTTTTATTGGCTGTGGAGAGATATAAAAGAGACATTAATAAACACTATCATCGCTTTTAACGTTATTTATGTTATGTACTGTATATGAGTAGTTTTTGTCTCTCCCAACCCCCCGATGGATCTGGCTAGCTCTTTAGCTGCTATTAGCTCCACTACGTTTACTAGCTAACTGTCAACTATCTGCTGTTTAGTGCTGGCCCCGCAGTGTACGGTGAATTTTCAGAGCTTTCTATTTGAAAACAACTTCATATTTTGGCCAAAAACAAAGCAATGCAGGCAGTGATAGTGAACCGAAGCAGCAAAGTTGCCCGTCGGAGAGATAAACAATGAGCTGGAAAACATTCATCCCTATGACTGACACCTTTCACGTCACCATAATGTTTTACGTAGAGCTTTTGTTGATAAAATATCACTCGTAGCTGCTTTAAGGTTTAGTTTTGTTTAGTCACCTAAAATTTTGGGTTAATTTATTTGAACTATTGTGATCGTGGTTAAAGAAACCACATTTGATTGTTGATAGCAGGCAGGAACGTGAACAGAGGTCTCTGGGGTCGTTATTGGCATGGTCAGATGAAGTCGGATAAATATAAATACATTGTGTAGTTAAATTATCTTTTTGTTTGACATTAATGATAACATCATGGCTCCTTTTATCCACTTTCTTTTGTTCTTCATAGTCACCGAAACACTAGAAACAGCTGTGAAAGTACTGATATAGTTAACGTTATACCTTTGTAACACCATCATGGTATCGGTGTCCATAAAAGAATGTTACAACCTTATGTCTCCACTATCTTAGACGCAAAGTTCTGATATAAGTCAGAGTTACTGGCGATCAGAGGACCAGTGGGAAAACTGAATACTCAACACTTGTTTTAGGTTAAAGTTTCTGCCTCTAGATCACATTAAATCGATATTTGGTCAGACCTCTGCTGCTCTGAGAAGTCAGATAAATATAAATGCTGATTGTTTCTGACCAAAGATCAGTATTTCTGTTTTTAAATCTCACAGGGGTAGAAATAAAGGCCCTAGTTGAACGAAGCACAGTACAGACATGTTATCTTATTCGCTTCATAAAAAGTGATTTAAACCTGAAACTATAATCCTGCTGGGGATGGCTGCTGCCATCAAGGAGTGTCATTGCTGTGGGGTGGGGGTGGGGGAGCCTGGTCTGGTCCAAAATCTTCCCAGCAGAACAATGAATTGTCACAAGAGGGTCAACGTTTTTCACGTCACCTGTAAGTGTTCCTAATGTTATGACTGATCGGTGTATATCAATACATACAGGAGGACAATCAACCTACCTCTACAAAAAGCCCATTTGGCTCTGATTGGACATCTCCAATGGCCTGAGCAGGCGCGCTCATACACGCTGGAGCTGAGGGCAGCGCTGCTGGTGAACGAGGGGTGCAGACATTTAGAAAAAGTGATTCATTAGACGCAAAATCGCCCCGGAGTGAAGGATGAGTCATAAACATTTGAAAGTAGTTTTGAATGCCAGCCTCTAATATACCAACAAGAATACCTACAAAGTCCAAATTTTGCCCCTCCGCACACACACACTCATGTGCAGCAGCAACTTTATGTCCAGTGACTGTGTTAAGTTGCTGATAGTAAGATTCAGAGCATAATTCTGCTTACTGACTCATGTGTCTCATTCAGATGATTTATGTTCTCATTTACCATGCTCCCTCGACTCCCCAACTCCCCTCTGTAGCTCTCCCGCACTTTTTTCTCTCTCCCTCCCCCTCTTTGTTCCACTGAGGGGCTCAGGCAATAAATGCTCTCAGCATTCGTTAGAGTGAGAGCAAAACAAATCTTGTCCTTGCGGTGGCACGGAGAAGCGTCACAGGAACACAAACACCTGTGACGCACGCTCTCCTCATTGAGGCTTGCCCTCTTCTGGTCTGACAAGAATAGCTTACGCTTTTTTTTTCTTTCTCCTCCCCTTTATCCTGGCTGCTTTCATCCTTTTATCACACAAAGAAAGAGGGAAGGGGGCGCGTGGAGAGGGCCTTGAGTTTAGGGATAGAAGAGAGAGCGGAGAGAGGACACATTAAAAGCATCACGGGAGCTCTAATTCACCTGTTTTGATGCCCATTCATGTGCTAATGTGGACTTTTGTGGATATAATGCCACGCAGATGAGGCGTACAGTCTTTACACAAACAGGACGCGTGCGTGAGTGTCTGAGAGGGAGGAGAACCGTGACGGCCTAGTGTCCTCTGAATTGGAGAGTCATCTTAACCTATCCATAATGCGCTTGCTGCGTCGGCTCAGTTGTTTTGCATTTTGAGGAGCTGACAGGCAAACTAGGAAGGGTCACATATCTGCGTTCGTGTTTTTCGCGTGACCGAATGCACACATGCAGAGCAGGGCACACTTGGAGGTCTGCGTGTTGGGCCTCCAGTTTCACGTGATTTACAGCTTTGTTTAAAGATCACAGAGTGTCGGGACTTGCACCCCGAGGTCAAAGGCCGGGAGGACATCTGTGATGCTAAAAATGACTGTGACCCACTTACACAGATATTCCTGAAAGACGCTGCATCGACAACGTGAAGGATTGCTGGGTCAGACTGACCTAATCGGTCAAACCGGTCTGAACTGGACTTCCTTAAATCTTAAAAAAGAAACTGTTGGCTAATTTTCTTTTCGTCACATTCATTTTTCAACCATTTTTCAATTATTTTACTAGAAACTTAGCGTAGCTATGCTCTAGTTAAGAGCTTATAGGTATTAATCATAGTGAATGAGTCGTAACCAGACACCATACATTTTACTATTTCTACAAAGGGATGAATTTTAATTACATTGGTGAACCCCTGCTTCTCCTTTATCACTGTCAGTAGGTCAAAATGTCAGTTTGTATTGCAAGTACCAGCAAAACCAATTCTATTCCCATCAGCCCCAATGGATCAATGCTTATAGATATATTATACGTTGTCTCCACGTTGCAACACAACTAGGACTATCCAGTTACGTGCAGAGGTATTTTTTTCTCAATATCATATCATATCATAATGGAGTGTTACCAGACTCATTCTGATAAGAACTGATTCTCTGTTGTATCACTGCTTTTACTTAAGCAAATGATTTGAATACTTCTTCCACCGCTGGGGCACCATTTTGGAGTCTGGACTTTTAATAGACTCCTTGTGCTAATTAGAAAATACTAACATCACTCGAACGCCACCCTCATTTGGGACTGAATATTTTGGTACATACTTGCTGAGTTGCTGGCGTTAAACGTGGCAGACGTGAGTAACCCTAACCCAGACACTTTTGTCACTTGCAAGCTGCGTGTCTATCTCACATAAGCCCCCTATCACCACACTGGAGCAGATGAATGAGCATGTGTTTGAAAATAATCACTCATCACGGCTTCTCTGATGTACCTCCTTTCTTCCTCATCGTCAAATAAAAGAAACAGCTCTCGACGTGATGTTAGGATGTAACCTCTCGAAGCACCGCTGTGACTGAGCACTGCCTCGTAGAGCTGCTAGCATGGCTGCGGACTGTTGTTAGCTCATGCCTCAGCTGTCTTCGACACAGAGTTTTGATATGTCAGAGTTACTGCATTAAATGTGGCAAAGATCAGAGAACTGGTGGCTGAAATGAACGCGGAAGCTCAGTTTTTGCCTCAAGATCCCATCAGAGTGATATTTGCTCTTACTACATCTGCTCTAAGGAGACACTTGTCTGACTAGTGCGACACAAGGAAATTTAAGTGTGGAAGCCAGCCATTAGAGTGCAGATATATCCAGGTTAAGTAAAAGAGAATGTCAGGAGCAGCGATGACCCCTGATACTGGTCACTGCACCATATCAAAGAGCAGCTTTCCTCCAGAGGCACGGCGTGTCACTTTACAACACCGATTTCACTCTAGCTGCAAATATTGTTGGTTGAGGACACATCTGCAGCACGGCTTGTCACATACATTGCAGTTTTGGAGCCTCTAATTCGCTTGTTTACTACATTCTGCTGCCTGTTACCGATGATTTTTATTTTAGATGCCATCTACGTCACCTGTTGCTTTTCGTGCAGGTCATTTTTTTTTCTTTCTTTCCCGGAGCTCAGCTTTAGTTAGAATCAGCTGCTGGCTGTCTTGTTAGTTAAAAAGCTGACAGCTGGCAGGTCTGGCAATACTGCTGAGCTGGTCACTAGGTATACCAACTCCTGCAAGAGTCTTCATTCTCACAGATGCGGATAAATCTTGCTCGGTGAACGGCTAAAAACTTTGGAGTTGTTTGCGAGTGTGATGTCTTAGAGTAACAAGTAATGTGGGACGTGGTAAAGACGCTGAAAACACACCATGCTCCCTATTCAGGCTTTATTCATGTTCCCTTTGTAGATCAAAGTATTTACATAAAGAACCCTTAAAGCTGGTTTCATTAATTTTGACAGGTGGAAAGAGAACTGTCTCAAACATTTCCATAGCATTTAATGAGCCGTTGTTTTAAGCCCACTGCCGACACGCGCTTTAAATTAGCCGACACCTCTTTGAAGTCGCCCTCCGCGTTTCCATCAGGAGGAAAACTTCCTCAAATAGCGTTCTGTTCGTCCAATTACTGCGCGGTCTTCACAGGCAGGCCGGGCCAAAGGGAATATTGCCATTTGATCATTTCCTTACCCTTACAGGGCCTCGTGATTTGTGATTCACCTTGTTGCTGTGCTGCTGTTGTTGTTGTTTTTTGTTTGTTTCTCTTCCTCAGACTACATCTGCAGAGGGGCTGTCAGCATGAATCAGACACTTTGTGAGCCTCTGGGACGAGACAGAGATCCACTCGTGGCCTCCAGGGAGCCCCGTGTTGTTTTGCTTATCAAACCATGAGCTGGCGCATATTTATTTCTGGTCTTTGGAGGTGGCACTGGGAGACTGACCGAATTTAATTAGAGAAACGGGAGGAAACAAACACAGAGGGCTGGAGAGTGCTTCTTATAGATGAGCCTGAAATACATGTGCTGCTTTTTACCGCTTCTTTCGAATTAATTTGTAACATTCTTCCAACTTCTTTGAATCCTCACACGTCTTAAATGACCTAATACAGACTTTTGTCAGACAGCTTGGACTATCAGAAGTTAAATCTGCAAGAGAAAAATATCTAAAGATGCGAATATTGCTCTCAAACCTCAGCTCTCCAGTTACAGTTTGGATTCCTGCTTCTCCGTCCGCTCCACTTGCCTCGTTTCTGTCTCAATACATGTTCAGTGTTAGTGGATAAAACTTGAAAACTTGGAAATTATTGATGAAAGCTGAGCCACCAGAGGCTACATTCAACCTCTTTGATTAGAAACATCCAGCGGTCTGTCCAAACCTCTCACAGCACACAGCAGCAGAATAAAAACTTCAAGCAATGCTGTTACTCAGACTAATCAATTTACTGCAAAGCCTCGTCAGTATGAATATTCCAAATGTGAATAATGCTCCTTTGTAAAATGTGATATTTAGCTAACCAATGTTTTTCTGTTTTAGCTGTGATGGCAGAGTGGACGTAGAGATGCTGATCAGACTGAGACGTGTCAACAGTGAATCAGTGGATCAGCGTAAAACGCAGCGTGCAGATATTGCAGAGGGTGAAGGTTGACTCAGGTGAAATTTGGTGTTTCAACAACGGTTGGATGAATTGTTATGAGAGACATTCACAGGCCTCTCAGGATGAATTATAAAAACATTTTTAATCAAATTTTGACTCTGTCCAAAGCCCTGGTTTATGATCAAATACCCTCCAAAACTCAGTGCAAGTACGAAGTCAGGTGGGATTAACATTGCAGAGGGGGAGGCAGGGAGTAAGATATCCAATGCATTTGGTTTAAATAAGATTTATTGGGTACCTGCATAGACGATTGAGGTCAAAAGAGGCCATTTATTTGTCATTTATTTCTGTATTCTGAACATTTTTTGGACTGTAGATCACAAATTGTTATGATTTTAATGATGGTGTCTGGCAGACAGAATGAATGATGTTAGTGTGTCCTATGGGTTGAGGGAAGGGGCCTCTGTGGATCATCCCACAGACACTTGATCAGTTTGGGATCTAGTGAATTTGGAGGCCAGGTCAACACCCTGTGCTGTTCTTAAACCATTCTGTCTCAGGCTGCATCCTTCTTGGGATGGCTGCTGCCATCAAGGAGTGTCATTGCTATGGGGTGGGGGTGCCTGGTCTGGTCTAGATGTCTAAGTAACATCCACATGAATGCCAGGTCCAGAGGTTTCCCAGCAGAACATTGTATTGTCTCAAGATGGTCAATGTTGTTTACTTCTCCTGCCGGTGGTTTTAATTTGAAGCAACAACAGTGGAAAAAAGGTTCATTAGCGCAGCCCATCAACTATGGTCCAATGAGGATTTAAGTATTCTGCTCAGGGGTACTTTAACCATGGATGCTGAGGGGAAAGCAGTGTTCACTGCACCCTCTTACATCTCTTTGTATCAGTCCTGGGATTTTAACTGGTGACACTTCAGGCCCGGTCCTCAAACCGCTAAGCCACAGCTTCCCCGATGTCAAAAGGAATTCTGTTGTTAAAGACCTTTATATCATGGTAAGAATAAGATATGGCTTGGGAAGAGTTTAAACAGTATCTTCATTTCAGACCTGCTATCTGGATTGTCATTCTTATTACACAAAAAATGTCAACCTGCTGGATGCTGATGGAGCAAGGTGTGAGTGGAAGAGGTGTTTAATGATCCAATGAGCGCTTAGTTTGTTGTTTAGCTACAGCTCGTAAGATGTAACACAAATAATAAACTGGAAACCTTGCCTCTGAGAGAGCTTAAACTTGAAACAGCTGAAAGGAACAATCATACCAGCTAACTTTAGAAGATGAAGGGCTAATGAGCCACATGCCCGAGTGCTCATGCTGTTGGACAGCAGGAACGTTTTAATAGGGACAGCGGTGCATTGCATTATAATAAAACTTGTTGAAATTAGCGTGACTGGGCGCCATATTATTTGAAAAATACATGCTTTGAAAGTGGATTTCTTGTCCTTGAACCCCCGCTGCACTCGTTTGATCTCTGCCAGCTCGAGAAAACTTTGTTCAGCTGATAAAGGCTTGTTTTTCATGTGAAATATAGATTTAAACACAGGGTGCGGAGTTTCAGCAACCACCTTGGGCATCCATTTAAAAATAGATAAATAAACAACGTATACTGCAACGTTTTCTTTTTGCCACATGTTGTGGGTGATTCTGATGGATTTGCATCTGGTGTGTTTTGCATATTGAGTAGGAGGACGGAGAGTGAAGCTGAGGTTCGGGGCTAAACTACAGCAAAAGAGACAGCGTAAAACTGGGGCATAAATAAGGTGTGGAGAGAGAATCTTTTTTTGCATAACACGCTGAAGGGAAATGACAAAAAGAAGTGTCAGTGTGACTCAAGAGAGGAAGTGACAAAGGCAGGAGATGAAATGTGGGTGCCGCTGCAGTTATGCAAAGAATGTTAGCTGAGGAAAAATAAGAGCGCAGCTTTACGGATTCTGACTCTGTGCATATTGGATGACCTTCACAAATATAAATCTATTTCAACGTGGAGCTTCAGCATGAAATTTCATCATTGCCCTTGGAAATCTAAACTGAAAATCAAAGAATGTGCTTGCAACTGATCTTTAGCTGGGTCTGTCAGTTACATTATACACAAGCTGTGTGTTTAGAGTATGTCTCTCTGTCTCTCTGTCTTGGGCTGGGTCCACAACAGCAAGCTGAGACAAAACTAGACTAGGAGGGTTTCTTGAAGGCTCATCCAAGTAGCTTCTTTTGTTCGTCCCCTTTCACACCTTGAAATTGGAGCCTGTGGTCAATCATAGGTCATTAGACTAGCATTCACTGGAGAAGGAAAACAAGATCAAAACAGATTCCTTCCATTACAGGTAAATAGTTTCAGGTGGGCAACACCCACAGACATTCCTTTTGAAACCCCATTAATGTTTTAGAACTGAAGTAGCTACTTGCATAAAATGAATGCTAGAAAGTCAAAGAAGCCAAAGAAGAAACAACTTAGAAACTCATAGTTAAATGACTGTCAAGGGCCTCTTTAGCTTCTGCACATGACATGATAAATATTAGGCAAAGTTCACAACCGAGTCATTACATTATATTTTGTCCACAGTATTTTGGAAATGCTACCATGGTTTTTGCTAGCTTAAACCTCCCGTATGTCAAATTGTGCCGCTACCTCCTGCAACCCACGTTCAAGAGCAGTTTTAAAAGCTAGACTTTGTTAGCTTGTTGCCCCAAATCAAATTCGAGAGGCTAAATTGATGTGATGCGGAAATTCAAGACGTATCATCAAAAATGTAGTCACGTTTACAGACATGAGGTAATGTGTGGTGACAGCACTGTTATGGTGCATTGTTAAAATAGTGCGAGGGGTTTTGTGAAGTCTGTGTGTTGAAGCTAGCGACTGTTTTAGCTGCTAACAGTGGGAAATCACATACAGCCCACTGAATACTGCTATACTTTCTTACTGAACTTAGGAGCTCCTGGTTACAACATCAGAAATTGTGTTGTGCGCACAATTTCAAGGGGAAACATCAGCCTTAAGTCGTGAGCCGTCAGCTGTTGGTGTCTAAAAGCCACTCATGCTAACAGTTTAGCTAACTAACTGAATGCAACGATGTGATGAACAGATGAGGCGTATAAAATTAAGACAAAAACTCTATGTGACAAAATTCCTCCATTGTTTCTGAAAACGTTGCACATACATCACAACTTGTGAACTCTGCCCTTGTGTTTTCCATATATTTCCTGGATGGCTGAAAGACTTACAATTCTGAATAACACAAGAAGTGGCCGGTCATGTGGATTTTTCCGGTAACACTGTGAACACAATCGTATTTAAAGACACCCTTTGTGAGCGACCGCTAGCATTTCTAGGCTAACAACTAGCGCCGCTGTATTTTTAGAAGATCATTTACTTTACTGTCCCACAAGAAATTGTCACAAGAAATTTTCCTCCTGTATTTGAGCCATCAGCACATACACTCAGAGCAGTGGGCAGCCTTGTGCAGTGGGTTGGGTTCCTTGCTCAAGGGCCCTTTAGCCATTTGTGGTGAGGGGAAGGCACTACCACAGACAAGGTCTGGCATTTCCGTCAGTGTTGTGTCACCATCCTGTTAATGGCTGAATAAGCTTCTGCTTTTGACACAGCCACCTACCCCCTTAGTAGTTTGGACACAACTAGTGCACCAATCACATTTAGCACTTGTTTGAAAGAGAAAGAGAAACTCACTGTCTAGTGCTTGGTGTCGCAATAGAAGGTTACAATTTCACTTAAAGGCGGTAATTCCATATTGTTTTTACTGTAGTACTATAATAATATAATATAGTATTTGCATGATATAAGGATTTTTAAGTAATAAAAACCCATTAAAAAATTTTCATCATCTTTAAGTGATATTTCGTAGAGGGCTAAAGGAATCAATCAAACTCAGATAAACTTTCTTTTCCGGTTCATCATCTACCTTACAATGACAATGACATTTTATTTCAGACATTTTCACTGTACTCTAGGGTTTACCTCAAAATAAAGTGCCTGAAATAATAAAGCTGAACAGCAGCTTGTCCATTTTGCCTCTTCCCTTGCCCTATCTAACTTCTTTATTGTGATGTCATCCAATTCCCAGATCTTGACATTTATTTGAGTGAGGGCAATTTCATCATTACATCACTGAAAGAATGTAAGAAAAAATAAAATGACCCTGAACCCTAACCCTAACCCTCCTCCTTACATCCTTCTCTCTCAATCCATTTCTCATTTCGATTAGACTTTCGATTTTTGCCGCAGCCAAACGGGAAAGGAATTATCTTTTAAAGTCAAGCTTTCTCCACCCAGCTAATATTGAAGCGACAGAAGGGCCGTAAGCTTCAAAGCTTCCATGTGGCGTATTCTGGTGCGATCATGTGCCAGGAGACTCGGACTGAGAGAACACAGCAACTGTAAAATGCAAATGGACGCTCAAACAATCCAAGGGGGCGCTTAACGTCATGGCCTGCTGTTTGTCCACAGGTAGCATATGGACATAATGTGCCTTCGCTAGATGTCATGAAGCCAGAGCTAATTGCTGTGAAGAGATACTTTCCTGTTTTTCTGATACAGTCAATGTGCTAAATAAACTCTCTGGGTCTTTAGCGGGCTACGGTCTCTGGCTGCGCCTCTATAACAGCTGGTTGCCTCAATCAGATCTCTTAGTGTGACTGGAGCCCGCTGTCACAATCTCTAATAAATCTGTGGATGTGCAGATTATAGATATTCTCTCCGGGCCTGTCCTCATCGAGCCTACCAGCCCTCTAATCCACTTCCTGTCGGAGTATGTACCCTGAGCCAGATGAGCCAGATGTGATGGGTGTGCGTACATATCTGAGTGTTTATCTCTCAAATCATCAAGTTTAGGCACGCAACATCAAATTATGCAACTTCTAGCTTCCAAAGCCAGCCACCGCTCTGTCCAGTGCGTCAGATGAAGAGTTCCCTGCAGGTACAATTCAAGGATGTCAACAAATACCTCAGCACGCACGCACGCACTGCTTTTGAACCCTCCGGGGAATGGAAATCAGCTGTCAGGGCCGGGGCTCTCAAGTCTGTCTCTGCTGCTATTGATCATTGGTCTGCTCTGTTGGCCTCCGTTGGGCTGCCTACGGCACGCACGATAATGCAGAACCTGACTGCTGTCTCATAACCTCTATAACTCCTGGAGACTGGAGAGATTAAGTTCCACGACTCAAATGATTAATCAATTTCAATTACTCTCCATGTGATCTATCATATTCTCATTAATGTCTGAAGTGTTGCCCACAGCTGTACGAGGTCGATCACAAGTCAGGCGGCCAACTTGAACAGCTTTATTGCTCAAGTTCTTGTAAAATATCTTTTACGGTCTTGTAAGAAGCTCAGGCGCGCTGTTAGGGGACGATGATGTTGGCATGTCAGCGGCCCGTTGGTGATATCTTGTGCTGTAACTCAAGCAATCTCTGGCAATGTTACCCTTCTGTTGCTCCCATCTCCATTCTGCTCTATTAAAAAAACTCCATCAAGCGGTGAAATTGAGCAATATGTTGGTACCTTTCTGTAGAGCAGTGCCATAGCACAAATACAGCAGGATATTACATTACACGCTCAGGTTATCATTGTGCCAAACACTTCAGTGTGTTTATTAGCGAGTCACGTTTTCTGGGTCAGGGACCCTGTCAGTGATCTGTTTGACCACTTCCTTGTGATGAAGAGCAGCCAGGCAGAAATACTGTTAAGTGAGCTCACCTCTCATGTAACTGGAACCTGACATATAGATGAGCTGAGCGGCTTCGCTCCCCCTCTCTCTCTGTAGGCTTGACTTTGTTCCCTTTGGGCTCCTGCCCGCAGATTATCCAGTGCTGGGCAGGGCTGCATGCCTTCAGTGTGTGGTGAGGTCAGGTGAGGCTTTCACAACACTTATCTAAATGTTAGCCAGACCTCAGATTTAGTGTTGTGTAAATGCACAGACTTTGAAGAAAAAATTAAAAAAGCCAAGAAGGAGAGAGCAGGAGATTGGAAAAAAGGACCCCCCCCCCCCCCCGGGGGTCAGAGATCAGCTGGTTTTAACAAGTATGCAGAGTTATTTAAGATCAGCATTTTTTTTAAGGCCAATTCCATGTAGCCATGTGCCTGCAAAGGTCACTGTGACGCATATTTTGTCGTCTCTGTGGATGATTCTGTGATTGATTTTATGCATTGCGAGCGCAACTGTGCTTGGGAAAGGGAAACGATCTGAATGCCTGTTTAGAGCAGAGGATGTGGGCAGATTCCTTGAAGGCATCAAAGCCCTTGTGAAGAACTGTTACAGAACCTCTGAAGAAAATGTGGCACACTATGCCTGCAAGAGGAAGGCCTCAAACTCTGGCTTCAGGCTTTTCCACAGTTCTTGGAACACCTCAGGAATAAGCATCGACTACATTTACACAGGCAGTATTTTCTCTACCCGATTCACATACACTGATAAGCCACAACATAATGACCACTGACAGGAGAAGTAAATAACACTGACCATCGTGTGGCAATTCAATGTTCTGCTGGGAAACGTTTGGACCTGACACCTTAACGATTTGAAAAAACAACAACATGAAAACCAGCACAAGGTGTTGATGCAAATCTGTGTTGTCACTGCATGCAGAACAGCTTATAGGATGTAGGAAACAAACAGGAAGTCAGCCAACTTGGCCAGCGGAAGTACAGGTTCTTAGACGGCTCTTCCGGAGCTACGCGCTAACGAGCATGCTAAATTGCCCCGAAAATGTGGTAGTGGTATCATATGACTGCTGGTGATTCTTTCTCCATCAATCTGTGTTTTTTAGTCAGGTCCACACCTGTTTTTTCATGATTTTTTAGTTCCTAAACCGTTTTAGTGTGTTTCTGTGTCAGGTGCATCCTGCTGGGGATGGCTGCTACCATCAAGGAGTGTCACTGCTACGGGGTGGGGGTGTCTGGTCTGGTCTAGGTGGGTGATACATGTCTAAGTAACATCCACACCAACGCCAGAAACAAAAGATTCCCAGCAGAACACTGGATTGTCATGAGATGGTCAATGTTATTCTCCTGTTGGTGGTTTTAATATTGTGGCTGATCAGTTTATATGCTAGACCACTGTCAATTATTAGAATAAATGTTTTTACCCTATCTGTGCCCTAACATGGCTGCAGAGTATGTCTGTGGTTTGACTTGAGGAAATTAAGGCATTTGATCCTGATTAAACTTCAGCTTGTGAACATGCAGCATGTAACAAGTGCAAAAAGCTTGAATATAATTTTTTGGTTTGGTTAATTTTTAGTGTAACAAGGGAGGGGCTGGGTGCAGCAGCACGGTCACTAAATCAGTGTCCTTCATCGACAAACATCACAAAAACACTCTCACAGCCCAATCAATATTTTTTCTAATATGCGTGCCCTGTCTGCCATCCCACAGGAGCATGATCTCCGCGGTGTCCTGCTAATCAGTGGGCAGATGGCTCCTCGACATCACTTCAGTTAAATTCAAATTTTCTGCCTCATGTTTGATCAGCATATGAAATGTTGTCTGATTGCAAAGTGGGCTGCTGCACCTCACCGCCGTCCGGTTTATGTGTTAGCCTATTTCTCAGAGCGCCTTGCTCTGCCTGCCTGCAGACGAGAGTCCCTTTGCCTCTGATTAAACCCTTGAAGCAAGGTCTTCATCCTGCCAAGAACTCGTGTATGTGCGTGTGCGCGTGCAGTGAGACAGGGAGAGAGAAAGAGAAAGAGTTGGGAGAAAGATCACGCCTGTGTGTGCAGCACGGGAGAGGAGAGGGGAGGGGAGGGGGGAGGGGAGGGAAGGGGAGGCGCAACTCTGCCTGCACGTGTGCATCGGCCCACGTTATCTACCGATGGAGGAAAGGATGTGGTGTGGGGAGGGGGGCACTACAGGACACTGGCAGTCTGTCAGTCAGTCCTGTCTGTTGGGAAAGAAAAAGAGAGAAATGATGGCAGCAAATGAAATAGAAAGTGCAGGTGACCCGTTGTGCTGCCAGGTCCACTGTTAGAGGCAGCTATCTGTCTATCCATGCCCAAACAGTGGCCCTATAGAAGACCATGAAGTGGATTAGACATCTCTATATTCAGTCACTGCTGCCATAGGGTTTCATTTGATCATCACAGACAGCCAATCACCCTCTAAAGACTGTAGAAAAGAATAGGATAGAATAGAGTCAGGGTCTGCCATGATGAAGGCTTGCTGATGGTAGATGTTGCCGAAATGAAGTTTGTAAGAATTTGTCTTTAAACAGACGAACACAGACAGGAAAATCAAAGAGGTTCAGCCTCACTCTCTGTCTGACCTTGAGTGCCCCTCACAAACACACACAGACACACAGTCATTAGGACATGGTTCTGTATTGTGCAGGGACTGCAGTGAAGGCTATTACACTCCCTGGATCTGTCTCTCAATAATGCATGATTAATTAGCCAACTCTGAAATAGAGTGAAACTGAGTACAGGGTGGAAACTAAAGAGGAGCTTAGTAGGTCTCGTTCAGAAGGCTGCATATGCACACATATAGATACAAACACACACACACACACAGACCGGCTCACACAAACTTGTGTTTCCATCTTTGAGAGTTTGGAAGTGGAGTAAATGCTAAGAGCTTGACTTATTTTCTAGTTCATTGAGTTTCTGTGTGACGTTCACAGTGAAACTCTTGAACATTTGTCTCATGAGACTGGTGGAGACCAAAACAGGACCAAATCAGGCAACCAGAAACACAAAAATCTGACCAGCTGATTTAATGATACCACCATTAGACAGTTATGCAACAGTTGGCAGGTCTCTATTTTAAAGTTAGCCTGTAACTATTTTTAAGGACATGGGCAAACGTAGATGAATGCGAACACTTGCATCCTTCAAACGGGATTGTGTTTTTACTGAGTTCACAAGAAATCTGACAGCAACATGAAGTTCCTGTCGTTCACGTATTAACATCAGCCATAAGTCACCAGAAAGCAGCTGCTAGGCAACTGTTGAAGTCTAAAAGAGACCCCAGCTAACAGCTGAGCAAGGTAATGAGTGTAGGAAATTAAAGGCAGTTAAAAGGCTCATGGGATTATGAACACTTCATATAGGGACTTTGAAAACAGTTGTTCGAGGGCTTACAACACTGTAAGGCAACTATCAGCACAGAGAAGCTACCTAGGCTAACTTAAGCTAATTTAGCAAGCTAACAAGTGCTAGTCTGACACAGGAAAACATCAGCAAATGTGTATTCTTCTAATGAACAAGGTTTTGGATCATTAAAGTTCTGAGGAACATTTCAGCCTCCATTGATGAATGTGAAGTAGTAAATAGAAACAAAAATTAACCATCAAAACAAACAAACAACAAAAAAATAGTGCCGACTACCGTCTTGGTGGCGTTTTCACAGAGTGAGTCAGACTGACGAGCGCGCAAGTATAAATGGCTCGCACTGGCGTAGGCTACGTGCGTATTTTATGGTGTTTATGTCCCATAAATGAGCCTTAAGTGAGGTCTATTGAAATAAACAAGAATGTGTTTTGTTGCTAACTGTTTTAAGCTAGTGGCTTAAAGAAACTATAACAAATAAGCAAAATAGCAAATGATTAGCCTGGAAGCTAATCTAGACTACCTACAAAAATTGTCATGGGGGAAAGCTGGTGTAGAGTCGCTCCGGTGGGAATTGACTATGCTCTGGCATGTTCTGGATATGTCAGGCTTTAAGCGGGGACAGACAGAGGCGTAACATCCTATCAGCTATGTTGTCATACACATTATCTGAGCACTGTGGAGCTGAATTTGCTTACAACTAAATGGCTCTGATAGTCTGTGTGCTGTTTTATTTCTTTCTCTGTATCAGCTGAAACACACCCAATAATGAAATCCCAATGGCCTGTTAACAGACTCAGATTTTGATAAGAAATGAGTTTGGCCTTGCCAGGCAAGGAAATGACCTCACTGCACCAGAAAACTTATTTTTCCACCAAAATATAAAACACTGAGGACACCAGGTTCTCTGGGTAACTTAGAACCCATGGAACTGCCATAACATAAGTAATGAGTGACATTTTTGCAGAGCACTCATCTATATTTCAGCTGGCTTCCTCTTTTTCAGGCCCTCGTGTCTGAGCCAAATCCTTGAGACTTCACTTCTCAGTGTGACGGTTCCTGAGTTTATTCAGCAAATGCCAGTTTCCATTCTCTGACCTCCCCTCCCCCCAAAGTGGCTCTCAGGTTGCCCTGGCTAACATACAGTTAACATGTTACAGGGAGTCGGAGGAAGAAAGAAAGAGAGAGAGAGAGAGGGCATCATCCATGAATAGAGAGTATTCAGCACTGCCTCTGCCTCATTCCCACAGAGACCAGGCCTGGGCTGGAGTTTCACCCTGGTCTGGCCTGGTGAAATTCAAACCTCTCCCATCGCAGGCTCTGATTCCCCACTAGAAACTTATTGATTCCTCTCTGCGACCTCTCCATATTTTGTTATTGCTAAGGTGGAAATGGATAACAGGAAAGCTCATATCAGCACCGAGCAGAACAACACTGCGCTGCAGCCACTCAGCTCCACTCCACTGAAGAGGACAACTCCTGAAATCATTCGCGGCACCAGTGGCTGCACATAATTATGATCCTGTGCCCAGCCTGCCCTGTGCCAATAGTGAATACATGGCTACACAAACACAAAATGTGATTGTCAATTAACATTTGATAACAGCTGCTGTTGAAAGTGAAGCCGTGCTTGTATAACCTGCCCACCATGCCGCTGAAAAAGGTCTGCGGCTTCAGAGTTAGGCGGCTGCTTGTTGTTGTCAGTTGTTGTGTTTCCCCTAAACGAATGTTGAAAGTATAGTGAGAGTTTGCTCAGACTGCATGAGACAAGATGTAGCAACTTTATTGTTTTGGCTTCTCCGAGGGGAATAAAGCTGCTTCTCTCAGCTCATGGGTTGTGTTTGCCTCTGGGTCGTTATGTCAGGAGAACTTACGTCAGATGCTGCTCCAGAATTCACAACTCAAGCTCAAGCTACAAAGCAGAAGAACAAAGCTTGGAGTATATTATCACAAATAACAATCAAAAGCTCGTGTTGGAGTTCATGGCGTGGATGAGGTGACAATCCGTCTCCCTTCCTCTTTCTCTTTTCCCCTCCTCTCTTCCATCACGCTTGTAATGACTCACCGTCGTTGGAGGTTTGAATGGCACCCGCTCTTTTGTTGTTGTTTTTTATTTTTAGATTTTGCATTAACTACAGCAATCTGTCGGATGCAGCTTTTGATTTGGAGAGGAGCTGCAGATTGCTCCAAATCATTAGAAATCTGCAGAGCCACATTCATGTAGTTCTGTCTTTATATCCACAGTAGAACAAACAGGTTGATTAAAAACAGGAATGAGGAAAGATGAGTGCTGAGCTTTTAAAGTACACTGTAAAAATCCCCATAAACCTAAAAAAACATGTAGTAAATGAATTTAGACAGTATCTGTTTTTAACCTGATAACAGTTTCAAAACACTAGTATATGGTTTTACATAGAAACCAAAACATATTTGGTTCTTCTCATTAAAGCAGCTATAATCACATTATGTTTACTTTATGTGTATGAACAGTGTAACACGCTCTGATAAACTAACAAAGAATTTTTAGTTCCCTTCATTTTTTACAGAGCATGGTGGAGCATGATCAGTTCCCAATGGACGAGTTCCTGGCCAGGGAAGCTGGTTTGGATTCCAGTCTCTCAAGAACCAGATCCCAACCGTCAAACACGCCCAGTTCAGTTAAATGTAACCTTTAAGATGCATTGATCAACATTTTTATATTAAGAGTGGGGAAGAAAAAGATATTTCATCAAAAAATTAGTTTTGTCACTCAATTTCAGCATTTTAGCATTTTTAGCATCTCTCACCGGCCTCGTTTTCAGCCAAAAATAAATTAGCAACAACAACAAAGGCTGTGATAAACCCTGAGTATAGACAACCTAGATGGCATCTAAAGAACTTGGTATTTCTTTAAGACGTTTTAGACACCACAACTGACCTGAAAGTAGACTGTATGCATCCATCCATTGGCTTGAAACCTCCAAATAAATGACACTATCACTCCCTGCCTTCCATATTGACTTTGTAGGGTGACGTGTGTGTCATGGTGACAGTTTGTTGCACTGCCAAGAAACGAAATAGTGCAGCTTTGTGACATGATATTTTAGATTTAGCAAATTATGGAAAATTCCTACTACAATGGAAAACAACTTCCAAAATGGGGACATTAATGGGACAAAAATGCATCTTATCAAGATGGAGGACCATCAGCATCATTTGAATTAAGTTAAATAGTCCTGCTATGTCCCTTTTCTTAGGATTTAAAGATTATTTACATTGTTTACCATATTGATTGAGCATATAAAGTATCAGAGCAACTGTCAATACCACAGCTCATCATTATAACTTTGCGGAGCCAACGCTTCCTGATAGACACAACATGCCAACCCTCAGACAGGAAGAATGTGCACCAGGTTGCGGTCAGTTAAATCTGCCCCTTTCAGATGAATTTGAGGCTGGACATGTTGACCTTGCAGACGCATGGCACGGTGTCCTGGACTTGGTCGTGTGAGTGCATCACACACACTCATGCTCTTACGGCCCCTGCCCTGAAAGCAGGTTTGCCCAAGCTGTTTGTACTGGCATCACTCCAGACTACAGCCACTCACACTGCGACCGAGTGCAGAGAGGAAATAAAATATAGAACATTTTATGGGGGGGGGGGGGGGGGGGGGGGGGGGTAGTCCAGATAAGAAGAACAAACTGTCACAGGGAAAAAGGCAAATGTTAAGCATAAAGGAGAAAACACTTACACAACAGAGCAAAGAAACAGGAACGAAAGAAAGTAGGAGGCCGTGGTCAGAGGAAACACAGAGAGGCAGGTTTGGGTTCTTTCTTTGACCTCTGGTTTTGATCGGGGCATATTTGTGATTAACGGACTTTCACACAGACGTGGAATCATTCACCACATCCCTGTGACATTCCTCCTAATCTGTCAGTGCTCTTCTTGGCTCGATCCCAGTTGAGGGCTGGGTGTCTCTCCACCCACTTGGGTCAAAGCAGACAGTAAACACTGCGCTAAGTAAATGCCCAAAAGGGATCAGCTCAGAGGGAGTGAAGGTTTACTTCACTGGGCTGTGTATGTAGAAGCTTATTTAATATTACCTCCATAAGCTGTGGCACACACCAAATGCTTACTACATTCATGCATTACCACTTGGTTGGACTATGCATAAATCTCTTTGATAGATATGGCTCATTATACAGCTACACAACTGCTCAACAGCTGACCAGCTTTCTTGCTGGCTATGAGTCTTAATCTTCATTGACATTTAGCCAAGCAGCTTTTTTTTTACTGAATATACTCAAGGGAGATGGTGTACAGCCTGGCTAACAGCTTTGTGATGCTGCACATTGATATAGTGGTGCTTTGACCTACATGCTAACACGTCTAACATCTATTTAGATGCAAACGTAGAACTAAAATGCTACAGATGACAGGGTCACCACATGACGCCTGGTCAGAATTTCATGGTATATCATCCAATATATTGAGATATTTCTCACAGTCTGAGGGTGGTGTTGCAAAAAAAGGAAAAAAAAAAAGTTTCAAAGATTCATCCTCTGGGTGTCGTGAATCATGAATTGCGATCCATCCATATTTCTTTCTAGATGCAAAGTGTTTACAGACCCGCAACTAAAAAGTAGAGCGTGATTTGGCAAGAACACGCGTCGAGCTATGCCACTAATGTGAATAACAACTGTGAATGAAAGGAGTTGAACTCTGCGGCGTGTCTAATCCACTAGTATTTACTACAAATCGTATTAGACCAATAACCAGGATGTAGGAATTTCCCTATCTCCCATTGTAAGTTATGCTGTTGTTGGAGAGTCTCTGTGTCCCACTAGGCAGTGGATATTTCCCAACACCAGCAGCTTTGTGGGATTGACACAGCTGAGCTGTATTGTGGTGAGCACTGGCGTGGCCTTGTGTGGCCTCCTGTATTGTACTCTTAGGAGGTGGCGTAACAGACGGACACATGGCGTTGGCTGTAGATGGTGGGAGATGTAGGAGGAGGGGAGCTGACCCGCTAAGGTCAAATTTTAGATTATCTAGAGGCTTATCATGCTGTGAGCAACATGGTCAGTGACTGAGAGTCCTTTCTTTACTGTAGAGCTGAAACAGGTTAAATCTGCACCTAACTGCAATAGCGTCTGCACAACAACACATTTAATCCATTGTAGGAATTCATTACTAGCATGTAATGACACTTAAACCAGTGTTGATAGTTGCTTTTTCACATTGGCCATTGACCACAACTTTTTTCTTGTTTATATAATTTTAAAATCTATGTCGATCTGTTTTTCTTTAAGGGGTTGATTCACCAAATGTCTTTACTTAACTAAGTAGTTAGCATGTTAGTGCTAAGAACATTCATACCACTCTCATATCTCTGTAGTAAGTACAAGACTACAGCCGGTTAGCCTAGCTTAGCTTCAGGACCAGGGAACTAGCTCCCTCTCAAACACATAGCTTAATATTTACATAAAACACAAACACAATACAATATAGTGATGTGCTGGTAGAAGTGTCTCGGTTAATCGCCTCTCTGATGCAAGAAACAGGTCGATGTTTTCAGATGACACTAGTTAGACATGTTTGAGTATTTCTCAAATGTTGAAGACTCCCTTCTACATCTTCTGCAATGCAGCCATGCATATGGCTTCAGTTTTATGCGCTGAACATTTGAGATACCCATCTCTGCCAGCACCACGGTACCGCCGAGGTACATTTTTCAGTACTCACAGTGTTGATAAATGATGTGCTGTCAGCTGCTTTCAGTGACCATTTTGAGGGACTATTTCTTCAGCAGGAAGTAATGAAAACTCCATTTCAAAATATGGGTAAATACTTATCTGCACAGGAAGATGCCACAGACAGGGGACATGTGTTTTTTTTTCACTGAGCCTCATTTACACAAACATCAACCCAAAGCAGCAGAATAGTCCCTGTCTGATGTCTTCACAGCGTGAACATATAGTTAGTCCTAATTCTACTGATAGACTGTGTGAAAGCTCTGTATAACATGAGGTCTGGAAGTACAGAGTCTAAACAGTAAGTGGAAGTGTTCGTCGCAAGCAGAGCCTCAGAGGAAATTCTCTTCTTTATCATTCAGGTGTATTGCAGTTGGGTGTTGCCATTTCCATTTATCATCTAAACCGACCGAATTGACTGAATTGACCGCGTTGACTATTCACCCCAACGCTTTCTGATTACTGGGCTGAATTGCACTGAGTAGCAATTCCCAGCCAAAGAGCAATGTCACAATTACTCTCCTTCTGCCCTCCCCGGAGATTACAGCATTGAGCTGCTGATGCAGTTGCGTACGGTACAGCGGGCCCTGCCTGAAACACTCGTTTTTCTGCACCGCGGCTCTTTTTTGTGTTCTCACGCTCTTTTTTGGCCAGCCTATCACCTTTCTCCATTTTCGATCAAAGGACATCCATCAGCGAAATATGGCTCCATCTTCTCTCGTTACTCCAGCAGCACTGTGTCAGCTCCCTGGACCAGAGAGCATGGACTGCTGCGGCTGCTACTGGTGGCGCTGGGGAGGTTATGGACAACTCACGCAAAAACCTGCAGCACCGTTCAAATGAATGATTCACTGAATGAAACGAGCTCAGCCTGAGTCCCCATTAGGACCTTTACAATACCTAGATGGAAAGAATTAGATATACAGCACCACTACCCTATGTACACTTCACTGATCCTGATTTCATGCTCATTATCGTCTGTTCCTGGTAAGCTGTTTAAGAAAGCAGAATAGAGCAATGACTTATGTCTCCGTGGGCTATATGAAACTCTTCCTCCTCTGCTTTTTTAACCGTTTTTTTTTTTTTTTTTTAATGTCATTGCCATTTAAGAGATGAGAACTGACATTTGTTAGACAAATAGCACTTGATTGCTACTCTAACTGTGGAAGAGCATGGGGCAATGTGTAAGAATAGTTGCCATGACTACACTGACATCATTTCTGGCAAACAGAATTGAAGGCTTCTCAATAGAGGATCTGTGCAAATCCCTGCTTGGCACACGCGGATGTGAAAAAGCAATGTTTTGAGGGTGTCTTCGAGCTGGTGCATGCAAATGTGTCTGTTGATATCGTGTGATGATGGTGATGATGATGCATGGTGTTCACATAATCTGACATCATCCGCTGCAGTGCCTGCCCAGAAGAACGATCTCACCCACACAAATGAGGGGAGAAGACAGAAATCTGTTTTAAGGAGTGTGCAGCGGGTTGCGGGGGAGAAGGTTACAGTCCAAAATGAAGAAGAGGAGCAAGTGAGGAAGGGATGGGGGGGGTTAAAAATACAAATCACAATGACAGGGACAGCCTGCCTACTGTAGCACACTCCATTCAGTATTCATGGATATGTGACACATTCCTACTCCTATGGATGGCTCTCACTCTAAACCCTGTTCTATCCACAAGCTCTGGCTGTTCATTTCAGTGCGTAATTGAATTTCTCAAAAAGTCGATCTGACTGCAAGGGCACAGCTCCGCCATGTAGCGCGCCGTGTGAGCCGGGACAGCGGCAAAAACACTGAGTGATCTTGTCTCCGTGCCATGCCTGCGTTATTAAGCTTAACGCGACTCCGTTCTGTTCTGCTGGCTGATTCATGACACAGCACCCGGCATGCTAAACATAATCCTCCAACATGAAACTAAATAGTAGAGCAGAGTGATGTTTAAATAGGAGGAGCGCAGCTGATCCCCTATTGTGTAACCTTCCTTCTCCTCCAGATGGCTTGATATGAATCCTTCCAGGGGTCAAAACACTGTAACCCGGCTCAAATATGAAAACGCTGGGTGCTGCGTGGCATGAATACACTCATTATTCCACATAAATACCACTTCATCCCCCTCTGTAGATGCATGGCAAGTAAGCTCAGGCTCACAGAGAAATGTCTTGTTTGTTCATGCATGTAGGTATGAGAGTGTGTCTTAGTAGGAGAGGGGCGCAAATATTACCACTGCTTATATTAATGACATTCCTGGCACTGGTGTGAAAAGGAGCCCTCTGCCCCCCCCCCCCCCCCCCCCCAACGGCGGCCACAAGATTTGTAAACAACTCAGAAAGAAGCAACACCAGATCTCCTCGCCCTCCAGATTCGAGAGGGCGGCCATGTACCACAGCAAAGACTCATATTCTACACTTTTAAATGATGTTCCTGTGTAAACATACATGCTGCAAATAATTCACTCGCAGCCGCTTTCATCTACGCAGCTGAGAGTTTTAAGACTGTAATTTCTTAGAATTTAGGGGAAGAATAAAGCAGGTGCTTGTGCATGCGTGCATGAAGCTATAAATTCCATACTAGATTGCTATCACTACAGAGCTGCTATGAATACTAATTGAGCGCCGCTTCCTATTCCATGGATGAGACTGTATTTCAATAACAGAGCAGTAAAACTTCTGTTCCACACGGGATCACATTTATTTAGCTGGTAAAAGTTATATATGCACAGAGGCCGTATTTACAGAGACAAGCTGAAAGAGACCTTGTTCTTAAGAGAGGACAGCAAAAAGACAGCGACACAAAGAGGCCAAAACTGCACTCAGGTAGAGCACATGTAAAAGTAATGGCTGTTTATACTCTGAGGGTCAGTTTATCTTAGAAAATCAGTCAAGTTTCGTTAGTCTGTTTTTATTAATATCATGATGAATTCCCATTGACTCCATTTGTCAGTCAGTCATTTCTAGTCCTGTTGGGGGTCACGGGGAGGAAAACGGGACAAGATTTCACGACTCTGGTGGGATTCGAACCCACAACCTTTGAATCTCTTCCTCAGAGCTTAGCTAGAAGTCCAACGCGCTATCCATTGCGCCACAGAGCCACCTGACTCCATTTGATCGTGTGTAAATCTTCGGATGATCTCCAGCGTTGACAAGTAATTTTTCCAACTTTGGTGTGTTCATGGGGTAGTGGTTCAATTCCCAGTACGTGTAGGAGAGTCCTTGACCAAGACACTGAACCCTGAATCACTCCCAGGATCTTTGACTGACGTTTGAATGTGTACATACTATGGATTGAACGACTTTAGATTTTCAGAACGGAAGTCGACTAATATGTCAACTGGTTGATGATGTCACACATAAAAACACAGTAGAAACAAATGCTTTGCAACATGTCACAGTAGAATAGGTTTCATCTTTAAGTATTTCCATACACTCCATGAACCACTGCTTGTTTGCTCCAATGACCCAATGGGCTCCTCACTTGTCTTCTCTGAGATGTCTATGTTGTTATTATCATGTGATCAGCAACAAGTTGACTTCCTGCTTAAAGCGTCATGGTGCAGCACTAAAGTCGGCTAGCAGACCGTTTGGTACAACCCCTAGTGTGCATTTGGGTTAACAAATGGGTAGACGTGTCAGTGAGCTGTAAAGTGATTTGATTACCAATATGTAACAGACACTGGACATTCTTTTGATCCAAAACCAGCTGCTGTGTGGTATTTGCATGACAAAGATTAGATTATTCACATGAATGCAAAGACAGGAAAGTGGTAAAATCGCTAGCCAATCCAACAAACTCATCTCTTCATCATGCCGTTGCTAAGTTACCTGGTCATTAGCTTGCTAAAACTTTAGCCTCTGTGACTTCCAGACACCATCAGTTGCTTAGTGTTTTTATGACCTGATGTTAAATGCAAAGCATTTCATGTTCACGACTTACCATATCTGAACCGCAAGGTCAAAAGATCTATAAGAAGGCAGCAAGATTTACTGGCACCAGTTAGCTTTAAAGGGAAGTTCAGGCAACGTGTGAAAGAGAATATAACACACAGTTACTGCCTTGCACGTGCACGTCTAGTGTAGCATAAGTGGCTAATGTTAACATTTACTGCATCAGTTATGCTAACTTCCTGAGCCTTCTCCAGTAATGCTACTATGTTTTACCCATTAAACTGTAAAGTTCACTTGTAGCTACAGTCGCTACTCACTTAGAAGGACAAAACATGGCATTGTGACTTTGTGTACCATATACTGTGACTGCTATATTCCATCTTCTATGGTCTGTACTTTCTATATATGACTGAAAGGATATTTATACTAAAACAGTTAAACCAGTTGATTAGTTGTGGTCACTCAGATGTTCTAACATACTAGCACGTCTGATTTTATATAGTAGAAGTTAAAAAAAAGTTTCTATACATGTCTGCCGTATATGTAGCAGTTTAGCATTCATTTAGAGTTGTCACTAGAAACCAATAAGCTGTTCACAGCTGTCATGTCACTGAGTCCAGAGAGGAACACATAGCTGCTACGCTACATTCACCAGTTAGCTGCTAACACTTTCCATCAGATGTTTGGTGGTGGCCCGGTAAGATAATCATGTTGTGGTTGCTGTTAGCCTGGAAGCCAGACCAATTTCCACGCACACAAATATTTTCTGGTGGAAAGTTTGTCTGGAGTTGCTCTGCTGGGAACAGATTGTGTTCAGGAAAGATCTACTGAACCAATCAAACTGTTTGGGCGGGCTTTATGCTACGATGAGCACCATGGAGTTACATTTGTTTAACACAAAATAGCTCTGATTTGTTGTAGGACTATCCAGTTACGTGGAGAGGTATTTATTTCTCTGTATATTTTGAAAAAGGCTCCATAATAAAATCCAAAATCCAAGCTTCATTTTCTGATAAGAAGTGTGTCTGGCTACGCGAGGCTAGTTCGCAGTTATTGTCTCCACATAAAGAATATATGGTGCTGCACTTGCACTAGAGGTAGAAATGAAGATAAGTGAATCTGTCTTCAGAGGGGCATAGGATTTAATGAAGAACTGTAGGGAGGCAAAGAGTTTGTTAATAGCAGCCTATTCATTTTTGGCCTGTGTTTTAAATTATACTTCTTCTAAGTAAAGGCACAACCTGAAGCTACAAAATGAGCTTCCACAACTTGAAATTGAAAATGGTAATAAAAATGTTTTCCCTCCAGGTGAAAATTGTGAAGGAAGTCCACATGTGAGACATTAAAGAGTGAAGTAATCTTTCTGAACACGGTTTGAGCTTTGAAGTCCACTGGAAAGAATGGGATCTAATAAATCTATCTGAGCTCTCACAGTGTTAGTCAAATAACCAAGAGGAACAAATGCAGCCTGTTATTATAATATGCAGCATGCTCACATGAGCAATGCTTTTGTGTTAGTCATTTTAATTCAGTGTGTCAAAACCCAGTTTCTTTCCATAAAAATCACCAGTCTGTGGAGGATGTTTTTCATTCTTGTCTTGGTAGCAAGCAAAAAGCGGCACAAATTCTTATTGTCTAAGGTTTCATTTCATCCCAGGTCTTGAGCATGTGATATTCCACATATCAAATTAAAGTCCACTGACCACATCTGGGAATTTAACGGGTGCAGCTACAAAGCCAGAGAAGAGAGGAAAGGATTTCACAGTCTTGTGAAGAGAAGGGTGAAAAATGTCGATGTGGACTGACTTCACTAAAAAATTTGCATGAGTCATGCTAAAACATCTCACTTCATTAGTTGTGTTTACCTCCAGGTCCCAGCCAGACAGACTCACAACAACAGGAGGAAACTTTCACCGAACACCAGATCTATACTCTGGTGGAGAATAACAAATAAGTCATTGTTAAGCATGGTGTGGGACTATTATTCCACCTGGCCACCGCCAAAACTAACACTTAGAGTATACACGGAGAGAGAATGAGCAGAATGAATGTGGGCTCGCTCATGGCATTTCTAACAGCACTGGAAAAAAAAACGTATTTCTTGCTGAACAGCGATGCAGCCTGGTGCAAATTGAAACATGTCGGAGCATTTGGTCATACTCGCACATTTCCTGTGCTTTGAGGGCAAAAAAACAAAACAAAAACAAAAAAAAACCTGTCCTGCTCTGATGGCCTTGGTGTGTCTCCAAGGCCCCCACAGTGTGTTTAGTTTGTGCTCGGGTCATCCATCACACAAGCTCCTCGTTGGTGGGGGGACTCATCTTTCACCCCTGCTGAGACTCAATCTGGAGGATGGAAGAACTCCATTGTGCCTGCAGCATCCTGCAGCCCTCCGGCTACGATCAGACTGCATTTTATAGCACTTTGTTTATGACACTGGGATGTGGCTCTGAGCTAAATATTAACTGTGGTATTGATGAACCACAATACACACATGTGGCTTTGTTATTTTTTTTAGAGAACAAGGCATGGGTAAAACTAATCATGTCAATACCAAAACACACTTTAGAGAGAAAGGGATGACTTCAAAAGAGCCCAAATCTCTGCTGCTCTTTGTATTCCAGACATCCTCTGGAAGCTTATTTTCTCTGAGGTGATATGGCGTCCTCTCAGGGCCACTTGGACCTTTGTCAAAATGAATAGTGTACTTTGAAGTATATTTATATGTTAATTTTAGCTGAGCAGAGGAGGGAAACAGGAATGTGTCTATATTTATTTTTCATTTTTGCTGTCATGATTTAGTTCTGGACATGGCTCAGACAACAGACTATCTAAATGAATTATTATTGATTCAGATCGATCATATACGCCTCGGAAATTATATTGACTCCCCCGCTGTTCCCTCTAGAGAGCCCGTAAGTAGCTGGCAGCTCTCCTATAAATCAGCTTGAACATTCACGGGGACGGCATAGAAAACTGAGTGTGTTTTAGAGTCAGGGGACGCTTTTGTGTCCGAGTCTGCGATCTCTCCTCCTCCTCTCCTGCCCTGCCACCTCCCTCTCAGCAGTACAGTTCATGTGCCATTGTATTTATTGTGCAAACACAGTGTGTGTTAGGTAAGAACAGGATGTGAAACATTTTGGGCCTGACAGAGGAGAACTAAAGCCCAGCAGTGCAAAACAGCTAAAAGCAACTAGCCAGCATGGAGGCTTGAAATTTATGTCCACAATTCAAAGACATTATAATTAAGAGAATTTTATTACAGTTACACATCAGGGGAGAATGACAATATATGCTGACGACAACTATAAACTCTATGCTGGACATTTTGCTGTATCAAGCAAAGGCAGTGAATAAGGGACAGCTGCTTAGAAGGGTTTGAACACACAGTTACAGCTGGTTCAAGGAACACCAAAATGTCATTGGTGAGAAGAAACACAACCAGTGACAGGTGTGTCCCTCCGCCACGGTGGACAGCCAAGTCAGATTAACCCTGTAGTGGGAAGAGTGGAGCCAGAATCTGTTTAATTTCTGGCAACAATAATTATACAATGAAAAGAGCATAATTATCACACCAGGGTCCTTGTTGAGCCAGTTTACATGCACAGCTGAGCACAACTTCTGAAAACAGAGGACCTCCCATGGTATCACATAAAACACACATTTACAGACATGTCTGCCTTTTAAACTTCAACTATGCTTCTATTTTTTTTCCCCCCATTAGCGTTACCATACGGTTTCCGTGCCATCCATGTTTTAAATTGCGTTTTAGCTAAAAACCTGCTCCAACAAAATAGTCCGAAACACATGAAAGACAAACCACTACCGTAAATAGACCCCTGCGTTAGATTGAGCGCAGAGTCATCCAATCACAGCCGCGGTTTGGGTGGCTGTTGGTGACGTAGGCGAGCTCTGCCAATAGAAACGCGTTACTGGGTGTTGACCTCTGTGAGCCGTATCACCACCTCCTCTGTGCCCGTGGCGGAGGACTACTATATAAACAAATCAGCCCAAGTTTTAAAGGGCAGAGTTGTAAAAACTCCCAGGCTGTGGGGAGTTAGACTGGTAGCCTGTGAATCGGAATTGAACTAAACCCCACAGAAGCAAAAAAAATCGCCTGGAGCACTGTTGAAACATTTTGTACCTTGTTTAGAAAGCTACTCTAGAGGCTGTGCAAGTGTAACGTTTCCTGGAGCGGACTGTTGCTCGAGCAAGAAGGACCTGCTGTGAATTTCCATGTAAGTAACCGTTAACGCAACCTTGATATTTATTTGTCGGCATCTATATTAGCCGTGCATTGTCTCCTCGCTGTGTAGTAGCTGTTTTAAAAGGGTGTCACTCGACGTTGTTGCTGAACAGCGGTGTTTTTTTGTCGAGTATTCAGGCTGTAGCCTGCCAGCTAGCTAATTAAAATGCTACGTAGCGTGCTATCCGTCGAAGTGGTTGTCAGACCAGATTAAAAATGTCTTCTTCTACTGCCGTTAACCGTGCCGTTAGCTGACCGACCGTTTGCATTTACCTTGTGCTTGCCACACACACTGTCACGCCGAGGCAACGCTGATAACCAGCTGGTCGAGGTAAACATTAACCGTATCTGGTGTGCAGATAGATGGATAGCTAGCTGGCTACATTTCTGTTCACACCCTTCGTTAAATTGGTCGGCTAATGCTAAGCTGGTCGCCAATGTCAGAGCCCACCGTTTCGATGACATTAGTCATTTTGTGTTTATTTATTTTTGTATTTATTGCTAGTGTTATTGCGTTATTAAACGAGCGTGTTGCAGGTAGAGCTTTGTGGCTGTGGTTAGACTTTGAATGAGCATTATGTAAGAGCAATTCACGTCGCAGGCTTGTACGTGCCCCTCTGGCTACTGTAGCCCAGCCGGTGCACCAGAACGCACTAGAATATCCTGGCAGGCTTGACAGAAAAGGAGTTATGCCTAAACATGTCCCGGGCCAATCGAAATTCGTGACTATTGACACCTGCCATCAGAGTCACCGCCCTCCGCAGAGGTCAACAGTGTGTGCGTTTAAGTGTCCCACCAGATCACTGGGGAACACGCACTGCTGACACCGTCTCTGAGTCAGTGGCCTGTGTTTATTTATAGCTGTTGATATTGTACGGCTGAGATACAGCAGTGCTGTGCAGAAGGGGAGTGAATACGGAGTATGGGGTGGAAAATACAGATGGTCAGTAACTGAGCATAAAGCTGTCTTTGGGGGGGGGCTGCATTTATATTAACTGCTTCAAGTTTTTAATGCTTTTGCTTTCCTTTGCGTTTCAGGATCCAGAACCCAGCTCTGCTGCAGAAAGGATATTCGTTTTGGCAACAAACGCTCAGAGTTTTTTTCTTTACACTGATCACTGCTTCCTTGGAGGTTTTTGCAACACTCAGAAAAAGCAACTTTGTGACGGTAAAAGAATCACCCTCGCCACTGAAGCAGCTATGCAGCTTGAAATTCAAGTAGCACTCAACTTTATTATTTCCTATTTATACAACAAACTCCCTCGAAGACGCGTTAATATCTTCGGCGAAGAGCTCGAGAGGCAGCTGAAGAAGAAATATGAAGGCCACTGGTATCCGGATAAGCCATACAAAGGTTCGGGGTTCAGGTGCATCCACGTAGGGGAGAAGGTGGACCCTGTGGTGGAGCAGGCAGCCAAAGAGAGCGGGCTGGACATCGAAGACGTCCGGAATAATCTCCCTCAGGATCTTAGTGTGTGGATTGACCCGTTTGAGGTTTCCTACCAGATCGGGGAGAAGGGACCAGTCAAGGTGCTATATGTGGATGATAACAATGAGAATGGGTCAGAGCTGGACAAGGAGATCAAGAACAGCTTTAATCCTGAGGCCCAGGTCTTCATGCCAATCAGCGACCCTGTTGGGGCTTCCTCAGAGTCCAGCTCCCCCTCTCCTCCTTTTGGGCAGTCTGCTGCCGTGAGCCCATCCTTCATGCCTCGCTCCACCCAGCCCTTAACCTTCACCACTGCCACTTTTGCTGCCACCAAATTTGGCTCCACCAAGATGAAGAGCAGCGCCCGTGGTAACAACGGGAGCAGTGGCAGTAGCACCAAGGTGGCCCGCACCTCCCCTACCAATAACCTGGGTCTGAATGTCAACACCCTACTGAAGCAGAAAGCCATCTCCACCTCCATGCACTCACTGTACGGGCTGGGCCTGGGTCAACAACAACAGCAGCAGCAGCAGCAGCAGCAGCAGCAGCAGCAAAAGGCCTCTGCTCTCTCTCCCAACGCCAAGGAGTTTGTGTTCCCCAGCCTCCAGGGCCAGTCCAGTCCTGGGGCTGTGTTCCCCGGGGAGGGCTCCCTGGGCCTTGGCCCACTGCAGTACAACAATGCCTTTGACATGTTTGCAGCTTATGGAAGCCTCAACGACAAGTCCCTTATGGATGGCCTCAACTTCAGTCTGAGCAACATGCAGTATTCTAACCAGCAATTCCAGCCTGTCATGGCTAACTAAACTCATCATCAAGATGTTATTTATGAATGATGGTGGCTCAAAGAGAAGGAAAAACAAAAACGCACACTTAGAAAACTGGACTTTAAGGATATAGTGTCTAGTCAGTGAAGCGCATGTGCCCAAGGGTGTTTTTACTGTGCCCCCTTGAGTTGGTTTCTACTAAAAGCTTGTTGTACAAACACATCCAAGCTTGGTTACTTCAATTCAACATGCATCATTGTTTTTCTTTTTCCTTTTTGCCAACCAAGCACAAAATTTTTTACTATGTTGAAAATACTCAAAAAAAAAAAAAAAAAAAAAAAAAGCTTCAAGTTTTGGCCTCTTACAGTATTTTACCGGTGGTAAGACAAGGCTGATTTTTATGAATTGGCACTACTAAGTGGGGTTACTTGGTCTTTTTCTAATTGTATAATTTAATTTAGTACAGAGTTTGTAAGATATCAGAGTATATTGTTTCTATGACATGGTGTTGCATTTATATCTTTTTACTACTCCAGTGATCTGTGATGGCTGCAGCAGCTTTTCCTTATTTTTTCTTTTTTTAAAGATAATTGTTAAAGAAATCCATCTTTAAAAAAAAAAAAATCCATCGAATATTCTAAAGATTGTGTACAGAGTATTCCTTAGTGGTGGAATTCAAGTGTAGGAATATTTGCTTTTTCTGAAAGATGAATTGTATTTTCTGTTAAGAGGTTAAAAATTTTTTGCTATACTATGGACAAAATGTAATCGTATGAATATTAATTTTGTACCTACATTGTGCAATACTTGATAAAAAAAAATACGGTATAACAAAGTATTTTGAGTCAGTGTCTTACATGTCAAGAGGGACTGAAATAGTTTATATTGTTAAGTTTGTATTAAATGCTTAAAAATTATATGCTTGTCTTTATTTTTTTTAATTTCATATTTGCACCCTGGTCTTTTTAATAAAATAAACTACAGTTGAACATGATCTGTTGGAAGTGGACTTGTTTGTTCAACGCAAAGACTCTTTTCAATGTTTAACTAATGGCAGACTTTGCCAGTTATTCTGCCCATGAGTAGATAATAGCTGTTGTCACATGCTAGGAGTTGCCCTTCTGTGTCATGAAGGTAACTGAAGGTTAAAATTGTGCAAGTAATCTGTGGCAACGAATCAACTCGGGAGCTTGTAAAGTAAACGTGGATCCATTTAAGAGCTTAAAGTAGAGGTTGTAAAGACAAGTGGAGAGCCATTTATCAGCTGTTGTACTTGAATGAGCCTTCACATAAATTCAAATCCTCACCTAACTAGCCTTTTGTTTATTTTGGCAGGTATGTTTCACGGTATCGGAGAACATGGTTATCACACAGGGCCAAGGTGCTGTGCTGAGTAATGGAACAACCCATTCATTCACAGAGGCTTTAGCTTGAACTGACCAAAGACATAAACACATTCGCAATTCATCATGACTCAAAGGTGTGAGGAGAAAAATATCTTGTCTGTGCTCTACTTTAACTGAAGCCTCCTCCCTCCCTTGTTAAAGACATATGTACACTGGAGTGTCAGTGAAGCTGAGCAAACTTGTCCACCTAAACACACCCAAAGCCTCATTTAAATCCTCCTAAGTGACATTGTTTTATGAATATATTTCCTGAAGCGGATCCTTAATCGACAGATGCCCCATCATAAAGTCATTTTAATTGTTTACATTTTCATAAGTTCTGTAATTGCTGGCTTGGTTTATATGCGATATACATCCAGTAGCACTGTGTGATTGCATTTCAATGCACCGATGCTCCTTTCAAATTGATGCTTAAAAATACAGTATTAAAAACAATCGACCTTTGTGGTGTTCCACGCTGATGCCTAAGAGACTAGTGTTTAAGAGACATGTTAGCGATGTAGCTTGTTGAGAGTTTGGTAGTCCAGTGGTTCCTAAAGTGGGGATCATGAGGTGAATCTTAGTTTCTTGTTTAATATGAAGGGAAAACTGAACTAAATGTTTGGGTCTTGACTCTGAATCTTTCTACTCTTGTGAAATATTGTAAGACTCGGGCCTCAAACTCTTATGAAAGGTTCAAACAGGAATTAGCTGTGTTTACATGGACACTAATGATAATACAGCCCTATCAGGAGAAAATTAACACACTGACTCAATCAGACTGGTTGGAATAAATAATTATTTCTGTACATCATGGGATTACATGTTTCCAGTATTGACATCAGTGGACAGCCATGGCACCAACGTCATGAAAACTTTAAACAGCAGAAAAGGCCTGGTGGTGCATGTGCATATGAATTGTGTCTAGTGGTAATGAAAGCCAAATCTGAGTTCAGATTGCTGTGGCAGATAAATTGCTCAAAATCCCTGGCATTGCAAATTAATTCCCATTGGGCTTGGGTGGAGTAGGATGCGGATTATGTCGGAAAACGACTTTTGGTAGTTGCAATTCCACCCTTGTGAGACACAAGTCATTTGAAACATTCTTGGTGGACGCTGTGAGTAATGCCCGTGACTTTGTGTGCAGGAACGCTTTCATAACCGGTTTCTTGTCGGACAACAACCGCTTTTTGTTGACTGTCAACATCCCAAGAGTTTTGTATCCAGTGGGAAACTCCAGCCAGAGCTGTGCCGTAGCGTATTGGTGAAAGTATCGAGTGGCCGCTTTTCAATAGGTATTGAAGCCCCTCGAGCTTTGCAGCCGGAGTGGAAAATAATGTTGAAAACACACACACACACACGTACACACTTAGTTCCACATGGCCATTTCGTCTCTCTGGGATAAACAGGTCTACAGATGGTCTGGTGTCACACCAGCTGGGAGACTCCCAGGGCGTGGGGTGTTGCCTTGCTGTGACTCCATCTTGTCTTTTCCTCCTGCTTCAGAGAGATACATTCCTGACACGAGCTTCATTTATTACTCACTCACTAGACCTTATCGTACTGTATCTCTCACACGCCCAGTGTTGTGTGCGCAACACGGTGAGCTTGTGTTTGTCTTGAAGGGTGTTTCTCAGTCACACTTAATGCTACATGTTACAGCACTGTAAAATGAATTCCATGCTGCAAATGTTTAACGAAGCACAGGATAAAATGGTTGAAATTTAAAGGAATAGCCCGATAGTTTTTGAATATGTATTCGCATTCTTGTTAGGGGTAAGACAAAGAACTTGATACCACTGTCATATGTGTTTGCTCAGCTTAACAAAAACACTGTAAACTAAATTCAACCACAAGCACCCCTGAGAGGCAAATGAACCAAATTGTGAAATTGAGCCATAATGACAATTTGGCAGCTGTTATCCTAGGTTCTTAAGAGCCCCAGGCAAAGATGTGCTACCCCCGAGTCCAAACTAATGAAATCTGTCATAGGCTAGATTGAACTGGGCTTCAAGTGGGATTGTGGAGTATTGTCAGTATAGTGCAAGGCTTTTAGGGCTTTAAAGGGGTTTATGTTGTCAATTGCAAAATATGTTGATAGGTAGCCATATGGGAGACACAAACAGTTGTTTGGTTTGCATGTTCTCACGATGTGCCCCTGCAATTTGGGGCATTTTTGAAAATGCCGTTGTACGGTTTGTCAAGATGAACAGTGCATCATATGACACACGCCAAGTGCAGCCCCCTAGAACCAACAGGAGGTGATGACGGTAAGGTGAGACTAAATGTCATGGACAAGTTGCAACATGCAGACATTAGCTTAAAAGTGTGTGGACATGTTTGGACAAGTCCAAACTTAATCAGAGAATCTGTCCAGCTTTACAGTTTCTGTTTTTAGATAAACATGGATCTTGGTGGAGTAAGGGCACTTCTTCCAAGATGGCGTCGACCACAGTCAACACACTGAGCTTCAGAACACCTCTTCAGGTGAGATGTGAGCGACTTCACAGAAGGTTCAATCTTACGTATGTACAGAAAGTAGGAGTAGCAAAAGCAGCAAATAGTAGTTTTCTGGGAGTTATGTGCTAGGCTATTACTTGACTAGATGCAGGCGACTTCTTGGACTCTACTTGTTTCTGTGACAGCACTGGCATAAGGTGTGACATATTGGTAGATTTTGGACAGATCTCTTTCCTCTTTCTTCAATCTGTGTGCTGAGCTAAAATAGCTAGCAGTACCAGTAACAGTGTCAGCAGTGAATATAATTTCTTTTCAGTTTGGATGCTTTATTTTTCTACCGGAATTAATGAACCCAGTTTCTCTATATGTACTACGTGGTTACCTATAGAAACAATGTAAATTATGGTTTTCAAAAATCATAATAATAATTTAAGATTCAACACTAAAGTGGGACAATTACATGACTGTCCCATTTCGAGATATTCAAGTTAACTAAGACTGATATCACTCTACATCTGTGGTAGTTACGACGATATGATGCTAAGTTAGCTTAGTTTAGCTTAAAAACAGGAAACTAGAGATTTTCACTTATTCATTTATGCACGTAGATTTTCATGTTGCATTAAACGCCAAGGTTAACTAGTGACCTTTAGGGATGCTTTAAGATGGATTTTACAGGGAGTCAAGCAAGCTAGCTCCCCTTGTTTCAGTTTTTATGCTAAATTAAGCTAACTGACTCTTGGCTCATGCTAAAGGCAGAATCCTGTTCTTGTTCTTGTACATTTTCAGTAGTCAGTAAATGCAATAGATTTATACAGTTGTACATTTTAAATCCTTTTTTTTTTATCAATTCCATAGATATATTACATCAAAATACAGGCAAATGTGAAAAAGATAATGTCACTTATTCCCCTACGTCTTAAGTGAGTCATACTTTAAGCCTCAGTTTGAAGATGCAAACGACTGATACTCTGTAAAAACACTGTGTTTACAAGACAAAGGGCGAGCCAGAGTGAGTCATCCTAAAGTTCAGATGATACATTTGAACTGCATTTTAACACGGTGGTGTGTATCACAAGGCTTCCAGCGAGGACAGATGGGTCCAAATATTTCAGCCCAATGCCAGCCAGGCAATAAAGAGAGGAGCTGGGAGAGAATTTCAGCTTGTTTTGATTTGTAGTTGATACCAGATGAGGTGGTTCAGATCAGTAGGACAGAGATGAATCATGGAGAATATTACACTTTTTAGACTTTCTTCGTCTTGTCGGTGCTGGCACGTTTTGACCTTGATCAACAATCACTGTTCTATACAAAGCCTGTGATCAGAGCTGTTGCTGTCTTTAACATCAGGAAGTGAGGATAGCACCTGTTCCTGGTTACTGAGTTTGGCATGTACAGTCTGGCTGTGACATTTCAGGGACTCGAAGGCCAGAGACAGAAACTCGCGAGTGGGAAGCACATCTGCAATTCATGGAAGCTCAACGTTTCATTTGATGAAAGTTAAAAAAGACCAGGGAGAAAAGAAGATAAAGAGGATATATAAAAAAAGCTCCATCCAGTCTGTGTTATTTGCTGATAAACCCAGAGCTGAGACTTTAATGAATGCAGGCTGTGCTGAGTTTGGCCAGGACAGAACCTCAGTCAGTCGCTGCTTTCAAGTGCTGCCAACTCATTTTAGTAGGGATCATCCATTCCACCCTATTCTTATTCCAAGCCAGACAATCATTCAACTTAAAAGCGCCCCATCTCAGCAATATGGAGTCATAATCCATATTTTATTGTGGCTCCATAAGCCTGAGACGAAAGGCTAGAGCTGAATGTATTGTTGCCGCCGCACTCTTCTCTCCCCTGCTGCACCACCTCGGCTCTGTTTGTTTTGGTTTGAATGCGCAGTTGAAGGTTACAGTACTGAAAGGGTGTCGCGCACTTCAGTAGGTTTAAAAATAGACCTTGCAGGGTTTCTGCGTCATCGAAGGAGAATCCTCGCCACCCATGCTACCCCTCCTTCCTCCCCATCCCGCGAGCCAATCATGCCTGACTTCACAGCAGGGACTACTTGTATGCAAATACGGAATGGAGCCATTCTTTCCGCTCGCACCAGCATTAATAGCAAGCCATGTAGCCATGACAACGCATTTCCTTCACCTTTTCATGCTGATAATGGCTTGCCGATGCAGAAAGAAGTGCGCAAGCTGTTGAAATAGGCCCGGGCAATTTCGGCTAAGGCAAAGGGCGCACTGAAAACATATTTCCATCACAGATATAACCTCGTTGATTATGATGTGGGAGGATGAGAAAACGCTTTCCAGTCTCTCAGGTATTGACTCCTATACGGATAATCAGAGCGAAAATGTGCAGTGTCAGGACTTTCCACAGTGGTACATACTGGAGATAATGGGGACAAAAAACTCTGTGCTGCAGCTAGATGTCAGATCTGGGAGCTATCAGGGTTTGTTTTATTTCCACAGTTTCCATTAAACTGGAGAAAAGGGGGATTTAGTGCGGCTGTCAGGTTGGATTCAACTGTATTTACGCAGTATTCTGCTTTCAAATGCTGGTGCTTCGATGATTTTTGGATCCCTGTCAAGTAAATCAAAGTAAAGCATGCGGGATATAAAATATTTTCCTTGTTACTGCTAAAATAAATTAGTAAGTTAAATGAATCAAGAGCTTCTGTGAATACTTACTGATCATTAAAGTCATCAGAGAAACTAAAAAGCCAAACATCAAATATCTGCTTTTCTTTTATCTGACTGTATATCCTTGGGTTTTACTCTGCTTGTTGGACAAAGCAAGGCTTAGCTTAGCTTCTGGGAAACTGCATTTTATTTCTGCGTCACTATTTCCACAAATGTTGCAGTGCACATTTTGTAATTAGCAGCAAAACAGACGAACAATTGTAAGTTTTCTATTTCTAACAGTGATGTCATTTTGTGCATGGGACATGTTAGGGCATGTTTCATAGTGTCACTTCTGTATGTATGAAGAGAAGTGCACCACCTACAGAAGTGGAAAATGTGGTACAGTAGTGAAACACGACAGTGGGGAATTAAAAGGTCATGTAGTAATGGTCAGGTCATGGCATATCCAAAAAAACAGAAAAAGGAACCTGAATTTGTTGAGGTTCTTGAAGACGTTTTACCACTCATCCAAGCAGCTTCTGTGCTGCAATGACTGTGATGACGCATTTTTGTGTCATATTACGCCATTAAAGCCTTGCCTGATGGTATATTTGAAGACAACCAAGTGTAGAGGAGGAACTGGCGACAGGTTTGGTGTAATACTGCACATCTCTCTCACATACACACCGCTCTAGTTTCTCTCCCTCGTCTATTCCCCACTCATCCAATCCCCCCATCATTCTCTCCAGAGCTTGGGAAGTTTCTTCTGTATTTGATGTTCTCCGTCTGTGTAATTTAATCTCAGTGATTCCCTGCAGCTCTCTCTGACCATAAACCTCTGCTCTAATAATAGGAAGCGCAGGCACAGTCTCCTCTCTAATCTGTGACTCTGTGCGCGGATGCTTGTGTGTAGCTGCTCTTGCCTCTGCGCCGTAGAGATAAGGCCAGGTTTGTTTTTGGCCTCTCTGAGACAAGGATTCACCCCCAAATTGCAACAAAATCAGGGAAGAGGGGTGGTTGATTTAAGAGACCAAACCCTTAACCGTTGATGTTTTATGCTGATAGGGTTCAAGTACATGTTACCAGTGTTAAGAGCGGCGTTAAGAGACAAGAGAGGAATGCCACTGATTGAATAGTTAAGACTTGTCTCTGTTAGTGTTCAGAGGTCTGTCATGTCTGGAGCAGGCTGCTTCTCAGCTGTGGCCTAAAAACGTGACTCTAAACAAGGTTTCCTCATAGACTGTTTTTTTGGGAGTTGAACTAAAGGACTGTGTTACTTCAGAGGCCAGTTAAAGTGTGGTTCCTAATTGACAGCTCCCTAAACCCCTTATCACAGCAGCAACCGTCTGCCTGTCAAGCCTTGGATTAAACCGCATGCTCAAGCGATGTGTGTTGGACTCTACGAAAACCAATATTTGGCATGTCAAGACTCTGGCTGCCATCTTACTGCCTATCCAAATCAGAAAAGCTAAAATAAAAACAGTAATAATCAATGAGTTAACTACATATGTTAGCCTGGTAATTACTTTACAACCTTTATCATGTATTATATGTCAACATATCAGCAGGTACTTATACATAGTTAGAAGATGAATGGTGCTTTTTAAAAAGAATACAGATGGTGTTTCTTGTGTCTTGATCTGTTGGAAAAATGTTCATTTACTTAAGTATTTTCATTTTTTAAAATAAGAGAATTTCTTGTGAAACACATATAAAGTTGGGTATCGTCTGCATAGCGGTGGTATTCAGTGTTGTGGTGAATCCTGATGTTGCACAAACGGAGCATGTGTCAAGACAACAGGTCCTGGACTGTCTGTGACAGTCACAAAAACGAGGAAACAAGTCTTCCTTAGAGATAAAAGCAAAATCAGAAAAACACTACAACTGAAAGATATGCCCATTTGTCAAGTCTGTTGTTTAAAGTGGAATGATTAATTGTGTTAAAACAGATTGAGGAAACACCCACATTGTTTAAATCAGTTAACATTCTCAGGTATTTATCCTCATTTCCCAAGGCAGTGTTCAATGTGCCAGTTTAATCAGTTTACTCAAAGCCCATTGTGTTATATAAATGTAACATTGTTTGACCCATGGGCTGCTCTCCAAGAGACGCTTTTTGTATCCGAACTGAACAACTATTTGTAATTTTTGGACTCTTATGACAGTCTAGGGCTTATTTAATATCCTTTTCCATAAATTTAATGGTAAAACATCAATTTTATAATTCATTATTTATTAGTTTAGCTAACTACAGCTTATTAAATCTGCTTGGGACAATCAAGTCATAAAAATCACTGGCTGCAGTTGTTTTTGACTTCTGTCAGAAATCATCGTTCCATTTGTCACTGTAAACTACCATTATACGCCAGTCAGCCAGAACATAAAGACCACTGACAGGTGAAGTGAATAACAGTGACTATGTTGTTAATGTTCCGCTGGGAAACGTTTGGACCTGGCATTCAGTCTTTTGCTGTCATGTGTGCCATATGTGACCTGAGTATGTATATACAGAGTAGGAACCACCCCATGTTGACTCACCACTGGAGAATTCCTCTGTTCGATACAGAGAGGCCGGTTAGAGTGTTGCTCCAAGGAATGTTAGGAAAACCATTTCTCATTATTCCCTTTCCTCTGTGACTGCTGTTCCCCCTTATGACTTTAATATCTTGTGGACTGATACGTGATCTGGAAGAGCGATATGCTGAGACCAGATGTGAAAGCTGCATGTCTCTGCACATAGTCAGTGTTTGCTCTTGGAATAGAGCAGGTGAGGTTGTCTGAGTTCTGATTGCAGACGCTGTAAATCATGAATGCAAGGAGGACTTCACCGAAAATGCTGTCTGTTTGCCCACGCTGAGGCTCCTCCACCCGATCTTCATGTTTCATTTATGGCCCACATCAAAATAGATGCGGCGCAGCCTGCTCCTCCTCGTCATGTGTCTCTCAGAGAAGAGACGGGGCCCTGCACTTTAAGCAGCCTTCTCCCGCTGGTTTAAATATTTCACAAGCCGAGAGAGTAAATGGCATTCTGATGCGCTACACGATATTCAGCGAAAGGTCAAGGTGGAATGGAAAGATTCACATTTGTGCTGTTTTTAGGACTCCTTAAGAGCAAGTGCTGCTGGGAAATCTGTCGGCCGGAGTAACATCAGCCTCAGATCATTGCTCTCCGGGTCGATAGGGCTTTCATTCCTCTACTCCTGCTCCGAGCCTCTCTGCAATATCGACCCGTTTGATTTCTTCTTAGACTTGGGGCCCTGTGCGTGTACAAAATAATCCAGCCAATGAGCTTTTAACTTGAAATGTAAGTTCATATACTTAACATTACTGTCAGCTTCAATAGGCTGGCTTGGGCTGACGATCGACCGCGCTTCGAGCTTTTAGAGGCATGCAAGAGTTCCAGTGTATCATATTTTAGCATCTTGTTAAACAAAAACAGAAATGTACAGAAACTCATACTGAAAGAATGATCTCCGCCTTACCTATTGTTTACTCCACAATGGTGTGAACTCCTTGATTTCAGGTTGTGCTCCTGCATTCTTCTAATTCCTCAAAGGTGATTGTTTGACACACATTCGAGGCTGGCCCTTATTCCTCGTCACACGTGACTTGGATTTTGACTGAAACCACGAGAGATGAGAGTGCTGATCTGTAGAAACGCCTATGTGAGGTCCAACATGTGAAGTTGTGTGCTAAGACCTACATAAAACACCTACAACAAACTTTACAGGATACTCCTGTTAGAGCTGATAAACCAGCTACCACCAACAAATGATGTAAAGGAAAATACGAATAAAAAATAAAGTGGGTAACTGGGTTTCACCAAATGTATATACAACCAGGAACACACACTGCAAGTTATACATGTAACCCTGCAACAATCGCAATGATTTTTACTGAGTTTGAGAAAATGGATGGATATCATGACATGTAAATGGTCTGGTATTCATACAACACTTACCACGTATCTATTAGTATTAATTCTCTTTACAGTCACACTTATACATCCACTCCTTTGTTCACACATGGTTTATGAACCGGGGATCGAACATGTGACCTGCTCTAGCTACTGATCCATAGCCGTCCAATGCTGGCAAATGCATCTGGCAGATTTGGAGCAATGCGACCATTCATTTGGAGTGAATAGAAATCCAGTACCCATTCTACCTTTTTTAGATTGACACCCGCCTCAAAGTGAAATATCTTAGTCCTAAGCTGCTCTGGGTTTGCATCTATGAGTGGCCATGCTTATAGATGAATCCCGGGAAACTACCGGAAGTAAGCGGGCGCCATAACTGAGCTGTTGCTGGGTAGCGTTGTGCCAGTGCCTCCTATTGGTTTTATGATGTCGAGTGGGAAAACACGTTCCGTTCTAAATTGTTTCAATAGCGGCAGTAAAATTACAAGTTGGAAGAGAAAAAATTGTGAGGTACACAAAATACCCCTGCTGCTGTCTGGTGCCATACGGTTGCCACAGATTTCCTGGGCGATCACAAGATGAGGACATTCGCCAGAGGTGGGTGAACCAACAATGCTAGCAGTTAGCTGTACCTTACCCTTTCCTTTTGAAATGTGAAAATGAGATAAACAATGGTCACAAATGAAAAACATGAATTTGTTTATTTGGTATCCATTCATTTATTTATTGTTGCCAAATGGACAGATCTTTTTACAGTTTCCTCCTTAGCTAGCCTAGCTAGCATAGTTATTGCTAACGTTAGCTAACTAGCAGCTACAGTCGTTAAGTAGATATAATATCATCGTATTGTATTATGTCTTTATTTCCCCATTCTGTACGTTAAGTTATTTTCATAAATAATCTGTAAGATCGTTTGTACCTTTATCTGTGACTGGAGGCCACTGTCTAACATCATCAACCCAACAAGTCATACTGCCTGGCTGTAGCTGTCATCGAGGGGGCGTTATCGCAGATTGTTTACATACCAGTAACAGCTCAGTAATGGCGTCGCCACAAAATGGCAGCCTACACAGAACGCTTGTCGAGTACATATATTCGTTGGATGCATTTTGGATATAAAAAATGCCTGTAGCTGTCCTAAACTACCACTACAGCTTCAGTAATTGTCCATAGTTGCTTGCTTTGGTGAGTGGAGCCCATTGCAGCAGTTGTCGGGCCAGATGCAGGGTACACATAAAGAGACAAACTACGGCCACTTGAGAGTCACCAATTGTCCCAACAATCATGTCTTTGGACAGGGGGAGAAAGAAAACCCACAAAGAAAAGCTACAGCCGGCTGATGGGTTCAATACCAGAAGCTTCTTGCTGTAGTGCTAACCACTACACCGCTGTTCCACCATTTGATTTAGATTTCAAAAAGTCTGAAAAGAATTCTTCAGCTTCCACAGCATTGTGTACCTACAATCACTAGATTGTAGGTAAGAGCATCCAAGTTCACCAGCCCCAGGTGTCACCGTCACCATGGGAACAACCACCATAGCCCCAACATATAGTCGTATTTTCCCCCTGCTCTGTAGCTGCATGTTGCTAGATCAAAAAATTGCATTGGTGTGTATAATGTTATCAAAAATAGTAAAATTCTGACCTGCAAGTGTAAATTACTCGTTGTGATTAAACACACTCCACTTACGGGAAATTATATCAAAGGCTCAGTCCCTCTCTCTCAGTGTCTGTCCTACATGTGAAGATTTGCTTGACGCCATATTAATAGCATCAGCGATAAGGGTCCGTTTCGTCATGCCTAATGAGTGTGGAGTCTGCAAGGAGTGCTTCACAGGCGCCGCTAACACCCATGTCACTTGTTTACGTCTATTCCTGTGCTCTGAACATGTGCATGGCGTCCGCCCGCAACAAGCGAGAGAGTGATACTCTGAAATTGCATAACCACTTTAACTTAACTTCCATGCGGCAGCAGAATTTCAAAATCGCTCACATTAGACATGCAGCCAAGCTGTGTGCAGAGAAGCACTGTAAAATTCATTTGTTCAAAGCCTGCGAGTGTGTCTCTGTGTGTGTGTGTGTCTTTTGTGTGTGTGTGTGTGTTGGAGCCAAACTGTTTCTTGGTATTAAGATTCTCATTACAGGTTCGGCTCTTTCATCCTTGGGTTCAAAGCACCGCCCTAGCCGACGGCAGTGGGCAGATGTGTACTACCGTGTGATGGAGGCAGAGGAAGAGGAGGAGGAGGAGAGCAGGAGATCAGAGGTAAGCGGAGGGATGCGGCAGAGGAGAGATGAGGTGAGGAGAAAGAGGGGGGGGGGGGCGTGAATAAGGGAAGTTGAACCACAGGCAGAGGAAGGTAAGGACGTTGTGTAAGGACGAGTCTCAGGATTACATAACTGCCGTGACAGACAAGAGCAGCTCCTGAGTCTGCATTAATGCATATGCTCTGTTGCGAAATGCTAAGTCGTCAGCTAGCAAAGAACAGAGTTGTGTACCAGACACCGAGAGGCATTTTAATGTAACACAGTACAAGTCTATAATTCACTCGGTGGTGGAGCGGTGTCTGCGCCTGCTCCGTGCACTCAGGCCGCTCTCCCTCTTCCTCACTGGTGAGCTTTTCATCAGCAGCTTGGTGAGTTCATGCATTTCAAGTGTTTTCATCAAATTGCTGTTATTTCCTCTCCCCCCGCCCGCGCTCTGGCCTTTTCCAAGGGCCAGAGATGTTTTCTCTTTTTAATAGCCTACAGTTCCTGCGATAGCAAATCAATAGAGTCACGTTCTGCTTGCGTGGCTGTCAGCGGGAAGGCGACGACTCTGTGCGCAGCAGCTGACATCTGCTCGGCCACGTAGCGGAGTGGATGGGGTTTCAGCTCCACACCAACACGGGACATGAGAGCATGTCAAGATGAGACATGGCTGCCGATCGGGACTCACACTGAGATGGGGACGTTTGTGTGTGTCTTCACCTCGTCGTCGTCCTCCTTTGTCTCCTTTTGTGAGCGGGGAGCAGGACGGGGGGGAGGGGGGCGAGGGTCTGTGTCAGGTGGTGTCACCTTCCATCTTTCCATGCTCTGACCTTCCTAGGTGACTCCCTCCGCTCGACCCAGCGTTCGTGTGTGCGGGCGGTATGCATGTGCTTGCGTGCATTGTTCTCACCTCACGAGCCAATGAATCATTAGCGCCACTGTTAAGATGCCTTTAAGGTACAGAGAGCGGCATGAGAGGAGAAGGTCAGGTCTCTCATTATTCTGTCAGCTGCAAATTTTCAATCATGACCCAAGGCCCACACGTGTACCCGGCTCTCGAGCTCCAGTTCCTGCAGAGACATTTCAAACCAAAGGTGTGGGAGTCAAAATTAAAAATGTTCTCTTTTTAATCCCTTTTTAATATAAATCGTTTGTGCAGAGGCTAAAGGGGAATGGATTTGTGCTTGTTTCATGTTTTATTTTGCTTTGGGACAAAGTTTGATTTTAAAATTTGCTTCTGAAATACATGATGGTAAAGAGGCATGAATATGTTTTGGTAAAATGGCTGATAAAAGGGGAAATTAATAAAAAGAAAAGAGAGGGAAAAAACTTTAAACAGTGAATAATAAACGCCAGCTTGTTCTGCTGTGTTCACATCATTTGGAAGGGAAGTTCATGATGGCAAAGATTTGAGAAAGTTCATGTTACTAGACAATATAAGAGCCGTGCATTTTCCACCTAGGCCTCCAGCCTCATTCAAAACACCTCTTAATGTGATCGTCACGATGCCACTATCAACAGGATCTTGCATCATAGACGGTATCCCATATATTGAGATGAATAACATTACTAAAGCAAGAAACAATTCAAAAAGTCTCCTCTCACCCACAGCTTTGGTGCAGCTGGGCACCAGCGCCACATACATCAAATCCAGCAGAACCATCAACGTCGACCCGATAAAATATGTTAATATAATTCATTTTGCTCACCAGGACTTAAAAAACAATTTAGTGGAACCTGCCCTCACAGTATCAAGTCTGCCCTGTAAATACACTATATTACCAAAAGTATTCGCTCACCCATTCAAATGATCAGAATCAGGTGTTCTAATCACTTGGCCTGGCCCCAGGTGTATAAATTCAAGCACTCAGGCATGCAGACTGTGAAACAAGACATTTGTGAAAGAATGGGCCGCTCTCAGGAGCTCAGTGAATTCCAGCGTGGAACTGTCATAGGATGCCACTTGTGCAACAAATCCAGTCGTGAAATTTCCTCGCTCCTAAATATTCCACAGTCAACTGTCAGCTCTATTATAACAAAATGGAAGCGTTTGGGAACAACAGCAACTCAGCCACGAAGTGGTAGGCCACGTAAAGTGACGGAGAGGGGTCAGCGGATGCTGAAGCGCATAGTGCAAAGAGGTCGCCGACTTTCTGCACAGTCAATTGCTACAGAGCTACAAACTTCATGTGACCTTCAGATTAGCCCAAGTACAGTACGCAGAGAGCTTCATGGAATGGGTTTCCATGGCCGAGCAGCTGCAGCCAAGCCACACATCACCAAGTGCAATGCAAGGCGTCGGATGCAATGGTGTAAAGCACGCCGCCACTGGCCTCTAGAGCAGTGGAGACGCGTTCTCTGGAGTGATGAATCACGCTTTTCCATCTGGCAATCTGATGGACGAGTCTGGGTTTGGAGGTTGCCAGGAGAACGGTACATTTCAGATTGCATTGTGCCAACTGTGAAATTTGGTGGAGGAGGAATTATGGTATGGGGTTGTTTTTCAGGAGCTGGGCTTGGCCCCTTAGTTCCAGTGAAAGGAACATTGAATGCTTCAGGATACCAAAACATTTTGGACAATTCCATGCTCCCAACCTTGTGGGAACAGTTTGGAGCGGGCCCCTTCCTCTTCCAACATGACTGTGCACCAGTGCACAAAGCAAGGTCCATAAAGACGTGGATGACAGAGTCTGGTGTGGATGAACTTGACTGGCCTGCACAGAGTCCTGACCTGAACCCGATAGAACACCTTTGGGATGAATTAGAGCGGAGATTGAGAGCCAGGCCTTCTCGACCAACATCAGGTGTGACCTCACAATGCGCTTTTGAGAATGGTCAAAATTCCTTAACACTCTCCTCACCACAGTCTTCCAGAGAGTTGACTTAATAGCGCAAAAGGTGGACGACATCATAAACGTTAGGAATCGGATGGCACTTCAGTTCATAGAATGAGTAAAGGCAGGTGAGCGAATACTTTTGGTAATATAGTGTATCTTCTTAACATCTCCTCCTTCCACCATCGTGGGTTTAAAAAATAGGTATCAAAACGTTAAAGGGGACGATTTGCTTGTGAACCTCGCAAGAGATGAACATGATCCGCTGGCTTGGCTTAAACATAGCGGCTCTCTGACCTTCCAATCGGAGGACACTAAAATGCTGCCGCTACCATAGGCCACAGAGAAGGCCTCAGAATACAAACTGGAAATGTGATTGGTTAGAGGAGCAGCATCATTATAATGTATTTTGAGCTTCGGCCACCTGCAGTTTTAATTGAGAAGGCCCAGGAACACATGACGGCTGAAATAGGATTGGATAAAAGCTCTAATGCAAAGTGCCAGAAGTACCACAGCTGAGAGACAGACAGGCCATGAAATGAAAAGAACAGGCTATTGGGAATAATTTAATAATGTAATAGTTTAATAGTAATAGTTTAGGCCAGCAGAGAAAGCTGTGTTATTTGCTGCTGCTATTGCTTTGATTTGAGATTTCGCAGAGATTGACTTGTCCTTGTTTTTCAGATGGAAAGACTGATATCAGTCTCATTATGTGCATGCCGTACAGAGCCGAAGGCTGGATAGTGTTAGCTTAGATTAGCACAAAGCTCAGCTGAACAGATACCTTGGCTTTGATGAAGGGGAAAAGCTGAGGAACACATTCAAGCTAGTCAAGAAACGACTTCAACACCCATTTGGTAAGAGTTGGAAGAGGAACATAGGGGAACCTGTAGGGTTTACTAAATGTTTTATGAGAGTAAAAATGGCCTTCACAATCACTTGATCTCTATCAAGTGTAACACCTTAAGGTGGTGCAATAAACAAGAGAGGATCTTCAGGACGACTAGTTTTCATTCCTGCAGCCGCCTCAGTCAGAGCTATGAATTCATGATAAGGTGCAAAGAAGCAGGTATTTAGACTTACACAACACTCCTTTCCCTCAAATTTTCACCCATCCGCACCAATGATGCTTTTGTTTGTATCACAATAGTAGGAAATAGACATTCAGTTGTCGCAGATGGGAAAAATCCCACGCTTGTTCTAGAGTAGGGTGCGAAAAAAAGCCCATCCATCTTCACCACGGTAACAGTATCAGATGTCTGGTTTCTTAAGGTTGTCTCTTTGTTTCCTCATAGCAGGAAGCCTTGCTTATACTTTTCAGGGTGTGACCCGATCGGCCCGCTGAGTTTCTGAGCAGGAAAGGCTTGATTATTGCGGTATGTTTGCTCCAGTTGTTACGGGAATCACCTCAGCTGCACCGCTCTTCAGAAGAGGAAGCGACTGACAGTCTGCTCCTTTCAGTTCTTCCACATTACTACAGTCCAAGCCTAACCAGATTGCAGGCATGCATACCGTCCATACTTACGAATGTGAGGATTTACACCGCGCAGCACACATCACTTATGATTAACCACTGTATTTACCTCATTGTGAGTGTGTTTTTATCTGCTGGTCTCAGCAAAGTGATTGTGTTAGATATTGATGCGATGCTCTTCACGCCTTTATGGAGTGTAAAATTAACGAGCTGTCGGCTATGCGGATGAGATTAAATGTTATGTACGTGTGCATGCGTGTGTGAGTGCATGATTCATTGGCGGTGGGCGTTTGGAGAGCTGCTGCTCTGCGTGCTAAACTGACGCCACGGGCTGCGAGGGTCAGTATGCACCAAACTCAGGAAAAAGGGACGCCACAGTTGGGAGGACAAGCTGGATTATTGTCCCTGTGGCCGATAATAACACTCTGAGCCAGGCGCTTGTGTCAGGATCAGCAACACTTTACCCCTGCCTCTGTTTTTTTCTTGAATTTGAGAACAATTACCAGATTTCACAGGAGGGTGAAGGAGTGTGTCTAAATGAACTATTTAATGGTTATATAACCCTGTCAGTCACTATCCCTACCTACCTATCAAGACGCCATCAAAGCTGCAGCAATGCTATGGAAATAATTTTACCCATTGGAGGGCAGTAATATGCTCTGTAGTGTCAAAACTGCCTAAAATCCAACCTGGATTAAAAACATGGCCTCCTGTAATCAGAATTTGAGTTCGGTTAGGCGTGCACATCCAAGCGCAACATCCAAGTAGCCGCACCAAGTCGTGAGATTTTCTGAATAAAATCAACAACAAATTCAAAAATTTCAGCAACTGATGAACACTTTTGTACCAGATAAGCAGACAGGAGGGAATTATTCACAGGTTACACATTCTTTGTTATCCTCAGGGTAAAGGCTTTGTAACGTCCTGGGTGTGGCAGGGTGGCAGGGAGGTGAGTCCTACAGGTGTCACTCATTTTGTTGTAAACCAATTCAATGGCGCTCAAGTGACGTGTCTGACTACGCCACTGCGACTCTTTTGCATAAAACCCGCCCAAATAATTTGAATGACCTGGCGGATCTTGTGAGGCATAATGAATCTTCCTAAATCGGCTACATTTTCTTACCGCTGCTCTTGCAAACGCTTACAGTGTTCTTGTGCCTGCTTGCAGTCATGTCACAGTGTGATGTAGGGTGTCATACATCATGTATTCATTCTCTATGTGCTGTTTATGAATGCTTAAAAGGCGGGGTAAAATAAAGTGCACTGTGTAAGTGGCATACACTTCTGATGTATACCCCGCTCATTACCCTTGATGAATATTTAGAGAGGGTCCCTTTACTCAAAGCTGTCGCCGTATTGAATTATTGTCAGGAGTAATCTTTCTAAGGAGCATGTGCACTTATCTGAGTCCTGCAGTCGCTGCGTGTCTCTATTAGCTTCTTGCCGTGAAATAATTAAAATCCCACCAATCTTGGCAAATTTGAAGATTGCCACCCTTCTAATTTGACAACTGGAAAGGCAAGCGGCGCTGGAAAAAAAAACCCCACAAGGCTCCACTCTGAAGCTAAAGCTGACTGCGGCTGTTGTTTAATGCAGGAGGTATTTTGGGGTGTGGGATGAATAAAACATCAGAGCACCTTGTTTATTTCCATCCTTCAACCGTAACTCGTTCTTTACATAATTGAATTCTAGTCCGTTCGAGGCAGTGCATCTAATTGAACCTCTACCCGTTAGCCAGGGAATGATTTGTTTCCATGCTGACTCCAAACTCGGATCCTCGGAGGGCCGCTTCTCACCGAGAGGAGAGCTCTTCTGGATCGCATAAAGGCTTGGTGTCAGTGTTTCAATCCCATTTGTGGCAAACGAGTGGCCTGTTTGCATCACGTTCCCCTCTCGCGTTAGGATTTCAAGCTCCTTATGCTGGAGTCTTTCACTGTGTGAGAAGCTGCCTCCACTACCTGGCAGCCGTTCAACCTGAATGATTTACACGCTGAACTCCACTGCCCTCCATCCCCTCTCCAGGTCAGAACGTCTCCCTCCTTCCCTCCCCCCTTCTTCCTCCCCTTCTTCTTCCACACAATGTCATTTTGTTAATGTGTAATTTGTTGCCTAATCGTTCATGCAGCGCATTACAGCAGAGTGCCCCCCCCCCACCTCCTCCTCCCTCTGCCAGCCTTTGATTGTGAGAGACGTTTGCCCCATTGTCCGTCGACTTCTTTATGCACAGCCATGCCCTCTCCATATGGATGCCATTGTGGCTCGCAATTAATGGTTCACATTCAACGCCGACTTCCGCTTTCTCACAGTGAACAGCGGCGCATTAGCATTCTGCCCCGACATTTAGCCAGTGGAGCAGAGGAGGGTTTACAGGTAGAGGAATATTTTTGCAGGAAAGGGAATAAGAAATGGGAATAAGAAGTTGTTGTATTGACATCTAGGGTGGTGTGCACATTTAAACACAAGCTCCAACTATTTATTTAATGAAATGGAGAGGGTGTTTAGATGGACAGGTATAAAAATATAGAAGTACAGTGCATTAACCCTAGAACACTAACGTCAGGTGATTTTCACCCGAGCGATTGTTGTCACGTGATTTTTGTTGTGTTGGTGCTGTCTTCAGGCTGCTCCCTGACGCCATCGAAGGCGGCGAGTGTTTCCCCGCTCCAATACCTGTGTTCGACATTAGTGTTTGTGTATTAAAGGAGACGATAGTAATAGCTTGCACATCCTGTCACAGGCTTGGATTATCTGACATGCCAAACAAGTGAATAAAACTTAACTAAAGCAAGTTTTACTTTAGCAATCAGCAGCTACTTGTATGTAATCTTTGATACTGCAGCTAGCTAAGTGGTCCTGGATGTGCATGTAATTCTAATTTAGTTTAATGCTTATGAATAAATACTATTTAGAGGTAATTTTCAATGGAATTCATTCAGTCAAACGCATTTTTATAGACAGCTCATCATTTTTACCCACTCAAAACCTCTCTCCTACAGTTGTCACTGGACAAGTCTTACATGTCAGGTCCACATGTCAACAGGTGGGCCGCATTTCAAATTCTTCGTTCTTTATTCTATTTGTTAAAGATTCCCTATTTTTTTGCAAATTTTAGAGACTTTTTATATGTGCCTCCTTTAAAATAAATCTGTGAAGGTTCTCAGTCATCCATGTCATGGTATTTCCAAAAAAAAAAAAAAAGGTTCTTAAAAGGCAACTGGACTTGTGAAGTTTTTTGACAAGACATTTCACCACTCATCCGAGTAGCTTCTTCAGTTCTAGGGGACAGGTGGGAAGTCTGAGGAAACCGGCGCTGCTAATTTCTATTAACAGTTGTGCACTTACCTGCTGTTTTGTCCCTGTCCTCTTTCTCTATGAATGGTGCTCTAACAACCCTTTTCCATCAGAGGGTTGAAACCCCATTGACCATGTATTGTTGTACTTCAATATATTTTGATGAGAAGTATTTTCTATTGGGCGTATTATACCTGATGTTAGTGATGGCGTTACTATTTATAATGTTAGTGCTCTAGGGTTACGACAAACTAAATTAATTATTGATTTTACACTGATACACTTCACAAGACTGGAGGTGGGCTTATTTGCGTCTTTTCCTTGTTTTACAGATAAAAAGACTTGTATCTGTCTCATTATGTGCATGTTGTACGAAGCTAAATATCGTTAGCCTCATAGCATAAAAAGTCACTTTTTGGACACTGTTCACAATGACAATATAAAAATACCAATGTGATTGCTAAAATATGTTTTTTCTTGTTTTCCGAAAATGTTAAAATATGCAGTTATGCTATGAGGCTAACGATACAGGACTGGACGTTGTTAGCTTAGGGCTAGCACAAGCTCAGCTAAACAGGCACATCTAAACACAAGGTACAAGAAGCTGTTTCAACTATTTATTTAAAGAAAGGACGCCCAGGTGGATTTTTGATCTTTTTTTCTGAATAAAAATATAAAAATGACATTAAAAATTAAATTTAAGGCAACTCAAAGGTCAACATTTTAAATAAGAAACTAACGGTGAACAGCTCATGTCACTAATGCACCTGCTTTGGTAGGAACAAGAAATGCGAACGAACCGTTGTGTCGTTATGAGCGTTAAGTGTAAAGCTTCACTCATGTAGCTGTGTGTTCCTGTAGATATTCTTAGCACCATTATCGGCTAATGATTTATGAAGTGAGCCAAAAAGGTGTCCTCGCGTCCCGTTAAGTCAGTTCAGCAGTCTGACCTCAGTGGATATATGACCTGCTTAATGGACAAAACGCCCCGTGTCAAAATACAGAGCAGCAAGTCCTGCTTCATAACTGCCAGCAGCCAAAAAGCATTTTGAGCATCGATCAATAGCCTCCTCATTTATATTTTAGCTCTGTGCTGAACATCTTTTATGCTTTTTTTTTTTTTTTCCTTTCACATTTTAATGGCCGGCTGCAGAAAGAAAGCTCCACAACACAGATAGTACAAGTTGTAGAAGCGGGAGCTGGAATACAAACACTGACAGGCATTAAAATGGAAGGGCTAAAAAATAATTCAGTTGTGTGAGCTGGAAGAGCTGAAGTACTGGATGGTTGATGACCTGAGCCCCGAAAGGGTCTGAAGTACGAGGTGAGGTGAGTAATTTGAAGACAGACAGAATCCTAATTTAAAGTCTAAGATCTAAGAAAGTAGTTGAAGCGTTAGCAAAGAGTTTGATGTTAAAAACTAAAGATGTTACGACAATTGTGAGGAATATCTTATAGACGTTTTAAACTGCGTCTATGCCGATGCAACAATTATGTGAATAAGTGATTGTTTGAATGATGTGTGTGGACATGTGCAGAAGTAGTTGAAGGACAAAAAGGCAAAAAGGCCAACTTAACATCCGTCACCCATGCCGAGGTGAAATGCACCACACTGCGGGTGAGGTAAACTGTAGAGATTGGCTGTGCAGCTGACCTGTGCTGCTGCAGTCAGCTGGGCCCTGAGACACTGACCAGGCCCTGTCGCTCCCAATTAGCCCCGCTCAGCCTCTCGCTGCGACTAATTCAGTCCCTCTGCTGAGCTCAGCCCGGAGTAAACTACTCATACACTTGTGTTACTCACTGCTAACCCTCTTTGCTACACTCTGCCGCCGTTTCATTGTTGCATATTAAATAGCCCCAGTGAACTTAATGCAGCGGGGTGAACTCCAAACTTTTAGCGTGTCAGCACTGTGACCAGGCTGGAGGATGCGCACGCAGAAGTGATTCACTGCAAACGAAATCACACAGAGTCGTGCTGGCGTATGATGTTAATGTAGGCAAGTAAAATGCAGAATGTTATTATAATTAGCTTCTACGTGTCTGCTCAGATTTGAGTGCTTGGTTCGGTCAGATTCCCTCGTCCCTATCTGAACCCACATTAATGATAATTTCCAATTTAGTTGCCACGATGGTTAGTTCATTAGATTTCATCTGCTTGTCATTAGATTTAGTCATTATGGCTCGTTATTAATTATCATTGCCTTTTTATTGCCTCATGGGTGGATATTTCCTTCAGGGTTAATCAGGCACTCTAAACCTATCTAGCTGTCTGACTGACTGTCTGGTAAGGTCAGGGTTAGAGAGGCTACAAGTGTAATTCGAGGGTGTAGTTTAAACAGGACAGGGCTGTGTTTGGCATTTGAATTGACTTTCGCCGTAAAGCGACAATTTTCAAGAGGCGATCGAAGACGCCTTTGACTTTGATTCGCCACCAGTCAGACTTTCAATCACTGTGGAGCGTTTGTTGTTTTCCTGTGAGGTTCCAATCCCGTGCCCAAGTATAAACATCTCAGAACCATCATCCGCCTTCATTCGACGAGTGTTGTCCGCAGATAACGACAGATAATGGACAACCCGAGCGTGATTGTCCGTTTTGTGCACCGCTCGCCGTTCACAGTTCAGCAAACCTTAGAGCCAGAATGGAGAGAGAGAGAGAGAGAGAGAGTTTACTCAGTTAGCAGCTTAAAACTTTCTACAGTATTTGCTTGACAAACATGGCCTGTTAGCTTGCGTGCCAACGGGGCGTCCTGCTTCTTTTTAATCCAGCCAAAGCCAGCTCAAATGTGATTGGTCAACAAAATTCTGGGCACGAACTGACATAAAAAATAAAAATAAAAATGGAAACCAGATACCAAGATGCTGTCTCTCAGCACAGACTCATATTCATATATATATATATATATATATATACACTGCTGCACAGGAAGTTGTAATATAATATTGTTTTACCTCTTCTAATGAAATGATTGTGACAGTGTGTGTTCATCTTGACTTTACTGATCAATCCCTTCGATACTGATGCATATAAATAGGAATAAAAAAAGGAATGTGTCTGAAAACTAAATTATTCCAACATTGTGGAATATAAATTGTATAAAGAGATTAATTCTAGGTTGGATAGTATGAGGCTAAAGCTCTGTGTATTCAATTTTGTGACTGCACAGATGTGTTGTGATTCATGGCAGGACTAATTGACAACATGAACTCTGGATATGAATGTACAATAGCTTGCTGCGCAATACAAGAATAGTAATTACCTTTGAGTTTATTACAGGTTATCTCGGTTCTTTTATTCCTTTCTGTCAGCGCAGAATATATTCTGTACCGACTGTTTCCAGCTAATGTAAGACATACCCGTGAGCCTCTTAACCAAGACAAGAATATATTTTTGTCTTCCACACCGTTTTGCACAATTTCCTCGAATGTTTTTTGGCAACCTTGACATCTTTGAGCTGAATTGAGTCTGTCAGCGTTTGACTGACATGATTTCAAGGTGCATTGAGCTTGTCAACCAGCAGCTGTTGAGCGGCGACAAGCCGAAACTGGAATGGTTATGAAAATGATGTTCATGTACAGCATACGCAAATATGTTTTAAAAGAAACACGACCGCAACCAGAACAGGAAAAAGATCACGTCCCGGTTTCGTACGGAAAAAGTTCACAGTGACAAAACAAACCACAAACACCTCCCTAAAAAGGAAACACTGCACTTGAACATAATCTCTTCAGACGTTATGCTGCTACCACAAAACAACTGAATAATACACAAAATCTAAGGACATCATTTCTAGGACATTAGCCGAATCTTGCGAGTCAGGCTGTAGCCAAAACAGCGGGACCTCGTCAAAGCTGTCAATAAAAAAGACGCTAAACCTCTTTCCGCTCACTCACGGCAAAGTCTTGTGAATAAAACCATGGGCTCGGAGCACGAACAGTGAATAAAGTGGACTGCGTGCTGGGCTCGTTGTCAGGGAGACTACTGTGGAAGAAAAGGTCAGAGGTCCAGTACTTGCTGTAATAACCAGTGTGTCCATCAACAGACATCTATCCTGTCAGAGAGACCTTGGACGAATGCACTAGCTCTCAGCGTGCCCACTTATTGTAAGCTGCTCTCAGGAAGATTGCCAGCTGAATGCCTGCGATGTAAATACTGCACAGTTGATATATGTATTATTTTCCCCCACCACTTCCTCACACTCACATTTCAGTTTCTTGCCTGCTTGCCTGCCCAGCCGGTGGAGGTCGAATGAAGAATAATATAGGCCAGATAAACAAAAAGTAAGCCGATCCCTTGTTTTGTAGGAAGGAGGATGTGACGGCGGGTGGAGGTTTCAGTCTCAGCCTCCTTACCTTGTGGGACGTATGGGGATCATGCATGTCCGTGTTCTCGTTGCGCTTCGACTGACGGCCGGGTTTCATGTGAGCGGAGGGGGAAACTGGAGACGAGGGGGCGGGAGGGGGTCAACAGACACTGGGCTCACTGGCTCAGGTTGATTGGGTCAGTGTTTCCACTCACACCTCACCATCCCTCAGTGGACCGAGCAGGAAAAAAAAACCTGTCATTTAATCTTTGGGGCTGTGGAGCTTTTCTTCCAGGAAGTGATTAAATGTGCTGCTCAGCCTGATCCAACAAATGTTCAGCTTACATCTTCAGTATATTATGCGTATATAGCAGTGTATATAGCTGCAGAGAGGGTTTGTTTGCCACTGTTTATCATTATACTGCGACGCCAGCCTCTCTGAAAGGATCCTTATAGAAATTGATACCTACACGGCTGAGATGGCTACCTTGGTTCTTTACAGGGAAGCATTCACAAGGATTATGCTAATGAGTTCTCGCTCAGCAGCCAAGGATGAGGATACAGGATCCTGGAGAGGAAGTTACTTTAGCCGGGACAAAAAGCCCAGAGCAGCAGTGGCAGTAAACAAACGGAGACAGTGACGGTTAGACGCACTGAGAGGCACCCACAGGTCATATCTGTCGCCTCTTCTCTTCTCTTCTCTTCTCTGAACAGAAATTTGAGACCTCCTCTCTTCCAGAAATCCACATCCCACTGAATCAGCTGAAAATAAAAATGCATTGCCCCCAAAGCCGGAAAAACACAGAGCCTGCACGAAGCTGATATTCTGGAGATTTGTGGTTTTCCCATGACAGAGATGCTCTGTTGTTGTTAGCCAGTCCTAAGTAAACACACGCACACTGCGGCACACGTTCTCGATCCCCAATAAGGAAACAGAACGCAGCTCTGATTACGGTGCAAACTTCCTACTGTAAATAAGAAAAGGATCATAAACAGCGATCATAAAAGACACTGATCACATGTCGCGTGCTGAGCTGACTTTAGACTGCGCAGTATAAGCCCTAAATAAAAAAGTGCTGTGGTAGAAAAGAGGAAACTGAGTATCATATCTTGTTCTGTGTATCATAGTTCACCGTGCTTGCACAAGAAGGCCAGAACGTGTCCGTTCACACAGCGCGCTGAAGAAAAAGATAGGTCAAAGGAAAGACGAAACACCACACTGATGATTGGGTTGGGAAACTATGACTACTTCCGAATTCACTAGATCCCAGACTAATCAAGTGGGATCCACTGGAACAAGCGTGATTCACAGAGGCCCCTCCCCTCACATGACCCAAAGGTCCCCACTAACAATATTCTGTTGCCAGACATGTCCCCATGTCCATTCTCTGATGAGTCACAACTGTTTCAGGGCTACAAGGGAGACCTACACAATATTAGGAAGGTGGTTTAAATGTTGTGGCTGATCAGTGTATACAGTATAGCCAGCAGCACCCTCAGACAACCGGGACGTAAACAACGTTAAGCTCTTTGTGAGATCATTTTGAGCTCTATGTTTTACTCTTAAAAGTCCCGAAACAAACATTTCAGACTTCGTGACACGACGGAAGACACTTAAGAACTACGTTAACACTTACTGATTCCGAGCCCGCAGGCAAACAGGCAAGCGGCAGCCATGAGCATAAGCAAATACCCACACAAATGTTTGCGGATGTGCCTGCGGTCGCACATGCACACGCGCACGCGCTTCCAGAAACCAAGCGTATCTCATTATATCTCAGTTGTGCCCTGCAGCGAGGAGAGTATTTAGACAGTTGTCCGGAGGAGTTTGCACAGAGTTACCGTGTTAGATTGTGAGCAAATTAGTTTGCACCCTGAGGGCTGAGCCGATGCCGGCCTCGGGGAGGGAGGAGGGGGAAGGGGGTGGGGGCTGCGAGTGTGTGCGCCTCTTATTGCAGAGCTAAAACGGAGCGTGCCTGGGTTTGCTGGAGGTGGAGGACATCACCGTCCCTGTGTGCCTCTGCCAGCATTCAAAAATAAACGGGCACTTGTATTGACCTCTTGTTGATAAATTCATCCGTGGGTAAAGGTCATCGGCGTGTCAGCAGTGTGTATCACGTTTGTCCGCCTATGCTCCTCCTCCTGTGCTCTTCCTTTTCAGTTTTACATCAGCGGTAACACACTGTGTTCCCTCTTCTTGTTCTCTCTCATCTTCCTCCTCCTCCTCCTCCTCCTCCTTTCTCCCTGTATTTGCTGTGGCAGCTGTACTTGCTCGCTTTAATTTTAGTAGGGCTGTTGGCTGCCTGGTGATTAATTGGATGGCTGGGCTCAGGTTGTAAATAGATGTTCTATTCTCATGGTTGTTTTTCCCGGTTAGGAAACCACGCAGCGGATTAGAATACTCCCTGAATATGAAACAGAGCAGGTGCTATTAGCCCAGGGTTAACAATTGTGTTTCCTCCTGCGTGCGACCTTTGACAGACAAGAACCACGTGACGATAAGCTGAATAACAAAATGTGAGCAATGCACACGGATGTATCTGCGCCTGCCCCGCACTGTCGCCATACGCGGCAGCCAGAAGGCCCGAGATGTTGCTCCTGAGTCACATCCCTGAACGCACGCCACGGACCTCACCGCTACAGTAAAGCCCGGCGGGAGAAGTATCCTGTTTCATAAAAAGGACGAGTTACAATAACACAACCCACGGCAGATGCGGTCTCAGCGTCCATCAACAAGCAGCCATGTGCTCCCGGCACAGTGAGTCACCAGGGGCCACAACAACACCCACCATAAGGCCCTCGTGACGCCGTGCCCGAAAGCGTTGGACGCCTACTGCTGGGGAGAGTAGCTTTTAGTTTGCAATCAGCAGAGAAAGAAGAAAAGCTTTCTATTTACTGCACTTACCTGTCAAGGTATCTGTTCGTCTCAGTTCTCAATCATTCTTTGCTTCGCTTCTTCTTCCGTCTTACATCATAGGAAGCACGGGGACAAGGAGAACCAGGGGGACAACCTCACTCTGGGTGCCTTAAGTGTCTGAACATCACCTTCCATCTCCACATTTAACCTCACTCACTTTGAACTCTCTCTTTGATGCAAAGTTTTCACATATCAAACAGCAGAGAAACAAACAGCAGTCATAGAATATTCTGAATTTATCTCACATTGTTTTTTGTGTGAACGGCAAGCTCATGCTAGTGCTAGATTGCTCAGGTAGCCCTGGCCTTGCACAAAGCAGTCCCTCAAGACCGTTGCCTCTGAGCCAGCAACATATTACATCTGAGCATAATTAGCTGCAATCGTATTTCAAGAAACAAGAAAATAGCAAAGGGGCTAAAGCTAACTGGGGCTTAATCTTCAGTGACGTGAGGAATTGTTCAAATTAGATATAAAATGAATAGTAAAATAGTTTACAGGTGTCAGTGTTCAGCACAGGTGAACAAAGGAGCTAGCTTCTTCTCACACACTGGAGTCTGTGTGAACTCGAAAGTCTTGGAAAGTGTTGCGTGACAGTGAGCACATGAGGATCAATGATGGAAGTCACCTAAAATGGCTTCTCACCTCTAATATATATAGAAAAGTATGTCTGTCCCAACAGGCCAATTAGCTGTGCATAGATGCATGTGTGCTAATTTTTTTTGATGTTCATTACTGTTTGTTGTTGTGCGTTAATTTGAGAAAAGGTTCCCAGAATAGACTCTGCTGTTTACGTGAACTGTTGATGAGCTTCACGTCTTTGCCCTGCAGCCCGCGCCTCAGCTAGGAGCTGACAGTCGCTACAATTACATTTATTTCTCTCTATGTGTTTACCCATTATGTTTTAATAATCTAGCTTTAAAGAAGACACGCTCCGTGTTGTCCTTGTCCTTTTGACTTGCGAGGATGAGCAAATATCTTGGCTGCTAGACTGCGAGGAGGAGCCACACCACAGAGCCGCAGGCAGCAGGAAAGGAGAATGGCGGAGCAGATAGGCCGACGGAGACGTCGCTTGAGACGCCCTAGACAAGCAGGGAGAGGCGGAGTGGAGGTGAGGCGGTGAAAGCTGAGACTGGCAGGTCAGTAGACACGAGGAACGATGCTCAAGAGCTGCTAACATCAGACCGATCAAAGGTTTAGCTCTCTTATTCTGTAATTATAAAGATGCGGTATTATAGAGTTGTGGCCTTTTTGACTTTTAAACTTATCTGACTTTCTATTCAACAAAGGTTCCGTTAGATTTCTCTAAATCCATCATTCCTCTCAGCCCAGATCCTTCTCTCTCCTCAAACAGCCTGAACCTTCAGAAACCATTTACATAACATTTACATTATTTAAAACACTCTGATTGGCTCAAAGTTTAACCCCTTACTCACCGACAACCAATCAGAATACTACCTGATGAACGATGAACATAATTACAGGCTGCAGCTGGGGATGTTAGCATATAGTAGCTGTTCATGTACTTAAATGTTAGACGTTTCTGTCAAAGTTTTTTATGCTAGTTTCCAGACACATTTTAGAAGATTTTTCTAGTAATGAGCAAGTCTCAGCCTTTAACAGAATATTTGATGTTGTTTCTAGCAGGGAAGGTATCTCAGCTTGGCTTTTAAAGACTCTCGCTGGCGACACACTTACAAACTCTTCCCTACGCACACACACACACAGTCAGCTTTAGCATTCAGCTATTAATATGTCTGGACGGGTCCTCTGCCTATGTAACGTCATTCCACTCCACTTACCAGTACCTCTGAGCCCTGGAAACAGAACACATTTCACCCACTACCCTATCACATGATGAGTAGCCAGCAATCCAGCTGTCTGTATCACCTGACCCGCTGGAAAAAAAAATAACCAGGACTCACGCAGGGCGAAGACGGCATGGGCCTGGGAAGGAGATGTTTTTCACAGGCTTGGGGTTGAGGCCGTCGAGGCGGTAGCCTGGAGATCAGTGCCTGAGATACAAAGAAATATGACAAAGAAACTCAGTGTTTGTATGGTCTGGGAATGTTGAGGAACATGTGGTAACTATCAGGTCTCCTGATAAAATTAGATCTATTAGCGTAAAACTGGAAAGTTTCTGTTGAGATTTCCTCCCTGAACTTTCTCCTCTCTTTCTTGGACATGTGATTTTTTACTTGAAGCTTGTCTGAAAATTGAAGCATTTTGGATGGTCTGTAAGAGAAAGTGCTTTTTGGTTATTGCTGTTGCTGTAAAATGTACCATTTTACTTGATGTGGCAGTGAATTTCATTATCCTTTGCTACTGCATTTCACAAAATGTAATGGTGCTTTGCGATCTGTGCAAGTAGAAATAACATAAATACAAATATAAGGAGGATTTTAAACAGGCCTGCACCATCCGAGGACAATAAAACTGAAGCAGTTAAATGGAATTCAGCTATTATTTGTTTTATCATTTGTGCTTGTGGCTCTCCTACTGTGACTAAATGTAGAAAGTAGAAATGTCAACATCCGATCATTGGATTGAAGTGAAACCCTAAATGCACAGATGCAGTTCAATTCACAATTCAAATACAACAAAGACATTATCTTCTAATCTAGTTTCCTTAAAGGGGAAACAACCCACTGTGTTAAACACACAGCAGCAGCAGCAGAGGAGGATGTCAATCACGGTGCAAATAGCTTTATTTGTTTACAGGAATGAATCCTGCAAACTACATGCTGTCATGTTTTACTGACAGCGCACGAAACAGGCGCGCAAAGAAGCACACCTGCTGAGCCGCACACACGCAATGCCCACGCCGAATGTGCGCAAAGGGGGAGTGACGTTACCCATGCACGTCACACGCTCAGGAGCTAATTCTGTCCTCCCCGAGTGGGTGTCGATGACAGCAACACAAGCCCGGTTTACTCTGCGCGTCGTCAGGACAGAGACATGCAAATGTGTGAAAACCTGTCTACACGTTTACGTCTCCTCTTGCCTGTATTCACCCGTAAACAGAGAGTCGCTGTGTGGGTGTGGAGGAGCAAATTTATGACTATTCAGCAGTAAGGCCGGTGCTCAAAGGCATCATAAAAACACAGTTTTAGTCCCATTTTAATTAAACTTTGTATTAGTGGATATGTTGAAATAACAGGGAATTTCCCCGCACAGCAATTTAGCTTTTGCACAAGAAGAAGTTGTATGTTTTTATAGCTCAGGCTCGTGTGGAGATTATCATCAGAGCTCAAGGAGGAAGTGGTGAGCAGCCCACCTCGTGCACCAGCCACCGTCCCCTTAATATCCAATATGACACCCCGACCTCGGCCTGCCTCTCCATTCTACCCTTTTGTTGGCTTTATCGCAACATGCAGCATCTGTAAAGGTCATAAATCCTGAGTGCTCTCTCGCACTGGCAGAGGGCATTCAGATGTAACACAAACACAAACAAACACACCTGACACTGTTGACGTTTCAACCAAGTCTAAAGAAATGATTATTTTCAAAGGTCTGAGCAAATATCAGCCGCGCTCGCTGCGGATGTCACGAATGAGTTTCCTCGTGCAAACAAACAGACAATATGTACTTGTTCAAATGTAATCACAGATACATTTATTCATAGCTGTAATGTCTAATAAATACATCAGATGAGTATACATCCAACATGTTTAGTAAAAGGTTTCCCATTCAGCTCCTGGTTTGTTTTTAGTTTTGCTCATGTTAAGAAATTCAAAAACAGTCGCGGTTTGAGGGCTCTACTGAATGGTTCATTGACATTTTTCATCAGCGGAGTAAATGATGAAGACGTGGGTGGATATTTTGAGGCCCCTGAACCACTATGCAGCACAGACACTTTACAAACTGACCTTAAACCCTGTGAATGTGTGTGTCAGCTCTACTGTGCGTTTTATCTGTTCCAGAGAGGATTAAAAGAGAAAACCAAACATAGAGGATGCATGTGTGCATGTGCGTCATCGTGCGGATGACAGAAAGGTGTGTGACGGGAGTGGAGATCAATAGGGAATGACCAAAACGACAGGTGTTTCACTGACGTCAGTAGGAAACTCACTGCTGTATTTTTTTACGAAAAAATTATATTTTCTGTGGCTCAGATTGGCTCAGAAAAAACAAATTATCTCCAGCTCTTTGAAATATTTCTCGATTTTGCCCATTTACGACTATTCAAAACTAAAATTCAAGGGTATCTTTGGAGGAGTTGTATTTCCAGTAAGATATTTCTAATTTAACACATTTTACAAGAATTTAATCATTATATATATTGACTTTTTAGATATTGCATACATATACATAAAATATTACTGTCTTAATTGAATTGTGAATGTGTGGATAATATTTGTAACTTAAAAATATTTCCATAAATAAGTCCATTAATTCAACAGAAGCTTTTCCATCTAGAGTGATGCAACCAGGAACCTTCTTGGGAGCCAAGAACTGCAGTTCCTTGAATGGCCACTTGGGGCTGTCTCCAAAACTGAGCCACTCCCCACATGCCGCTCACCATGTTAAAATGCATTTATACCAGAATTAAAACGGCTGCAACGAACAGTGTGTGATTCCAATAATGGTTGTGGACTTTATGGCTAACTTGGCTAATAGCTATAAGTTTAAGTTAAGCGGGTTCTCTCACCTTTATATATACTCAGTGGCTCATTATTGGCAACACACTGGTGTTATTAGCAAAATCTGAACTGATGCAACGACAGTTAATTCATATCATAATAATGACCTGATAGCTTTTAACCAGCCGTTAAATCGGTTTAGTGCTAAAACCCTCTCACACCCTGAGATTTGCTAATTTACTGCATTACTAGAGCAAGGTTACCTCAGCAATCCCATTTCCTCCTGCGTAAAGAGCAATAATGAAGTGTGAAATCTGAGCTAGATTAGTTTCTGTATTGTGAAGGTGTCAGGAGGTGTGTTTTCTGTGAAGCAGGAGTGTGTGAAAAACAAGCAATTCACTCAACGCCAGCGAACTTTAGCCTTATTATCTGACTTCTCATTATTTACCTAGGAGGTAAAGGAAAGGGATTCAATGAAAACATAAACTTAGATCTGCTAGATCAGAATATGTGGTTTCTATTTCATATCAAATAAATCTATCTAATATCAGTGTATACAGTATATATACAGTATACAATACCATGTGCTTTCAGCATCATATTACAGGAACTGATTAAACTGCATTTTATACCCATTTCCTCTGTCTGCACGTCTTAATCAAATGAATGGGAAGAGATTTGTTTACCATTTGGGTTTCCCAGGTTACAATGTACCACTCACGACACATCCATGTCAGGAACTCCACGCCCAGCGAGGATGTAAACGCACCCACGGTAGCCGCTGATTAGCGACTCACTCACAGGCTGACGTTATTTTCATTGAGAGGAACGAGGTTGGTGCTGGCGGCGCTCTGCTCGTCACGAATGCAAAGCAAGCAACAGGCCGGCTTCCAGACGAGCTGGTGTAGTCCATCAACAGTTAATGCTCCAGCTGTGTAACAGAAACCCTGGCCAGGCAGTTGTTAATTGCTGCTCCCTAATCTTCAGCTACACAGCTGTTCTAATGACTGTTTTTATTTATCCCATTTAAAAAAAAAAAAAACACACACACACACACAAAAAAATGCCTGGGAACTATCTCTGCCGCACAGTGAAGAGATTCAGAGCGCTCGCCAGCCAATAAATGAATTTGAATTTGATCGCCGGCTCATTTAGCAGAATGGGATTCTTGCTTCGCTGGGAGACAATTAGAGCCAATCAGCTATGAACACAGTCTTTCCATAAATCTTATTTTTGTGCAGCGCAGAGTCCCACGGCTCATTCCAGCCTTACCCCAAACAAGACAACCCCCTCCCTATCCCCGTTCCCTTAAAGGAATCGAGGCTATTGATTTTTCTGTGTGATAATTATAGCATTCATTAACAGAGCAGTCTCCTCCACAAGTCAGTTCACACCAAGGACATGTATGTGTGTTGCCTCCTACATATTAAGGAGTGGATCTGTCTTGATGGCCGGTGAATCGATAGGGAGCATCTGGGCAGAGGTTATTGATAACCACATCAGGTTTCGCTGAATCAACATGGTTTCTGCCTTGTTGTGGACAAATCAACAAAATCTAATCACAAGAGCTTAGAGGCAGCTCCTTAAGCACAAACAATGTTGTTAGAACTTGAGTCCTAAGTCCCGCATAACTTCCATTGTTATTCTACGCCTTAAACCTCTCTCTCTCTCTGTTCATCTGAGTTCTCTCTCTTTTCTTGTCTCTCCCATCTTTCATTACAGGAACCAGGGGGATGAGGAGCCGAAGCTTCCTGAGATGTGCCACCACCCTTCGACCCCTTTCATGTGAAATTTCAGGGATCACAACACGAGTAACAGAAACAGGAAATCACAAATCAGCCCCTAAAATGTTTTCAGACAAAAACCAAGGTTAAACGCTGCTCCGGTTGAGCTGGAGCCAGTGACAAGGGGTCCCTGAGCTCTCATTTTCAGAAGGTGAAAAGCCAAAAAGCCACTCAAGCCGCTGGAGTGGACGGGATAATGATCGCCTCTTCTCGAGACTTCACAGACGTGTTCTTCAGCTGTAACAAAACAGGACACATCTACTGCCGTTTAGGAGTCGGGGCCTGATTGATAGTGACATCTGGATTTCAGATGTTTCAGCCAGGACTTTCTAGCACCTTGGGGACAAGGCTGACTGGACGAGAAATAAGAACTTTTCTTTAATAGGCTCCAGGCTGAAGGAAATAATGTGAGTGAGAGTGATGTGAAAGTGGGAGTGATGTGAAATAGAACATTTTGGGACATTCTGGTGCTTAATGATGTATGACCGAATGTGAGCTGCATGAAAGTGATACCTTTTAAAATACTTATTATCTCCCAGGGTTAACGTACACAAGGGAAACACAGAACGACTATGACAGAACTTTGGGGGACATTCAAGACCGAAGTTCAGATGAGGAGACACACTGTAGAGAGACAATATAAGGAGTAAAAACTAACGGGCGGTTAATACTTCTGCGTCAATTTAACTGTGTAGCTACGGAGACAGCACGTACGCAGACCCTAGTGCCGTAGCTGACATGCACCTCCTCAGAAATGTAACTACGTGCCATGGCGATGCAGTCCACAAGAGCTGTGATTGGTCCACTTGGTAGTAGCATGTTTCCCCTTTAGTTTTTTTTTTCTGGCTGCTTCTCCATTGCTAACTGATTGTTTTGGATCAATAAAGATAGAACACATCAAGGAAAGGTTAACTGAGGAGATTCAGAGATACAAACATTTGTGTGACTCGTCTTCGGTGAAAGTTCCAGTAGGCATCGTTGAAAGTGAAGCAGGAAGTAGAAACCTTAACCCGATAAGCAAAAACAGCACAGACTATAGTGTTTGGGTGATGTTTTTACAGAGCCAGACTGACGAGAACACAAGTATAAATGGCCTTAAGACTCTACAAGCATGTTAGTGGCCATAAGAGGCCGTACTCAGGCACAGTACGGCTTTGAGCTCAACACTGCATGCTAACATTTCACTGCCTTAGCTTAGCCAGTTAGCATCTTAAGTTTTTACTACAGTCCAGCTGAGGCTGATGGGAATGCACGGAGGAAAGTCAGCACTGTTGAGTTCATTCTGAGGACGCGTTAATGCCTGAATCAAATTCATTATAGTCCATCTAACAGCGGTTTTCAACATTTGACGTAAAACAACACACGTCAGCCACATGACGGACCTGAAAGAGGAGTCAGGGGAGTGTTTGAGCAGACTTTTCCAATCTTCCCATTGTTTCAGTTGGTCGAAATATTAATGTGGCTACAAATAAGAAGTAAAAGTAACTGAGTGGACAAATGAAAAATAAAAAGAGTAAGGATGGGGGGTGTTGCTTGCACCCCTGCATTGGAAGAAGCTGTCTCAGAGGGCATATTGGGATTCAGCTCCAGTCCTCTCGCTATTCTGTCTGTGTGAAGCAGCGAGAGCCAGAGATAGACTGTTCTCTGTATCAGCACTCCAGGGGCTCCACGGCAGGCAGAGACAAGTTGCCAACAGTTCCTCCATCACATTGAGACTCATGCACAGTCGAACCGGCCCAGTTTTTGAGAACCGGCATGAGCCCTTCCCATCCTTTAGTGTGTGAGCATGCTGGTGCAATATTGCAAAGCAACGCAGAATACAACTCCCTTATGAGAAACATATGTTTCACCACAGCTAACCTTGGCTCGTCAGAGGAGCTGTTTGTTTTTGGGATATCTTGTGTGTGAGCAGGAGGTACACACTCCCTCCACCTGAGCAGCAAGATGCCCTTGGGTTACTGCGGTATTTCTCTTCCTCTTCTCTGTGGCCCTTTATTACAAACACACTCTTGCTCTGTTACAGTCTTCTGGGTAATTGCAGCAGGCACAAGCGCGCATTAAGTGCTTGCACACACACATATACAAACGCACCATCATACCCTCTCAGGGCAGATGTGCAGGCCTGAATGACCCGTTGTTTCTGAGCGGCTGCTAAAAATAGCAGCTCTGCCCGCCCCGACTTGATAGAATTGCATAATGAGTATGATGTCAGCATTGTTCTTCCCACGGTAACAAGTGACGCTGACGGGCGATGGAGGCGAGGGGCAGGGGCGGAGAGGCAGGGGAGAGAAAAAGCAGAGCGCAGCAAGAACAAAAGAGAATGTCAAAGCTTCACTGAGAGAGATTTTCACATCACAACATTTTCCGTCATGACGCTGCAACAGTGGAGGGGCGTAGTGTCAATGCTAACGCCGCACATTCTGTTTGGCCAAATTCTTGCGTCGGGCATGGGCGCTTCTCCCTTCCACATTAAGTGATGACTCAGAATTGAGGAGGAAGGATATCTTCCAACGGCGGTCACTTTGTGAAAGCTGAACTCATCTTTAAATATTTGTCCCCCGCTCATCTTTCTGGCATCTGCTGGTGTAGAGTATCACAGGCCGGGCATTAGCATGAGCATGCTGTGCGCACTGTCAGTAAAAATAGAGTAACGATATCATGGAAAGACACTAAATCAAAAGGGATGGATCACATATTACTGAGTGCAGAGCATGGGTACAGAGCATTTTTTTATACAATATTATTGCTCATCAGAGTTACTTCTTACAGCTGCATCCAAATTCTTTACCTTTGTGGGGTTGACTTTATATCCCAATTGTCCTACAACACTAAATTCTACATTTCTAATAAAGCAGCCAATGGGAATCATTTAGTTTGACGCCCATTCTCTAGTAAATTCCCACATCTTTCTCTCGGATGCAAGGTTTTAGGTACACATATGTATGTCAGAACGCGCTCTCACTGAATAAATCTTGGTTTAAACTGCCGTAGAGGATCACGCAGAGCTTACCTCATAGCCTACGCCGTCATAAGCGTCAATACTTGTGAAACTGTGAGTTGCTATTGTTCTGTAATTGGACTGCTAAAAAAAACAACAAAAAAACAAACACCGTGACTGAAACTAAGCTGCTCACGTTGGAGTGGGAGCTAAGAAATGTTGACGATTACTCAAATCACTGCAATGAAGAAATTACCTTTGAGTAGATGTTGGAAGGTGTTGGAAACACAATTTTTATGTGCTTGTCCAGGCGCTGGTTGGCAAGGAAACCTATTTTGGACAAATGAAAGATGTTGCGTTGTGCGTCATGTAGTGACATGTAGTTGTTATTCTTGGGCAGGTGTATGTCAGTGATGCGGAGGCATAAATCCAGATTAAAGCAGAATCTGAGTAAGAGTGGGGGGTGGTAGGTGTTATTTGTCACCTGCAGCTCTGGCTTGGGTTTTTGGGGGTTTGAACTATAATAATGGATCATAGACTGGTCATAAAATCATAGAATCTATATCACAATTAAACCTAATTAATAGTACACTGTTTTGTCCTTGAACTGCAGTGGTTCACTGCATTTATAGAGTAACACACAATGAAATCACTCAAGCACTCATGCAAATAAAGTGCTGAAGTCACCTTGCGGAGTTTCTGGACTTTAAAATCTGCTGCTGCTCGAAACCGCCAAAATGCGAGCAGTCAGCTGGTGCAGCTTCAGATACAAGCACTAGTGAGACAACGACTGCAGCACTGGCGGCTTTCTGGGAAGATGGCGGAGGCGCCGCTTTCACGGCTGGACGACGGTGTTGGTTTTTCTGCCTTGCTGGATTCATTTGCAGTCACGGCGCTTCAGTAGCCGCTGTTAGCTTAGCTCATCTTCGCTCATTACTCTCAAATGGTTGCTCCCTTGCTTGGCTCTTCACCAGCGCCGCGCAGTTGTTCATAAACACATGTCACCCTGGTCTGACCTTCCCACCCCCACCGCACACATAATCCTGTTACAAGGGAACACTGGTCTGTGTCTGTACGGTAGAGCATGTGTTGCCCTAAGAAGAAGCGAAGACACTTTAATGCCGTTATATGTGGTATTTGATAGATGGTGGCCAGTGGGATTGCTTTCTTGGGGTTTAACTGTAATTATCAGGCTTCCTTTCTTTCTGCAAAATATACCAATCAGACATAACATTATGACCACCTTCCTAATATTGTGTAGGTCTCCCTTGTGCCTCCAAAACTGTTAGGACTCATCAGAGAATGGACATGGTCCTTTTGAGAGTGTCCTGTGGTGTTTGGCAACAAAATGTTGTTAGTGGGGGCCTGTGGGTCCTATGGGTTGAGCTTTAACATGTAAAAAGTCATTTTCTGATGAAAAGTGGCAACAGCTGCCTCTGTGGCCACATAATAACCCTATTCTGGAGGGTGGTAAATGGTACTTGAACACAGACCGTCCACTGCTCATGCAACAATGGCAAAATCATCACCTCAATACTAACCTACAATTTAACGTGCACAGCAAACGAGACAGAAGCCTTTCCATGCAACACTTTGGGATGATGTAGAGGATCAAAACTAGCCATAAAATACAGTATAATAGGAAGTCTGGTATTTGTCCAACATATCCACCTCCCCTTGATATGACACCAGATGCTTCAACCACATCTAAGATTTCCATTGCTGCCGAGTTGATATGAAACATATCCCACATTATATTGACAGAGAAGAACAATACAGTGTGCTTTGCTGCTAATTTGCTTGAGGATCAGCTCTTTACAGTTCCTTTTATTCGTGCAAACATGATATAAATTCACATGTTGGCTTCGTCTAGCAAGAAACAGACACTGGTTAAAACTGGTTCATTATCCAATGGTGGAGGAGGACACCAGTCTCTTTAATTAAGACACGTGACAACCTGGATCTGTGAATGAGTAATACTTGTAATAAGTTGTATTACAAGGTTAGGTAGTCATGCATTCAAAGGTCCCTGGTGCTCGCCATGCAGAACACTCAGTGCTGCAGTGTAACTTTATCTCTCAGCTTTGGCATTTTACTTGATAGAGTCAAAGTGCAGCAGTAATATAATCACGGTCCAGTTCTGTGCTGCGCAGATCACAATGTGTTGATAGAGGACCTGCCTCTCTAAAGGTAACCTCACTTTCTCTGGCTGAAAACAAACTGATGAGCCGGACGCTGAGCAAAACACGGGCACAGATGCAACGTGCGATCCACCTCATGGACCTTCTGAGCCCTCGCACAATCGGCACGCAGCGAGAGAGATCAAGAGTGGCAGCCTCGATGTGTTTGGGTCACGTTAAAAACAAAAAGGGAGGTTGATGATTTGGAGGAACAGCCATCTAATTACCACACAGGGTTGGAGAAATAATGAGAGTTCGCGCTTGAAAGGGATGGGGAGGTGGATGCCTCTGTTGTTCAGAGATGTGGAGAGCCTGTGTCAACCAATGGTCTAACAAGCTGGAAAAGGTGTTTAAAATAAAATGCTGGAATGTATGTTTTGGTGCTGACAGTGATTAATACTGCTGTTGTTAATTCAAAATCACGCATGTTGCGCAGTTCTTATATTGCTTCCGATCAAGCCAATCTGCAGGCTCACATAAGTTTTGCTGCAGATGGAGTCCAAGCTTAGAAAGTCATGATGCATACATCGTGCTACTTGGAGAATTGGAAACAGCGGGGGGAGGATGCCATTGTGCCCAAATAACCAGTGTGTCTCCCCCGGCTCTGACGTGTAGGCACTGACGTAACGCAGTTTACACAGCGTGAGCTGCAGGAATTGTTCCCAGCTGTGAATGTAATCATGTCCTGGCTGCCACCATAAACACACACAATGCGCTCCTCCTCTTCCCCCGCCTCCTTTCGCTTTTTAATGTTCAGTTGAGGCCTAGAGATAAGTCCAAATATAGCAGGGAGGAGGGAGAGTGAGTCACCAAGGATCAGCTGAACATGTGTGCGTGTTTCCATGTAAAGGCTCACACACGTGGACTGTAATGTAACGACAAACATCGGCAAGTTCAGTGTCTCAGACATAAATAAATTAGAGAAGGTCAAAGGTTTCTGGGTTGCTATTGCTAAGTTACTTCAGTTGTATCATAGATAAATGCTGTGAAAACAATATACAGTCTACCAGCAATGACCACTTAGTGCTTCCTCCACAGCACACCACAGCGTAGAAGAGGGCAATGAAAGTCTGGTAGAACATGTCTAGCAGCTTCCAGGCAGAAATCTTTAGCTTTAGCCTGAGGTAGATTTATTTAAGAAACTGGCTCTTGATAACCTGAGGTAGAGAGGTCAGGTAGATCCAAAATGAAACAGTGGTATTTGTTGATGCAGACCAGATGTCCAGACATTGACTGAGATTTCCATCTTCATCTCAATATAACGAGGGTAAATGGAATATTACTGGTGGTGCTGAAAGCCCTGATAGGAATTACAATAATCAAACCAAGCTGGACGGAGAAAGTTTGAACAACTCTCTCAGGCTTGTTTATTTATTTTGCCACGGTGCTTATTTATAGCCAAGCTGCTGCCGGGGCGAAGCTATGACAGTGCTCACTGCAACACTAGGCCATCGAACCGCACTCCCTGCTCAGAAATCCATCCAATCAATTGTCTTTCACTGCATCCTCGTGCATTCAGGATTACACCCTAACAGAAAAATGGAAAAATAATCGCAGCGTGACCTGATACAGGTTAAACCTCCGTTCACTCACACACGACAGCAGCAGGAAGCTCGTTGTGGACGGGGCGAGCCTGCACGTGGTAGAAGATTTGATTATTAAAGTTACAAGGGCTGATTAAAATAGATCATTTTACAATTATACATCAACATTTAAGATTATTCAGTCAATGGGGAAAACAAAGTTAACTAAATAAAAATTAAAGTTCATGTTAACCCTTCCATCCACCCCAACCTCCCGCCAGTTTTACTTTGTGACGGTAGTTTTGTTTCCTTAATTCCTCCTTTGCTACCATCATAATAAATAAAGCTACTGACTATAACACAACCTGCGTAAATTACCTACATGGTCGTTTTGCATAAAAAGCAGAGATGCCTTCAATTAATTATTCAGGTGAAGAGAAAATATGTTCTGTACTGCGTGAACTAATGATCAGGAACAACATTTTCATCCCCAAACATAAATAGACTCATACAAGGACATAATGTACCAAAGCCTGTGTGTGTGATTACTGAGCCATTAGCATCAGCTGTAGAGCAGCTGGAATGAGTGCACGCACGGGAAAGCTGCATTCAGAGTCAGAAGACTTCTGAACAAGAGTTTGGCCTGAGGTTAAAAAAAAAAAAAAAGAGAAGACATTCATACTGGCAGCTTCCCTGGAGACGAACTTTAAACCTTGAGACGGCAAGATAAGGAACATGAAAAGGCAGTGACTCATCTCGTCTTGCTTTAACACCGTCTTCCATCTGTATTCATACAGAGCATCCGTCCTGGAGAGAGTCTGTCTGTGGATCCACGATGCCACTCCTCGGCCGAGTTCTCACAGAGACGTCTGTGCAGAGGCTTTCCCAGTCAAGTGGATGTACTACTGCGTCACGGCAAATCTCTAATGGAGCAGAGTGCAGTTATTTATTTTTTTTGTTCGTTTTTTTTTTTTTGTTTTGTTTAGGGAGACTCATTTAAGTTTCATCAGGCTGCTCCTGTGGGGTCGGGGGAGGGAGACGACTCCAGCCGGCGCGGAGCAGAGGAGCTGTTGTGGCTCAGCTCAGGCCGTGTCTGACAGCCAGATTTAACAGAGCGGAGCCTCCCTTCATCTTCCGTCCCCCTGCACTTCTCTTCATCACATTAGGACCAGTGCAGAGTGCTTTAGTGCTGTATCTCCTTACTCCTGCAGATACAGCAGGAGGCTAGAAATCACACAGCAGGGCCAGAGGAACCTGCACCGAGGCCCCAGGGCAAAAGTGAGCCGCGGTCCCCCTCGCTGCTTTCTCTTCTCCTCAATAATGTGAGCTGCAATATTAAAGGTATTGAAACTAGATTTTCACACAGACACAGCAGGGCCTCCAGACTAGGTAATAATGCCGGGGCCACCTTGAAGCTCTCATCATTTCTAATATTAGGATAACTGAAACAGACAAAGCTGGGGGCCCATGAGGAGCTTGCTCTGACAGGGTCCTCAAGGCACTATAAATCTACAAAGCCCAGCCTCGTCTTCCTTTGGTTGGGGTGCTGACTGGACAAAGTCAAAGGGAAAAAAGTTTAGTGCATGATTTCATGAGCACATGTGACTTTATATATAATATGATTAAAAACAATAACACGCAGGAAAAGGAAGTCCACACACACCATTCACATGATGTGAATGCAATCTCTAAAATATGTGTGTTACTAATTTACCACCAAATGCATATACCTTATTTAAGTTCTCTTAGTTTATACACCAGTGAAGCATAACATTATGACCACTGACAGAAGAGGTAAATAACATTGACCATCTTGTTACAATACAGTGTTCTGCTGGGAAACCTTTGGATCATGGTATTTGTGTGGATGTTACTTAGGCATGTAGGACCCACCTAGACCAGATCAAACACCCCCACCCCATAGCAATGACACTCCTTGACACTCCAGGATGCAGCCTGACACAGACACACACACAAAAACAGTTTACGAACAACTACAAAAATAAACAACATGAAAAACAGCACAAGGCGTTGACCTGACCTCCATATTCACTAGATCCCAAACTGACCAAATGTCTGTGGGATGATCCACAGACGCCCCTCTCCTCAACCCATAGGACCCAAAGGCCCCCACTAACAACATCCTGTTGCCAGACACCACAGGACACCCTCAGAAGACCCATGTCCATTCTCTGATGAGTCACAACTACTTTGCAGACTCTTTGGAGACGTCCACAATACTGGGAAGGTGGTCATAATGTTATGCCTGATCGGTGTATACAGTGAACAGTACGCTGTAATATAAAGTTTTGTTGTCAGAAGTTGAACAGTTACAAGTTGCTCTCTATTTTATCAATTGCTTTTTGTTTAGATTGGAGCTTAAACATTTATTCTCCCCAAAGAACTGCAGGAACCTGCCAAAGCTGTTCGATAATGTATAACTCTTTCCGAGAAAAGTCTGCTCTCATTTTCCAAGAAAGAGTGTCGGTGCCAGGAAAAATTACTAATGAATGTTTGTTTCCAAGCTGGAATACAATTTCTATTATCCCCCCTAAGAAAGTGACTAAATTACAAACAGAAACAAGTTGACAGGAAGGACTTTTCTATACTGGGGCTGTCTGCAGAAGTCCGGTTTGGCCTTTGATCGGAGTGGCACTGCATCATCACCTTCATTATTAGTCAAATGTGTATGCACTCTGCACGGCTGAGGGACTTTGTGTTCATCAGCTAATCTAAATGAAAATGTTTTATGTTTCCTGCCTTTTAACGTGTACAAGGATATTACTATTACCTGTCCTGGTCAGAAATAAACAGTTTTTATTCAAACGACAGCCTTCAGCCAGGTCCAAATATAAAGCAATTCACTCTTCTTTCATCTCTTTGTAGCTGACAGTTGGTCCCCAGTGGATGTTTAATTGCCTGAATCCCATCCCGAATGTTTTTAAGTAGAACAAGCAGAACATTAACTTATAGCCAGTGTACTGCTCTCTATTTAAAAAGAAAAATGCAATCAATGACGCATGGTGAAATTACAAACAGGAACCAGACGTATTATGGGTTAATACTAAATCAACTGGATAGTTACCCCTATGTGTGGCCAAAGGTATTGACTCTTGTTGCAACATTGCTGCTCGTCATTTCCTGTATGTATCTTTAACTAGTATGCTTTAAAATGTGCATACTGGTTAACATTTACTACTCTTCAGTCATGTCTTGCAGGGTCTGGGTTCAGTTAAAAGATTAGCTGCAGGAATCCTTTCTTAGTTTGGTATTAGTCTTCGGTCACTGATTGCAGTTTATATGAGATAAAATGTTACAGCGTGTGCGCGTGTGTCTTAACGGACTGTTTTCTGTGTTTAGGCTGGTATTTGTGTCAATATGTCTCAGCAAATCTGAACAAATTTGAGCGTGGGAGTGTTGCTGTGCTGGCCCGTGTGTGTGTGTGTGTTTGTGTGTGTGTGTGTGTGTGTGTGTGTGAGGGAGAGAAAGAAATGGGAGAGTGAACACGATGTACCCAGGCAGAGTTTCCTGGGCTGCGTCCAACTGTAGGAGACGGTTATGCAGCTATGTACTTTGGGGACACCTCTTATCACACCCCCTCCCCTGTTCTCTGTATTTGCTCTAACCTGATCTACCCTTGTGACCTCTCTTTACCCCCCGCCCCCCGACTCGCACTGCCATCGATACCCCTCTGATGTCCTGGACTTCCTGAATTGTCCCACTTCTTTCTTCTGCCCTTGTACTCTAAAACTTACTTGGGTCCTTTTGTCAACAGCAGCCCCTTTAATGGCTTCCCCACCACCCACAGCCCCCCCTCTCTTTGCCTCTCTCTCTTTCCCTCTCTCCTTGTATTTCATCCTCCTCTACCTTTCACTTGTCCTCTGAAAGCTTAGTGGAGTAGAGGGTTTGGTCATGTGAGGTAAACGCTGCGTCTTGTGCCAAGCCTGCAGGCTGGCGCCAGTGGCACAAAGACAAAACAGAACCTCTAAAGTACACGCTGGTACACTCTCTAAAGAGCTACAGCCGCACGTGCACCGAGAATTTAAAGCGTTAATCCTTGGGATCCTCTTGTTTTTAGGTTTGGCAACCTGTCTGGTGCTAAGCCGTCATGAGGGTGGGGTTTTGGCTGTGACACTGCCACTTTTCTGCTGATGAAGTTCCTGTCTATAGTTCTTCTTTTGTTCATGTCCCTGGTCCACAAAAGAACTTTATTTCACCCGGTTTCACGACGGCTTAGTTATTAATCTGATTAAGTAGTTTATTCAAACGAGTGGCCGGCTATATTGTCACCCTGTTCTCCTAACTACCATCATGGTAAAGACTTTGGGGTTGGGTTTTGGAGCTCGTTGATGACATTTGCACCAGATGGAAAACCATTTGAAGTTACTTGATGGCATTAAAAATCTTCCTGTGTAGCTGACTACATTCACTGAGAACAGGGTCAGAAACATGGTGCGACAAGCATGGACCAAACTGTAATTTCCGCTTTAGTAAACCACTATTGCTGTGTTGGTTTTAGTGGTGAAGTGACTTTTCCAGTTATACTCATGCCATTGTTGGGACCCTTGTACAGGACACACACTTTTGCAGACAGTCCAGGCCAGTCATCACCAACAAAACTGGATATAGTTTGTTGTCTTGGGAATAGGTAGAGGGAACAATCCAGGGCGGCTTAAGACAACCTTCTGTCACGGAATATAGAGATTTCTGTTTATACAGTATATGCTACCTCCTTATGAAACATTACTGCAACCGCAGTAAAATTAAGTTCAATTGTATGTTTAATTGCAAGTATTTAGGAATTCCTCACATCACATCCAGTGTGAATCCCGAACGGCAATCATTGCCAAGGACTCTGCGCAAAAAGTTGTCTGAACTGCTTATTAGCTCGCCTCTAACACTGAGAGTCCAACAGTCTTAGTGGTCTTGTGCGACTACAGCCTGGAAGCCAGACAAACTGTCCTCAAATTTTTCTGTAGCGGACAGTTGGTCTAGCACATTTGGGTAAAGATCTGCTGGACCAACTGAACCGTTTGGGTAGGCTTTGTGGGGTGACGGACGAAGACGTGCAACTGCGACATAGTCATATGCTTCATCTTAGGGATGTGGAGTTGAATATGTTTACAAGAAAATGGCTCTGATTGGTTGTAGGACTATCCAATCGTGTGCAGAGGTGTTTTTATCTGTATCTGTTGAAACGCCGCCCGTAAATAAATCGAAATAGAGTGTTAATAGAAACGAATTGAGTCTGGTTATTCCAGGCTGCTGCAATCAATCGTCAGGGTTTGTATTATAGCATTCCTGTAATACCGTACAGTATATATGATTTAAACAAATAATAACTTATAAGTGTTGTAAAATGCATTCAGGTTAGAGAAGATAACCTTAAACTATCTTCACCTGCATCTGGACACATGACAATTTGTGCATCTAGTGGGAAATATGCATCACAACCATCAAGATACACAGTGACTGTTACATCAGAACTGATTCCGACACAGCGTTGGACGCACAAACAAGACTGATTAAAGCCGACGTCTACCTACAAGAACTGATTGAAGAACAATCTAACATCAGAAAAACTGAGATTTTGTTGGAGACAAGCTAAACTGTTCCAAGTTGAATTTACAGGAGATTTAAAGCAGCAATACAAGATTAAATGACTTATTTTTACACTGACTATTTTTTTTATTTTTTTTTTGTCACCAGGGGCTTATTGGGATAAAACTCGCCTAGATCCGGCAGGTCCAACAAGATAGAAAAACGTTAATGCATAAAGAGTAGAGTAAAGGGTGGAGAGAGAGAGAAGGAGGGAGATGAACAGGGGAATGAGGGAAACGCTTGGATGAGCGAGGGAAATCTGGGTTTAAGAGCTTTGCTCCGCATTAACACGAGCAAATTATTCAGAGCCCGCAAACAATGGAGCCAAGAGAGGAAGAAGACTCAGCTGAGATCAACACCATGTAGGAATTAATGAAGTTCTCCGCCAACACACAGCAGAGAGATTTTACAGTCTGGAGGCTGGAGACACTCTCCTAATTGTGTTTTGACAAAACAGGAGCGTCTCATACTTCATTTTCCAATTATAACTGCGGCACTGATTAAGAAACAGTGATATTTGTCTTATTGGCAATTTACCATGAACTAGCATAAGGAGAGCAAAAAGTGAGTTTGCACAGACTCTGAATATCTGTATTTTTTATTTAAGACAGCTTTGCCGAAACGTAACTGAACCCACAGTGGTGATGGAGATACTAAACCCTGCAGTAAAGTATGTATATGAATGAAGTAGCGTTTTTTTAATGAAAAACACCCAAAATCTCTTCATATCAGAGCTGCTTCCAGGGGCAGCAGACAACTGTTTTGCAAAATAACTTTGAAAATAACTCGAGGTACTGGCTATGTGCTCAATACCACCGCAGAGCAAGATTTTCTATGATTTGGAGGAGGCCAAAAAAAGAGCTAAAAGGAAATCAGAGGGGCAGGAACATGATTTCATATTAATGCTAACTTTGCTACACATTCCCACAAGGTTGGGAGCATGGAATTGTCCAAAATGTTTTGGTATCCTGAAGCATTCAATGTTCCTTTCACTGGAACTAAGGGGCCACGCCCAGCTCCTGAAAAACAACCCCATACCATAATTCCTCCTCCACCAAATTTCACAGTTGGCACAATGCAATCTGAAATGTACCGTTCTCCTGGCAACCTCCAAACCCAGACTCGTCCATCAGATTGCCAGATGGAAAAGCGTGATTCATCACTCCAGAGAACGCGTCTCCACTGCTCTAGAGGCCAGTGGCGGCGTGCTTTACACCATTGCATCCGACACCTTGCATTGCACTTGGTGATGTGTGGCTTGGCTGCAGCTGCTCGGCCATGGAAACCCATTCCATGAAGCTCTCTGCGTACTGTACTTGGGCTAATCTGAAGGTCACATGAAGTTTGTAGCTCTGTAGCAATTGACTGCAGAAAGTCGGCGACCTCTTTGCACTATGCGCTTCAGCATCCGCTGACCCCTCTCCGTCACTTTACGTGGCCTACCACTTCGTGGCTGAGTTGCTGTTGTTCCCAAACGCTTCCATTTTGTTATAATAGAGCTGACAGTTGACTGTGGATTATTTAGGAGCGAGGAAATTTCACGACTGGATTTGTTGCACAAGTGGCATCCTATGACAGTTCCACGCTGGAATTCACTGAGCTCCTGAGAGCGGCCCATTCTTTCACAAATGTCTTGTTTCACAGTCTGCATGCCTGAGTGCTTGAATTTATACACCTGGGGCCAGGCCAAGTGATTAGAACACCTGATTCTGATCATTTGAATGGGTGAGCGAATACTTTTGGTAATATAGTGTATATTCTTAATGTTTAAATAACTGTGATAAAGCTTTCCCCCATACCTTCACTAACCAAATTAGTCAAATTACATTTACATTTACGTCATCACTCATTTCCCCCCCCCAAAAAACGCGTTTTGTGAGATCACAGCGACCTTTGACCTCAGCTCAGCCTTCAGTTCAAATCAAAGTTAAAGCCAAATCTAAAGGGAAGTGGCCCCGGTCCTTAAAGGGGAACTACTGTTTTTTTTACAACCTGGACCTTATTCCTGTCATAAAATATAATTGTTTACTCACCCATATAACTTTTGTGTCATTTGCAGGGAATTCGTTCTACCTATAGACCTGGATGATGTCTTCTGACCTGAATGATGTCATCTCTGGCCGTCACACACCCACGACGGTCGGCTTAATTAGCTGAAATTTGCTTCTGCTATGGTTCGTCCACAACCTCAGAATCTGAAAAATATTCAGCCATGTTGCAAAAAAAGTAGCAGTAGCAAATTACAGGTAAACAAGCGGACCATCGCGAGTGCATGCGGTGCTTTGCGTTGACATCATCCAGGTGACACAATATGGTCAATTATATGGGTGAGTAAACGATCGTATTTTACGCTAGAAATAAGGTGCAGGTTGTAAAAAACAGTAGTTCCCCTTTAAATGTCAGTTTTCCTCGGACATCATGATGTTTGTCAAAAACACTTTTTTACATTTATTTCACAGATATTATGAGTCTGGACTGTTATTGTGTACATGAAGGATATTTCATATCAAAAAAAATATAGTTTTACCAAATGAACTGATTATAGCTTCAGAAACGAGCGGAGAAATACTATATAATATTTATAGAATTTCGCTTTTTCGACTAAAACAATATAACAGTGTGTATTTTATGCTGATGTTTTATATGCAAAATTATAATCTCTGATGTATAAAACATGCATAGCTGTGCAATGATGTAATACATTTAAAAAGAAAAACGTACTCTAGCTGAGTACCATAAATTCCCACTGCTACTGACAAACTTCAAATTGGCTGTAATTGAAACCTTCCTGTCCTGAAGTCTTTTCTTTATGCAATCAGCAACTTGCATCAGAAATTATGTCACACAGATTTAGACTGCCGTGGATCAACCCTGCCGAGCCAAAAATAGATGGTTTGTTTTAGTTTTGAGTTTATCCTCCACTGCAGCTCTAATCTGGAACAACGTCAGACTCCTTCCGTATGACTCCGCTGCTGAGACCTTTATGAGCGTAACGCGGCGCAGCGTTTGTAACATCCCTGATAGATTCTGTATTGATCTCTTTCTTCTCTCGCAAGCTCTCTCTCTGCTGTCTGCCAGCACCCTGATTACACTTCTAAAGCAGATTGCATAATACGAGCAACAGAAGCGGGGCAGTGGAGATTCAGAACAGAAGCTCTCTCTCTCTCTCTCTCTCTCTCTCTGTCTCTGTCTCTCTCTGATGAAGGGATTGCATAAGAGAGGAGAAGGGATGGATTCAGGTCATGGTGGCTCTGGGAGCCAGTGTGAGTGATTAGACCAGACATACTCTCTCCATGTCTGGAGAGGAGGGATGGAAGGGAGTGAAGGAGAGACTGAGAGGGGACCAGCCTTCCAGATCGTCAACCCATTCCACACACTGCTGTTCTCTTCCTGACCAGCCTGTGTGCTGTTCCAAAAATAAAACACTATGAAGGAGTGGGCGAGCACATGCATATGCAGCAACACCAACCCCCAGCCCTCCTCAGCTAGACACACATATACAATCCTACCACCCACATTTGGAAAAGCAAAACTTTGTAGGAAGATTGAAAATTGCAGAATCTCTCATTGTTGTTAATAGGAAGTCAATCTGGCATAATATTAAGACTACCTTCCTAATATTGTGCAGGTCCCCCTTATGTCTCTAAAACAGTTGTGACTCATCAGTGAATGGACATGGGTCTTCTGAGGGTGTCCTGTGGTGTCTGGCAACAGGATGTTGTTAGTGGGGGGCTTTGGGTCCTATGGACTGAGGAGAGGGGCCTCTGTGGATCAGGCTGGTTCCAGTGCATCCCACAGATACTTGATCAGTTTGGGATCTAGTGAATTTGGAGGCCAGGTCAACACCTTGTGCTGTTATTCATGTTTTTTGTAGTTGTTCCTGAACCATTTCTGTGTTTGTGCCTGCTGGCGATGGCTGCTGTCATCAAGGAGTGTCATTGCTATGGGCTGTATCTGGGTAGGTGGGTGCTACATGTCTAAGAAACATTCACATGAATGCAGGTCCAAAAGTTTCCGTGCAGAAGATTGTATTAACACAAGATGGTCAATGTTATTTACTTCTCCTGTCAGTGGTCATAATGTTGTGGCTGATTGGTGTGTATTGTTGAATGTTTTTACAACCACAACCAAATAAAACAATTTTTTTAAACTCTTCAAAGATTCAAAACATATATATGTTTGCTGAGCTAAGTCAAGAAGACTGACTCCACTGAAGTCAGGCTGTGATTAGCGTAGCTTAGCCCTACGGGGAACATATAGCAAGCTGTTTCAGAACGAAACTGGCCGTAAAACCACAACAGGTGTTGATTAGTCTGTGTATGAATCTGAGTTGTCACACGTTTCGTTTAGCCTAGCATGGCAAATGGAAGCAGGGGCCCACAGCTAGCCTTGCTAACTGTAAAGCAGCTAGCTAAGCTAATGTTTTGTTCTTGAACAGCTCCACTGCAGCTGAGTTTCCTCACTCTTCGCCTCCAATACAAACATACATGAATATATCCCCGGGTGTTTTCTTTCTTTACGTCAACCGTCACATCTGCTTACACATTCCGTAGCTAAGCACATCACCTTCAGGCCTAATGTGAACTTTTACTATGAAACACACTCAGCTGTTATGTCATCTTTGCCTGTATTACTGCTGAGAGGATGAAATATCTTATCATGCATGGAGGAAAATATAAATGACACTCAAGGACAGTAAACTCCTTCAGAAGTGTCACCCGGTGATCTCGTCATGAAAATAAATGAAGGGAGGATGCACTTTCTCCCCTCATTTTCCACCAGCCAGTTGCTGTTTTGCTTCAAGCACTGAAACCTGCTGAGTTTGCAATGTGTGTGTGTGTGTGTGTGTTACCTATTCTGTGGACTCATAAATCTCTATATACAAGTTACAGAGAGTGGACCTGATTCCCTTGAGGACAGAAAAACAAGACCGCCAATAACGTTTAATTCTAAGATGAGGGTCGGTGAAAGGACTGTGTCAGTGTGATGCCCTCTGATGAGGCGAAGGTACGACTGGGCGTGTGTGTTTGTTCCCTTACGGTATGTTCCCTTGTTACATAAGGACAGCAGCTGTACAGGGATGTAAGTGACCACGGGGCTCGGCGACTGGTTTGCAGCGAGAGGTTGTAAAAAGCGTCATCTAGCAGCTGGATAGGAGACAGAAAGCTGCAGTCCATTTGAATAACTCCCGTTAGTTCCTTCATTACATGGTCAATTATCTGGGCCTTAGATAACAGAGCCGCTTCACCAGAGGACAATAAAACTGGAGCTGCAACAGAACTGCTTCGACTAAATGTGTTTCTGCATTGCGGGTAATAAGAGCCCGACAACAGACCGCTGGCCTCTGAAGTTTTCCAAAATGCATCTACGGGGAAAATGCAGAGAGAAAGAGAATTGATGTTGTAATCTGTCACTGTGGCTCGCCGTGGACGTCGGCGGTGAACGGATTACGTGAGACTGTGCTGCTCTCTAGTGGAGCTGAAAGTCCATCGCCCCCAATTGATCACACGGTCTGTGGAAAGGTGACATATTAATCATTCATTGATTTCTGCATTCAGCCTGTTTATTTGAGATCACAAGAAGCAGGGGGATTTCCCAGCATGCCTTGCTTTGTATTGTAAACATCTATTGCAGGTCAAATGGGGGAAAATGGAAAAGCAGCATCCAATTTAACTTCCTTCCTTGTTTGACACCTTCACCGATTTGGTTTTACAGGTTTAAGAAATCATTTTATTGCACTGTATGCCTGTGCTCCACCACATTTCAACAGCTAAATGTTGCATCTTTGTTTTCCTCTGCTATGTGACGGCTTAAGCTAACAGTTAATACAAAATATATAGTACGAGAACAAACGTTAGGCTATATGGAAATACATATACATATAGTTAGGTTCCTAAAATTTATGGACACTATTTTTTAGCTGTTTGTGGAAGCATATTAAAGTTACAACCACAACATTATGACCACCTGCTTGCCTAGTATTGTGTAGGTTCCCCTTTTGCTGTCAAAACAGCCCATGGTGGTACACAGACATCAGCAGCAGAGTCCTGCTTTATTTCTACACTGATAATCATAATCATGTATCCCTGCCACCTCCCTGCTTGGTACTTTAATTAATCTCTTTATGCCCAAATTTTTACCCTAAGAACATTTTTACAGCAGCACTTGACTCTAACAGTGTTTTTATAGACATAAACACATACCAAACATCCTCTTCCTGCAGAGAAATAACTACAAAACAAACCCTTATACAGCCAGTTTAATAAAACAATATGTTGTTTAAGTTACCAAAAAACAAAATACTAAACGTATTTGTTTTAAGCTACAAATCCGAGCAGCAGATCAGCTGTAGATGCAGATGAGCCACAGTCAACACCAGAGGATGCTGTGGCTCATTCGGCATGGAGCAACATAAGCTGCACTGCAGGACCAGAGCCGTTCACAGCACAGCAACGCAAACCAGATAAGCAACAAGTCCCTGTGATACATTTACTCTTTTGCATAACTGTAAAAATCATATGAAAAGAATTGGATTTAATACAGTAGGTAACTCTAATTTGTGTTTGTCATGATGTGCTGACCTGGAATCAGTCGATGACATGTCAGCAATGACTCACTAAAACAACTGAAGGAAGAGTGTTCAAGAAATAACGTGATCTTGTCTTTACTGTAATATAATGTTTAGTTGATATATAACATCAAGCTTGCATTAGTTGATCTAAGGTAATTCTTTGGCTTTAATCAGAATCAAATAAATCTATTTGTGCACAATGTCCGACCTTAGTCGAGTGATTTAATGTGACTTTATCTTTTCCTGGCTTTCACTTGATGATTCACTGATTGCCTTTTCAGAGTCTGTCACATCTGACAAAAAAAAGCATCTGGGGTTAGAGGGGCCTTGTTCATGACCACATCTGTGCGCTGTTGATTCTGGGATGTGACAGCGTTTCTCGGTCATTTTCCATCCAGAGATCTGTGCCGCTAATCCTCAGACCGGCTACCACCTACCAGCTTCAAACCGTTTCGGCTGCTGCTGCCACAGGATGATATACTGCCATGGGAGCCTGCTCATCTCCAGTCAATGCGTGTGAGTGGCTACTGTATCTTTTCAATAGATGTTCCAAATGATATGGCCATAACAGATGCAGGTCATGAATCAAAGGTCTTAAACCTCCCGGCTAGCTGATGCGTTCCACAGGTGCTACCGTCCGATCTCCTCCTGGATACACAACATGGATTCGCCACATGCTCTACTGCCACTGGCTCTGCCGTCCAATCCGCTCCTTCTGTGCCCTCGCTCCCCGGCGCAGATCTCCATCTGAGCCTCGCACGGACCACACCGACTACTCCGGCCTCGCATGAACCGGGCCCGTGAACGCAACGACCCCGTCAAGTCAACAAAGCCTGGGAGAAAGGGGAAGGAAAAAAAGAAATGCGAAAACGCTGCACAGCATATCAAAGCATAACTCCTGCACCCTTGTAGTTGGCCCAGCTCAAATTAGAAAAGCATAAAACGTCTGCGAGCGCCTGAAAAAAAATAGGGATCACACATGTTTCAAATATGCTGAAATTTAATTGATAATAAATGGTGCCTTTTGTGGACCCCATGCCGCGCGCTGAAGTGATTAAAATGTTTTTTTAATGGACATAGGTTGGAAAATCAGAGAAGAGGAAAAATAATTGATAGCATTTGTGGTTGTTTTGAGGTGCTTTCAGTTTGCTAGCTGAACTAATCCCCTCAGCTGAACTGTTGGGCGTACCTGTGAGCGCTTGGCCTTGATCCAAGAGACACGAGAGGACAACGGGGAGCACATACGGCTGATGAGGAAATAAAAGCGTATAACCAGCCCTGAATAATAGTGTGTTGTATGCCACCAAAACAGCTGTACTTGAAGGCGAAGGTGGCAAACTGGGACCACCTCACCAATCTTCTCTCTTCTTGGGACATACTCTGAGCCAGGGCTAAGGCTAGGGCTACGGCTAAGGCTAAGGCTAATGCTAAGGCTAAGGCTAAGGCTAAGGCTAGGGCCAGGGCCAGGGCCAGTGCTAGGGTTCGGGCAATGGTCAGGGCCAGGGCTAGAGCTAAGGCTAAGGCTAAGGCTAAGGCTAAAGCTAAGGCCAGGGCCAGGGCCAGGGCCAGGGCCAGGGCCAGGGCCAGGGCCAGTGCTAGGGCTAAGGCTAGGGCTAGGGCTAGGGTTAGGGCCAGGGTTACATCTAATATGACTGCCCCAACCAACTGTTCACTGCTAATCTAGTAAAAGGATGTGCCGCTATGCCATTACTCATTTAATATTTTAATCAGGATCATTTTGGTCAAGGAAAATGTATTTGCACCATTTTTTTTAAGTTTGCCTCTGGGACTTGACACGCAGACACCCGGATCGCAGCTGCAAAGCTTGATACATATCAGGGATCATTGACACAGGAATGATATAGAACAAGGGAGGAGCTGGGGCCCGAGGTGGGTTGCAAAGCATCTGTTGCGGAGGAGATGGCAAGAGTAAGACGAACTGTGAGAGATTTGATGGATGCTTGATGAGGGCTGGTTTATAGATGGTCCATCCATCATCAGCTGATGCAGCCGGACTTGTGGCTTGTGAAATGATCATGTTGCTGTTGCCAAATTTCAAGCGGCGTCAACACAGTGGGTTTTCTAGACATTGTTTCTGCACAAATTCGTACAGCGGCCTATACAAATGCTAGAGACTGAACCTGTTGTTTCACCTCCTCCTCTGTCACGCCATTTCTCCGTCATGTATCGTTTAATATTTCTGATATATTGCAGACTTTGATGACTTAGTTATTACCGTATGCATTACCCCAACTCCTCCAGCATCTACCACTGTCTATCTCTAAAAGCACTTACTCCTCCACCCCCACTCATGGGCAAGAAATGCCACTAAGGAACAGATTATACACAGACAGCTGTGTGTTCTATGGAAGCCCAGCCCTGCCAAGAAAAACAATATGAAAAAGTACACATGATAAAATAAATAAATACCTAAGCTGCAGAGGGCTTGTTTTGTTGACATGACCTGAGTTTATATCACTTTGTAACGTAATCCAAGGTGCTGCAGATCTAATATTCTCCTGCTCCAGAGCCTCAACAGCTGCTCGAGTGCAGGTCTCATCTCCCTGGTGGTTTCGCCAGTAAAGAAATCCCTACATGGGCCGATCAGCCGCCTCCTTCGCATCTACTGGATGGGAGAAACAGAATCTCATCTGGGAAGAAGAACACCCTCGTCGAGGCCCACCTAGGCCTGTTCCCCGTAACCCAGAGATGCCTGCTGGCACGGCATGAAACACATAACTCTTGTATGCCTGTGCATCTGAGGTTTACAGCTTGGGCTCTTTACCCAATTAGGCTGGACCATGGAGGCAAAGCAAAATAGTGTGAAGTTTTTACAATGCCACAGGGGTCTGGAGAATGCATAGGCTCTTTTTTTATTTATTTTTTGGGAGGTTTTTAGGGACGGGTTGGGGCACGGGGAGCTGGGGATGCGTTATTCCCCTGTCTCTTTTATCACGGCCTGTCAGAGGAGCCACACAGGTACGGAAAGCAGCTGCTCTCTGTTATCCAGCAGGTACAAAGACACCAAACAAAACAAAAAAACAGGGAGACAGAAGAAACACCCCAAAAAACTTTATTTTCCACGCACACATTGAATTATATAAAATTCCACTTTATCTCAGGGAGGATGTGAGGTACAAAAACAAAGCTTACTTGATAATAAATACCCAAGAAATAAGAGGAAGTAGATAAAAAAAAAAATGACTGAAATATAGCTGTTAAAAATATATTACAACTTGTTCATTTGGGTGTCATACTGGATGTGCAACTCACACCAAATGTGCTGGTTTGACATATAGAGCAAAAGTATGAAGTTGTGTAAAGTCAACATCAGGTGGAAACACAATCAAAAGACAGATATGTACATGAATTTCGAACTCTGTCATGTCTGTTTTGTCTTTTTTTGTTGTTTTTTGACTAAGCCTGCAAGCTCCATTTCTGCATTTCTGCTGGAGGCAGGCGAGGGCATGAGGAGAGACAGAGTCTGGAGGATTAAGGTAACTGGACGATCATGATGGATGTCCACTGTAATTCAATCAAACAACAAAACTGTCAGGTGAAAATGTCACGTGACACAGTTTCTTATCAGGAACTAAAACTAAAAAACTTTCAAAAACAGAAAGACATCAATAAATGCAACAAGAAAGGTCAAAACGTTACTGATAACAGTTTGTTGCAGTCAAGTCAGGGTTGTTAACTAAACTTTATGTACAGGTGAGAGCACTAACCCTACTGAGGGCTGTTTGTGATCGCTTTGAGAATGTCACACGTGTTCTTAGAGATGACCTCTTTCAGTTTCCGTACCCGGCGAGGACTGGAGGCGCCCACGTAGCTCTCTGGCTGGAGGACGGCCATGCCGTCGTTGACGTTGCCCATGATGATGACCTGGCCCTCTGCAGCAGCGCCCGTGATGTTTGGACAGGGGCAGTTCCAGTCCATGTTTAGGAAAGTGACCTCAAGAGGCTCCTTCCCGAAGAAGCGGAGACCCATCTTCTCGTCTTTGAGGATCTCTTCCACAGTCACCAGGGCGTGACCCGAGTCCTTCTCCTCCGTCAGCTCCGTCATGCGGCCCAGGATGACAAAGTCGCTCCGGCAGAAGCTCGTCACGATCTTACCTCTTGGCTTGCAGGCCTTGCAGTGGTGGTTTTTGGGGTAGGGGCACATCTCCTCGCATGCTTCTTTAGATTCAAAGTTGTTGTCATTGCCCTCGCAGCCTCCGTAGATAAAGGACTGACACTGCCGCAGGGTGCTGCTGTAGGCCCACCGGGGCTCGTACGCCTTACAAGGCCCCTGCAGGCTGGGGAGCCCGCAGGGGCCCGACAGCTCCGGACCGCAGCACTGCATGCACTCCTCATATCTCTCAAACACCTTGCCGGGCTGCTGGCTGCCGTGGTGGCTGTGGCAGTGGGTGAAGGAGAAGCAGTTGTTTGTCTTGGACTCGTAGTACCAGCTGACTTTCTCCAGCTCAGTCCCACAATCCTCTGGGCTGTCGGGGGGTTTCACGCACTCTTCAGGCAGGCAGCGGGTCAGGTTCTTGGGCTCTGGGGTTCTCAGCACCTCTGTGGGCATCACGGTGAGCGGGTGGCTGGCCTGCACTGATCCAGACGGGTTCCTAGCTGTGCAGGTGTAGATGCCTGAATCATGCGGCTGGGCATTGTAGATGACAAGCTGACCGATGTTTGTGATGACCATGTTCCCCAGCACGTTGTTGGGCCTCATGACAACCCTCTCTACACCGTCCGGCAGCTGCTTCTCCCAGGTGACCTCAGGCCGGGGGCGACCGATGACATTACACACAAAGCTGGCTGTATCGCCCACATTTACAGCCTGGTGAGTGGGGCTGCTGACCACCACGGGCGGCTGAGGCTCAGTGGGAGGAGGGATGGTGGCCTGAAGGGGAGCAGTGGTAGGGCGAAGAGTGGTCGCCTGGGGCAGCGGCGGGCTCGTGTTGGGCCAGGTGAGGTGGAAGCGGCACGTGACGACAGAGAGGGTGATTCCCTTGGAGCACGCCTCCGCGTCCATGTAGCACTTGTTGTAGTAGGTCATGCCGTCGGAGGCGCAGGTGAAGTGCGGCTCCCTCTCGCAGCGGTCCCGGCATTTGCACACCGGCTGGCCGTCCCAGATGTCACACTCAGACCCCTGCTGGATGCACATAAAACTGGCACATGTCGCCTCCTTGGGCATTCCCACGGGGCCCTTCTTTCCGTCCACATAACGGGCTGCCACACAACTCCGATTCCCACAAACATTTTGGCAGCACTTCTCAAAGGACTCACACTCCTGTAGGAGGAGAGAGGAGAAATGACAGAAGCAGCGATGAAGTAGAATATGAGCCAAAAACAGAATGAAACAGTTAAAACATGTAAATTTCCAAACTTCTAAAAGCTTTTTCTAATTACCTGATCAGATTCACACTCTCTTGTGCAGGTGCTCATGGCATCCACCCACAGGTTGGGGTTCATATCATTGGGGCAAATGCCCGCATGTGAATAGGTGATGTGAGGCAAAGCTCCGACTTCGAGCTCCATCCACACTGACACACACGCCAGGAACCAGATCCAGCGTGGAAACAGCATCCACCACATCTCCAGAGCTGAACGCAACTCAACGAGTGATTAAGATATAAAAAAAAGATGTATATATGGTTATATATTTGTATTTCTACTAAATCAGTTATTTTTTTAAATAAAGGTTGGTGGAAAAAAGAGCGAAAAAAAAAATAGAAACGCGTCACACGTGCCCCGAGCCTGCGAGTCAGCCTGATGTGTGTCAGCTCCAGTTCAGTTGCAGCGATGATGCTCTATTTATACCGTTTAAAAAAAAAAAGGCTCGACGAGTAAGTAAACGTTGGAAGAAGCTTTTTTAAAAAGTCAGAGCAAAGCTTTGGGCTGGAGCTGGCGGGGCACCTGCCTGTTAAAAGGATTGCTGGTAACCCCGTTTAACCCTTTGCGGGCTCTACAGGCGCCACGGCGCACCGCGCGCAAAGACGCACGTAGAGGAACGTCTTAAACTAGTTGCTTTGAAAACAATAGGGATTATTTATTGTTTAACGGCTGCAAAACAATTAAAACCACATGTTCGGTTAACACACGGTCAGACTGTTTGAGTTAGTGTGTGCTTATGTCTTTTACGGTTGAAATAAGAAGTGATGCTGTGCGCACGTTGGAGATGGGCGACACTAAGTTTTTTTCTCCTCTTTTGAAAGAACATAACGTTTTCAGGATGTAACTTAATTTTAAATGAGCACTCATAAAATATACTACTTATTTATATTAAGTAATAATATTAAACACTCACATGAAACCTCAGAATTTGCATTAAAACGTTTGTACGACAAAATACTCACGGAAAAATGTATTTTATTTACTTTTTGAAAACACTATAAAGCCAATAAGACACTTTTTATTGTTGCCTATGTACTTATTAGTCAAAAATAATTCTGGGACAGTGTTAATACTTGTTGGTAAAAGTTCACATATCCAAATCAATGAACAGGGGCCAACTGTAAGTTGGTGGTAAACAATAATGAGATGATTTTCTCACAGGTCTGACATACAGTTTTTAATCTCTAACACTTCAGAGAATAAGTATAATCCCAGTCAATCCTATATGCAGACACCTTATTTTATAATCAACATGCTGACATTTTGACTGAGCTGATGCATCTTCAGAAATGATTTCACAGTACCAGACTTTTTGAAATAGGCTGAATTTCTGACTGAAATCCCAAATTAGCTCACAGAAAGTTAAATAGCACAAATTTAAAGAAAGAAAAAATACACGTCTGTAACATTTGAACAAAATCCATGCACATTAGAGTTCAAACCCTCCGAACACATGTGACCAGTGATACGTGACTGCTCTTGCACAACTGCTTCTGTTTCCTCACCAGCGTTCATCAGCTGGCGTTCTGTATACAGCATGTCTTTGTACACGGGATTAGTTGTGTACTGTACATGCACTTTGTCTGGATTTGTGGAAATTTAGAGACTCAAGACCTGCGAATTCCAGAAAAAGAGAACAGTCTACGGCTGCTGCAAATAAAGCCGATAGGATATCATGCTGACGAGAAAAAGGCTTAATTGTGGTGTTGTGTTGCCTTTTTCTTGTATTTATTTATGAGTTTGGCTTTTCATCCCAGACTTAAAATAGCAGACATGTCTCTAGCTTTTAATGCTCCCCTTTACAATTCGGACTCGTCTGCCAGCAGAGGTGAGATGAGGACAGTACAACAGAAAAAAAAAAAACTTTGAGTATCAGGTGATGTGCTCCACAGTGGGGGAGTGAGATGGCGCAGCATTAAATGAATGAAGTTGTTATTGTAATTTGCACCGCTCATTCCTTTCCTGTGTAAACTACTTGGATGCTTCCTCCACGGTTCAGCCGGGGACAGGGGAGCTATTAGACCACTTTCCAGTGCAATAACAGTGGACTCACGCTGTGTCAAAGTGTGTGAACGGGAGATTGTTTGTTCTTGATGCAGACGCGGTGACTTTTGTGAATAAGTGTGTGCGCTGCATGACAAGCAAATAAAAAAAGGCCTTGTTTATGGCGGCTTCAAGAGCCGCAGGTCTGAATCCTGTAAGAAGGATTATATTTGCCCTGTTTCTCTGCTAATGACAAACAACTGCATATCCTGAATGTATGATTAACCAACAGCCAGAGCTATTTAACACGTGTGTGCACGTGTGGAGGGGAGTTCACATTTTTGCATGATATGCAGAAGTCTAATAATAGTTTACAAAGTTATCATTAGGATCACAACGTGCACAAAAATCATCTTACCACAGTCTGAGCTTGTCATTTACAAATGAAGCGTTTCATGTGGAGGCGGAATTAATAAACTCCTGTCAAACTGAGTGAGGATGGATTCAGCTCGGGGCTACGAACACATAGGAAATGATAGGCCTTTCCTGTGGAATCAGGTACAAGCCCCTAGGAGCTGCGAAAAGTACAAAATCAACGAATGGCACCTCTTCAAGAGAGAGGTTATCTGAGGATTCAAGCTTTGATAAAACAGTTTCCAGGAAAATGAAACCCAGAGAGTTTAGGTGACATATAAAATCACTATATTTCACTTTTCCGCACTTGGATCTTCGGCTTCATGTGTGCAATTAAAGCAGTTGCTGTACAAGCTGTGCTTTTGGAGTACTATCATTAGTTTGGTTTCAAACTAAAAATACTCAATAAAATACACTGAATTGGAAAAGACACATTAAGCAGATGAAAACAAATCTACGGTCATGAAAGCCATTGTGTTAGATATGCTGCCTTCAAATGGACTGCATGGACTGTATATAAAGATGGATGAATCCTCACTGATGTCACCATGGGATTAGTGAAGAGAGCAGGGAGATAAATAGATCTGCGTATATCCAGGTCAATCTACAGACCCCAGATGATGATAAAAGCTAACTCTGGACTCAGGAACAGCACTTGGGTATAATAACAAAATATAAGTGTTTTGTGGTAGATAATGCGTCATTTAGAGTCTGCATTTCAGTGCCCCAGTCACTCCCACTATATGGATATACACAGATCTAAATATGTCCCAAAGGAATATGAATAATATGTAAAGTTTATTCATTCCAGGTGAAAATACTAGGCAACTGCTGATGCCTCGACTGGTTATATTTCTGTAGTGATAGAATAAAATTACCAAGAAAAAATTTACTTAGTAAAAAATTATCTTCCAATGTCCATGGCAGATATGTTCTGTGCCTTAATACTAGAAGGTAGCAGTAGTGTGTAGTATTATTATGCGCTAGTGCTATTCCCCGTTGAGTCCGTAGTTACGGAGTGGACGATGACTTTGTCTATGATGGACGTCCTTACTGTTTTCAGCAAGAGTATATGGATGAGGAGCTCGTTGCGGAGGCAGAGAGAGGAACAGCTGACCAAAAAACAACAAACTGCTGCATGCGAATAGGTAACGGGTAACTCCAGACTCAATGGAGGACAGCACTAGCGTATCATAACAGATAATGCGTTACTTAGAGGGTGCATTTTGGTGCCCCTGTCACTCCCACTATATGGATATACGCAGATCTGAATATTGTCCGAATGACTCCAAATGTCACCAAAGTTAAATGGGTGAGTAAACGTATTTTATGCCAGAAATAAGGTCCAGGTTGTAAAAAAATAAAAAAATAAAAAACGTCAATTCCCCTTAAATGAAACACAAACACCAGTGAGTTTGGCGGAAGTGTGGATGGGTCGTAGATAATATAGCTCCACTTTCTAATAGGCTAGTACTGTTCAGACTCTGGCTCCAAACTGTATAAATATGGACAAAGCGTCTCCACTTGCTTGCACTGGCCAAACTGACGCTATCTTTCCAGGGATACAGACAGCACCATGCTGAGAGTTTGCAGACAGAATCTGCAGAGAGTGGAGCCCAAGCCTCATTCACCAACATGAAGGAGGTGGAGCTTATGACCTATACTGCAGCCAGTCACCAGGGGGGGCTCTACTCGCTTTGACTTCACTTTTGAGGAGCAGTTCCGCCGTCAATCTTTATACAGTCTATGCTCTAAACTCACAAGATGGCACCACCTGTATACTTGGGATGTTAGCGGCAGTTTTATCAATGTGAGGAAATGGAGCGGTGTCGTCCATTTTTTTACAGTCTATGACTTGACCCAAAAGATTTCAGAATTTGTGAAATCGAATCTTTACACTTTCAAGGTAGTGAGCACCACAAGAGGGGGTCAGCCACATGGACTTTTCTTGTGAACACAGTAACCAAGACCTCATTTAAAGGCTCATTTTGTGGCGAGGTTAGCAAACAGCCCACTATGTTAACTAATTGTATTAACAATTCACAATTAATACATTTAATCAAGTGCTACCTTCTCTTCTTTTTTTCTGTGCAGAGCCTGCTGGTAATTGTTTCTTCTTCATTTTCTCATTTTCCTCTGAACTCTCCACAAGAAAGGTAAAAACAGAACTTTCCAAACCGTTAAATTATCCCTTTGACTTTTTAGTCAACCATGGGTGGCCCGGACATAGCAAAAGAACATTCCAATCACTTTGGTATTCAGAGACAAACCGTAAGATTGAGCAACCCTCCCAAATAAAACTCCCTGAATTGAGTGTCGAAAGAAAAACAAAGAGCTGTTTGCTTCGTTAATTCTCTAACAAAGTGGCTTCCAATCTTCCTCTCAAGTCAAGGCAAGGCAAGTCAGCAGACAGCCAGAACCAGACCTCCCTGCCATTACACGGTACACCTTTGCCCATAGGCAGTGACATTACCGACAAAGCTGGCAGCTGAACTCTCATTCATCCCGGGCCATCAGCATCCGTCAGTCATGGCATGTCAGAGACAAAGAGGGGGTGTCTGCACAATCGGTAATTTGGGAAAAAAAATACTGAGAAACATTAACCACAGTGTGTGTGTGTGTGTGTGTGTGTGTGTGTGGAGCAAGAGAGATCTTGCTGAAAGGGATCTGAGGTTGAACTTATACGACCTGTCTGTGTGTTTCTCAAATCAGCTCTGACAGCAGGCAGCGAAAAAGTCTGAATGAGACACGTCCTCCCCCCCAAAAATCCACTGAATCACAGATTTAAACCAAGCAAACTATAAAAATACACAATTTAGTCAAATGTTTGACATTAGAAACGTGTGTCTGACCTTATTTGGTAAGTGAAAGTTCAAGTATTACTGTATTACTGCAAATTATAGTACCAAGAAAAACAAGTTTAGACGGACTCGCTTGCCTGTTCATTGGTACACTAGTGAGTATGAATGCTCTTTAATATAACAGTCTTGTATTAATCCTCTTTTAGATCGGTTGTTAAATTTGGTTTATATTAATGATCATTTTGGAGGATGTAGTTTGTGGTGCTGTTAAACTGGACTGAATTAAACAAGTGTTTGTGTTATTTAGCCTAGAACGCTGACTAGAGGTCAGGTTGTCAAAAAATAAAACACACGTCTTAGTACAACACAGTACAATATAGTGATATAAGACAGATTCAGTGCAGGACTGTTATACGAGAATGCTTTGGCCTGTGAGCGCCCTCTAGTGGATGACTGAAGTCATTACACGTCGATTTACATTTTCAGATTATAAAAAATCTTGTCAGGTCATCTCACTCTGCACTCAGAAACAACCCCAGCAACATGACTCATGAGAAATGTGATATTGCTGTACATGAAAAAACACCTGCAAACTGCATTACGGGATAAATTGCAAGCAGGGCAGAGAGCTTTGACACCTGATCTCAACCACTCAAAGGAATAACCTCACTTCTGCTCCGTGGAATAAACCTTAACATGAGGCAAGCAACGTGATCAAACATCCAAATGACTGCATTCATGTTGTATCATTCAAATGAAAGAAATCTAATAATGATTGACGTCCTGCTTGGTAGAAAGGGAGCATATAAGCTAGCCACCAGTTGGCAGTTAAATCTGCATAAAATAATAGATTTTAAACATTTATTTTAACGGTGGAGGTCATTTACAGGCTTGTTAATGAGTTTGAATGTTACAGATCCCTTACCGGGACTACCAGGCCTGTAGTTAAGACATTAGGGTAATTGGAATAACAGGTTATTATTTAAGACATTATATAAACGGCTTTCACAGGCACAGAGACCGTCAAACCTTCAGTTATAACTTCTATTACTGAAATCAGAGATGTCTAATTTCTGCGATTTTAATCCAGTCCCGAAAACATTTTGACCCCCCCATGCATGTCAATGGTAATCCATTATTCAAGACACGACACCAACACATTGTTCTTGTTGTTGTTTTTTTTAATAAAGGCATTATCATATTTCATATTTTGGTGGTACACAATTCAAGTTTTTATAGATTTGGTTCACAGAAGAATCACATATTTAACTGAGCAAACTTCCCTAGATGAGACAACTGTTTAAAAAGTAGCTTAAATAATGGTACAGTACAAAAAGTGTAGTTCTTTCTTTCTTATGAGGAAGGTACAGTGGCACAATATTCTTCTTTGTAGAAAAAATAAAATAAAAAAAGTTCCTCCTTTTCTTTTTTCTCCATTGTTTTGCAGCAGACAGCGGATTAAAAAAACGATACATTCACTGGCTTTCTTTATCCCACTGGCAGAAGGCACTAAAGGGCAGACTTGGATCAAGCAGCATGTGCACATATGGCTTTTTGTTTCCTATATAGATACCAAACAGTTGGAGGGAGAGAGCTCTGCAGGACAGTACAGTCAGTGCCAGTACAGTCAGTGCCAGAAACGTCAAAGAGACGAGCGTGTAAAAGTCCTGATGTGGCCTCTGACAAACTCTTTGGAACTGCTGATTGACCCAAGTCTGCAAAGGAGTTCATGCTTCATTTAAAACGAGCAGTAAGTGCCCCGATAAATACCAAGTGCACATAAAAAAGTACTCTTCAGTTCCACTGCAAAAATTTAAAAAGCACACGGCCAGACTGAAGGGAACCGAGATGAACCTCCACCCTGGTTTGTGGCCGCGGGACAACAGCGCAGTTCTACTGTGTCAGTCCTGCGTCTTTAGCCATGCCGTAGAAGATTCCTCTCTTTGAGATGAGGTTTGTGGGAGTGTCAAACTCTGCTATCTGTCCCTTGTCCAACACCAGCACTCTGCAAGAAGAGAGAGGAGGATGATTCCTTTACAAAGAATACACAGCTTTAAGTACAAAACACACACACAGACACACACACATAGCCTTTACAGGAACAATCCAGTAACCATAATCACTGTAAGTGTAGGGTTGCCAAAGCACGCTGGATGGCAGGATGAACTTATTCTAGAGTTTCACACAGAAAAGATACTTATATATAATGAGAATGTACTGTGTATGCACAGGTTTTAATAGACTGCAAAGCATATCAACAATGTGTGACATTTTTACGTTTAGATAAAATTAGGGATGCACCGAAACTTTTTGGCCGACATCCGAAAATATAATTTTGGGCCATTTTTGGCTGAAAATAGCTGTGGCTGTTGCTTTGATATTCAAGCATGAATAAAATACTCAGGCAGAATATTTGGGAAGAAAATGAAAAGCAATTAAAAGTTAAATTACATAAACAACCACATAACAAAAATAATAAATATAAATAAAATAAAATAAAACACAGTAAAATAGAATGATTTCATTCAAGATAAAAGTTAAAAAAGAAAGTTAAAAGACAAACTTCACATAAAAGCAAGTTTTAAGAAGTGATTTAAAAGAGTCGACTGATCGTGCAGCCTTATGTTTAAAAGAGTTAACTGCAGCCTTATGTCCTCAGGCAGGTCGATCTAAAGTCGAGGGGCCGTAATGGCGAACGCTCGGTCACCGTTAGTTTTGAGCCTCGATCTTGGAACAGCCAGAAGGGAACCACTGAGGACCTAAGGCTGCAGGCTGGCTCGTAAGGCATCAGTAACTCTGATATGTAACGTGGAGCCAGCCCCTGACGTGCCTTAAAAATGATCAGTAAAATCATCACAACGTCCTGTTTCGGCAAAAAAGTTTATCAGTGAAACTACGCGGCCGAAACAGGACGCCGTGATGATACAAGCAAGAACCGCAGCAATTTCCCCCAAATTTGGCCCAAAAGTGCATGTGAAGGATTTAATGTTATTGGTCTTAACTTGTGATTGTGTCCATGATCAGTCACTGTCAGTGAAAGCATCACGGCCCTACCAAAAGACTAAATGCTCTACATCTACACAGTATTTATCACCTACGTTAGTCTCTATAATCAGAGTAGTGTCACTGCTGTAACTACAGTCTCCGTTTATTCTTGTGTACATGTATTTATTAGTTTAGTTAGAAGACATCTAACAGCTCCCCCTACTGATAAACACACAGCACTTACAACACGTTGGCCTTTTTTTTCCGCCGCTCCGTGATTCATAACAGCAGCTGCGTGCTCTACGCTCTCACACGCTGACACAACAGTGAACAAGCCGCCTCTTGTTCTGTGATTATCTGACGTGCTCCCATGCTTTCAAAGCAAATGGTAGCGTAGAATGAAGGAGGCCAAACGCACAGACCCTCTCCTGTTGTGGTCTGAGTGATTGTAACTCAGTGTGTCCTAAATGCGTCTGGTGTGTTCACACCTGTACTTGCTGCTCACTTGTGGATGGATCACCCACGATGCCGTTAGTAGGAGGCGTGAACAGAGCCGTGGCCACGTAGGGCCACATTGTTTATATATCCTATCTGCTCGGAGTATGCGGTGTATCTAACCTTGTGTAATCCATGATTGTGTTGAGCCTGTGTGCGATGGTGAAGACGGTGCAGTCTTCAAACTGAGTCCTTATGGTGGACTGGATGAGATCGTCCGTCTCCAGGTCAATAGCAGCAGTAGCTTCATCCAGGATGAGGATCCTCGTCTTCCTCAGGAGAGCTCGAGCCAAACACACCAGCTGCCTCTGGCCCACGCTGCAGGCACAACAGCACACGAACCAGCGTTTAGACAGAGATAGAGAGAGAGACAGGGCTGTGGTTCGTCTCGTTTCTTTTTCCTCTGAACATACCTGAGGTTCTCTCCTCCCTCCGAACACTCCAGCTCCAGCTTTGCCGTCTGGTTGCTGACAAACTTGTGGAGGTGAGAGTGTTCCAGGGCTTTCCACAACTCCTCGTCGTTGTACTTCTCAAAGGGGTCCAGGTTCATCCTCAGTGTCCCAGAGAACAGGACTGGCTCCTAAGGCAGAGACAGGGATTTGAGGACGCTCAAAGGAAACAGATAAACCCCTGATTGTTGTCAATAAATAAATGAAAAAATCTGTTAATTATTATATTGTATCTTTTTACAGGTGAGCTGCCCCCATTGCTTCCAGGCTTTGTGCTAAGCTAAGCTAACTATCTGATGCTATCAGAAAATCCTATTAAAGGGGAACTGCTGTTCTTTTACCACCAGGACTTATTTCTGGCATAAAATACTATCGTCTACTCACCCATATAACTTTGGTGTCAGATATTTAGATCAGCGTATATCTATATAGTGGGAGTGACTGGGGCACCGAAACATAGCCTCTAAGTAACACATTATCTGCAGTGAAACTCGTTCATTTCACCAGTATTTTATTATGATACGCTAGTGCTGTTCCTGTTGAGTCCAGAGTTACCTGTTATCATCATCTGGGGTCTGAAGACTGACCTACTAACCTCTGACCTGGATGATGTCATTTGCTACTGCTAGTTTTTTGCAACATGGCTGAAGATTTTTCGGATTCTGAGGTTGTGGACGACGACTTTGTTTATGATGGACGTCCTTACCATTTCGAGCCAGAGTGTACGGATGAGGAGCTTGTTGTGGAGGCAGAGAGAGGAACAGCTGACTAAAGAACAACAAACCGCTGCATGTACGCGAATAGACAACAGGTAACTACGGACTCAGCAGGGAGAAGCACTAGTGTATCATCACAAAATGTTGGTGAAATGAATGAGTTTCGCAGCAGATAATACGTTAGTTAGAGGCTGTGTATCGGTGCCCCAGTCACTCCCACTATATGGTTATACCTGGCGCTCTGCTGTAGCTTAATATCTTATTTAGTGCATATCGTATTTTATGCCAGAAATAAGGTCCAGGTTGTATAAAACAGTAGTTCCCCTTCTGGGCTTCAGGCATTCAAAGCATTTTTGTGTGACAGTGAGAGTTGTGTACCTGTGGAATGATGGTGAGTTTGGACCTCAGGTCGTGCAGGCCAATCTCAGATATCTTCACCTCATCGATGGTGATCTCTCCTCCTGCAGCTTCCAGCAATCTGAAGAGGCAGAGCGTCATGGAGGACTTGCCGGCCCCTGTTCGCCCCACAATGCCAATCTGCACAGAAACACATGAAGAAGAGCTGTCACAGGAACTGATCACACACTGATCAGAAATCAGCTGGTCACACCGTCGCCCACCTTCTCTCCTCCCTTCACACTCAGAGTGATGTTCCTCAGGACGAGGTCCAGTCCTTCTCGGTACCGAACGCTGTAGTCGTTGAACTTCACATTCCCGCCCATGGGCCATTCAGGAGGGGGCTTCTTGTCCTCCACCTCCCAGGGGGCCTGTGAACACAAACAAGGTTTTCTGACTAGGAAAACTTTCTGAACAACTCATTATCCTGCGTGGCTTTTAGCAGAGCTGGTTTGTTTATCGCTCTAACAACTCGGAGAGCTCACTCAGAGCTGCCAAACATTTATTTTACCTCTGGGAAGCACCGGACGAACCAAACAAAGGCTTTCACTAACAGCTATACCAGTTCCCGTATATAAGGGGTACATTGTGTTGTGCCGGCTGAAAAAGTACACTGTGTACAGTACAAATGCCCTTTTTGTCTTATGTATGAGAGGGGGTTACTGGCACCATCTAATCTAACATTTCTGGATCTGGTTATAGTTTATAGGTCTTGGAAGTGTGTGATTTGAGCAGCGGGGCAGTTTTCTGGAATGTGGGTAAATTCCTGCATGTTAAGTGCAACACAAAGCCAACACTGCTTTAAAAGCATACACATGCCACGTCCAGACTCTGTGGAATATGAATCGTGTGTGTTTACGCTCATGCATGCCGAACAACTTACCTCTGTCTTGGTCTCAGAGTACTCCTTCACTCTCTCCACAGCTACTATGTTGCTCTCCAGATCTGAAGTCATCCGCACCATCCAGTTCAGAGACATGGTCACCTGTTAAAAGAAATACTGTCTTTAAAGCGCTACTTAAAGGCTCAGTTAGGGGTTTTACAGTAACTCAAGGTAAGCATATGTGTATAGCACCTCTCATACCAGATACCATCGCAATATACACCAGTCAGGCATAACATTATGTCCTAATACTGTGTAGGTCTACATTGTGCCTCTAAAACAGCTGGGACTCATCAGAGAATGGACGTGGGTCTTCTGAGGGCGTCCTGTGGTGTCTGGCAACAAGACTGCTATGGGGTGGGGGTGCCTGGTCTGGTCTAGGCGGATGCTTCATGTCTAAGTAACATCCACATTAATGCCAGGTCCAAAAGTTTCCCAGCAGAACATTGTATTGTCACAAGATAGTTATTAACGTTATTTACTTCTCCTATCAGTGGTCATAATGTTATCCACTGAGTGAAGAGTACAAGTTAAACGGTTAAAACAGTTTGCTAAATATGAGTCAAAAGGTTGAAAGACCACAGGTCATTAGTTCCTGGGATGATAATGGACTATGGGTTTATCAGAGGTTTTGTGGCTGATACCAGCTGTTGGAAACAAGGCTGAAGGCGGCAGAGTTGTGGCTGTCAAACCAAAACAACGAGTTAAACGAGGCTAAAAGACTAACTTTATCCACTGCTACCAAAAAAACAACAACGACTGATTAGTTATGTGGTAGTTATAACTTCAAAACATGTACCGATGCTGATGACGCTGCTACTGGATTTAAACTGTAAATATGAACGAGAGCCCACACCGCCGTGCTGTATGTTAATAATCATATCACAGATGTTTATAGCAGCACCTGTAGCGCGTAGGACACGGACAGACCCACGAGGCCGGGGTTCAGGGTCGCCTTCCCGGTCACAGCAAACACGGCCGCAAACAACACAATGCAGTTCCCAATGAACTCGATACGCACTCCCAGCCACCTGTATGACACCAAGGTTACAGTTGAAAGAAGTCTATGACTCATCAGACTCTGATGTAAACGTGCACAGTGTTCATTTATCTGTAGTGTTTTCAAAATAAAAGAATAATTATGTTTCCTGTTAATTGTTCTTATTACTCCTTTGGATAGAGATGGACGTGTGGTTTGTACTCCGACATTATCATGAGACATCACTACAACACATTTAGCTTTGTGAGCAGTCTGTGGTTAAGTGACTGCAGTGGCGGTGTATGTAATTTTAGTGAAATGTGTCAACGCCGTGCTCCAGTGTTGAAATGCTTTCATTTTCTGTGGTTTCTCTCATCGTCTGTATTCAGCCACAGTGTCTCAGAGGACTGGTAAGACAGTCAAGACGGATAACGCCACCATACTGCCAGTGGAACGTTATCACTGGTTTCTACTTATGACCTGAAGGAAATTAACATGTGTCTTTGCTTTCTTGCCCAGAGTGAGATTAGAAGTTTATTATACTTAACTTCACAGTTAGTAGCCAGTTAGCTTAGCTTAGCATAAATGCATAAACATGTGGAGATTTGCTCAGCTCTGTCTAAACGTCACAAAATCTCCCAGCAGTAATCTGTCAGACTGTATGTGAACATTTTTTGAGTGTGACTACCACTTCCATGTTTCATATAACATGTACACCTCAAAAAATACGCAATTTCTGAATTTAAATAGCGTGCTGGTTATGATTCATATGCGACAAGTTCCACCGTGCCATAACTTTAACCCCTTAACGCCTGAATTACTTGCGTTTTTGCTTACTACTCCAGACGGTCCTATGAGAAACCAGTGCTTGCAAATGGTTCCTAGGATTTTTTTCAGTTTGCACAAACCGACATTGGAGCATTACATGTGTTTTTTCGGCTGCAGTCAGAGCGGAAACAGTGCGTCGTCGGTTTAAGCCTCCGCAGTGGTCAACGCTCCAATTTTATAATTAGGATACAGACACAAGAGTGGTATTGATCTTCTTATCTTGCCATTAACTCGTGGAAAGACATCAACAGCAGGCAAATCAGTCAGTAAAACTGAGCCTTTATGTCTGAATGATTGCTAATAAGAGCACGATCCTTTTAAGACCGAAATGTGCAATCACTTCAACATTGTTTTTCCAATTTAAACTGTGTATGAAACACACATAATGAGTAAAGGTGATTTAAAGTTACATTTAAATCACCAGGATTTCATTTACAGAATGCTTAGATGTTGATTTGTCATTTGTCATTATTAGATACGGAGTGTATTTGAATTTTAGACTATTTTATAGACAAATTATGACATCACAGGACGTCCCTACAGGAATAACAATATACAGTAGTTTGTTGCATTCTGCATTTTCTTTTTAACAATTAATGAATTTATTTAGAACAGAAGCAGCAGATTAACCACTTCTAAAAAACTAATAAGCTGGACACAGTCTTTACTCAGTATCGCTCCAAGCCTTGATCAAGCAGCATGAACATCTGTTCCATGACTCCACTGGCTGAGTACAGAGGGATAAAAGAAACCTTTTCAACCAAGCTGGATCACAGAGTTGATGATGCGAGACGGGAGACACCTACCTGTTGGACACTATACCCGGGTAGTAACTCTTTTGGTTCTCATCCACTTTCATATCACTCATCAGAACAAAGGCAGAGTGTCTGCCATAGGCTCGGATTACACTACAGCCAGTGACGGTCTCAGAGAAATGGGAGTATATGGGAGAGCGGCTGACCGACTCCAGGCGCTTTAGCTGCCGAGACGTAGCAACGTAAAATCTCTACAGGCGTCGAGGGGGGGGGGGAGAGAAACAAACACATCGTTACAACCGGACTGGGCTGTACACATGATCAGATATTTTCAAAACAGTGAACAAAGGCAAGGCACACACACACCCGCACGCACGCATAGAGTCATAAATGAAGCCTGTGTGAACAAAGCACCTGCAGAGCTCATTTGATATTCCAATTTTTCCGATTGTGGATAAGGCGCCAGCTGGAGAAACGCACGCTCAGCGGAGTAACATGTAAATCAGTCGGCGCTTGGCGACTGTTTCACATGCCACGCTGCGTGTAATCAGCTTAACTGAGTCACCAACATAACGCTGTAACATTACCTTCCAGGGCTGTGACAGCACTGGATGTGATTACCTGCAGATGTTTTTGGTTCCACATAAACAGCCATCCAAACCAAATTTGCATTCTAGTAAAGACAGTTTAGAAGCGACAGGTCTGTTCCCTTAGACCAAACATGTGTCATCGGATTAATGTCGTTAGGCGTCAGTCAAACAGAAGTCTCCCAGGTTAAAGACACATGATGCAGCAAAGAGACAGGCCATGCAGGGTGGATGCAATGACAAAGCAGCAGGAGTAACATGAGCTTGTGTTAGTACGGCTGATTTTAGTCATCTGGAGGTCCAGTCAGCGTCCCACAGTGAACACACAGACCCTGCACTGCTTTCTGCTTGATTTCTGACGCCGACCTCACGATCAACAACCCCCCCCAGTTATTTAAAACAAGCTGGATTAATATCTGCACGTTATCCTGAAATCTTCATTATCAGCGAAGCCCCACGAAATTACTAGGACCTGAGTGATTGATGAGCTGCGTAATCATTTAATTTAATGTCAGTAGCGTCGGAGGAAAGCTAATCTGGTTAGCCAAACAGCTAAATGATTTCATCCCGGGCGGCGTTAGAGGGGTATTAAATTGATTTATAAGTAGCATTAAGAGATGTCCCGATGTTTATCCTTTAATATGGGTCAACACTGGATCATTTCAAAGAGCACATTTTAATTTTGTAATGATTAAAATTTAACACCTTAGCTGAGATAACCCTGACCACATTTTTTTTTTTTTTTTTTTTGCTTTCCAGACGACCTTATCTCACTCTTTTTCCACAGGAAGATTAGAAAACCCTGTGATTTAATCAAATTAACATTGGCATGTGTTAAATTTGTTGGAGGGCCCTTTTAATCAGTGGCAATCAAGAGTGTGTTGTAACCAGAAGTTAATATTGTCAAATCAACACCCACCAAATTTCTAACCTCAATATGATGCAGTGTTAACACATAAACGATCCTCAGTTATAAACCTAAATCCAGCAAATCATGAGGAATTTCTTAGGAAGAAGATCTGCAATCTGCCCTTTCATTATTATTAAAATATAATAATAATAATCAATAACTGGAGCCACACTCACACCGTGATTAGAGTCGGCTGTTCTCCAGCCACCACAGTTCATCTGTTTCTGACACCTCAACGACTAACAGGCAGAGACACTGTAACAGGTCAGACAGAGCTGTTCCTGCGGCAGAAATGCTCTCATTAACTGGATTTAAGTTACTGATTATGTTTATAAGGACTGGATGGACAAGAAATAAAAAGAGCTAGCAGGGAAAAGCATGTTCCCTTTGGCTTAATATTAAAGTACAGGCCTGTGTCTGATATGTGATCACTACAATTATTTCTGCCTCAAGAGTCGCCCTGACACCGAGCACTGATTTAAAATTTCCAATAACGGCTAAATCCTAATTCAACATCTACGTTATGTTACATTTATAAATAGCCCAAAGATGATTGCTGTGACCAGCTGAACCATATGGTGCTGCAAACTACTCCCACAGTCCTAAACTACAGACTGACCACACAGTCACTACAACTACTGGACTAGGGCCTACAGAGCTGCAATGATCACTGCTTCAAACGCATGCAACAGTCTACCAGCACGCACACAACACTCAGACATGCATGTTGTATTAATAAGTCAGCAGACTCGCTTCCTATTTACCTGAACCCACCAATAGAACACCATTAACGGGGCTATGACTATGAGGAACATTGGGGTGAGGGCAGAGCATATGAGCAGCACATTCAGTGTGTACCAGAAAGTGCGCATCCATATGTCAATATTTTCTGGGATGAGGGAGTCTATAGCATCCACGTCTTTGCTGAAGCGATTTAATAACCGCCCAGAGGGGGTGCTCTCGAAGAAGGCCTGCGGAGCTCGCAGGACCCCCTGAAGCAAGTTGTGGTGTGTGAGCTTGGCTGCCCGCAGCATACTGTAGGCCCGGCACAACAGGCAGTTAGCCAACAACAGCACACCTGCGAGAAGGGGAGAGGGGAGGGGGTCAAGTATGATAACACAACAACACCTGTGTTAAATGGACCTGGACCAGTGGTTCACAATGAAACAGCAGCTTCCACCGTCAGTGCAGGTGTCGCAGATTTAACACTGGATTGTGGCTTGTTTTTAAAAACAAGACCAAGTTCTCATCTTTCTCCTAGGGACTCCTTTTCCTTTTTATGTTTGCCACCACTTTGGTTTTGACCGCCCAGTATTTACAGAGTGTGATCCAAACAAACCTCTGGTGTGTCACGCACATTTTTTAAAGGTAGAGAGGAGCGTCAGTACGAATCAGGTTTTGTCTCTGAGTGTTTCATAACAATAATCCTGCAGAAATCTGAACACAGTCCTCACAGTGAAATAACCTGCCTCTAGCTTTGCACGTTGTGGCCTTGTACGTTACCCACTCCTACTTCCTAAACTGCAAAATTAGCAATGGCAATAACAGGAGCAGTTTTAAGGGATTAACTACAGTGTGTCCAACACCACTGATGTTTATTTGTACTTTTTTAAATCTATTGTCTGCACTGGAATATATTTTATGCAGTGTATAGGCATAAATCATCTAAACTAAACTAAATCAAAACAAGCGCTGCATTTTAAGACAGTGAATCGGATGTGAATCAGTCACGGGCCGTGACCCAAATTCTTATTCAGCTACACTGTGTTAGATCAGCTGTGAGCAGCCTGGAGGTTTAGCAAAAACAAGTTAAACCCCAACTGTGCAAGACACAGATTTTAAAAACTAGTCTCATCATTATTTAGTCACAGTCACCTATTAGGACGCCAAGCCAGTGCATTTGAACTGCTATTACGCTTCGTGAAAACAGAAATAATCCATGTTTCCAAGTTTACTCACATACTTAGGCTATGTATTACACAACAGCAGCGACATACCCAGCTCTACACACCATCCCTACAACACACCCAGCCATGAAATGAGTCGCACTGGATAACAAATACCCGTTAAATTAAATGAAGTAGATTCTGTTGTATTACCACTGGTCCGCCACTAGAGGGAGGTTATAGCTCACTAAAGACTGACTAACACAACTGTCTGTGCTTCCAGGTTTGGATTTACATTGAAGTCAGTTACAGTGTGTTTTACTGTGTTGTATCGCTCAGCATGACAGAGTTGTGTGTCTTTGTGTGTGTGTGGCAGCAGACTGCAGGCAGGACAGGAAGTGCTGCGGAGGAAGCATAGTTAAGTTTTACACTTGGAAAAAAGGAGAAAACCAGCAGGAGGGAGTCACTGACAACATCACAGGCTAGGGAGAAACAAAAGTTGGAAGGTTACAAAACCTGCTGCGCCAACGTGCATGCGGCATGCCACTCCAGGAAGAGGAAGAGGAAGAGTCACACATTTGCAAGGAAAAGAGGAACACAGAGCACCACCAGCGCCCCTCCCCTTCACCTCCCTTCCCTTCCCTTCCCGAGTACCTGGACAAAGACGTATATCAAAGCCAGAGGCACTATGACAACAGCAAAAATGGGCGTGCTGGTAATGATAACTATCATGGTGGAGAGAGAGACGAAGAAGGTGCCCAGGAACATGAGCACAGTGGCTGGCAGAGCCTCGTCTATGACATAGATGTCCTTGGAGAAGCGGTTGATGATGCGTCCTAAAGGTGTGGTGTCAAAGAAAGACTGGGGCGTGTGAAGTTTGTTGATGAGCAGGTTATGGTGCAGCTTCTTGGCTGCACCGATGTTCCCCATGGCTAGTGTGAAGGAAGAGATCATGACCAGGATACCTGGGATTGGGTTAGACCACAGGAGTAGAGGGGAAAGATATTGGAGAGGGAAGTTTTATTTTAGAGTGAGAATGCAGTGGAATTAATAGCTGACAAAGGCAGCATCTGTCCTGAGAATGAAGAAGTCAAGACAACACCTATCATCCGCAGCCTCCATGCAACAAGGACAATGCATTTAATTATCAGGTGTAATACTGAGTGTAGGTATTAAAGCTATGTATTTTCAAGAATAGCCTCTGGTTCATCATCTCTCCACTGAGCTTTCAGTACAGAATGTTTCACTGGCTGCAAAGCAAATACATTCAGATTATTTCATTGTGGTCAGCAACAAGGAGCTGGGAGGGTAGAAGTTGAGCTATGGGGTTAAAGTTGCTGTTTTATACAATAAATTCATCAAAACGAACAAGATCTGAGTATGAAATGAGCTACTGCACTTATTCAGCGTCACTGTTTCTTACCTTGTGTAATGCCCAGCGCTGCGTACACCCCCACCCTCAAATGTACATTCTCCTTGGTCCGATTAGTCACCGCGTCGTTGGTCCACTCACTGAGCCAGACGTTTGCGCCGATGGCGGCGGCACTCTGACAGCCATACAGGACGCAGATGAGCACTGAGAGCAGCGGCCCCACCGCCTTGGCGTACTCCAGGTACACTTTGGTTTTTACCTGTTAGGAACGAGGGCACAGTTAAGAGTTATGACAGTATTAGCTGTATTACAGAGAGAGAAACATGGAGAGAAACCCGCTATTTATTAAAGTTAAAGTGATGAAAAACGAATTATAGATCTGTTAAAAAATGTAAGAGACGATGTTGAGAATACAGAAGTGATAGTCTGACCCTGCCCGTTTCTGCAGTCTCTGCCTGGATGAGTTTCTCCATCTCCCGTGGTTTCTTCTTCTCTTGTTGTTCTGAATGTCTCCTTTGGCTGCAGCCGTGCCTCCTCACCGAGCGGGATCTGGGGTTCTCCCCGTCTGATGAGATGATGCTGATCTGCCTGTGGAAGAGAGAGAGAGAGAGAAACTGAAGTCAGAGTATGAAGATGGCAGCTGTATAAGTAAGCGTCAATTAGCAGGTGAACAAAGAAAAAACGAATGGGAAATAAAAACACGGCATTAAATCTTTGACAGTAGAAGTCCTGGAGCATCAAAGAATGAACTTCCAAAATCTTGTCAGTCCCTGCCCAGCTCCTTTGATCCTAGCTATATAAACACAAATAACCAGGATCAATATGTCCAATACCTCATGAAATTTCTCTTAGCTTCATTGATCACTGGTTCGTTGTCCACCATGTCCGTGTGGTTGCTAAGGGCATCCTCGGGGAACAATTCCTCTTCCTCGAACTCATCTGTGAAAGTATTGAGAAACTGCGTTACGATCCGTCCAGGGAGCTACCACGACCATCTGATTTCTTCGCAGTCACGCCTATGAGGCAGTATCAAAGGAGGAAGGAAGTGTCGCCCTACCAGCTGCCTCTTCCTCCTCTATGATGTCCTCCAGGGAGTAGTTCCTGAGAAACTCGGCGAAGGCGCCGTTCTGTTTGAGCAGCTCCTGGTAGGAGCCCATCTCGGACACCCGGCCCTCCACAATCACCACTATGTTGTCCACCTGAGGCAGGAAGCTGATGCCGTGCGTCACCAGAATTCGCGTCTGGAGTCAGAGAACGAAAGAAAGCTCTGTTTGTGTTGGTGCAAGCAATTCAGCAACGTCAACGTATTCAGTGCTTTTTCCCACCAGAGTGAAGAGCTCAGACAGATCTTATCAGACGCTGGTGTCATAAACATGAAAACCAAATGAGTAATAAACTGATCAAACCTGACACAACTTCCTTCAGTGAAAAGATAAGCTAGTTCCTCTTTTCAAATAAGACTAGGCTCTCAGAGACTATATATATCCAGCTGTCTACAGTTTATTTCTAGAGCACATTATGAGTGTTTCAGTAAAGCTGGTTTGGAGACAAATACAAAGAGACATCAGGATTGTTGAAGGAATTGACAAAGGACCATCCAGCAACACAGGAGAGACTCTTCTTCATGTCATGCTTTAAACACAGCTACTCTGGTGCTTTGAGGTGCGAGAAAACACATTAACAGTGACTATATGACTATGCTAACACGCTAATTTGGGGGTTGTCAGCCTCATTTGAAAAAGCAGCAGTTGCTAAAGGAGTCACCACGAGGAGGAGCAGGTTGAGTCATCAAAGTCACTACATGTCATCTTGTGAAGGCGCAAAAGCGTTTGTGAGAAACGCCATGACGATCAGTCTAAAAGAATACCACGAACTTGAACGTCGTCTTTTAAATCTCCTCACCTTGCCTTTGAGCACGCCCTCTGGACCAATGAGGTTGTCAAAGATGTGTTTGGACACGTGGGCGTCCACGGCGGACAGCGGGTCGTCCAGCAGGTAGACTTCTGCGTCACTGTACAGAGCCCGAGCCAGGCTCACCCTCTGTCTCTGGCCGCCGGAGAGGTTGATGCCCTGCGGCGCCAAAACAAGTCACTTTAGTCGCCGTGGCTGGTGGCCAGTCGAACCACATGAAAGCGCGACAGTGTTCCTCAAAACAAAACCTTAATCGAATTATAGGAAAGTATTTAACAAACTCAAGAGAGAGTCTTGAGAGGATGTTTGGAGCCGAGTCTTTGCTGTGGGGAAACTAAAACTGAAGTAGAAATATTATTTACCTTCTCTCCAATCTCAGTCATGTCTCCTCCCGGCAGAACTTGCAGGTCAGGGGTTAAGGCGCAGGCCTCCAGGACGCAGCGATATTTCTGCTCATTGTAGGGCTTCCCAAACAGGATGTTGTCACGCAGGGTGGCATTCTGGATCCAGGCCTGCTGAGGCACGTACGCCACTGAACCCTAAGGAGAGATGCACCCAGAATAAAATCATATCAGAATAAATCATATCTAGTCTGTATATCAACATTTCCAGAAATGACTCCAGCTGCAGTTTCATTCTCCCCTGAGAGAACTCTTCTGAATTACTGCGTATGTCATAATGCGTGAAGACTAAATTAGAGACACGTCGTCTGTGATGGATCGATCACATTATTAAGAAACACTTTTGAGGATAACTGGTTCTTAAGGTAAGAAAATGTACACCGCTGTGATGAAGGTCAGCCTGATATTAGTTTAGTTTAACTTAGCAACAGACTAAAAATGAGCCTGGAGCTCTAAAGCCCACTGACGGTTAACACTGAAGTTAAATTAATCTGTGAAATAAACTTCCACAGACTACTGCTGATGAGCGCCATAGTCATAACAGGTTGTAAAACATTTTGATGCACTCTGACAGTTAATTTATTATTGACTTTTTATATGTCTGTGACCCCATCTGGAGCCAGGAGGTGTTGCAGGTGTTGCAATATTGCTCCATTAGATTAAAGCTGCACGGTATTTGGTTTCTGAGTTGAGAACGTGCGCTGCGCCGCTGTCGTGTGTGACCGTTTTATATATAAGATAAAGCTAGCAGGGGATTAGATTAGCTCAACTTAGTAAAAGACTAACTGACACGAATCTCTGAAGTGACACATTTTAGTTACGTTAGTTGCATAAATGAGCAAATACGTCCCTGTACACAGCTAAGCTAACTGTCTGCAGGCTAACAAGCTAACCTTTTAGGAAAATTACTTTATGGCTTTAGCAGCTACTCAGCTGTATGCATGCTGTGCACAGTGGATTAGGTGTCTCAGACTCTTTCGCTAAAAGTAAAAACAGCAGAAACTGAAGCAAAACAGTAAACTTGCGCGGCATGAAATTAGAACAAACAGATGGAAAATACTCAAATTCTACACGGAGCTGAACCGCAGAGGTGATCATTATCTGTGGGCCACAAGCAGCCTCTTTTGCATGATATGGTCAGCTTATCCACACCGAAACAAACACGTTGCAGCCGCTGAAGACCGAAGGGTAAAATAAAGTTGATAAAATAACCTGCTGTTTGAATCTTACCCGAATAGAAATCTCTCCCTCCACTTTCTCCATTTCACCCAGCAGCGCAGAGATCAGGGAGGATTTCCCGCAGCCAACGTGGCCCACCACGGCCAGCAGGGAGCCCTGGGGCACCATGATGTTAATGCTGCAAACACAGAGTCAACACGAGGAGCTTTTGAGAGCGTGCACACACGACAGCTGATACCAAGATAAGTAACAACATATGACATGGGTTTTTTTGTTTTGTTTTTAAAGACATACTTGTGCAGAACTGGAGGATCTTCTTTAGCCCAGGTGAATTTTCCATTTACAACTGTCACTGCAAACTCTGTTAAGCAACAAAATGACATACGACTTTCTTTTCAGCGGCTCTTCCTGACAGAACAAAAGACTGAAACAACTCTTAGTGGTTCAAAGCTCTCCAGGCATTGCATTTAAGCCTTGTATTGTGATAATACTGAGCTGAAGTGACTGATGGTACGTCAATGACAATGACAATTTTCAAAGTGTATAGCACTCATTAAGGTTTGTTGGGTGTGTTGTAGCTTTCATGTTCACCTGTGCCCGTGTTCTTTCTGTCGACTGAATCTGGATCCAACTCATCATGACTCAGGAAAGTCTGGATTCGTTTCAAAGAGACGCTGGCCTGTCAGGCAGAATAAACACACGGGCTTTCGCTGAAATCTGGAGTACAATCGCAGGCGGGAAGTAAGGCGGTAAAAGGGCAAATGAATCGGCGCTCACCTGTACAATGCTGCTGATGACTTGTGGAAGCATGTTGAGAGGGAACCGGAGGATGTTAAAGAGCGAGAGCGACACAAAGGCCTTCTCCGCATCCAGGACGTGGGTCTCATCCACCGTCACATACACGGCAAATGTTGTCAAGGCAACCTGGAAACACATGGACAAACAGGCCATCGGGGTCTTTCAGTTTACTGTAGAGATGAACAGCAGTCAGAGCTGTGGATATTCAGCACATCACAGTTTATAATCACTCATAAATACCAGCTTTTGGCTAATGGAATGTGCTTTTATCTAGTAAACACAACATACCCACAAAATCTATTTTTTTTTTCAGACCGAACAGTTTACTATTTCTTTAGTTGGGTAACTCCCAAACAGAAGTAATCCAGGATCAAGCTCGGGTTTCTTTATGAGTCGTCCTACAGCCACCTCACACCGCTCGTCTTTGATTTCCATTAAGTGCTTGTGCCATTACAATATTTAACCTCGGTTTCTGTCACATTTGACAGATTACTGTGAAATGAATCAAAGAATTTGAAGCCAAGCATGTGGACCTTGAGTCCAGTGATTATAGTACACGTATATTCGACAGTAAATGCATTGCGACAAGGTCAATCTTTACTTTAAACCAAACCTGTTCAAGCTTTCCACCCACAACTCACCCACACTCGTCCTTGTCAGCACAAAATGACTAATAAAGTCATTGATACACCGCTCCTGAGGGGTTTACCACAGCTGTTCTAAACCTGTGTAACCAAATGTCATCCCCTTATCAGAGTGGTAAACACCACTGTTTAATTTTACTACATATACTAGTGGTGGGTTTCAGCGGCACCACTGTGGTTCCTGTGTGCCAAAAAATCCTTTGTGGTCCACTGACACGTGTCACTTTTCACTTGGCCGGTATCGTTAGCTTATACCGTGACGTAGCACAGCATAAGGCACGCATCAAGGCTGTAAGTGACAAATATACTGTATGTCATTTTAATTAAAAACACAGATATTTTTGGAGAGACGGTGCATAAATTATCAGTGTGAAAATAATGTGATAATGTGAAAGGGGAACCTACAGAGAAAGTATAAGTGGGATCTGCAGCTCCAGACACCTTCATATTGAGTTTAAGCTCACTGCGCCACAGCTTATGTTAACTCTGAGTACTCTCTTGGTGTTGTTTTGAGGATATATTTAAAAAAGTACAGAGAATTGGTCCCTCAGTGAGGTGTAATACTCATAAGGACACACTTATGAGACACTCCAGGGCTGTTAGGGGGCCTCTGACGGATGACAAACCTTACTCCATAGCAACCTATTCACAGAAATGTATGGACCGTCCCTAATGGAAACCTCTTGTAGCTACGTGGCAAGTATTGCTGCTGTCTTTGTGTGTGTATTCCTAAGTATGAGCAGTGTCAGCTAAGAACTTGTTGTGGATGAACAGTCCCGGGACATGTGGACTGAGCCTACCAGGAAAGGCGCGCTAGTCCAGGCCAAAGTGGACAACGCTCCCAGGTAGGCGGTCTTGCGCAGCACGCTGAGCTCTTTCTGCCGAATGGCCAGGACCTTGTCTCTGAAGGAGTTCTCCCAGGCGTACAGCTTGAGGACTTTGATGCCGTTCAGGATCTCGTTCATCAGCTTGATGCGAGAGTCCTTATACTGCATCTGCTCCACCTGAGGTTGACAAGCAGACAAACTGTGGTTAGTTTGAGGATTAATGGACTTGAAACTAACCAAACTAGTTTGACTGTTCGTACCTGATAGGCTCGGGTCTTCATGGCAATGACGGCGTTAAAAGGAATCAGCATGATCATGACTGCGACACCAGCGAGCACAGATGCCCCGAGGTTCTGTGGAAATACAACGAATCAGTGAAGCCTCGAGATGAAGCAAAACTACCCCGAGCATACGTTAAGAAATACGACAGCTCGTGTTAACCTCACCAACACCTGTAAGGTTCCTAAAAAGTCTGTCAGCTGTTAAAAGCATACTTCTCTGAAATACTTTGTTCCACAAAACTGACGCACAGACGATGAGTATAATCTGTGCATGTACCTGCCAGAGGAAATACAGCGCCAACATAATCTGAAGAGGAGCAGACCACAGCATGTTGAGGAAAGTGGTCAAGTCCATGAACCGCTGCGCATCCACGGACATCAAGTTGACGACCTCTCCCACCGTAGACGAACGCTTGGCGGCATTAGTTATCACCAGCGCCTGCACAATAATGTTGAAGGGTTAAAAAAAAAAAACTGCACTTAGTGCTCCGTGTAGCATGCTGTATTTTCTCTTAAATGAAATGTGTTAAGAAAATATTTCTGTTGACTTTGTTGATGAGAAATTAGGCTTGACGTGACTGCGTCCAGCTCACCTTCCTGTAGATAGCTCCAATGATGGCGGTGCGTACATTCATGCCGGTGACAAAGCAGTACTGAAAATGGTGATGGAGGATGATGGTCTGTATCAAGGCTGTGAAGAACATGAGGAACGCCAGAGTGTAACCCCACCAGTCAGGAACGTCCTTCTGCTTCGTGAAAGAGATCAGCATCCTGTAAAAGGGAAGAAGCAGGAAAAGAAGTGTTTGGATTAAAGCTCACAGCGCTGGAATAACCAGTGTTAACAAAGACACATGCATGTAACCATGTGCTCTCCTGGGACCATAAAATACGTCTCCTGACTACGATACACATTCTGGTCTGACAGCAAACATAAACACTGTTCGTGCCAGCTTGGATGAATAAAGACAAGCATTCACAACAACTCACTAGATTAATTATTCAGAATTTCTCACGTTGGCAGAGACTTTGTTGTCTCTCCGCTGTAAAGACCTCACACATCCCCCCTCCAAAGATACTAATCGTGATCTCTGACTTCTCTGGAAAACCCTGTTTGTTATCACAATCAAAACACGCTGCATTTTTTTATGAACCTATGACTACACCTAATATGTTAGGGCAGCACAACATTCCTATCAGGGGATCTGCTGACAAACAAACAGCTAATGGCCCTTTGTGCTACGTGGGTTTTTGCTGGGGTCCCCCAAAGCCTGGGAGAGACCGAAACTATGCAAACACAGTTGTCTCCTTTTTTACGTAATAGCGTACTGCTTTGTAATGTTCTGTATCATACAGTATGTGAATGTGTGCTGATGACTGTAAGGATAGACACTTTCAGCAAGTTAGTTAATTAGTTTAAATGATAATTATGATTTTTTTTGATGGCTCAGGCAACATGAAGTTATGTTCTTTAGCATGCTACTCATCTTAAATGTTACGCATGCACGCTGGTTAGCTTAGCATGGTAGTTATCTTTGCATGCCAGCTGTTTAGCTTTCACAAATTGCGTAACACTTGATTTAGTTTGTCCGTCATGCAACGCTAGCTACCCTCAAGGCTCATGGTCATGGCTAAGGGTCTATTTAAAAAAAATCCTCACATAATTTCTGCGCTAACTATGCTTCTTCTGGCTTTTCATGAACCAAGTGTTGGAAGGCTGAGCAGCCGCTAACATTAGACTTGTGCTAAATTTGACAATGTTTATCTGGGGACAAAGATATCAAGGTCAACATTAATTATCAAGCATCAACCACATGACGTCGACAAAATACCCCAGCTACAGGAAAAATATGTGGTCAACCATCTCGGGATATTTTATCTCACTTACATAGAGATAAGGTTTTCACACAGCTGCTATTACTAAATTTCCACCCAGGGCCATTAGAAGCATGAACAGGAACCATATTTACATAATGACTTTGTATCCTGAACAGGACAGCACACATTTTTTTTAAATAAATACAGAGTATGGCAGTGTATTAAGCAAAACATAATGCAAAAACACAAACATGATATGCAAACAATACGTAGGGGCAACGCTGGAACAGTGGTAGCTTGTTTGGGAGAAAGCATGCAGTAATGTGATCATTCGTTCTACCTGAGCAGCTGAGGGTTGACAAAGGTGATGACGTCCTGCAGGAGCTTGAAGGCCGAGCCAATCAGAAAGTAGGGCCCAAAGGCTCTGATGAGGGCGTACAGGAAGGACGGCTGGCGGGGTGCAGCTTTCTGATTGGACAGCAACACCTCGACTTCTTCCGGGCTGGTTTCACCTCCTCCTCCTCCTCCTCCTCCTCCTGTAATGTGGTTGGTGGTCGATGGTGGGGGCTTGGAGTACACAGCCTGGCTGGACAGACTCTGTTCACTATAGTTGAATGATATGGGTATTTGGGATAGGACAGAATTTCAAGAAGTAAGAGAAAGAGGAAGAGAAACTGTAAGTGCACTATAACACTTTAGAGATTCATTTTAGTTGGTGTGTGATTAGCACTGATGCCTCACAGCAAGAAGGTTTTGGGTTCAAATGGGGCCTTTCTGTGTGGAGTTTGCATGTTCTCCCTGTGTCTGTGCGGGTTCTCTCCGGGTACTAGACATGCTAGTTAGGTTAATTAGTGATTCTAAATTGGTTGTAAATGTGAATGGTTGTCTGTCTCTCCACGTTAGCTCTGCGATAGACCTGTCCAGGGTGTGTCCTGCTTCTTGCCCAGTGAGTGCTGGGATAGGCTCCGAATGAATGAATTTTTGTTGATGGTACTTAGTCAAGCCTTCGTACCATTGGTAATGGAGTCCCACAGGGCTCTATTCTTGAACCCTTATTATTTGTACTAGAAATGACAGCATCCTTCCTTCAGTCAGTTCTTCAGGTTTCACAACATGTTTTTATGCCATCGCAACCCATCTTCACTTTGAATTTAATTGTTTCTCCAAAAATCACTTCATATTGAAGTCTAGTTTTAAATAAAATGTGTGAAATATATATATATATATATGAATTACCTTTTGCCGCTTAAGCTGTATCTGAGCAACACTAGCAGTATCAATAATCAGATTAATATCAAAGCTGCTATGATCAGTCTTTACGCTTTCACAACTGATTAAATATTTGCTTCTCTGTAAAAGAGGTTGCTCATAGTAACAAATCCACAGGCAAATATCACCCATCTGAACTTTACCTAGCCCCACAGAGGTTTATAGCGTCTCTTGGCTTTTTGTTATGGTTTTATAGCGCACAACTTCAAACTCGCTGCTCTCAGTGCTACCCTGTCACACCCAACAGTCCCAGTCAGAAGAGGCCAAACTAGAGCAAAAACAGAATAACGGATCTTTATATGGAGGCTACATCTGCTGGATGATAAATGGGACAGCTGCTTTCAAAGAAGGAAATTGCTGACCATCCAAACCTGTTAACTAATTTAATTTAAATGTCAAGTAGAGTTGATTCTTGATAAGTGATTAATTTATAGACGTTGGCTCAAAGGAAGGGCAAATTGTGGAGACTACACATTAGTCTTTTAAATAAAGAAATGTATATTGACTTAAATCAATGTTGGTCTTCATGAAACGGTTCACAATGAGTCCTAACTGAGCAGTAATTAATTGTAATAAACTGATTAAAGTAGTGGAGCTTCAGCTAGAGCAGAAGGGCTGCAATTAACCACTTTAGTCCACAATATGTCTGTGAAGGTTCTCAGTCATCCAGGTCATGGTAATGGTAATCCGAGTAGCTTCTTCAGTTCAGAAGCTACTCGGATGAGTGGTGAAACGTCTTCTCTAAAAATCTACAACTCCAGTTGCCTTTTTTGAAACTTTTTTGGATCACTTTAGTCCAGATAAATATAAAGGGTTAAATTGTTCACAGGTACCTCAGGCAGCGAGATGTAACACGAGAAATGACCCAACTTTGCAGGAAAAGGAACCGGCTCGCTTAAAGTGCAGGAGTCAGATTCCAGCGGTGAACTAACCGGTAACTACGGTCCAACAAGACGACCGTGATACAATTCAAACAGGTTTTCAGACAAGAAGTAAAAAGGCTTAATAGAGCTTTCCTGTATCACTTTACAAGTAGCTCTCAGCAGTGAGCGCATGGTGAAACTCAAAGAGAGAGCAGAGGAAGCAGTCTGATGGAGGTTAAAGTTCAGAGAGCTTGTCGGGCATGTTTGTGCATAAAACTGCCTCATGTTTTTTTTTCTCCTTCCTTTTTTTCTTTCGCAGAGGCAGCTGAATGTGTAGCTGCTCAGAACGGCCGGGAAACTAATCCAATTTCTCCAGTATGTAGCTGAGCTCACTTGAACTTGGAATGCAATATTACAGACATGAGAAAAAAAAACGTTTAATTTAGCAGAACAGTGGGGGGTGGGTTTAATCCCTGGAGGCTCTGACATTAAAAATCTGAAATATTCCGCAAACAGGGCAATGCTTATTACACGCCCTCTCTGGTGTCTGCAGATGCTCTTTGGCTGAAATGTTGCTGCAGTCTCTTTTTCTAAGGAGTTCTTCTTTTCCTTCTCTTGTTTACTTTCAGTACATTCCCACAGTCCTCTGAAGCAGATACTGGCCATAGCGGCAGTGGTAACAGTTTCACATATGAGAAGTAGAAATCCTGCTTCTAGGATTACAAAAAACATGTTCACGGTTTCGCTGATGAAAAAGGGGAATGTGCCTCTGCACACACAGAGAGCCTTGCCCTCTAAGACAACATCCTCCCAGTCATATGGTCTGACAAAGAAATAAAAGCAAAGGCAGTTTCAATAATAATAATAAAAAATAATGTAAATTATAGATCTACATGAATGAGAGTTACAGTTTCTCTATGACATAGCACTGGCTCACAAACCTGATCCGCTTGTCAGGCTCGGCTCTCTGCACGAACACGATGATTGAGCATCGAGAAATGAGAAACCTGATTAACACTGCTTGAATGCTGCGGGAGAATCCAATTTCTTATCCATTTATCACTTGCAGGACAACAGCACACATATTGTGTTTGTATCCAGAGCTGGACAAACTGTTATCTGGTTCCTCTATGCCACAGACCTTTACTATAACCAGGAAAGCGAAGCTCAGCGTGCTTCAGCTTTACACTGGGTGACATGATCCTGCAGTTTATTTTGACTCACGTATACGATCCTGCTGCCCTAATTATTACTCAATAAAGCACCTAATGTGTATTCATCTTTGAGGGAAAATAGTCCACAGTAAATGCGTTATGTTCTCCTGTTAGACAGACCTGGTGTGAAGTATTTTCTGTAGTGTGAGTGCTGAGAGGTGAAAGGAAACAGAATCTCCCTTTGTTGTATCCCAATAACTTATATATACATGTATAAATGTATAAATGCAGACCCTTTGCACACTAAATAAAAACTGTGTTCTGTCACTAGGGAGCCTCGCTGCTCTCAAGGCATCGTATGTCAGTAATAAACTTACATTAAGCCAGCAATGGTTTCAAATTATTGACCAGCTGAGCGTTTTAAAGTATCCAGGTTACAGCAGTTCTCCAGTTTCCAGCTTTAACCCGATTTGCCCCAATAACTCGCTTTCTTAGTAAACACAAACATAGTGAGTGTTTCAATTTCATACACTGTGACATGAAGTGAAGCTTTCATGTGAGCGACACGGACATACTGGAAAACATTTAGCGTGCGTTATCCATTTCAGAAATTAGCAGCGCTTCACCGACTCCTTCATATCCATTCTCTCTAATTCCTCCACTAAGAACATACCTCCTGGACTTGGCCTGCTCTTTCTCCCACTCTTTCAGGAGTCTGGGCACCATCACCTTGGAGCTGTCACGCTGGTTCAGGGACCACAGGTCTTTGGCCTCCAGGGGCTTTCTGTAGCCTTTAATTGCCATGCTGAAAGAAAGAGAGACAGAGAATCAGCAGTTTAATTCAATCTGCTGCTGACAACTTCAATTCAACACAATCAAGTTCAGCTACTAGAAATTAAAGATGCTGTTGGACTAAAGTTCTAATCTTATGATTTCTTCAATCCCATATGTGCGTTTCATTCTTTGGCCAAAATGTGACTCTAAATCTAAAGTAATATATATCAGAGCCTTCCTAATTTCTCTCTGTATAACATGTAATTGAGTTTCTTGGATTTGCTAATCATCATTATGTTCTACAGGATTGGATTTCACCGGAAATTGGCTCGATGTATTTTCCGGCACAAGGGCACAGACTGTCTTACAGTAAAACAGAAAGAAGACGCCGCGCTTCCATCTGAAAAAAGCAAAAACAATGTCCTCTTTGTTGCAGAAGAAAGTTAATAGTTTAACTGCTTACATGGAAGAACTGTTAATTATCTCAAACATAGGTTCACTTGTTTACAGTAATCACCAAGGCCACTATTACTCTGCATGTTAAGTAGAAAACTGTAATGTGTAATGTATACTAGCATAAAAAATAATATGAATTCATTTGTTTAATGAACCAATAAAATGCTCTAAAGAATAAGTAAAATTGGACGGTGTACAAATTGTGATTTTACATATTTTTACAACAATAAATGTTTACATTGAAACAAGATTTTGAATAAACTCTTACATTATCTCAATTGTAGACATTATGACCAAGCCCTGAGCATTCAGCATATGAAATGCTAAAAGATTTAAACAGTTTATTCCTGTAAGCTTTCAAAATAACTAATAATAAATAACTATGATTCAACAAATTAGAGCCTAGCAACTATCCTCTCTATTACTTTTCTAATTTAACAAGGCTGCTCAGCTGCCTAGTTTAACCCATGGACTGTATATAAATATGGACAACGCGTCTTCACTTCCTTGCAAAATTATTTGACATGTGTAGTGTATTAGTTTGGCCTAAATCCCATCCACCAACGTGGAGGGGGTGGAGCTTATGACCTGTACTGCAGCCAGCCACTAGGGGGTGCTCTTATTGCTTTGGCTTCACTTTTGAGTTTTGCCGTGGTGCAATACGGTGACGACAGAGATAAGAAGTTTAACTGTCTTTTAACTTTAAGTAAGTGCTAGCTTTATCAACGCAAGCTAGCTAGTCTACTCAGCACTACCTTCACCTTCAGGAATAATCAAAGCTTGCAAACTAGCCTAGCCTAGCTAGATGTTCACGTTTAAGTAAAGGATGTGGTCAGTTTGAGAAAGGTGTGTCTGTTAACCACATTTATTACATCAGCACATTTGATTTTGGCCTTCTTATAGACCTAAGTGCCTGAAGGCCCGCCTCAACATCCCCCTCACACAAAACCTTTGTGGTAGAAAGTTGACCTGGATTTGCTCTGTTGGCAACTCATTATGCTCCAACAAAGATCTGAAGGACCAACCAAATAGAGTGGGCGGGCTTTATGCGGCAATGGATAGAAGAGTAACAGAGACATAGTCATATATATCATATGAGTGCAGCTGATTTGAATTTGTTTACGTCAAAATGGCTCTGATTGTAAAATGATCCAATTCCAAGCTCAATATGCAAAAGAAAAATGCAAATTACAAAACAAATAACCATACATTCATAAATATTTCTATATAGCTCAAACTACGTGAGAAAGGATGTCGGGTGTGGCGTCAGCGAGTAGCGTGAACTCACGTTGTAAACCACCAGAAGGTCATGGTGGAGAGAAATCCCGCTGTGTTTTCAGGGCAGGGATTCTGAGGAGAAATGAGAAAATAGGCCAAGGAGGTTAAACAAGGATAAGGAGGACATGCTTCTGCGGGCAGCCAGAAACAACTGAATTCTCTGTGTGTACGTGTGTGTATATGTGTGACTGAGTGTGTGAGTGCGGGTGTGACTGAGTGTGTGACCTGCTTTCACAGGCATGAAGCTGAAACAGAGCACCCAGACTATCGACCGCTCAGAACACTAAACATACAACGTCAGCAGGAATATAAGACCCTCAGATGTCCAGTGACATAAAAACGTGCTTTCCTGCATTGTGTAAGGACAGGATGTAGGACTCACGGGGTCAGTGACAACACTGGAGAAAAGAGGCGGTTTCTCATTGAAGCAGCAGAGGATCAGCTCACAGACCACAAGGCTGAAGTAGAAGTAGAACGTAGTGAATCGCAGCTTGTCCGTGACTTCGTTCTGAAATGGATAAAAACCACACAGACACACAGACACACCCAAATGCAGGAAGTAAGTTCAGACAGTAACTGCAAGCATTGCCTGTCCAATAGTGTTTACATAAAAGGGAAATGAGGCCTTGTGTTTCATTTACAGGAACATTTTTTCCATACTCTAGGTAAAACGATACACGCGCCTACAGCAGATGGACACCTTTGTCACAGTTTGAAGTGGCTGTCGAGCGAGTGGACGAGGAGAGGGGCCGGCGGGTGAACCGTGGAAATAAAACATGATCGCTGTTTCACGGCAGTCATGTTCTGAAGCACAAACCGCAAATTCCAGGCAGCTTTGTGCTACGTGTCTATGGCGCATGTCCACATCATGGCGATGAAAGTATAAGCACCAGTCCAGACGTTGCAGTCTATTTTTGGAAAGGCCAGTCTTCGAAAGAATTTAGTGGCTGCTGTTCTTTTAATACAACAGGAGATTAAATCGCTTAACCTTTCCACGGCTTTGGTGTAACTGGGATAAGTCATTTCACATGCGTTTTTGTCTCGGGGAAAATTCCTGGACACTAGCTTTTGGGGAATTGACGTCCCTTGACAAATGGACAGAAACATGTACAGCGAGGTGTGAAGCTATGAGGTGAATGCTAACTGATGTCTTACAGTTTAGCACACCGATGTTTGCTGATAAAGCCATTAAAGTGCAAGTGGGGCTCATGAGTTCAGTCCAACAACATAATTAGACTTCATTTGATGTGTAATTATGACGCTACATCCCATAATCATCAGTGTATTCAACTCAAAGCCAAAAGTGAAACCCACACGGTGACGCTAGGTAAAAACCAGGGGAAAACCAAAGTCACGGTTCAGAAGTGCACAAAACTGACCTAAAATACTAACATCTAGCAGGAAGCAAACATCCAATAGCCTAGATCAGCATTTTGATAAAACTACATTACCTCATTTTGTGTGTTTACAGAAATACTTTGACATATGCAATGCAGCTTCCCTCCATTCATTTGAGTCCTCGCTCTCCCAGCACCCACACAGGGGGAACTTTGCATAAAATCGCATCAGTTTTCTCTGTGATGTTTGCAGAGGTGTCAAGTAACGAAGTACAAATACTTTGTTACTGTACTTAAGTAGATTTTTCAGGTATCTGCACTTTACTTGAGTATTTCTTTTTCTGAAGACTTTTTACTTTTACTCCCTACATTTGTACACAAATATCTGTACTTTCTACTCCTTACATTTGAAAAGCAGGCTTGTTACTTTTTTAACCTCCACGAATGACAAGACGTAAAAGACGTGGCATGATCGGACATGATTAGAGCATCAGAGAGACGGAAAGTCGATGTGCGTCCTGTTTTCTTCTTCTACTGTTTTGAACAGGCAGGCTGGTTGATCAGTTTGCGCTCTGCTGCCACCTAGTGACTGGAAGCTTGTTTATCGTTTAAGCGTCAATAAAGACACTAACTGAAAGTCCACCTGACCCCACTATTTGAGAACTAGCTACTGGTTTAATGAGAAAAAACTAACAAAAACAAATTAAGGTATGGTTTGGTTTCTGTTGCTATCATTAGCTTTTTGAGGATTTTTTGGAAGCTAGTTTACAACGTTAGCATTGCTATGGGAACACACCGTTTTGATAGTATAGCTAACACTAGCTAGCGGTTTAAAAATAACAACCTAGTAACCCTCAGTTTATTATTAAAAAATGATCCAGATGGATGCAGGACATCTGGTCACATTACGTCCAGATTATTCTGCTAGAACTTTTTCAATTTGCAAAATTTTCAACGGATGAATCGTTAATGGAAAATTTGGCAAAAATTTTTACTTTTTACATTTTACATTTCAGAGCCTGTACTTTCTTACTTTTACTTGAGTAAAGGAGTTGAATCAGTACTTTTACTTTTACGAGAGTATTTTTTACACAAGTATCCATACTTTTACTTTAGTACAGAATGTGAATACTTTTGACACCTCTGGATGTTTGTGCAGGGGCTAGCTCTCCTGGATCAGTGTGATTTTAGCTGATGATAAGTGGTTGAACCAAGCCTCTCTGCCTGCCTGGACGGCTCTCTGAAGGAGGAGGGTGTTGCCCTCATCACCAAAGTAACACAGACGTGATGCAACAAATCCGTCACAGTCGGATGCACGTTTTGACCTCTGGCATACTCTCAGGGCCAATAAAGGCATAAATGTGCTAGCGACTAAACAATAGCGCAACATATGTGAACAAGGATGTTTCAGGTATGAATTTAGCCGAGTGGAGATGTTTTTACTACTGGAAGTAATTATTTTTATTACAAGATCTACTGTCAGAAAGACCGTTTAAGGTCACAGGGGGACGTCTTTAGCCATAAATCAGATTATCCTCCACATGTTTAAAAGAGAATATGAGCCAATGTAAACATGCTAATTGGGATAATCCTCACTCTGATTATTCGCCATAATCCAATCATTGCATGCACATAAGAACACCTAATTGAGCACCAAAATAGGTTGAATTGATTGTCCACCATTGGGTTAGATGCCTCCTCCAGCGTTTTTTATCTTCTTCTTCAATGTTGTTCGTTTAGTTGTCAGGGAGTTTGTGAGATTAATTTGTTCGACGGTTGAAATAAAGACTAACGGCAGCCTTAAATGACCCTTTAAATCACCTTTAGAAAGCTCACACCCACGCTAAACTCGGTGGCAGCATTCACAGTCAAACACCCGGAGTAAACTCTGGATGAAATCATTCGGGAGTCAACAATTACTAGATTACCGACAGAATGTAGATCACAGGTCGCGGTCTAAGGTGTTTGAGCGCAAATCGGTTTAGAAATTTTGGAAAACCTTTCAGAAAATATTTTTCAGCCATTGTAGTAGAACGTTTTACAGGTCACTAATCACTTTGGTCCCAAGAAATTGGGACTTATCTGGGAGTCTTGTAAGCTTTTCAGTCCTAAAAGCCAGAAATCTCAGCACTTAGTCAAATAATCGCCTGGGCCAGAGGTGTTTGTCAACAGTTTTAATGAATCAACCAAAATGCAGAGCCTTTGATCACGCTGTACATTATTTATTTGATGATCTATGCGCGTCTGTGCATAATACTTTCTAAACCCTGACACCATAGACTGTCTGGTCATGCTGCCTGAAGGGTTTGTTTGCTGCGTGCTGTTCACACTGAAAGCGAAATAAGTGTGTTAGTAACAACGGGCCTTCTATTCCCTCTGCTTAGCGGTGCCCTGGTAAGACCCCTGTAGACCCCATCCACTCACTGTAGGCTCCGAACCAACTGCTTCTAGGACAAGATGGGGAAAGTGCACAGGGGGACGTTGACTGCTCAAGTATCCTTAAATGTCAAGAACACTGAGGATGGTTCACGGCAGAGGAGTGGAATAAATGGAACAGGAAGAAGAGAGAAGTATAACAAGTGAGGTGAAGATAAACCGATGTGGTGGCGGCTCTTTGTGGTCAGACTGAAAGGAGGGCAGACATGTAGAAGGCATGTGAGGGCAATGGAGGGTTCTCACCTCGCTGGAGGCCTGTAGGATCTTGGAGCGGAAAGGCACAATGGCACACAGCACAGACAGGAACCAGAAGATGAAGAGGACCCCTGAGGACTGAATCCCGCGTAACCTCTCAAACTGGATCAGAAACGTGGCCAGCAGCTGGGAGAAAAAGAAGGGGGGGGGGGGTTAGAAAAATAAATGAGGGTGTGGGGTGGCAGAGGGAGAGGCCGAGTTACGGTAGATTAGCCGACGCAGCGGCCGAGGGCACGTAAGGTAAAGCACGGTGAGTCTGGGTCAGTCTTTCAAGCCGACTGTTCCTTGGTGAAAAGCTGGGTTAGAGCTCAGTACAGGCTTGGTGCTATGGCTAAGCTATAGCTAAGACCCGTTCACAGGAACAAGATGTTGTTTAACTATTGTTAAACAAGACAAACAGTACGGCTGGACACTGAAGAAAAATGGGTCAGGGTTAGTTAACTTTTATACTTAAAGCAATTTGAAAGTCAGAATCTTGCCAATGCATAGCTGAAACTGGGATGAACCTCAGCTGTGTACATGCATTCATGTGGGTGGTAACTCTAATGAACTCATCCTCTGCAGCAGAGGTGACTCTGGGTCTTACTTTCCTCAGAGGAGTCACTATCTTCACAGCGTTTAATGATTTTTTGTGACCGCACCTCGGGATACGTTGAAAATGTTCCGGGTTGACTGACCTCCATGTCTTGAAGGACTAATATGGAATATATTTCTCTTTATTTAGTTGAGTGGTACTTGCTATAATATGGATTAGAGCAGAACTCAAATAAGACCGTCCACTTTAGAGAACTGTGCTTCCCCAATATCTTTCTGTTCAAGATTCTTTTGAAGCCGATGTCAATTCGCTAGCAAGCTCAGAGCTTGTTTAGGCCGTTTGATTTTTACCACATATAATTTTTTTAACCACAGTCTTGGTTTAGCGGTTGAGCATGTAAATACTTACAAATTACTTCACCAACGTGAGGTTAGGTAAGATTTATCTTCTGGGAAACCATAAATTCTACTAAACCTTAAAGCAATCCAGCTAAAACATATGGTGATATATTACTAGGTACGATGAAAAGTTAGAGGATCACTAAAGTCAGTGATCTATCATCTTGGATGTAAGCCTGTTTTTTTTGGTTTTTTTTTACAAAGGTTAATTACGTCTTTATTTTTCTTACCTGACCCAACTAATCTACTATAAATCGGGAATTATCTTTGCTTATTATTACAAACACTATTTTTATTTTTCATCCTCAAAAGCCGTTAAAGTTCACACGGGAAGGCAACAACGTTCAGGGACAAGCTTTGCCGTAACGTCTGACACACGTCAGGATTAATCACCAACACGCTGCTCCAGCCAAGTCTGTAACCAGCTGATGTACTTTGTTGTGAATGTTCCGCAGCTAATAAGTGCAAAGTCACAGGCAGTCCGTTTTCTTTGTTCAGGAGGAGAGGGGGGCGTGACTTCAAAATGCCACAATGGTTACCAGTCCACATAGCAGCGTGTAGCCTAAATCGCAGAATGCAAAGAGGACGCGTCTCCTGTCCACATTAAAATAAAGAACACTTTAAAAGACAGTTTCCTTTCTGTGAAGGTGCAATATCTGACCCAAGCAAGTTTGTCGAGTAGGCTTTGGTTCAGAAACGACTTACTTCAGCGTAGCTTAAACACCTATATATCTAAGACTGCACCTATATTTATTCTTCATGGCAACATTCCTCTGCTTTAAAAGAGGGGGAAGAAAATGTCACTTTGCTATGTGAGAGGAAGTTGGCAAAATACACTATCTCTATTTTCACAGCCTCTGGCTAAGTCTGCAGAATTGGCCTTTTAAACGGTTTCTCGGGAGAAAAACAAACCTGAATTCCCACGACTGCGCCTCCTGCCACTTAAACAAGATGTACTTGTTATGAAGTCCTAAAGAAGCCAAAAATAATTTTCGCTTTTGCATAAAGTAAACAAGTTAGTGGCTGTGAACGGCAGATAAGATTTGCTTTAGCTACGTTTAAAATAGTTTATTGCGGCTGTTTGAAGATGTCATCTGTTTACGGGACGGGCCTGGGGCGAACCAGTTTGTGGAATTGAATATGAATGCATCTGAATATGATCTGAATCCTCCCTCATGACTGCTTTGCTTTAATGTTTAGTTGATGATTAAACCGGATGATCAGTTTGGAGGATGAAGCTTGTGGCACTGTTAAATTAAACACTAAAGTGTTAAATAAAACTATATCACCTCCTGTAATGTTTCCCTCTCTGTGGTTTCTGTGGTTGCCATGGCTACACACCAAGACGCAGTGGTCAGGTTGACATAGTTGAACCACTGCAAACCCAGACAGAACTTTTTTTTGTTTCTAATATTTTATTCAAATGTATCTTTACATTCCAGTTAATGTTATCTTGCCAGTTTGTATGTATGTTTATTGAAACTGTGCGTAAAATGACATATATTGTCTCTTCTCATCTCAAAGTTCTGTTTGTGTGTAAGCATGACTACGTTAACTGACCATGACTGGTTTTATTAGCAGGCAAGTCAAGGCAGCTCCTGAGGTCTAAGTTTGACCAAGGTTTACAGCCCAAGAGCCCAAATGAATTTATCAAACATACTGACATGAAATTTTGTTTGATTACTTTATGCGTTTTATTAACTGCCAAACGAGAGCAGCAGCAGCAGCAGCAGCAGCAGCAGCCACCCCGTATCTCCTAGCCGCTGCTGTGTTTGCACTGAAAACAGTGTAGGCGGCGGCGACTGCAGCCTCTTGCCGTCATTCTTACTGTGCAGCAGCCTGGTGACCCTGATCTTCTATCACTGTGCTCTCAGATAGCATCTTGTTACCGTGTCCTCAGCATTTGCATATGTAAAAAATAAATGTTTGTATATTTCCACAGTTGCATCAATGTCTCTTTCAAGCCGCAACATTATTCAAATAGTAATTTTTGGAGGTATGCGTTCCTTACCATGGTCATGCCGAGCATCAGCGGGGTGACAAAGTAGATGGGCGGCTGGCTTTGCCCCTGCCGCAGCTCGTGGAATGTGTAGAAGAGATCTATCCAACATACAATCCACAGGAACAAGCCAAAAACCTGATGGATAGGGGATCACAGGGTAGTGAAGTGAAGAGAAAAACAGAAAGTAAACAAGATGAGGAAGCCACTTCAACACAAGCAGATATGTAGCAAGGGTTCTTTAAGTTTGTATACTCAGTTCTTGAAACGGCTGACTGGGTTTGCTCATATTATGAGTATTTACTTATTGAAGTATTGAAGTCTTCATACTATAGTCAAATGGCATGGTAAGGAAGGGGAAATGGTAAAACGCTATGACCAGACAATCTGAGTCACTGTTCTAGTACATGCTGCTGCAGGAGATGTGCTGTGCATGTGAGGCATTAGAAAGCAAGCGATAACATTTATGTAGCATCTGTGGAGACAGGATGTTAAAGGGGAACTACTGCGTTTTAGAACCCGGACCTTATTTCTGGCATAAAATATACGGTACGCTGTAGAAAAAGCTTTATTTAGAGGACAAAAAATGACAGAAACAAGGTCCAAGTTTTAAAAAACAGTACTTCCCCTTTTTGGAAAACAATATCAACCAACATAATCCAAGACTCAGATGATGTTGAGGTTTTCTGTCATGTTTTTAACTGTTTCATGTCTTAAAATGTTGAAAATGTGTTAATTGTTTGTTAAAGTGATCATCGTCGGTAGGGGACAGACGATATAATTCTGCCGCTCAGATGGAGGATTCCATCTGTTCCGGCGAATTTGCAAAGTGCGAAAACTACATGAAAGACCCTAATTTCAATTTTCTTGCTATTCCTATTTTCTCCATTAGGGGGGGCGCATTGTTTTTACAAATAACAGCGCATGACAGCAGCACAATCGCTCTTCACATAGTTCATTACAGCTCCACTGTGCTGTATGTGGCCTCTGAATTAAAATGAGTTTGACACCCTTGTCTTAGATGATATAAATGTGTATTATTTTCATCATTTAGTACACCAACGCAAATAATGAATGAGTACCCTCTCACCGTTTTGAACCTGTTCAACATGGACATCATGATGTACCCTCTGTTGTTCCTCTTGAGATAGAAGAGGTAGATAGGAGAGACGACCCAAAGGTAGATGCACGGCAGCCATGACAGCACAGAGAGCTGAAAACACTCGGTAAGGTTGGGCGGTTCCGTGTGGAGGGTCAGATTGGCATCCTGTAAAGACATACGAGACGTTTCTTTAGTTCACTTACTTACTTACTCGCCCATTACGACACCACCCCAAACCGTTCTGTTCTTCAGCTTTTGCCACTGAGACAAATCAATATTGTTGACACAAAGTCTTAAACAGTACATTCATGTGTCACCCCAGACTCCACCACCCACACAAACATCACAGCTCACTCAGGCAAGATGTTTTCCTGCTGTAAACACTTTGGGCTGTAAAAGAAACAAAGTGACAACATTGTCAGAACCAGAGATTTATTATTTGACAGGGAAATGTGTCAGATATTTGGATGAAATATGCTGCAAGTCCATAGAGTCATGTTAAATTCTCACTTTATACAGTGAATCGATGCACGGCAAGAAGCATGTGATGCATTCAGCAATGTATTTAGACAGGTACCTCACAGCATCATATCTGTGCTCAATATATATGGCAAATAGTCCAGAATTCAGTTGGTTTCCTAAATATTTGTCTTGTATTGGAAGTATAATCTGGCCAATATAAAATTAGAAAGAATAACTGTACCAATAAGGACCACAACAAACAAAATGTATTGGCTAAATTTATAATCCCATGATTTTGACTGCATCACACACTTAAGGAGAATCTTTGCAGATGTTCTGCTCTTTCATAATTATATTCAGGTTTTTCCCATACAGTGTTAACACAATGGCAGCCCACCAGGGTCTAAGTTACTCTGCCATGGTCTCGTATGCTCCACCTCCTTATAGGTTTGCTGCAGTTGTTGCCTGTTCTGACATTAATCTGCAGCTGTGGTGAGTGTCCAAGTGGCTCAAGAAGTTTAGGAGCAAACCTGTAAACACCTCACGTTACAACAGGAACTTGGCAGAAGCCGAGTACTGAGCGAGGTCCAGAGTTTATATGTGTTATTTAGAGAAGGGTGAATGAGGAGATAAATCAGCCCAAAACTCTTACAGTCTGGGCCCATATTAAAATTAAAACATTTATTTGTGGTAATACACTGAAATGTAGATAATGTAGAGAACTATTAAGCTACCAGTGTTGTGGTCACTATGTAAAACACAACAGCATCTGATCCAGAGACCACGCTGAAGGGACACAGCCTCTGAGCATCAGCCATGACTCATCACAAAACTTGTAGAAGACGAGGTAAAACTTTAATTGAAAAACATCCAGGACTTTGTGTGAATATTTATTTGGCTGCTTGAGAACAATAACCGAGTGATCTAGAGGACATCCGGAGGTGAAAGGTAAGGTAAACATGAATGGCACAACCCTGACACAGTAGTTATCGTGCTCCCCTGGATAAACACGTTTGAAGGCCCACCCACAGACAGAACTAAGATAAACACAGCTGCCAACCTCCAACCATTCTCCATACATCACCACACCCATCTGCTGAAGCACATATGTACGGCTAAGTGTGAGTGAAAGTGTTGTGGTGCAAGGAGGTGATTGGTAGCTGCTCGTGCCAGTGTGTGTCTGCGTGTGTTGAGTCGGGCAGCTGTAAAATATCCTTCACTACGTCAGATGGTCTCGACATCTTCGCTCATGAGCGAACCCCTGAACAAGCTGTTTCATTCCTGTGAAATGACTTTAGGAGCTAACTTTAAGATCTTCACCCGGAATACGTTTTCAGTGATCAGTCTCAAGAAGGGACGGGTTCTAACTCTAATAATGACTCAGCAGAAACGTGAATAAACATTTACATCGCACTAAAACAACGTCGTTCAGTCGGATTTTTCCATTTTAACAAGGCAGGAAAAAAAAAAGCAAAGGAAAAAGGCTTTAATAGTGCAGATAAACAACTCCAGATCAGCCAGCTCACCTAAGACTAAGACACTGCTTGTGTGAAATAATACTCTGGTAAAAATAAAAGTACTGATTCAACTCCTTTACTCAAGTAAAGGTAAGAAAGTACAGGCTCTGAAATGTACTTAAGTAAAAGTATAATAAATGAAGCTAGCTAGCGTTAGCTATAAAAAATGTGTTCCCATAGCATTGCTAATGTTGTAAAGTGGCTTCCAAAAAATGCTCAAACAGCTTATGATAGGAACAGAAACCACACCATACCTGAATTGGATAACTGTATTTTCCTTTATAACTGTAGGCATGTACATAGATTGTGTTTTTACTAAATATGACGCGACTGGTCTAATTCTAGGCTCAGTTTGTCAGTCCACTGTGAATTTTCATCAATTAATAACACACACCTTAAGCATCAGCATCAGGTCAACAGGTATCATCAACAGACCGGTCACTTTGTGAGCTCTAGAGCCCGATGCTCTAGTCATGACCAATCATGTCCCAGCTTTTAAGTCATGTCAAAAAGCAACGAGCCTGTTTTTCCAATGTAAGGAGTGGAAAGTACAGATGTGTGTACAGATCTAGGGAGTAAAAGTAAAAAGTCGCTAGAAAAATAAATACCAAAGTAAAGTACAGATAGCTGAAAAGTCTCCTTAACATAACAAGTTACATGTTCACCAAAAAAAAAAAAAAAAATCCTGGTTGCACCATCTGGAAGTTTTACTGAATATTTACGCCACTGAAAGGGCAAAGTTAAGTAGGTAGCTATATTATCTAATGGACAAAATTATCAATAATATCTAACCAGTTAAGAGCGGGGCGTCAAAGAGCTAATATGATGGGTTAGCGACACAGTGTTGCATGAACTAGTGATAGATTTGAAATATGTCACAAAAACGCTAGCACATAACTGAAATTATTAAACATTATGCTAACAACATTAGGCTAGCTCCAAACTTTGGCTCACCAACTATATGAACCCGACTGACGTTGAAATAAACATCTCCATGTATGTATACGTATAAAACATATTAATACGTTCTAATGTGTAGTTCAGTTCAACCAATGCTGTTTTTTTAGCTTGCTAGCGAAAACTGAAGCTTGCAGTTGGTCTGTAAGCGCTTGACTGGACAACGCTAACATTTCCTCGATCTGAATTACAGTTTTTCCTTGCTAAGAATTACCCTAAATTTAAAACCAAGCTACACCATTAGTTTGAAAGGTAATTGGAAAGCTACAGTACAGTGTGCTAGTTAGCTAACAAAACCAGGCTAGCTAATATTTCCTGTTTACTGTTGTTAAGCTAAGCTAACTGTTGAGCTTCTCATCAGTTCTCATCTATAATAAATGTTGAACTATCCCTTTCATGTGATGCCTATGACATATGAGGCAAAGGGATAACACATAAAAAAAGTAATTACTTTCAAATACATCAAACCCACGCCGTTTAAGGTGAGACACAGCATTACAGCTAGGCGTGGCAAACCCACGCTCAATCGTTTTACTTCTGCCTCTACTATACTCCATTTTTGTCAGGAGTAATGACTTCTGCAATGACTCATATACCGTCCACTCAAACTTTTCTACACGACCCGCGCAAAAGCAGCCGAACGCAAAGTATTTGTGTTTGCGTCGTTCAGAACACACATCATTGTCTCAGTCAGAATGGGGCACAGCAAAGGGCAAAGTAAATAACAAATATAAAAGCACTGACATCTCTGCACTGCACAAAGGTGGTGTTTACATACCACGCTTATGTTAACTAGGCTACAGATTGTTCTTTTCTCTCTCTGTCACACACACACATCATGTTATTTGTTATCAAAAATATGCTGAATGTACATAGGATGTGGTTTAATAAGTTTCTGATACGGTCGCTCGCCTTTGAGACGGCACTTTCATGTGGTGAAATAAGGCAATGGGGGAAGTTTGTCGACAGATATTAAGACTTTTCTTTGCTATTGAAAGTTAAAAAACAAGTTATATAAGGTTAAAAATAAAGTTTTAAGGATTCAAAAGAGCAGAATATAAAGGCTTTGATTTGTAAGTGGGCCGGTTGCTATGAGAGAATGTTGTTACGTAAACACGCTCTCCTTTGAAAGAAAAATCTGATACAGAGGCTAGTTTCTGCTGGTTCTTATCAAAGTCACAGCCTAAAATATGTTTAAGCTTACTGACAAAATCTTAAACAGAATATTTTGCAAGTGTATCAGCATTTTCAGGACTCAGTCACAATCTGTATCAGCTGAATGACAGTTCAGAGGCATCTAAAAAGTAGATAAAAGCTCTGTTTCTTTAAAGCAGACCATCATTACGATATATAAAACATATTTCTGCTGATTACCAGTACAGTGAAGAAATGAAACCTGACACTTTAACCTAAGGAGAGATAAAAAGAGTGCAGCGCTTTACCAGCAAGCCACCAGAGGGCTGGATTACTTCACTAACAGGGTTAAAACCCATACATTAAAAGAGTAGTCTGAAAGTCTGAAAGCAATCAACTACGAAAGAAAGCGGACAGTGCTAAACTACAGGATGGTAATTCTTCTAACTCTCACGTTCGTATTACACCTAGTTATTTTAATAAACTGACATGACATGCCTTAAAGTTTCAAGTACACTGCATCACATTGAGTGTGGTTCAAAGCAACACCTTTTCAAATAGAGCATAAAAACACATCTACTGCACGGACAAATGAATCGGTTCCCATTATATGTTCCCCTTTGTTTGCAGATTGCTATGTAGGACCAGTTTATTTACTGGTTTTACTAAAAAACTAAAATGTACATCTAATACAGCCAGGTTTACGTTTAGACATGAAAATTATAACCATTTTATTCAGAGTATACACAGTCTCCTATTTTCAAGCGCTGCTCGAATCCAATGACTGTATGAAGTCTGGAACCTGTGAACAAAGAATGGAGTTTCTCCTTCGTTTGTTTGATCGTGGGTCTTTCTGCCTTTAGTTTTATCTTCAAACAGTGAAATGCATGCTCCGTCAGGTTGACGTCCATCTGTACTGTGAAAAACCTTTTTCATTTCTCTAAATCTGAGCAGATAGTATATCTCTGTACACTTTAGACTCCATCAGGCTGCTTCTGTCTTCTGTCATATCGTCATAAATACCAGCGACCCTGTGCCACTAGAAGCCATGAATCACACTGCCTCCACTGTGTTTTATAGATGCGGTCAAATGCTTCGGATCATGAGCAGTTCAAAGCCTTCTCCATATTTTCTTCTTCCTGTAATTCCAGCACAGATCTAATATTGGCTTTCTATTACTGAGGTGTATGCATGCTTTGCCCCTTGTGGGAAACCTTCCATATTTGCTCTGGTGAAGTATTCCCTCTATGTTAGACTTGGATAAAGAAAGGCCCTACTACAGAGGAAGGTTGTTCACTTTTGTCTGGATTTTGTGAAGGGGTTTTCCACACCATGAACAGAATCCTGGTTTAATCCATCACCGGACTGTTGATGACCAGGCCTTTATATGCTCCACAGCTCATGAGTGTCTTCTTTTGTTGCCCTTTGATTTGGTCTCTGCTAATGGTCTTCTGTTTTGTTGCAGCCTGTGTACGACTGAACACATGTTCCTGCAGTTTCTAAATGCAATCACCAAACCAGAACACGGCCTTTCACCTGCTTAACTAACAAAGAAAAAATGAAAGAATATCAGGTCAATGAAACAGGTTTTGAGTCAAGTGTCCAATCACCTTTGAGCAATGAACAGAAGGGTATAAAATGGTTGTAATTCCTACCGAGCCGTACCTTTCCTAGAGTTTCAATGTAAATCTGAATATTTTTTCAGTACTTAAACCATTCTGTGGGTCAAAGAAACAGATATAACAATTATACTCAAGTTGAGTAGGGGCAGCCGTGGCCTACTGGTTGGCGCTTTGGGCTTGTGGCTGAAGGGTTGCCGGTTCGGGCCCCCGGCCAGTAGAAAGCGGCTGAAGTGCCCTTGAGCAAGGCACCTAACCCCTCACTGCTCCCCGAGCGCCACTGTAGCATGGCAGCTCACTGCTCCGGGTTAGTGTGTGCTTCACCTCACTGTGTGCTTGATTGTTCACTAATTCACGGATGGGATAAATGCAGAGAACAAATTCCTTGTATACACAAGTATACTTGGCCGAGATCACTTAATCTTAATCTTAATCTCTTAATCTTAAGTAAAATGTACAGATCAGGCATAACATTATGACCTAATATTGTGTAGGTCTCGCTTGTGATTAGTTTGGATCCAGTGAATTTGGAGGCCAGGTCAACACCTTGTGCTGTTTGCTTGTTGAGGTGGGGGTGCTTGGTCTGGTCTAGGTGGGTGCTACACGTCTAAGTAACATCCACATGAATGTCAGGTCCAAACATTTCCCAGCAGAACACGGTATTGTGACAAGATGGTCAATATTATTTACTGCCCCTGTCAGTGGTCATAATCGTATGCCTGATCCGTGTATATAGGTAGAATCTGAACGGTAAGCGATGCAAAATAGACAATGTGAAAACTGTAAAAGCACAAACAAGCTCCTTCAGGGAGAATTTAAGGCAGATTAAACCCCACCCTAGTGTAACATATGTCCAACAGGGACTACATATCCTGTCCCTGAATTCTTGCTGCCTCCTGATACAAAATAAAACAAGGAAAGACAAAATCATCTTCATTTCCTGCCTAACTCAATACTTCTTAATATGAAATATCCGTACCAGTTCATGAAATCCTCGGATATATATATTTTTTTAAATATACACAATTTCCTGCATCCTCTCGGCAGAAAACGGGTTTCGCAGAACAAATCTAACAAGACCACGAAACAAACTTGTGAGGGAGATCCTAAACATGACAACAGCTACTACCCAGAGAGCTCGGATAAGCCTGACAAGTGTCTGAATTTAAAAAAGTAGGATGACAGAGAAGGGTTGTGTGAAAGCCAGATGCAAGATGTGAAACTAGAGATCAAATACTGTGGAAATACCACAAACTTAAGGAGCGTTAGCTTTAGGTTTATGTAAAATTTTATATCTCTAAATGAATTCACTCTGAATTGAATCAAATCAGGACCATGTGAATCGGACTCAAATCATTCCAGGAAATCTGTAGTGACACCGTGATAGTTGCTGATTATACCTTTGATGTTATGAAATGGGCATAAAAAAACATTTTTTACTCCATAAATGCACTGTACTTCCGGGCGAGCACAGCGCAACAAACCGTTAACCCTCCACTTCATTACTGAAAAGGAAAATTGCTGAATCTCTCTGCGGAAGCCGGGCTTAACAATAAACAGTTCCTCCCTGAAGACAAAGGGCAGATATGCCGTGGCCTGAGACTTCCCTCCGTATCATCCATCATCTGAGTTCTCAGAAGGCGTGTGTCAGAGCCTTTCTTTGGTTTGATATGACACACCTTGTTTATACATGGTGCAACATGTGCTTAGGGGGCTTGAGCTTGTAAGATGACTCACACTAGTAAGGCTTCATTCATTCATTCATAAATCTGCGCCCATCTGTGCCCACACGCTCACCTTATCAGTGACTGGATGTCACAACAACAAAAAAGACATACACACCCACTCTACAAAGATTTCACAACTGAACACTGCACACATTATTACATATGCTTCTAAATGGATTAAAATAATTGTGATTAATCGCATGATTCCCACAGTTAATTAACACTTCATTTTTAATATCTTATTTTTAATTCCAAATTTATCTGGAAGGGATATTTATAAAGTTTGTATGTACTATTAATATGTCATCCACTCGCAGGGCTCAGATATCTCTTTCTTTCTTCAATTTTTGCAGTTTTGGCACTAAATACCGTCCAAACCAAATAAATAACTACGGCCGCACTTCAGAATCTGCTTGCTTTCCATGTCGTTACAGATGCACTGAGCACTTCCTTATTTCCCGAACTACGGGGTATTACTGACTGACTTTGCTCTAACTTTGCCTGCACTAGTTTTTAATCTAAATGCAGAGGGCTAAGGTCTCACTGTCCAGTTGGTGCTGATGGTGGAAGTGCTGTCTCACTGTTAAATTGTTTAAATCACAAACACAGTGGTCGTCTCTCAAGATTAAGAACCTAGAATGCCTCAAAATGCATTTTCTTCACAGAGCATGTTCTTGGTCGGTCTGATGCTACTGATGAAGAGAAATTAGTTTTTGATTGTTTTATTTGCCATTCATCAATCTGATTGAAAAGCAAACCAGCAGATTGTTGGTCACAAAACCTCCCGTTAATGGTTTAAAGAGGAGTAAGGACTGATCAGAGAATCACCTTTACCTCAGCTGCCTCAACTATGCTCCTAGAAAGGCACAAGTAGTTCAGCCAGATTTGCAACTTGGGAAACCTGATGAGCTTGATCTTCGGTGACAAAATGGACAGGCAACAGCTAACTTTTTGTATTTAGTTTATCCAGAACTATGTGAACAAGTCATGTTGCAATAACCACAAGGCCTTACTCATCTATGTGTAATTCTGAACCATTTCACAAAATATACACAGTATGTACACATGCATTTCTTTCTAGCTGTGATGCGTTCAAGCGTTCCCACATGAGTCAGGCTAATCAATGGAGCGTATGAGCGTGATGACGAGGCTACAACATAATTTTTACCATATTTAGTAGTTTTAGTAGTTACACATGAGAGTGCTGAGTATCCTGGACAAAATAAGAAAATCTGAATCTTTCAATAGATGACTTGTCACAGGAGGATCTAGACCAGTACTATACGTGGGCAGCATAGCGAGCAATTGACAGAGACAGAATTAGTGTTAAAGCCATTAAGAGCAAGCTGGCGCCAGCTCAAAAACTTAATTTACAGTGATTTATGTCATTCATTCATTATCCATTGCCACTTATCTTCCCTACAGGGGGCCTGGAGGCCCTGTACACCCTGAAGAGGCCGCCTGTCTATCACAGCGCTGCCACATTTATTTATTTCGTGACTTATTCACAGCAAACGGGTATGTGCCAGGAAACATCGACTGATTGTACACTGAGAAAGTGAAAACTGAAACTGTGTCAAGCATGAATACCGCTTTAGATGCACAAGAGATGCATCAAGATGGGCAACAGCGCTGCATCCAAAAACGTCTGTGATTTAGACGACTGAATACAGCAGTGTCTCGGTTTCAGACCCGTCATAGTATTAGCATTATATGGGAAACCCTGAAACCACTCTATCCAGCAAAAACATGACAACATACGGTAATCAGCAACATTTGATTAGTTTATAAGTTTATCATTATATAGCCATTATCGATGCGGTCATTTCCGAAAATGTAAATATCCCATATAAATATTAGCAAATGCCAAGTGCAGAACTCAGACCTAAATATAGATGTAAAAGATGAGGTGAAGTTGATGTTTAGTCCCATTCATAAATGTTCCTTTTAGAGTCAAAGTTTGTAAAACAAACATAATCTGATCTGAAAGCGTTTAATGTGAAGCAGCGAGAAGTGCTCAGTTCCTTCGCAACGCCGCAACCAATCAAGGCAGAAGCCTCAATAAAACTATCGGGAAGTAGATAAGAAAACAGGGAGACAGAGATCTGTTAAAAGAGGAACAAATCCAAAATGAGAAACGCCTTTTATTTTAAATTTAGCAGAACAAAGCACGGCTTCTTTTTGGTCGAGCCATCAGTCTGGTCACTTCTCTTATTAGCGTACGCTATTTAATGCGTTATCACGGTGATGTAGAAATGCTCTCATGATGTGTTAGCGTATAATGTGGCGTCACGTCGTTTGTCAGGGTCAAAGTGAGAATAATATCACAGGCAGCTGCTGTTTCCTGTACATTAAAGGACTTATAAACCAACTGGAAAGTACAATCATTAACTTTTTTTGTCAGATGTTAGATGACAGGATAGATACCACTCCCACGCTTGTACAGTAAAGCCAAACTTTCTGTTTTTACTCTAGTTTAGTTGGTGAATTTAAGACGTACTTCTCCCAAAATGATTCCCACATCATCAGTCTGGTTTTCCCCTACTATGAGCAGTAGAGATGTGCACAAACAAATCACATTGTGTTATCAATTACTGTAAATATAATTTGTGTTTGGGACCAGAGAACTGAAATTGTCATTTTTCTGCCTGGATTTCTAAACGCTCGACGTGCCAGAGCTGATCAGTGCATCAACCACTTCTAAAGATGGTGCAGGTGGTTTGAGGGTGACAGGCTCGTGCTTTCTAGCGTATTTAGAGGTTTGATAAAACAAACTGCAGCGGGCTCTCCATCTGTTCTCTGTTACGCTGAAAACTGTCATGTGGTATGAATGGGAGTCTGATGACAGTAAAGACTGCAGGGGGACGGGAACTGCTGCTAGCTATGGCCGCTTACACGCCAACATGGAACACATTAGCAGTGCCGTACATGTGCCCTCCATAGCTGTGTGGAAAAATTCCTTAAATGCAGAATACAGACCAGATTTGTCTATGTGAAGTGGAGAAAAGGTTTTTTGCTGTGTGTCTTTGAAATGTCAGCCCAGCCTGCTATACGACAGTGTGTGAAGGACATTATTCTACAAGCTGCTGCCTCACGGATATCATGGGCTCACGTACGGTAGCACATTTTCTGCAAGAGTTTCAGTTTTATCCCACAACTGTACGCTGCCTTCTCAATCTGAGGTGAAAATGAGAGCATTTCACAACTTTCAGTTCCTGATTCTGTGCCTTGTGTTGGCGCAGTTATCATATAGTTCAGGAAGTTGACAGTGCATCTGGAGATTTTCCTGAGAAAATAGAAAAAATACTGTGGTAGTGCAAGGCAAAGGGGTAAAAAGGTCAAATAATTGGCGCTCTAGTACTTTTCCTAGAGGATCTCTGCGGCCTCACCTAAGGGTTGGACGTGTACGCAGCCGGAACAGCTGGAGAAATTCAATTTTAGCTAAACCAAGCCTGTTGAAAGATCTGACCAACGTTACACATTGTTCAGTTCTGGTAAATTCTTCTGAACTGCAACATCACACAATTTTTGCAAGCTACTGATTGTCTAGATACGGGAAGGCGTTTAAAGGCGTATCCAGGCCTGATATTAATGTTCTCAAACAAGAACCAATCCTAAATGAGACTATTTTGTAATTTGGCTTAGAGCTGTGCGACGTGGACCAAAAATTATAGCTTGGTATTTTTGGTGCGAATGGCGATACAGGATGCAAAAGCTGATGTAAAGTTCAGTTTTAAGTCAAAGTCTCATGTGCGATGTCATAAACACTTTTATGAAAATGGTAGAAAATGGCGTTGGGACATCAGTGCAAAAAATGAACTAGATAACCACTGTGAGACTTTCTAACCTTTCTATGAAAGACAGGATTAAGGATATGCCTTATCTGCTTTGTGCACTGCTACTATCTGATTGCTCATTTGCTGCGTGAAAAAGATTTGACCTCACAACCACACAAGATTTAAGAAAAAAATAACACATTTTACACAAATGTCAACTTCTGCAAAAAATAAAATAAAAATAAAAGTGTATAAATAATTTCCCAGAATTTTGTCATTATTACTTCTTCAGTTACAACCAGTTCCTCTTTTTCACTTTCTATTCAGCCTCTGCCCCACAGCATCCAAACCAGTAACGAGAGGCATGACATAAACTATTCCAGGCTCAACACCTCACACTATATTTTACAGGGTCTGGGAGCAGAGAGCGTTCAAGGCAAACTCCCTACTCCCCCTCTCCCCCCCTGGCAGGTTACATTTCCTCTCGACACTCAACCATAATCCGAGCTGCTGCTGACAGTTTGAATTGTTGCTATAAAACGCCGCTAATAACCAGGCTTTTTGGATCGTCCCGTTAACATGTGCGCCGCACGCCGCGCGTTCTGTCTGCTTCTGCTGTAAATACAGTACGTTTGCCTCGTAGCTTTTGTTAAGTGAAAACAAAAACCCTACCACATGCATGCGTCGTTCCAGGCACGGCTCACATCGGGGTGCTGATAGCGTGATTAATATTTTATTGCAACACAGACCTGCCTCCTCAATCAATGAGTCATTGGTGCCATTGAAAAAAAAAATGCTCTGGCACTTCTTCTTTCTTTAAACACACTCACTAAAAGGTTCATTAAAGGTTTGTTCGGTTAACACAGAACTGCAGATGTTCACGATACATTCTTCTGAGCTTCAGAAAAGTATAACTTCTAAATCAAATCCAGTTCAGTTTTTAATGCTGCTCATTGCTGACAATGTCCAGCAACAACCATGAAATGTATTTACATGCTGCTGGGGTGTATCAGAAGGGGTGGTTGTCGCCAACAGTTTGGTACAGATGTTTGATTCAGTCCCTGAATGAGAGCTATTCCAGCCCTGGACTGGTGCTGCCTTCAAAGACAACAGGGATTCTCTGTCTCGCGTTACGAATTTAATCTCTCCTGATTTACTATTTACAATCACCAGCAGCACCATATGCACCGATGAGACCTGATATTTCAGCATTTGGCACTTCTGCTTTCAGTTTTCGATGGTTTCTTCTTGTGAGCAGCACAGGAAATGCAATCTATTTTCCACATTTAGCACTGTTCCTCAAAAAAAAAAAAAAAAAAAAAAAAAAAAATAGTCATTATTCAGCAACTTTTGTTTCGTGTTTTGGTTAGGCAGAAACCACAATGATGGCGAGACGTTGCAGGTGGATGCTCAGAAATTCGGGATCTGAATCAAACATCAAAAAAAATATCAAAAAAGTCTAGAGAAGAACTTACAGACATTTTCATTAATACTGCATAAAGATCTTATAAAGAAAAACGCTGTTTGAGCTCGAGCTAGAGCAGACCAAGAACGCATTTACCCGCTTCTGAAAGCAGTGAGATTGCACACAAAGCCCCTGACCAGACCTTAGTATTTAACCTGACCTGTACTGAACGCTCGGGGATTACAAGCGCCTTCAGTGTGTTTGAAGTGGACGTAAACAGCAGCAACTAGTTTGAGTCACCTCAGATGGCCTCAAAAACTTGCCAGGCCTTGGAGTGAGATCAGGTCAAGGCAAATCAGACCTGGCGCGGAGAGGGATTTCTTCATGACAGCGTGAGCTGAGGGCTCTTTAACGCTTCATACAGCAAATAGATACAGCATGACACAGACAGAGAGTCTGATAAGGTTTACCCATATATTTGGATGAATGCTGTGGAGGCATTGACCTATTTACACCATCACACTCGTATTCTCGGGATTTTTTTGTTTTGTAAGACAAGAACTCATGAAATAATATTTTTATATTAATGAGAACATTAGGAACATAAAATACAGAACAGGACATTCATTCATTCATTTTTTTGCAACTATTTGTCCTCTGGAGCATCTCCTGGGGGTGGGGGGTGGGGGGGGGCTAGAGGCGGTGTACACTCTGGACAGGCCGCCAGTCCATTGCAGGGCTAACACAGAGAGACAGACGACCATGCACACTCATACCTATTTAGCATCACCTAATTAACCAAATGACTTTAGACGGTAGCAACCAGACAGCCCACGTAGGCACAGGGAGAACGTGCAAACTCCACACAGAAAGGTGGATTGGAACCCAGACCACCGCACCACTGCGCCACCAGGACAGGGCATCTTAATGACAAGCAACTGAACCGTAGGAAAAACACAGCTAAGACAGTCAGTGATGCCGAACCAAAAACTAGCCAAAAACTATTTTTTATAGCAGCAAAACACATAAGATGCAAGTTTAACAAATAGCTAGTGGACATTATGAAGCCTATATTTTTCTCAAGACCTGGTGGGAACCAAAGTAGAACTAAAATGAGAGTGAGTATAAGACATAAACACAAATAAAAACCATAATGTTGCCTAACTCCTGCTGTATAAATAGGCATTTAGGAATACACAGGACAAGATGTTACAATCCCTTGTGCTATTGATATGTCCATGTTTGGCCAAACAATTAAGAACATTTCCAGTTTAACACGCCCAATCTTGTCATTTCAGTAGTTAATGTAAAGAAAGTATACCAGAAAACTGGGGCGGCTGTAGCCACACATCATAGCATCCTTGAGCAAGACGCTGAACTTCAAGCTGTTCCCGGCGCTTGGCATAGGGTAGATGTGGCATTGTGACAGTAAAGTGCTTTGAATACCAAAAGGTAGGGAATAAAATGAATAAATGCTTTTAATGTGAAACCATAGATAAATATAACGTGAGCCAAAAACAGTCCAACCTATATATTATAACCATAATAAAGAAAGATTTATAATATGTCCATCGCATATGATTTGCTTTAGCTAGACATACCTACTAAACTGGCAAAGAGTTTATACTGATCTTTCTAAATCTTATTGTAATGCTACACGTTCACATCCAATTCCTCAAAATAATCTAGTCTGTTTCGGACCGTTTCTCATCTCCATCCCAGCCCCTCACCTACACACACTGCACATCGTCTCCCCACCATCCACACCTAGCCTGGGGAACACTGATCCACCACAGCGACAGCTCTATGAGGCAGACTTCCTCATACCCGTATATCAAATTCAATTTATGGCACGGCCCATGATGGAAATCAAACACACACACACACCTGTGTCGGACACCAAAATACACTCACGTGCCAGTCGATGAGGTACACGGGTTAAAACCAATGCAGTCTAACGGAGGAGGGGGGTCTTCAGGGGTTTCGTGTTTCATTCTTAGAAAGATGGGAGACCACAAAAGAGAGAAAGAAATGCCAAAAGGAAGGCAGCTGATGCCGTATACGCACACTTGCCAGTACATTAGGTACAAATCAATGCATTCTAATATAACAGTCCTGCACTAAATCCCTTTTTAAGACTGTTCTAATGTTCAAGTTATGGTAATCGTAAACACTGACATGTGTGTGATTAAGTCTGGGCCACTGACTAAAACATAAAATCTTATCTTAACAAAGGTTATTTGTTTCAAATAACAGAGAGGCGTTGTTTCAACTGTGTTCAGAGGTTGCGGTTTGTTGTAGTATTGTATTGCGTTGTGTAGTACCGACGACGCTCCTGTTATGTTATTTTGACCAGCCCAGTTTAGTCAGTGTGCTGGGCTAAATAACGGAAACACTACATCCTTACAAAGTGATCATCCAGCTGAATTGGACGCTGAACTGAACATCAGAGCAGTCATGAAGCTAAGACTTAGTGCAGTATATAATTACCTTCCGCTGGCGGATGTAATGTTTTGGCAAGTGAGCGCCACATCATCTGTGTAGATGTGTGTCTTCCATAATATTCCCCTTGGAGATTATCATCTGTATCACTGGGATTACTGGGCTGATGGGCACCTAGGGCCACAGCATCTCCCATCTCCCATCTCCTCTAATATACATGACAGCCTACCAGCGCCTGCTTAATAAGGTGTAATGTGGCCAGGCAGTGGTAATAGAGTCTCTACTCGATTTTATCTTCATACACAATGGTTCCCAGTGGGACTACATTGTGTCTTTAATAGGCTGTAATAGGTATTGTTATGTCTGTTGTGTATTCCTGGAGGGACTTGGCTACTGCACTGATATAAGTTCACAGTGTCACGAGCACCACTAGCACAGACAATACTTTAACAATGGCACTAACAGCAATGGCAGCTATGACCATCAGCAAGCAGTGATATTGGTGGAGATAAAACACACTGAATGACTTTTTTTTATATGGCGAAACAAAATAATAATAGAAATAGCGCGTAACTCAACATGTCTTTTACCTGGAAGCTTGTTAACCCGGTAAATGCTATTAAGAGGTATTTATAGTTAGCTACCACCGTTAATACACTTCTGAATACTGGCCTGGGAAGAAAAGAGGTCCGTGTACAACCTTATTCAGGTGCTAAAGCAACACCACCGGTGTCTGGAAACGCACTCACCCAGAAGGGGAGCTTTGGTCCGCACAGCCGCTCCATCTCCGTCGCGGCGGGAGACCGGGAACCACCGGAGAGAGAGAGCCTTTAATCCCCTCTGCAGGTCGAGCCCTTTTTCTTGACGACCAGCTTTCCTGTTCCTTCGCTTCTCAAGACGCTCGCCAGCTGTCACATGCCCCGCACGGACAGGTATGTGTGTCGCCGAGACGCGTCTGTTTTTCTTATTTTTTTTATTTTGTTGTTTTTTTTTCTGCGTTGCAGCCCTCCTCCTGACAGCGTGGACCGACCGACCGACCGACCTGCGTCAGGAAACGCTCTGCTCCTTCCGCCCTGCCGAGACACGACAGAGAAAAAGTCATCCGGAGCCAGGCAAGAATTCTTTCTATGGGAGGTTTGTCGCGATGGCGGGGCAGGGCGTGCTTACGAAGCCCCGCCCCCTCGCTTCTTCCCTCCCTCTGTCTCGCACTCTTGCAAACACACATGTGCAAGCATGACTCAATGAATTCACTGCTGAGTCATGTAGTCAGAAATTACAGGAAGAATAGAAGGTGAAATGGCGAGATTTCGGTCAGTAGTTATACACTGATCAGCCACACACAGGAGAAGTAAATAATCATCTTGAGACAATTCACTGTTCTGCTGGGAAACTTTTGGACCTTGGCTGGCATTAGTGTGGCTGATGCTTAGACATCTAAATCAGGCACCCCCACCCCATAGCTATGACACTCTTCAATGACAGCAGCCATTCCCAGCAGGATGCCACCTGACACAGTCACACATACAAAAATGGTTTAGGAACAACTAAAAAAAAAAACATGAAGGTGTTGACCTGGCCTCTAAATTCACTAGATCCCAAACTGATCAACTATCTGTGTGATGATCCACAGAGGCATCTCTTTTTAACCCATACGACTCAAAGGCCCCCCACTAACAACTTTCTGACAGACACCACAGGACACCCTCGGAAGGCCCATGTCCATCCTCTGGTGACCCACAACTTTTTTGGAGGCACAAGGGAAACCTACGCAATACTTGGAAGGTGGTCATAATGTTATGCCTGATTGGAACCAACTACCAAATGCACATCACTGTGGAAAGGCCACACGGCCAGAGTCCAGAACTACCTGCAACAGATGTTGTGACCCTCACAGTGTGTCTGTCTCAACATCATGGAGTCCACGTGGGAGTTACATGAAGACACAGAAGACGCCTTCTACAGAAGAGGAGGTCCCCAAGTTGCTTAGGACAGCCCCCTTTGAAAAAAACTCTCATTTACTGCTTATAAAAATGTTTTATGCAGTGTGTGTGGGTGGCGGTACCTCGGTGGTTGGGCTACATAAACACAATGAATGAGGCAAAAACTCCACATATGCAGAAGGCGTCCGCGGTGCAGGTTTTGTGTCATGTGGCCGGGACACATGTGTGCTCATACTGCCAGGCTGATGTGGTCGTATGTGTCCCGGGCGACCACCAAATGTGGTGTGAGCTCAGTGTGTCCTCAGTGCGCCTTGCAAGCGTTGACACCTGTACTTGCAGACGCCCACTTGCGATCAGATCATAATGATAGCACACAGCCCTCACGTTCACACACACCTCAAACCCACATCCATTTAGTGGCTATTACCAGTACATGCTAACCATCACAGCTGATTCAAATGAATGTTAAAGGGCCCCTTTCCAACTTCTGAAACCCATCAATGAAGATTAGCACAAACGAATGTTAGTGTCTGTCTGAAAACACTGGCCTCAGATCTGTAGCCCGCCGGCCCCCGGGTATGGCTGCATATAAACAGTCAAGACGAGACACATGCAGAGGCCAGATGTCCTTCCTACTGCCGGGATCATTAACTGCTGCGTATTTGAGACCTCGTTCGCTACCACTTCGCAACAACTTTTGCTCTTCAGGGATCGGCGAGAAAGATCAGGGACGCCCCAGCTCTGGTCACATTCATCCATCCCTTCCACAAATACATATTACATAGACACGCATTTACCATGTGTACAGCTTCTCCAAGTACCCATAACCAGGAATCGGACCATTTCTTCTTTAGGTGGTGAATATGTATTCACAGCATATACCGCGGCTGCTCACTTCCAAGCACACTGAGCTGTATGCGGCTGATTTCAGGCGCATGTGTTTGTTTGGATTATCCTGGTTTCCTAGTAGCAACCCAAACGTGAAGACAGGAAACTTAACAGAAAACGTAGAGTTCCATCTAAAATGTTTTGGAGGTCAAGTCGTCAATAAAGCTTGCTAGCAAGTCACATAAAGCATGCTAGCAAGTCACATAAAGCATGCTAGCAGAATTAGCCTTGTGTATGTTCTGCAAAATGAATGTCAAAGTTGATGTACGGCTTTTCGTACCAGGCGTGACCCTAAAACCAAGGTACATACGTGCATATAGTCTCATCTTTTTTTGTGTGAATGTATACAGTCCCATTAAGGTTTTGCATGGCTGCTTTTCTGTTCAATCTCACGGCATTCAAATTTTTGATCAGTCCGACACCCTCAAAAGAAGCACTATTTGGAGACATATTTTAACAAGTATGCTGCCCCTTGACACAACCTCGCATGTTAGCTGAGCAAAACTCTGAAACAGGAACTTCCTCTTGTGCCTCTGCAGTTCATTCGACATTTCTCAAAGCTAAGTGCCTCAGAAGATGCTGAACGGGTGGATGTCACACCGCCTCTTCGGGCCGCGTTTCCATGCCTCCACTTAAAATCCAAGACGGAACTTGCAGTGTGAAAGAAAGGCGTTCGCTCGAGGCCGCGCTTGCGTGCCCTTAGCAATGTTAGATGTTATCTGCTCGAGATAAAGACTTCTCAGATACGCCCTTTAAAGTTCACACTAAATTTTGTTGGTGGCTTGTGTGATAAAGCAGTCTTGACAAAAACATCAGATACAGCTTAGAATACCGAGAAACATGCAGTGCTTTACCTCATCTTGGTTCATTATGCAAAACAGTAGAAGTGTTTTGTCTTTAGCTAGAGAGGAGATAACAGTGGAGAAAGGGAGCTTTGTGTTTAGGAAAGACCACTTAATTGTCCTGCCAACATAAGTGACACTGAATCCAGACTTTACTGCAAGAATTTGCGCTATATGGGCTGTAAAAGCACCCAGGAGCTTTGTTAAGACTCCAGGCCTCTTGATGCAGGTGTCTCCTCCTAGTCCAACAGGAGATCTGATTACCAGGCCGTTAAGCCCTGCTGTTCTCTATACGTCCCAGGAAGAGCTGACCTTGGCCTGCAGGCAGATTCTCCTGCGCCTGTGATTAGATGGATATCCTTTCCAGTGCAGGTAAATTAAACTACCTGGCAGAGGACCTGGGGAGAGTGAACTCACCATGACATGTGAGGGATGCCCTGAGTAGTATTTGCGCTGCGTGAGCTGCCACAAGTCCTCAGGTATCAGCAGTGTCACATTATACAAACGGGTTCTATCCAGAGCAGCTACGCCCAGCGCCTTGTAAACCCATTTACCTCTCCGCGAGTGCCACGAGGGATTTCCCTCTCGCCTCACTGGTTGGCATGTAACTCTTCTGATTAGGTTTGACACAAATAAATCAAATCAAATCAAGCAGAAATGAATTCATTCAATGAAAGTCTGAAAGGAAGGTGATGCAAAAATGGGGCCAAGGATTTACACCACACGGCTCCCACATGGTTATTACTGTAACATGCAGGTTTTACATGATATAATGCCATCTATTTATATAACTGTGCAACAGCCTGATTTTATATTTTTATTTACGTGTGCTTGTAAACTATGGCACCATTAAAGCTGATCCTCTTCTTGGAACTGTTCAGGGTGCCACAGTTCATTCAGGAGTTTTACAGAGCAGAGCACACCACCTAGTGGTCACTAACACAAACAGCATTAAGATCCATCCATCCGTTCATCCATCCATCCATCCATCCATCCATCCATCCATCCATTAGATAAACCTCTTGACCCGTATAAGGTCCAGGGACATTAGCCGACAGGTATATGCACGAAGATCCTGGCCAGGTTTCCAGTCTACCACCAGGCTAACACAAAAGCAAACGGCCATTCACACTCACGTCCACGACAAGGCCAGTACTGAATCACCACTTAACCTGGCATTCATGTATTTAGACTGTGAGAATAATCCAAGGTACAGGGAGAACATACAAACTATGAGTGCTAATTCTCCAACAAGCTTTAGCAGCACTGTAATCGTACACTTGCAGAGTTGCAGAGGAAGATATGTTATTATTAGCGTTAGTCATACAGTCAGGTTTAGCAATAGTATAAAACAAGGGTATATTAAGTATCAGTGGTACGCTTAGATTACAGCAGATGCATCATCATGAATCCTTTGCTGAAGCAAAAGAAAATGAAGAAGCTAAACTCAAAGGTCAGCACAAATCATGACCTAAGGGGACGATGCACATATTGTGTGCGTAAAGGTCAGTGTGGTTTGATTGAGAAATATTACTGAGCATATGAAAGCGGTTGTTATGGCTATGGTACACCAATCAGGCACAACATTATGACCACTGACAGGAGAAGTGACTAACACTGACCATCGTGTGACAGTACAGTGTTCTGCTGGGAAACTGTTGGACCTGGCATTCATGTGGATGTTACTTAGACATGTAGCACCCACCCAGACCAGACCAGGCACCCCAACCCCATAACAATGACACTCCTTGATGGCAGCAGCCATCCCCAGCAGGATGCAGCCTGACATAGGACCACACACAAGAATGGTTTATGAATACCTAAAAAAAACAATAAAAAAAAAACATGAAAAACAAGACAAGGCATTGACCTGGCCCCCAGTATTCCTTCCAGTATGCAATGTTAGGAAGGTGGTCATAATGTAATGCCTGTTTTCAGTTAAGAGACTGTCTCAGTCCAATTTATAGTCAGTGACCTAGACTAGACCACAATCTGCGTCCTCCAAAGTGATCATCCAGTGGAATAACTACCTTTCTGATGCTTTTTCAACACAAACTGAATCTGTTTTTACGCAGCAGAAATCCTCTCATCTCAGTGGAGATCTGTGCGCTGCCAGAAGATGGAGTCGTGGACGTAGAAAACGTTTGGGTATTAGTTTCGAACAGTTCTTGGTGCAAACGAGGACAGCTCCTCTGTGTACAAACACGATCTAAGCGTCCTCCTCCAAACAAAAAGGAACTCTGCCCAATAAGGACTGCAATTGTTTTTAAAGACATCTGTGGGGGATTTGTTTCTGAAAGTTTTATATGTGCATGGGCGGGTCGGCACCTCCAAGCAGCTGCGCTTTCGACCCACATCTGGAGAGAGGGGGCCGTTATTAATTTGAAGCGCACTTCCTCCTCTGACGCCGAATAAATCATAACATGCGTATCTATCGCACATTTGCCCGGGTCGTTTCTGGCTTGGCACCAGAACGCCTTAAGCGTTTTTCATTCATCTCCAGCGTCCAGAAACAGCGCGAGGTGAAGTTGTAACTCGAGCCGCAGTCGCTGGGCTGAACAGCCCGCCTGCAGCAGCTTCAACCAACAGCTGGATGAGGGCTGGAAACATCTGCAGCGCCTGTTCCGGAGTGCGTAAAAAGAAGCAGCTGCAGAGTGGCTCTGCGCCGCCTGTCCTGGATGGAACATCTCAGGAATGAACCGAAAACCGTTTAGATCGCTCGAGCTCCTGCCCAATGGGACACGGGAAGATCCATCACTGCTGATTTAAATCTGCAACAGTTTGAACTGAGCCGGGATTCCCAAGTGAGATCAGAGAGGGATGAATCAACGGACAAATCCCTGTAAGGAGTTGAGCTCTCTCCCACCGAGACCTCCGAGTTTACCTGCGGCTTCCCCAAAGAGACGGTTTGTCAAGCTGGGAAGGAAGGCTAGCGATGGCTCTCAGCAGTGAGTACTAAGCCTCTTCCAGTTTATGGAGTCTAAGGCCTTAAATTGAATTTAATTCGAATAAAGACACGTTATTTTATCAAAGACCACTTCTTAAACCAGCAGAACTTGAGTTATTGTTATTCTGATTGTCCTCTAAATGCAAGTTATGAATTAAAACTGCTCTGTAATGGCATGCTGCCACAGCATTTCACCACCAACACTGATAATAATAATCAGAAATGTAAATCTTTCATATCCGAGTGCTGGCGTAACAGCAGAGAACCTTTGCACCATAGTGGTAAGAAGCTTAGAGGCTTGGCCAGAGTTAGACAGGACTCCATTATTTCAATCATGTGCTGAGAGAGAGCAGAGGGTGGCATGATGAAGGAGACCGGATCACACTGTGCCGGGGACTGACACGTATGTACACACCAATCCTGACGTTTAGTCTCGGCTTTATTACCTTTTTAGTTATTAATTTCCTTTTTTTTCCGTGTTGCCATTAGATGCTAGTTGTCTGATGAAGTGCCTGATGGTTTGGAGACACGTCTCATCCTTCAGTCAGCTGGGTTTCTGGTCTGATCACCTGTATGAGATAACATCCTTCTTTCCCCCCTCTTCCCTAGCTGAGTCTCCTCCTGAACTTCCTCGGGTTACGTTCTCTCTTCGTCCTTCTCTTTCATTCAGGTCAGCTTCATCCAGCAGCAGCTCCTCCACCTGCAGGTCAGCCGAGGCCGTGACCATCAGGCAGCCCAGCAAGAGCCGCATCCGTCGCCACACCAACCGCCTCTCGGGCGTCTTCCTCCGCGGCGGCCCTGCCTCTGGTTCAGGCTCCATGGCGCTGCCCGCGGGCCTCAGGTCGTCGCTTTCCATCCAAGGAAGGAAGGGAAGCAGTACGTCACACCGCCTATATTCTGTCCCTGCATGTTTGGATTTTGCCGCCATTGCGAGGATGCAGCATTTTAACATTTAAAGGTGTCCTCAGAGTTATCTCAGCTTGGGCTTTGAGGCCACACTCTAACACACTTCAGAAGTACAGTACTTAACAATCTTAAAGTTAAACAAAAGAGACACTCTGTTGTCTTTTTGTGCCATGTTCAAGTAGTACATTTCACCATAGTTTGACTACGCTGCTCTTTTATCAGGGAAATTTACAGTACTAAATATATACAATTGCGAATATGCATTCTTAAATTGCTTGATTCTTTAATGGGCTTTTGAATTGCACTACTGCTAAACAGAATTCGAGGAACCAGCTTAAATTACATCCGTCAGTGCATGTCTGGCATCCCTTCCTCGCTGTCAAGCTAACGCTGCTTCAAGGCTGATACATTTGCACTAAAATGTGGAAATGGGCGCTGGCATCAGTTCCTTGGCAGTGAAACATCTCTCCATGTCCAGCGATCTCTACCGAAGCTCTGATAGAGGACGACCCGTCTGAGCTGTCCAACCAAATAACCGCCCCGGGAATCCTGAAGATCTTTGGGAATGAAATCTGCGAGGGAGCTCACTATAAGAGTGTCCTGGCCACCACGCAGTCAAGTGCCAAAGAGCTCGTCAAGGAGGCCCTCGAACGGTAAGACCATGTGTTATCTGACCGTGTGTGTGTGTGTGCGTCTGCCTGCCACATGTGTCTGCTTTGTATGTGTGTCCTTGTGAGTCCATGCACGCTCTTCCTCCCTTGCAGTGGACCTCTGCGCTGTATCGTCTGCATATCAAAGCAGCCGGAATAGTTTTCTGTGCATGAAGCTTTGGCACGCGGATGTTGCTGTTGTGATGAGTCAACTTGACCCGTTGTTTTGTTTATTGCAACTGCAGTACAATGCACACAGTGTGTGAGAGCCAAGTGCTATTTATTTAGTGGCTCTGAAAAGAGCAAACCACAGACTTATGGGAGAGGCAGCCAGAGTCGACGCTGCCTCTGAGGCGGCCTCTTTGGAGCGTCAGTGTCCGTCTTTGCTTTTGTTTCAGCCAAAAACATGATGGGATGATTAATGCGAGCGGTATTCGGCTCGCGGAGGAACGGCTAGAAACCGTGAGTCCTTTCCCTCAGTGGACGTTCAGCTAATGTCACTACTACACCATGCATTTTGGAATATATATATTTTCTTCTCTATGCTGGTGCAGGTTGAACCGGATATCTCAAACATTTTGCTTTGATTATGTTTGAGGAAAGAGCTGGTTAGTTAGAATGTAGCGTGAAATGTAGATAAAAACAGAACACAATGGTACAGTGAAGCTGGGATAGAGGCATTTTCACCACTGTCTTGCATCACATCTTCTCTTAAACCCTGCAAGTGTTGGGGAATTGAAGAGACCCTTATCTTTAGTTTCGAAAGTGAAATGTTTTCTCGCTCGATATTGAATTTCATCTGCTGGACAGCTCAGGGGCTCTTATCTTCTGTGTTTTCTAATGCATCAAAGGTTTTCAATGGTCGTCTCCAAAACACGTGCGCATTGTCCGGCACTGACGGCTCATTCACACATGTGCAAGTTGTCCGTGCGAGTGCTGATAACCAGCATGAAAGTCCTTCTTCTCTTTATCAGCGCAGAAAGCTTGGCGTCCATCCACGATCTCCTGAGAAGTATTTCAGACGTGCGCACATCAGATCACAATAACGTCCTCTGCTTCACCTCACTCGTCACAGCTTTTCATGAAAACAGGAGGGTTGTACTTCTGCAACTCGAAGAGTTAAAGAGAACCCTCAGGTGTCCGGCGCAGCACTGATAGGTATCGTTTTATGTAGACAGTGGGTCAAATCACTCACACTATGTCAATGCCCACAAAGAATAATCACCTGGTTTCACCTCCTCCCTCTACCACACAAAGCCTTTCATCCTCTTGCAACCTGTCGTTTTGGTTTTTACCAGCGCAGAGATTGCACCTTGCAGCTTTCTCTAGGACTGCTCCCCTAAACATCAGACCAAAAAAAGACACGTCACTCAGCGATCTGGTTCAGCTGACTGAGTGAATCATGCCTCACTCTAGAGGTTTTATTTCAGGACAGTAAAGAAATGGAAAACAGTTGTGGATGCAGAGTTACCTGCTGTTACAGTCAGACATCTGCTCACCATCCACGGTGTCTTTAAATAGTGCTTTCTGCAAACAGTCCTGTTAGGGCTGTCTGAAATGGGGGACCTTGTGAATTTACTTAGACGGAATAACAGATAGCAGTTGGCCACGCCCCCTGAAGCCTGCAGTGGCGGTCATATGATTTCCTGGCAGCTCCGGAGGTCATGTCTGCAGTTTAGGTCGAAGCCTCCTGATGACAGACGGCTTTAGATGCTGTCGTAACACAACGACCAATCATCCAAGCAACTTCAAACTTGACAGTAGATGGGGTAAACAGCATACACATGCAGAGATTCTTTGTTTTGTTTTTTTGTTGGTCAAATCAAATCAAATCTTTTATGATTTGGTTCACATCTGACCAGGACTAGCCACTTAGCATAGCAGTTAGAATCTATAAAGACATACTTCCCTGGTAGAGCAGATGGAAACCAAAAACCGAGTTAAAAGGACAAACAAACAGCTCCTTATGGGTGCTAACGTTGCTTTGAGTCTGCTGGATGGGTAAATACGTTACTGTATCAGGGGACGTCTTGTCACGCTGCCTTCAAGTGGCTGAAGAACAAACCATTTCCAAATTTAAGCCTGAACAGTTGGATCACGTTTCCATCCATTCATTTCCATGAATAGGCACAACATTATGACCACCTTCCTAATATTGTGTAGGTCTCCCTTGTGCCTCCAAAAACAGTTATGAGTCATCAGAGAATGGACATGGGACCACTGAGGGTGTCCTGTGGGGTCTGGCAGCAGAATGTTGTTAGTTGGGGGGGCCTTTGGGTCCTATGGTTTGATACTTGATCTTGTGCTGTTCTTCATGTTTTTTTGAGTTGTTCCTAAACCTGCATCCTGTTGCGGATGGGTGCTGCCATCAAGGAGTGTCATTGCTATGGGGTGGGGCTGCCTGGTCTGGTCTAGGTGGGTGCTACATGTTTAAGTAACATTCAAATGAATGTCAGGTCCAAACGTTTCCCAGCAGAACATTGTATTGTTGTACTTTTCCTGACCAGTCATAATGTTATACCTGATCGGTGTATGACTATTACTTTAATGACTAATCTGTGATCTAGGTATGGCCTGGGCAAGGAGAGGCAGAGTCCTACGTTCTCTGTGATACCATTGGCTCCATCGGACACCACCAGTGGAGGACAGAAGGGTTCAGGGTGGTGGGCGACCACGAGAAGCCCCTCCTCTTGCAGTCACTATGGAAACCTCGGGAGGGTTTGGCGAGACGGTTTGAAATCCAGAAGAGGAGCCTGGTGGAGGAGAAGACGTCCAAGGAGAAGGACACCATCACGGCTGGTACGCTCTGGCCTCGAGGCACTTTAGGGAGTGATCGCTTCACGGTGTACCACATCCTGAATCAGTGGGTCTGCATGCTCTGGAACATGAGCCCTTTACCATTAAGTCAAGCATTGTCAGTATTAAATCCAGCCTTAGAGTTCTCACTGTAAAAATGTGGTCTGCTGGCATGCTGTTTTTCCAGCGGAAAACTGCCAAGCCGCACAAACCAAACTATATTTTAATAGGTCTGCTGTTTCTTTTTCTTTTTTTCTTTTCAATTTCTGCAACAAATTTGGATTTACATTTCATTCTTACTGCCATTAATATGGGTTTTAAATCTCTGCATGTAATGAATGTTGCAGACACAAACTCATTTAATTGAACTTCTTCCAGCGGCACGCCCCAGCTTTAATACTTTACTGCTAGCAACAGCATGCTATAAAGATTTTACACTGCAAAATATGGGATGCGCTCATATTTACAAAGCACGGCGAGACAAAAGAGACACAATAGCCAGAACTTTCCACAGATGCTTGACACAAACACGACATGGTGGCGTGAAGGCGCAGGGTGGACCGCGACCGTCGTTTCTATCCGAGGGCCCTGCTGGGGTTGACACAGCTGCGGCCGAGGTGTAAGAGTGCGTCCTGTTATGCGTTTATGAATGGCGCAGCTTGTGATGGCCCTCTATCAGCGTCAGCTCGTGGATGCCTGCTGAGAGGGTGAATTTTATTTTTTATTTTTTTCTGTTTCCATGAGCTCTGTCTCTCTTTCCACTGAGGTCTGTTTCCTGTATGAAGCTTCTCCTTGTTGACTCTGGCATAAACACAACACGTGCGAACGACAGGCTCAAACACACTTCACCTTGCTTCAGGAAAAAAAAAAAAAAAACGGGTGTTTTTAACGCCACGTTCCATTACCCCTGTGCTTTATATGTTTGTATAGCTGCTCCATTTGCGCATAGTTTTAACGCCGTTTCCAGCCCTCTTATTTGTTCGCTCGTCTCCCTGTTAGGTATCAATGCCCAGGCTCGTAAGCTGCAGAAGAGCCGCTCCAGAGTGACCTCCACCCTCATAGAGAAGACCCTGGGTCGGAGCCAGAAACTGTGGAGGAGCAAGAGTGAGATGGACCTCCTGGATATCGACAACAAAGAAGGCACAAAGGAGAACGGCCAGGATCGAGTCGAGAGCCTGAACCACGCGGCAGCGGAGAGCTACGGACGTCTCCAACCGGCTCTAGAACAAAATCACATTCACAGCCTCGCAGCTCCCTCTGAGGGGGACGGCGGGTCACGGGCCAAAACAGAGACCCTCTGTCCATCCAGGCCCAGAGGAGAGCGGGAAGGAGAGGAGTCGGAGAGGGAGGAGACGGAGAGCAGCGACGATAACACCACACAGTACTCCATTCACCCTCCTCACGACTGTCCGTACCTGCTGCTGCTGCAGGGCTGCAGCCCCGCACAGGTATCCAAACACACACCTTCTGCAGACGGCCCTAAAAGGCGACCGTCCAGTCATAGGTCAGCAACGGCGGCGGGGCAAGTTCTGCCTCCTGACGTTTTTATTCATAGTCGATTCGTCTTCAGTAGAGAAGACAGAAGAGAGCGAGACCAGAAGTAATGAGAGAGTAGAAATGCAAATCAAACTGTGGACATTGTGGTTATGTACAGTCCCATTACCACACCCTCATCTCTATCCAGTATCCTCTAGCATAGTCTAACTTAAGGGCCCGTCATTTACTAAATATATAATTTGCGGTACACTACTACATACAGTAAGTATATAATCTAATACACAGTGTACACAGCATTGCTGTTACTGAATCATCAAAGCAGAAGCAGCATTGTAGCTGTTCAAAGTGGGGTTTATTTTAACTCAGTTGTGTGATCAAATCTATAATAATGCTTCAAAAATGTGGTGAAATTGTCCCTCAGTGAAACGTAGACGCGTTTTTAATTTCTTTACTGGGCGTGTTTCAACCAATACACAGAACAAAATAACTCCGCACGCAATCGGGATAGTCCTACAACTAAACATATTCAGCTGTTACTCTTCTGTCCGTCACCACACAAAGCCCACACAAACAATCGGACTGTCCTGGCAAAGCTTTACTGGAGCATATTGAGTTCCCAACGGAGCGACTCCAGACCAACATTCTGCTGCAAATATTGTGTTAGTGGGCGAGGCTGGGGCTATTATCGTCATCTCACTCTTTTGTATCCCTGAGGTAATGAGCGTTTTCGCGTCTTTCAGCTGATGATTATAATTCTGCGGCCCTCAAACTTCATATTTTGTGGTTATGGGCTTCGACCACTGCTCTTCTGGGGCGCTAAAGTTTATTTATGTTGCAAAAGCTGGCGGGTCATCAATCAAAGTTTACTTTCAGAGCTCACAAAGCTACATTACTTTGTGGGATTTTTAAAAAAGCACAATGCACGACTACTGCACCAACTGTGAAATATTTGCCCCAGCTCACTGTACAAGGAATACCAAAAACCAAACACATCAAACAGGCCTCATCTCCAAGGCTGATATGTATTAAAAGTAAGTTTATTTGCCTTTATGAATATACACCGATCAGGCATAACATTATGACATAATTGTGTAGGTCTCCCTTGTGCCCCCCAAAACAGTTGTGATTCATCAGAGAATCGACATGGGCCTTCTGAGGGTGTCCTGTGGTGTCTGGCAACAGAACGTTGTTAGTGGGCTTCTAGTGAATTTGAAGGCTAGGTCAACGCTTTGTGCTATTCTTCAAGTTTTTGATTGTTGGTGTAGGGGTGCCTGGTCTAGTCTAGGTAGGTGCTACATGTCTAAGTAACATCCACACCAATGCCAGGTCCAAGTTTCCCAGCAAAACATTGCATTGTCACAAGACAGTCAATGTTATTTACATCTGCTGTCACTGGTCATAATGTTGTGGCATTTCAGTGTATATGAACATGTATGCAAACTAAGTAGCCGGACCTACATTAAGTTGTTAGCTTGCTAAAGTGTTAGCCTCGTTTGCTTCTAGACGCTAACAGTTGCCTGATAGCAGTAGGCCTATTCTCCTGACTTACAGCTTATGTTAAAGCTGGAACTATTTTGTGTAGCTAACTCTGCGTTCATAATCACAGTCTGACAAGTCCCGTTGGATGGCAACAGCATTAAATATTTATGGCATTCTCATGTGGAATTAGCATTTTGAACCAGTTCACGGAGTTAGCATGGAGCTAGCTTCATTCATTAGATCGGTGCCTAGCTCCTGCTGTTAAAATCTTCAGTCGTCCTTCCAACGGGTTAAATTTCCAGTCAACAAACAGAACTGAGAGGCCTGTCTTTTGTCTTTCACGAAGATTAAAAAGCTGGAATGAAGGGCTGTTATCTTAAAGTGTATATGTGCAGCGTGATAACAGCGCGCTAACGACAAGTGGGGCAGGGCTAACAGCATATTCTACCTACTGCACGCTGATTTTGGCTTCTTTCCAAAATATCTGTGTGAGCATTGCATTAGATTAAATAATTTTATTGTGGGACATTGTTATGCCTTTCATTCGCTGTAAAACACACAGACAAAAAGCTGTTTTCACAGTGCAAAGAGAAACAGAGGAGATAGTCATCATCCAAAAGGTCTGTGAACTGTACTTAGAGGCTGCATGTGTCAAAACACTGATCAGGAAACAGAGAAAGACAAACCTGCCACTGCTTCCTGACTGATTACCAGCGCCGTTTTAACGGTGGACAACTGCCACACACACACACACAGCTGTCTATTCTCACACAGTGATTTTGACTGCGTCACACTTGTTCTCCCTAAAGACACATCATGAGAGTATAATCGTCCACCCCTGACAAATACTATTACGACGAGGTTTAGAGCCTTTACTTGTGAATTAATCCGGCCGCTTAAATCTGTCCAGCTGGAAAAGACGGCCATCACAAGGGGTATGACAGAAGTAATAATCCCGGCGCATTGTGCTTGCCACTCACCGAGTTTAATAAAACATTGTTTGTCTAATCAGGCTTGGATCAAGGCTGTAATTCTAATACCTCCACATGATCAGACTGCTAAGCTTTGACTGAGAGAGACTGTTGCTACATAGCTGGTGGTGGAAATAAACGTCGGTTCCAAATTACATCCAAAATCTCCTGCTTTTCTCAGTTATGGTGAGAATGGCTATTTAGACATTGGTTTGAACACATTTCACCACCAGCAGAAAACATTAGTCTGGGAAATCTAGTCATTTGCTTTATTATGGCTAAATAAAGATTGACACCTACAGGAACATATCAATGAGTTTACTCATTTATTTCTCCACTCAGGATTTCGTCATCTACCTACTTGTGACCCCAAACGTTGTCATTGGTCAGCACAGTAATAATGAAGACGGGTCAAAGGTCGACATCCTCCTCTTTGCCACTGACATTCTTCCGAGACACTGCTACTTCCGTCGCCGCTGCGCTGGCGGTCCCACCACGCTCTGCCCGTGTCAGGATGCTGTGATCACGAGGAACGGCGAAGTGCTCAGTAACGACGTCCAGCTTAGCCCGGGCGACGTTATTGGGTTGGGACAGCACTACCTGTTTCTTTTCAAAGACCCTTTAGGTTTGAAGCAGGCGGTAAGACACTACTCTGCTGCAAAGACGCTGGATTTGTTTGTCTTCTTCGACAAGTTAAATGTTGTTTTGTTTCTTTCTTGGAAATGCAGGAAGTGATCAGCCTTGCTCCTGACCCCAGCTTGTCCATCGCTCCCGTGACGCCGGCGAGGCACCCCAGAGAAATGATCCTCTGCAACACCTGCATCTCAGCCTGTACCGACCTCCAGACCTCAAACTGCAAACCGTCTCCGGACGGCGGCCCTCCGTTCCTGATGACGCCTGAGGGCCACTGCCTGACTCTGACCTATGAGACTGACGATGAGGATCGCGTCGTCAAGGAGATCGTTGCTATGGGATGCAGCAATGACAGGCCACCGCTGACTGTTTCATTTTTGCTGTGCTTGTGCGTTCAGTATTCGTCGGCATGTCTTCATACCTCAGACCTCCGCAGGCTCCTTCTGTTCATCGCTGACGGAGTTCAGAGTGCCATGTGGGTGAGTATATACAGTATACAGTGTTGGGCACGATACTTTTAAAAAGTCATTAGTTATATATTATTAGTTACTTCTCCCAAAAAGTAACTGAGTTAGTAACTGAATTACTCCACTATAAAAGCAACTAGTTACCAGGGAAAGTAACTATTGCGCTGTCGGTAACGGTAACGGTGCTGTAATGAAAATAGTAATTAATTAGGCCGTTAATAACACTGTTTATTTCCCATCACTGATAGTATATATGTGCATACAGCCTATATAATTTATTTTCACACTGTGTAACCTAAATTGTTGCGTTGTTTCCTCTCTGAGAATGCCATAAAAGTTGTATATGTTAATATTTTTTCCTACTCTTTCGTACACAAATACCAAAATATTCGATTCATTTCAGAATTTTTCCCCCGAAGAAACCCACTTTGAATTCAGATTATTGAAAATAAAAAGTAAAATTCACAAACACTGGCGTTAACAGTTTGAAATCAATTAAATACTTAGTATTCATGATCATGATTAAAACATTCATGTAAAAAAAGTAGAAAGAAATCTTAACATGAACTATTTTAAAGGCTTCTGTCCTTTACTGGTAACAAGGAAACCTTTATAAAACTCAGAATGAGGGTTAAAGGGATGAAATGCTTGCTTTCTTTTTTTTTTTTAACCAACCTCTAGTTGTAAACAACAGCTGCAAATCCCTTTGTTGTTGTTGACATGGTGTGTATCTCCACAAAGGGGCTGACTGGCACATTGTGTATGCATACCGTAAATTGCTGAGGACGCGCGTAAGATGTAAGATATGCTCCCAAATAACAACAGGGCATGCGCATGTGCAGCTGAAAGCAAATGTGCATTACTGTTACAACAGCAGTCCTGCTCTCACGTCTGAAGATACTGGAAGTTCAAATTAGTTGAACTCTTTGTAGCTCTACGCATAAATCGTGAAGAACACCAAGACCGAGCGGCAACAAATCTGACTTGAGGTTCAGTTAAAAGAGCGATGATAAGATAAGACAGTCCTTTAAAAAGTTTGTTTTTGCTCCTCCTTAGGTAGGTCCCTGCTTCTGGGGTGTTGCTTTCTGTAAAGGACAGACATGAACTTTCTAGGAGGGGTTTGCAGCTTTATCCAAAACAACGGGATTGCACAATTTCCAAAATGTGCAATAACAAACTTAATTTCAGCTTTGTTCACTGAGCAGCTGACATAATCCTGCTGTAATTGGCTTGACGACAAAGTGCAGGCCTGGTTACGTGGTCATGAACGAGGGCCCACAAAGAGGAAGTCTACCCAGAAATTTGTCAAGGCCATGACTGTACAGTGGAACCAAAAGAATCAGATTTTTAATAAATCACCTGATTAACAAAGACCAAAGGGTTGTAAGCTTTTGGATCTCAGTTCAGTGGATTATGGGGTTGATATATATTTGGAGAAAAATTACTGCAAAAGTCATTTGTCCTTGTTACCAAACAAGAAAATGGATGATGAAATATTAGAGAGATGGTATGAAGGAAGGAAACGATGCAGAGCAGCATTTATACTTATAGTGTGCTCAGTTTCAAAGTATTCTGTCGGGTTAATCGTAGTATGTTGATTAATTTATTATGAAGTTACTAATCAAGTGATTTAGTGTTTTACCCAGATGCAAATGATAAACAGTAAACATCAGTCAGAGGGGTACACACAGACAAATGCACAGAGAAGGGGAGTGGGAGCCCACAGCTCAAATTCAATTAACTCTTCCCATAACCATGGGTGTAGTCTACATTTGTTTTCATGTCTCAGTTTGTGTTTACTTCAAAATATCTTCATCTTCTCATGCAGGAGCACACTAAGGACCTGGCTGCCGTTCAACCTGAAGTGTAAGCACACCACACAGGGTTTTATTTCTTCCAACAATCGGTCCTATTAGAATCCACAGAGGACACCGCAGACACTTTTTTTCTCTTGTGTTGCAGTCTCGGCGCTACGGACTACAGCCCAGAAGACCTCCGGGCTCTCAGCCTGCATGAGGCGATCTCAGGGCTGTGGCCCCTGGTAGTGTGGATGTCCAACTGTCTGGAGCTGCTGCAGTTCATTCAGTACCAGCTGCCCCTCGTTCTGGAGTGGAGAGCCCGAAAAGAGCGGGGGCAGGAGGAGGAGGAGGAGGAGGAAGAAGAGAGGGGAGATGACGAGAGCAAGGAAGTGGAGAACCTGGGTACGTCAGACAGGCGATACGGTCATCGTGTGACCGTGATAATAATTAAAGCTGCTGCTCTTGGCTAAGGTTGCAAACGCAAAATGCTTGCACAGATCAGACAAAAAAGGCAAAGTTTCCTAATGTATCTTTGAAGTAATCCATTCTCGTAAATCTGCAAGATATTTACGCACTTGTTAAAATGTTTTTCAGCCAAGCTGGAGCTTCTTCTGTCCCATGTACGATCAGCCAGTGAGGAGACGATGGGCGTCCTGGAGGAGGTCATCATGCTTGCCTTCCAGCAGTGTGTGTACTACATTACCAAGGTAAGAAACAGATATAATTGTATGTTACTGGAGTAGAGTTGATTGTCAAAGCAGTTTTAAAATGTTAGGAATACCCAGGTATTTATAATAGCTAAAAAACATCCACCTTAACCAAAACAGGTCATTTTGGCCAGCAGAGAGGAGACCGGCCTGGCTCGTGCTGCAGCTACATCTGGTTCTCTTGCTGATGATTATGATGCGTAGCTTAAAAAAAAAAAAAAAGGAGAAAATAATCAGAGACAGGCTGAGAATAAGGAGCCCAGTGAGGCGATCCGACAGCTTTCTAACAGCCCGAGCAGCTACACCGCCAGACCACACTGAGGGCTTTGTGACATGGGAGAGACAGGACAGCGAGGACCTTTGTGTGTCTGCGAGTGCTGGGGGAGGATGAATCGTGTTCGCACAAGCAAGGAGCCGTTTCATTGCAACTTCTATTTTTGGTTAAATAGCTCGGAAGAAGTAGTCAGGTACACAAATGAAGAACATGTAGCCAGAAAGCATAAAATAGCTGCAGTAGGAGCAGCTGGATGTCAGCCAGTGCATACTTTACATGGTAAGATCTTAAAGCTGCACCAATCAGTGTGTTCATATGAACATATGATCAAATGACTGTATGAAATGCGTCCTAACAGAGAATGGATTCAGATTCCACAGTTTCTCTCTTCTTTTTTGAGTTGTGTATGGTTTTGATTTACTCTTACGCCACTCATCAAACTTATTCCCATTGCAAGAGACTGGATGTTTTATATGGAAAAGCTCTTATAAGACCGCTGTAATGTTGCTGCCTTACACTAACAGCGACACAGTCTGGTGAACAACATGATCTATACTCCTCTATATGTGACAATAGGTTTCCTGAAGCGCAATTTTGAAGCCCAGTATGTAGGTCTCCGGCTGTCGCCATCTTGGCAGCATTTAATTCCCAACACTTAAAGGTACCATGCGCCTAATTATGCATATCTTTGTTGAGCCTTAGTGCAATTTAGATAGGTGAGTTGTCCAAAAAAATGTGTAGCTGTGAACAGGAAAAGTAGCATTCAACTTCAAAACTTTTGTGTGTGTGCGTGTGTGTGTGTGTGTACTTGTTGTACACTTATTTATACTTGCTGTAAAGTAGGACATTTTAACGTGGAGGCCTGTAGGCACTGACTTGCTTTTGGAGGCCGCCTGAAGTAGTCATTCGAGGAATTGGAGTTTTTTGCACTTCCTTGTTGGTTTCATTTTCCCGCCCAGCGTCTGCTGCTTGGTGAACAACAGAGGCACATTTTGCAACTGAAGAGGTATATTTCAATTAAACACAACTTAAAATAATGCTATTTCCATAACAGCTAATACGTTTTACATGTAAAGCTTGCTCTGCTGCCCCCAAGTGGCCAAAACTTCAACAAATACTGCTTTAATTTAATTAAAGTCCTATTAGTCAGCCTTTTTCTTATTTTGAAGAATAGTTTAACATGACTAGACTAGCAGCCTGGTCTTTATGCTAAGCTACATCTATGGTATATGTCAAGTCCTCTGATCACTGATAGTAAACAGGTTTACAAACTCTACATGTTTGCATTGTGGTGGCTTCTGTTCTGTTCTCACTCAGTTTTCCTTGGAAAGGGAGAAAATAATATGTCATTGTAGCCACACTTTCCAGTGGTGTGCATGTTCATTGAAGCACCACACCCATGGAACTGTCCCAGGAAACTTTCGGATGAATTTCCAGTTGAGCTGCGTGGGAAGATCAAAACCACCCAAAAAAGTACTAATGAGACGATCGACCTATTTCCATTCATACAGTGACATCGAAGTCACACGGCAGCTCTTCCTTCTTAAACAGCAGCTGAACTAGAAATTGCAGCAGACAGCTGAGGTGGATGTCAGCTCAGACTCTTCCCCCTCCAGAGACCTCGATGCTCCAGCAGCATCTGTCTGAAGAGCGCAGGGCCATTTGATGTTAACTACTGAGGCACATCGGTGAAGGCAGCTGAGGTCTCTGGTGTCCTTTTAGCTGATAATCAGATGGGTTTAGTGGCTAATGTGCCAGGTTTTGTTTGCTTCTATATAATTTTCCCTTACAGGAAGGAAGTCAGTGGTGTGACGATGGACCTCTAAAGAGGAAACTATAGGCTCAGTAGCTGCTGTTCTTCACAGTTTTTTTGTGAGGATGTGGTTATCGAAGTACCTGCTCTCAGATAGCAGTCATTTCTCAAATCTGCTTGATGAACCAAATGACTTCCAGATGTGCTGTGTCCGTAACTAATCAAGAAATTCTGCATGATCTTAATTGAAACCTGTGAAAACTTTCTTTCTTTTGTACACTGTGCTGGACTGTCTGTCCAACTTTCCACATCCAACCACTGAGCTGTCTGAAAATTTTCTTTCCGTGTGGTTGAATATGAAAATTGTTCAGTTGTGCTCATGAGCCAGATCCATTTTATGTCTCGATCAGTTATTCACTGAAAACGAAAGAGACACCGCTGTTCGACAATCTATCTTCACTCCTTGTAAAGAGCTCTGAAAAGCCCACTGTCGCAAGTCTAATCAGCTACATGTAACATGCGTAAAACAGTGGTTTAACAAAGAGCCAGTGACAGCTTGGCCTAACTCGGCCTAAACCTAGGTAGGTGGTTAGCCAATAATTAAAAACATGCAAGTCAGGCAGCATCTGAGTTACTGCACTGCTGCATGTTTCCTCTTGCAGTCGAGGCTAGCCAGTTCCCTCGATCTTAAAGGCTAACCCTAATTTCCCTAAACTAACAAACTGACACAAAATTTAACCTCAACAAACAACCACTCATACTGCGAACCAGCTACCACCAAAAATGTTAAACAATGCCGTGTTACTAGGATTTAGATCGATTTATAAGCTAACTGACAGAAAATGATCTGCAACCACAGTGTTTTGATAACCAAATAACATCCATTGTGACTGCTTTTAAGTGGGGTCACTACTCTCTGTGCTCGCAAACGACTGGGTTAAACGCAGAGAACGAATCCCTTGCATGTGTGTACAAGCAGTGTCGCTTAAAACCTTAAAATCAAGCCCTTCTTTTTAAATTTCTGCATAATAATGACTAAAACATCAGCAGATGTTTGCAGAAAAGTCCCCAACGTAGACGAATTTAACCCAATCAAACAAATGAAACTGAAATATTATACTCATATTTATTTATTCGAGAAGATTAATAACTGCATGTCTGCGAGTTGCAAGTCCTCATTTTCATTATCTGGTGCGATCCCCTAGTGCAGCAGTAAAAGTTTACTAAGTTTCCAGTAACTGCTGATCAGTCATCTACAGCGGCTTTGGAGGAATTTTAGCTCATTCCTCAGAACAGAACCACTTCACTTCTGAGATGTTTGTGGGTTTTATCACATGAACTGCTCGCTCCAGGTCCTTCCACACCATTTCTTTTTGATTAACACCAGGGCTTTGACTTGGCTGTTCCAAAACATTTGTTTTGTTTTTCTTTACCAAATTTTTTTGTGTGTGTTTTTTCTTGTGTTCTTGGGCCCAATGTCTTGCTGCATGACCAAGGTTCTCTTCAGCTTCAGCTCACAGGCAGACGCCCTGACATTTTATTTGGCAATCTGCTGGTATAATTCAGAATTCATTGATCAATTATGTGAATTCACGATGTATGTAAGTCGACTTACATTTTTCACTGGTTTGGCCACTCAAATGTGAAGTTGAGCGCTTCTCTGTGTCCTATTAAACCCAGTAAATTAAGTTTGAGGTTGTCCCCACATGTAGGGAATAATAACATGGACTTTTTAGCTGTTTTCTGATATTTGACAGTAGAATAAAATACCTCAGAACTGTACAGTATATTTTATATTATATATACTCCATCATACTAGTCATTTCTAAGCAAGGGACACATTATTATGAAGCGTAATATTTTACTGCCATAAATAGGTGTGGTGCAAAACTATGATTGCTGCCAACAAGAGGAGAAGCTATTTTCCTTTTGCCTTTTGGACATTCAGGCTTTCAGACTTAGCTTAGACCATGTGGCCACTTTTTCTCAGTCTTGCTAGTTAATTGTGTCGTCCATCATGGCTGTTGTGGTCACTCCGCGGAAGCCTGGAGGAATGCGGCGGAGTCACCGGTGTCAATCTTCGGCTTTAACCCGACTACGGCCTGAAGATTTATTTTTGCAGCTATCCTGTCCCCTCAGTAGTAGGTTCAGAGAGTTTAGCTGACAGTGATTTTTGGCAGCTCTTAATGGAGCGTAGCCTGCCTGATCCAGGTTTCAGCAGGGATTTCAAAGTTTCACATGAAAGACCGAGGCGCATTACCTCAGCTTACCTCCGCGTTTCATCTTCCATTTACCAAGACAGACGTTGACGTTGTAAGTCTCCCGTCGTAAATGATCTAAATCACGACGGAAGCGGTGACGGTTTCTCAGATCTCTGTTTATTTTGGGATGTTGCATGCTCATCCATGCGTGTGTGGGTTGTCGCTGGAAAACAAAAGGCGCCACTGGTGAGCGACCATTCCCGAAGATTGTGTTGTGACGAATATATGTGCACTTCAACAGTCTTGTGGGCAGACTGTGTGTTTACTTGCACCATGAACGCACAAATAGGCTTAAAACACACTTTGTTTTTTTGACTCCAGGCTAATACGTGCCACGGATGCATGTGGTAGTCCCAGAATCCAGTGCTCTTAAATGAAGGAATCCTCTCTGGCTTGGCTCCACTAAGAGACATTTTCCAACCAGCAGCACTTGCAAGATAATTTGGCTTAATGCTCGGCCATTTCCATTGTCTCCGTTGGGCCTGTTGGTGTTCAGCCTGCCCTGGCTGCTGGGGCCTTACAGTAAATGTAAACTGATCTGCTCAGGGTGGATTCCTTCAGAACTCTTCACTCAGCAGTCCTTGTTGCAGCACCATGCCAAGCCCACATGAGCCATATTCAACTTTTTAGGAATGTGGATCCACGGCTGGCGCTGGCCTCGGATGCTTGGTGGGTGTAAGAGTGAGATTGGAAGGGAAGGGGGATGTCTGTGTACAATTAGCCTGAACAAAGCTGTCGTTGTCCGGGCTCCCGCTCAAGAACACCAAGGACCTTTGGCTGAAAGGGAGGAAATGTTAGAATCTCTGCCCTCATTTACTTCTGCGACCGCTGGTTGTGTCAAACTAATCTTGTATCAGCTCTGCTATAGTTGAGAGACAGACTTGCAGAGGCAGTATGGGTGGTCCGAAATCTGGGTTTAGAGGGTTACATGTTCCAAATCATCCCACTGATTAGAACATCCACCACACAACGTTAACTTTTCCAACCTCAAAGTGACCCACAGGAATTGTCAACAATCCTCAGCTCCACATGGATGAGTGAGTCACTCTTCGCTTGGCATTCTCTTTTCCGTCTGACCAGGTCCTGTACCCGATCCTGCCAGGACTTCTGGAGTGCAACCCTTTCAGGGGGACTGGTGAGAACGCTCGGGTCCCGGGCGGCGGCGGCGGACCGCAGGTCCCTGGGGAGATCCAGCAGGTGTTGGAGGTTCTCACCGAGAGCTGGACGCTGCTCTCAGACTGCCAGGTCCACGTGGAGATTTCCTCTCAGCTCATTGGCTACCTCTTCTACTTCATCAACGCATCACTCTTCAACTCACTCATGGAGAGAGGTATCAGCAAAGAGAAAGTACTCCAAGTAGTGGCAACACTGTCCATATCCATCCCCAACAGTTCGCCGTAGGATGATTGGTTTAAGTCTAATCCTAATAATTACTGTCAGCAGTTACCTGTAATTCAAGATTTCTCCAATTACAGGTAAGTGTCTGATTAACAGGCCTTATTCATGTCAGTTTAAGATGGGCAGCACCCACAGATGTTCCTGCTGAAACCCCTACTCCAGTCACGTAGGAGTGAATTAGCTTCTTGGATGAGTGGCGAAGCGTTTTCAAGAAACCCAACAAGTCCAGTTATCCTTTGATTCAGCTTGGTTTTTCTTCATCTGCCATGACCTGGATCACTGAGAACCTTCCCAGACATTAATGCCAGTAATTCCACCTGGAACATTTTGCCATTAGACCTCTTGTGTATCAAATATCACATGCTAGCAGTATGAAAGCTGGGCAGTCATTTTAATGTTTTGGACTCTTGTACAATGTACCCTTTCAGCCTGCTGCCTAAACTTAGTCATCCCACCCTTTCAGACTGATGTAATTTAACTTTTGAGATTGTCAGATTATCCACTTGATCTTTTGTTTTAAGGTTTTCCCTCATGACAAGGCCCAAGGTTATGCTTATTCAGTGAGTCATAGTTGATTTGAGTGACAGGTGGCTGACTCGCCCACTTCAGCTTCACTCGCGCTCCACCTCTCTGCCCATTTTTGAATAAACCAGCACTTACCGGGAGTCAGTAACCCTGCCAAGATGGGAATGGGTGGAGACGCCACACTGAGCTTTCTAACTGCTTTTCAGGAAATCTAGGGGTAAGGTCAGGGAGGGTTCATCCATCTATGTATCTAGTCATTGATGCTGGATGGATGGAAAGGTTTGACAAGTATTAAAGAGCAATAGATATATAAAGGGCAGGGCGTTTACGTGTCCACTCTAGGTTCAACTAAGGCTGTTTTGACAAGCTAAGGGCGCCACTACTAAATTCTTAAATAATGATTATACCTGCAGTATTTCATCAGTGCAGCTCAGAGTAACATGATCCAGTGTTGTAATGACAATGCTGCCTTTCGTTCTGTCAAATCTGTTAATGGTACAAGCTTCCGTGCCTTTGGTTTGATTCTGCAAAATATACAGTGTCCCTACATATACCGATCAGGCATAACATTATGACCAATGACAGGAGAAGTAAATAACGTTGGCTATCTTGAGACAATACAATGTTCTGCTGGGAAACCCCTGGACCTGCCATTTCTACGAATGTTACTTAGGCATACACCACCCACCTAGACCAGACCAGACCAGACACCCCTACCCCATAGCAATGACACGCCTTAGTGGCAGCAGCCATCCCCAGCAGGATGCAGTCTGACGCAGGCACACACACAAAATGTTTGGGAACAACTCAAAAAAACATGAAAAACAGCACAATGTGTGGGAGTGTGGTTGTGGGATGCACTGGAACAAGCTAAATCCACAGAGGCCCGTTCCCTCAACCAATAGGACCCAAAGGCCTCCACTAACAACATTCTGTTGCCAGACACCACAGGACACCATCAGAAGGCCCATGTCCACTCTCTGATGAGTCACAACTGTTTTGGAGGCACAAGGGAGGGTCATAATGTTATGCCTGATCAGGGTGCGGGCTAATTTAAGCGCTCAAGGCCTCAACTGTGAGTATTGGCTCAAAGCCATAGTCATGTTTAGCTGTGACTGCCCTGCTCCCTAGTGGCTGTCATGAGATCTGGCAGCGTCTGACTTGTTGATTTGTCGTTTTATACATATAAGGATAGATTGTAATGTACACAGGTTGTCTGGAATAACAGGGAACGCATTCCCTACTCTATCAACATGACTTCCAGAGTTATTTACAAAGAACCGCACAGACTTTGTTGCTGTGGTGTCGACCCAAATGATGACCGCAAACAAAAATCTTTGTCCCGATATGTTCACAGGCTCGGAGCCAGGCTTCTACCAGTGGTCCAGAGGCGTGAGAATGAGGGCCAGTCTTGACTTGCTCCTGGACTGGGCCCATGCAGCGGGACTGGGAGAACTGGCCTTGGAGCACACACACACTCTCTCGTCGGCTATCAATCTGCTGGCTACGCCTAGAAAGAATTTAGTGCAGGTAAAAAAAAAAACACACGCACATCACCATCTGCAGCGTGCATGATTATCCGACTATAAATCACAAGCGGACACATCGTACTATTTCAGCTGGGTGGATTGAAGAAAAAAGATATCCTGATATGCTTGTCTGGCAGTACAATTTTATTTCTACATGAAAAATAATACAACTAAACAGTACCCTGTTATACCTTAAAAAAGTCAGTCTCAATTAAGTGTGTTATTTAAGCAAGTGTTTTTGACTACTATTTCAAGCTGCTGTGGTTTTAGTGTTTAAAACTTGCAGTAAAAAGAAGGAAGCTCATAAGTTTAAAATGTGGAGGTTAAATCCTGCCTTGAAAGCTTTCCCCTGCTTATATGTTTTCACAGTGTCAGCGATTTAATTGAGCCATTCGTTTTTGTAGTATCTGGTATCAACTCTCCTGCTCCCACTGTAATATTTCAAATTCTCCACATGCAGCACTCAAGGTTACCAATAAATCTGGAAAAGGCCTGAAGTGAGCACAAACATTAGTCTACAGGATGAATGCGGGACCAACCAGGTTCCTCCCTGGTGGTACTGTGTGATGGATAATACTCTAAGGCCTGAAACATTCGCGCTCCAAGTCATCCAGACAGTTTGAGCTTAACGTGATTGCTGGCCTTGGGTCCAACTTCCAAACCTGTCCTACAGAAATGAATATGTCTGCAGTTTTGGTGCGTTTAACCTTCTAAACAGCCAGTTCTGTTTAAATCAAATTAAGCTTTCATCTTCAAAAGGCAAAACTCAAGAATTGGTCCAAAATTGAGACAATTCCAGATTAGTCTTCAGCTTGGTGAACTATTTCAGAGTTGGTTTATTTACATTAATGGCCTTTTCCCTCTTAGATTCCAGATACGGTTCTTTTCAAATATCTGTAGGTTAAATGTATGGATGGAAGAAATCTAATAAAGAGCGTTTGAAAGACCTAAAGCAACATGTCACCAAAGCCATGTAGTGTACACACATCTTCCAGCGCCACTACTGTTATTGAATTATGGCTGTTATTCTGTTTCTAAAGGTATCCTTACAAATGCCAAACATTATGTTGTTTGAATTAAATTGTGTTTAATGGACAAGAATCGTATATATATTTTTTCTTTGGACATGGCCGATATCATAAATGTGCACCATTCGCTGAGGAACACATGTGTTTCTTTACTTGCAGACATCTTGGGACACCCTGCGCTCCGACTACCCTGCCCTGAGCCCCGCCCAGGTGAACCACCTGCTGAGCCTGTACAGCCCAGCGTCCCCCTGCAGGCACATCTGGACTCCATCAGCGCAGGACCAAGCAGCGGCGCACAAAACAGGTGAGAGGTCCACGTACTAACCCGAATATAGTCACCTGTAATATTCTCATAGGAAAAGTTTGCTTTTAATTTCTTGAATTTTTACAACACGCCCATTGCTTCCTCAGCTGACATCCTGGAGAGCTTTGACACCCATCATCCCCTGGTGCTGCCTGATGGGGGTTACCAGCTCCAGCTGAGAAGGCCAGTCACAGACTCAGTTCTGAGGGAACAGCTGGACAAGCTCAACGAGTTTATTTACACACTCTCTGACTCGCAGCTAAGTGCCGCGGCTGCCAAAGAGCACCAGGTACAAGAAATGTTTTTTAGGCTTTTTGATCTGCACAGCAATACTGGCCCCTTCCTTTATGGAGAATCACTTAGACTCACTACTCCTTGAAGGAGGACACCCAGCACAGGTCACCAGTCTGTCAGAGGGATCACAAAAAGAGACAAACAACCATTTACACTCACATGTTCGACTGCAGCCAATTTAGAGCCACTAGGTGTCATGCATGTCCTTAGAACGAGGAAGCACTAGCTCCCAGATGGTGGACAGGTCCAAACCCAGAACCTTCTTGCTGTGAGGCAACTGTGCTAGTGGCTCGTTCTAATGTTGACAACATCAATTTCGTCCAACTGTCCCCAAAAAAGCCAGACTACTGTGTAAAACCAATTTTCAGATAAGGTTATCAAATGTATCCTACTTATCTAATGTTTGTCCTCCAGGATGGTACCATTCAGATGGATGCTAACCTAACTAAGGGGGACATCCTTCCAAACTCCAGTCTGGAAACCTGTCATACATCAGCAGTTGAGCTGGTCTTATCTCAGGCGACTGTTCCACACCACACACCTCCATCTACTACCTCTACTCTCATACCTCCATCCCCGCCATCGCCGTCCTCTCCTCTCCTCACCCACCACCTGGATGAGTTCAGCTCCTGCGGCGCCGTCATCTTATCCCAAAAGCTGAGGAATCTGGAGCTGCAGACCAGAGAGACTGAGAGCAGTGAGGTGAGAAGGTCGGTCCTGGACCCCTCCTGTCTCCTCACCCCACCTAACACCCCGCAGCTAATGGATGCTGTTGATCTGGTGAAGGCAGACCAGGAAAAGGGGGTGAAGACTGACGGTGAAGCAGTTCCCTGGTGCTCTGATGTAGACACACACGACGAAGGTACACAAACAAAGACACGTCCATTCAGGGCTTTTAAAAAAACATTTTAATGAAATGAAACACTTTGTTTCTCTTCAGGTGGATTAGTGTTTGAATGCCTGGCTGCGCTGAAGGTAGACCGTTTGAAATCAGACTCCAGCAGCACGAAAAGACTTGCAGAACTTAAAGAGGAAGAAGAGGAGCAGGAGGAGGAAGAGGAGGCAGACAGTCAATATGATGACAACAACGATGAGGTCTTTTGCCTGGAGCTGGAGCGAGGTGAAACGGGGCTTGGTCTTGCTCTGGTTGACACAAGTGTGAGTGAACGAGATCCTTGTAATTCAATCCTCCACAGACTTGTTGTCATGAAAATAAAACCGCATTTTCTAACCAGGCTTTTAGTTTGAGATGTGTAGTTTGGCTGCACAGCTGAGAGACGCGGTACTTAGCCATCATCGTTCTGTTGTTCCTTGAACACGAGTGATCCAAAATACTTTTATTTGTTACAATAAGACCTTTCAGTATCAGTTAGCTTTCATACGATTGGCTGCATATCATTGCCTATTATTGATGCTTGCTGTCTTGTGATGACCTCATAAGCAGTGGTGGACAGTAAAAAGGTAAATTTACTTGAGTACTGTACTTAAGTACAGTTTTTGAGTAGCTGTACTTTACTTGAGTATTATTTTGGGGGGATAGTTTTACTTTTTACTCCACTACTTTTCTGTTACATGTAACATGTTCTATTACTTGCTATTTTTGAGCTTACGTCAGCTGATTTTTTATTATTACTATTATTATTTTTTCTAAATTCTGAGAAAAACTCTTTCTGCTGATTCGCTGATTCGCTACGTCATGCCAAACAACCCATGCAATGCAGGAAGAAACTGGAGAAACACCTGGAGAAACTCCCACGAGCACCCGTGACCTTATCTCAAACCCATGTTTGAGATTTTTGCCACAAAAACTGATTGGCACCAGTTTAAATGTTTGTTGTGCTTACCGCGAACACATTGTATCAGGGCCTACAAGAACTAAACCAGCCTGAAAAACCACCTCGCAGTATGTAAAGTAGCTACTGACGTTAGCTAGCTTAATGTTTGTTAAACTGCTGATGAACATTTTAAATCTAATGCTATAAAGAGAGAGAAAGTGAGGCTGTGGATTGTAGAGTGGGTTGTATGATGACAATGAAGCTACTTTCCTTTCCTGTATTTCCTGAGATACTTTTTAAATACTTTTACTTAAGTATTTTTTTAAAGCAAATACTTTAGTACTTTACTTAAGTAATATTTTGACTAAGCTACTTTTACTTGTATTGGAGTAATATTTGACAAGGAGTATCTGTACTTTTCCTCAAGTTATGAACTGCTCATAAGTTTCTAACATGAGTCCAGAAGGTGACTGTGGTGAAAAGTAGCCTGTTAGCATTTAGCTAAGTACAGTCTCAGAGCTGTGCTGGAGTTCAGCTCAGGACAGCCGCTCCTTTCATTTACTGTCTATAATGTGTCCCCATTTTGGCCTATTAACTATATTTTGTGTGGTGCCGGACTTGAAATGACAAAGTGCCTTGACTGGGCATCTCATCACATCCAACATATGTCTCCAGGACACTCCGCTGATGGTGAAAGGCATCTTCATCCGCACAGTGGTCCCAGACTCTCCTGCAGGCAGAAGCCAGAAGCTGCTTCCAGGAGACAGGATCATGGCCGTTAATGGAGTCAGTCTGCTCGGAATGGACTACCAGGGGTATGAAGTCCTCAGGACCCCAAATTTTAAAGTCTAATGTAGATGAAGAGCTTTATATCCATTTGTTTCACCTCTCTTTCAGTGGACGGGAGCTGATCCAGTCATCTGGTGCCAGGCTGAGGTTACTAGTGGCCAGGTCAGACTGGATGGCTAAGGCTGTACGGAATGAATGCTGACACATTTCCCCAGAGACTATTGATGCAGCGTTGGCACTTGAAGACGTGAGACTGTGAGAGGTGGCTGAATATTCCAGTTCAGGATTTGGACGTTGATTCATGCAAAAAGAAAAAAAAAAAAAAGGAAAATGCACTATGAATGATCCTGGTGGAACTGGGTGCCAGGTTTTCGATTCTCAGTTTAGTTTTGCAGCTTTCAATTTTACATCGTAATAGCATGGATTATTGATGTGTTTGTATGATACTGTTTTCCACTGAATGAGTCATTTGGACTTCAAACGGGGAAAGAGACTGCCTTGAAACATTCTCAGTTTGCTTGGTATGTATGGCCCCGGGTTGGATTCAAACCGCTGTTTGTTTTCTTAACACCGCCTTTCAGTCCAGCCCTCGTTTAAGCATTACTTTAAACTCTCAAGCCAGTGGTAAAAGACTCAAATCTTTCCATGCACCAAACCCTAAACCCAACTACCGGAGGGACCACAGGGGCGAGAAACCACAGGCAATACCATAAACAGCTGCTACCATGGTGGTGCTGTTACCAGCCCGTCCACAAGCATGCAGGAATTAGTAGCTGGTCGCCCAACAAAGGTCAGCTTCCACTTTACCAACACAGCTGAATATGTCTGCTAGGAGGAAGGAAGCTCCCTATAGGATGCTTACATCAGAGCACTGGTAGCCTGACTAATTTTTCTATTGAAAACAACAAGCACCAATTTCGGTGTACAGTCACTGCTTCATTACTGCTTGTCTTGAATATATGTTTTATTCTTGTTCATCACCTGGATGAAATGAATGGATGTGTGATGGTTGCTACATGTGGAGGATGACGAGCCATTAAATAATATATCAACACATTGTGGTGTCTGTTTTTTTGTAAGTTTTTTCTTACAGGTCAGCCCAAAGTACACAGAAGAAACCAAATAATCACAGTTGAGGCCTTGAGCGCTTAAATTAGGCTGTTCCCTGATCAGGCATAACATTATGATCTTAATATTGTGTAGGTCTCCCTTGTGCCTCCAAAACAGTTGTGACTCATCAGAGAATGGACATGGGCCTTCTGAGGGCGTCCTGTGGTGTCTGAATGTTGTTAGTGGGGGCCTTTGGGTCCTATGGGATCCCACAGATACATGATCAATGATCAGAGATCTAGTGAATTTAGAGGCCAGGTCAACACCTTGCGCTGTTTTTGGAGTTGTTCCTAACCCATTTTTTTTTGTCTGTATCAGTCTGTATCCTGCTGGGGATGGCTGCTGTCATCAAGGAGTGTCATTGCTATAGGGTGGGGGTGCCTGGTCTGGTCTAGGTGGGTGACTCAAAACAAGTACATAGTGGTCGGAGGTTTGCTGTTGTAAGAAAGTGAGTACTGTTTAAAAAAGAAGTCCAACGTGACTGAACTGGCAACCTGCCGCCACTGAATTTATTGATTTACTTAAGTATACTTTGCTGCGCAATTAGAAAACAGGGATGTTTCCCGGGGATAGGCCAACACTTTATTTTAAAGCATAAGCTGCTTCAGTTGAACAGTCTTTATTCCTGAAGTCAGTGAGTGTTTAGATATACTTTTGACTTAAATTCAGTCATCAAGGGAAAATTGTGCTTGTTATAAAGTCAAAACTGAAGAAGAAAAAGACTGAGGGATTCAAGCTCTGCTACTGTTCCAGCTTTACCAAGTCAGTTCAAACTTATTCTGTTTCTGGAAGGAGGTGATTATATGTCAGTATGCAGCTAGGACACAATTTTGGTTTACAGAACCTTTCTGGCTTATGTTTGAGTATTGAGCAGTCATGTTTGAGCTAGCTTTCTTTGCATGAAAGCAAACAGTCTGTGTGGAGGGTATAAGTGACTGTCATAGACTACTAACCATCAAGCTAACGCGTTATGTCTGTCAAGAAAATATCTCAAACACAGCCCAAGTAGTGGCGTTTAAACAGTTCGCAACATGTCTGGTTGTAGACGTTTCCCTCTCAAGCCTGGAGGAGAAAAATGTCAGTCACATGGAACAAGCGGGGGCAGACATACATTCTACTAGCCAGATATTTGTTGGCTTAAAATGAAAACCCACAGCATACTGCTCAGAGGCCAAGTCATCAGAAGATAGTCCATGGGTTTCCAGATTGCTTGTTAACAAGTATGGATATGGTCTTCAAAGAACATCACAGGGTGCTGGAAGTATTCTTTAAAAAGGGCTTTCAGCTTTCTGTAACACAGTTCCATAATACCTTCAGGAACTGGACATTGGAATGTGGACTGTAACATTTCACCAACTTCACAGAGAGTTTGGGCGCCCATCTGAAATCAAACACACACACACACTGGAAGCTGAAGGTTCTCTGATGCTTTGGATTTGCAGAGGCGTAACGTATTTCTGTATTTCTCGCTCTCTCTCACTGACCAACCATTGCCCAAGGCTGTCATGAAGGGAGCAGCTGGAAGATCCACTCTCTGGTGCTGAAATAAATCTGATAAGTTTGCCTTTTATAATGACACCACTTCCTTGGTTGCTGTGTGTTCGTCCCTATATTCTGCTGGTAGAAGGCTTGTTCATTCTTGTATTTCATTATCTTTCAGTCTGTAGTAGCTTCTGTAAATCTGTAAATCCAGCATGAGGGTTAGCTGTTACGTGACTGTCTGGGAGAAGGCTTTGTCTTGCTTTCACAGTAACTTAAGTAAGTTGTCTACTAGAATTACTTGAAGTGACCTTAAGTGCATTGAGTTTACTCCTGAAAATAACTTCTCTGAAACCTGTGGTGAAGAAACTGGCCGAGCCACAAGACTGACAAACAAGTTGGCTAATTTCCTTCCTTAATTGAGTGAAGATGATTACTTCTACTTTTTTAAGTCTTGCACTTTTCTGACTGAGCAATTAGCTTAATAACCTTTTGTTTTCGGACTGGTTCATGCTTGTGGTAAAAGCGGAGCACTCGTGCCAGGGGTTCGATTTTCTCTTTGCTTCTGGGCTAGCTTGTTACTTTCGTTTAAATACATTTGCTGTAATTAAAATGTAATAATAATTATTGTAATAATGGTTCCAGTTACATATTTGCACTCTAACAGTTGCCTGGTGCATAGCATAAGATAAATTTTCCTGCTCACAAATTTTTTGCTGATCTGGAGTTGCTCCGTTTTGCCACAGCAAAGATCTGCCGGGCCAGTTAAATCGTGTGGGTGCGTTTCCTGCAGTGACAGACAGTGGAGTAACAGCAAGCAATACGTGGACTTGTTTTGTACAGGCTGGAACGCACCAATCGACAATGAAATCCAAACTCGGTGTCCGAATCGAATCTGGCTCCACCAGGTTTGTCCTCTCAGCACAAGATTGCAAGAGTAAATGCTTGACATGCAGTATTTCCCATTAATAATGTATGATACAACCTGGATGTGCTGTTCTGCTTCATGTTCTTGAACAAACATGGTTTGGCTATCATCTCTAGAACCTCACTTATGGAGATAACCTGATATCTCCGGCAAACCTTGCTGCTCAAGAGCTGCTTTAAGCTGAAAAAGCATCTGAGCATCACTACTTGTACGGATAACAATGATCTCCAGGTCTCATGACTTGCACTGGCGCAGGGAGCCACACACACACAGAATGGCTTTAACACAACTCTTCAAGAGTACCGGTGTTCAGACAATGACACACAGTGACACAGACCAATACCCACAGACTCACAATTCTCTTGTACCAACGGATGTGTGATAATTAACTCACTAAACCGCTGCAGGATGTGTGAAGTCCCTCAGAGCCTGTAAGTGGTTTGTGTTTGTGCCTAAAGTATGTTGTTTTAGGGAAATTAACCACAAGCTTCTCAGGGTGAGTGAGAAAAGTGAAAAGTTCACTTCCTATTTTCTACGTAGTGACAAAATCTCAATGGGAGAGTGTCTATCTGAGTCTGGTTTATCACTGTGTGCAAGTGTAAACAGACACTCTGTACCCTCAGGCACACTTTATCTATCTTTTTGATTTTTCAAATCTCATTAAAAAAAAATGATTTGATGCAGACACAAACATTAAGCGAAACTATACACAACACTACATTAATAAAAGGCAACAAAAGTATGTATGTAAGAAGGGGCGCCTGTGGTGAACCTGACTTTATGCATTCCCTAGAAATAACTTTGGACTGACTTACTTAAAACAAATAAAATTGCAGCAATGACAAGCACGGCAAGTTAAGAGAAAAGACCAAGCATTGTTTGTTTGCGCAGGTACATTGTCAAACTAAAGATAGAGGACATGTACCAGCAACAGGCTGGACAATGCAGACCTATAACATTCAGCAGAATTATTTCCATTATGTCCAGCTGTCTCATTTGAAACCTTACATACTAATTTTTAAGGAGTACTTTGTTCTGTAAGTGTATTGTGTGCTATATTTCCATAAAATAAAAGCGTGGAAAAAGTCTTTTGATGTTTTCCTTTCATATAATACAGTGATATTTGAATTTATTAATTCATTATAATTTATTTATTTATATACTGTACAGTGAGTGGACACGAGACTGTACACGACCTGTCAATCACAAGGTAGCCCCGCCCTAAAGGACTTTATTCGTTACGGTGTACTTTAGTAAATCTGAGAAATGGACATCATAGTATATAGACGAAGACTTCAAAATAGCGAGTGTGCCTATAACACGACCAGGAAAACCTCATGAGGCAACTAATCAAATGAGAAATGGGGTAATCTTCTTTTTGACTTACACACACAACCACACATCCGAAGACAACTTTAACCACAGCCCGCAGCTACAAATTATGACGGTGACGGTTTACGGCACTTCCGCATGTCCGGCACTTTTCATAGCCGCAGGCATTTGGCCGCAAGCAGCTACGTGTACTTGTTGCTATCAGGTTGCTATGAGAGGATATTGACAATAATATCTACGTATTGCGACACGTCTAATCACTTGACGACAGATACCCCCACTACCCATGCCACTACCCCCTACTCGCTGGTCACGTGACAGACCAGCAACAAATATTACCATACAAAAACCATAGTAGTTATTTAACAGTAGACATAAAGTAAGAAGGTATATGTGTATTAATAAATAAAGGGCTTTATGAAAAAGGAAAATAAAATCTTGTCACGTTATAACATTTCTGTATGTGATGGTTGAGAGAGAGAGAGAGAGAGAGAGAGAGAGAGAGAGAGAGAGAGAGAGAGAGAGAGAGAGAGAGACCGGAAGAGTCGAGTCAGTAGTAGTAGATAGTAACAGAAGTTAAGCAGTTCAGCAGTCTTCATCGGGATCGTGCTTCGCCTGCAGCTATGACTGAAGCAGAGTTATACACGCTGTACAAGGGGGTCTATCTGCCCACAGCTCTGCACCCACCACACAGCCTGAAGTACTACGAGGAGTTTACGTTCCGACCAGATGATATCATCATAGTGACATACCCCAAATCAGGTGAGTTGTTACAGTTACCTGTAGAGGAACACACCAGAGAAGTGCTGCTGAAATGCCGCTGAGTCTAAGGAGGCAGGTTAAAGTTGCTTGCAACAGCATGCAGCATATATAAACAGCATAAATAAAACAATGTGTGTGCAGGAATGTTTCAGTTTTAAAAGCAGAGGGCAGTGATGCCAGACACTCATTTGGTTTAAATAATTGTGTTTACATTCCTCTGTCACACTGAGCATTCTCCACACTCTTTATTCAGTTGTTTTATTTTGTATAAGTTGTCATGATTAGCTCGTTCAGTTTGAGATGTTGCCACAGTTGGTCAAATTTATAAAAGGCCAGTTTTCAATTGGTATTCCTAATCATTGGTTCTTTGGGAAGCTCTACTCCCCAACTTCCCTTTCTTTGGGACATTTACCTTAAGATATTTCCAGCACTCCCTCCAGCTCTGACGCAGTAGCAACATATCTATATGACTAAGTAGTTCCCGAAAAACTGCTTTTTATTTAGAAATGATTGAGAAACTTACGTGAGTTAAGATTAGAGTCCATCACAACGAGAGAATGGAAAGCTGGTGACTTTATCTCATGTTTGTGACGTGCTGTCATAATCACAGGGTAATAGCTCTCTGTGTAATCTCCTTAGTAAACTTGTAATACCGGTACCCACAAGACCGGATGGCCAGGAGAAGGAGCAGAAACACATAAAACGGGCACTCAAGACATGTGGTTATCCTAATTGGGCCTTTGTGAAAGGCTCAAAAAGATACCCCAAAAGGGACAGAGAGGAGGAGAATGACAAGAGGAAAAACATCGTCATCCCCTATGTGGCTGGAGTGTCCGAGAAACTCAGGAGGATTTTCAGAAATCACCGTATTCCAGTTTATTTCAAACACTTAGGCAGAGACTGGTCCACCCTAAGAACAAAACACCCAGACAGAAACAGAGTAATGTGGTGTACACTGTTCAGTGCAGTGAGGAGTGTACAGACTTATACATTAGGGAAACTAAACAACCTATCCATAAACGCATGTACCAGCACAGGAGAGCCAGCTCATCAGGTAACGATTCAGCGGTCCACCTACACCTGAAGGACAAAGGACACTCTTTTGAGGATAACAACGTCCGAATCTTAGCCAGAGAAGACCGATGGTTTGAAAGAGGAGTTAAGGAAGCCATCTATGTCAGACTGGAAAAACCATCACTAAACAGAGGAGGTGGACTGAGATTTAATTTGCCATCTATTTACAATACAGTGTTAACTTCTGTCCCCAAGAAGTTTCAGTTTCATTCACACCTTGACACTGGAGCCTCAGGGACAAGAGTCGTTAGAGAACCATTCATAGAGAAGAGGACAGGGACCAAAAACAGTCCCCCCTCACAACAGGTAAGTACCCAGTCGTTAGTGAGAATAGCTGCACCAGTTTCAGGTTATTAGCATAACAAGCAAGGTTTCTCAGGAGGAGTTCCTATTTAAACCTCAGACTTCCCACCAGTCCCGTAGAACTGAAGAAGCTACTCGGATGAGTGGTGAAACGTCTTTTTTGAAACCTTTTTTGGATTACCATGACCTGGATGACTGAGAACCTTCACAGACATAAACTTGTAATAATAAGTAATAATTTACACCGATCAGGCACAACATTAAATAAAATAACAGAAAAGATCCCATCCATTAGATTCTCCTTTTCAAAAAGAACGGGTTTAGTGACAGGTGGCTAGAACCAACAGTGATGCTCAGATTGTCGCGACAGAAACCAATCAGACACTGCATCTTGAACAACTAGTGTTGGCAACAGAGCCCTCCTGTGGTCAATCCATGCAAGTGCATGTCTACAGCCATAGTACGCTTCATTCAATCATTCATTCATCTTCTGTAACCGTTGGTTCCTGTGAGGGGCCTCGGGGTCTGCTGGAGCCTATCCCAGCTGTCATCAGGCAAGAGGACAGGTCTTCAGTCTATCGCAGGGCTAACACTGAGAGACAGACAACCATTCACACTCACACCTACGGCCAATTTAGAATCACTAATGAACCTAATGAGCATGTTTTTGAACAGTGGGAGGAAGCTGGAGTACAGTATGCTTCAGTAAAACTAAAAGGTATACTGTACAGTGTTAAAGCAATGAGGCTTTCAGAAGCAAATCCATGTGCAAAGCAGCCTGAATTATCATCACGATGTTCTGTGACATTAAAACATATCAGCCCCAAGAGGGTATTAGCCCGTGAAATACTCCAGACTAAAAAGGTTTAGTTAATTCACTGTTATTTCCAAAATCAATACGAACAAAATCTTATTTCTCTTCTATAAAAAGTACCAACAAAGTCAACATTTGGGCTTCAGGGTTCTTCTAAATCTTCCGTGTACATTCTCAGAAAATAAAAAGAGAAAAACATCAGATCATCCACAAAAGACAAAAATGATGAGTAATCTCAAGATTGTTATGATGCGGACAACCCAAGGACAAAGAACCCAGGCACAGGACTCAAATGCTCACAGGGACAGGACTTTATGTTCAATGTAAGCTGCAGGAAACTAAACAAAAAGAAACTAAAGGATCTACAGGAGCAGGCTGGTGAGAAAGCTGGAGCGCTTAGAAACAGACTTAATGTCGATTGATGGTTCCAATGTTGCCATGATAGGAGGTAACTGAAGAAGAGTGGGAGAGTTGCAGGTGAGATGGCAACCCAGCCCCAGCGTAACAACCAGCAGAAGCTCAACTCAGCACACCGGAGGCAAAAAGGAGACAGAGAAAACAAACATAGAAGTGAACCCATAGGGGGTGACAAGTTGACTCTTAACAAAGACTGTTTGCAAGGAAAAACAAGTAAAGAGCCGATTAAAGAACACCCCGCAGGATGTAGGCATATCTTTATCCAGGTCTACCAAAAGAAAAAATAGACTTCACTACAAGGTGCAAGCCATTCTTATTTCAGTATAGTATAGAAAGACCAGACTAGACTTTGCCTTGAAACATCACAAGAGGCCAGGGAAGTGGCAGGAAGTGGTTGCAATTCCTAGATGTTAACAAAAGATTTCAGACGGGTTGGTTTTCCTTGCGCAGGCACAACTTGGACGCAGGAGATCCTCCCCCTGATCATTAGCAGAGGGGATCCGGCCTCTGTTGAGACCCTGCCCAACTGGGACCGCGTTCCCTGGCTGGAGGAGCACCGGGCCTCGCTGCTTAACCTGGAAGAAAGGCCGTCCCCGCGCGTGTTAACGACGCACTTCCACTACAACATGATGCCGCCGTCCTTCTTTGAAGTAAAACCAAAGGTAAAGCTGCCACCTTGTGGGGTTTGAATGCAACAAACACTATGGAAGTTGGGTTGTGGGGTCATTTTACCAAGATTATTGAATATCCAATCATGTACGTTTGAAGACTAAAATGAGTGGTGTCCAAAAAGTACTACTGTTAACATACAATCCCTGCAGGTGATCTATGTCATGAGGAACCCCAAAGATGTCTTTACTTCGGCCTTTCACTACTATGGGATTACCTCCTTCCTGGTGAATCCAGGCCCGCAGAGCGAGTTCCTCCAGAAGTTCCTCGATGGAAAAGGTTGTTCTCATGCAGGGTTTATTATTTACACATAATACAGTTAATGCACTTAATACACATAATCAATTATTGTTATTATTATTGATTTGATATTCTTTGTGTCCTAGTTATGTTTGGCTCATGGTTTGATCATGTGAAGGCCTGGCTGAATTTTGAGGATAAGGAGCGCATCATGTACATCGCCTATGAAGAGATGATAGCGGTGAGGCCTGGGGGAAAAAAAAAATCAGACTTTACTGTAGTAAGCAGCCACACACTGAGCTGAGCTGTGTTCCTCTGTGCAGGACCTGAAGGAGTCCGTGTCCAGAATCTCTCGGTTCTTGGAGATACCCCTGGACACCGAGGTTATAGAGAAGGTGGCTGAGCGGTGTTTGTTCAAGAACATGAAGCAGAACAACATGTCCAACTACTCTGCAGTACCTCGGGAATTCATGGACCAGACAAAGAGCGAATTCCTTAGGAAAGGTCTGTTTTGGTACATGACAAGTGCTGTGCAGCTTCCCACGGAGTGTCCGTCATACCTAACTCCTCTTTGTGTGCGTTTCAGGAATTGCCGGAGACTGGAAAAATCTGCTCACGGCGGCAGAGGCCGAGTACTTTGACGCCGTTTACAAAGACAAAATGAAAGATGTCCAGTATAAATTTGTATGGGATAAATGAAATTGTAAAGAACATACTGTACCTTATGAAAGTTATGTTGCACAGCACAGACCTGTTCTGGTTCTGGAAATATCATCGCTAACACATCTAAGTGCCTTTGTTTTTTAAGGGTTCTTGCCTTGCAAAGGCATTTATAACCTTTTCTAGCTAACTTCCTTATTAACACACTAGTTGAGTTTACTATGGAATACATTAGCGTTGACGTCATAGTTGACAGCATTATGCATAAATGCATGTCTCATATAATGTATAGTATTTGTACTATTCTATATATGAGACTATCCTAAACTGTATACTAATGTGTACTGTCCAATATGCTAACACTGACACTGGCTTATCACATTTCCAAGTATTGAATGTATGTCTCTCTTTTAAAACATGCGATTATCCTGAATGTATTTGTATCACACCACAGCTACATTCTTCGTTTTATTAACCTAGTTTGGTCCGGTGTGTTGGGAATAATGGGATAGATGACTTTGGTGCTTGGCTTTAAGGTTTTTAAATCTTCTGCCCTCCCAAACAATCCAAATACACCTTTTAATATTGGAGGGACAGTGTACCATACACACATGATATGAAAATGTACTTTGTCATAATACATACTGTATAAGTTCACTGAGCAGCTTGGGATGATTTTCTTGACGAAATAGTTTGAATTTGGCCGTACATCCGCTGCTGAGATAAATCAGATGTGAAATCTGTGATTTGTTATGTAATATCTTGCTTTTAATGTTAGCTACTACATTAGTAGAGTTTGAACATATATCCACATGACAAGAAAATGGACATGGCCACCTGACCTCTAATTTACATAAATGAGCCAACTAGACTATATAGTTTTTAGATATTATGGAATTGTTATTCTTTTATAAAAATGTACAGGAGATTAGGAGCAGAAATAACTGTGACAAGTAAAAAACGATGCTCGACACCATGAAATAAGACTCAAGTTTGTATCTTCTTGAAGAATAAACTGCATCAAACTTTGACCTCCTCCAGTGATTCTTTTGAGTTTTATTTACCTCCAGTTGGCTGTTTGGCATTAACTTATCGTAAAATGACGTAAGTTTCCAGAGCTTAACTGTTTGGACAGCCGTTACGACCCCGTGCTACAGGGGATGAAGGGGAGTAACAAGAGATAATGTTCCCAGGACTGATCATGGAAAGACAAAGAGACCGTTTTATTTTATGGTCTACAGATTCTTCATTTTGAAAAAAAAAAAAAAAAAAAAAAAAAACACATACACAATGGTGACTGCTTTAATGTTTCAAGTTTCATTTTCATTTAAATAGATCTACACCAACATAAAAATGAACAAAGGGACACAATTTGTGTGAAACCCCCTGCGACACCAGGATAAAGTTGTCGAAATTACCATGGCAGCTTAAAGAATTTGGTTCATTCTCCGACTATAAATTAAATTTACATTCACAAAACACAAATATCTACTGACCACAAGAGAATATTTACAGAATGTGAATGCAGATAGTAGTTCAGAAAATGCATGATTAAGAGACTAGTCAGCTGTGTCTAATTCACATATTTCTGTGCCTTGTGGTAAGGGGGAGTGACTTTGATCCAGTGAATTTTTCATTAATCCCATGCAAATTCATATTTGACATCTTTCATTTTGTTTTGGTAAACGGCATCAAAGTTTTCCGCTTCTGCATCTGTTAGCAGGTTTTTCCAGTCGCCAACAACTCCTGAAACAAATCGCACAAAAAGGAATAAGGTCAGAACTAAAAGAAAGGCACGTACAAATCTCTTGTTTTGATATCTAGAAATACAGCATGTCATCTTCTACTCTGAAGAGCTGCAGTGGTCATATCTCATCCCAATTCAATACACATTCAACAAACCTTTTCTCAGGAAGTCGAGCTTTGCCCCGTCCATGAATTCCTCAGGTACTGCAGAGTAGTTGGACATGTTGTTCTGCTTCATGTTCTTGAACAAACACCGCTCAGCTATGTCCTCTATAACCTCGGTGTCCAGAGGTTTCTCCAAGAACCGAGAGATTCTGGACACGGAGTTCTTCAGGTCCTGCACAGAGAAACACAGCTCAGCTCATATTCATACTGGGATTCTCACAGTACTGCTGCCGCTTCTAGTAAAGTTTGAATTTTTTCCAGGCCTCACCGATATCATCTCCTCATAGGCGATGTACATTATGTGCTTCTTATCCTCAGCGTTCAGCCAGCCCTTCACATGATCAAACCATGAGCCATAAGCAGCTACAAGGCAAGGAAAATCACAAAGCACTTTAATAACACTGTATTTTTATTGCTTTCTCTTGTATTACTGGATACTGTATTGTCAATAAAGGAGCTACCTTTTCCTTCGAGGAACTTCTGGAGGTACTCGCTCTGTGACATTTCATTCACCAGGAAGGTGGTCATCCCGTTAAAGTGAAAGGAGGACGTGAACACATCTTTGGGGTTCCTCATGACATAGATCACCTGCAGGGATTATATGACATCCAGTAAGCATTATGGTGCCCTAACAGATTGCCGCTTCTCTTTAGTTTACACTTTAGTCATTGGCTCCATTTTGAGATTTTGTCCATAAAGATCAAGAACGACATGAAGACGAGGTGCAGTCCAGCACAGCTACTTATGCGGAGGGTGGAGGGCACCTAGCAGCCGCTCCAATATCCAATATATCAACTGCACCTCCTACAAGATTAGTCCATAGTTTTTACCAGATCTGCAGAACTCCCATGATTCTGCTCACGCTAGAAAGCTAAAAGGAGAGTAAGGGAGCTGTTTGTACATGCCTACATAGTCCTTCAGAAGAGATAATCAGGTGAACTGTGTAGGCAGCCATATAAACGTGTACGCCCTTTGAGTTTCTTCAGATATTTGTTTAGCAAAGAGCAGAAAGCTAGCTTGGTGAAAGATGTAGATGACAAGGAGCAGAACCGGCGAGCCAGCCAGGATATGCTTGTCAACGGTTTCATTTATTAACCTGCCTTCTTTTCCCTATGGTGTAATTTTTACTACTGGATGTCTGTGAGACATACTCTAAATTGAGGAGGCCAGACTTCAACTTACAAACATCTTGTAGAACTACCTCCCCTCCGTGGATTAGGCAGTGTGTTGTATATTGCTGTAGATGGGTACTTTATTAACTCATCAGCATATTAACTCTCATTTTTTACATTAGCTTTTACATTACATGTTGTTTTATTTTAGACCTATATTTTACATTTCATCCATGACACAAACTACCATATGTGGGAGACTTACCCTTGGCTTTACTTCAAAGAAGGATGGTGGCATCATGTTGTAGTGAAAGTGTGTTGCAAACATCCGCGGGGATGGCCTTTCTGAAAGGCCAAGGTCACTGGTCTGATGAATTTCCAGCCAGGGAACACGATCCCAGTTTGGAAGAGTCTCAACAGAGGCTGGGTCTCCTCCACTGACGACCAGAGGGACGATCTCCTGCATCCAGGTCGTACCTACATGAAAGAAAAGCATTGTGTTTGTTCAGTCATTCAGGACCCCCCAGTAATACCTTTTTTTGTTTTATGAGACGTTGTGTAGTCGAAATTAGAAGTACTTCAATTTAACACGTAGTTAAAATATTTTGTATCGAGTGAAATATACCCAACATAACTGATGGTGTTACTTATTATAACGTTTGTGCTCTAGGGTTAAATAGATGTGGTCTATGGCTGTTGAGAACAAACAATGCACCCAGAGTATGAGTATTCAAACAAGAAGGAGAAATTCAATCCTTCGGTCGCCTGAGTTTTTTTGTTTTTTGTTTTTTTTTAGCTATGAAAGCTAGCTTAGAAAAATGTAAGCGCCCGGAAGGAAGTTTGGACTGGGGGGAAAGCACACTACATCTTTACTTGGGCCCCCAAAAACCTAGGATCGCCACTGAGTGCAAGAACTACAAATACAACACAACATCTGCGGAGGAGAGGAAGTATCGGGGTAGACCCTACGCTTTGCTATAACAACATATTAGTTTCATTAATTACCCTGTAGTACATTAGTAGTTCTCTTTTGAGACAGTCCCCATATTTGAGAAATATATATAATGTAATGTTAGTGAAATATAATGTAATTCTTCTTTCTTCTTCTTCTTTGTAGAACACTTGTAGAAATGAAGTGAATGCACCACTACACTCTTTCTCTAATTCCGTTCCTATAAGGTTAACAACATTTTAACAGGTAGTGTTAAACTATGCATACATACTGTAGTGTAGTGTTAAACAGGACTAAAACAAATCTGACATCAAGACTTTGCACAGCTCCTTCCATATGTTCCCACTGCACACACTGAAAGGTTAATAGTGACAGCTTACCTGACTTGGGATACGTAATGATGACGATATCATCTGGGCGAAAGACAAACTGCTCATACTGCTTCAGGCTGTATTCAGTGTGCACCATTGACGGCAAATAGATGCCCTTGTACTGTATGTATAAGTCTGCCTCAGTCATAGTTCAAAGCTGGGCCTGGAGGAGAAATTAACTGAAGGTTAAACACACAAATTAAAAAGGCCTCATTTAGTCTTTAATTAGTGTATTTTGAAGCTTTCATATGTGCATGCGGTTGTTAATGACACACGTTCTTTAATGCATTTGACATTTAACGTCTTAAAGAACTCGTGGCTTCATCAGGGACATGGATGAGACCAGTGAAAGCCACGAGCCAAGTATTCGACTTACTACAGTGTACATTTGTTTAAAAGCACACAGTCTTAGCTGTCACTCACTTATATGCCCAATTCTAGGTTTGATTTGGTTAAATCTGTCAAAAAGCAAATTCTAGACAATAATAAACACATTATTATGAATATTAAGGAAACCAGAAGCCACTTAACCACCCACCAAAAAGTCTGTAATACTGTTTACCATATTTGCACCTGCACATCTTAATACCCCTGCCTTTGCCCTGCTGTGGCAACAAAAAATATTCTATACATCAATTATAAATTATTCTGGAAAAGAATTTTAGACACACTTTTAGAGAAACGGCACACTGTGAAGAGCACTGTGTGGTTGTGACTAAAACAGTTGGAAGGATTGCTAGAATTACTAAATACAATCCACATGAGAGGGGATTATTCACATCTTTTCTTCATTTCAAACCAGACTAGGTATTGTTTTCTAATTTAAAACCTTATTCCACAATTATTTAGTGGAATATTTTGGTTGACAAGAATACACGCGCTCTCTTCCTTTAAAATGATGCCACTTCCTTTGGCTTTTTGTTATTTAATTCAAATATATTGCACACATTCAAAACTATTGCTTTTTAGTATACAAGTATGCTTTCCATTTATATAATGAGTAAAATATAGATATTTACCTTATTACAATCCACTCGTGCTGCAGAGAGAGAAGTCGTGGTAAAGTTAATTCAAAGTCCAGCAGTCTTCAGCAGGAAGCTCCTGGGGACAGTCTTCTCGTCTGGAATGACTGAAGCAGACTTATAGACGCTTTACAAAGGGGTTTATTTGCCTTCATGTCCTGCAACTCTGTACCAAGCACACAGCCTGAGGCTCCAGGACGAGTTTACTTTTCGACCAGTAATTTTAATGCTTTTCAAGTTAGGTGACTTTTCAGTAGCACATTGCCCATGTATGAGCCTAAAGTTATGATCTCCTAATTGGTCCATTGATCCATATTAACGGTCGAATGAGGAATTTTGAGAACCAACTTTAAATCAGGTGTGGGATTTCTGGAGGAGTAATCATGGCTAATAATTGGGCAAAGGGAAAACTCTGCTTGCCGAATGTAAATGCTGTCCCTGGGCTGCTTTACTTTGCCTTTATTTCATTCGTTTTAAAGTACTGCCCTGCCCCGAGGACATTTAAACGGTTACTAATACTCCTCCCTCCCAGAAGCTTTGGGGTCGTGATCTTATCTAAAGCTCTGAACAGCCAAGTGGAGAATATCGGCCTAATTTTCAGGACTAGGAGGGGAGTTGATATAAGATTTGGGGATCTGGTTAGAAAAGGAATTACTTTCACATGTTTTCTATTGGTGCACATTTGCAAAGAAATTGCCCTAGATAATTACGTAACTTGACGTATCATGGTTATGATGAACAATAGCTCATATCTGGAGATAATGTACAAAGGTTTTCAACCTCTGGTGTCTCAACTGATATTCCCATTTTAAACGATGAGTACAAAAATAGCATGGGTGTCCATTAGTGCAGGTCCTTGATTTAAAAGATGCATATTTCCACACTCCACCCACATTTGTGAAGAACATAGACCTTTTCTCTTGCCAAGATTTCCTGTTTAACGCCAAATTATACTTTTAAGCAAACAGATTGTGTGAGTTGTCGTGTAACATAAAAAAGAAGGCCCAGTCCTGCTCTGTGAGGGATCCCAGGTGGGATACCCCCCCCCCCCCCCTTCGTATTTAACTGGCCTCAGAGCACTGAGAAGAGTAAACATGGCAAATCGGTTGGTGAGCGTGTGGCTAAAGCAGCTCGCTAAACATAAACGCTGCCCCCGAGCTGCTTTACTTTTCACCTCCTTCAGTTGCAGAGCACTGCCTTGCCCAGAAGACATTTAAACGGTCACTAGGTTTTCTCCTCCCCACAGCGCTGACGTTGAAGCTACTTATAGTGGGGTATTCTTATCAGGATCTTAACCAACAAACTGAAATTTAAGCAAAAGAAGTAAAAGATGTAGCATACATTCAAATGCTAATGTTTGCTAATGCTTCTGCCATATATTTCAAAAGAGTAAAATGTAACTCTGAATATGAAAAACTCTGAAAATCTTTTGGAAACATCCTGGAAAGGCTGCGTATCATTGGGTCTTAGGTTTTGAACGAAACAAGGAAACTAAAATACAGCCATGAGCCAAAAACTATTTGTTATCAGACCAGAACTAACTAGCTAATTAGGTTTCAGGCTACCTGCAGATATTTGACCAAAAAATTTACATTTGAGCACCAGCACAAATGTGACCTCTTCCCTACATGGATGCATTATGTATGTGTTTAGGAGAACGTGTGAGTGATTTTGTGTGTTAGTAAATCCAAACAGATGACGTGTGTTTGGTATAGTTTGTGTTTAATACATATATAAAAAAAACTAAAGCGCTTAACTCTTCATTCTTTTGTGATAAGTTGGATGCATGATCTGATTTTTGGAAAACTAATTCTTTCATTCATTCATTCAACTTAGCTGGTCTACTCTGGTACAACATCTGTTGAATAATATCGCATCTGGCCCAGTAGACCATATGCCGTGTGCGCTTTCTTTATAGTACAGTGGCAACTTTTACAAAGATATTCAGTTTTGATTGGCACTGTCAGATAGGTAGTAGTAATCCCAAATTCCCACTAACAACAACCACAAGAAGTAATTAGTAAAGGTTGATCTGTTTCTACTGAACTATGTTGTCTGCCTTGAGCCTACAAAACAAGGGGTTAAGCAGAGGGCCTCAGTGGATCAGGCTTGTTCCAGTGCATCCCACAGATACTTAATCAGTTTGGGATCTAATGAATTTGGACGCCAGGTCAACACCTTGTGCTGTTCTTCATGTTTTTTTTTCAGTTATTCCTAAACTGTTTTCGTGTGTGTACCTGTCTGGCTGCATCCTGCTGGGAATGGCTGCTGCTATCAAGGAGTCATGTTATTGCTATGGGGTGGGGGTGTCTGGTCTGGTCTAGATGTGTGCTACATGTCTAAGTAACATCCACATGAATACCAGGTCCAAACGTTTCCCAGCAGAATGCTGTATTGTCACAAGATGGTCAATGTTATTCACGTCTCCTGTCAGTGGTCATAATGTTGTGGCTGATAAGTGTACACTGTGCATAATATAAGAAAACCAAATCAAAACTAACTTTTTAATGTAATTTTAAATATGAACATACAAACGATCTACAGGTGAAGATGGAGAGGAGTGATATCAGTATGATTCTGATGACGATGAGGTTCCATTCCAGAATCCCACAGTGATGTCACAGTGCGATCAAAATTCTGCTTCCACTGAACTAACCTTGGAGCTGACCTGAGACACAGCAGCGACCACAAGACTGAGGAAATTTAGCACATTTTCACAACAGTCAAGATGAGCGAACAAAGTCTGCCCGCGTGCAAATTGAGATCAGTGATTGATGAGCTCCGGCTGGAGGGAAAGTTTTGTGACGCCATCCTCAAAGTCCAGGATGTTGAGTTTCAAGTCCACAAGGTCATCCTGTGCAACTGTACCCCATACTTCCGGTGAGTATTTGAATCGTGAATCTCTTCTGATAAAGGACTGTCTGAGGAAACTGGTGTGTGTACCAGTTTAGAAAAAATGCCATTTAAATAAACACTTAAAACAACATTTACTACTATTTATTGAGGCAACAGTATGGACTAGTCCCGTACTCTTATTATTAAGATATCAGGAGTCATTCATCTTCAAAATATCATTTTTTACTCTTAATTTCTATAACAGATGTCAGGTATAATGTATGTATTTTTCAATCATCTCCTGTCTCCACTCATCTCTGTCCTCAGAGCTCTCTTCACACGTTGGTCAAGCCCCAACAAGAAGGTCTTCAACATAGCCGTTCTGTCTCCTGACATGATGCAGCTCATCATTGAGTTTGCATACACCGGCTCCGTTTCCGTGACTGAGGGCAACGCGCAGGAACTCATGATGGTGGCCGATCAGCTCAATGCCATGGGTGTCGTGCAAACCTGCTCCAACTTCTTTGTGGAGCAGCTCTGCCCGGAGAACTGCATTGGCCTCTGGCAGTTCACCAGCACCTGCTTCTCCGTAGAGCTGCAATTCAAGGCCTTCCGCTACATCATCGATCACTTCACGGAGGTTGTTTCCTGCAAAGAATTCCTGCGGCTCTCTGTGCAGGAGCTGATAGATATCCTCGCCAGAGACGATCTCAACGTGAAAATGGAGAGCACTGTGTATGAGGCCGTGGTCAGGTGGATCCGACACGTCCCTGAAGAACGAGAATTGCACATCACCGCTCTCTTGTCTAAGGTAGTACTCTCACTACGTTCAGATTAGATTTAAATCTTTAGTTTCCTGGTAGAACATTAAGTTTCCTTCACTGGAAGGTCAGCTCTAAGGGTCTTGACTCAAAGGCCAACAGTGCTTTGTAAAGGAGGGAATGGAGTTTACACCCCTTAGGGCAAGATGAGTCATCAACTTTTTTTATAAAAAGAAAAACAAGTTTTCCGGGAATTGACAAACTCTCAGATACTATTAAGAAACTATATCAGTATTCATAGTCTCTGTACTGTTTTCACGGTGTAGGTCCGACTGGGTCAGTTGAGTACAAGCTACATCAAGACCAACGTGCTCTCCAGTGAGCTGGTGAAGTACAAGACTGAGTGCCTGGCCATGTTCACCAACGTCCTCACAGGCAGGTCTATCATGAAACACCTCTTTCACCCCTTTGCCCGTCCTCGCCTACCCAACGGCATCCTGTTCGCCATTGGAGGCTGGAGTGGTGGCGATCCAACTAACGCCATCGAGGCGTATGATGTCCGGGCTGATTGCTGGATCAGTGTCACCAACAATTTTGAGCGTGCCCAGGCCTACCACGGAGCCGCCTTCCTCAACGGCTACGTCTACTGCATTGGTGGCTTCGACAGGGTGGAGCATTTCAACAGCACGCGCAGGCTGGACCTGAAAACACGCACCTGGCAAGAGGTGGCACCGATGTACTGTCGCCGCTGCTACGTGAGCGTGACTGTGCTGAACGGGTGCATCTACGCATTGGGCGGCTTTGATGGACACGTGCGACTCAACACTGCAGAGTGCTACTGTCCTGAAGACAACCAGTGGAGTCACATCGCGCCCATGCATGAGCAAAGGAGCGACGCCAACAGCACGACACTCCACAACAAGGTGAGTCAACGAGCAGCCGGGAATCTCTCAGAGCGAAAAAGTAGCTTGAAATGTAAACCATCGATTCTTCACTTACACCTCAATTGTCAGAAAATGTAAGTACAGTTACTTAATAATGCTCCTTCCATTCCAGATTTACATTTGTGGTGGATTCAATGGGAGTGAGTGCCTGCAAACAGCGGAGTGTTACTGTCCGGTGACTGACCAGTGGACAATGATCTCCGGCATGAACAATCGGCGCAGTGGAGTAGGAGTCGCCGCATATGAAGGCCATGTCTATGCAGTAAGTACACGAATCCCTGCGGACACAACCTCAAAAACAATTCATATTCATTGTACTTCCAGTTTGATTGATTAGTGTTGGCTTGCTGGCCATTTAACAGCACAAACGCATCACTCCAGTAAGTAGATGCTCAAATTTGATGGCTGTTTGTTCAGTGCACGTTGAGTTTACTAAGAACCAAGAGTCATTCGTGTAGCTGCCTTCTACTTTCGACACATTGTTGGAAACTGTTCCCCTCCGGATTTTGACATTTGATCCATTCATTTACCTCCCACAGGTTGGTGGCTTTGATGGACACAGCCGTCTGCACAGCGCTGAGGCGTATAACCCTGAGACCAACACCTGGGAGAGCGTGTCCTCCATGGTGACCCCACGCAGCAACTTCGGCATTGAAGTGATTGACGACCTGCTCTTTGCTATTGGGGGCTTCAATGGCTTCACCACCACCTACAGCGTAGAGTACTACGAGGCTACAACTGACCGGTGGACTGTGGCCTGTGATATGGAGGTCTTCCGCAGCGCCCTGAGCTGCTGTGTTGTGTCTGGAATCCCCAACTTGTCTGAGTACGCTGCCCCTCGTTACGCCCTGCCTGTAGAGGAGGAGGAGGAGGAAGAGGAGGAGAGGAGGAGGAGGAGCCACTAGCCTCCTAACACCAGTTCAGTTTTCAGCACTGTTCTGTCATGAGCTGCTTTCTAAGCCAGACAAGACACAAAGAACTGAAATAAATTTCTCAGAGCATCAAACACTGCATTATCTTCTACATATTTCTGTACATTATACACCAATCGGCTCCTGACAGGAGAAAGGAATAACACTGACCATCTTGTGACATGATATAAGTGACTTCAGTGTTCTGTTGGGACCTAGCATTTGTGTGGATGTTATTCAGACATGTTACACCCACCTAGACCAGACCAGGCACCAGGTAATGATGCTGTTCATTTAAGCAATCATATTTCAAGTTCATATTCTTAGGCCTTCTCAGTGGCCTACGGTAGTGTCAGAACATTTGCTTCCTCTGCCTGTAGGGTCAGAGAGCTACTGCGTTTAAGCCAAGTTAGTGGTTCTGTTGCGACTTGGTTGCAGATCTTCTTAGAAAGACATTTTCATGGTGGACATTGAAGAAAAAGCTGGATATTGTGAGGAAAAGTCGCCTAATCCTGGACCTAGCTAGCCTGACCCAGCCAGGTAAACGGTGTGTCCGCCACTTTCCAGTCAGCAACGCTACCTTACAGCCTCAGAGGAGAACTCTAAATTATTTCTTGAGTTCTGGTGAGTAAAATGAATCATATTTACATCTTTTATGTGTATTTGTGTTATTTTATTGACCAGTAATTTTATTGCTTTGCAGGGTAAGAACTTCTGTTTTTGAGTCTGGTGACTTTGAATAGAAACATAACAGCTTTGGAAAAGGCTGTTTAACGGGCAACATAAAGAGGTCACAGCATTTTATTTATAGCACAAACTATATATGGAAACTTAACCAAACTTAGATGGTTAAAATATACGTTGCTTTTGACACCTCTAAAGCAGTTCTTTGTTTGGTTATGACTACATTTCTAGGAGCCTACTGGTCACCAGCTACTACCAGGTACCACACTTAAAAGTCAGTTTAAAAAGTTTTATCCTCAAAACCAGTCTGATCATCTGACTGCTTAAATTCTTTCAGAAATCAAGGGCAACTTATGCATTAAGTTGCATTATAAAAAAAAGGCTGTACAAATATTAAACATTCATGCTTTGAACGATCATGAAACAATGAATAATGAAAGTGATCACTTGACTTATACTGCCTTCAAATGCTGCTTTTTCATGAGTAAGCTCTACATGAACACCTCCCCCTTGTGATAGTTACAACCTTTAAAGTGGAAATCTTTACATGGCCCAAGTTCACAAGGCTGTAACCACAAGTTAACACCTTCCATTTGAAGTTAGCTATAGATGCTGGACACATGAGAATGTCTGGGACCCTATAAGCTTCATACTTGTGTGTTCACTTGTATTATCAGCCAGATACTCTCAAATAAAGAGAGCGGCACTAACAGATTTATTTTTATTTTTTTCTCTGAAACACTTACATAGTGACCTCAAATAAATGTTGTATGTATGTTCAAAAACACAAGGGTTCAGATAAAAGTTGTAAAATTAGACCAACCAGTGAATCTGAAGTGACTTTCCTGCTCTGGAGGTTTTAGTTATGAACCTGAATCAAATCATGAAACCACACAAACATTCTGTTTTAGGTTACATGATCATCAGTCAGCTGCCCTTCCATATGTCGCGTGGTTCCATGGTTAGCACTCTGGACTCTGAACCCAGCACTCTGAGTTTGAATCTCAGAGGAACCTCTCAGTCTGTTTATATATGCACATAAACATCAGTCAGTACACATCAATATGTAATTAGGCCTTGAGATGTCTGAAACCCAGATAGACAGTTTTGGTTATGGTTCCAACGTGAATCACATCTAGGTGACCTAAAGTCAACTCCACGAAAAAGGAGTACTGAAAAGGCTGCCTACACAAGAGTAACTCAGTGTTGGACGTTCAGTCCGGTAAGTCCCGTTAAGATAAAACATAAAAGAAATCAAATACCAGCTCTTGTGTCATATTTATCTTTTAACGTTAACAGCCATCTGCTTTGTCATATGAGGTCAGTAACAGTGTAGTGCCACAACACGTCACTTTTCAGAAAGGATGATGATGAAACATATTTCCCAACACTTTGGAATGATTTATCAGCTGTAGCAACGACCGGTTACTTCCTAACAAGGCGTGACTTGTTTTAAACACTTGAAACACTTGGTTTAAAGTATGTCCTGTTTACCTAACCGGATTTGTCACTTCCTTCTCACATTTTGTACATTTTGTGGTTTTCCTTTCTCTTGTGTAAAAGTAAAAGACAAGTTATAGAGATTACACTGTTATAGCTGCAATGTATTAATAATATGTATTTGCTTAATGTGAAACATTTTGCTTGTGTTTCAGACTTTCTTGAGGTGAAACTCACATAATGCAGAATGTGAAGTGTGTGGTTGTTGGAGACAGTGGCGTTGGAAAGACCTACCTTCTTCACACCTACATCAGTAAAGTCTTTCCGAAGGACTACATACCATGTTTCTTTGGCACATACAGTACACAGGTCAGTGTAGACGGCCAGCAAGTCGGCCTTAGTCTATGGGACTCTGCCGGCAGGGAGGATTTCCGTCTGCTCTGCTATGCCCAAGTCAATGTCTTCATTGTCTGCTTCTCCATTGCTTGCCCGGCATCCTTTGAGAACGTCAAGCAGAAATGGATACCAGAGATTAAACACCATTTCCCTGATGTGCCCATTCTCCTTTTGGGAACTAAGAGTGACCTGCGAGGCGATCAGGACGTCCTGGAGAAACTGAAGGAGCAGAATCAGACCCCAGTCACAGAGCAGCAGGGAACCACAATGGCTGAACAAATTAAGGCTGTTAAATATCTTGAGTGTGCTTCAATCAGCCAGGAGGGACTGAATGAGGTGTTTGATGAAGCTGTGCGCGCCTTTCTCATTCAGTCAACGACCACCAAAAAACCCTGTGTTCTCTTGTAAGCTTGGTTCTCTTGTAATATTCCATTAGAATTAATTTATTTTATTTCAGAATGTTTTTCTTGTTTAAATTAACATGTTGCTTTGTTTACTTTTACTAAATAAACCATTACGAATTGCTATCGATTTGTGTATTTTATTTTATTATTTATTTTATTTGATCATAATCACGTTAAGGATGTGAGGCCGGTTTCGTGTAACAGAAGTAAATCGCTAGAAGGCGCAACTCATCAACACAAAGTTAACGCCAATCACCAACGTAAATGTATTAAACCCAGGCTTTTGTTTTGAAACACCTCTTACCTGCGGATGCGATTCGTGTTCTGTTTCCGGGAGTTACGGATTATTGTTGTTGTTCTGTTAGCGCAGCGGTGCTTTGTGATATTGCTTTCATAGTTTTGACCATATCGTTTGGATAAAAAAAAACATCTAAAGCAGTTGTTTCGCTTAGACGGCAACCACACGCCCCGTTTACCGGACCTCTGGGATGTTTAAATGGAAAACAAAAACATATAGAGTTAGCTAATGTAGCTAACATTAGCTCTCTACGTTACAGTGACATTAAAGAAGCTAACGTCTCGGCTAGCTAACAGGTACTACTGCACTTTAAAACTTGATTCCACTCTTACTTGAAATATATTTTATTTGTATAACACAAAATTATAAAGGGTATTGCTTACCTGTGTCTATAACTTAAGCTATATATATATAATATATAATGTATTTAAAGTACAATCTTGTTACAACTAAATTGATGAAATAACAGCAAATGTATTCATGATTAACCTGTTATGACAGAGAAGATTTACGCCATCAAAAGCAGAGACCAGGGTATTTATGTAAAGTATTTTAAAGGTTACCCAAAATCTGTATAAAGTGTGAGGCTGCATTTTATAACATTTCTACAATTATTTTTAGCCCAGAGTAGTATGGCCAATAATGGGAACATATTCCTGTTAAATTTTCCTTCTTGTTCATGTTACATTTACTATAAAATACTATGTAATATCACATCTTTTACTTGTGGTTCATTCTGCCAAGGACTACGTAACTAGTAACATTTTGCAGTATCTATTATTAGTTATTATGTAATGTAAGCAGGTAGTCCCTTCTAATCCTAAATGGCCTCTCGTTTCAGGATGTCTAAACTTGAGCGCTTGAACGCCCGTGTGGCCAAACTACTGACTGACGCCGTGCAGGAGGTCCTGGAGGTGGTGAAGGAGACGGTGTCAGAGTATCAGGAGAAAACTGCGAGAACGCAGCGGGAGAATGAGAGTCTGAAGAGAAGACTGCAGGAGCTCCAGGACAGGATACCCAAAGAAAGCTTGCGTGTGTTGAGTTGTAATTATCATTTATCATTTTAGATTATGCGTCATAGCCATACTGGTGTAAGTGTCTCATTGGTTTTTCTTATCTTCACAGCTGCCCTACCTACAGATGAGTCACTGCCTGAAGGAGAAGAGAGCACGAAAAACTCCGAGGTTATCCTCTTACAGCAAAATCTGAAGCAGAAGTCCAAAGAACAGGAGAGCCACAGTGATTCTCAGTCGCAAATATCAACAGAACACCGCGAAGCACAACCAGAGGAAGTGACACACAGCACTGAGGATGCAGTGACTTCCAACACATCGCACAATGCACACAAGGACACCACTCCAGTCTCGACAAATAACTCTTACCCCAGTGCCCAGTTTGGGGTTCACCTGGATGCAATCAAAAGAGAATCGGAGCCAACAGACTGTACAACATCAGAGCAGTCATCTACTCAAGAACACTATACTGGATGTGTAGATTTGAGCTGCAACTCTTCTCGACACCCCTCCTCTGAGACCCAAAGGTCCCAGGCTTGCGAGGAACCTTACGGACTTGTCTTCGTGCATTCAAATCACAGCGTAAACAGGAGGCACGGGTTTGCGAAAACCAACAGGGCTGCTTTTGACGGGAGACAAATCAGAATGGAGCACCTCAGGAGAGATGACCTGCACTTGTGTGTTATATGCGGAAAAACGTTCAGCAGGGTCGGGAACTTAAGGATCCACCAGCGTTGTCACACAGGAGAGAGGCCGTACGGCTGCATACAGTGTGGGAGGCGTTTCAGTCAGGCGGGAGACCTGAAAAAGCACAAGCGGGTCCACACGGGGGAGAAACCGTACTACTGCAACCAGTGTGGCAAGAGCTTCAGTCGAGGGGAGAATCTCAAAAGACACCAGAGGATCCACATCGGAGAGACGTTGCATTTACAACAAGCATGGGGCGAGCAACAGCCGTGATTTCTGTAATAAATTAAGTGTAAATCAGTGAAATTAGCACAGCAGGTTACATAATCTGTGAATCAGGATTTTTGGCTTTAGGCTAAGAATGAAGAGTGTTTAAAAAATAAGCGATGACTCATTCTCAAATGTTAGAAGGATTGCATTGTTAAATAATTTTGAGATAAGCATATACTAAAGGCAGGATTCACCAGGTAGATGTAACCAGGACAAAACATTATCAAGACATTATACACTGTCCTAGTAGGACTCAGAGAAACGTTCTCAACCATACTTAGGGTCTTTCTTAAAACAAATAAAACAAAACAACGCTGTGTGGACATTTACTGATGAAACTGATAAGATGACATCTTTGGAGTGTATGATATGCTTGACTGACATATCCTTCTCTTTTATTTTGCACTTGTTAAAATAAGGAAATGGCACTTTTATTCCCTGATTTGTACATGGCTTAGTCTTTATAGAGTTCGGTGACCTCATATAGTTGCTAGTGGGAGAGGAAATCTTTCGATTATTACTATATTTGCTTTACATGAGCCATATTTGTGCATCTCTGCTAGTTAATTTTGGTCTTTGCACATTTATATTGCATAAGCATTTGATCTGAAAAGCAAGTTAAATAGCATATGGTGACTGTGTTATATAGTGTAACACCTCCTTTGGTCACAGAATGTAATGACTGAAACTTTTTGAAAATCTGAAAAGCATGACCGTCATTAAAAATACCTGATTTTCTAGACTGATCTAACGTTTTCCTGTTTTGTTTAACATGTCTACTGTATTTAAAATACAGGTGGAATAAATTAATTTGTCACTATCGCACACGTGCCTGGCTCAGTTTTAAGCAAACAGTTTTCCACCGAGACTGGCTTGCTGAAGTTTGAATAAATCACCTCACATCCACGTTGTCAGGGTTTATCAGGTGCACCAGTTGCACACTAGATGTCAGAGTTTTACACAGAGTGAAGCAGGTTACCTGAATATAACCACAGACAGAAACTAAAAAGATTTGCATTCGAGAAAGCACAGATCTTCTCATAAGGTATATTTAAAAATGCTCAAGGTATTAGTAGATACTGTTGAATATACGCACCAGGCCTAAGAGGAAAATATATTAAATATTAGCATTTGGTCCCATAGGCTATTATATATGCATTTATTTAAGTATTTATGCCTATTTTTTTTAAATAAAATTAAATATTTTTTTATATAATATTAAATGATTTTGTTTTATTATTTTAAGTTACAGCATATACATAAATAAAATAAACGTAAAAAACTGCTAGACAGCACCACAAAATAACAATATGTAATGCCAAACTCGCGCATGTGCATCAGGATTTTTTAAATATATATATATATATATATATATATATATATATATATATATATATGTAAATAATAATAAAAAAAAAAGTAAAACTTTAAAACCCGGAACTCTTTTATTTAGCCCAAAGCTAGATGAAGTTGTTTGACCAGGTTTGTGCTGCTGACGACGTGGAGCTGCCCTCACCTACCACCTTACCAGGAAGCGACTAGTAACAAACACTCCCGCGGAGGAAACTGCAACATTAGCACACTGTAGAAAGGTGAGTAAACGCGAACCATGTGGATGTGAGAAATGTCCTAACCTCCCACTTGCACAAAACGAACTTGGCATCATAGAAATGGAAACTGATATTGGGTAAGTGTTTCGGGAAGAGGAACAAACGGACGCAATCGCCTTAAAAGCAGTTGAAGGGTTATTTAATGGCGATTCGTTTGGCTTCACTCCAGTAAAATACTCTGAACAGCGTCATGTCTTGATGTAGAATAGACTTTTATCTGGTTTGAAACTTAACTTCGAGATGGGGGAGTACTTCCTTGTAGCTCCACTTAACGAGATCTGGCCTCGATAACGTTGTCAATATTACTTCTCCATTTCACATACATGTTCAGCAATAAATAAGGAAGGAGGCTAAAAGTTTTTTTGTTTTTTTTGTCTATCTTTTGTGTATTTGTGTGTGTGTGTTGGCAGATTCTGTTCTGTGCAGCCTGAGATGTTGAAATGAAGATTCATGAAAAGATTGTGACCTATTTTGAAAATTGCAGCTCACCTGTGGATAAAGAAGGGTACCTGTACAAGAAGGTAACAGTTAAATGTTGATGTATGTTTTGCTAGTAGGTATGTTTTTTATGTTTTTGAAACATTATCCTATAATAGTTGTTTAAAACAAAACAAAAGACACATTTCCACCACATAAAATTTCACAAGGAACTATAGGAACCTTTTGAGGTGTGTGTTTCTATAGCAGGAACCACTGTTTAGAGCAGTGGTTCTCAATTATTTTCTGTTATGCCCCCCTTAGGAAGAAGAAAATGTTGCGGCCCCCCCACCCCCACCCCCCATTACAATTAGTATTTGTCCAAAACTTGTTATATGTACAAAGAAAAGAAAAAAGACATGGAATAACTTTATTAACATTGTTTCTTAGTCTCTTATAGAAAAGATTAGTGCATTAAAGTGCAATTTGCCTGAATAAAACTATTAAACTATTTTACCTTATATGATGCCAACAGTGATCGCTGGTTAAATGACGTAGCAGTCACAAAACGGGATGATTGCTGGCAATATTCGGAGCGTTTTCTCTGAACAAACATACCGGTACGGTCTTTCCTCGTCCCCGACCGTAGTTACAGTTAAGCCAAACGATATGTTTCGACGTTTCGTCATATTTCCTTGTCTTGGGTTTTGAGTTGTCTTATTATCTTCCTCTCTTACGGCCTTTCTTTTCATCCCTATCAAATATTTTTCCATGTTCCTCAGTTTGTTTACATCTCTTACCGCCGGCTCTGTTAAAAAACACCATAGAGCTATGGTATACAGTATATACTGTATACTACCCTCCAAAAAGATTCGGCTCCTGAGTACAGGAACTCCCACCTGAGTACCTGCAGGAACTAGTGCAAGTACAGGAACTTTATGGGAGCAGCTTAAATAAAACGAAAAATTTCTGAACGCCTCAGTACCCTGTGGTTGTGTCACCAAACGGCTGCTGTTTAAGTGGCAATATCACTTCTTAGTCAGTGGCAACACTGCTGCTAAGCAACTGTGTGTCTAGAAGCAACCGAGGCTAACGGTTAGCAAGCTAACAACCGTGGAACCTCGTGTAGAAATGCATTAAGGCATTATAAAAGACTGAATCCACTGGGCAACATTTCGTTCAGACGTCTTATTGCTACAAATAAATAAATCACACTATTGTAACGTGTCATCCACTTCTGACATTTTTGAAAACATCTGCAAACACATCCCAACTCTTACCCTGTCGAAAATGTAAGCTCATGAGATTATGAATAGAGGGCAGCATATCTCACAGACAGTCTGCACAGCAACAATAAAACTCCACAGCTTACACTTCCTGGCATCTTAAAATGTTGCCGATGCCCTATCTACCACTGACCCCTGTTTGAAATGCAATAAACGATCAACAGCAGCACACTTTACGCAATCATTGTTGTATAGTTATAATTGCCAACTGCTGAAATGAAGTGGAGCAGGTTTCTGTAAAGTCATGCTCAGAAATAATGTGTAGAAGCACCCACAAGTTCCTAGGGCTAAAAGTACCTCAGACTAAAAGTTCCTGTTCCTTAGATGTAAACGTGCCTAAACCTGCAATGTGCTTTACAAGGACCAAACATTACAGTAGTACATTAAATGCTTGAATCATCTGTAGAGCTGACATACTGTAACATCAGACTTGTCAAATTATGAATTATCATGAACTTCTAGGCACATTGGAACAGCTAAACAAATAATAAACTCTGCTTCAGTGCTTGGCGCTTTGTGTCACAATTGACCTTGCAGTAAGCTGCTTATTTCACCAGGCCATTTGTGTAAGACATTCAGTAAATGAGTCAGTAAACCACAAATGTCGCAACTGTCACACAGGGTGAAATAAAGACTTCCTATCAGAAGCGCTGGTGCGTGCTGAAGGGGAACGTCCTCTTCTACAAGGACCGGCCACAAGACCGGGACGTGATCGGGCTCATTGTTTTGGAGGGCTGCACCGTCCAGCTGTGCGAGTCCGAGGAGCAGTTCGCCTTCTCTCTGGTGTGGAGCGAGCCGGGGCTTCGGACGTACAAGTTTGCCGCGGAGGACGAGGCCAGTCAAGAGACCTGGATTAAAGCCCTGCTGTCGGCCAACCACAACTACCTGGCTCTGCTGGTGCTGGAGATGGAGAAGAAGTACAAAGGTGAGTGACAGAAAGGATTTGTTTTCTCTCTCTCTCTGTGAGGGGAAAGAGTGCAACCTTTGTTCTGGAAAGCAGCTGTGAGCGACGTTGCATCACTGTTTCCAGCCTCGGCATCAGATACAATGAGCGCAGTGGTACAGGGCATAAACAAGATAATCACATAGAATCAGTTTGAGCTAAAATGTCCTCATCAGTTTGTCCATACAGAGCTAATTATCAGTATATCGACTGTTTTAGGGGACACTTTGCGGTTATGGTGACTAGAATCAGGATTGCAACCATATTTCGTACGAACGTGGAGGGAGTTTGGATGGAAGAACCTAACTAGATGTTGTAGTTCACCTAAAACAAGGAGTAAACAATCTAATCCACGATATCCACGTTGGCGGGGATCCTACACGAGTTCTTTGGGAATGTGCCTGTGACGATTATGTTACTGACAAGGACTAAGATGTTATTGATGACAAGGTAACAAGAAAATTGTATGAGGAGGAGTATCAGGAGAAACATTAGAGCAACGGCTAGAAATTCTTGTCAACTGAGGCGGAGAGGAAATGTTTTTGGCAAAAACTGGATGCAATGGTTGGCTGACAACACGCTGGACGTTGTTTAAGTGACGTACCGACATATGAACTACCAGCTTTATACACCTTTCTCCTACAGTGGACTCTGAACCGTGGCTGTTCTTGTTTACTTTTGGTTTTCTTTTGGTTTCCTGTCTATGTTCAGGAAAACTGATTACACGCTAAAGTACAAAAATAGAAAATTCTGTTACGGCATTTATAATTTCCCACGCTTGCACTCTGCTTACCAGCATAAAGCCTCCAACCCTTATATTTGAATTGCTGGGTGCAGCATGTTTATTATTTCTGCTTTGGAAGCTACTAAAACGATTACTGGATTCAAATTAGTTCCTGAGTAATCTCACGTCAGTAAGCTAATCCATTAATGGACCTATTGTTTGAGTAAGTCCAATACAACAAAGTGAATCCTGGAAAATAAAAAAAAATAAAATAATAAATCCAGTTTAACTGAACCCTGACCAACTACAACAAATGAAAGTGACGACTCGGCTCCTCCTTGATGAGGAAAGCTTTGATTTAGACACATAGGTTTGGTTTTAATGCATTTATTTGCTTCAGTTTTATGATGTTTGCTCTAAAACTTCAGTTTTCCTTGTTGGTAGCTCTGTCACTGGAGTGATCAGGCCCCCTTGTGGGTAGTTTGAGAACAAAGTTAATCACTGGTTTGCATTTAACTGTACAAATATTGTCGTTTTGTCTTTAATAAATCTTAAGTTATTTAAACTGTTTAGGGAATAAGCCCGTCCAAGTGCTCCACAGCTTAAGTGGTTGGTCAGACACTGATTGTTTGATTTATGTTTTGATCAGGGGCTCCTCCTGTGTCCTTCAGCAACTCAATGAACCAATGAAAATAATTCACAAAACGCGTGCAACGTAAGCAGTTTTCTGTCGTTGTACCCTCTCCGTCTGATCCGTCTAAATCCGCGTCTCTGCTTTCTCCTCAGATGCATTAGCTTCCTCCGGCGAACCGGGCAAAACTTTCACCATGCAGAACTTCAACACAGCCGAGGTGGACTACGCTGTTGGCTTCCCGACCGCGCGCTCTTCAACTTTCTCTTCTTACCCGGCGACAGCGATGGGAGCAGGAGCCCGTCCGAGCTCCGGCATCCTGGTCCCGACTCCGGCCGCGTCGTCCAAGGGGGCGAGCAGGAAGTCGCCCAAGCTCTGGCCCAAGAGGAGCGCCAACTCGTTGCCTGTTAACGCCCCTGCCCTGCCCTATGAGGAGTGGTCAGGGTTCAGCCTGAGCACCGTGGAGGATTTTTCTAAAATGCACGAAGATTTTGGGAAGGAAGTGAGGGAACTGATCGCTGATTGGTCAAGGAGAGGACACGATGGGGACGTTGTTCGGGGAGAAAACTTAATAGACTTTGGATAAGTCATTTGAATTTCAGTCAGATGGTTTTATTGCATAGCCACAATGTAAATATATATATATTAGAAAAGAGATTCTTATGGTATATATTTGTTGAGCATACTGGATTCTTTTTTTTTTTTATCTGTCGTGCCATAGATTAATCAATAAATGATATATCATGGTCTATTGGCTTTGGTCTTCACTTACAAGGAAGTGATTTCTTAATGGGGCATTTTATAGGGTCACACACCAAAGATATGAAATGCAAATGTAGTCTCTACACTTTAATTACATTTGATAGAGTGTGACCAAAGAGTTGATATCATTACTGATCCTCAGTGAAAGGGAAACAGAAACCTAACACCTAAATGATACAGAAATGTTCTTGATAGTAATTTTGAATGCTAATCAGGAGTTAGCCTTCACCAGCTTTTTTGGCCGCAATGATTAAGACTCCACCAGCAGTTGTAGTATATCGTAGTCTAAGTGGTTCCTAATATTACAAGTGCCAACCTTTCTACAATTTCTTTTCCTCCTCTATGCACCTTGGTAGCAGGTGAAGTTAGCCTATCCCAGCTGTCACAGGGCGAGAGGTGAGGTACACACTGGACAGGTCGCCAGTCTATCTCAGGGCTAACACAGATAGACAGACAACCATTCACACTCACATACACACCTACGGCCACCTAACTAGCATGTCTGGGGTCTTTCGGAGAACCCATGCAGACACTGGGAGAACATGCAAACTCCACACAGAAAGGCCCACCCGAGGTGGTTAGCATCAGTGCTAACCACCTCGCAACTGTGCCGCCCCGAAGTCTCACCAGAAATAGTATTTTTTTCAACAGTTTCTAAGACGTCAAACACATTGGCGTCGGACAACAGGCTCTGTTAATCATTAATCAAGTGTTATTGATGCCTAAGTCTTCCCTGTGTTCGTATATATCGAAGTGAATTGAACTTCTAAAACCTCTTTGTCTTGAAAGCAGACCAGTGACTGCGGGTTAAAAAAAGGACCGGCAGTTGTATTGGGTGGTGGTGGCGGGGGGGGGTGGGGGCAAGGCAGGCCAAGAAGGGTGAAGTCTGGTGAATTTTAGAAGAGAGTCAAAATGGCTGAGAAAGAGAATGGTGGGGGGCAGCCGAGCTATTTCAGTCCGTACAGCTGCCTTGTTTATACGGTCTTTAACTGTGCTTGGTCTTTCTCTCTCTCCCTCCCTCTCTCTCTCTCTCTCTCTCTCTCTTTTCACCTTCAGACATAGGGCTGCTCGCCCTCCGCTCGGCGACTTCTCTAGATAGATTCAACCCTTCCTTTAGTCGCTGAAACCATCCCCATGTGCTTCCGTTCATCAGCGAACTGATCTCAGACAAATTCATATCAATAACGTAGAAAACAATCGGTCTCAAAAACACTGATCCCCCGCCTCTCCAAGGAGAAAACAGGTCATATTTTGCTGCTGCACGAAAGAGTTAACAAAGTTTACAAGTGAGCGAAGACACAGTATCAGTTCCCGCCGGGGCTGGAACCCAATAGATACCTTAGCTGTATGGTGGTGTGATTGATGGCAGCCTATGGAGCTCATATATGGAGTCTAGTGGGCGGCTCAGTGTCCTCCTGATCTAAAGCAACTATACTGGGACCCTACAGGGGCAACCTAAATTAGTGCATCCACAACTGCACATTTAGTCTAATCATCAATTGCTGTTTCCCATCACACATGTGACTAGTTATCACGAAAGAAGGCGTTCAAAGACAGGAGTGAAACATGTGCTTCTCTGCAACGTGTTAATGTTAAGCGCAGTTCTTGGTGCCTGCCAGCATTTAAACTGCTGCGCACAAATCACCATGGCAGCGATGATTGGCTGGTTCTTGTTTGTAGCATAAAGATCTGTTTATTTTATCTGTGTCGGTATCAATGGACTGTTTGCATTTCTCACTGATGCATGATCACCGTTTCCAGAGGCCCAGTAGTCGAGTGTCGCTGCTGGAGCCGGACCAGCGCCCATCGGCCAACAGTTTTCAAGTTTCATGACTGTTTATAAACCCAGATGGTCATTACTGATCTGGTAGTGGGCACAAACCTCAGACTAAACCTATCATCTAGACAGGTGATGACTTCAGGATATGTTAACTGGGAATACATGCTGGCACGCTGAGACGCTCCAGACTGATAATTAATGGAAAGCACTGACTGCGGGATAACTGTCCCATCTGTGTGGGTATTAAAGGAGCCGAGCAGCGATAGCCGGTCATCGTATACCGGGCTTTGTTCTGTAATGGTGGAGTATAAAGGACAGAACAGAAATAGCCACAACAAAAGACTCATGTCAAGAAGGGAAAAAGGCAATTGGGGTGCTGTTCAGTTGTCCCGAAGCATGTCCTGTCAGTCCTTTTGGCCATATTAGTCCACAGATGACACCAAAGTCATGCTTGTGTGTTGGCATTGAATTCACCTCATTCCAAGACTCTTGGGGCCTATTTTGGAGCATCAGTAAGCCGATCCGTTCAGCCGCCTCCTCGCTCCTCCCTCTTTCTCTCACTTTCCCTCAGCTCTCTTTTCCTGCCAAACCTGATGGTGTGGCTAAAGTTAGCCCCCCGTGGGCTAGTATATAAGGCCCCTAGGGTCCAACACTTACATGTCAGTCACATCGGCTTGGCGTAGGCTTCTCTTCTTGACCAACAACAACCCCACAGACTTGAGAGATGGTGAGTTTGGCCACATTCCTTGGGAGAACAGTGTCTAGGATCTGAGATGTCCGTGTCTCTAAACTGATGATCTTGAGCGCATCACTGATATGGTGGCTATCTTGGATTACCGACATCCCATGATGTAGAATTGCAGGAGTCCCTTAAGACTCCCAGCTCTGGATTTGGACCAGGTGTTAACTTTTACAAGCTGTCTTTTGCGAGCTAAAGTAAATCTGAATCACAATAAATTCAATCTGTTCATTGATTCAGGAAGTCTTTTCAAGACACTGGCTACAGCTGTTTAGTGACTTTTATTTTGAAAGATGAAAGGAGCAGTACAGATGTACGTTTAACTGAACCCACCAGCTTCTACTAGCTCTCATAGGGACTTTACTCTAATAAGAAAGGTCTATGTGTTAAGATTACCTGCTGTGTGTTTGAAGCGTATTTACCTTTGTTTTTCATCATTTCCCAGGCACCCAAGAAGGCCAAGAGGAGGCAGCAGCAGGGTGAGGGTGGATCCTCCAATGTGTTCTCCATGTTTGAGCAGAGCCAGATCCAGGAGTACAAGGAGGTAACATTTTCTTCACCACATCTCACGCACTTCCCAAAAGTTTTCTAGTCATAAGATCTGAGTCACCTCCACGTACGTTGAAGTCTTCCCGTGTCGTTTGACCTCGGGGGTAACGCGAGAAAGCCTCCGAAACATAGGTTAAGGTTGCGTGACATCAAAAATGTCCTCGTCAGCAGGACGGGACAGTAAATCTCAGCTTTTCCCGTGACAGCAGCTACCTCTCCCCTGTGCTATCTCAGTAATTCTCCTCGGAGACACTCGCGCTGTGACTCCATTGGAATGCAGCCCAACAGCTGGTGTCCTGTAATATTAATCAAAGGGAGAATAAGGGAACTCAAAGTCAAAAGAACGAGAAAATGTTTGATAAACCTCAAACTTAAAATTGATGAGGGTAGAAAAAAATGGAAATTTTCATTTTAACCTTAAACAACAAGAAAGATTTTTTTGTCATATTTGATGTACTGTTCAATTCAATTAAGAAATGAACTGTTACTGACAATTCCTGACGTTTTCCCTCAATCCAAAGCTAGAAATGAAGTGCAGGAGTATAACATGACTACAGTAGCCTGTCTGGCCCTTGAGGGGCCTCAGAAGGTGAAAGAACATTGGTGTCAGGGTCAGAAGATTTAGTCACAAGGCAAAAGGACGACAGCTGTAATCGATACCCTCTCCTTAAATGTCGCAAGGGGCTTGTCTCACATTCCGAAACCCTTTTAACACCTTAGAAAGACAAGTGGCCGACCAGCTGCCAAGTCCCAAAAGGTTTGCAATGCCATCTTTAGTTTCACCATGTTCTACGCCCCGCTATGTGGAAAGAGAGGTGGATAACGGCTCCACATTTACACGTTGACTTTGGCGGACTGTCCCGCGCAAATAATGATGATTAACAAGTCTTATGATAAAGACTTGTGAGAAATGTGAGAATCTGTGTTTCCGCTGTTTTAATCACTTGTTGTTGATGTCTGAGGGATCAAGGGCTTTTGAATGTCATCTGCTCGGCAGCTCTCTCCGACAAAGATAGTGATTCGTTTTTATATTCCCTGACTAATTATTCCCTTCTTACCAATCTGTCACCGCTAGGCTTTCACAATCATCGACCAGAACAGAGATGGCATCATCAGCAAGGACGATCTCAGGGATGTGCTGGCCACCATGGGCCAACTGAATGTGAAGAATGAGGAGCTGGAGGCCATGGTAAAGGAAGCCAGCGGCCCCATCAACTTCACCGTCTTCCTGACCATGTTCGGCGAGAAGCTGAAGGGTGCGTTGACACTTAAACTTGTTCCTCCCTTGTTGTCTTATTTCGTAAAAGTTTCTATAGACCCTTTTCATTTTTCTTTTACTGTTATTATTCTTTACACCTGAGACTAACCGGCCTTCTTGTCCTCTTAGGTGCTGATCCCGAGGACGTCATCGTGAGCGCTTTCAAGGTCCTGGACCCCGAGGCCACTGGCTCCATCAAGAAGGAATTGTGAGGGCTTTTATTTTTAACTTCAATTCCATCATTGCACCCTTAGATCTTTGTGCCAAGATATTCAGCTAGACAATCTCCTTTTCCCTCTCCAGCCTTGAGGAGCTCCTGACCACCCAGTGCGACAGGTTCACCGCTGAGGAGGTGAGCTGTTCAGCCTTCACGTTCTCATTCAGTGGTCGCCCTCACATGTTCCCTGTTTTGACACATAACCTTAATCCCTCCTCTGCAGATGACCAATCTGTGGGCTGCTTTCCCCCCTGATGTGGCTGGCAATGTGGACTACAAGAACATCTGCTACGTCATCACACACGGAGAGGAGAAGGAGGAGGAGTAAATCCTCTAAATCCTCTGTCAAGACCTCCGTTCAAACCCATACTCGTCCCACCATCTTCTCACTCCCCCCCTCTCCAACGCGATGGCTCCCTCGCACACACTCGCGCCCTGGCCTCCTCTTTCCGCTCGCCCAGCCCAATGCAAAAAGACTTGTCTCCTTTACGGGAATGCTCAGTGAGAGGACGGAAGGCCGTGGGGGTGTTTGTGTGTGAGTACCAACAGGGGAACATGGGATTATTTTCAATAAAAATAATCTTGTGACACAGAAACTCTCTCTCTATCTCTGTCCCTGCCTCTTCTTCCTCCCGCTTTTCCCCCATCAATCATTCTGTCTTTCTGTGTTGAGGCCAACAGTGCGTGCATCATACCTACATATGGTGTGTATGCATATGCAGTCCAGTGTATACAGTGGTTGGTCAAGATGTCTTGGGTGCTGTGGTGCATGCACAGTCACTTGCTTGAAACAAGTGAGCAGTCTGACCCTGGCGGTCTGTTAGCCTCCACCCGACACAGAGTGTTTAATGGATTTGTGTCGGAGAGGAGCTCACGACGAAGGAGCGGGAGTACTGTACTATAATAGTTTGCCTACCCCTCTCTTTTTAATGAGTCTCTCACCCTCCTACACGCAGGTATGAAAGGAAAGGCCGCAGTGATAAGAGGAAAGATATTTTATTTAATATGAATCTTGTAAGTAGAGAAAGAGATGGTGACAGATGGTGAGGGGGAAGAGGGGAAGGGGTAAACAAAAGTAAAGCGTCTTTGTTTTTGACTCTTCGTCCTCCTCCTGCTCACTGACGTTTCTCTCCTGTTGTTGTGTCTGTGTCTCCACTGTAACAAATAAAGAAGTACAAATAAAATCCACTATCTTTCGTACGACACTGCGTCTGCTGGTTTAAGTGGGGGCATGGGTGAAGGCACTGCTGCTTGACTGCACACAGCCCTGCAGAGCACTGACTGCGCCCTGTCATATGCATATGGTGAAGCACCATCAAGGCTCGGATGAGGCTCTGGTCACAACTACTGAACTATAAAGTCTTCATAACTGGAAAACAAAGACATTTCTCTGATAATTTACCAATATGGGCCTAAATGTTCAGGACAATAATGGAAAGACAGTGTCTGAGAAGTCCTATACTGACCCTTGTAGTAGGGTCAGTAACCATACATAAACATATATGCAAAGAAATCAAATCAAATTTGAAGTCATTTGAAGATTAACATGGTTTGAGGAGAACTACTTCCTCAAAGTTACACACACTACATTACATTACATTCCTGCTATTAGCATTAAGAATGCTAGAAGCAGTGTTTGAACAGAGTTGGCCAGTAAATTGCAAGTAAATTGCAAATTATTATTATTATTACTATTATTATTATTATTATTAGTAGTAGTAGTAGTAGTGGTAGTAGTAGTAGTAGTAGTAGTAGTATGTTTAATATACTTTTTAGAACTCATAAGATCAGTATCACGTGACGTAGTGACGTATGTCTATTTATTATGGACAGGATGTAAAGCTAACCGTGACAACACGCTAGCCTTCAGAATAAAAGCAGCCAACATGTCACTTAATTTAGGAGAGTGAATGTGACAGGTAAGTAAGCCTACGAAACCAGACTCTATGTGGAAATGACACACAGAGCTACGAGTCAGTAATGGCATGATAGCCGTAGTCTGGTGTCCTGGCTCTCAAATTGACATCTTCCGCAGACGTAGTTTTATTTTGAAAATGGCGACAGGAAGCGCCGCGCGCATGTAAAACTTGACCCTGATCAGAGGCCAGGGGAGCAGTGGGCGCCCGGTACTCTAACTGTAAAGCACTTCTGGCCCGGTTTGTCACCGCAAACTGGGAATGGCCCCGTGGTAGTGTGGAGCTCTGGCTTCATGCCGCTGTCTTCCCGCCGTGCCTTTGTGAGTCCTGACAGTCCGAGACCCGCCGCCACCACCAGCGCCACCGCCATGGCCTTGGTGTTATTACCCCGCTGCACATCTGTCAGACTCCCCGCTCTGACCACCGCCGTCCTGCTCCTGGTGTCGCTGACCGCCGTGCAGTCCTCTCAAGGCGACAAGGAACCGGTTTACCGAGACTGCGTGAATCAGTGTGTCCGGACAAACTGCACCGGAGCTCGGCTACGGGGCTTTGAGTCTACCCAGCCGCAGTACATGGCGCTGACAGGTGAGTGGCTGTCAGCAGCAGGTGAGTTAAGCTAACTTAGCTAGCTAGCAGTGGACTTCCCTACAGTGTAAATATCCACTGTAGTCAGCAGCAGTACATCCATGCTGTGTTAGCTAACATCCACTGCATGTTTAAGCGCGCATCCAGCTCCTTCCTGCTGTCTCTTCCTCTATGCCATGACTGCACTGTGACTTTTTATATGTCCCCATCTTATGTGTGCCATTGTTTTTTAACTTGTAACTGCCAGTGGAAAGCCAGTTTTTCTGGCCTAACCAGGTGTGTGGTTTGTCAGAATAAGATTTAATAACAAGATGGCATCTCAACCTGTGACTTTATAAGGAACATGTTTAGGGCTGACGCTCACAATAATTAGTACAGTTAATTACTGTATAAAGCTCTGAATGTCTAATATAGTATGACTGTGAATAGTTGATAATTAAAGTTGTCTATATTAGGTAACTCCTAAGGGTTACTGAGTGTGACCCTTTGACCTGCGCTGGCCCTCAGTCCCTTCTCTTTGTTTTGTATCCCCAGGATGGACGTGCAGGGATGACTGTCGCTATCAGTGCATGTGGACCACCGTGGGTCTTTACCAGGCTGAGGGGTACAGGATCCCGCAGTTCCACGGCAAGGTTTGTCCTCCTGAATTAATTCAACGCTGATCAGGCATAACATTATGACCACTTTCCTAATATTGTGTAGGTCTCCCTTGTGCTTTCAAAACAGTTGTGAACGGACATGGTCCTTCTCAGGGCGTCCTGTTGTGTCTGGAACAGAATGATGTTAGTGGGGGGCTTTGGGTCCTTTGGGTTGAGGGGAGGGGCCCCTGTGGATCATCCTGCAGATACTTGATCAGTTTGAGATCTAGTGAATCTTGAGACCAGGTCGTGTTTTGTACATAAACTGTTTGTGTGTGCCTGAGTCAGGATGTCTGCTGCCATCAAGGAGTGTCATTGCTATGGGGTGGGTGTACCTGGTCTGGTCTAGGTGTGTGATACCTGTCTGGGTCCATGTACCACCCACCTGATCCAAAAAGTTCCCAGCAGAATCTTTCGTTGTCACAAGACGGTCCACATTATTTCCTTCTCCTGTCAGTGGTTTTAATGTTGTGGCTGATCGGCATATGTGTATTCTTTTGACTGAAATGTTCTGGTCGCTTTTTTTTTTTTTTTTTTTTTAATTCTAATTGTATGTGCGATGTATTTTATTTCTCCCAGTGGCCGTTCGCGCGCTTCCTGTGTTTCGAGGAGCCGGCGTCTGCCCTGGCCTCTCTGCTTAACGGCCTGGCTTGCCTTCTCATGCTGCTGCGCTATCGGAGCACGGTGCCACGCCAGAGCCCCATGTACCACACCATCAACGCCTTCTCTCTGGTGAGTTAAAAAGAATTAAGAATCTGCTCCCGTCACAATAAAGAGTTACCGTGCCTCTTTAACAAGATCCCGTGTGCTTGGTTTGCTTAGGTATCGCTCAATGCCTGGTTCTGGTCCACAGTGTTTCACACCCGGGACACCTATCTCACTGAGGTAATGGCTGTTAAGTGCCTTGATACAAATAATAAAATGACCTTTGACCACTTGACAGCAGAAAAAAAGAAGCGTAAAAACATAACTTGTCCGTTCTCTTCATTAAAAACTGAATCAAACTGGAAACTGTGATGCAGGTGATGCAGTGGTAGCCTGCATCTTTATCGTATGTTGCGTGCACATGCGTAACTGCTGAAATATCTTTCCGGACCGCCCGCTGAGATGAGTGCACTCTTGTTTCTAGTTGCTAATGAGCTTAGCGAATCACCAGCATCCTAATGCCATTACAGACAAACCTCAAGCTGTGCGCAGTATTATCACGTCTATAAAGTGTTTTTTAAAGTATATTTCTGCTTCTCTTTCAGAAAATGGACTATTTCTGTGCAACAGCAGTGATTCTGTACTCGATCTACCTTTGCTGTGTCAGGTAGGCTCTAAAACACAAGTTTCAATTATTGTCACACACAAATCTAAAATCGCACTGAGAGATAATATTAAATCTTTCTGGTTCAAATTTCTGTCTGCCGTAAAATGGATCAAATAGTCATCCAAAGCCAGAGATGGTGTCAGAAAACCTTGACATATATTAAAAAAGAAAAATGTTTTGGAGTGTCTGTTAAAACGCTTTCTGTTACATCTGCTCACGCTTCGTCTCTTTGCCAGAACGTTGGGTCTGAGGCGACCTGGGGTGTCCAGCATCGTGGGAGTCCTGCTCATCTTGGCCTTTACCTCGCACGTGTCCTACTTGACCTTCGTCAGCTTCGACTACGGCTACAACATGGCCGCCAACGCCACAATCGGTACGGCGAGGGCTCATAGGTCACACTGAGGCTCATGTTAGATTGGATGTAACGGCTCCACACTGTCCCCAAGTGTATTTTTTTTGTGTGTGCTTCTTATAGTCTTAAATTCTTAAATCTGAATTTTTATCATGGATAAACTGGAGACTATTTCATAGTTTTCAGAAGAGCATTTAATTATATTTAACATCTGAGCTGATATAATTGCTTTTTGACAGTAGCCTTTTCTCTAATCACCTAATTTCATCCTTACACTCTATGATTACTTTGGTCCTTTAGTTCACCAAATCTCATCTGATGGGATTACCCTGATCTGGCGCTTTGGCAAAGCACCGTGCCCTTCACGAATGTTTGTTTTTCTCTGCCTGGCTTTTATTCGTCGCCGTCTCCACAGGCATGGTGAACCTCCTGTGGTGGTTGTGTTGGTGCTGGCAGAACCGGCGGACCCTGCCCTACTGGTGGAAGTGCGGCCTGGTGGTGGTGCTGCTCCACGGCCTGGCCCTGCTGGAGCTGCTGGACTTCCCCCCGATGCTCTGGGTCCTAGACGCTCACGCCGTTTGGCACCTCAGCACCGTCCCAGTGCACTTCCTTTTCTACAGGTCGGCCCTGCGTGCTCGACAAAAGAGTCTCACAGAGCAAAAGCAAGTGTTGATTAGGAACTGATTAAAAAGCTAAATACCTGATGTTGAATGACCCCTACTTTGTTGTCCCTCCAGTTTCCTGATCGACGACAGCCTCTACCTACTTAACACAGAGAAGTTGGGCGTTAAAGTCGAGTAGGAGGAGCTCACGGCCTCATCGCCACGCCTACACCCTCACACCTCTCCAGCCAGGGCAGCGGGACACCCCAACACTGAAGTAGCACAGCCTTCCAGATGACATGCATGACACCACTATGACTTTCATCGAAGTTGTTTACACTTTTCTTTTCTCGTATTTATTCGGGGGTAAATCCTCCAGGAAGATTGTCACGGTTGATGCTTGCTCTGCTCTGCCTTGTACTGACACGTGCGCTACCTTTCTATTGCCGCTTATCGTACAGAACGTCAAGACAGAGCGAAGGGAGGGCAGTCATTCCTTTCGACCTGCGGCAGCTTTTGACTTCGGGCCGCGCGCGTGAAAGTCGAACGCGTCCGTTAGCTCTGTCCGAGTGGCAGTTCGCCGTGTCTGACAATAGGTGGCGCCAAATCGCTGGCCGGGCCTTGCAACGCGCCAGTGTCCGTCTGTGCCAAAAGTGGACACAGAGAGGTGCCCCTTGTGCAGGGGAGGGGGAAGGGGGGCTGCCAGCTGATTGTTCTGGAAAGAGGGGGAAGGGGGTTTATGTCGGAGGCCATTCTAGCTGACTGTGGGTTTTTTTTTTTTTCCCTCTCTTGTCACCATCACACCTTTATTTTTGTGCCTCTCTTGTTTCAGCTGCTGCTTTTGTGTCTTCTTCTGTTCGTCCTTATTACTGTAATTATTATTTCTATTCTGCCTCAGCTAGTCAGTCCTTGACCAACGTGTGCTTTATTCTGTTTTACTTTGGTGACTTGATTTTTTGTTGTTTTTTTTGTGGGACACTGCTGTTGACCTCACAATGGAAATATTGTTTTTATTCACCTGGATTGCCTTTTAGTACGAGGGATGATTGAGGTAGGACAAATAAGCAATGCCACAGCACAGGAAGCTGCAGTCCAATTATTATATTTCCTTCAAATGAAGAGTTTCTAATAAATTCTGGGGGTAGGTGGTGGAGTGTGCGTGCGTGGATGATGTTTGCTTTAAGTTCTAATTTCCCCTCAAAGTGACACACACCACATCAGCTTCAGAAAACCGCTTTCATCACGTACTCAGCATCCTTCCATGTTTGCCTTACACACTGTCCAAATCCCTCCGAGCTTCCCTTCCATATGTGCACTTTACGAGTGTGTGTGTGTGTGTGTACATTTTTTTGTTTGAAATTCTGCCCATGCCTTTGTACTCCTGCGTGAGAATGCGAACAGTGCCCAGTACGCGTGTACACGTTGCCTTCGCTGGACACTGTTGTGTTTTTGTTTTTTTCGCCGTCACAAACTGAATCACTGTATGCGAGAGAGCTCTGGACGGTGCTCGACCCTTTTGTAAAAGCACTCGTGTGCGAGAGAGCGTGCGTGTAAATGTATAAGTGGGAGGTTTCGCGGCGTGAACGCGTGTGAGACGGGTAAATTTAGCTTTGCTGACAGCTCCTGGTGGGGGCTCGGGGGGAGACAGAGGACAAAAGGAGTGGAGAGGTTGTCATTTGTCAGGTTTGGGTGGCAAAAGAAGATTCAAGACATCACAATAATTCAAAACACACATAATGTGTTAATGTTTTTTGGCCAAAATTATTTGTATTCTCATATTAGTAGTTTTTGTTTAGCATGAAACTGTATCAGGCCCTGCTGTACAATATATACCTTTATAATGATACAACTAGGAATAACAATAGCCTGTTTGAAAGCAAGGTTAGAAATGAACTCAGTCATCTCGTTGGTATCTGTATGTGTTGTAATAATTTGAAGATTTACTGAAGAATTACCATCAAAGCAAACTCTTTATTTTTCTCCTCCGTAAATCATTCCATTGTTTCATTTCCTTCTTCCTTGCCAGTAACCACATCTCTCCTCTGCTGCCCTCTGCCTGCCGCCCCGTGCACCATCACCTCTCATACTGAGAGCACTTTCCTCCACCTCACATCTAATGTTTGACCAAAAAAAAAGAAGAAATAATTAAGAAGTGGAATAAATAAAAGTGTTCTTTGTTGATAAGGGATGGAGCTCAGGTGTCTTTTGTCCCATTTGTCCTGTGCTGTTAAAGAAACACATCGCTCGTGGCTTGAATATGTGGAGACGAGCCATATTAAATTCAGACTGTTGAGATTTGGTAAGTGTACCTCTGAGAAAATTAGAGGAGGATGACAACAGATTTGGCTTTCGTCATCCAAACATGCTTGACTGACCCAAACAAAACTACTTTTAAGTAATTTGAAGTACCTTTACTTAAGTGAGCTCATCATAATCCATTATACACCATGACAAGTAAAACTAAAAAAAATACAATCATATAAAGCATATATAATATATTATAAGCATTTTACTAACTGGTTAATTTATTTGGAGGTACTTTAATTCAGTGGTTCCCTTGTTAGGTGTCCCGTTCTGGGATTAATGTGGCTACACAGAATTCTGTTTCTTTGGACATTTGTCTAATCTTTGCTTTTTGTAAAATGTCGCCATGTTGTACTTATTTCAATGAAACCGTCGGGGAAGTTTGGTCTACGTCGTGTGAAATGGGACAAATACTTTTGTCAGATGAACAGAAACCTAAATGTAGTGAAGCAGAAGTACATGAACTTTGCCAGTGTTCATTATAAGACCAATGAAGGTTTAAATGTGTGAAAGGGAAAGTGTGAGACGGTGAGATCATGAAGTTAAAGGTTAAATATTAATCAAGAGAAGAACCGTAAACTGCAACAACAAGTGCAAGAACGTAGGTACAACATTTGAATAAAAGTGAAATACACCAATCAGGCATAACATTTTGACCACCATCTTATTGTGTAGGTCTCCCTTGTGCCTCCAAAACAGTTGTGACTGATCAGAGAATGGACATGGACCTCCTGAGGGTGTCCTGTGGTGTCCGCTAACAAAATCTTGTTAGTGGGGGCCTTTGGGTTCTTTGGGTTGGGGGGGAGGGCCTCTGTGTATCATCCCACAGATACCTTGTGCTGTTTTTCATGATTTTTTAATGCATCCTGCCGGGGATGGCTGCTGCCATCAAGGAGTGTCATTGCTATGGGGTGGGGGTGCCCGGTCTGGTTTAGGTGGGTGCTACATGTCTAAGTAACATCCACACTAATCCCAGGTCCAAAAGTTTCCCAGCAGAACATTGAATTCTCACAAGATGGTCAATGTTATTTACTTCTCCTGTCGGTGGTTTTAATGTTGTGGTTGATCTGTGTACATACCACCTTTGTTTGGATCTTTGATTGCGACTGCCAGCTTTTCTAACAGTATGTTTAACAGCTCATCATGTCTATGGTTTCTCCACGACAGTCTGACAGCCCAGCTGACCCTGTACCATATGTGCCGGTGTGTTTTCTCTGCCAACAGGTTCCTCTCGGTCTCTGTTTGTACTCATCAGGCTCAACGGTGTGAGACAGCATGACTTCGCTGACCTTGGAGATCCCCCGACTGCTTCCAGAAGCGGTGCCAAGTGTGAGCGCCCAGTCATTCAGAACAGAGAACAGGGAGCTCACAGATGGTTCAGTGACTTTATATTTGGTGATGACTTCCCTTTTCCTCCTCTAAAGTACACAAGTGGTTTTCAGATGACACAGACGATCCTTGAAGGAATTGTATTTTAGCTGTGGGTGCAGCCACTGGGCTATCTCGCTTGCGCACAGTATCTCTCACCCACTTGCTGGCCTCCTCACCTTTCAGCCATTATGGTGCTCAGCTAATATTAATGTGTACCCCTTGTGCGTCTTGTCATCCTTTAAGTATGCGCTCCTCCCATTTTCATTATTTAATCTGGCATCTCGGTCATGTTTTTTCCTGCTCCTGCACAGCTGGCTTATAAATGTGAACCTTCATTGTAAATGTGAGCATGTATAGAGCCAGCAAACTTAACTTGATGCTTGGGACATTTTACAGAATGATTTTCATTTTCCATCCAGAATGCTGGATTGACTCAGTGCTTGTCTTTTTTTTTCTTCTTCTTCTTCTTTTTTTGTGGGAACCAGACGTTTTATTCTGACCAGGGCCACTTAACCTCGTATTAAGTCTGGTGCTCGTGCTCTGTCTGTCTCAGTGAGTGGCTTGTTGTTGAGCCCTGGTAGCTCTGTGCAGGAGGTTGGACTCTGACCCCAGGCTGCTGTGGGTGGGGGAGAGTGGACGCACTGGGATGAATAGAGTTTATTCTTCCTCCCTCAGCTCCTCATATGTGAGCGGGAATGAAGAGCATGAGAAAAGGGAAAGAAATATGAAGATGCTCCGAGATGGTATCATGCAAACCATTTTCAAGCAGGTGTAGTCGTGGATTTCCAAAACATCAATAAAAGATGCATTAACTAAGATTTAGTTATGAAATACTGTTTAATGTAGATAATCTGAGGTGGTTCAGTATCTGAGCTTTTTTCTACTTTAAAGGGGAACTACTGTTTTTTTCAACCTGTACGATCGTTTACTCATCCATTTAACTTGTGTGTAATTTGTATTCCTTCGGGAAATAATTAGATCAACATATATCCATATAGTGGCAGTGAATGGGGCACCAAAACTCAGCCTCTAAATAACGCAATATCTGCCATGAAATTCGTTAATTTCACCAATATTTTGTTGTCGTACACTAGTGCTATTCTCCGTTGAGTCCGGAGTTAGCCGTTATCATCATCCAGGATCTGTAGATTGACCCACAGACCCCAGATGACATCTTCTGACCTGGATGATGTCATATCTGAGCGCCACACGCATCTGCGATGATCGGATTGTTTACCTGTAATTTTCTGCTGCTAGCTTTTTGCAACACAGCTGAATATTTTTCAGATTCTGACGTTGTGGACGAACCATAGCGGTAGGAAATTACAGCTATGCGCACGGCGCTCAGAAGCAACATCATCAAGGTCATAAGACGTCACCTGGGGTCTGTGGGTCAATCTACAGATCCCGGATGATGATAACGGCTAACTCCGGACTCAACGGAGAATAGCACTAGCGTACGACAACAACATATTGGTGAAATTAACGAGTTTCGTGGCAGATAATGCGTTATTTAGAGGCTGCGTTTTGGTGCCCCATTCACTCCCATTACATGGATATACGCAGATCTAATTATCTCCTAAGATAAGTAATATGGGTGAGTAAACTACCATATTTTATGCCAGAAAAAAGGTCCAGGTTGTAAAAAACAGTAGTTCCCCTTTAAAATTTAGCCCCACTGAGTCACCGCACTTTTCATATTCATTTAACAGTTATAAATTAGATTAGATTTTTATGTGATGTACCTCAGTACAAAACATATGATATGTTAGCTAGTATAAACACAAATACCCGTACATACATAGCTGAAATGAAGCTGCTGCTCACGAGTCAAAGCCTTTATAACACTCACCTGAAGCATGACGTTCACACTTAAACGTATACTGACATTTACAATATTCTCGCTGGATTTACAAGCTGAAGGAGGTGACTTTTATTTTTCCCATCATTACAGATCACAATGAAATCAGAAGGAGAATTGCAGCTCTGCTGGACACTAAACTACTGAATTAAGATATGCAGACTGTGTCAAAACTGGCAGTGAGTCACACATATATGAGGTAGTGTGTGTTCAGCTGTAACACAGAGTTTTACACTGCTGTGTCTAGGGTAGGTGGGATTTCCTGAAACGGCCCTTATCACAGCAGATCTGAATGAGTCTGAAATTAGATCTGTTATCTCTATTGTGAATCATGGGTGGGGGAGGGGGGTAGTTTGTTTAGTGACTAACGACCCATGACGGTTTCAGTATTGCTAATGGGTTTATTGCCGTCTGGGGCTGGACTCCCCAAGCAGACCACAGCACAGTAAATAGCCCTCACCACCGCAAGCTGTAGAAGATCTCCAGCATCTGGTTACATCCTCTCACCTTCTCTTCCACATCATAAGCCTGTAGTGTACACCTCAGCACCTGCAGTGCTGAACACCTCCAACATCCCAACGTGTGATGCTTCCTCTTAAAATCACCTCAAATGTCCTTGGTCTTGTTTAGGTTTGTTGTGCACCTCCTCCCTGTGGTGGTCTGACTTTCCTCACGCCTGTAATAAACCCAATCCGCTGCAGAGTCATCAAAGAGCTTCTGCAGGTGGCGTGATTCGGGCTTAAGAGGAAATCCGAGGTAAACGTAAGGGAACAGAAATGGAATCTGGACAATCCCCCGGGGAGCTCCAGCATTACTAAGCACCACGTCAGACAGGAAGCTCCCCAGCTGCACAAACTGGGGGCCATCCGACGGACAGCCTGCATTCCAGGAGGCAGAGCTGACACCGGTGATGAGCGGCTTCTCGGTTGGAGGAAGCAGCTGGATGATAAAGAAAATCATATGACTATTATATAAATACTAGTAAAAAAGAACAAACACTCATACTGGCCATAGAAATGATTCCTAGTTCCTAGTCACTGCTTTTGGGAGTTCAATCTGCAGAATGATGCATGTGTAAGGTTTCTCAGTGCACACATTAAGCAGGATTAACCTTAGACTGCCAACTACAAGCCAGTATGAAGCAGAAATGCAGGGAGAAGGAGGGGAAGACGTCCAAGAAAGCTCCTCAACCACTCAGCAACTACAACAAGCTGTACATTATGAGCGTTTTAATGGTGAATGCAGACTATTGCATGTATTGCGTTAGTCTGTACAGAGTACAGTTCGATGTAATGTTGTATGTTTCATGTCGGTAAAACGTGGAAGCCAAAGTTCAACTGCTGCCTTAAAAATGCTCAACTTAAAAAACTAAGCTGGATGGTGATGGGCTCCGCTGGTGTCCTCTTGATCCTGAAGTCGATGACCAGCTCCTTGGTCTTGTCCACATTCAGGAGTAAATGTTTTGCCCCGGGCCGCTCCACAAAGTCTCTGATCAGTGTCCTTTCTCTAATACACCCCACTGCAGAGTCATCAGAGAGCTTCTACAGGTGGTAGGACCCAGAGTAAAAAATGAATGTGAGGCTGTAATGTTTACAGTGTTGGCAAACAGTGACCTACAAGCAAAGAAACCAATATCTTTTCCAGTACGTGGGTTTAGTTTGCTATTTTTCATACTTAGACTAGTGTAATAGGTGATTTAGACCTCTTGTTGACACAGCTACGGCGACACAGCATACCCTGCTCAGACCCTAGCGTCGTAACTGACGTGCACCTCCCCAGAAATGTAACTACGCGCCACGGCGGCGCAGACCGCAGGAGCAAGCGTGATTGGTCCGCTTGCTAGCGTGTAGCGTGTTTCTGCTTTAGCATTTTCGGCTACTTCTCATCTCTGTAATTTTTTTAATTGATTGTATTGGATCAACAAAGATGGAACACATCGAGGAGACGTTAAATAAGGAGGTTCGGAGCTACAAAAATTTGTGTTCAGCTTCAGGAAGTGGAAACAAAAAGGAACCCAACCGGCGAACGGGATACTGCAGCGACTAGCAAGTGGGTGGCGTGTTTATTGAGCGAGCCAAACTGACAAGCGCACAAGTATTTTTTGTTCGCATCGGCTACGTGTGTATGTTACGCCGTCTATGTCTTGCAGTACTTTAATAAAGCCTTTAGACTTAGATAGACTTTTTTGATCCACAAGGGAAACTGCTATAGGTCACAGTAGCTGAGTTGCTCATAAAAAACACTTAAAAACTACTACTAGAAAGAAAAAATAAAATGTGTTTTTGCGCCTTTTCTGACTGAATGTCTTGCCACTGTGAAAACAACTTGTAAAATGTTTCAAGACTGTGATACCGTCTCATGCATGAGGCCTGTCACGCTGAAGGGAGGGCGGGCTGACTCAACCTGCCACTCCCCGCTCAGGCCTTCACGGGAGCGCGCCTCCGCTTCTGCGCGCTGTCACGCTTTTACTACCAACAGGCACGGAATTCATGGGAGGAAGTCACTGAGATTGGGAAACGGAACAACAACTCCACACGGTGCCGGGGAAAAGGAGGAAAAAAAAGAGAGAGAAGACAAGTCAAAATACAGGAATTCCTCGCCGGGGATAGTAGATATTGCTCAGGTTTGGAATATGGACTAGAGGAGCGGGGCGTTTCAGATGGAGGCGGTGAGAAGTTTGGTGTTTGTCGGGGCCGTGCTGCTCGGAGTGACGGGCGCACTGGGCAGAGAAGGTGGGTAACTTCCAGAGCTGTTAATGCCTCCTCTGTCCGCGGAAATAGTCACACCACCACCACTTAGGGTCGTGGCTGTGTATTGTGCTGGTTTTATTTAAGTAAATGTTCGAGGCTCTTTCTGGTCCGGACCACATTCCTCCGTGACTCAAGTCCCGCGTCCCCTCGGTCCCTGCCTGGGGCTCCTGAGATTTATGAAGCACTGATAAGGGGGGGAAAACAAATCACACCTGTCCCCAAAGTTGCCTCGAGAGATATGCCTGTTTGAAAAAGCCAAAACAAATGTAGCAGTCTGAAGAACATTTCGCTTTGTTGCGCATATAAACACATCTCAAGTGTAACCGGTAAGAAATATGAGAACCTGCTTTGCAGCTTTGTCGCAGGCAGACGCTGTGCCCTGCATGCGGACGTTTTTATTTTTTATTTTATTTTATTTTTTAAATTCTGGCTTGTTGTAAACAAAAACAAACAATAACAGGCAGTGCATTGTGTGCCAGGGATCATGACGATGTCAATTATTCACTTCTGGCTCTAAAAGGAGGCTTTGTCTGTTAGAGGGCCACTTGTCACACTTGGAGCTTGAGTGCATGCCAGTAAAACAAGAGCTAACTGAAAGTGCGAACAAGTACAGATTTGCACAGATACAAATAGTGATCATTTCTTCACAGTTTTCTTTATTTATTTATTTTTAAAAGTGTTAATGGTATCTTACAGGCACTTTAGTGCATCTTGGGTCTAGTCTCATTCAAACTTGGCTTCCGTTTTCTTCGCTTTATATTAGAGCTGAAAGGACTAGTTAAAACTTTTTGATGGTCCTCTAAAAGCTTGATCATTGCAGCTCATTAAACTCCAGCCTCTTCCTGATGTTTGACTTTTGCACCGTGTGTCTGGCAAAACAGATAGTCGCCGTCCTCACCTTGGGTGCAGGGGAAATTTTATAGCTCTGACGTTCAGTCTGTCACAGAGAAAACTGTTGACGCGCACAATTAATACGCGTTAGTCGTCACAGGGTGGCATCTGTAAAGATATTTTTTGATCAGAGACGTCAATAAGGCCTGGTCAGCTGACTTTAAAAGGCTTAGGAATGGGCACAAGCTAATGGCAAAAACACTGCAATCAATAACTGACAGTTTCTTCCGCAGTCCAAACTGTATCGACAGTTTTTTATTGATGCTTTTAAAACTGAAAACCCTGCTCAGAGTCATAACATAAAATAAAGACATTTCCTGCCAGGAATAATTCACTTTATGGGTTCAGACCATTGTTTTATTAGCTAGCCCCCCCAGCCCCCCCCCCCCCTCCAAATCCACACTCACTATTACTACTACTACACACACACAAACAAAGGCGATAGTCACAGGTGAAGCGATTGCCAAATATGACTGCATTGTTGGTGGGAACAGGTCGGTGCACTTTCCTCCACGGTGTCGCTCTGGGAGGCATCCGTTCAGTGTGAGCGATCCGACTGGTTCAGATTTAAGCGGCGGCGGGTCACGCGCAGGTGACCCCCCTCACGTCCGAAAGTCGTCTGTGGAGGTCATGCCCTCGTCACGCTCCGGCGAACCCTTTGAGCCAAACCCGCTGTGGAGCGATTAAGTCCTACTGAGCAGGCTCTGGTGGCAGGTTAACTCAGCCAGCCGCGTCTCGCCGGTCTAGACGTCAGCGTGTTAGTGATCTGAACATCTCTGAGTGTGGGCCCCGTTAGGGTCCTCGGAGGAAAACGCTCGCCGCCTTCTATCTGTGCTTTTCTTTGAGTCCCACCCTGTCAGCCTGCATCCCAGTGTACACAGTGTAAAGGCATCATCTGAGTTAATTCTTCAACCTTTGCTGTTTACATGGACGCTAAATAAAAAGGATCCAGTATGGCTTATGTGTTTACTTGCCCGGAAACATCAGAGTAGAGCTGGTTTGGCACGGCAAAGTGGCTCTATCTGCTGTGTAAATCTCCCAGTAGTATATCAAGTATTTTTTTACCCTATTTTATCAGAATTTGTCCAGTAGAAGAAGCAGACTGAGACCTTTGCAGTGTTTCTGCCTGCTTCAAATCTGTCCGTGTGCATCTTTTAAAACGCTGTTTTGCTAACGTCATGTTTCTGTTCCTGCTTGGAGCATCAAATGCAAACACACACCGCAAGAGTTATTAACTCCACCTGGAGAGAGGTAGTCCGGTCAAACATTTACACGCTTATTTGACGTTTACACTACCAATCACTTTCTGATTGAGGTCTCGTCTGTTCTGACTTGGACAGATAAGCCAGTTTTCTTCTGTTTTGGCTATATTTCTATCATCAGCATTATACTAGCATCCATTTTTTAGCGTCCTCCAGTCTTCCACCTCTAAAATCTCAAATTCAAAGTTTAAAGGACGTCATGGGGAAGTGATTAATGCAACATATAATATTAATATTAATACAATATTATTTTCATGGTGAGTTAACTTACTAATTTAAGTTATTGTTATTAATGAATGACTTGTGAATGTGATTCTTGGATGTTTTCCAGCGTACCACCCTTTAAAATAAAAATAAATCTGCCCCGCACGCAATCTAGTGTCACTCGCTGACAATGACAAGGAAATCAGCTGGTAGAAAAGTTTTAATAATAAAATGAAAGTCAACACAGTAGCGTCAGACTTTATCAGTTTTTCCTTGTAAATAAGTAACATACTGGTTTAAAGGGCAGTCAGCAAATGGCAGCAGAAACCACCACACTGAAGTCTTATAGGTTGTTATTGGCTTCTGCGTTAATTTGACGCTGTAGCTACGGCGACAGCGCAGAACATACGCGAACCCTAGCGCTGTAGCTTGACGTACATCTCCCCAGAAATGTGGCTACGCACCGTGGTGATGTAGATCGTAAGAACTATGATTGGTCCGCTTGATAGCAGCGTGTTTCCACTTTAATATTTCTGATTGCTTCTCCATCTCTGCGGTTTTCGAATTGATTGATTTGGATCAATAAAAATGTAACTACCGGTTGTTGTTTTTTATTACATGCTTTTTACAACCATAAAATACGATCGTTCACTCACCCTCACTCACTGACTTTGGTGTCAGTTGGAGTCGTTCGGACGATATTTAGATCAGCGTATATTTATTTAATGGGACTGACTGGGGCACCGAAACGCAGGTTATAAATAACACATTATCTGCCGTGAAACTCGTTCATTTCGCCAGTATTTTGTTATGATACGCTAGTGCTGTTACCAGTTGAGTCCTGACTAGCAAAAAAGACAGTGCTGACTATCATTTGGGAGACGTTGTTACAGAGTGAGCCAGACCGACGAGCGCACAAATATAAAAGGCTCGCACTGGTGTAGGCTACGTAGGTTACGTAGGTTACGTAGGTCTCACAGTACCCTAAAAGAGCCTTTATAATATCAAATTTCCTCCATGTCACGATCCTAAAGCTATTACTGCAGTATTTTCCTGTAAATATTCTATCCATTGACTATAATAACTCACTTAGTTTAATTAGCATTTACACCTCTACTAGCTAAAATCCAGACTGCTAACTGCAACCCTAAATAAAAACGGGAAGCAACATCAAGTGTTTTGTCTTATAATTTGCGGCACAATGGAGTTACCTATACTAAATCTCAGTTGCTGTATATCCTGATTTGTACTGAAACTGCAAATAAATCTGACTGCGAGCTGACCAGCGTACAAGTCTTAATAGTTGATCTGTCGTTATAAAATCATGCAATGGTCTTAATCGTGTCACAGAGAGACATTTCTATGACAATGACTTTGGAAATGACTTGGTATTGTAGATCACGGCATAAACAACACATGACACATAATGATTCTATCTTTTTCCTCTGTCTTATTACCGTGCCCTAATTCAGGCTCTTTTGTCGCTCCCTCTATGTACAATCCTCAAGCTCCTCAAACAATGCAGGAGATTTTTTTTCTTCGATGCAGCCGTGGCGTATGTGTTTTTGTGATTGTTGTCCGTGCATGACAGCATGACTGAGTGAGGAGTTTGTCGTGTCTGTGGCTCCAGTACAGTACAGATCCTGTTCTGCTTGTCTGTTGAGCAATACCTGTTTTTTTTTTTGTTTTTTTTTTCTTCCTTGGTAATGGAGTGAAGACGACGAAAGAATGCGTTGAGAGAGGTTGGGAGAATGTGAGGTTTGTGCAAGACGAGCTGCAAACGAGTAGGACCGCTGTAGGAGTGGTGTTATATCTGCTAACACGCTGACTGCCCCTTGTTGGATCGGCTCTGCTCTGCTTGCGTTCGGCCTCCGAGGGGTCGGATGCCACGTTTGCCGCGGTTCGGCCTATCTCCTGCAGTGGCATCGTGTTTGTGCCACTTATCGTACACACACACTGGTAAACACACACGCACACTCCCTGTGCTAACTGGCGCGCCGCCACACACAGGTGTGGCTTCAGGCTGGCTTTCAGTTTTCAGTCCTCGGTCTCAGGCAGCTCCTTCTTACGACACGGGCAGGAGGCAGTCAGTTTACGGTCAGTCCATCCTCCCTTTAACACAGATTAACGTCCAATCAGTCACTGTTTATTCTTACTGGATGCAGCTGATAAAAAGGATCAGACCGTGCGTGCATGGAAAGCTGCTGATGAAAGTTTGCTTTTTGCAAACAAGGAAATGTTTTCATTGGAGCAGAAACGATTAGTCAGTTATTAACTGATCGCCTGTACGTTAAGGATAAACTAAATGACATTTGTATTTTGTGCAACTGTTGGTTGAATAAAATAGACGTTTAAAAATTCAGAGCTCTGAAAATTATAACTTAAGATTTACAGATTGATTAATAGAGGAAATTAAGTTGACATTTCAGGTACATGAGGTATTAAAGTACAGAAAATCTTCTCTAAATTTTTTTCTAGTAATTATCCATACTCAGTTTAAGTCTTATAGCATCCTAAAAATTTTTAGTAAGATACCTTCAGTTGACGTTTTCCTGAGCAGTTGAATTACTGGTCAGTGTGACAGTAACCAAATCATTTAAATGAGGCATGCTAACTTCACGTATCATGGTTGGAAAGTTCAGCAGTGTTATTATTTATTCATTTATTTTAATGTCCGAATTAACCTCTTTGTACAGACACAACTGGATTAAAGTGTGAAAACTTGATCAGAACTCGTTTACGCAATATCCCAAGGTAGAACTTCCAAATGCTGGAAGCCTGAATGACCAATGAGACATTTAAACTTTCCTCTGAGGAGATATTAGTTGAGAAATGTCCACATCTTATGTCGCGGACGAGCCTACACCTTTCTGGTGTCATCACTGGTCGCGCTGCGTTTGACGGCGTTTTAAGCCGAGTTTATGCCTCTCTGGGACCTAGACGCCATAGCCTGCGCCGTGTGTGAGCCATTTATTCTTGGTCTGGCTCACTCTGTAACGACGCCACCCAGGTGCTAGTTGGCGCTGTGTCGATTTTGCCAGCCGGATTCATTTTTGTTTCTACTTCCTGCTTCATTTTCAACAATGGCGACTGCAGGACACGAGTCATACAAATGTCTTTAACTCCAGACCTCCTCAGTTAACCTTACCATTCTTTCATTGTAACGCGTAGTTACATAACTGGGGAACAGTGCAAGGGTCTGCGCTGGCGCCGTAGACGTGGCGAATGGTTGAATGAGTTTCTGTGTTTACATGGCCACCAGTAGTCCACCAATAAAAGTCCAATCAGGAATCACCACTTTGGGATTACACCAACTTAACATAAGAGAGTTTTCAATTGGATTGAGAAGTTTGGTGTGACCATTTAGATGATAATAACCACGTATGCTCTTGATCTGTTGTTTCTTTCTGGCTGGAGTAGATAAATTCTTTCTGTTCGTGTTTGACAGACTAAGAGAAACACGGTGGCAGCAAAACAGTGAGTTGCTCAAATAAGAGTTTGAAAAGATGAATGGAGACAAAATCAGTGTGAAAATGTGGGTCCTCATCATCTTCTTCTGCTGGATAGATTAAAAGTCTTCACTAAACATGGGATAAATATTCTGATTTGATAGTCCACAGTGGGCAAATTAGTACAATACAAAATAGTTTTGTTGTGATGGCTTTATTGGGGGTGGGGCAGGTTAATGTGTACCTCTATGGTTCATTTTGTTTGGTGTTGATGTAAACGGTTAAGTTGGACTCTTTCACAGCCTCCATGTAGACGGTGTCAAGTCAGATTTGTATGATGATCTGTGAAACGCTTTTAACCTTCTTTGTTTGTCAGACAGGGCTCCGGTTTGACACCATATGTGTTCACTTCAGTCAATAAGCACTTTGGTCAGAGTGAATTTACGCCTCAGGGATTCTCCAGATTAATATTTGATATTCATAATGCCTGTTGCACCAAGGCAGATATGATACAGAACCATGATACCAGACGTGAATTAAATGAATTCTTGTGCGATATATTTAATAATTATTATGGTCTTACTCTGTCTGTGATTGTAGTAGAGGCCACAATGAATGTTGAATTTGATGAAAATACACCAATCAGGCATAACATTATGACCTGATATTGTGTAGGTCTCCCTTGTGCCTCCAAAACAATTTAGACTAATCAGAGAATGGACCTTCTGAGGACATCCTGTGGTGTTAGCGGGGGGCCTATGTTATTCACTTCACCTGGTCATAATGTTGTGGCTGATTAGGGTGACCCGCACATAGAGAAATTAAAAGCTTATTTGAGATGTGGACGTTTCCAAAGCTGCTATTTTAGAAACCGGCGCTGATGCTTTGCTAATGTTTTGTTGGCAGTCCGTCTGACGCGCCGATCGTCGCGTGGGCCGTGAGGTCGCAGGTCACCGATGCGTCTTTGAACGAGACGCGGCCCCACAGCCGGGGTTTCTATTTCCCCACAAGGCCCTTTTCACTGTGAAACCCATACAAGCGTGTCATCTTTAAGATATGCGGCGGCACACATTTTTATGAAATGACACTTTCCAGGGCACAAAAGCAGTTGAGCAATGAGACGCTAGACGCCGAGAGAACTTAACACGGGGGCACATTTTCTAGATGACTCGCGTCTCAAGCCAAAAAGATATCTGCTGGGTGAATTTTGGCGGAGACGAATAAGGCAGGGGGGCATGACAGTGGGCAGACAGAGCGAAGTGAGTGATAAAAGAGAGAGTATTTTAGGCTGTGTGCAGGGGTGGGGTGGTGGGGGGGCAGCTCCTCACAAGGCCATGCACACACAGGCGTTGCTGAGAGACTTTTGGAGAGCAAACAATGAGGGAATAAAAGGAGAGGAAGCTGAGAACTGGCTTTACACACACACTATTTCAGAAATGGAAAATCTGCTCTGTTGTCCTTTCTCTTATGGCGCATTTGCCTAATCCCCGGAGACGGCGTTGTCAGTGTGCGGTTGTCTGTGCGGCTTCCGAAGAGCCCTGTGCCGTTTCTCTCTCATTAGGTGTGATTAAGATACTGGGGATTGAGATCACAGCACCCCGCTCCGCCACCTTGGCTTCACTCGAAAAACTATTTTCCATGATGACATCATTGCAAGGAGACAGCAATTCGTCATTTGATTTGCTATTTGACACAAGCTGGGCGTGTATTTTTGGCAGCCGCACTGTTAATTATAGAGCCATTTGCCACGGGAGCTCGCTGTCAGGTTTTAATGCGCTTTTTGTTTGCGCAGAAACGACCCAGTAGTCCTAATGTGGGTCAAGCTGGAAACGTTAGATGTGGCAGGCGCACGTACTCGATAAGGATACATTTCTCCTCAACTTTGTTGAAACTGCACCGTGTAAAATCGCCCTCCTCCCGCCTGCTGTGACTTCCCGCTCCCCTTGTGATGCACCGGAGTCGTCTTTTCCCAAAGCAGACACCGAGATAGCGCAGGGTTGGGGGGTGAGGGGCTCCAATCAAGAAAAGTGGGTTGACTATTGAAGGGCTGCTGGAGGGAAGCCAGAGGAAGTCATTTATAACCTCCGAAGAGGAGGGACTGTCCACTGTGTGACTGCCTGCTAAGGCATGGGAGCTATGTGTCTGCAAAAGCCCCCCACCCCCCCACCCGTGAATTGTAATGCTGTATGACCCTGAATGTAATGCTGTGTGTGACCTGCTGTGGGGGATCTGTCGGTGGAAAATATATCATAAACACTGAGAGCCGGACAGAGAGCCTATGGTTTGTATTTCAGACTGCCCATTCAAGGCTGCTCCCAAAGAGTTACGCAGTCAAACTATGTGAAGTCCACATCCTTGCATGCATCATCACTTGGTGTTTAAATACACAACAGAAGATCCTCTACCAGATGCTTTAGATGGTACTGGATATCGTTACACATTGTTTGTTCATGGGGTTTGTCTTCCAATTGTCGTCTGACAGAGGTTCAATTTAAGCTGGATCAGTACTGGATTTTAATCCATCTCCACAGAATGATTGATGATTATTCTTTGTAAGAAAGACTTCTGTCCCTGACTGACATCAGAACGGCATGAAAAGACTGAAGCTGGCCTTGTGTGCTCTGTTTCGCAGTGTGCCTGGGTACGGACATGAAGCTGGGCCTGCCCTCCAGCCTGGAAAACCACTATGAGACCCTGAAGCTGCTCTACACCGGATGCCAGGTTGTCCACGGCAACCTGGAGATCACTCATCTCCACGGAAACCCGGACCTCTCCTTCCTGCAGGTGAGGCTCGGACGAGAAAGCTTGTGTTTAAACAGAGATGCCGTTTGGGTTAATAGCTTTTATCTCCGGCGTTTCCTGTCAAGTCATCCGTTTTTTTGTCTTTACCCTTTTTTTTTTTCCACCAGGGAATCGTGGAGGTGCAGGGTTACGTACTTGTTGCCCATGTTTCAGTGAGTCTGGTGCCTTTGGATAACCTTCGGATCATCAGAGGCAGCCAGCTGTACAACTCCAGCTATGCGCTGGCTGTGCTGGATAACGCTCGGGCCAATCAGGGGCTCAGGACCCTCCGGCTTCGTAGCCTCACAGGTCAGATTGTCATGGGGTGGGACCGTGTGTTTGACTTGCTTTGACATATCTTCAAACATGCTAATAATTAGTGGACGATTTGTAAGTAGAGGTGAATTCTTTGCCCTTCTTTGATTCAGTATCAACCTTTAGAGTAAGTGTGTCTTTATGTTTTGTCTCCTCGCAGAGATCCTGTTGGGTGGGGTATATATTTGGGGGAACCCCCAGCTGTGCTTCCCAGACCCCCAGAGTATCATTTGGAACGACACCTTGGATGAGCAGAACATCCACGCCAGGTTCCACCACCTGCAGCATCGGGCCCCTGAGTGTGAGCATCTGCTTGACTGTTTGAAATTAAACATCCCACATGGTAGAGCTGATGTTAAAACCGATAGAGGAACAACTTCAACACGTGTAGCATAAGGAAACAACCTGGGGTCTGAGCCCCCTAACAGGTCCCCTAAAATCTTTGGGGAACCACAAACCAAAACATTCCCAACCTTAAGGTTAGAAGATGTTATAGCCACATGTGCTGGGGCAGAACTTACTCACCCATATAAGTTTGCTGTCATTTGGAGTCGTTCGGATGATATTTAGATCTTCATGTATCCATATAGTGGGAGTGACCGGGGCGACGAAACGCAGCCTCTTTTTAACGCATTATCTGCCGCAAAACTGGTTCATTTCACGCACTTTGTGCACCCCGCGCGGCTTGTTTACCTCAGTTTGCTACTGCTAGTCCTTTGCAGCATGGCTGAATATTTTTCCGATTCTGTGGTTGTGGATGACGGCTTTGTTTATGATGTACGTCCTTACCGTTTTGAGCCAGAGTACACGGACGAGGAGCTCGTTGAAAGGAGAGAGGAACAGCTGGCCAAAGAACAACAAACCACTGCATGTAGATAACCAGTAACTCCAGACTCAACAGGGAATAGCACTCGTGTTATATAACAGAATATTGGTGAAATGAACCAGTTTCCGACACGTCTTGTCCGTACTCGGACCGGGACTGCTAGCGTAAACAGCTCTTAGGCGGTACCATAGTGTTAAAGTGCTTCAGTGTTACGCATAGACATAGGTCCATTGACTGTATATACTGGACGTAGACATATGGTTAACCGAGCTCTTACGTGTGCATCACTATAATCAGTGTACCAGGAAATTGTGCACAGACAAAAGTTCTGCGAAGTTTGGAACGCTAGAGCCAATTAATAAGGTCACTCGCCACCAAGTGGTCAGGGGTGTGAATTGCAATCTGTAAAAATGACGGATGCCCTTCAAATTTTTCCGTCACATTTTTAAAAAAACGGTCAATGACAGAAAATATTCGGTTAACGCGACCCCTGGGTTGATCCATGAACGCCTTACTCCGTTCATACATTCATTCATTTTCTGTAACCACTTGGTCCTGTGGAGGGAGGCTGGGGGGCTGGAGCCTCTCCTAGCTGTCAGTGGGCGAGAGGCGGGGTACACCGTGATCCAGTCTGCTTACTTACCTTCAGCTAATTGAGCTGATTTTTGGTATTGCTGCTGTTTGCATGCGCCACTGTGAAAGGAAGTTGCGCCATGCTAGTATTTACTTTTATCTAACCTTACTGGTGGGCAGATGGAACGGCCACACACTATGGGAGATGTGAAACCATTTAGTTTCCAATAAACGGCCTTCTGGGAGGTGGGATTGATAGCAGGAAGAATAATTGATAGTCTTGCATAAAAGTCTTAGACAAAGTGAGAAAGATTTAAAACCTGTATCCCAGTGGTGCCCTACAGAGAACCACTGAGCTGTGGAGCCTTGTTTCTTTAAGTTGTACAATCGTGGGAGCTTTCCTTATTTGTCGTTGCTGGGGTTTCTCCTGGTGCAGGTCCAAGTTGTTCCTCTGTATGTGGGAGAAGCTGCTGGGGAGAAACGGCGCAGGACTGCCAGACTCGTGAGTTGGAATCATGTGCTCGGTTTGACATCGATACTATTTGGATTTCACTGGAGGTGTAGCTCATACTGTTGACGTTTCGGTTCAAAGTGACCCGGACTAAGTGTTCGTCTGGCTGTCGGCGATGCAAAGGTCCTCTGCCCAATGACTGCTGCCACATGCAGTGTGCTGCTGGATGTACAGGACCCAAAGACTTGGACTGCTTGGTAAATGACGTACACACAGACACATTTATCAGATATCTATCTGTATTCTCATCTATTTATCTTGTCAGACTGTCGTTCGTCATTACTGGAGTAAAGCGTTTCCTTGTTCCTCTTATTCCCAGGCGTGTCGACACTTCAACGACAGCGGCGAATGTAAGGAGAGCTGTCCACCACCCATCAGCTATGAACCGAACATTTTTCAGGCCAAACCCAATCCACTCAAAAAGTTCAACTTCGGAGCCACCTGCGTAAAGACGTGTCCATGTGAGACCATGACAAAAAAAACAACACAATACTGTTTTTCCAGGGAAGCTATTGCAACAGTCTTCAGCAGCTGCCCTTTGAACACTTTGTGTCCCTCTCTATAGATAACTATCTTGCTATGGAAGTGGCCTGTACTCTGTTTTGTCCCGACGCCACCAAGGAAGTTGTCACGCAGCTGGATGGAGTTGAAACTCAGAAATGTGAAAAGTGTGAAGGAGGCTGTCCCAAAGGTGAGGTGCTGATGTGTTTTTGTTTGTGTTTTCTGCGCAGGCTCATTCAGTGAACTCAGTGGTGAGGTTCAAGAGCTTCACCGAGACATCTGTTCATTAAAAGGAAACTACTGTTTTTTACAACCTGGACCTCATTTCATAAAATACAGTTGTTTATTCACCCATATAACTTTTGTATTACTCATATTCCTTCGGGAGATATTTAGATCTGCGTAAATCCATGTAATGGGAGTGACTGGGCCACCGAAATGCAGCCTCTAAATAACTTTCACAAAACTCGTTCATCTCACCGATATTTTGTTGTACGCTAGTGCTATTCCCCATTGAGTCCGGAGTTACCTGTTATCATCATCCGGGGTCTGTAGGTCAGATAATGCTTTATTTAGAGGCTGCGTTTCGGTGGCCCAGTCACTCCCACTATACGGATATACGCAGGTCTAAATATCTACCCGAAGGACTACAAATTACACAGAAGTTATATGGGTGAGTAAACGATCGCATTTTTCTGCCAGAATAAGATCCAAGTTGTAAAAAAACAACTTCCCCCTTTAATGCAGGTATCTAACCAAACAGTCACGCTCCAAACATCAGAATAGAGAAGAAATGCATCGGCTAGTGCAAAAAAACAAAAAAACAACAGCAAGTTTTGGTCGTGTGGTACAAAATAATGTGATGGAATGAGAGGAGAAAGACCAGATTAGCGTAGCATAGCGTCAACAACATGAACCTGTCATTGTTCGTGTCAGCAGTTCAGGCCTGGTTGCGAATGTGTGACGTTTGATAACAACTAAACATTGGTTAAATGCCAAGTCTGAGTATCTCCACTGATCATGTGCAGTTTTCCCCCGCTTCTAATGGCTAAGGCACCACGGGGGAAAGCTTCATCCACAAGCATTACTATAAATTCATCATAGCCCAAAGATCTGAATCCGACAAAGCACCTTTTAGAGGGAGAGACTTGCAGCAGCTGTGCTATGCCATCATGTCATCCAGGACCAGAATCTCACTGAGTGTTTACAGTAGTTGCCTTGAAGCCCTGCGAAGGGAAAGTGGTTTTATAATATGAAGCTGACTTGTTGCATAACTAATCATTTAATTAATGCATTCTCCTCATGCATGACATCGCGTTACACCACAGATGATTATGGTTTTGGCTGCAAGTACTGATGTACTGGGTGTTGACGTTGGCGCAAAGTGAACTAACCTGCTTCTGCAGTAGCTCGTTGGGATATTTAATGGCGTTTGTATTGTTAATTAGAAACATTAAAACTTTATAAAAGGTGCATTGTTATTTTATTTTAGTTGTGGATTTGTTGACGTACCGCTGTACTCAGTTTCTGCTCCACTAATCGGGTCATTAACTCAATGCTCTTGTTGCTTAGTAACTTGCTTAGTTCACTGATGTTGGTTTTAGTTCAGTTTAACGTGTGGATGCTACATAATGTGCCTCTTCCTTTGTGCTGCGTGTCGCAGGGTGCAGCGGTCTCGGCATGGACAACTTCGGCATCAAGGACAACCAGGGCGTCACCATGGTAACATCCTCTAACGTGGAGCAGTTCAACAGCTGCAAGAAGATTTTCGGTAGCCTGACCTTCCTCCCTCAGAGCTTTGCGAGGTAAGAGACGCAGGACGCTCTGTGCGCGTTTCACTCCCCAAAGAAGCGTCTGAAAAAAATACGGTTCAGACCCGACGTCCGCCTCGAGACTTTGATCTGCCACGGAGCCACATCCCTCCCATTCAGCACTTCAAATATTTGAGTTTGCAGCGACGTTTGTGCGCAGGTCTTTGTTGAGCGAGTTGAGCTGCCACCCAGACCAAACCCTTTTACACTGCTCTCGTTTGTGTTCAGCCATAAAGACATTCTCAGTCAAGTGCTAAGTAATTCAAACGCTGTAGATAAAAATGTGTACACATGATGCCTGTATATGACAAACAAATGACCTGCGCCCGATGAGCCATAGCATTATAACCACCTGAATAAAATTGACCACTGCAGACCAATAACTAAACAGATCCCCACTTGTTCTTCTTCTAACACATGAAGTTTGAGAGCAAAATCTTCTCTTACTGCTAATAAGTCCCACCCACTGTCATGATAACAATCAGCGCTGTGCCCCACGCTCCAGTGATTGGTCATAATGTTATGGCTGACTGTTGTGCAGTGATATAGTCTGTGCTAATTCGCCTACTAATGCCCTCTGGTAGATACGTGTCTACGTGACAACTGCGTTGTACGATGGAAAGAAAATAAATACGGCCTAACCTGCTCCTCGAGAGATTTCCTCAGTGAATAGAGATCTTATCGATGGTGGCGTAGGGACAGGAACAAGAGGTTCCACACACTTGAATCTGAGCGTTTTGTTTACCTACACGGACGAGGTTTTTGTCACAGAGCTTGTTCAGACAGGCTTACAGAGAAAATGCCATAGCCACGTGGAACTAATCCGTATATCCCTGGCGTGAGATCACACTGAGAGTTGCTGTTATTCTGTGGCTTTCTTAACAAGATAGCGGTAAACAGCAATCAGACTGAGTGTCGATGCCGTTCGTTTTCCAGGGACCCCGTCACCAACGCATCAGGCCTGACTCTGGAGCAGATGAGCGGCTTCAAGAAACTGGAGGAAATAACAGGTTTGTCGAACCTCCTCTAAACTTCAAAATGTAGCTTCCCCACACACAGTCTCCTCTGCTCCAGCGTCTCCAATATCTTCATCTGGTTTTGATTTGCAGGTTATTTGTACATTGACGCCTGGCCAGAGGAGTGGACCAACCTCAGTGTGTTTGAGAACCTGAAGGTGATCCGCGGCAGGATACTCTACAAGTAAGGGGTTCATTTCTCTTGTTTGGCCTTCTGCACGTCAACCTTTCACTGCACTGACGTTTGCCTTAAGCCGTGATTTTTATTGTCAACAAACGTACAACCTGGCTGGAAACTAATTACAGGTGAGCGCTTAGACAAATGATAAGCGGATAATTCCTCAGATCGAAATCTCTGAAAGTGCCTGGAGGTGCGTGTGGTTTATTTACTAGGAATCGAGCTCACATGCCGTTCAAGTTAGACAAAAAAAGAGAAACATGTTCAGTTTCTAGTATCAGTTTCTTTCTGAGTGTTGCCGTCTCTTAATGCGAACACTGTGTCTTTGTTTGCGCTCTGTTGTGGGTCAGTTGAGACAGTCTGTTCACTTTCATGGTAATAAACGCTAATTATTAGCCAGCACAGGCCAGCTGGAGTCTAGGGGACATACTCCAGTGTTGCATTAGATTGTAGTGACAGTGTCTTTGGCGTTCAAGTACTGTCTAACCTTTCATTTTTTTTAATATAAAACATAAATTTATATAAAACATAAATTGGTAGTTTCTTGATTGAAAACATTCTAATTCTCTGTTCCTGGTTAACCTCAACCTTTTCCTCCTTCCTTCCTCAGAGGTGTGTTTTCATTGGCCGTCCAGAACCTGCACATCCGGTCTCTTGGGTTGCGTTCGCTGCGCAGCATCAGCGGGGGTTTGGTCTTGCTGTACAACAACTCCCAGCTGTGCTACACGAGCTCGCTGCCGTGGGACAGCCTCTTCCATCCCACCCATGGACCGCACCGCATCGTTCGCAGCAATCAGGACCCCCAAGTCTGTGGTAGGTGGACGCACGCGTGTATGAATGCGGGACAAAGCGATGGGACGGGCCTTTTGTGCAGAAGTTCTCTCTAGGTAGCTAAACTAAAATTAGACAGAGAAACGCTCCAGTGATGGTGAGAAGAAGAGATTAGAAAGTACACGGTGCATCATTGTCATCTTTTACCGTTCATGTTTGTGTTTTCAGAGGCTGAAGGCCGCGTTTGTCACCCGCTCTGTGAAGGGGGCTGTTGGGGTCCGGGCCCCAGCCAGTGTGCGTCCTGCAAAACTTTCCAGCGTGGCACCGAGTGTGTCGAGCAGTGCGATATCTACCAGGGGTAAGAAAAGGCGCTCGGGTGTGGGGGTGTGGCCGCGCTAAGTCAATAAGAACCCGACTGATAATGTTCCTAATGGTACCGCGTGCTGTGATCCCAAAACAAGATCTCTGGTAAACAAAGCACAACAAAAGCTTTTGAATTATAGTGTGACGTTAAGAACTGGAAAATCACTGACACGCAGATACATAAAATGTTCAGCTTGTGTTACATTCCAGTGGACAAGCTCGTTATTTCACATTCAGTGCAAGAATCTGTGTCTGCGCTAAAGCTATAATGGAAAATTTGAAGGACATTTGGAAACGTGTTTTCCTGCTGAAACCGTGGACAAGTTGTTTTGTGGACTATTGCACTCTGAGTCACTCCCTCTAAGTCCACCAACATCCACATGCATTGTTGTCCCGCTACGTGCGCCGCGGACAACAACTCATCCCGTGCAGCTCATCGGGGTTATTTGCAGCCGGGGGCCCCTTTTCTAAAAATGTGCCTCCTTATATCGGTGTCGGGTGCTTCAGATAAATGCTTCCAGCAAACGCCGGGGACTGTGTTATGGGATGTCATGCCGCATGCGTCCTGTGCTTGTGTTGCAGGTCTGTGCGGGAATACAAAAACGGATCCATGTGCGTTGCCTGCCACGCAGAGTGTCGACCTCTCAACGGCTCCGCCTCCTGCCACGGCCCGGTGAGATACTCACACGTGTTAACTCTGGCCTCTGTCTATGTGCCAACACATGCTATACACCGTTGGAAAGTCTAATTTCTTGAGATAAGAGTGATGTACACCGTATTGGGATGCAGTCACAACTGCAGGCTCAGTAAACACTCATGTCGGACTCCGTCACAAAAACACCAAAATCTATACGACTCGCCTATCGAGCCTCACGGTATTCCAAGAGCAGACATTACTCCAACAAACTGGTCCTGTTGCATTGGCCTGGGTCCAGTAAATGTCCTACAGTAAAATATTTATCCCAAACCAATCATTTGACCTTTAATGGCACCAGCAAACTTTCACAGTTTACGTTTAACGCACGTATTTTCCACGTATTCTTGATCGTAACTTCAGCTAGCTCGCATCTATGAGACCTAAACAGCTGTGAACTTTTCAAGCTGTGGCCCCGTTGTGTTTTCCAGTCCACACCTCCGAGCTACAGTCACTTTGAAGGCAAATATTAGACACATCCTGTGTGTTATCTTTTAAAATAGGCCGAAACTAGTCCTGTACTCCAAATGGTTCATCATACACAGCTTTAACTTTACTTTGGGTGTTTCGTTTATTAGGTGAAAACAAGACAAAAGTGATCATTTGTCTGACTTCTTTTATTAAATGTAATCCATTCAAGTGTTAAATAAATCAAATAAAAAATGTCTGATCAAAGATATAATCAAATTTACCCTGAAATTTTCAGCTGCTGGTTTCTGTGCCACTGAAAGCTCAGCTCCATCTTCTTTGGCGTCTCTTTACGCTTCCTGTTCGTCTGTTGCTTAAAATCCACCGACTAAACTCAAAATGGCCAACAAGTTGTCAGAAAGGTTATCGCCTGTTATCCTCCTGTGCGTAAGGTTTTAGTTGAGCATTCCTCTCCGTCCGTCCCCAGGGTCCAGAGCATTGCACACAGTGCCTGCACTTCCAGGACGGCGAGATCTGCGTGGACCACTGTCCCAGCGGCGTGAAGGATCAGGATCAGCACACCGTGTGGAAGTACAGCAACACTACGGGACACTGCTTGCCCTGCAACACCAACTGTACACTGTCGTGAGTGAACCAGGCCGCCCCAGCACTCACATGTGCAAACACACACACACACAAAGGATGATTTAACAACCCGTGCTTCTCCTTTTCAGCTGCGCTGTGATGGATGAGAGAGGATGTCCCATTGATACCAGGACAGGGTGAGCTACTGTGATTTTCATTTATATGTTCAGTCCAGATTTTTCTTTTTTGTATGCGTGTGTGTGAACTTAACTGTCTTTCCATTTAGCTCGGGTACGACGATCGCGGCTGCAGTGGGTGGCGTGGTGCTGTTCTTCCTCCTGCTTGCTCTGCTGGTCTTTTACCTGAGGAAACAGAATAAGCTAAGGAGGAAGGAGACGCTGAGGAGGATCCTGCAGGAGCACGAGGTGAGCGGAAGATTGGAGTTTTAAGTTGGATTTGGCCTCGCGGGTGGTGTTCTGTGGTGTGGTCTAAGATGGAGTAATCCACCGTCTGATTCCTTCACGCGCACAGCTGGTGGAGCCTTTAACGCCGAGCGGTGCATCGCCCAATCAGGCTCAGATGCGCATCCTGAAAGAGACCGAGCTGAAAAAGCTCAGGGTGCTGGGAGCAGGAGCGTTTGGGACGGTTTACAAGGTAAACTCAGGTTTCCTCAGCTGTTACAGACACGAACAACAACCGTATCTGTTGTTTTCTAGCCAGTGTTGTGATGGGTTTGATCACTGTTTCAGGGAGTGTGGGCTCCTGAGGGGGAAAATGTGAAAATACCAGTGGCCATAAAGGTGTTACGAGAAAACACCTCAACAAAGGCCAATAAAGAAATCCTTGACGTGAGTGCCAACACAAATATATATCTATATACGGTACAAGTCCAGTATGTCCTTCACAGTCTCTCGTCTTTCCTCTGTCTCCTCCCAGGAGGCCTATGTGATGGCGGGGGTCGCCAGTCCCTATGTGTGCCGTCTCTTGGGGATTTGTCTGACCTCCACGGTGCAGCTGGTCACGCAGCTGATGCCGTACGGCTGCCTCCTCGACTACGTCAGGGAGAACAAGGACCACATTGGCTCTCAGTTCCTCCTCAACTGGTGTGTCCAGATCGCCAAGGTACGTCGTCTCTTTCTTGGTTTTGATGCACGACTGCTTGCCGTTTGATGCGTTTTGCCACAGACTCATGCTTCCGTGTGCGTAGGGGATGAACTACCTGGAGGAGGTCCGCTTGGTCCACAGAGATTTGGCCGCCCGCAATGTTCTGGTGAAGAACCCGAATCACGTCAAGATCACCGACTTCGGCCTAGCTCGTTTGCTCGATATAGACGAGACGGCTTATCACGCTGACGGAGGGAAGGTAAGACGGGGCTGCCGCTGCAGGAGCATCTGCTCTGGAGACTTTCATGATGTGTTACAGTTTTAACCGGTCCGTATGTATTTGTAGGTGCCCATTAAATGGATGGCGCTGGAGTCTATTCTGCACAGGAGGTTCACTCATCAGAGTGACGTCTGGAGTTACGGTCAGTGCCAGGAAAGGGTTCTTCAAAATAAAAGTGGGGGTTAAATTAAAGTTTGATGTTTGCTCGTGACTCTGATTTTACATAAACCTTCATTTTTTTCTGACCACAGATGTTGCTCGGTACGTTATTTTAGAGTTAACGAGTGTTTTTCTTCTCAGGGGTGACGGTTTGGGAGCTGATGACATTTGGTTCGAAGCCTTACGACACCATCCCAGCGAGGGACATCCCAGAACTCCTGGAGGAGGGAGAGCGGCTCCCTCAGCCCCTCATCTGCACCATCGACATCTACCTGATCATGGTGCAATGTCAGTAGCTCCTGCAGCAGCGCCACTTTCACATTTTGAGCTAAATAGTTTGGTCAATGAAGTCATAAAGTCTCCAGTAGTTTACGTTGAATGTGTCTTGATTTGACCTCTCATCTCGATGGCAGGTTGGCTTATTGATCCGGAACAAAGGCCAAAGTTCAAAGATCTGGTCACCCAGTTCAGTGCCATGGCCAGGGATCCGCCTCGCTATGTCGTCATACAGGTACGTGAGACTGACGCTGCAAACGTGATGCTCTGACGGCTCGGAAAAGAGGCACGTGTCGCATGGAACAGATCATACGTCACGCATTCTTACCTAACGTATTTTTTTCCGTGTTGCAGAACGATGAGCAGATGAGCACGTGTAGCCCAGTCGACAGCCAGTTTTACCGGATGCTCCTGGAGGAGGGGGACAATGTCAGGGAAATGGTGGACGTTGATGAGTATCTGATGCCCCAGCCCAACATCTACCCCAGGAGTATGGGAGATGAGGCCCAGTCCAACGGGCCGTCCAGACACCAGTCTTACAAGGTCAGTGAGGGAGGGTAATGTCTTTGTAATTAATCTTGACTCTAGCTGCTTCTAACTTGGCCTTACCTTCCCTCTCCAGCAAAGCAAAGATCAGGGCTTAGACGTCGAGCCCTCCGGCACTGCGGGACCACGTAGCATATACTCCTCCCTGAGCATCCATTACCCCACCTTGCCGTTGGGAGCCAAGACCTCTAACGGCATGTGGCCTCAGTACCCAGCGCTGGTTCGTAGCCCCTCAGGCGGAGTCCAGTCTGACTCAGTCTTCCTGGACGCGCCCCCAGACGGCCACTCGTTGCCCCCGGCCAGCCCCGGACGCTACTGCAAAGACCCCACCTACCCCAACGGGAGCCAGGGAAACCTAGAGACCGACGGGCCGAACGGCTTCCATCACCCTCACCACCTTCATCACTCACTGCCTAGGCGTAGTCATGGCAACAATCATAATCGTGCCTTGCCAGGTGAGTGCTTTCTTTTCCCCCTCCACTGACTCAAATGCTGTAATTTAGAATGCTCCGGTTTGACTTTCTGTTGTTGTCCACCGTCTCAGAGTACGTCAACCATGATATTCAGGATCTGAGGCCGGGGATCCCCGAGCGGCCCAGCACGCTGCCCCGTAAAGGCTCCAAAGTAGACCGCCGCCTTCCCAACGGCCTGAGCTCGGGTCACAGCGTGGAAAACCCAGGATACTTGATCCCTGTGAACGCCGCGGGCTCCACCTCTCCGGCCTTCGACAACCAGTACTACCTGGACCTCCTGCCCAAAAACGGCCACGGGGCTGTGGCGGTGGAGGGCCACGGGGCACTGGAGACCGACGGAGGGGCGAGCCGGCATGTGAACGGGTTTGTGACGCCGACAGCAGAAAATCCAGAGTATCTGGGACTAGCAGACGCCTGGAGCGGGCACACTTGAGGAGAGGGTCTAGGAATTTGAGGGGAGTCACGGATTGCGTCCTGCCGAGGGAAATGAGAGAAAGGGAAGAACGGTTTTAATGCTGGGTGCGCACTTAAAACTGGTTTTAGTGAGGACGTGAAGATCTGTCAATCAGAAGCAACGACTCAACACAGTGTAGCATTAATGTGGTGTCTGTAACATCCTTTGCAATCAAGTCAACAATCCGTGACTGTTAAGTGCCATAAAAAAGACGTTTACTCAATGAGCAGAGGAGTTCACATTGTCAAAAACCTTTCATGGTACGAGACAGAAAACGTTCGACTGGAGAAATGAACGCTAATTTGTTCAATGTTTAATTTTCATCGGTTCCGTTTCTACGCGAAGCATTTTATTTGTATTTTCCCCAGCGCGCCCGGATCTAGTCGCTCCTCATCCACTCAGCCCTGCTGAACAGAGAACATAACGTACAGAACACTCTGACAAAGTGAGCCACGGGATGCATTGAAGATGATGTTTAGTATTCTGCTCACTTCCCCCCAGACCTGATGCGGGTCCTCAGTACGCTCAAAGCCATTTTGTTTTGGACAGAGAAGGCCCCCGCAGCCCATCTGGCCAGTAGACATGCTCCCTGAAAGAAAGGCATCCTGTATGGAGAAGACAGCCGCATTGTGCCGCACTGATGTATGTGGTGGTTGGAGTCTGCGGCTGGGACGACTTAATGGTACGAGAAATCAGTTATTAGGTACTTGCAGACCTTTTGAACTGCAAACATACTGAAAGTCCTACTTTGTTGTAAAGACATAGTGACTAATAAATGAAACCTTTCAGGGATTATGATTCTTTTCAGAGAAGTAGGCAGCATTACTTGCTTTTAAATCACTGCACTATGTTAGGACACTGTATGCCCTCCGAGCTTGTGTTAGCACAGTCAGACTCTTTGGTTTGGTGGCTTTCCACTGTGCAAGTAAGCACTTCAAGCTATTTGTAAGTATATTCCACAAGAAGTGAAGAATTTGTATGTAAATATACAGGTGTTTCCCTTAATGAAACAAGAAGCAGCTCTGCTCTTTGTGTTTTTGTTTGTGAAAAGTTGAGCGACCCACTAGACACTGGAGCCGAATGTGACCCTGAGGAGGGGAAGTCTTTGCCCTGCTCCGTTTGAATAATCAATGCAAGGCTCAAATTCCACTGCACAAGAACACTCTGGCATCCCAGTTAATAATCAACAGCGTTTTTTCGAAGGCTATTTTTTTTTTCTCATCATGTTAACTGCTGTCGGACTGGGGGAGGTCAAAACCGAGTAAATGGAGCCATTGTCTGACCTCCCAAGTCCTCGTCAGAAAGCCAGCGCTCTCTTAACTCACACATCCCGAATGACGTCGCGGTCGCTAGTTTGGAAAAAGCAACAAGCAGTCATTATGTGTTTCAGCGTGGCTTGTAATCCTGGACAGCTCTTGAAAGAAAAGCACTAATCGAACTGCGGCTTGTCGTCAGACTGCAGCTGAGCTTCGGTGTTTTTCAAAGACGAAACTCTCGGACGTTTACAAAATCTCCACACAGTGAACGGAGTGTGATGGCGGCGGTGGTGGCTGGCGGGCTGGTTGAAATGTGCACAACCCGCCCTTTCATGTGAGGTTTGCTCTCAAAGTCTTGCGGCATCCTCCTTTTATCTCGACGTTCTCAATACGGGTCTTTGAAGAGTTTTGTTCCAGAAAAAGATCTTGGGGGGAAAAAAAATAATAATAATTTTAAATCACAATTTCTTACATAAGAAAATGTCAAGATTTTATTTTTTTAATACCTTCAGCTATCACATACTAACCCTATGCAGAATGGAATCGTTTTTGAAGTGATAAAAAAAATCACGTGATGTTTTTGTTCTTTTGTTCTTATATTATAATGGATGTAGAGCTTTGGTATGAAACCCTTTCTATGGATTGTTGCTGTCCTCTCCACAAAGACAGATATCAGATTGACCAAAATGCATTGTTTGCATTAATCCTGTCGTATTTTAAGGTTTATCAATCAGATAAAAGAAATTTAAAGACACAACAATGTCTTCCTTTTGTTTCCCAGTATCCCATTTATTCCTTAAAGTTTCCCGTTTTTATTTAATTTTTAGCTTTTGGTGTTTGTATTGATTCTTCCCCAAAATAAAAAAGCAGCTATAACATGGACATCACCCAGAACCATTACAGAGCTCACAGATGCTCCAACTTTGCTCAGAAATGTGACATAATTCTGAATGAAACCACGACCCAATGTGCAGTAACGACTAATGTTCTTGTGTTTACACTGTTGTGTGATTTTATGTCTTTGCGTCGCCGCCACACTACAGAGGAATCTCACAGATGATGCGCTGACCAAACTGGAGTCGCCTGTTGTTCCTCTGGTGGTCTCGCTCTGTAACACAAAGCACTGAGCCCGAGGACTGGCCCTGGATTATGGTGGCGCGTGGAATCTCCTGCCTTTAAGCGTTTGTTTTAGCTCAAAAGCGCTGAACTCATTCTCAGACTGGAAGCGGCCAAATGTCGGAAACTGGTCCGTCTAAACGGTCTCTTCAAAGTTTGTCAAAGATCTCTCAAAACGCGGCGAAAAAAATTGGCATCTGAAAGTCGACCGGAGAGGAAAGGAGCAGCTAACTAATCAGTTCCGAAATGTTGTAAAATTAATTATCTGTCATATACTGTACATTTTGAAGAAAATGTATCTTTTGTACTTTTTATGTGAATATTTCTTTTTTTTTTTATGGCAAGACCTGAATAATAACCAGAGTTCCTTTTTGCATCCTTTCCTTTTTGGTCAGTACGTCCCATTGTGTAATGTATAACGTGTACATGTAAATAAAAACAATCAGTTTGGTAGCTTAATTTGATTGGACAGATTGTGGCTACTTTAGTGTGGAGGGAGGGGAGATAAATTTGTAAGAAAATATTTTTCATGTCACTGAAACATATGAAACTTTTCAAACCTTTAGTTAAAACTGGATTCCTCTGCTGTTATTCTACTTTGAATAAATTAAAAAGTTGCAAAATCTGAACTCAGGCTCATGGCTGAGACTTATCCAAACAATTTACACTTGAACATGCATCAACATTATATTAACCATCTAAATACCAGAAACCATCCTTGGGGGAAAAAAACAAACAAACATTTATTTTAGTGTTTTAGTTTGGTGCAAGTTCCATCCACTAACATAGAGGAGGTGGAGCTTATGACCTATATTGCAGCCAGCCACCAGGGGGAGCTCTACTTACATTGGCTTCACTTTTGAGGAGCTGTTCCACCGTCCATCTTTATACAGACTGTGTCTCAAATCGCGTACTTTCGTCAGTACACTTTGATATCATGCACTATGAGCACTATGCACTTATGTCCGTAGAGCGTAATTTTCAAAAAGGTAGTATCTTCTCAAATCGGGTACTACACCTATACTTACCGGAAATGACGAATGATTACTTAGTATTTTTGACCGCGAGCGCGGCAAATTTTAATTTTAATTTTTAGACATGCAACACTTCAAACATCTTAAATATGACCATTTTGATCATGTTTTCTAGCTTTTGCGAGTTCGTTCACTGCACCGAGTCAACAATCGCTAATTTAACTAAATTAACAGTTATATCGAGCAGCAATTAATAGTACTACGTGTAAAACAGCAATCATTTTCATCAAATGTCATATTATAACTTACATTTGTATGGACCTGTAAGCTCCACCATCGCTTCCAAAACACTGCCGCTGATATCAACTGCCATTATCGCAAGTTTGAATTGGGTTGATAGTCCCTCCCCTTCCGCTTCGTAGCCAAGATGGCTACCGTTTAGGGTGAAAAGTGTCCATTGTTCCACACTCAACATTTTGACCGTTTTGAGTACACCGTCCGGGTACTTGCAGTGCACTTCGTCTCGTTGGAATTTTCAGTGTGAACACCCTCACGTACTCAAATTAGGTATTTGAGACACAGCCACAGTCTATGCTCCTGATCCAAAAGCTCCAAAGCAAGATGGCGCTGCTCACATCTCTGGGAAGATAGCGTCAGTTTGGCCAGTGCAAGAAAGTGACGACACATCGTTCATATTTATGCAGTCTATGGTCCTGATGGTGCACGGCTGGAGCCCATCTCAGCTGTCACCGGACGAGAGGCGTTCAAACACACCTACAGCTGCTTTAGAGTCACAATTAACCTAACAAGCATGTCTCTGGAAGTTGGGAGGAAGCTGGAGCACCCAGAGAAAATCTACACTGGGAGAACATGCACAGAAAGGTCCCATATGACCCGAATCCTTCTTGCTGTCCGGTGCTGGTGCTAACCATTGCACCACTGCGCAGCGACGGAAACACATCTGCTGTAATAATAAGAAAAAGAGAATAATGTGTTAGTTTGAACTTCTTCAAATTGGAACTGTTGGTCTGATTTCACACTCTTCTGTAAATGGGTGCATGTGAAATATACTTTACAGTCATGCAGCGACGCGGTCTGTTATATACTCTAAGACAAATAAAGTGATAATTTTACATTTTACGTATATGTAAATCCTGGATTGATCCTCTATCCATAATATCCATAATGCATTTGAGCTCCCGGCTAAAGACTCTCTAAGTATCCAAATGATGTTTTAGGATATCAGGTAGCAATCCTCTGTAGACATTGTATTGGTATACAACTGATTTGCAAATGCAAATATGCTTTAATATATCTAAGTCTGCCCAGACTGTATTTTTTTTTTAATATGAAGGGGGATTGCTGTGAATCAAATGTCTGGCAAGTTGCAAAAATGGAATCAGCATGTTCTAGAAGTGACATTTATTTTATTTATTTATTGAAGGTTATATGCAGGTTTTGCAGCACTTGTTAAAGTTAAAGTTAGGGACAGATTGTCATCTTAGTTTGGTACAGTGATCCTCAATCTTAGGCTGACCGAAAATGTTTGCTGCTCTCTGGGTGGAGGTGATATGGTCTCTGCCCCATCATTCATTCATGTTTTTTTGAGTTGTTCCTAAACCGTTTTTGTGTGTGTTCCTGCTGGGGATGACTGCTGCCATCAAGGCGTGTCATTGCTATGGGGTGGGGGTGCCTGGTCTGGTCTGGGTGGGTGGTACATTCCTCGTAACATCCACATGAATGAATGCCAGGTCCAAATGTTTCCCGTCAGATGGTCAATCTTATTTACCTCTCCTGTCAGTGGTCATAATGTTATGCCTGATCGGTGTATAGCAGGGTCCTGGAATACAGCTATGCTTCACTGCAACAGTGGGAGGTGTTATACCACTAGAGGTCAGACTAAGACATGGTCTCTGCCCCAGCATCAATCCCAGTCTTGGGACTAGTTACAGTGGCTAAATGCCATATTTATTTAAGAAAAAACTAAACAACATGTCTAGAAATGTGATTTAGGCAATCCTTAACATTATTAATGCCACACTTTAAAAATAAGCCTCTACAAGTATGACTTAGCCCATTATTATTATTACTGATGCATGTTTATTGCAGCCGGATGAGCTCTTATTCCTGCTGTAATTCCACAGTGAATAGATTAGACTGTGTTTTAACTGCACTCAGAATGGCTGCGAACACCTGTGAAACATAACACGAAGTCATTAACACAACCCAAGCATCTAATCATGTCAGCTGTTTCATGTGCACGTGGACTGGAAAGTGATCCTCACTGTCACTTGCATATTCAAATCTGTATTTTCATAGGAGAACCATTAGAACCTCTTGTCAAAAGATAAAGTCAGATCCTCAAGGTAAGACCAAAGCCGAACAGACGTGTCTTGAGAGAAACCAGTTTTTAAATTAGTAAACCGCTTTTGATTTTTATTCGCTCAGTTGTGTGTCTTACTGTGTGTATTCCTGGTTTATCTCAGCTGGAGGCAGTGACTGAAAATGCTCCTCCATCCTCGATCTCAGAATCAAACCCTCAACCTCAGCGGAGCTTCGGAGGAGATGGCCGGACACTGTGGTGACATGATAGAAGGTATAATAGTGTGGGCTTCTCTCAGCGCTCTCCTCTCTCTGGTTGGATGTCCTGCATGCGTTGCTGTCCTCTCTGAGCTGTTTCGGAGACACAAAGCGGGAACCTCCTTCAGCCCCAATGACGTTTTCATGCTCAACCTCGCCATCATGGACCTGGTTTTCTTGTTTTTTGTCCCATTTGGGCTGAGCAACTTCCTCTTCTGGGACATCGGGTCCCTTCAGATGCTGAGCAACTTTATGTATTCTTTAAACCTGGCCGGACGACCTCTTCTGACTGCGTGCATCTGCCTGGACTGCTACCTGGCTGTGGTCCACCCCATCGTCTACCGCTCCAAGAAGAGCCTGACTCCCCGGGTCCTCATGGCAGCCGCCGTGTGGGCCGTCACGCTGGTTCAAGGGACCATGTCCACAATTGTCGATGAGCTAAACCACAGTGCCTGGGCCATGTTTGTGTACATCATAGCACTCCCCATAATTGTTATCTGCAATGCTTCCATCCTCTGGACTCTGAGGAGGTCCTACCGCGGAGGGGGAGACCTCCATCCCAAGAAGAAGAAGGCTCTCCAGATCATCACCAACAGCATGGTCATGACGGTCACCTCGTATGTCCCTCCGGTCCTGGTATACCTCCTTGGGGGGTTGATTATTACTGATGAAAAAGAATTTGAATGCTTTTTAGCCATACCCATCCTGATAACCCCAACTGCAGGCAGTGCAATCATGCCTCTGCTCTATCTGGGCAATCTGGGGAGTTTGAAGACCCGCAGTTGTTTTGCCTAACCATTTTCCTTCATTTACATATTGAAACATTCAGGAAACAGTTTGTTCAGCTGTTTGAAAAAAAAAAAAATAGGTTTCTTAGATTGTCCGTATCATTTGAGGTTACCAAAAATATCCCATTTATCTATTTACAAGTTGTATTTATATAAATGTTTTCTCTGCTATGCATATATCTCGTTCATTTTATAGTTTTATTTTTTCCCATTGAAATTTAATTACATTGAATGTATTGTGCGTGCATACTAATCTATGTATAAATACTACACTCTATGTCGTATCTCTACTATGAATGCTTCAGTAATACCTATATTCAAATAAGTACTCTAATGTGTATATGAACATGTGTTAATGTGAACCAATCCAGCTTTCTTAGATGTTTTCACTATATAATCCATTTTCATATTTTACAACAGCATGTATGAAAAGTTATATTTTCCAATGTACATTTGCAGTAGCCCGGTATGTAAATGATGTTTGTTTATACCCGCACACCTGTGTGTGTACAACTGTCGTGAAAAATGATCTGTTGGCCTTCATCATTTACATTTGTAACATGATCACTGTACCTGGGGAACCCCATGCAAATCTATCAGGGACATAAAATAATCGGTCTTTTAATTAGAAGAAGGACTTTTCTTATGAGATTAAACTCAGAAGGTTTTGAAATCATATGCAGCTATGTTCAAGAGTATGGCTTATTATAGTGCAGTGCTAAAAGTTTTATTTTTTTTATTTTTTTCACTCTGATCTGTATTCAAAAGCCAATAAAATATATTGTGGCACCGAAGAGCTACTGTATGACCCATCCAGAAGAAGGCCACTCCAGTTAACCCTTTTCTTCTGGTATGTTGGGAGATGAAGATCATACCCTGGTATTAGCATACCAGTATCCACGTATAAACACCTTGCACTAAAATGTGTCTGAGTGCTTTGGTCTTTTCAGGAAGTCGTCTAAAAGAGCGGATGCATATATCTTCTCAGTCAATGAGGCAGAACTCAACTTAGGCAAGAGGACATTAACTGTGTTTTATCAATGTGGCCAGGAAGCATTGTGTGTTCACAAGTGGCCACGACGGCCACGTCCAAATGTTAATACCTGGTCTGAACAACGTCGACTTAACACAGGAACCTCGAGAACGACCTCACCTGAGTCTTCACTGTTGTTCCATGGGGAGAATTTGAAGGCTACCATCAGTGATCAGGAGTAAAACAACAAAGTTCAACAGCTTTATTGGAAGTATTGCTTTGTAACACGATGATCTATAAATCATTTTAACATTAACAGTCAATACACAGGCGCCAACTAAACATTAGATTAAACATAGAATTAACAATTGAGAGAGCACCACATTGAATATGAAATCAAGTCAAGAATCACACAAACACATCCCCTAATAGGTCTATCATAAGAGCAGAAGTCAGGGGTGAGGCTTATCTGAGGACTTTTTTAAACTTTCTAACGTGACAGTTTTGAAAACCTGAAAAATGTTTCTTGCTACAGAACTGATTTGGCAAGAGGGATTAATGAATATAGAGGAGGGATAAATTAAATCCTGCAGCACCTCACCCACAGGAAATCCAATTTACCAACATTATATAAGTACAGTAGAGGCATAACAGCAGAACCAAAAGTGGAAGTGATGGTAAGTGGAAAGCCAATGGTACATAAGAAGACAAAGTAACTGCTGATCAGATACTTCCCAATTGTAAAAAGAAATACTGGAGGGAGGTAAGAGATTACTGCCATAGCCAGGCTGTAGATGAGGGTCTGAAGGGCTCTTTGCTTCTGGGGGTGAATGCTTCTTCCGCCAGGGCCAGATTTCATTAGTGTTAAGACAATGAAACAATCACAGAATACGATTATTACAATAGCAATTATGAATGTCACAATGGGAAACATGGTCAAGAACAACATGCCATCAAGAAAGTACCCAATCCCAGAGGCGACTGTCAGAATCCAAACAAAGCTAACCATCACCACCCGAGGAACCAGACTCGTCCTCTTACGGTAAATTATTGGATGAACCACAGCCAGGTAACAGTCAAGACAGATGCAAGCCATCAGGAGGGGTCGCCCACACGTGTTCAAGGAATAAACTGCGTCCCAAAGTGCTCCTAACAGCTCACACTTCCAGATGAACATATTCAGGTGTCCGAATGGAATGGAGGCCAAGAAGACAAAATCCATGATAGAGAGGTTCAGTATGAAAAAATCATTTGGCGTGAAGGAAGCGCACCTCCAGTGTGTCTTAAACATGTCCCAGAGAATGGCAATGGAGGCAGGCAAACCAACACCCGCACACAGCAGTGAAGAAAAGGTCCAAATATGTATGCCTACCTCCAAACCCTCACACCTATCAAACTCTCCCCAGCCTTTTCCAAATCCAGATGTGGCAGAGTTGTTCAAACGGACATATGCCTCAAGCAACATTACTGAGCAGAGTTGTGGAAAGAAACCTGAGAGACACAAAAGCACAGGTATGAAGAAATTTCCTGCAATGTCCAGACCCGTTTGTGTCTTTGTTCCGTTTATCTAATACAATATTCGTTCAAGTAGACATGGTGAGTACAAAAGACAGATGCATACTGTACCTTTTCATGAGGTATTGTAAGGGTGTTTGTGCAAAGGTCCTGCTATATTGTGATGCCTTGACAAAAGTGTCAAACATCTGTGGGCAGTGCTGCACAGCTCTACATTTATATGGAGCATCCATCATTGTCGGGGCTTGTTGACAGTGGCAGTTTTGCAAATCATATCATATATGGAAAAGAGCAGACCCACAGAGCAAAGAGGATCTCAAAGGACCGCAGACGGGGAGTAACTATCCAAACTAGTGTTTTGCGAGCTCTGTCTGCGTCTGTCCAGTAACAACGACAGAACAAGCTCTCTGAAGTGGTTTACCATCTTCAATTAAATATATAGCGTCAATAACAATACAAATTGTCACAAGACGCTTTACAACATCTGGTCTGAAACCCAGCCTGAAACCCCCAGAGCAAGCCTGAAGGCGACGGTGGCAAGGAAAAACTCCCTTTTAACAGGAAGAAACCTTGAGGAAACCTTGAGCAGATCCCAACTCACATGGAGGGACCCATCTGCCTAAGGCTTGCCAGGTAGAGACAGAAAAGACAGAACAGAGAACAGCAGGAAAATGAAATAAACATACATTTGATTGATAAACAAATTTTGCTCCAAACCATCAAGTGCCCTTCAGGTGTAACCACTGAGTTTAGATCCCCTGAGTCATCCTCTGGGTTACAGGATTAGATCTATTGGACAGTCCGTCCAAGAGTTGCTGAAATATGACTTAAAGCGAAAATGTTAACTCATTGGAGTCGGTAGAATCAAAACCCTTGTTCGCATGTAAACCCAACTGCTCAACATCCTCTGCTGTCCTGCAAATGGACACTTGTTGATGTTCCAGGCTATGGTTTTGAACATTTCCCCTGCATTTTCCTCCCGCTTGTTGTTGCCTCAGAGTAGAAATTAGTTTAGAAATTTTTTTCCACTCTCAATTTCCTGAATTTTATTCATATTCTGTGGTAAAGTCAGGAGAACACCAAAGTCAGAGATATTTATCCTCTGGGGACAATGATTATCTGTGCACATTCTGAATCCATCCTGTTGGCTAAAAAAAAAGAAATAATGATAGTTCTATTTTGCACTGCAGGTGTCACCAGAAAGCCAAAATGGAAATTGTCACAAATGCCAACCCTGAACTGAGTAAACACTGGAATGATGAATTTATTTAAAAGTTATGCAAAGGTTGTCCCAATTTGCATTCAGGGTGTCCTAGAAACCCCTTCGCAAAACCCTACGTGACGACTGAGCAAACATATACCATCAGCGTGTGGAGTAACACGCAAATGAGCAAGTCAGTTGTCAGGTATATTCAATATCACAACAGGAAACATATTTAAGTCCTTGTGTGGATGAGCTTCATCCAATGAAATGCTCAACATTTTTGTGTTCTAAAAGAGTTTTGTCAATCTCTTCATACACTTCTCAGGTGTGGAGCACGACCTCTATGATGCTGCCTTCAGGAACATCTTGTACACTGACTCCATAAAAGTTATATAAGAGAAAGAAGCTTGAACTAAGAGAAGAAAAAACAAACTGTTTTTAAAACGAAACAGTATGTTTAAGATAAATAAAAGATACACCTATAGCCTTTTTTTTCAGAAATGAAAAGTGGGAAGAGTATGTAATTCACATGTTAATGTTAGCTTACCCAGCAGTATTGTTTTTTATAACGTTATGCAATTCAGAGCTACTGTAAGACATATGCCGAGTGATGGGCCCTCAAATAGCATCATATAATCTCTCGGAAACTCTGAGATTAGAGTCCTTTTTTCTCCAGTTAGTTTTGTTCCTTGTCGTGATAGTTACGATAATCCCCCTTGAAAGCAGCGCCAGCATTCTCCATTGCACTCATTGTCATACTATTATTGTCCTTCGGTCGCCGCCATTTCTTGCATATTATGAACATCTTCTACCAACCGTGTGCCTTAACATTTTCACATTTAACACATTCCTTGTGTGTAACGTGTAACTTTTACCGCTGAGAAACCTTCCCGACTTCACGGACCCAACAGTTAGCTTAGCTGTGTTGTGTAGAAAGAAGCTAGCCACCGTTAGCACAGCCAGTTAAGCGGTTGCGTTCACGGTCCTCTTCTCCTGCTGACAAACCCATCCGCCAGCACAATAATAACAAGGTAAATTCAAGGAACACGCATGTTAGATAAACGATGTGAGGAGTTTTACTTTTTATTAATTAAGAGAATTATGCTCCTGCTGTTAACGCCAGGTGAAAGTAATTCTTCAAATCACCTTCATCTTCACCTTTTTAAATATTTTACTTAATGTTTGGTGATGATTTCAGGAAGCAGTTTTCACCTAAATAATTGATGTAACCAAAAATAGATAAATAGTAATTAATATTAGTATTGTTTTTAGATGTGGGATTTTTAACTTTAAAGAGTGCACAATGAATAAATGTTATTATTATAAGTCAGGTACGTCTTAATAAAGAAGTGCAGGTAAGGTCTCAGCATCTTTATAGTTTTTTTTTGTAACTGCCTAATAATTTTCTGTCTTTTTCTTATAAATGTATCTCTTTTTAATAATTAATATCTGCCAAACAGGTTAAATAATCTTAAAGTGTCAGGGTCAGAGTCTGGACTGTTTACTATATGTGGCAAGGACTTTTGCATACTCTGTGTAAAAAGGAAAGACATAGAGACTTCCCATCAGTCACAGAAAACCACACACATACTGAGACATGGCAACATAACTGACATCAGAGTCGATCAGATTTAATGACTTTCAAATGTCCATGATACAGGTAATATATTAACTTAAGGAAGAAATGAAGTATTAAGTATTTAGGAAGAAAGAGATGGTCCTCGGCACTGTATGTAAACCTTTAGATCATGTTGTTATATCCTCTGGATCTCGAACAGCCTTATGTCGGTGTCGTACCAGATGGGAGGATCAAGGTTACTGTGGCAACATGAGTCAAAGAGGAAAAACATGACACGATTAAAAAAACAACAACAACATATTAAGACTGAAATACATAGTGTTTACATTTTCTTTTTTCTTTTTTTGTTTACCGTAAATATATGACTCCCCACATGTATGTGCGGAACCACACCGCAGTGCCGGCGTTGGCTTGGTACTTCCTGATGAGGATGGGGTGAGGGACAGGCAGGAGGCCAACGAGAGTGCCATGCTGAAGGAACTTGAGGATTTCTGACTCATCTGTCAAACCCCTGAAAATTGAATGCAATGTAATGTAAGTAATCTGAATCTAAATCCAATCCAGAATACCCTGAGTTCAAGTCTGATCAAAGTGACATGAATCTGAAATAAACTGAATGTAATAAACTGAATTCAAATAATCTCAAAGTGAATACAACTGATAAAAACACAAAACAACCCAAGTAAAATCATTAGTACTAAATAATCTGAATACAAATAATCTGACTACAAATAATCAGAATACAATTAATCTGACTCAAATAAACTGAATCCAAGTATTCTGAATCAAAGTGATTTGAAATTTGAATAATCTGTATACAGATAATCCACATCAAGCAGTCTGAATTAAAATATTCTTATCCTAAGCAACCTAAATATGAATTTGAAATAATCCGAATCAAGTAATTTGAATACCAGTTATCTGAATCTTAATAATCTTAAACATTCTGAATCATAGTTGATGAAATGAACACTTGCCTGAAACTATGACTTCTGTTGAGTATGGTACAATTCACAAACAAACAAAGAGAATCAACAATAGCGGTTAGCTTACTTGTCAATGCAGATCTTCTCCACCTGAGGGACCAGAACTTGCAGTAGCCTCATGATCGTTTGGAGAGGAAGTTTGGACTTCCATGACAACACCTGAGAACAGATAGACGATTGAGGAGGATGGAAGAAACATCCTCACGGAACATAAATGCGCAGCAGGGAGGTCGTTGCTTACCCAGTCTGGATTGGCAGTCCAGGTCGCCATTGACGAGATACTTGATAGCCGACTCCTCGTTGCTTCGGACTCAGCGTTGTAGACCTGACAGCAGAATAAGACGCCTAAATTACAGGAAGGAACTCTTAAACACAGAGTGTGAGTGACGAGTCATCAGGTGTACCTCATGATCTTTCTCCGAGCTGGACTCTGTGTCGCTGGCGGCAGGTGCCTGAGTAGAGTCTGAATGTGGCACAACGACCAACGTCCCATCTTCACTCACTTGAGACTTCTCTGTTATCTTATCGATTCCTGAAACAGACAGCACAACCTGTTTTACCTTGAAGGGAAGAAGTATGTTTAGGAACAAGCAGTGATGTGACAAAGGAGTCTTGAGGCAAAACTGAGGTTTGGGAAATATTGCTAAGACAATGTTGAAGCTACAGACAGTATCTTTATATTGAAAATAACCTCTATAGTTTTTAATAAACACCACAAACGTTTTTGCTTACCTGGAGTGGCCTCTAAACTGGCTTTCAGTGTGCCGGGCTCAGCAGGTACTGCAGGTCTGGAGCCCTGCATGAACTCGTTCTCAGTAGAGTCAGCCTTGGAGATTCCAGACTTCTTCCTCTTCCTCTGCAGGGCCCTCTGAATAGACGCCATGTCTGACAGCAGGTTTGCCAGCTGGTGGAAGACACTCCGCTTGCGGATGATGGTGTACACCAGGTTGCAGTTACCTGTGAGGGATGGGTTCAGGTTTGCACTACGTAGTGGCCTGGAGAGTACTATACCAGTGAGTTCACATCTTCTCACCATCAAATTGATACTGGATGATGTTGTTGAAGACCTCCAGCAGGAAGAAGACCAGGTGGTGGTTCTGTGGGGCACAGAAGAGGAACCAAGGTGTGGAGAACACTTCCAGCAGGTGGAGCAGTTTGTTGGCCGCCACCATGGACAGGCTCTTCAGGTAAGGCGAAACTGTGGAGGCACAAAAAGTCAAACCAGAATCCTAGGGAGGCTCTGCAGCTCTTCTGCTCCTCCACCAGGGGGCAGCACTTCAGCTTCAATACTCACTGTTCACTATTATAGTGAGCAGGCAGTCAAATAGAGGCTGGAGACGCTGGTGTCCACTGGTGATGATTTTGTGGAAGATCTAAAGATGAAGAAATAAAGGGCATAATAATAGTGAAAGCTGTTGAATCCACTGCATTTTTGATTATCACCATTGAACACTACATTTAAAATACAGTAGGGGTATTTTTGAAATGATATTGCTACTGAAATACAATTCCAGAGAGCTCTGACTTGTGGCAGCTTCTCACCACGACAAGCAGGTCAGCATGGGTTCCTGTGAAGATGGAGATGTCCATGGGGACATGAAGAGTGAACGGCTTGTTCAGGCGGACACCAAAGTTTCTCTCTCCGCTCAACAGCAGCAGGATGAACACGCCGATGTGCATGAGGCCCACGCGAGCTGCAGATCAGAGCGCTGTGTTTTCAGTAATCATCCATTTTGTCTAATAAGCACACACAAGCTATTAATGACTCACACTGATCTGCTCTGGCATCGTTCAGGTAGAAGAGGATGGGAACCAGCATGTCCAGCACATCACTGCTCTTCAGCACAAAGAACAGGAATTTCTAAAACACATAAACAGTGAGATGAAAGCTTTAGGTGTGCTGGATTTGCGTTTGTTTTGACTTTTCATTTCAAACACTGTATTTTAGCGCCGTTACTGTCTGCCACACACCTCTCTCAGCAGGATACCACCATGCAACAGTCTGATGGAAGCCAGACAAACGTCACTGCCTACGAATGTTTTCTAGGGTAAAGTAGGTCTGGAGTCTTGCTTTTGGGAACTGATTATGCTCCAGCAAAGATCTCCAGGATGTGCTAATACCCCCCGTATTAAAGACATCCAATCATCTGACAACTAACTCAGATACGTAAGATGTTGTTCCTCCGTCCCATAGCTTCGCTGGTAGAAACCCCTCACCTTATTCAAGTCACAGAACTTCCAGAAGAGGATCAGCAGCTCCTGGTGGAACTGGATCTTCTTGGTGGATCGGGGAAGGTAAGTCTGGGTCAGAGGGTTGTTGAGCAGCCGAGCCAGGCCTCTGAGGATGAAGCTCAAGTCCTGGTGACCAGAAGGACACCAATCAAACATCTCATCGTGCTATCCCGGCTATACAACCGCTATTTTTTTGTACCTCTTCTCGGTGTATCCTCGAGAGATAATTCACAAACAGGTTATCAGGTCGGGCAGGCTGCAAAAAAAACAAAACATTTTCATTATTACAAATTTAAAAATTACATGATCGTTTAATTCTTTTCTTTCTTAAATACCTCTTGTTCGTCCTCAGATGAGGGGCATGCAGAGGCGTCCAGGGCCTGGAGGGCGGCGCTGGCGGCCGACCCGCCCTCGTGCTCCAGGGTGACGATAAGGATCTGGGCCGCTTGCTCCACCAGCTGCTCCCGGTAGTCGGAGAACAGCAGGTGGTTGTAGGGGATGCCGTAGCCCACTGGATCGTAGGCACACACCACATTGAGCAGGGAGGTGAACAGAGGCAGAGCATGTCTGGGTGAAGCAGTGAAGGACAGGTGGAGGTCAGTCGGAGCTGTGTGGTCGTAGGAGTGCTAGCAGCTACATGCTAACAATTAGCATATTAGCAGGAAATTTAGGTGGCTCTAAATGTTCTGTGAATGGCTGTTTGGTTCTCTGTTTTGCCTCTGTCATAAACTGGCAACCTATACCAAAGACAACTGGGATGAAGCCTGGAAGCCAGACTAGCTTCCTCCACCCAAAAAGGTTAATGTATGGAGTCTCTCCATATTTCAGGCAGGTTTTTATGTTGTGAAAGACGGAAGAGTAACAGACTAGTCATACACGTCATCTGAGAACCGTGGAGTTCAATTTGTTCACAATAAATGGCTCTTATCGGTTGGAGGACTATCCAATTGATTGAAAGTACCCATCTGACCAAGTGCAGTTTCGTTCTAGCTGTTGTAATGTATCAACTCCTTTTGATTGCAAGTGTTTGATTACTTGACCTTCACGTGGCTATGTATTACCTGTTTTCTGAGGAGCAGAAGAAGGAGACCCAGGGATTGAGAATTTTGCTTTCAGAGGAAGGAGGAAGGTACATGGCTTCAGAGAAGCAGGTGAGTAGCAACTTCAGCAGCTCCGTCCTAAAAACACACAACATCCAAACAATCAGAGACGACGTGATAGCACATTGACCTCTGAATCTCTTAGTCTAATCAGGTCATAGCCCAATTTAAAGGGGAACTACTGTTTACCTGGACCTTATTTCCAACATAATAAAATATTGATGAGATGAATGAGTTTTGTGGCAGATAATGATATTTAGAGGCTGCGTTTCGATGCCCCAGTCACTCCCACTACATGGATATACGCTGATTTAATTATCTCCCAAAGCAACACGAATTACACCAAAGTTATATGGATGAGCAAACTATAGTATTTTATGCCAGAAATAAGGTCCAGGTTGTAAGAAACAGTAGTTCCCCTTTAAAAAGACATTTTCTTGAGGCATTCCTGAAAAACTGTGTTCATGGGATGACTGGTGTGTACCAAGGCCATTTGGTGTTGTTGTCTTCTCAGATCTTCACCTGTCTGAACTTTAATGGGCTTGAGTCACTCTAAACCAAGGATGCACACTAAAACCTTGAGTCTGTATGTGTCCACATGCGTCCCATAATCTGTTAACCCATATTTTGGAACAAGTTCAATTCTCTTTCTCTCACTGAAATCACACACGTTATTTATTAATTGACCCTGACGTTAGTTATTTGTTTTAGAGACAAAGTTTATATTATAACTGAAGCTTCCGTACTCACCTTAACTCCATGCTGCTTCTTATACACCACCAGTTGATATTTTATCATCTTATACTGACAAATGCTTTTGTCTTTTCAAGTGATCTTTTATAATAGTGTTTGTGTATCTTTTTCTGAATGAATGAGTTAAACTCCTCTTCGACATATCACCCCTGTTGAGGATGTGGTCTTTAATGTGACCCAGGACTCATTGTGTGTTCACACTACCAAAGGAATGAGGTCAAATGTGTCCTAGACCACTCTCACATGTGGTCTCAGATCACATCACTCAAATGTGTCCTCAGAATGTCATAAAACGATGCTAAACACACAAATAAATGGCTGTGATCATGCTGCAGTCTCACCTGTTCAGGTCGTGGATGTAATTAAGAGGAGGCGACTGAGCGAAGCCCACACCGGCCTCCCAGATGTACTCACAGCTGTCTATGGATCGCATGTCCTCTATATCCTGCAGCAGGGACAAAAGTGAACAAGTCCTGTGACCACAGTGACACAAGAGTTGAACAGGGAATAGATAAAATCGAGTTTGAAATGAAGCGCACAAGTAATTTGACAACCAGTGTCAAATCAGAATTATCAAATATATAAATTTAAATGAACAAAACGCAGATTATAACTTTGAAGCTTCCATACACACCATAATGTCTGGTAATAAAGGCAAAGACACCGGTGATCGAGAAAATATTCAATTTAACTGTATCTAGCAACTGAACAGCATCTGAAACTTTTCATACATGGTCAAAACCCAGTACATAAGATGAACAAAAAAGAAAGATCTAAGCTAAAGTTCTAACACAGCAGTGGGATTGTGTTCACACCTACTTCCACCATGTGATTCAAGAAGTGGACTCTGCTGACAGTATCGGGATGCGACACCTCGGCACAGATAACTACAGCTTTATGAATAGATGGAACAAGGTGCTACCATTGTTCCTACAAAAGTAAGATGACAGCAAAGGGCACCAAGCCACAGCTCAGTAAAGTTCATCGGTGTAAAGTTCAGTAAGGTGTATGCATATTTAAAGTTATTCCTTCATGGTCACGTCAATAGACAATCGTCAAAGGTGTCTAAGACAGTTTTGTTGAAATTATTGAAAAATGATGAAATATAATGCTTCTGCATTTGTTTATTCAGGAAAATGAGCCAGTATTAGATATACGTGAGGTGCACAAGTAAGTACACCTCTGGGATTACAAGTTAATTTTAAGCCAAATTAATGTTCTGAAGAGTAATGAGACTAAGGTGTTGTTCAGTGCCTGTTTAAAAAAAAAAGGGTCACAGTCTGATGTTCACAACACATGTTTGTGGAAGACAAAAAAGCTTTCCGAGGACTTCCTGTAGACTTGTTGCTCATCAGAAAGGAAAAGGTTACAAACTCATCTCTAAAGACTTTGGAAGTCATATAAATTGTGAACAAACAGAGGTGATTTAAGACGACCGTTACCCTCCACAGGAGGGGTCTGCCCAACAAAGATCACTCCAAAAGCAAGACGGATAATAGTCTGAGAGGTCACAAAGGAACACAGGGTAACAAGGTTCATACTGGAGAAACTGGATGAAGTAGAAACTTTTTTATGTCTTCCATACAGTTTATTTTACAAAATCTTAAGTAAACAGTGGCACAGCTCCTACTAATCAGATTTATTTGCCTTTGAAGTTAATTTAAAAGCCCAACTTCTTATTTTAGGACATCAATATAACGCTCAGCTTCCTTTCAGTAATGTGCTTCACATGCTTCACAGGTCACAGAGAGCGGTGGGAACAAACGACAGCCGCTGGCCATTTTCCACATTTTCCAGTTTCAGTTAACATTTCCTCCGGTAGCAGCTCAAAGTGATTCGACTGTAGCACAGATCACCTCCCAGTCTATGCAGTAAGTGTTTGTTGAGCACAGTTAAGAAGTGTCTACCCTGTTCAAACATAGCCACTCCCCCCTCTCTGTGCCAGGAAGTCACTCATTAACTCAAGCTAACGCCTGAGAAGGTTATGTGAAGGAGATAACGGAGTTAGCTGGTGCTGCCACATGGTTTAAGAACAGGGACTTACCTATTTATAAGAGCAGCAAAGGGCTGGCGTCAGAGCTAAAACAAAGTGAACAGTCTACTGAAGAAAGCTCTGTTTGTCTTATTATTGTGGAAGGATTGTTTAGGGATAACTCCCAACATTTTGGGAATTATTTCTTGTTATTGAACGACTGAAATAATAAGTTTGACATCACTGTGTTAAGTGCAAAGCTGAAGTGGTTAGACTAGCGTAGTATTAGCTTAGCTTAGTTGGATGCTGATGGCCATAGCTCACTCTTAATTAGGTTGTTTGCTATGCTAGCAGCATGGGGTATGGTACTTTTGAAACTGATAATAATAATAAGTAAATACCTGTCAGTCTTGTCACATAAACACATGTTTCCACTTGACGATTATTTTACTTTGTTTTATGACTGAGTATCCAGAAGAGATATGTTCTTTGTGTTTAGCGCTAATTACTAAATAACATGCAAAGCTAAGACATTGAACATGGCAAACATTATGAATGCTTAACAGACTGTAGCATGTCAGCATATTCTAACGTTAGCATTTAGCTCTTAGCACCACTGCATATTGAATTATGAAAAAATAGTCTGGAGACTAAGGTTTGTACACATAGGTTAATAGTGACAAGACTATTAGTATTGTTCATGAAATTCAGCAACTTGTAGCAATGATGGGGAAAAACCTTAGCGGGAACAAAGTGGGTAGACACCAAGTTGAGACAATGACCAACGTGAGAGACCGATACAGCTGATCAGTATGTGATGCAAATGTTATCCACCAGTTTGGATCCTACTGCTACTAATTTTTACCATGGTGACAGCGGGCTCAGAGCATCGGGTGAACCCAGACGGGGTAGCCACATCACTAATGCCATTTTGTTTTCAAATAGAGAGCAGCAATGGCAAAGTAATCTAGTGCTATCCATATATTAGGAATTTTGTTATGTTTTACGATTGTTTTACTTGAATATACAAACGTCCACTACCAACCGACCGTGTACGACAAGAGAATCTATTCTGTCCCTTTTTTGAGTTGTTTTATAGAGCCTATTAAAGCCAGTTCTTGACAAACAAATCTGCCATTTCCGTATAACTTCATATGTACTGAGAGAGGTGGACTCACCTGGCTGCTCTTCTTGCGACTCTGGACAGTGAAATCCGGACAAAAGAGAAGGTCAGCGATGGCCTGCAGCAGGGACTCAGCCAGTGGCCGAGCTTGATCATCGTCAGCATCTTCATCCAAGCGCTGGAGAATAAAGAGACTGGTTACGGTATCATGGTGCTTCTGTTGTATGATTGTTGGCACATTGTTGATGCAGTGTTTTGTGTTGCCATATAAAATACATATTATTGCCAAATGCATTTAAAGGCATTGTACACCACAATATAAAGCCTTTAAATGCTGTAATACTAGTTCATCTTACATACTTATGCTTAGGATGTTACAAAAACTGGTACTTTGGTACCAGGAGGCTATGGATGGCTTGTAAATGTATTGTATTTAGGCTAAATTAGCAGATAATTTTATCATATTGAAGCTAATGTAAGCAGTTAAGTTAACATAGCACTTAACATAGTGCCAAAGGACATCTTATAGCTTCCAAAATGGTAGCTAATGTTATCTTGTTTAAGTCAAAGTCAGTTTGACCAATGGGGGGAAGCGGTGACGCATCCATTTTTGACAGTCAGTCTATGGGAGTGACACAGCTAGCTTGAACTACAGAGTTTATTTCCCTGCTGTTGACCACAGCTAGGCTAACTGTTTTCCCTTATTTCCAGTCTAAGCTAACTGAATTTTCTCATGTGACTCTCTGGGATAAAGTAAATTATACAACCTATATAAGAAATCAGCAAGTACTGATGTTTATGTCGCTGCCTTAACTAGTAGTTTAGTTCATATCACTCAGTTTTACAGGTTCCTTGTCTTTAAATGGAATCAGTGACAGTATTTCCTTGCAGAATCACAAACTCTGAAGGCTGAAGGCTGAAGGCTGCAGCACTGCACTTTACTTCAGTCCCACAGTTTCATTAAGGGACATTCAATCCCTCCTAATTCAACAGCTGGCCAGGACGAGGGTGAGATACAATATGGGCAGTGTTTGGACCTGGGTCTCCTGCCGACCAGGTAACCAGAGACCCAGCAGTTGTCAGGGGAAACAGGGGGAGGCTGGCTTTAGTCAAAGACCTCCGCAGCATCGACAGCTGTCTCATTTTACACTCAGACCTCACCACTTCTAACCAGTGCAGATTATTATGGCTGGAAATATCAAAGGGCCTCAGGTCCTCAGATATCTGCAGAGCTGACAGATTAAACTCTACAAACGGCCTACAGACAGATAGGAGCCTTTTCCTGCATCAGTTCTTGAGCAGCACTCATGTCGGTGAATTATTTTGTGTGAATAACACAGTAATTTTGATAAGACTGGAAAAGATGACTGAATTTCCCTTCCCTCAAGCAAATAACAAATATCTTTCACCAGCTTTACTGTGAAGCTTTATAAAGCCTTATAAATATAACCTCCAGCAATGCGAGCACTGACAAGCCTTCACATTTCATGTTGTGTGGTCACAAACTAGTGTTAAAACCTCCTTTTGAGTTGGAGTCGTACCCCTGCTCTGCCAGCTCCGGGGACAGTGGACCAAAAGAAGCCTCTCCAGTCGGCATCCTCAAAGATGTAGGGCAAGATTCGGGTGAGGAGGCGGGTGCAGTTCACCACGATCTGACGCTCTCTATCTGAGGGGCAGCCGGAGTCGGCGCACTGGACCAGCCTCTCCACTGCCTGAGAAGAAACATTTAAATACCTGTGATATCTACCAAACACGTTATATGCTTTTCTTTCCAAGATTAAACCTTTAATGAATCTAATTCATTAAGAATGTGCAGATTTTCAATAGTTTACTATTACTTAAAGCAAATAAATACTGAACATCTCCATGAAAACATCTGCAAGAGCATGCTCCTGAACACACTCTACAGCACCTCTAGTGTGATCAAAAGACCCTACAGGACGCTATAAAATAATAATTTATTAAGCAATTGCACACCAGTGTACACATTTCATTGACTCGCCTTGAAGGATGTTTCCAGATAATCTGTATTCATTATAAGATACTTTTTTGGATTTCCCCTTAATGCTGTGTGTGTGTCATGCCAACTTTGCACCTCCCTTATAGAGACTCACACTCAAGAGCATTTGTTGAGGCTCGTCGTCACACGTTTTGGTTTTGGTAAGTTTCTTAATGCTGTATAGAAGCCAATTTGTAATCTAGGTCAATATTTTACAGTGTGGAGGTTTGCGGTTTGCCTTTCGGAGAATTAGTGATTAATTGAGTGAGGTATTTGGTGGTTTCAGTAAATCTAACCACTCCTGGTCTCGTGACAAAAGTAAACAATAAAAGAGTAATATATAAAAAGCGAAGCTGTGTTTAAACATTTTACAAACTCCAGAACAGTCGGTCACCTTTCGTGTGCTGTCACGAGAAATAAAACAGCTTCACTAAAACTCACAAAACAATATCTCAAATATGATAAAAACTCATAAATTGTGAAATTAAAAACTAAATCTAAATGTGACACCCTTCCAAATATCGTTCCTGCTCATTCACAGTCAGGTTTTTCACCTTTAAAAAGAGCTCCTGGTTTAGACAAACTGATGCTGCCGTCTCTCCTGTCCTTATGTAAATGACCTTTAACCTTTGTGCTGAAAGTGTGAGAACAACAAACAGCTGCATTCCTTTATCACTGACTGTTTCTAGGATGGACAAAGGCTGCTTTAAAAAGGTCACTCCTCGCTGCCTGCAGCAACCAGCACAGGAAGCAAGACTTCCTGCAGAGCTTCAAACATAACACACAAATGTTGTGGAACAGGAAGCACTAGGCTCCTAGCTAATAGCAGCTCTTCTTTTGCTGCGTAGCTAGGAAGGCAGTCTTGCTGTCTAGCCTCCTAGTTAATAGTAGCTCATCTTAGCATCCTAGTCTCCCAGCCAATAGCACTCTTTCTAGCTTCTTGGCCTCTTAGCTAATAGTAAGTCTTACTAACTTTCTAGCCTCCTAGTTCCTACTAGCTTCCTAACCTCCCAGCTGATAGTAGTTTTTCTTAGCTTCCTAGCCTCTCAGCTAACAGTAGCTCTTCTTAGCAGCTAATAGTAGTTCATTGTAGCTACCTACTCTCCTAGTTAATAGTAACTCCTCCTAGCTTCCCAGTAGCTCTCTTCCTGTTTCCCCTACCACAGGTCATTGGCTGTAGTCTTTGTAGATGCTCCCAATCCAACCCTATTTTAACATTAAAGGACACAACTGAACAAATATTTTTATTCTCAGCCGCTCAGATGGAAGACTAACCCAGACACTGAATCTGATTTTGCTCTAACAAATCCAGACTGAGTCCTTTTTGGAGTCATTTTCAATCAATCCTGATGAAGGAGGCATTACCTTGTAGCAGAGGGTTGCAAGATTTGACGGGGACTCCTCTCTGACGGCTCTGATCTCTGCTGCTGGCACCAGAGCGAAAATATCCTGGACGGTGGTGGAGGAGTCGGACCAGAACTGATCCCAGAACGCGTCGTCTGAGGCTTCAACGGGCTGAAAACGACATAACATTAACATCTGTATGTATGTTTTAACATCAGTTCATCTCACTAATTATACACTAAAATAAGTGACAACTGTAAATGTCTTATTTTGGTTGTTGTTTGGATGTTATTTACCATTTTTGATAAATTATTCAGAAGACCAATTGCTTATTCATACAAATAAATCCTCAACCGACTTATCGATCATTTAGGTTCATGGAAGATGGAAGAATTAGATACATATCTGGATATAAATGCCTCCAACTTCAATATGAAGAGTTTATGTAGCACACTAAAAACCCACATTAGGTCTGCAACTACAAAAATAAAATTACAGCTATAAACAACTTTTTTTGCCCGATCCACGGTGAGAAACCTGGAGAAATTCAAGATTATTATCAAATTAAAATGGTCAATATTTACGTTTTTGGGAAATGACAGAAGTTGGTTAATCTAATATTAACTGATCAATTGATGTGACTGATCAGTTTATCATTTAGATTCAAAATGTCAAATGTCTAATGTATCAGACAGCAAAAGCAATAAATAAGATAAAATGATTAATTGATTATTCAAAAAGCAGCTGATTCGTTTTCGATACACTGATCAATCGATCAAAGTAACATTTAGCCTCCAAGAATCAGATATAAAATCTGCATGTAAATATCTCCAACTTTAACCATAAGATTGCATGTACCCGACCCAAATGAGTGTCTAAAGTCATAGAAACTGCACAAAAAAAAAAAAAAATGAATTTCATTAGATATGTTTCAAGTTTGTTCGAAAGTGCTTATCAATAAAGTGATTCTAGCGCATTTCAAGGGTTTCCTGTTTACTTTGTGAGATCAGAGCTGCGCCTCATGCTACCATCTGGTAACCAACTTTATCTCCTCATGCTACAATTAAAGCTCAGAGAGTTTCTTTGTTTCACTTGCAGAGTTTCACTCTAAAAACCGACCTGAGTTCTTGTTGTCAGCTGGATCACCGCTTTCCTGAAGTGAAGTTTGGTGTCGGTGTTTCCCATTTTTTCCCCTGTCACAGACCTCCTCCAGCCTGGATCCGTGTTGGAAGGAGGATAGCCTCCCTCATCCACCGCTCACTGCCTCGCTGCGCTCCTGCTGCGTTCAGGCGCAGCTCGGAATAACACAAGTCGAACAGGTGCAGCTTTTACTCGCAGCTTAAGAGTTTTATTAGAAGCTCAACTGTTTGTCTGTTTAAAAAATAAATACATTAATATTACCAATGTACTCTTATACTACATATAGTCAGTATGATATGTAGCCAAAATGCAAATAAACGGAAGCTTGTGCAGGACAAGCTGGAAGCTGAAGCCTTTCATAAAGAAACCCAGACAAAAACACTCCGTTTGTGAAATAAACATGTAAGTATAAGCAATGATTTTTGTACCGTTTTCTAAACAATTATAATTTTCTACGTTCAACAAACTCCAAAATAAAAACAGTGACGAAATAAGGAAACATCAAATACAATCACTTATTGTACTATTTATTCATTGTTATGTATAAATATATATAAAGATCAGTTCTCAGTATGTCACATGGCATGTACATGAGATGATAAAATTAATATTACAAACAATAAAACTAAATGAGTCTCGCTTGTGTTCATTTGTTTCCACACGAATTCCAACGGCCGCCGAAGGCAGCATCAGCAAACCAGGATCCAAACAACCTGACTTCCGGGATCCTAAAGTACATATTTGCTTTCGTGCGCTTTTTGGCGTTCACCTGATCCAGGTGTTTTTATTCTGACACGTGTGACACATTCAGGCGCAGGAATGAACACGTCATCATAGCATCATCATCGCCTTCACCTGCACGAAGTGGACAGTGGATAGAGGACGCTTCAGGTACAGTCAGGATAAATGAGCTCCGGACATCCGGTGAACGCATCACACCGCACAAACTAAAACAAATGTTATTTATTTATTTATTTATTTTAATGTACTTTAAATTCACGACAGGGATAATTGTCATAACATTAAATATCTGTTGGAATTATTGATTTTCAATTTGTATCAAAAATTTTAAACTTGACTTTGTTAACTGCATGTTGAATTGTAAATGAAAGTTTTTGACCTAATAATGACCAACTAGTTACTCATTAAAATTTTCACTTTTTATACAGAATTAAATGTAATCTTTACAGATAAAATTTACTTTTTTCTATCAATTAATTTCTTTAAAAAAGTCACCACCTGGATTTAACTAAGCAAATAGGTATGAGCCTCCTATTGGATAATTACTGCATGGGTGATTATCTTTCAGCTGGCAACAAGTTATTTAACAACCCCAACTAATGCAATGAGTATCTTCTCATTTCTTAAACAACCATATTGAAAGACACATCCTGTGGTCGTGGAAAAGATGTTAGTCTGTTTGAGAAGGATCAAATCATTGGCATGAATCAAGCAGAGAAAACATCTAAGGAAACTGTAAAAATTAAAAAATTGGTTAAGAACTGTTCAACACTTTATTAAAAACTCAAAGGATAGTGACGAACCATCATCTTCGAGGAAGAGATGTGGTCGTAAAAAAAATCCTGATCCTGATCTGCGATCACTTGAACATTTGGTGAAATCAAAGTGAAAAAAACAACAACAGTGGAACTCAATAATGAAAGTAAGAGCATTTCCATTCCCAAGGCATTGGCTTCAGGCTGCATGTGTACTACTGTACAAGCCTGTTGGGGCAGTGCTATGATCTTGCTGCAGTTTGTCAGGTCTAGGTTCAGCAACATGTGTCCAAAGAATGAGGTCAGCTGACTACCTAAATATACCGAATGACCTGGTTATTCCACCTCTGGATGTGGGTCATATTCCAAGATGACAATGCCATGATTCATCGGGCTCAGATTGTGAAAGAGTGGTTCAGGAAGCATGAGACATCAGTTCTGCACGTGGATTGGGCACCACAGAGTCCAGACTTTAATCCCACTGAAAATCTTTGGGATGTGCTGGAGAAGGCTTTCTGCAATGGCCATCATCAATACTCTCACCAAGTATTTACCATCAACATTATCCCCCGTGTGAAGCATGGTGGTGGCAGCATCATGTTTCTTGACGCTGGACAGCTCGTAAAAGACAGCGGGTAAAATGAATGCAGCAAAACGTGGGGAAATCCTGGAGGACAATCTGATTCAGCGAGAGGACTATGACTTGTGAGAAATATTATTTTCCGGTGAGACAATGACTTGAAGACAAAATGTGTATTCAGTGACTGTGTCATGACATTAAGGACACACCCATTAAAGCAGCCGAAACCAGCTTCTTTCTCTGTGGTCATTATTAGCCTATCCAGTCATATCAGTTGCTCAAGAGATGATGCTGAGGTGTCTCGGGGTGTGGACACTGACATGCTGCAGGTATTTTTGATTTATTTTGTTACTGATTGCAATTGTAAATTTACTGATTACAACTGTAAATTTACTAATAATAACCTGCCTGTGCTTCTCGCCCTACTCTATCTTAGTACTAAATTTCTACAACACTTATCCAGATTGGTGTTAATCCAGAATAATTAGTTAAACATCAACCGGACAAAGGTGCAGAGGAAGTTTTTGATTTCCTGAGAATTCATGATTACAACTGTGACTCATCCATTTGACAACATTTCTTCATAACAAATCCAGTGGGAAGGCAGCTACCAAGTCTGTGCCAAACATCTGTCAGACAATCAGGACTCCGCCTCACATAAAACTAAACAGAGCGAAGCCCAGAGGAGGCAATCATTCAGTGCTCTGCAGCCAGACCTGTGTTGTGTTTTGATCTGAGTGAAGCAACATGATTGCAAAGAGAAGCTTTGGTGTCTTTGTGTTCACGCTGGTAGCTCTGGCAGCCGAGGCAGTAAGGATGTTCTATTTGCACTTATTTCCAACTTTTACTATCTTTCTCAAGACTTCACCTGACTTTTTTTTAATATCCTTTTAGGGTCTCTTGAAACATAAAAGACGGCAGGCGTTTTCCTCTTCGTCCTCTTCCTCTTCGTTCTCCTACTCTTTTGAAAGCTCAGGTGAGAATCTCCACAGTGACTGAAGCTCTTTGTTTCTGTTCGCTGAGCGCTAATTGCATCATTTCATCTTCTAGATGAGATCTGTCTCAACGGAGGAACATCTGTCAGCTCCCTCCTGACCGGTGACCACATGTTTTGTTTGTGCGCTGCTGGCTTTGAGGGGACCTACTGTGAAACAGGTGAGGAGCAGAGCTTCCCCCACCAAGCTCTATTCATGTTTTCAATGTTTTTAATCCTCCTCCTCTTTGCTGTCGGTTCAGTGGACAGTGAGAACTGCTACGAGGGCGTCGGGTTGTTCTACAAAGGCACTGTGTCTAAATCATACAGTGGACGAACGTGTGAGCAGTGGGATTTAGACACCAGAAGAAGGCACCTGTCGTCTGATGTCAACTCAGGGAGGCACAACTACTGCAGGTAGGTTTTAACTGGGATCCGTACGCTGATTTATTTTGGCTCTGTTGGGTTTTAGCGGGACGTTTCTGCAAGAACGCACTCAGAACGCATGCGTAACTTTTCTGTTTGTGGAGTAATTACTGCTCTGTGATTTTATTAGATTTGACTCATAGTGCTGACATAGTAACACATATTAATCAAACTGCGGCGTGTTCATGCATTCATCGCTTATAGTGCAGAGAATATGTTTTCAGTGCATTAACTTTACTTCAAACACTCTGTGCTGGAGGACTGTGCAATCTGACGGAAGCCTTGTTCTTCTTCTTTCAGAAACCTTCACTACAGACTTCGCCCGTGGTGTTACGTTTGGAAGAACCATCAGCTGGTGTGGGAGTATTGTGATATTCCCCATTGTGACGTAAAGCAGCGTGAGTGTAATCTCCGTTAAAACTACTACTGTGATTAAAGTTAATGCAGCGTTTGATGCATTTCTTACAGATCAGATTAAAAAAAAACAAAAAGGAAATGCGATGGCGGATGAAGTTGGTGTCTATTTCCAGCTAGCTTGTCACATTAGCAATGAGAGAGTACTAAACTTGTTTCTGCAGATTAGAAGGTGCAAAAAAAAAGTTGAATAAAGATGAAATAAAATAAAGAAAAACACTGAATAACAGACAAACAAGAGACATTTTTAACTTTCTGAAGATGTGCCACAAAAAAACACAAAAATCCTAATAGTTCATGTTGTAGATCTGGTCTTTCAGGGGTTAAATGTTTCAAGAAAATCTAATCCATTGTGCATGCCTCACTGATTTTTAAAACATCTCTGATCTTGTTACAGCTGCACCTACACCATCCCCCACTGAGCCACAAACAGGTGAGTCCTCACTATTAATTCCACTTTTCATGTTTTTTCCTGCCTGAGATTTTACCTTAGCTTCATCTTTCAGAGCTGACGTGTGGTCAGCGCTCCAGCAGAAAGCAGCTGAAGATCGTGGGAGGAACAGTTGCCACTGTGGAGTCCCACCCGTGGACGGCTGCCATATTTTGGCGTACCAGATTCAACGAGAAGGTTTTCCGGTGCGGGGGGAGTCTGATCTCTGCCTGCTGGGTCCTCACAGCCGCACACTGCTTCCCTGACGGGTATGAAGTGAGATCACATGCTGTAATCGCAGCAGATGTTAAGACATGAACTTATCCTGAGAATTTGTGTTTCAGCTCTCACAGGAAACAGCAACACTTCTCTGTCACTTTGGGGAAAAATGCCCTGAATGAGAGCGACCCAACTGTGGAGCAAATGTTTGGGGTTGAAGAAATCTTCATCCATGAGGGCTTTGACAACAGTGAAGGCAACTTCAACAATGATATTGGTGCGAACACATCTGCAAAACTCTCCCTTCCTAAAGAATATCATGTTAACTGGTGAAATTAGATAGCTAAGCAAAACAGATGGTTAAATATGCTTGAAACTCAATTATTCTGCTTTAGTTTAAGTGAAACAATCAAGCTGAATACATGCATTGAAAGGGGATTACATAGAAAGGTAATAAAAGGTAAAATCAAGCTTTATTTCCAAACTACAGACAAATAAGAGGCAGATAAGCAGTTTGCATTCAAAAAAGTCATGGGATATTATATTGGGATGAGTTCTTTAACTCCTGGTGCCGGAGATATTTGTTTATTCATTAGCCTAACATAAGACATAAGGATTTTATTTATTTATTTATTTATTTTGGAGTTTAGATGCTTTAATACTGACCCTTACTCCGATTAAAGCATAATCTTTGTTAATCGTCCTGCAGCGCTGCTGAAGCTGAGGCCCAGACATGGAAAGTGCGCCATGGAGAGCGACTCGGTGAAGACTGTCTGCCTGCCACCACCTCAGCACAGCCTCCAGCCTGGTGTCACGTGTGAGATCTGTGGATACGGGAAAGAGAAACATGGTAAAGTCATCTTAGTAATGTTTGACTGTGAAATAGAGGATTTTCATATGCGACAGTTAAAACTAAAACATGAATATTTTATCGTCAAAAACAAATAACATAAAGCATGTTGTGGCATTAACACTTCACTGAAACCAGAAAAAATGACACAGGCCAATGCATTAAAGTTTGCAGGGATGTCCACATACTTTTGACCACAAAGTACTCTGTACACTGCTTTGTTTTGCACTAAACCACTACCTCAGCATCTCATAGTCATAGTCTCATAATTATTTTATTTGTAGTTTTATTCCACCACTGACTGTACCATAACTGTATATACAGAATCTCTTTATATTTCTGCACATTTTTTTTCTCTATATATTTTTCAGAACATTCTTATTTTGTATATATTTTTTCCCAAATGTGTATTGTGTAACTCTTTTTTCTTTTAACCATGTCAAAGTCGTCATGCTGTCTGTATATATATTTGCCAAATTCCATGCTACTGAAACAAGGAAATTTCCCATGATGAATAAAAACATATCTTATCTTATCTTATCTTATAGCACTAGTACTTTTAGCTAACGCTATATTACTGCCAGCTAACCATTTATACTAATAATAAAACTAAATATTTCATTTAACTGACCATTTAAACCAATTACCTGTTACTAGCTATATATACAGTATATTGTTAATTGATTACTTGTATTATTTACACAGTTTATCTGGTGCTTTTATATTTCTTACTTTTAGCTAACAGTTTAATTGATTCAATTCAGCTAGCTGTTTTTCTGACTGAAGCACTCCGTTGATTGCTTTCAGCCAACCATTTAATCCTGGCTTTCAGACAGTGCCTTTTCTGCATCTGTTTCATGTAAACCACTGAGTCAAGAATAAACTTGTATATTTTAATTATATTATGTTGGCATTTTTCTTCTCTGCAGATTTGTGGTATAGGTCTCAGTATCTCCGACAGGCCCAAGTGAACCTCTTCGCTGATGACATGTGTCGACACTCGGATTATTATGGAAGCATGATCACTGATAACATGCTTTGTGCCGGTCGTCCCGACTGGAGCCAGGACGCCTGCGAGGTATTTACACATGCCCGGACTTGACTCTGCTTCAACATATCGTGTGTTGATTTCTTTTAATGCTGTTTTCCAACAGGGCGACTCAGGAGGGCCTCTGGTGTGTGGGGTTGACGGCAAGTTCTTCCTGTTTGGGGTCATTAGCTGGGGCGACGGCTGCGCAAAGGAGTTCAAACCTGGCGTTTACACCAGAGTGACCAATTACAACAAGTGGATTGAAGAGAAGACGGGGATGACTGCCATCACTGCTGGAGACAAGTTTCCTCAGAAATGACTCTCTTAAAGACCAAGGTTGGCAAAATAAATAACGATTGTTTCTTAAAAAATCAAATTAATCTGCCACTGAAATAGTCCTCAACAACAACAACAACAACAACAACAACAAAATATCTATGAACCAGTCAGGGTAAAAAAGTTTGTTTTGTTTTACGTTTTTGTGCACAGTCAAAGCTTCAAACTATAGCAGCTGTAACTGACTAGAAGTGCATGAAAATGCTAAAAGGTAGCTAAAAGTGAAAAGTAATGGCTGAAGTAGTGAAATGGCCTTTTGAAACTAAAGGATTAAATGGTTGGTTAAAAGTTTGCTGAACAGCTTAATAATGCTAGCTTAACAGTTTTTTGTTAACACCACCAACAAATGTATTAATAATGACTGAAATAGGTTCCTAAAAGTAACGGATAAACGTTTGAAATATTAAGTGGAATAGCTAGGTGAAATTAACGAAATAAATGTTTAGCTAACATTTATAAAGTTGATGAACTGTTAGCTATGCATAAGAATGAGACTTTCAAACCGGGCCAAACTTAATGTTTAAATGGATGAAAATTTTGATTCAAAAGTTAAGTTTAAAAGTGAAAATGTAAAAGTAATCATTTTCTGAATGTAACTGAAATTGTCTTTATTTTGGCCACACTGGCTAGTTAGCTTAAATTGCTAGCTAAAGCAACAGCTGTAGCTCCAGATGACCCAACATTTGGCTCTCACTGTATTATATTAAGACCAGTTTTTATATTTTTGTAGGTGATATTTGCAGGTTTTGTTTGTCGTTTTCTGGTCATATTATTGTCTTCTACTGATTTACTGTCAGTCAGGATGTTTGTGCATTATTTTGTGCGTTATTTTGTATATTCTTTTCTATTGAAGAGCGGTAACTTTTTTTCAAAGCTTCTGAACTGTCAGAACATTGTGACTGTCTAATAGGAGGCATTGTGTGATGTACATAAAGGTTTTCTAATCCACTGTTGATCCTAAAAAATAAGAATAAAAGATTCGTTTTGTCATGACTTCCTTTTGAGACGTGTGGGCCCTGTCTTTAGTCACTCTTTGATTTGACCACAAGATGGCGCCACAGCAAAGAAAATAAAAGAACAGTAGCAGACAAATCATTAACACTCACTTGCCAGTTCTAATTGTCTTGTGTCTCCTCTTTGTCTTTCATTGTGTTGTGCCTTGTAGGTTGTTTTGCTTCTCTAACACACAACTTCTATGTCAATCTTTGCGTGAGTTTTGGAATCGTGTTTCTTTTTTTCGCGTTTTTTTCATATTTTGTGTCACACTGTGGTTATTTTCCGTCTCTTTCCAAATAAGAATAATAATAATAAGAATAAGAAAACCTTTATTTGTCCCGCAATGGGGAAATTGCAGTTCACAACAGCTTACAGAGCAAAATAGCAAAAAATAGCAAAAGCAGCAAAAAAGCCAGAGCAAAGAGGATAACTATAAAAGATAAATAGTGTATAGAGGATAACTATAAAAGATAAATAGTGTAAAATGTTTTCCTCTATAGTTTTTTTGTAGTTTGTCATCACGTCTCTTCTGTATCATTTAGTGTAGCTTAATGAACAGCTCACATTTTGCCTCTTTTTTTTAAATCTGTTTTCATTTAGCTTTTTTTTCTTGTCATTATTTGTTTCTCTCGGTCCTCTTATGTCACGCTGTGTCAGTTTTGCATCTATCTGTAGTTATATTGCTTCTTGCACCACTTTTCATCTCTGCGGTTGGTTTTCAAATTGTTCAGCCAGTTAATCTGGCATGATCCATTACTTGCTGCTTCATGTTCTTCAGCGCTACCCTAAGTGAGCAGGAGCAGACTCTACTTCTAGCCAATCTGTGTGTCAACTTTCACTTGTTTCTGCTTACAATGAGTACTTAGGAGCAATCAATGGTCCTGACATGCTGGCACACCTGTGCAAGATCCTCCTTGAACCCGTGCATCACAAATTCCCGGCTGGTCTACAAGAGGGACTCTGGCAGAGGCGATTGCTCTAAGACGAGGCTCAGCCTCCCCTAAAATATCGCTGGCAATTTCGTCAAATACTACGAATTTACATTACTACTCTAACTAAAATGTGCTAGAACATGGTCGACTTCATGGCTACTTCTTATAATAACACAATCATTAATAAGTTTTAGCCGTTCGTCTATCGTGATTTTTTTCTCATATTGCTGTAATGGCACGGTCCGTTTAAAAACGGGCAAAAAAGCTAGACGTTTATTGGATAAACGCTCCAAAATCGTCACTTCCAGGGAAGCCGGGCGTCTCTGGGAGTCAATGGGCAGTGGGATGTAGGCCCTACCTGGACGCCGAACTTCTGTATGATGATTGGATGAACTGTTAACGTGGCTGGAACTCGTCGTGATTGAGAGCGCTTTAAGACTATAGAGAGTGAGGAGTTGTCGTCATGCTACAGCTTCTCCAAATACCGCTGTTTTGCTGTTTTATGTAAGCTTGTCCCTGTAAGGTCCATTTTCTTTCCCCTTAACTTTCTCCATTGCATATTTTCTTACTTTTCTTGTATCTGTCCCGCCGAAATAATAAACGCGCAAAAATTAATGTTTCGTCGCTCCTCCGTTAAATTCTGAGGGCGTTGCCCCTGGCAACCGGTAGTGTCTCCTATCATCGTGGCCGACCGGCTCAGACCCCGTCTAAATCAACCCAGATCGGCACGTGACAAGCTTGGATGAGTGGCGAAACGTCTTCTCGAAAAATCTACATGTCCAGTTGCCTTTTTTGAAACTTTTTGGATTACCATGACCTGGATGACTGAGAACCTTCACAGACATAAATTTAATGATGTAATAATTGGCCAATTTTACAAAACTGGGCTTCCCCTATTTGAAAGACCAGCAGCCACTGGACTCTGGCCTACTGAACCAGAAACCAACACCACTCAAAAGGTTTCACCCGGCTATCGACCACAGTTTGTACCAAATCAACAAGCCAGCTTCAAAAGTAGGCTGACCATCACTCAGCTCTCCACCATCACAGAACAAGAAAGGCTACACCCCAAGACCCTCACAGCCAAAACCACAATGAGATGCCTGCTGTGACAACTTGGGACACTGGCCTCTTCACTCTGACAAGCATGGTCTATGCAACCTCTGTTCAAAGGGTGTGTCAGGGTGGAAATGTCAGAAAGGCATTGTTTTCCCATGTTTGAGCACCAGGAATGCTTTGTCGCATATCACAACAGGTAATGCTGTTGCACAGACACGCACATGAGGTGTGTTGAGGCAAAAAGTTCTGCAATTTATGTTTTGATGTTGAGAAAAAAATGAGTCATAACTTTTCTCTTTTTGTTATTTGTAATTTTTTTGCTTATTTTGTGTCACATTGTGGTCTTTTTTTATCGAAATGTATTGTTTGTTGTTCTGGTGTTTTGGTCCCTTTTTCCTTCTATTGGTTGTCGCTTCATGTCTCTACACTTGTTTTGTCTTCTGTCCCCTCAGATTGAGGACATTAGACGTAATGAACCATTGATTTTTCTGCAGGCCGGGACAGGCTGTACACAGTTCAAACATCCAGACGTTAAAGACAAGGTGTGTTGTTCATGACAGCGTAAACTGACAACACCGTTAATCCTTCAGAGAAAACTGTATGTTAAGAACTGAATTTATGAGGAGCTGCTGTCATGTTTCCTTTCAGATGAACCGGTTTAAGCTTTATCTAAAATGAGTCACGGTCACGACCATGTGGTTTAATTGGGCGCGGCTTGTTACGCTCCAGACTTTCAGGTAAATTCACCTGTCAAGCAGTGACAATCCAAACATCTTTGTAATTAATTTTCTCACCTATCTATCTTATCGCTTCTATCAGAGAAAACAAATGTGTTCTCTGGGTGTACACATTATCTGCGCTGCTCTGAAGACAGGGACACACCTACACCTGAATTACAGGTGTAGGTCTGAGGGGGCGTGGCTTCGCTCTCATATCCCAACTAAACTGAAGCTCAGGTGTAGGTGTATCTGAGAGGGCGTGGCTTTTCTCCCGTCTCCTCACTGAACTCGACCAGTTTTCAGAGAACTCTCTGCCATCCTGTGTGTGACATAAAGTCAAGTAAGTGCTCTTGCTCGTTTTGACATATTTATGTAGTAACGCTAGAGCTGTTTGTGTGAAGTGGTGATTTTGGTAGATAAAAGTCTGTAATAGAGGCTGGTAGGCGTTTTTGTTTGAGTCTGAATGTGTCATTTGTCATGATTTGTTCTACAGCTGCAGGTTCCTCTTCTTAACCTCCATCTTGAGGCCATATCCAAGCCGCTGTCACCATGCCTGAGACTGCAGAGTCCCACTCAGTCACCCTCACCACCAACCGCAACTGCACCATAGAGATCACCAATGTCAGCTCCGTGTTCTGCCTCATTAACCCCAAGTAAGAGTTGCTGCTGCTGCTGCTGCTGCTGAGTTAACCCTCTAAGCTTCTTGTCCCTCTGGCATCAGTTTCAACAGGCCAGTACTGCGCTTTAAATGCTTTAAATGCTTTAAATAAGGTGCTTGTCTTGTGCTTTGTCCTTTTTCTCGTTCAGAATTTACATGGAAAGCGGCTTCGCCTTCAGCCCCCCGCAGCCCACCGTGCGGACCACCAAGACCGAGGTCTGCTCCTTCACCAAGGATGACAACACGGCGACGGGCGCCGTAGGCGTCCTGACCTACGAGCTGTTTGACATGCGGCAACGTCGCTGCAACGAGCTAATCGCCATCATGTTCTCCGTGCCCTTCGACTACAACTTCTACAAGAACTGGCTCGCCGTGGGTGTCTTCGAGCACACGCGGGCCTGCGATGAAAAGCTGTACGACCTCATGTACAAGGGCAAGGATTTCACCAACTTTGTGCGCCATGAGGCAGATGGCTCGGGCGTGGTGTACAAGGGGAGGATGGTGGACGTGAGGGCATGCATGTCGGACGAGGGCCGGGCCATGGTTAAGCTGGAGGTGTACGACAAGATGGGCAGATGAGCGTGTTAGAGTGAAATTCTCAGAAGTTCATCAAAGGGTTGAAAACATCCTCATCCTTCTTTTGTATGGGTGGCTTAAATGAATAATAAAAAAAACAAAAACAAATCTTCTTGTCTTTGAGTTTTCTTTTTGCAAAAGATTTACAGAATCAAAGAGAGTCAGGCTGCACTGTGGTGTTTATCTCCTCATTCAGACAGAAAAATAAAAAGGTGTGGTGCATGAGGAAACTATGCACGACACCTTGGCATAGATTTTGTGCAGTGGTGTTCGTCTCCTCATTCAGACAGAAAAACAAGAAGGTGTGGTGCATGAGGAAACTCTAATGCATGAAACAATAACATGGAAAACTCAGCAAACCGGTGCGAGGACAACCAAAGCTACGGTTCTGTTGTTTTTGTCGGTTACACCTTCTGTCATCACAATCTCTGCAGACTCAAAAATCAACGATGAGACAGTGGGCGTGAGATGGGAAGGAACGAGGAGGAGGCGTTTGCTATGGGTGGAGACACCTTTGGGTGGGACACGTTCCCCAACAAGACTTATCAGAAGTCTCAGTCGGGCTTTGCAAGAGGGAGAAACGCACTTGTGATCCGGACAGGTAAGCTGAACTCATCTCTTTTTGACTGAACTTCATTTTCTCTAAAATATATATAAAAAAACAACATGTCTTGATTAATCACCTCAACCGATCTGTAGTTTGACGCAGCCTTTAGGAGCAACCATGGGTGAATCAGCAGAGACATTGGCAGCCAGCCTCAAGAGCCGAAGAAATGTGACCATCGAGATCACCAACCTCACCAATAACTACTGCCTGATTGACCCCAAGTAAGTGCAAAGCAATCGCAACCTAACTCTAACTCTGAAGTCGTAGATTGCTAGTCATTCTTTTTCCTAAAACAGGGTTTACCTGGAGAGTGGGAACTGCCATAGCCCTCCCCAGCCCACTGTCCGTCCACTCAAGACCGAAGTGTGCAACTTCAGCAAGACCAGCGCCAAGGCCACGGGGGCAGTCGGCGTCATGACCTACGACCTCTTTGAGAGGCAAAGCAACAGCGCCAAGGAGACATTAGCCATCATGTTCTCTGTGCCCTACGACTGCAACATGTACAAGAACTGGTTCGCCATTGGCATCTACAGCCAGGGCAAGGAGTGCAACGAGAGCCTGTACAAAGAGATGTACTACAATAAGGAGGAGGGCTTCGTTCGCCAGGAGGCCAAAGGCAGTGGGCTCGTCTTCGAGGGCAAGGTCGTGGACATCAGGGCCACCATGTCCCCGCTGGGCAGGGCCATCATGAAGGTGGAGGTGTGGGACAAGCTCTTCTCTCCTGGGATTCAACAGACATGCTGAGCGACCTTTGACAGAATAATCCTACTGATGTGTCTAGTCTTTGTACACCTGTTCAGTCAATAAATACATCTTTGAGACTAATGGTGTCATTAGAGTGATCATTTGAAAAAGAAACGGAGCAGTCGGGTTTAACTCGTGGAGCAAGTTGTGTTCACATGAGTCATGAATTGAATTGGTTCACTGCCATGTTTTCTTAAAAGGTTCAGTTCACACAATGTAAAAGGTTTAAAAACAAGAATAAATCAGCAACTGTAGCTCTTCTGGGCAATGCTGTGAAAGTTTTTTTTTGTATAAAAGCTTAATGAAAACAAAAATTCTTACTGAAAGTGGTAGTGAGGGAGCTAATAGAGCCTATATAGAGCCATGCATAAGAGCCATGAATAAGAGAATTGTTCACAAATAAAAAAGACAGAACTGATTGAGAAAATAAACAGTTCCCTGTTTTTTAGAGTGAGAGTATTAGCTCAGGGTTGAGCACATCTACACAGCTAGGCTGATGCCTTTTTAATTTTTCTGTTTATATATACTGTGTAATTTAAAAAAATCTCTGATATGATTTATAAGCATTAAACAGGCAACTTTTCATGATGACGGTGAATCAGGTCTTTCAGGTAACTTTCCCTTGTGATGCTTCCGTCTTGTTTCTTTATTGCCTTAATTCCTCCCTCCCCTTTTCCTTCATTCCTTCTTTCCATCCATCCTTTCTACTTCTTTCATTCCTTATCTCATTCCTCCTTTCCATCCTTCATTCCCTCCTTTCTACTCCTTTCCATTATTCTATCCATTATTAAATTTCTTAAGGATCGCTTAGCTCCAAATCTAGAATCAAATCTGCTGACAGCTGAAATCAGTGATTTACTGTCAGGGTTCAAAATGTTATATGGCTGATGGATGCATACTGTCCACAGGTATGATGCAAGTAGCATGACGCAGATGCAAAGTTCACATTCGGATGTTGGTTTGTGTTGTGTTTCCTTGAACAAATTACAAGTACAATAACGACATAGTTTTCGGATTAATGAATCATTTATTAGAGTTTTGTTAGTCCATTATTAGAAGCTGAGCAATGTTTGCTCCAATCTGAGTCAACTGTTTTTACAAAATGATGTAGCGTGTCATATGTAAATCCTCTGATCTTCAGTTGTTTTTTTGATTGAAAAAAATAAGCTCATAAGTCTGTGCTTTAACTGAGCTTATTCCCACGGAACCAGATAACACTTAGCATTGCAGTCTTTCTGAGCTTGTTCCCATAGAGCAAGCTAACATTTAGCCTAGCATAATACGTCTGTGCTTTAACTGAGCTTATTCACATAGAGCCAGCTAACATTTAGCCTAGCATAATTTAGCCTAGTATAATATTTCTGTGCTTTAACTACGTTTGTTGCCACAGAGCCAGCTAACATTTAGCCTAGCATAATTTAGCATAGCATAATATGTTTGTGCTTTAACTGAGCTTGTTGCCACAGAGCTTGCTAACGTTTAGCCTAGCATCATAAGTCTGTGTTTTAACCGAACTCATTCCCATACAGCCAGCTAATATTTAACCTAGTGTGAAGATGACGGTTATGTATTGTATATATTATTTTGTGTCTTTAGACTTCACGAGGAATCAGGGCCTCTTTCTGCATCTGGCTTGTCTACCCAGAACATCCCATATTGAATGTGGCATTTGAGGAAGTCTCAACCACAGAGACACCTGTTTGAGGAAGAAGATGGCTTAGAGTGACTCAGAAAGAAAGTGTTTTCTTTCTTTCCAAACTTATGTTTAGTAAGATCAAGCAGGTGAAGAATGAACATTTATAGAACATAGTCATGAACATGAAAAGTAGTAGTTTGGTGGGTAGTCCTAGGGTTGAATCTCAGACGACAACTTAGTGTCAATCATTTCCCTGAATTTCTGTGTGTGAACTCAAACTAAACTGAATCTATAGTGGCTGCAGATCATGAATAATTTCTGTAGTGGTTGCTTGTCAAGAAATGTTAATTTCTCTACAGTTCTCTCCGCATCAGTTCATCCTCTTGTCCCTTCTTTCCCTTTTCAGGCACCATCTGGGGTCCATGCTAGGTCAGCTACCATCCATAAGATGAAGCCCCCACAATGATTCTCTTTCACTCTGGCCACTAACGCCAAGCCATAACTAGCCTGAAAAGACAACCTCCACATCCATCAGTCTGATGTACTGCACTGCTCATAAAACACCCTGACGACAGTGTTGAACCTGTCCTTTAGGTACATCTCCAATGTGTCAAGGGACATCTGTCTCACATCGTAACCTCTGAACTGCTTCTTAGTTGTCTCACTGATAGGAACAATCTCGCTGGTACTGTTGGGGTCATTGCGTCCGATGGCGGCGTATGTTGGAAAGACCCCCCTCAGCTCTTTTGGAAGACTATGGTTGTAGTTTGGGCAGCAATACGCTGACCAGATGTATTCAGGCACTGCGACACGGTGATTCTTGAGCCAGGGCTCAGAGTTCTTGTAAGGGATGATGCCAGTCACTATGTAAGCCTCTCCCAAACAGTAGGCCGCTATGGTCTTGTTGACGGTCTGCTCCAGGAGCTCCCAGGGTCCGTCGTTAGAGGCCGGCTTCTGAGGAACCACATTGGTGAGAGTGAAGGTAGCAGAACGGGCCTTGTGGCTCCGGTGGTGAAGGCTGGGGTTCAAGTGGCCGCGCGAGTAGTTGGAGTTAATGTAGTCCAGGTCCACAGCCTGGCTGTCCACCACGTTCTGGTCCAGAGGACCCGGCGGGAAGGGGATCATGTTACCGTCAGCTCCTGGATAAGCTAACTGGAGGGAGACAGAAGGTTTTAAAGTTGTTTACACATCAACCTTATTCTTCAAAATATTATTTAAAACAAGTGTTAAAAAAAATGAAGCTTCTTCTTAATTTAAAACCTAAACACTGACATGGACTGGATGTGTTCTTGTCCCGTCCATTTATTCCAGGACGCATCAGAAGGTAACTTATGTGGATACTTGGTACAGCCAAGTATCCTAGAATGTTTTTTTAATTACACTGCTGTTCCAGTTACAGAATGACTGCTCCATGAACTTGTCAAGTCCAAACCATTAAGTATGAAAGACCACAGTTTTTGGTATTAATAAACATCCAGGTGGAAATGGAAGCAAGAGAAGAAGTAAAAGGAGATGAAAAAGAAGAACAAGGAAAAGAAGAACATTTAGACGAAGCAGAAGAGAAGAAGAGGAAGGAGATGAAAACGAGGAGGAACAAGGAGATCTTTAACCCTGAATTGACTGAGTACAAGAAGAAGATGTCCAAGATGTCTCCACGTCTCCAGCATTGCTGTTCACGTGGATTCAAGTTTTGTTTGTCTTTTCAAACACTTGTCTGAACAACAGGTTGTTTCTGTCCCCCCTAGAAACTCATCACCTGATTTTTGCTTGTGCAGAGTTGACAGACCGTGAAGAAATAAAACAGTTCTCTTTTACTGCATGTCATTTCCTCATTTTCCTGTCGTTTACAGACACTGTTCTGGTGTCACAGATATACAAATAAAACACGTAGATTTATTGCAAATTTAAGACAAATCTGTGAAACGTTCACCCACTTTTCTCTGCTAAAACTCTGAATACAAAGATCAGTCTTCATCAGATTAGATGTTGTTAATCATTACTTTTGATCTTTTTTTAAAAAAATCTTTTTATCTTTATCTTATCAGACTCACCTGTGGCTCAAACTTCCAGGAGGCCCGCGGCCTCTTTCCTGAAGGGGCTGTGTACAAATAGGCCGAGAACCACGGCGAGCGTCTCGGCCGGCTGTACAGTGTGGCGAAGTGATGCTGGTTGTAAAAACGCTGGCAGATTGGGGTTCCTGTCAGACCTTTAGGAGGCCAAGCACTGTAGAAGAACTGCAGACACGCGGAAAAATCTACGACGTCGGCCGAACACAGGCAGCAGCAGCCCACAGCGAAGGCCAAGACGGTCCGAAGGCAGAGACGAGACATTCTGATCGACAGCTGGAGGAGATGTTCACCGTTGTTTCATGCCCTCACACATACTTAGAAATGTACTGAGCGCTGTTCCCTTTTCATTAACACATGACCTCTGGGTGAAAGCAGAAGCAGTGGCTGTGCTGTTTCGGGTGAATTTGCCAGCTGTGACATTTCAGTGACTTTTCTCTGAAACATAAGCAAGTTTGTTTCATGGCATTCGGGGAAGAAATGCTGACACATTTTGTTTTGTTGGTGTTTTTTATCTATATGTTTCAATAAGGGTTATTTATTTGCATTAGTAGTAAGTGAGTTATTATGGAATCCACCACATATGGGGGCAATCAACTATACAATGAATATTATAAATTCCAGCTAGGAACTGAACATTGAAACTGAATCTGCTTGAGGCTGGAGAGAGAAGACAGTTTTCCATTTCCGTTTTTCATCTTCATATCATCTAAACATTTCCATTTGTTATTTGATAACTCCCTGTGTCTGGAGCACACTGCGACCCTCTGTAGGACTAGCACTAACAGAAAATGAATGGATGAATAATGAATAATGAATTGTGTAGTTTTATTCTTGCAAGAAGACAGAAGTTCAACTGGTGAGTAACAGAGTACAGCTGGCAGAGGTTCGTCGCTGAGGTCAGAGAAAGAGTTACCTTGAAAGTAACATATCAGTTATACAACGTCACTGAGTGGACACAGAAAGCGCAGAAACTGTGTCGATACGCTGAAAGCATCAGATCACGACACTGGCTGCAAACGAACCGGCACAAACATTGTATAATATGTGGATTCAGCAGTAAAAGTATGCCAGAGTTCAGAGTGTGCAGTAAACCCACTGATTCAGCGAGATTCAAGAGGGGCCAACTTTAACAATCTCTCCACAGAGCGTTAAATTTGCAGCACAAACCCACAATACCCACGGGCTGATACGATTACCTTACAATTATATAATACTATAAGTCGCTAAACTACTTATAATTAGTTAACCTGATGAGTTTTGGGAGACTGTAAACCAGCGGAGCTCCTTCTGCATCATACGAATGCAAACGTTGTTTTCTACACATATCCTAGATGCTTGATCAAACTGAACATGTCTGTCATGTCAGGGTTTGTCCGAAAAACAAGGTGAAACAAAAAAAAAAATGGATGCGTAGAGTTTCTTGAAATGTTGTTGTGTTAATCCACTACAGATCTTCCTTTGTCGACTGGTCACATCATAATGTCCAGTCTCTTTTTTGCAACAATACTGTATTGTGCTGTCTTCCTTTTTTAAGAAACTCTACAAGTCCAGTTGCATGTGATTCAGCTTATTTTGGGTTATGTCGATCATATAAAGAACACAAATCCAGAACAGCAATACATGCCAGAGACCACACTTGTTGCTAAATGCTCCCAGTTTTGATTCAATGTTTTACTGAAATCCTGGACTCTCTAAACTTTACCATGGCAGTCGTTGGAAAAAGTACTATTTCGAGTTTTCCCCCACTGCACCCACAGTGTACTTTTTTGTGCTTTTGAAGAATCACAATTACAAGTTTGAATGCAAAGGAAGTCCTCAGATTTCTAGCAACAGTAGGACGGGAGCCCTCTGATTGGTGGCCACCCGACCAACCAGAAGTGAATGGCTTTTTATTCTTTCAACACCAAAACAAAAAGAAGGACCTCTTCCCACCTTGAATAATAAAATATTTTATTGTGGTATGTTCAAATGATTTGTGTATTGAACACCATATTTTAACGCAGGTTTAGGTTTAGGGTTAGGTTAGGTTAGGTTCTTTAAGTGTAAGTAACCTTACACTTAAAGAGAAAGTTACTAATGCACAGGCACAGGCTGTATCTTCCATAAGTTAGAACAGGGTTGTCAAATTGGCTCCTATTTCCCTAGGGTTAAGGTTAGCCGTTAGCTGTTATTTCTAAGAAGAAAAGTCCTGTAGAAAAAACTGAAAAGTCAATTTACTGACTATGTGAACATTCTTCTTTAATTCTTCATGTGGATGAGCTCCTTCAGCAGGCCACAGCAGTCCAGATGAGCGCAGAGAGGCAGAAAAAATAACTGTTTGTGGAAACCACCGTGTTCATCCACAGCGTCTGAGGGCGGGCTCTGTGGGAAGCCTTTCCTTCCCCCTTTACATCTGAAGTCCAGTGGACTTGCAGCCCTCCCCCATTCCCTTATGTAACACCAGAATCAGGGTTCCTCACAGACGCCGAGCTCCACTCACCCGGAGAGGACTGAATCGACGCCTCTCCACTGTTTTAAGGTTAAGATTTAAGGTGGGTCACACATGTTCTGTTCTCTGCAGCGTGTTTACAGTTAAATGTTGTCACTTCAGTCTGAAGAGATCCAGCAGATTCCTCCTTTATCCTGCTCAACAGCAGAGTGGAAGCTGAACCTCTGAGGTTTCTTTTGTGATTGCTTGCAGCTTGTTAGCTTCTGCTAAATGCAGAGGAAGAGATTACAGTCGGCATTAACCAGGACATAAATTCCTCTGGACTTTGGATTGTTAAGCAACATGTTCATGTATTTTCAGGACATGGACTCCTGCCAGACGTGCAAATATTCAGTGGGGTTTCACTTGCAAATCCAAACTTCAGAAACCCTCCAGGAACTGTGGTTTTACTGCAGTTCACAGCTTGGTTGGAACAAAGAGATGGTTTTAGTGAATTTATAGTTGGTCTGAACATCATGCAGTAAAAGTGCTGGTGGGGAGTTTTACTCATATGTGTTCTCAGCTGATTGCATCATTGCAACACTGTCATGAAAAAGAAGAACAATGAGGAGAAGATGGATAAATGCTTTGTTAATCCCAAACTGGGAAATTCCGTGGAAGAAGGAGGTGGAGGAAGAGAAGGAGAAGAAGTAAGAAGTCTCCTCCATCTTTGTGTCAAACACTGAAGAAGAAGGAGGCGGCATAAGGACAAGAAGAAGAAAAGGGAGTAAAGCAAAGGCAGATAAATGTGGAGAGTGGGAGGAGGTGAGGGAGGGTGAGAGTAGGACAAGGAGGCACTTTAGCAAAGCATAAAAATTAATTTCCATTCAGAGCTTCTTAAATGAACATAATTGTGCACGGAAACAGATGGACATAAAAGATCCTAAGTGTAATGGCCGTTTTTATCCACTGTCGTTATTGTCAAATTTCAGTAATGCACAAAAAATGTAAATTCCCATGGGTTTCATGCACAAAGCACCCATTGTCAGGTTGCAGCTCTCAGCTTTTTAAATCATCAAAAGATAATTGATATTAATAAAGGTTATTAATACATCTTGTCAATATGTTGTAATCTCTTCCTTCAGATTTAATGATGGGGAGCATCCCACTGGTTTCTCTCCTTCCTCTTCTGGTGGTGGGGTTCACCCTTCTGGCAAGTCCAGGCGTCCACGGTGGAAAGATACTGGTGTTCCCAGTGGACGGCAGCCACTGGGTCAACATGAACCTGCTGATCAAGAGTCTCCACGCCAGAGGCCACGAGATCACTGTGGTCCGAACGGCCACTAGCTGGTATGTCAAAGAAAGCGCACCGCATTACCGCTCCATCACAGTCACCTTACCAGAGGCCATTAACATCGAGGAGCAGGACTTCTTCGTAACCTTCCTGGGTAAGATGCTGGAAATAAAGAAAGAGGGAGCGTCTTTTATGGGCTTTATGAACTTCTACTGGGAGATGCTCGGCACACTGTCAGACATCCACCACCAGGCCAGCAAACTAGTTGTGGAAATGTTTGAGAACAAGACTCTGATGCAAAGTATTCGGGACACACAGTTTGACGTGGTTCTGTTGGACCCGGGGATACCTGCAGGAGTTCTGGTGGCACATGAACTGAAGCTGCCTATGGTTTTTAACGTGAGATGGATCACCAGTGGAGAGGGCCACTTTGTGGTTGCTCCATCTCCGTCGTCGTATGTTCCAACATCTGGATGTACTGTGTCTGACAAGATGACGTTTGCAGAAAGAATCAAAAACACTTTATACTATGTCCTGAACACATTAGTTGACAAGCTGGTAGTGTGCCCTCACTACGACAGACTGGTGGACCGATACTTTGGTCCAGATGTGAAGTTCTACCACCTTCTCCAAGGAGCAGACATCTGGCTCATGAGGGTGGATTTTGTCTTTGAATTCCCGAGGCCCACGATGCCCAACATCGTCTACATCGGAGGATTTCAGTGTAAGCCTTCACAGCCTTTATCGTCGGAGCTGGAGGAGTTTGTTCAAAGCTCAGGAGAGCACGGCTTCATCCTGATGTCTCTGGGGACGCTGGTTGAAGGTCTGCCCAAAGACATCACCTCAGAAATTGCAGCTGCCTTCGCCCAAATCCCTCAGAAGGTGATATGGAGGCATGCCGGTGAGCGCCCTGACAATCTGGGCAACAACACCCTCCTTGTGAAGTGGATGCCCCAGAACGACCTGCTGGGTCACCCCAAGATAAAAGCCTTTGTAGCTCATGGAGGCACAAATGGGATCTACGAGTCCATCTACCATGGCGTGCCCATGGTAGGCATCCCCCTTCTTTTTGACCAGCCTGAAAACATCCTTAGAATGGAGGTACGAGGAGCAGCCAAAATGGTGGATGCAACAAAAATCACCCGGCAGAGCTTCCTGGAAACCTTACAAGAAGTTCTTCACAATCCGTCATACAGAAACAACATGAAGAGGCTGTCTGCCCTCCATAGGGATAAACCTATGCATCCACTGGACACTGCAGTCTTCTGGATTGAGTTTGTGATGAGGCACAAAGGAGCTGCACATCTTCGCACCGAATCTTATAAGTTGCCTTGGTATGCGTATTACTCTGTGGATGTTTTATGCTTCTTAGCGGCGGTCATTTTGATGCTGACAGTCACTTTCGTCGGATCAGTGCGGTTCCTTTGCCTTCGACTGTGCAGGAGGAGAAAACCAAAGCAGGAGTGATTCCTCTTCACTGGACTAAATTTAATGAACATTGCTGGATCAGCCTTCAATTAAAACACAAAAGTGCGCCACACTTTGTGTCATGTTCGCTCAATACAACACTGTAGTTTGAATCAGTCTACTGCAAAGACTCGATAGAGCACTAAACGTATATTAATCTGCACCTGAAAACAATCACCAGCTTGTGTTAGTAAACTCCAGCAGCCTTAACCTTTAGCTGATGGATCCTTGGCACATAAGCTCAGACTCTTGATATTTAAAATCATAACTGTGTAATTCTTATTTAGAAATGATTTGTGTACTTTGCAATACAGTTTAATAACACTGAATTAGACATAACTCTATTCTTAGGACATTTAGTTGTTTAAAAGTATTGTTTTTATCACTTTATTGTTTTTTAAATCAGTTGATGAGTATTCAGTTTAATTTGAATTATTTTTTAACAAAAACCAACAATAAATCTGTAACTGTAACTGTGTTGTGTATTCAAGACAAAACACTTGATGATATTAAAAACACTTCCTTATTCCCCACAATGAAAAAAAGGACACATGTTTTAAGATTTAAACATTTATTTACAGGATACAATATGAAATGAAATGTTCTTGCGCACACTAAATGGTCTTTTCACAGATCCACCTGTAGGGCGTCTTACAGGATCCGTCCATCCAGGACTTGAGAGCATCCTCACTCGTGTCGATGTGTCCACAGTCTTCTCCAAGCGGATCGTCCAGCTTCCAGTCGTCAGGCTCAGTTCTCCTTCCTGGTTGGCCCAACCAGAACCTGGAAAAAGAGTTTGAAGAATGAAGTTTGAAGACCTATGAATTCAGCATTTAAGGCCCCATTCAGACCTTGCATTAACATCTGTCGTGGGTGATGTATATATGTAGTCACAGTGACACATCTACCCACCCATTCAGACAGTAGTGCCCTGCTCAAGAACACATCCTCATGTGGTTCATGTACCGGTATCAAACCGCTAACCCTCTGGTTTGCAGAGGAGCTGCCCTACTCACTGAGCCCCTGAAACCATCCAGTCAAGTCATGACTTGGGGAGATGATACATATTTGGAAACCAGCTGTAAAGTCTCTCTCTCACTGAATTCAAACACGTTAAGTCCTTATTTATTTCCGGCCTTAAGTTAGTTATTGTTGAGACAAAGCTCAGATTAGAACTAAACCCTGGAAGCTTTCATACTCAGACTAATGTCACTGCTGAGCTGTTTGCAGCAGAGAAATGATAATCTACAGTAATACAGGTCAATAGACATATTCTTTATTGACCATTATTGGACCAACTTAACTCCAAATGTGGTCTGAGATCAGATCACTCAAATGCTCATCATGTGCCCTGGGTGTCTTCACACAGATTACCCAGGATGGATGTTAATGCAATGACTGAAACGGGGCCTAAAGAACAGTTTCTTTGCTCCAAAAACAACAAACTGTAAATAAACAATGAAATGCACGTGCATTGACTTACTGCACATCTGAAGAGACTCCACTGCTGTCCACCCAGCGCCACTCACCCTCCACCTCTGTATCAGTCATACCGATCCACAGTCTGGAGCTCTCCTGCTCCAGGGTCTGACTGCTTTCAAAAATAAAGTTCTGCACCACAAAACAAAGGTGATATATTTAAGCTGTTTTATACATCTGGACTGATGTTAGTGAAATTCTTATGCAGCCGTTCTCTTTCTTCTATCCTTTCTGTACCTGCTCAGGTTCGCTGTTAATGATGAGAAGGTCGCCCCCTTGTGTCCGGCACCAGGATCTGCTGGAGCTCCAGTTCAGCAGATCAGAGGAAAAGTAGTAGCACTTAGACTGAAACAGTCTCCAGCTTTTCTGACATTTTCTGCAGACTCGTTCTGTGGACAAAGATCAGCAGTTAACTGTACAATCTCATGCGGTTTGAAGACTCTTAGTCAAACTTAATTCAAAAAATTGTACATATTTTGGAAAAAACTGTAAAGTATCTTTCATTGAGTTATTATTTATTTCTTGATCTCTCTTGTTTTTGGTGTTAACATGTGTAAAACGTAACTAATCTATGCTGCTATTAATAATGGCAATCTGTCTGTACCTTTTGTCTTGTGGTCGACCACAGGGCAGTAGAGGTCTAAAGAGCGGTAGGCCTCATTGGTTGAATTCATGTCAGCCTCCATCTGCTCCACCTCCTTTGCTGTTGATCTCTTCTGCTCTGCCACCTCCTGCCACTCTTGGTCCAGCATTGTGCTCAGGTTCTGGTTTAATTCTTGAAGAGCCGAAACTCTCTCCTGCAGTTGCATGTTCTGATTTGATGTATTCCAATGAGCCCTGATCTTCTCGCTCAGATTTTTAATTTCATCTTGCAGCTTGTCATTCACTTCCAGATGCTCTTCATTATGTTCTTTACTTTGATGCAGCTCATCTTCCAGGAGGCCGATCATCTCAGACAGACGCTGTTTTTCCTCCTCCAAACGTCTGATAGTTTCAGACATGTTCAGCTGCTCATCCTGCTGCTCAGACGTGTAGCGAACCAGCTCCTCATGTTCACGCGCAATCTGTGAGTATTTGGCAGTTTGATTCACAATTTGGTGCATTAACTCACCGCTTTCCAAACTCAAGGCAGCGTTGACGGACACAAGTCTGGCTGACGTCTTGTTGAGAAGTTTGGCTTGTTCTTCCAGCGCGGAAGTCCGGTTCTTTAGGACTTCATTGTTTCTTCTCAGATCGTGGTTGACTTTAGTAAGAGAGAGGAAGCTGCCACTGATGTTCTGGTAGTCAGACAGGAGGTTCTGCCATTCTGGAGTATGGTCTGATTCACTGTAATCTGAAAGAGTCATTTCAAAATTTGAAAAAGCAAGATTGAAAAATGTATCTGTCTGTCTTTTTATGTGTTTAACAGAATATTTATTGTTTAAATATATATTTATTATTTAACCAGCTTCCCTCCATACACTTGGGTCTTGTCTTCACTGTTGATCAGCATATATAATTATATATAATTTATATGGAAATAGTTTAGCTAGCATGAAGCCTGAGCTCCTCTAGGAGAGAATGTAGTAGCAGGTGAACCTCAGCACTGGCCAGGCTAGCTGTTTCCCCCTGCTTCCAGTTTTTATGCTAAGCTAAGCTAGCCATGTCTTCATTCTAGCACTGCATCCATAACACAGACACAAGATGGTGTAATATGTTCTCATTTCACTCTCAGGAATAAAGAAAATAAAGATTTTTTTTAAAGAGTATTTGTCAGACTAGTTTAAATATCGTGGCAGCTCATGTCCCCTTCAGTTTCATTAGATAAGTACTTACACAAGACAGCGAGAGAAACGCAGCTCAGAAGCAGCAGTGAGCAGACCATGGAGAGGATGACGACCGGACCAAAGGGATGACAGGTGTTTGGCTTTTTTATCCTAAAGCAGCTTGAAGCTACGACACACAACACACACACATTTATATTATAGGAATATACTATCTATTTAATCTGTCTATTTATCTGGATTTCAGGTTACATTAGAGAACAAAGCTTTCAACCATGTGTTATATGATAAATATAATAATGCTTCTACATCCTTATGAGTGGTCAATAAAGTTGTGCTCTGTCACTCACGTAGATCTCGTTCCTGTTTGGATGAAGTGACTGAGGCCGAGGCTGGTGTTGGGTTATTGATCCAGGGGAACCACTGATGTCCAATCATGTTGCCTGTGTGACATTAAAACATGTAGTGTTTTCAAACTGTGGTAGAGAGACCAGAATAGCCTTGAAATATACAGTAAATATAGACATTAATGCTTTTGGAGGCATCTGAATAGAGAGTGGGGGTTCTGTTTGTCTGATCAAAAACATCAGTGACCTACTTTTGCATAACTATACATCAAACATTTTTTTCTTAACTGACATTAAGTGTTTCTGTGTGGTTTTCCTGTTATGTCTATGTCTCTTTAGGGCAATTTCATACTAAAAAAAGTTCACACTAACTTTCATTTCATGAGCTGATTTCAGATATTGATAGCAGATTAATAAAACATGCTTTGATATGAAATCATCTCAGTTTTTGTGAATTTGTGGCAGATAAGCAAGCACAGCTACATGCTAACTAGCTGAGTAGCATAAACTGCAGCCCCAGGCTCTGTTGAAATCATGTGACTTTATTCCTTTGCGTTTGAGTAAAAATTAAACAGGTTATATGATGTAAAATGACCGCAATTTAAGATGGTGGAATGCATACTAATTGGTGCTGCTAACACCAAAACGAAGAAACAAATCTGAATATGACTTTCTGACATTTTACCTTATCTAAACATTACGTTAAGATGTCAAGGAAAATAAATTATACAAAGATTAAAATATGAGCAGAAAAAGTTTAAGTCTTGCTAGTGACAAATAGCTGGTAGTAACTTGAGCTTAAGCTAATGAACCAACTTTTTTCCAGTTTCTTTTTTAGTCTTATACATTTGAATTTTTTAGTCTTTTAGAAAAGTTAATAAACTACTAAATCTTAAATATCCATAATGGAGAATTAGAAATTTGTTGTATATAAGCTAGCACAGCCAAACGCTGTCTAACCTAGCTTAGCTGAGTAGCAGGAATTGCAGCCTCAGACCTTATTAATCTAGTTCATTAGTTGACATAAAAGCTCCAACATGAACATACTGTTTGTAGTAAGCAAAACAGACATTGGTTAGAGACATTATAACATTAGCTAAGATTAATTAATGTTTTGATTTTCATTGTTTTACTAAATGTTTTATTATGCTGAAATCAAATGTAAACCTGAGGAGCGAACACAGTTAAATGCTAACTAGCCTAGCTTCAATGGGAAGGAACCACCGCCCCTGTCTATGTTAAATGTGATTTAATCAAGCTTCATTTATGTGATACATTTATTCAGTTAAACTTAAATTAATCAACCTATCGTCTTAGTTTACATAAAGGCAGCTGTGACCTTCAGACAGATTGCAGAATTTAATTGATATGCGATGTTTTATGATAATGTGGCTTTTTTGGCATTTACAGGATAGAGTTAATGTTATGTTGAAACCACAACTTAAAAGTTTTAGAATAATTGTTGTTATTTTAAAGCAGAAAACAAGGATTACTATGTCTAAAGCCTTTTTAACATTACAAGTCTTTCTTTGTTGACACACAGGCCACTGCTTCCACAGACTGGAGAGATGATACATATTTTAGAACAAGAAGTTGCCTTTTGACCCTAGATGAAGGAATTCTCTGACTAAAACAATCCTCCAACACTAAATAAAAAACAAATCAGTTAATTTTGCAAAACTATCATTTTTAAAGTTTTGCACATTTTGCAGATAATGCTTCAATTTCAGTTTTGTTTTTTTATTTTTTTAAAACATAAATAGCATGAATTTCCAGCAAAGATACAACTATAAAGACTGAAGCAGAAAAGGACTTACCTCAAATAGTACCAGTCACAATTACTCCTTGGCTGTTGTTTCGAAGAAGCAGCACGGCTAACTAACAATCCTAGTGAACCCACAGCTCATTTATTCATAGTGCTTCCACCTCCTGTTGCTTTTTTTCAGATAAGTTGAGAAGCTGTAATAATGGCCACCTTTGTTTGATGTCACCTTATCTATGGCTTAACAATAGTCACTGTTTGTCACTGTTTGAACTTTTAACAGCATTCTCAGTTCCCCACTTGAAAAGTTAATCTTCTATTTGATGTTACTTGCTCCTTTAAGATTTTTTTATTTTATTTTTTTTTAAGTAAAAAATAAGAAAACAATTGCATTTGTTTTTGATCCTTTGTGGACACATCTCAGTCAGCAGTAGTTTACTGATTTTATCCAGCAGGTGGCAACGTTTCCTATCGCACTTTCCTATTTAATAGTTGCTACACCTTTAAAATCTCATCTTAACATTGTGCAGCTCAGCCTGATAAAAACAACAAAGGACAGATCAACATGATATTTTAGACTAGTGGTTCTCAAAATATGGGTCAGGATCCCCACAACTGGTTGTACGATGGACAGTATGTCCTCAGATCAGTTCCCAATATTACATTCAAGCTTAGTTTTAACATTGTAATAATTACTGTATCAGTAATGCTGAACTGACTTCATTTCCTATTTCATTTCAATTTCTATGTTCAGTATTGACAAGATGCATTTCTCTAATCTGTACTTTTCTTTCATATTGCTTATCTGTCTGAAATCAGAGAGCGGTTGTTACTTGAATCTGATCTGTGAAATACTTTTTCGTACTTTGATGAAAGAGAAGATCTGTCTGCTGCAGTCTCTAAGGGATCTCTATCTAACTCTGCGTCAGAAGTCGTAATACATATTTTGGAACAAGCTGTAAAGTCCCCCTCACTGAAATCAAATAAAGTGTGAATAGAGTGTATGTTAAATAATTTCCTTAGTTAATTATTGTTCAGATTTATTTCTAATTTAGTTAGTTAACAAGTACAAGGACAGAATATTTGAAGAGGCTCTCATTACTAATTAACACACACTTATGGTGGTCTTTAATGCGACCCAGGACTCATTGTGTGTTCACACTGCAAAAGGAATGAATGCTAATGTGTCCCAGACCACTTCCTGGATCACTCAGTTAAGTCCTCAATGCGTCCTGAGTCTGTTCACACCTGCACTTTAAGCTGGACGCTTGCGTTTGGACTTCCCAAAATGGATGTTAATGCAAAGTCTGAACAATGCCTGAAATTCAGACAAGCAGACAAACATCTTGAATTAACAGTGTGTACAACTGCAAGATAAGAAAGACAATGCCCCCTCTTTTCTGGGAGTATCAGGCCTGGGAAGCCACAAGTTGACACTGATATCTGCGAGAAAGGAAAAGCACATTGTTTCAGAAACACCCTTGCCTGAGCCAACACACACAGGAGATTTCTGGACTGCTGCTACAACCACTGCGATGTGTGATAAAAAGTTGTGCTTTTGAATTGAACTTTCTCTTACTGGTCTGCCGCACATGACTGGACTTGTGGTAAACTTTCATCTGTGCACAAACAGGAAAACGTCACATTGTAGTAACCAGAAAATGGAGGGCTACAGGGTGGAGGGTGGTGCAGGTGTGAAGACGGAAACTGTGGTTTCATTGTGTACCGACCTAATGTGTAAGGTGGTGATTGAGTGTCTATAATGACTCCTTTTCTTATCTCCTGAATCTTTTACAACTCTGCGGGAACCAACAGCTTCTGAGACCAGTCAGCTCTTATATACGTCTGTGATGCTCGAAACTTCCTGCAGCTTTCAAAGCAAAAGATTTGATGCTTTTTTTTGTGCCTTTGTCTGTGTCTGAGTCTGTGTCTGTGTCTGCTTTGACCTTATATGAAGTCAGAGAACCACAATTGAGGCCAGGTGAATAAGACATTTGTCAAATCAAATCTGCTTTATTTGCCATATGTTATATATACACATAGAAGGAATTACATTTGTTTTCTGCATTTGACATTGTGGTACGAAAGCTTCTTCTCTAACTACTAGTCGTCCACAGTCCATAGGTTAATAGCTCCACAACACGCAGGTAGAATTATGGTCTACCTCTCAACTTGTTGAAGTAAATGCTAAAATATAACAAGAAATTCTTGATAGTTGAAATGTTGGGTGAACCAAAGATAGAGCAGTGGCATCAAATAGACTCAGCTCTAGGCTAGCTGCTCCCTCTCTTTCCAGTCTTTATGCTAAGCTAACCTGGATTTATATTTACAGTATAAAAGCGATATCAGTCACCTCGTCCAACAAGAACGCCTTATATTTTCACCAGACTTGCATTTATGGCTGGTTTCCTGCAAAAGATGTAGAGCTTGGTGCACGTCTAACAGGACTCTGCTTGGACTTTACTCTTCCAAACCACCAGATACACCAGTAAAGGGATGACGCTCACAGGGATGAGGGTGAGGACGATCACCACTCCATACGGAGCATCATCCTGCAGCAGCTCGTCGTTTGTGCAGTTCTGGAAGTAGGTGGAGTGGATGTGGAGAAAGAATTCTTGACTTTGTGTGTTTGGGAAGTAGCAGGACAATTCATGATTCAGGTATTCCAAGCATATGGTCATTTCATTGTAAGGTCTGCAACAGAAGACAGGAAGTTTGTACTGAAAGACATTCTCTGGTTCCAGCTTTTTAAATGTGAGAGTTTGCTGAGAAAATTAGTTGTTAGATTAATGATTTTTAAAAGTAGTGACCATTTATTAACTGAGGTGATACTTGTTTTAAAATGTACTTTCCGTCTGATACTTCAGGCACATTTTGACTTGATAAGAATACATCAATGTATAAATTATAGATTTAGTAGTGGGACTTATTTAACTGCAGCACCCCCTGGTGTATGGAGGTCAAGGCTTGCAATTTGTTTGAAACTATGTGTGTCAAATAAAGGTCTGTGCAACCCAAAAGATTTTTAGCAATGACAATAGTGGAATGGACTTTTCTTCGTCAAAAAAAAAAAAAATTAGCGTTCACTTATTCACACAAACCTATGGTAGCTGAGCTTCCATGTAAGGTGCCATCGACAACAACTTTGGGTTTCATGTCAGAGTCTTCAGTTTGTAAAAGATTTGCTCTGCCACCTGAGCCAGAGCCCCACGAATTGGTGAATTCCTACATTTTGTAATTAATAAAACTGACATTTTCCAGCAAAGATCTGCCAATCAAATCATTTGGGTGGGGCTTCATGTGGTGATGGACAGAAGGATAACAACAATGCTCCTACGCATCATCTAAGCGCCGTGGAGCTGAATTTCTTTATTATTATTTTTTTGTATGTCTGTATCAGTTAAAATATGCCCCATAATGAAAACCAGTTGGTAGGTTACTCAAGGCATATTGTGATAGGAACAGGAGTCTGGCCACTCCTGATCATATGATTGCACCATGTGGAAATTAAAGGACGTTTCAGGGTTTCCTTCACATTTCATAATCTATAAATCAAGAAGAAGTGAACATGACCAGTGATGCACATCCACCAGCAATAAAAACACTTCCTGTTTGACCTGAAATGACTGCGCCTGTGGGAGAGGGAGGCTCCTGATAGTCACATTTTCCTGGCAGCAGGAGTGGTACTTATTCTATTACTTGTCAGTAAGTCCACAATTTTCTCAAGTACAGGGATTCTCACTAAAGGCGTCACTGAGTTTAAAGTGGAAATGAAGCACTCAATCAAGTGAACATCTGATAAATGAGTTCTGCTCGTACTGTATATAACTATATATAACACACGACAAACGTTACCATATTATGAGAACATATTATAGCTGCTATATTTTGTTTGGTTTTAACAACTTTTTAATATCTGCCTTTAGCAAATGTGTTATTCTGCAAATCAGGGTAGGCAGCTCTTAAACAGGAATTACTGTTTTTTACAACCTGGACCTTATTTCTGGCACAAAACACGGTCGTTTACTCACCAAAATAACTTTTGTGTAATTTGCATTCCTTCGGGAGATAATTAGATCAGCGTATATCCATGCAGTGGGAGTGACTGGGGCATCAAAATGCAGCCTCTAAATAACGCATTATCCGCTGCAAAACTTGTTCATTTCACCAATATTTTGCCATCGTAATCTAGTGCTATTCCCCGCTGAGTTTAGAGTTAGCTGTTATCACCAGTCAATCTAGCAGATAATGTGTTATTTAGAGCAGGGGTTCACAAACTTTTCCATGCCAAGGCCCCCCAAACAGCATTAGCTTCTGGCCGGGGACCCCCTTTGCAAACCTACAGACAATGCTACAAAATATGTAAAGAAACGTCATCTGATGATATATATTTATTCAATATTCAATAGCTATTACATTTGTTTAACATAAGTGCTGCCTCTTAATTTCTGATTTTAGTTCTTGGGTTTTTTTTTGCAGTATTGTCCTCTGTCACAGCGCTGTTGATCTTTCTTGTCAAAAACCAGGGCATTTTGCGCTACCTACATGCTAGCTACATGCTAGCTTTAGGAGCAAAGCAGCTTGATAAGTGGTGCAAACCGCCAGGTCTACACAGATTATGAGGTCATGAACAATGTTTTGACTGGCGATGAATCAGAAAGATGAGCACGGCAAATAACATTTAGATATATATTATTAATAACTATGTTTTATGATTTAAAAAACAATTAGATATATTTTATAGTTATAATAGTTAAAAATAATCGATTATATATTTTTTAAAATTTTTCTATTTTGTTTTCTTATCTTCCCTCCAATTGTCTGAGGCTCCCCTAGCGCCTCCTGGCCACAGCCCCCACTTTGAAGACCACTGATTTAGAGGCTGCTTTCAGTGCCCCAGTCACTCCATATACGCATATGCTACGATCTAAATACTTCCAGAGGGAATACAAATTATACAAAAGTCATATGGGTGAGTAATGACCATATTTTATGCCAGAAATAAGGTCCAGGTTGTACAAAACAATAGTTCGCCTTTCATACATGATATCCAGCAACAGAAGGGCAAATGGAACCACCTTCTCATGTTGTGGCCTAATTCTGATGTGTCTATTGTAGTTGTCTACTGTGTGACGCCTTATTATCAGAACCAGTATTAAAATACTCAGCAGCTTGAGCTACAGCAGCTCGCCTGTTGGCTTGGACCACATGCGTCAGCCTTCTCAGTGATCCCTGGCATGGTCTGTAACCCTGTCTCTGGTTTGTTTCCTTCCTTGGTCCACTTTTAATAGGTACTGACCCGCAGACCAGGAACAACCCACAAGAGCTGCAGTTCTGGAGATGTTCTGCCTCAGTAGTCTAGTCGCTACGGTTTGGTCATTGTCAAAAACGCTCACGTTTCCATTTTTTCTGCTTCTAAGACCAACTCTGAGGACAAAATGTTCACTTGCTACCCAATATATCCCATCAACTGTGACTTGATAATTCTCAGTGTTATGCACTTCACCTGATCTGCGTATAGAATCATTTAATTAATATAATAAAAGTTTAGTTATGGAGTTTCCTCAATAAGAGGAAAAGCTAATGCTGGGTCAGCCGGTCCTGTTCACTGAGTTCATGTTGTTAGACTTGTTTTGTGGGAAAATGACACACTATGTGCTGGTTTATTTGTAGAGCCCTGCGTGATTTCACACTTGAACTAGTTCACCACTACATGAGCTCCAGTTTCAGGTAGCTTCATTTTAACTTGGTGTGTGGCCTGGCTTCTTGTACAAACAACCCAGATTCACCTTTTAACCTTTTTATTTTAGTACATGAATACTAGTGGTATTCAGCATTGAGAGAGCTGTTGATTCAACTGTGTTTTCATTTCACGTGTTCCTATTATTTTGACATTTTAGTCAGTGGGCTAGGCTAAATAACAGACACGCCACTTTTAATTCAATGCAGTTTAGCATAAACGACATCCTCCACAAATAATCGTCAAGTTAAACGGCCAGATTTTTGACACTGTTTCATCACCAACTGAACATTAGAACAATTAGTGCAGGACTGTTGTTGTAAAAATAATTTCTTTTCACTAGTGTAACAGATACACTGGTAAGTGAATGCATAACTGATTGTTGCAGCAGCAGCCGCCTGATTTCAGTGCATTTTTTCAATGTGGCCCTGTGGTGAACTTTATTTGACGTGCTCTGTGGCAAAAGTGTAACTGTTGGTTTTGGGTGTGTCTTTATGAATGAATCTTGAACTATATTTGTTTCAGTTAACAGTTATTAATACTATTCACCACTACTACCATCAATATAAACTCTTGACAATTCTTTATTTTTAAAAAAGCATAATGCGTGGATGGGAGAACGATGGCATAAAATCATTGTGGATGTGTTCTGTTACCTGATGATGTCTTCCAGGATGCACCAGCGAACCGGGCCGATTATTGACATTTCCTCTTCAAATTCCTTGCGACAAAAGTAACTGTAGAATTTAACCGCGGTCAGGTTGCAGTGTTGGGCCGAGAACTTATTTTCCTCATCCTGGAAACTCTCTGCAAATTAATAATAATAAGAACAATTTAAATACAAGAACTAATTGGGACGCACAAATATGAAACTTTCTCAAGAATAGCAGGGTTTGTGACCTACATTGGGTTTCTTCTGATCTCAAAGTTATGAGCTAATTATGAGCTAGCAGGCTTTAGACTGAAGACTGAAACTGGAACACTGATAAGTTACCACACAGCTTGAACATGTTTCAGCTGAAATGGCTTATAGAACAGTAGATATCTTTCCTCCAGCAAAACAAACATGTTTACACTCACCGTTATCTTCTGTGATAACATCAAGCGTTTCGTTGCTTTGCAGCACATCCTCAAGCCTGGTCATCTCATCTTGGTATGAGATGGCGGTTACGTTGTTTGATTTTGCTGAAGCTGCAAGAACACTGTTTAGTGAATGAACGGACATCATGCAAATACATACTTCTCCTACTCTGCCTGGACTTCTTGAGCCTTGATTTGAGTGGCTATCGTAAGTTTTGAGGGCCGCTTTGTCAAAATAAAATTCCCCTCAAAGATTTCTGGTGATACCTTTCACAGGAATAAGCAGTTACAGAAGAAGAAGAAGGTTTCTGGCAAAATAGTCCAGGAAATGGACATGGACTACAGTTTGGCACGTGCCTGGAGCACTGATCAATTAATCGTCAATAGAAACATACTTACTGCTGTCGTTTGTAGACACATTAAATGTTTGGGTCGTCCCAACTTCCTCGGTTATGTTGGCTGGTTGGAATTCCACAGAACCTGCAGACGCAGAGTTAATAATAAGTGTAACGCAAGTCTGAGATATTTCAAAAGACAAAAGACTCTCATACTAGCCTTTTGTTTAGCTGCTTTTGTCTTATCACACACACAGGAAAACACGCAGCAGGAAATACCAACCAACCCTAAAATCCCAGATTTGAAGTTGGACACGTACCAAGAACAAGAGCAGGGAAGAGCAGGTAAAGGATCATGGTGAACCTCGACAAGGCTGATCCGCAACCCGAGGTGTTCTTAGACTGACCGCCTGGGAGCTCTGAGGGCTAAGAAAGAAGCCCGGCCCTCTTTGTCTTAGCTGGGCTGGTTGGTAATGTGCACTGGTGACAGATATAGTGATGAGGGAGGGATGGCACTCTAGTCATGAAATAAAGCGTAGAAAGATGGACAAGACTAAAAAAAGAGAGAACTGAAAGAAATGAATTGACAAAACAGATTTAATTTATATCCGATAGCTGCTGAAGGTCACACTGTTCCCCACCCTCTAGCTCTTCCGCTTTTCCTCTTACAGCAATAACATGGCCTGCAGGGCCTTGACAATGCAAGGTATCGTGTGACGCACTGTTTTCCATTACAAGTCCCCATTGGAGCATTAAAGTGCTCATAAAAACATAAAGAAAATTTAAGATTAATTTTCAATTATTATTTAAACATTGAATACAGACGTATAAATGAGGTTATACTGAAAGGAATATATGAATATGAATGAGGTAGGTACAGGACATAGCAAAGTATGTAAAGTATATAAATCCAATGATTTTCAAAATCCAGTTTGCAGATGGGACCGTCCTACTAACGTGCTTGAACCAACCTCACAAGGCAATGCAAGGTCAGGTAATATGCGTCAAGGCTGGTGAAAAGAGGGTAAAGGAGAGGGAAAAACTTCTTCTAACCCATTGATGGAGCAAACAGGACTAAGACCGTGGCGTCCCTTTCAGCGTCTGGGAATGCAGAACGAAGGAAGTGGTTTGTTTTATTCCATTTGACAACTATTATCTTCATCTTGCCAATTTTATAGTATGACAGACACCTGTATAACCAGAAGAGCACCATAAAAGTTCTACAGCAACATTCATCCAGATCGGGAGCCAAGCAAAGGGTGAAAAGAGAGCTCCCATACAACCTGAAGGATAACCAGAGAGACCTGAAGACAACAGCCGGTACGCTGTGGTGAAAAAAGCCCACTAAGAAGGTAACAAATGAAAGTTGTGTCTGGCTCTGACTCCCTCATGGAGTTGGTACAAGACTGCTAGTAGCACTGTGCCTACTTAATGTCTCAGAAACATTTTGGCAGTAATGATTACTTTCACTCAAGGCTTATCACTACACAACAGAACAGTAAAAAACCTGTCTGCAGTACTCAACAACAACTCCAACCAGGAGGAAGTCATCTTGCGATCAGAAGGTCAAGGCTACCTGTGGAGTACAACAAGACAGAGGAAACGCCACTACATGCAAGTATCAACAGCTGTACTTTGCTGAACAGGACCTGACTGAAACCTGGAGCCTGCTCTGAAAGGACCATCCTCCTTTGATGACGCTCTCCAGTGATTGATTTGGATTCCTGCGACAGCATGTATGGGTTTGTGGTAAAAATGTGTACCAGATTCAGTGGCATCTGCTACCATGTTGTCCAGTGAGACTTATTATCACACAACCTATTATCATTACTACGTGCCTTATTGGGCAAAGTGAAGGTAGGTGTTCTAACCAGTATTATGCCTTGATGGGGCAGTGCAATAACTCCACCACCTTGTTAAAATTGTCTTTATTGACGTGTAAGTGGACATTACATTATGACGATCCACTCATTCATCTTCTGTAATCGCTTTTCCTGTGAAGGACAGTGGAAGGAAGTCTTGGAGAGAACCCACACAGACACAGGGAGAACATGCAAACTCCACACAGAAAGGCCCATTTATTCAAACCCGGAAACTTCTTGCTGTGAGTCTTCAGTGCCAACCACCATGCCACTGTGCCACCCGTTAAAAAAGATGTGTTTGTAAAAAAATAGCTTTATAAAACAACAAACAACAAACAGTAGTGCAGGCACCTTAGTTGCCTCTGTCTGACACTTTGCTGCTCTGAATGGCTGTACTGGTTGTTGGTATTTAAGAGTTTTATCAAACTCATATTCTGACATGAATTGTGTAGACAAATGTTCCTTCTGTTTGATTATATTTTACTAATTAAGAGTCCAATCCTTTTGGGAAAACTTTTGTAGAAAAAAATTGTTACAGTCAGGCACCATGGAGAGAAGAACCCAGAGTTTGGTTCCAGTCATCCTCTGGCAAGCAAATAAAGAATAAAAACTTGTAATGCTAGTTGTGGTGCATAGTGAATAAGGGGAAGTGGTAGCACATCCTCCTATAGTATCTTCTCCTAACTCTTGTGGGACTCTCCCAGTGTTGTGATAAATGTAGGCGAATGAGTGCTGCACGCAGCAGTTTCCTGTTCCCCCCTCGAAAGTTGATGAAAGTGCTCTTAAGGGATTTCCTCTTTTATTTAGCAGCGGCTGTCTGGCTGTCTTGAAAGATAGCCGTAAAAGATATAAAGATTTTGTCAGCTCACAGAAAGCTTGGTCATGTAGGCAATGCTGCAGCAAACACGCTACCAGCTAAGCCATGTTTACTAAACCTTACGTTGATTCATGCAAACCTAAGGTACGTTTACAGGTGTTATTGTCAGAGACCTGCTGAATTACATAAACTTCAGCTTCCTGTGGTTTTTAGCATGCAGGATGTTTAAGCTTCTTGTAATGGCTTCTGCCGTTATCTCAACCTGCGGGGCTATTCAAGACATTGTGGCATGCTGACAGACATTCACGAACAATAACTGGAGTTAGTTGGAGTATCTTGGTCGGGATTGAATATTTTTCGGGTTTATTTATTTGAAGTTTATTTTTGTGTTGGTGCTTATTGACATATTCACAAACCCAAGGCCTCACTGTTAGACTACAGCTTAATGCCCGAGATAAAGGAAGTATATCTTAGCAACTGTTTATTTTTGTAATTCCTGTGTCATGACAAAGCTGCTAGTATTACTGCACAGATGTAAGAGTCGGATTATATGTTACTGGGTCAGACAGGGCCGGTTTTTGCTATGGCAACCGTGCAGGGTGCACGAGCACCCTCAAAAAAAAAAAAAAAAAAAATATCACTTCAATATCACTTTAGGATGATGCAGAAAGCCGCAGCACAAAATCTTACCATACAAGCACCATTATGAATAAGGCTTTGTAAATGCTTATGACCAGTTGCGTAATTTTCTGCTAAGTCATTTTTCATAAAAATTGCGAACATGCGTCAGTAATATGATACCTACCTAAAATGACCAAAAAAAAAAAAACGTTTAGTGTTTTAGTTTGGCCCAAGTCCCCTCCACTAACACGGAGTGGTTGTTATTTATGACCTATACTGCATCCAGCCACCAGGGGGAGCTCCACATGTTTTCACTTTAGAGGGACTGTGGTGGCATATATATTTTTTTACAGTCGCTGGATGTTACAGTTCACACCGTGTCTGTTGCCCACTGTGCAACAACTTTGCCTAAAAGTTGCCCTCAGGTTCTTCAGGCTACGAACACGAGCAAGATCTCAAATGCTGCTGCTCACAGGAATGTAGACAGAGAGAGTTTTGCTTGCGAGAAATTAGATCAGGTTAAGGTTGAAGGAAATTTAAATCAGCCACTTGTTTACATCTCAAACACCTGCACCTGTAACGGCATGTAGTCAGCAGGATGTGAGTAATTCTTGTGGTTACTGTATGTAAATTTGTATCCATGATAACAGATGAGGGTGTGAACGGGGGGGGTAGTGTTTAAAGAAGCTAATAAAATACAATAGTGACTGTAACCTCATCAGCTACTAGTCACTAGTTTATGATAGATAGATGAAGATAGAAACTCCAGGAAAAAATAATATAGTTAACTTTTCTATCTAAAATTTTTCATTCATTTTCTATACCCGTTTAGTCCTGTTAAGGGTCACGGGGGTCTGCTGGAGCCTATCCCAGCTGTCATCGGGCGAGAGGCAGGGGTACACCCTGGACAGGTCGCCAGTCCATCGCGCAGAGACAGACAACCATTCACACTCGCACGCACACCTATGGAAAATTTAGAATCACCAATGAACCTAATGAGCTTTGTCTTTGGATGGTGGGAGGAAGCCGGAGTACCCGGAGAGAACCCACGCAGACACAGGGAGAACATGCAAACTCCACACAGAAAGGCCAGCAGGCCCATGGATTCAGGCATCACAAATATTTCATTCAAAGTTCACAAAAAGGATATTTTAAAGTGGCTTCCACTTGAATGAATATGCAGAACATTATTAAATGTATTCAAATACTAACTAATTTGCTGCGCTGCACATTGGAGCCATGTAAATGTTCTGTGTTATATTGTGACAACACTGTTAAAAAAATCAAGACAGACGCAATTCTTGTTTTAAATGTTTTTATTATTATTATTAATATATTATTAATATCTGCATATACTCATTCATTCATTCATTCATCTTCTGTACCTGCTTATTCCTGTTAAGGGTCGCGGCGTCTGCTGGAGCCTATCCTAGCGGGTACAGCCTGGACAACTTGCCAGTTCATTGCAGGGCTAACACAGAGAGACAGACAACCATTTACACTCACATTCACACCTACGACATCTGCATATATACACACACATATATATGTTAGTGTTTCTCTATATATAATGCTGTAAAACATGCAGCTAAATCCAGGAATCTAATTTCTAGGTATATACAGTGTGATTCATTTGTAAATTAACACCTTTATAAAAGAAAAACAACACATTTTTTTCTTCTGTAGAAAATGATGTAAGAGAAATGACTGAAATGATCTCATCACACACTAAAACAACTGTCTGTTCTTCTGCCCACACATCGACTAAACCACTACGGGCAACTGAGAAACTGAGAAAGAAATGTGGCAAAAGTAGGTTGTTTGAAACGGCGATGAAAGTATACACACCATTCTGTGTTAAGGTTCAGGATGGTGACGGGTGTCCATAAAAGTGAGGCGTCAAAGCCGTAGGGCACAGAAGCATCAGACATCGAAGGTCTCACACGCTTGGTCTTTAATCTGATAGCATAATTTAAACTCTGTTTTTATTTTATGTCTGAAAGGTGGTAATTTAACTGGATGATCAATTACATGTTTGTTAAATTAGACTGAATTAAAAGACTTTCTGTTATTTAGCCTAAACTGTCAAAATATCAGGTCAGTACAATGCAGCATAATTCAATATACGATAAACCACAGCCTCCGCAACCGACATGCCTAAAAACCTGTACCTCACTTGCCAGTTCATCAGGTACACTAGTGAAAACACTAATATGACAAGTGTTAACACAAAACAACTGAAGGACCTGTTGATTCATAGTGGTTTCACGGTGGAGGCTGTGGGTTTTAGTACTGGTGAATTGACACACGTTTGTAAAAATTTTGTGTGTTTTGACACTGCAGTCAGTGGTCTAGGCTAAATAACAGAAGTACGTCAGTGGTTAATTTAATATAGTTTAACAGCACCACAAACTACGTCCTCTAAAATGGTCGCTGTTTCGCCATAAACTGAACATTAGCACAGACATGCAGGAGGATTTGGTGGAGGACCGTCACATTGCAGTGCGTTCACAAATTAAATATGCATTAATGTGGAGTTAGAGACGGTGCTCGTGTTGGTGCAGGACTCATCAAACAAGTTTCAAATCGTCCTCCGATGGTTAAAACGAACAGCTGTTTTTGTTGTTGTTCACCCTCTCCGTCTGATGTGAAACTCTGTCTTTTTCAGCTGCCGCGTATCTTCACACCTCAGTCATACGGTCGAGAAGAGCGCAAACTCTGTGTAATGAAGAGTGGAAACGCAGCCGACCTGTTGATGGAGAAAAAAAAACTCTCGTGACAGTGTGAAATGACCTAATGTACGATAAAGAAAACATCATGAATAAAAACAGCTCCTACAAATGACGATAATTCAGTCAATACAAGTAAGTACAGCCATTAAAGGGGAACTACTGTTTTTTGTTTGTTTGTTTGTTTGTTTGTTTGTTTTTACAACCTGGATAATTTCTGGCATAAAATACGATCGTTTACTCATCGCAGGTAACTCCGGTCTCAACAGGTAATAGCACTAGCGTATCATAACAACCTATTGGTGAACGAGTCTCGCGACAGATAATGCGTTATTTAGAGGCTGCGTTTCGGTGCCCCGATCACTCCCATTATATCCGCTGGAGCTAAATATCTTCCAAAGGACTAAATGACACCAAAGTTAACTGGGTGAATAAACGATTGTATTATATGACAGGAATAAGGTCCAGATTGTAAAAAATAGTTCCTCTATAATAAAGTTTGAAGTGCACATTTAATTATCTTTACTGCTGCTTTAAGTGATTTTTAAGTAGTGTTTCTAGTGTTATATATCCAGCCCAGTACTATAACACTAATGTTAAACTCAATTCTAAAAAACTGAAATTTCATTAACAATGTGAAAACAACATGAACTTAATACAACTTTATGCAGCATTTGCACCCTAGCAAAGCTGCTGTATACGTCAGTTCATTAATGAATAAAGTGTGCAGAAATATACAATAAATACAAATTTAACAAAGCGTGCAAACCCAGAAAAAAGAGTAAATATAATACAGAAAATAAAAAAAATAATAAAAATAAAAAAAATCAGTTTCAATCTCAGTTGGAAGGTGAGAATTAAATGAACAAAAAAATAAAATATTCTCTGGATATAACTTCCTGCTTTTTCTTATCAACAATTTTTAGAATTTATTCAAATACACAGGATATATTATATCTAAGACATAATGTCACTTTAAGCTCAGTTAATAAAAGTCAATTATCTGCACATTCATTGATAGAAAGCAAAGAAATAAAGACTGATTATATAAAAATATAATACATGTAAACATAGACTTAAAGAATAGGAAATCTCAAGAGCGCATTTAAACAAAAAATGGCTTAATAACAGGATAACAAGGCAAAATTCAAGCTGTCAGTTTAGAATAAACTGCGTTCTTTTTTTTAAACTGAGGACAATAATCCATTAAATGTCGCATTTTGCAATTTAAAAAGCTTTAATACTTTAGATTTGTTTCTGTCTTTAAGTTTAGTAGCACAGTCACCTTATGAATGTGGATTTCTTACTGTATTTACAAGCAGGCTTGAGTTGAGTTAATAATTATGGATGAATGAATGTTTTAGCTTCAGCTTTCAAATATTACATTGAATAAAATTATTAAACATCTCTGAGCAAAAGCTACATCAGAAGATATTTTGATTATTGTTTTATTTTATTACCAAAAAAAAAAAAAATCATTACATGCCGATGAAATCTCTGTCGGCCAGTAATCCTGATGCTCGATGTGAGTGGGAGGTGAATGCCAAGGATGCACAATCGATGTTTAATCTTGACTGTTAGGTTGAATAGTAGGTCACCACTTTCACAGCAGTCTGCGTCAACCACACACACAAACAAGCCGATGCAAGTTTTAGAATAAACCACACCGAGGATTGAGGATCGTCAACATGCCAGCCTGTTCTCATCAGCAGCAGCAACAACAATGCAAAGCAGCTACCTGTTTCTCATGGTACAGAAACCTTGTGGTCTGACCCTCCTATTGTCAACATCTGTGCAGCGACCAGGGCTTCACATCTCACAGAGATGCACAGAAGCTATGTTGACCCCTGACCCAGTGTGAACCACATCTATCAACTGAAACCTGTTATTAAACACATTATTAAACCACATGATTCTTTTGAAAAGCAACGCCATCAGTCCTTGTACAGCTCTTCTTTACAATCAATGTTTTGTCAGACTATACTTCTTATTGTACTTAATGTTGCAGCGTGACCTCCTGAGCTGTTTCTGTTCTTAAACGACAGTATGCATGGATTTCACAATCGTCATCATGGATTTCTCAGATCACCGATGATGATCCTTCTTCACGGAAATCTGTTTGGTGCACAGCACCATTTAAGAGTTAAAAAGCTTTCCTGTGAAACTTAATCTACTGGACGCCGTTGCTGCTGAAGACGTGTCTGTGTGTTGAATGAAAGGTCAAAGGTCATTCACATTTAGAAGTTACAGAGACGTCCGTAACTAAAAAGCTAAATCTCTCGATTTCTGCTGTTTTTAAATTGTCCTCACAAGAACTCTGACCCGGAGGAGAAGACTGATCTTGAGCTCCATGTAATAATTAGACACACATATTGGACGGTCAAAAGGTGCTTTCTTGTCTGCATTTAAAATGAACAGATGACCCCAGACGAAATGCCGTAAATGTCGGCTGCAGGTTTTTGTTCCAGCCGGCTGTCACGCATCCAATCCGACAACTTTCAGTTTGAACATTTTGGACTTTTAACGGCATGCTACCCAAGCAAAGGATGAGTTAAAGAAATATTTCTGTTTGTTTCTTCAAAACAGTTGTCGTTGATAGCACAATGACATAAACTGACAACTTACAACAGAGCTTTTGTGTCTAAAGACTGTGGCAAAATTCCCAAAACATATTTCCAAATTTACTTCTACGCTCAACGTCTGCATGGATGCAAAATGCATCATGTTTTTTAACAATGTAAAAGAAAGAAAAAGACAACCAAAGTGACAGTTGAATCAATGCCTGCGAGTGTGGTTTGAGAACCAGGTTTTGACAGAGTCAGTGAGTTTTTGAGGTGAAACGACTCCGCAAACGATCATTAAACCTCAGATGAAGTCGTGGAAAGGTTGCGAACTGGTTTTGATACCAGTCAGCAGTCACACCCAGGGTGTTTGTCACATTGTGTTTGGCACTTGACCCTAAACAGCTTGAGCAACGTCCTGTGCATTTTAAAGATCCTCAAACTGGGGAGACTCATACCTTTTATACGGTGTCGAGACCAGACAAGAGGCTACATCTGACGTCCGGAATCAAATGAATCTGAACACAACATCCACACAAGTATTTTATTGAATTTTATCTCTCCTTTTTGCCCAAGCTGCAGAGGCATTTAAGATCTTTATGGCCCATTTAGGAAATTTGTAGCTGGTCAGAGGTTGTAACTCACACCATGGCACAAACGGACAACTTGGAGCTTTGGTGAACAAGGACAACCTTTCACAAATTCACATATTCAGGTCTGAATTAGCTGGTTTGTGTGACGTCTGCAATCCAACCAAAACAAACTGGCTGGTGCCTCATGCTTTGCCATTAACCAGTCGCCAGTTAAAACTATGGCTTGGCACATTTTGAAAAAAATTCTGGACATATTTTAGATTGGATTTCGGAAGAACGCTACATATTAGAAATGAGAATTGAAATACTCAAAAAAGATTAAAATCACAAAAGTATTCAAAGTTTCAGGTAGCAGTGGGCAAGTTGTCCACCGCTAATATCTAATATATCTAATATCAAAAATAAAAAATACCCAAAAAACAAGCTGAAATAAGGGCAATTGGACATTTAGAGTTTCAAAATGTCTCAAAGAAACTCTGCAAGTCGAGTTGCCCTTGTTTCAGATTGCGTTTTTGGATATGTCATGACCTGGATGACCGAGAATCATCACTGACGTACTCTGATAAGCAGGATGAAAAACACTTCTAGATCAAATATAAAAGGCAGATCATCAGCAACGCACAGTCAGAGTGCGACTAACGCATCAGTGTGTCAAAGAGGGGTAACGCAAGTTCAGAAAAACACGGATCACGTTTCATTGGCTAGGGGTGGTTAACCCGCAGGCATCTTTTTAAAGGCCGCCTGTTTCAAGATTCTCTTCCACAAACACAGGAAGAAGCCTTAAGAGATGCGAAACACCTCAAACAGCTCAGGTAAGGCTCACTTAATACATCAAATTGACGTCGAATTGAAACTAATATTTAATTTTGCAAATGCATACTGCAAAACTGGGAAGTTTTTTTTTTTTAACGTTGATGTTTTGTTATGCCTTCATTGTCTGTCACTGTGATGATTCATTACAAATCTGAGCCTACATGACTCATCCTGCTTTGATTTGGGTTATATTTATGCCCGAGTGCCACTTCCAAGAAATCTTGACAATATTTTCAAATGAATGCTCTCAAATTATGGTAAAAACTACAAGCTGCATATTATTAATGTCATTAGAAATAAATCTTAAAGCTCATGTTGGCTTCCCTGAGGAGCAGTTTTACTATAGTCTACCTTAGATGAAAAGCTCTTACAAAATGCAAAACCTTTGCATGAGACATAAAATGAAACTGTCTGGCGTGTGAGCAAGCTACCCGTGGTTTCTGAGAAAAATGACTAAAATAATTAACTACGGCCCACTCAAACTGTACACTGACATCCACTTCCATCTCACTTTCAGCATGAATGTTTCATGATATTGTGATGTAATGTGGCGTATTGTGCTCTTAGTAAAAGAAGTGTATATATATGTAATATATATAAAACGGCCTCAGAGAAATATAAGCGACAGGGTCTGAGTGAAAATCCTGAAAATCTGAGTCCAAAGGAAACTTTTGTTAACCTTAAATAATATAAAACAAGCACAATATCAGATAATAAAGAACCACTCATATTATTTTGGCAGGAGGTGGGGGTTTGTTGTAAAGCCACAAAAAATTCAATTCTTATCAAAAACTGACTTGACTGTGATGGGAGAGTCGTGAATAAAAGCACAAATAAACTCCCGACTGCACAAAGCGCCGCTGAACTGCCACCATATTAAAATGATTTGTGTCTGTTAGGCGTTTTGCAAATAAAATTAGCATTACTAATAACATTACAACAAAAAAGTAATCATGAGTTTGCAAGTTTTATTTTTGACACTCAGAAATAAATATCAGGAGCTGATAATAGTTCTTACGTGAACACAGCGTCCGTTTGTCTATAGAGAGCTGGAAATTTTGCATCACCAATAACAGAATAATCGTAGACTAAATTCTCATAGTCAAGTGCAAAATAAATGCTGAATCTTTTACAACTTTCAAAATGCAGAAAATAACATATTTTCAGTATACTGACCGCCGGCAGCCTATTGGTGATTTGTGCCTACAGCTACTTAAATTAGTTTTTAGGTTTAATCAAGATGTGGATTTTGCATGCAATGCTCTATTACTATTACACTTCAACCTTTGTGCATTCACAGGAAAATATATGAGAAAAGTTACGAATATCTGGAGAGCATCAAAGGCATACTGAACACACTGATGAGTCACAACCAGAAGAATCGGTGGCTGGCAACTTCTGACATTAAAATACACTCTTAAGCTGTTATTTACACATCTAAACAAATATGTATATATAAAATCATATCACATATTTCACATAACAGTTGAATATGTAAATAATATTGGCCATAGACAGATCCAGGCCGTCGTAAGTAAGGTTTTGTTGTGTTAGTACTTAAACTGCCCATGAAGTGGTCACTGTAGCACCTATTTCTAATGCTTATCAAAACTGTGAATGTCTGGGTTTGAGGCTAAAAAAGCTGACATTTCCTTTTGCTATCAGAACCTATCAGAGATAATACATTTTTAAGTGTTTCTTACATTTAAACAAATACCGGTTAATTCCTCATACTGTCAGACACAAGATGCTGTTCATCTTACCTTAGAGGGAAAATCCTTCATGTAAATAGTTAAGTAATTAAAGATGCAGCATAATTTGATATTGTTAGTAGAATTACAAGAGGCACAGAGATGCGTACTGAAAGATGAAATGATTGGGGAGACTGCCTATAAAGACAGTTAACACGCGACTCTGACTGATCTGTCAACCTTAAACCTACCCACGGTTTCCCCTGTGCCAACGACCTCATGCCAGTGTCACGCAACCCAGTGCCAAATGACTAAAATATCACAGCTGCTTAGTCAAACTGAGGAGAACGGCTGCAGCTTTGTGACTTTCAGCCTGATTGTAAAAGGGTTGGTGTTTCCTGATATCGTGCCATGAAGCCCAAAACTCGTCTCAGGTCTTGCGTATAGGAACATTACATATTTTTGAGCAATAATAAGTCCTCACGCAAGCTGGTCTCGCTGTGGTTTTAGCAGAAGCCCAGAATGATTCAATAGTTTCTTGACAGACACATCAAAAGCAGAACACAGTTCTGGGAGTTTTTGGCCCAAACTGACTGTCAGTGACTGTACCACTTGGTGCAGTAGGGTTTGAGTTTTAGAAATCAGCTTGCACTGTTTTACATTTGCTTCTGATTTCTCTTTTAAATGCATTGGAAATTAAACAAAATAAAACGGCCTGAAGGGCCATGCCTTAGTAAGAGTCTAACACCACGACAGTGAGTGGAGCTAAATGCTGTTAGCATGCAATCATTTGCATATTTAGTGCATATTTAGTTCATGAACCAAAGTATAAGAAACGATCAGATGCAACGTGGCACTAAAGGCAAATAGCAGTTAGACCAAAAAATCTTGAATCAGTTTAGATTGCTTTGAGTTGCTTAAGTTAGCATGCTAACACATGCACAGAGACAGTAGGCGTTACTGCATTCATCACTTTCTAATGTTAGCATGTTAACAGACAGTTGAATAATTAGCAGGGTTTGTTCCGTTAGTTAAGAGAGCTAGCATGGAAATGTTTGCTAATTAGCCCAAACCCATACATTATATATACTTTTTTTGTTTAATCGTATCTCATATTTTGCTAAAACACAGAAGTGTCAACCTCATGATGATGTATAGGTTTTAGAGATTATGTACATTTTAGTCATTTAGTCTTCATTATTTCAGTTGTTTCAGTGTAAGATAAATGTCTTACGTGTCTTAATTTTCTCCCCACCAGTAATGGCTGGCCTACAAAATGTCGATGAATACTATGACTATGATGAAACCAACCACTCCAAGGAGTTTGATTACAATGATGAGTCTGGCTGGTGTCAGGCCAAAAAGGACCAGGAGAACATTATCAAAGGGTTCCAGACATGTGTTTTCTGCCTGATCTTCCTGGTTGGCGTGTTGGGAAACTGCCTGGTGATGGCCACCTTTGCTCTGTACCGCCGCCTCCGCCTCCGGTCCATGACTGACGTCTTCCTGTTCCACCTGGCGTTGGCTGACCTCCTCTTGCTCCTCACCCTTCCACTGCAAGCCGTCGACACTTACCGGGGTTGGATCTTTCCTGAGGCTCTCTGTCAGACCACGCGTGCATGCTACGCTATCAACACCTATAGTGGCCTGCTCTTGCTGGCCTGCATTAGCGTTGACCGCTACATGGTGGTGGCAAAAGCCCAAGAGATGCTCAGGTTGCGAAGTCAGATATTAACAGGCGGGAAGCTAGCTGCCGTAGGTGTTTGGCTTGTTGCGGTGCTCCTTAGCCTGCCTGAAATCCTCTTTTCTGGGGTGACATTGGAGACAAGTGATAACGTCACTGTAGCATACTGTGTCATGAAAAAGAGTGGACATGTCAAAATGGCCACCAACGGGACCATTATTGCTGTCTTCTGCGTGTCCCTCTTCATTATGGTGTTGTGCTACACTTCAATTGCTCGTGTGCTTTGGGAAGGTCACGTCCATCGGCGAGGGAAGCAGTGGCACCGCCAGCGAACCCTGAAGCTGATGGTAGCTCTGGTGCTGGTTTTCCTTGCATTCCAGCTGCCGTACACGGTGGTGCTGTCTCGCAAAATAGTGGGACAGACCTGCGACCTGCTGCCTGAGTACATCACCTGCACTTTGGCGTACGCCCGGTGCTGCCTCAACCCCATCCTGTACGCCCTGGTAGGCGTGCGTTTCCGTAAAGACGTCATGAAGCTCCTCTACGATTCGGGCTGTCCATGTGGCATCCATCTGGGGCTTACAACGGAGAGCTCCATATCCATCTCTGCCTCCTCGCCTGGTCTCACCGTGCTCTCAGCTTGTTCTCCAACATCTCCAGATCGCAGTTATTCCAGCAGTGACGCAGTAATTCCTCTCAAGTTTCAGTTTCCAGGAACCAAAAAAAACAATGAACAGTAAACCACAAACAGATGTTATGAGGAACCCATAAACTGAATCAACTGATCGATCACAATGCTAACATACAGATAACTAGTAGCATGTTTAACGATGTCTTAAAAATGTAATTAGCATGTTAACGAATTGGCGCTAACCACAATGACAATGAAGGTATTAGAAAAGATTAAATACTACTATATCTTTTCCAAATGTAATATTTTTCATAGTTTACGTAACATCTAACATTAACATGGCGTGTGACATGGCATTAACCTTATGGCGCTAAAGGAAAAGGTTCAACAACATCATCATCAAGATTTATCCTCTCGAAAAGAATGTAGATTTCTTTGAGTTGCTAGTTCTAGCTAACACACCCACGGTGAATAAATAGAATAAACAAAAGGTAAATAAACAAAAAGGTTTATTTCTATACCAAATTTCATTGTATATATTGAATAACTGCCGGCTGGCCTTTTTGTGTGGACTTTGCATGTTCTCCCTGTGTCTGTGTGGCTTCTCTACGGGTACTCCAGCTTCCTCCCACCGTCCAAAGACATGCTCAGTAGGTTAACTGGTGATTCTAAATTGGCCGTAGGTGTGTGTGTGAACGTTTGTCTGTCTCTGTGTGTTAGCCCTGCTATAGACTGGTGACCTGTCCAGGGTGTACCCCGCCTCTCGCCCAATGATGGCTGGGATAGGCTCCAGCAGACCCCCGCCGCCCTTAACAGGAATAAGCAGTTACAGAAGATGAATGAATGTTGAAACATTTTGCTGAAACGTAACCTCTTGGTGACGCTAAAGTTGAAGGTCAAGGATCACCAAAGTCGGCAAGATTCATCTTCTGGGGAGTTAAAATAGGAACCCGTATACTGAACTGACTGGTACATTTCACCAATACTGAAACCGTAGAACGTCACGAGCTCACACACTGGTTGTATCTAAATCCAATTGTGTTTTTATTATATCGGATTATTGTACCTCTAAACAATGTCACTCAGGACACCACTATCATTTAATAATCTAAAATTTAATAAAGAAACAAGAGGCTGAGATGCTAGTTGCTGCTAAGCTAAGCTAGTTAACTCCTAGCTGGTGTTACTTATTCTCCACAAAATGTTTTATCAGTTGCTATAATTAATCAAATATAGATCTGTTGAAGCTGGTATTTTTGCACGAAAAAGCTTTAATTATAGACATTACTTTTGTTTTATCTGACTAAACACAGTATACGTGGATGTCTTTTTTGTATCCTTGTTTTGGATAAGTACATGTCAGACAAATTTGTGAAAGAGTTAAAGCGTTGGTCAGAGATAAAATGCTTGGATCTGAAATATCTGATCAGAGGGAGACCTAACAAGGCATTCAGTGCAATCTTGCGGAAGTTTGAAAACCCCGTTGGTGCTGAGACATTTGTCACTCAGAGCGTCTTGTGGTTCGATTCTGCAGTCACCATTAGTCACAGTGGCCGACATCAGACACCAGAGCAGTGCTTGGTCATACTTTCATCCGGGCTTGTTTATCAGCCGTCAGATGACAAACATGAGATTTTCGTAATCGTAACCACAAGGTGATTTGCAAGTATAACGGAAGTATGAGCATGTTTTTATTTCAGGGAAGGGGAACTCCACAGAATTATATGGTTTTTGATGTCAGACTTGATGTTCAATGTACAAATGTATATACTTGCATATTAAACTGTGTGTATTATCAAGTGACAAACGGCACGCACTGTTCATCTAGCGTTATTCTGGGGACAGTAGTGGGTGAAAGCCGAATATGAAACGTGAGACGATGTAATATTTCAGTTTGTTTTGTTTAATTTCCTGCAATGTTTCCATGACTCTGTTGTTGTTTTTATTTTATCTAAATAGTGGTTTGTAAAGTTCTGCAAACGCAGATTAATATTCAGATTCAGTATTTATTATTATTATCATCTAAATCTGAGGCTTTATTTCCTCTCCGGTTATCAGTTGCTGGTTAAACACACTTATTCTTTGATATTCATCTTGAGATGCATAAACTACTGCATAAATCCTGCTAAGAGAATGCAAATACATTGTACTGAGTTCATGCATCTGACACGGGCTGTTTGACTTTGTCTGCAAAAATCAACTGAAGCTAACACACAAACAAAACCTCTTTTGACCCTTGTACAATTCATAATACGTCGAAATGAAACATTTTATCATTGTAATTATTATTATTATTTTGTGTTAATAAAGTTCCGTGTCCATAATAACTTTCAGACTCATGTTTTCTGCCCCTATACACAATAAAATTACGTGATACTTAATTTGTGATGCATCACTTTATGTTATGTCCATTTCCGAACCACTCCTTATGTAACTTTAACCCCGCACCTCAAGTCTTCACCCTAATACTAAAAAGTCATATACTTCACAAGGACTTTTTCAGTTTCCTCCAACATAAGCAAAACTTGAAGGCTCCATGTTACTCACAGAAACCAGGAACCATCTGTAACCACTTGTGTCTCTTTAATGTGCGTAAACGCTGTACCATGCTGCAGTAGGAGCTGTTCTCATATTTAAAACACTTATGTAGGTCAAAACCAGCCATCTAACGGAAGTCCTTCATGGCATTTATTTATCTCTCATGGCTTGCTGCTACTTTTCTACATGCACATGTTTTGCAGAGAGATCTTGTGATTTAACCAAGTCGCTGTATCTAGATGTGTCTGAGCTGCATGATGCACATGTCAAATGTTTGTTAGTAAACTGACGAGTCTGTAAATTCGCTGTCAAGCCAACGAGACGCAGTGCGCTGTGGTCAAGGTGTCAAAGGAAGACTTCAAAATACCGATGCACCAAAATGCATCGTCTGTGTGACTCTATTTTACACTTCGTTTTACACTTTTTTATCAGGTGCAAAAGCAAAATGCTGTCAGGGATCGTCAGATCTTAAGCAGCTTCCTCAAAATGGACGCATTAAAAAACCTAAACCAAGTCAAGTTTGTGGCCTCTGTTCTTGTTTGCTGCATCTTGCGCAGTATGTGGTTTGACATCTGTTGATATGAGCAGGGCCTACGTTTAAAGAGTCTTTGTGCATACACCTTAGTCAGGCCTAGCTTTGTGTAATCCTCATAAACATTCCTGTGTTAAGTCATTTGGATCACAACTTTATTTTAAGATTGTAAAATGTCGAAATAACAGAAAGAAAGATTTTTTTCACTTTTTATTTGTTGAATTATGTTGTTACAGGAGCAGAGTGAGAGTATAAGAGTAAACATATTAAGGGTAAAAGGAAAATGTGTTTTGTTTTTTTGTTGCTGTATCAAGTTTAACTAATTAACTAACTAGATCCTTATGGAAATTAACCAAAGTCAAAAGTGAAGCAGGAAAAGGGTTGCTGAATATGGCACAGAAGTGACATGATGAGGAAGAAAAATCTTTGAGATTTATGTATCACACTTGAGAAATGACCAAAATTAGACAGTGAGATTAAAATTAAATGAATTACCTGAGCAACAGAGATATATTGTCCAGAAGATGTCTGTGGTCCTCAGCCGCAGCGCTAACAAATGCTGAAGAGCTTTTAACTTAGGCCTAAATATTCTTAGGCTTACTTAAGTGTCTTAACTTAAGTGTCTTTGCTCGGTCATGCTTTCTTCACAAAACACATTTTCTATTGGACTGAGATCAGGAGCTTCGCGAAGGCCATCCCTTTAGCTCTTGGTTTTAATTTCTTTTAACTTCCTTTAACTTCATTAACTTCCTGACTTCCTCGTTCTGCCATATAACCTTTAAAGTGCACCAGTCCCTCTTGCAGCAAAGCACCACCACACCATGATGATGCCGCCGCCGCCGTGCTTCACAGCTGGGATGGTGTTCTTTGGTTTGCAAGCCTTCCCACCTACAGTCACAAACACTGAAAGTGAATGTGATGTGTTTGAGCGACCACTTTCTTCTCATCGCCACGTTTCATCTTTAGTTGGTATGACAAGCCCAGCGTTGAAATTTCACACTGTAACTCACAGCTCTGACCACTAGATGTCAGCCTAGCGCGTCTGACGCGAGTCTGGCAGAGACGCTCACAGGCTATTGCTTCAGTGAAGTCAGTCTTTATTTTTGTACATTACTTTCATGAAGCATTCTTTCTAGATTGTAAGACAAAGAGAAACAACAAACGCACTGATGTTTCACAGAAAAATGTTGGTGATTAATTGTTTATTTAATTTTTAGAGTATATGACTAAATATAAAAGCATCTGGTGAAGAGCTGTGCAACGGAAGAATCTAATTTTCTCTTGGTTGTTGTTTGCTTCCAGAAAATATAAGGAAGTGTGTTATTTCTTAAACCGTAAACATTCTCCAACCTGAACCAAAGATATTTTTATTTCTTAGGGAACAGAAGACGAATCCTGGATTCTGGTGACTGTGTTATTTTATACAAAGTACTGCATAGGGTTAGGGTTAAGGTTAAATATTTGAACCTCTCAGAATTTTCTACATTTCTGCATGAGAAATGACGCAAAACATCAGCAGAGTTTTACAGACTTCTCGAAAGTAGACAAAGATAACCCAATCAAACAAATGAAACTAAACGTTTCCGGTAACTGCTGATCAGCCGTTTGATCAGAGTTTTAGCTTCAGTTAACTTCAGTCCTGAGATGTTGTTGGGTTTACTCCAAACAGATGCTAATTTGGCAATTTGGAAATTAACTTGTAATCCTCGAGGTGCACTTACTTTTATGTATAATAGGTCTGCTTTATATGTTTTTTTATCTACTATCCGATCTGCTGATGTTTTGAATCCTCTTTATGCCGACGTGTTCAGGTACAGACCTCTAGCAGTGTGAGGTGTGTGCCTTACGTCCGACCCGGTGTGTGCCTTACGTCCGACCTACCAGGTGTGGCCAGACACACAGGTATCAGTGTGACGCTCATTATTAATTAACAGTTGCCTCCGCCTTCCAGTTACCCTGTTACCACTCTGTAGCCACGGCATTATGTCATTTCTTGCTGCACAACTTATGACTCTGCTTAAGGGCTTGATCCTCTTTAGCTGGCGCATTGCAAGCGCGGTTTGTCGGCTTATTACGAGACTTTGTGATGGCGCAACATGTGAGCATGAATGAGGCTTTGATCACAGGAGGGATCTGGTTCTGTGAGCTGCCAACGTTTGGCTGTTTGTCACCTCCGGGAACACCCAACGACACAATTTGAAACACTTAATTACACCCCTCACTACATGAAGATTAACGCCCCTTTTTCTGGTCGTAATAAATTCTTGTCGACCTTTTCATGCAGAGTCTAGCCGGTCTAAATAAACCTCACCTATAAACTACATTTCATAAACAATACTATTGTAAATCAACCCACATTTTGAATTTACTGTATCTTAACTTTAAAGATATCTTCTTCCATGTGTCAAACTACATTTCAACCTAAGTGAGTTTTTTTCCCGTTTGTCTGTTTTACTACAATCTAATGAGTCTGAGGATGTAACCGCATTTTGTTCAGGTAAAGCCACATCACAACATTAATGCAGCTTTTTGATAAAATGCTCAGTAAGTGAAAATCCAAAAGTAAAGTTACATTTGGACAACACTTTTCTAATGATGGCTTATAGACCGAATGCATCGTTAGACTCTCATAGCCAAACTCAGAGCAGGAGCCTGGCATCATCTAAATTTCTTTTTGGGGCGTGTTCTAACCGATACAGAAATAAAATATACATTTGCATCAGCTGGATAGTCCTCCAACCAATTAGAGCCATTTTGTTGTAAACAAATTCAAGTCCACAGCGCTCAGATGACACGGAGGAGTACTTTTACTCTTCTGTCTATCAGCACATAAAGCCCCACTTAAATGATCTGATTGGCTCGGCAGATCTTTGTTGGAGAATAATCAGTTCCCAATGGAAACCCTGGACTGACTTGCACCTGCTAAAACAAACACTGTTGGGGGACACCTTTTTTGTGTCACCAAGGTTTATATTTTCTATCATCACTACAGCCCTGTGAATTTCATACAGATCGCATGTTGTTGTCACCACATTGTGGTCGGTGTATGTCTCTTTAATATTTTTGCTAAGCTAAGCTAAGCTAAGCTAAGCTAACTGGCTTCATACAGGCCTATATGAGCATACGTGTGAGTTGTATCTAGTACACCAACCCACATTGGTAGGGGGAAAAACAGCCAAGATCCCTGACTATGTCGTTAGCCTGCTAGCTTTTTTTTATAGCCTTAAATGCCACAGGTATCTGCAACACATAATATATATTATTTATAAAAACACCAGACCTTAACCACTGAGGAGGAGAAAAACCATAACCAAACTAATATTGAAATGCTGTAAACAGGCACAAGAAACAACACAGCGCATATGTTAGAGATGGTCTGAATGTTTGCATACAGTACAAAGACTGTTTGCTACACTCTGGACGTCAGGTGTATGGAAGCAACATGGAGGCATTAGGACCCAGAGAGCTCGCTGCCGTTAACACTAGTGCCACTGGTGCCTTCAGTTTGTCTCCGTCCCTGTGTCGGACAGACAGCCTGCTAGATCTCTGCCTCTTTTTTCCTCTCTTTCCTCTGGACATGGAGCTTGGAGACTCCCAGCATGCATCTGTAGATGGAGGACTTCCCAGATCACCTGTAAACTCAGTGTGTTTACCTGGGAGCGCTGCAGCAGCTGCGGGAGGAGTTTTCTCCTGAGTTTACCTTTTTGTTGTTGTTGTTTTTCCCCTTTCTTTTTTGCAGCCTCGTCCCAGACACCATCCTCCAGGCTCTGAACTCCTCCTCCTCCTCCCCCCTTTTTTTCTCTTTCACCCGCTCAGCTGTCACTCTGCCTTGACACTGTCAGGATATCCCCTTCCCTCTTTCTAGGGTTTCATAATGCACCGGGATCTGAGCGAGGTCTAACCCTCATTCAGGGGTTGGGGTGGATTTCAACCTACCGCTTGCTGGAGAATATTGACGAGTAACTAGCATGAGTCAATACAGTGGGGTTGTGGCGATGATGGAAGGTCACAGGCCACACAGAACTCAACTTTAAATGACTAAAGTCTTATTTTTTTTAATTATCTTTCTGGCCGTGGCATCAACCGAAGCTGATTTCTGCGTTTTTTAACTTATATATGTTTTTGGGGATTTACTATCATGGGAAATGCAGCAGGAACCCCAGAGGCTTCCCAGAGGAAGGAGAGCAGGTCTGCTGCTCCTGGATCCACAGGCCCCCAGAAACAAACACCGGGCGAGAAACTCCCAATGCCACCTGAAGAAGAGCTGGAGGAGCGCTTCAGCGCCGTGCTGGTGAGTCGAGATGTGAATGACTTTGTGCAGCACGTCAACTTTAACACAGAGAAGAGAGCACAAAGAAACAAAGAATGTGGAATATGTTGGAAATGTGCACGTCCTCAGGACAAGCTTATCGCTGTGCCAGGTACACAATGCCCCTGTGGAAAGATACATAAGAGGTCCTTTATATTCGAGCTTACTGCAGCATGAGGCTTGCTGTTTGGAGGAAGACATGTTCATAACTTAATAAGAGGCGCCGCTGCACATTCCTTCTCCTTCACAGCTTCAAAACTGCTTCTTTACTGGCAGTGCGAGCAATTCTGCATAAAAATGATTTTCACACGAGTTCTGACAGTACACAAAGAGAACCCAATTAAACCACTGAAAGAGAAATATTATACTTCTTATCATTTGCACGTATCTGTGAGCTGTCAAAGTTAGTGAATCTGGTGTGACGCCACTGTGCAGACATGACAGCAACTAAATGTTTCCGGTAACTGTTGATTTGTCATCCGCAGATCAGAGATATTTTGCTTGTATAATCAGATTCACTGGTTTATCAGTAATGGCAAGCTGTCCGGGCCCAGATTTAACAAAACAGATCCAAACAATGACATTACCACCCAAATCTTTCATAGGTGGGATGAGGCTTTAAATCCCTCTTTGCTGCCAAACCATCATTGACTCATTGAGGCATGGCCTCATCTAGACCTCGGAAGGTGTGCTGTAGCAGCAGATCCTGCTTTAAGTTGAGAGGTCCATGGATTGGACTTGTCTGTCCAGAACAGACGCTGAATTGGATTGACATCTGGGGAATAGGATGGCTGTTCTCTTCAGAATATAAATCATGTTGTTATTAGCAAGCAGGTAGGAGGCTGTGATGGACGGATGGAGAGACTAATAAACAACGAAGAGGCAGCTCTCCGCCCTGACAACCCAGCTATGTTCAATATGTGGCCGGACGACTCGCTCCGTCATTAACCGCATTCCTCTCTTCATTCCTTCCGAGCTGTTTCCCAGCTTCACGATGATGTCGAGCTGATCTGTGAAGTGATAGCGTGAAAAGTAAACATAACAGACCCGAGGCTTGTTGCCAGTGTGTGTATTTACAGAACCAGGCTCCTGGAGGTGACAGGTAATCAGTTAACACCCTGATGAACGCAGCTCTCTGGCAGCGAGGCCGTGCAGTCGATGTTTTCGAGGAGAGACACTCCCTGATTTCAAAGTATCTAAACCTGCAGAGGAGCTAAAGTTTTATTTCCCTCAGTGAGATGTCTCCAAGCTGATTCTGATGATTTCTTTGAGAGTAAGAGGAAAAATGAACTGGATTTTTAAGTTGATGCTCCAATCGATTAAACTTAAACATTTAAGTGAAGCTGGAGCTAAGATTTAGTCAGGATTATGGGAATCTGTCAAACTGGTATCAAATCCATCTCGGAAACCTTCTTAAAATCCTTATAAATGAAGATTGTAGACTAACGTAGACTCAGCTAAATGGACAGAAGGACCAAAGAGCTACAAACATCTAAAGCCTGACTGCGACAACTCCTCATGTCTCCTGTGGCCAGACCAAAACATTGCTTTTGAACACACCAGAAAAGACAACGACCACCTGGCACCTAAGAGGATTGAACCAGTAGTCTGTGTTCATTGTTCAAAAGGGTTAGGAAGAGCTACAGTTAGCTGGGAGACAATGAAGCTAGCAAGACATGACCTAATAACTCAAGATTCAGGATATTTATTGTCACATTCAAAGTAGAAACAGCAGTTTAGACCACACAGTGAAATGCTTACATTGCAAGTCTCTCTTACTTAAAACAATGAATACTTGAATATCTTTTTTTGTAAGTTCAGCTTTAATAAGGGCTCCGGATCACTCTGAATCACTTGGCACTGCAGTGAAAGGATTTGAGTGGAGTGGAAGAGGGACGACCACTGCAATGGATTAATTCTGCTGCAGGCGATTCTGCCTCTGAGTGTGTGGCTGCAGTTATTCGTGTGAATGTGCAGGTACGCAAACACCAGAGTTCAAAAATCTTCATCTGAACTTGCATCTGCATCACCCCCACCCCACCCACCCCACCCCCGCTTCCTGCCCCAATAGGGTACATATAATATCCCCCTCCCACGTCTTCTGCTGACTATGCATAACAAACCTCGTGTGCCAAGTCAGGATGCTCCGTGTGCACTCAGACCAGTCACTGTGTGAAGAGGCACAAGTGAGAAATGCTGCGGATGTTTCTGCAGATTCAAAGACGATCAAAAGAAGAGAGACGGCGTGTGAGGCCGTGGAGTAAGAGGCTGCATAATGGTGTGTGTTTGTGTGCGTGCACTCACATGTATGAATTTGCATGTGACTGCCCGGTGTTTTTGTTTGTTTTATTTCCTGTGTGAGCTGCATTTATCGGAGCTTTATTCACGTAATGATGTGGCTGCAGCGAAAGGACCATGCGAAAGGACCAACATCCACACACCTCACCAAGTGTGATTCTGGTGAAGTGAGCGCACAAAGGCTCTAGTCACATCCAAATTCACGTTGAGTACCTTTTTCCTCTGTGTTTTACATAACGCTTTGCATATTTCCCAATAGGGAATGCGGCAGTGGGTGGACTTGTAAATGTACATCTGTGGATTTGTGTACTGTATTCACAGTCAGGCAGATCTGCACTGGCACCAGCTTTGTAAGTGGAGATGTTTCAGTAGTTCCTTGTCAGTATCAGATGCACTAGCTGTGTTTCTATTCACCTGTTTTTACACAAATATTTAATTTAAGCGTACAACTCTACCCTGTGAATAATTCAAATCAACACCTGGCATTTTGGATACTACACTCTGGATTTCATCATGTGTGGGTGTTTCAACCGATACACTTTGTTGTAAACAAATTCAGCTCCATGGAGCTCAGACGACGTGTATGTCACCATTACTCCTCTGTCTATCGCCACACGAAGCCCCGCCCAAATGATTTGATTGGCCTGAGAGATCTTTGCTGGAGCATAATCAGTTCCCAATGAAAAGACTCCAGATCAACCGTCTGGCTTCCAGACAATAACAACAATGCTCCAACAATTAGTCAATAACTCAGTAGGGTCAGCAATCAGAGGCTATTTTGATGATCAGCAAACAGGTTCATCACTTTTTGAGTTGAACGTTTGGTGGTTCAGAAAATGTGCTGGTTAAATGAGAAATATCAGAAATTATTGCTGATATTTTTCTCCATTCGGATGTGACTGTGGCAAACCAATAAACTACTTAACTGAGAAAACCATCGAGAGATAATGAAAATATTCTTGTGTTTTAGTGTACGTAGATGGAGCTTTTTCAGTAATTATTCAGTTTCTGTGAACATGATTATTCCATTGATCTATCCTTTTTGGACATTCAGCACATTGAGGGATTGAGGAAGCGTCACCATGAATCATTCAGCAGTTTGCCTGCAGAAGTTAACGCACTGCTGCAGCTGCTGCAGCTGCTGTTGCTGCTGCGTCACCGTCATTTTACATGAATTAGAGTCTAATGCTGTCCGGTGACTTTGCATTGTTAATGGGAGGCGTAACAGCGTTTTTTTTATTTTTTGGTTTTTTTTTTTTTTCAGCTCCACTTACATCATCACAGACTGAGTAGTCACTGAGGAGTTATTGTGCAGGTTGCCATGGAGAGTGCCAATTTGAGTGCGACAAGAGCGGCTGCATGCTTTCACACTTAATGTACATGAACTAAAGCTAATGTACTATGTAGTGGTTAGATCTTTTCCTTGACTCTTGACTTTTTTTCTTGTGAATAGTCAAGTCAACTTACCACCACCTCACCAAACATCCACACGATTCTTGCACACATCAGACATGTTTAGTCAGGTGATTTTGCTTCTTCTTCTTCTTGGGTTTTTATGCTACAAGGATGTGGTTTTGGTTTATGTCAGATCTAGAATGGAGAACTACAAAAGATCAGGCTTTGCTGAAGTCCAATCCAATCATTTTAAAAAGGCCTGAATTGGCACAAATACCAAATCCCTTATGGTGTAAACAAACCAGAACATATTTTGCATTTTAGATTATTCAAAGCAGCCCTTTTGCTTTGAGGACAGCAAACAACTTAATGATATCTTCACCTGGATTGGTTTTGGAAGTCTTGGAAGAATTCCCAGAGGCGTTGGCTCACTCTGCGGTCCAACTCGTCACAAACCATCTCAAGCAAAGCTCAGGCAAAAGTTCAACAAGGAACATTTGTGCCTTTGCGGTCTGTTGAATGTGGGTTGATCTCTTCCATTTCCCACGCTGTCAATGTCAGCCCGTCCTCAATTCTCACTGTCCTCCATAACTTTCATCCAATGAATGAGATGAGTGTGGTCAGGGTCATTGTCAGATCAGATAATACATCTCAAAAAAGTTGACAACCCAATGTTCAAATATCTAATAGCCTCTTTATTAAAGTAACAACAGCAGTCTTGTTTTTCTGGAAAGTTTCCAGCTTAAACTCAGGTTGTTTTTCTCTTTTAGTTTCCAACTGGCCTTATATAACCACCATTTATTGACCTTCCAGCTTCTATCATTAGGCTTGATTTATCAGATTCACATCCACCATTGATCTACTGCCCCTGTTTTCCAGAATGTCATGCACAGCTGGAACTTTCCACTTGTTTTTGTATTTGTACGCCTTCAGCATTTACCTCAGCATTACCTCAGAGGTGGCACAGTGGTGTGGTGGTTAGCACTGATGCCTCACAGCAAGAAGGTTCTGGGTTTGATTCCATCTGGGGCCTTTGCATGTTCTCCCTGTGCCTGCATGGATTCTCTCCGGGTACTCCTACTTCCTCCCACCGTCCAAAGACATGCTCGTTAGGTTAACTGGTGTGAATGTGTGTGTCAGTTGTTGTCTTTCTCCTTGTGTTAGTCCTGCGATGGACTGGTGACCTGTGTCCAGGGTCTACCGTGCCTCTCGCCCAATGACAGCTGGGATAGGCTCCAGCTCCACAGTGACCCTGGGGGGGCTGTAGTGGTTACAGAAGATAAATGAATGAATATATATAATGGGCTGAGGAACACTGATGATTGGGATACATATTCTAAAAGAAGCAAAGGGTCAACACTGTGGCCCAGGAGGTATATTCATTAAAAATATCCCCACTGTGTCACACGCTGCTTGACATTCCTGATCATAGAATCAGCGTCGATGACTTCACTCCTCCTCGTTCTGACGGACGCTCATGTTGCTCACTTTCAGTAAGATGAGAGCACGAGGTCAGAGAAGAAGAGATAAGATATTAACACAATTTAGGCAAAATGATACTTTAGCTGTGCGTTGTCCGTGTGTGGGAGTCCCCTGTGGATTGGCCCAGTTTCATCAGCGTGCAGGTTATAATTAGTCTCGTTTGTTATATGGGACACTGCTAGTGTGTTAACAAGTTTGAAAAGTTGTGGAACGCGTTTAAAGTCTTTCTTCTGGACTACTTAAAGCATAACTTGTGCGGCTGGTGTCTGCTGTTTGTTCGTCGAACCACATCAGCTGTAATCTTGCTGACACCGAGATATTCTGATCAGAGTGCAGGAAAAAGCTTCTCAAAACAAGACCTGATGCAGCATTTCTTTCTGAAGTCTTTCTGAAAGGCCTTAAGTAAGAAAGTAAGTCAGTTGTGACACTGTAGCACAACAACAAAAGCATAATGACCAGTGAATGCCACCCAACAGCAGCAACAAAACCTCTGACTCACACAGTAGCTTCTTACGGGACTTGACGACAGGATTTACAGGAAAGCCATGAATTATTGACGTGTGCAAGGGGCCCAGAGAGGACCCAGTGTTTGTTGTCCTGTTGTTCCTAGCAATGGTTAGAAAGTTCAGATGAGAGTTTCTAGGGACAGACTAAAATGTTCTGGAGACAGCAAGTGATAAGTGTTTGTCTTGAAGGAGGCACAAATGTACCTTAAATCAGTTCATACATTCTCAAACCAATAGGCTGTAGAGAGAATCCTCTGGACATGTAATTCATTTTATGACCTAGTGGTCAAAATGTTGACAATATGAATTGTGTATGAGTGCAGTGATAGAACAACATTGCAGTCCTGATGTTTTTTGAAGAGGTTCTATAAAGGCCACTCATTAAGTAGGGATGTCCCGATCACCTGGACTGCTGCCTAAAAAACAAATGACTTCAGATGGGCATTAACCTTTACACCAACCATTAAGACGTTCAAGAGACAGATCTGACCGTTTTGCCATCCCTTAAACTTCTTTGTCTCTGCCTCCAGAACACGATGAACCTTCCTCCAGACAAAGTAAAGATCCTCAGTCAGTACGACAATGAGAAGAAGTGGGACCTCATCTGCGACCAAGTAAGATCATTGTTTCCAACTGGCACTGTATACTCAAAACCAGACTCTGTGAACCCAGCTTATTCTCTCTGATTACATTCAACCAGGGAAGGTGTATTTTTGTTATAAAACTGCTTTCTATTGTTTTTGTTTTTATTTGTGCTGTGAATTATAATGTGAATTGCACTTTTTAAAACATTTTTATTTTGTACGAGTGCAGACTGATTAGGTTACATTTGCAGTTGAAACATCACATTTCACTAGAACTTTGTCCATAGGATGGTACCAAGCAGAACTGGTTTGGTTCTGGTTCCAGTTCCTAGCTTTGAATTGGAGGGATGTTTCTCATTGAGTATCATTGATCCTTTTTTTAAGAACTATTTGACCATGCTTTTCAGATGTCATGTGATATTTGTTTGGTAATTTGCTCACTGTGTCAGAGTAGATTATACTATAGGTAATAATTATTGTCACAGAGTTGTTGCTGTTTATATCAGAACTCTATCATCAATGTGCGTGTCATGACTTGGGGAGATGGTACATATTTTGGAACGAGCTTGAAAGTCTTTCTCTCCCTCTTGATCACTGAAGGCACACATGTTAAGTTATTACTTATTATTAACCTCCGCCCTAACATTAGTTATTTTAGAGACAAAACTCAGCTCATAACTAAACTCTGGAAGCTTCCATACTCAGAGACCGCAACTGATTTATCAGTTAGTCACTGATTTATCAGTGACTAACATGTAAGGAATTTAAGAAGTGACATCTTATCATCAGTGACATCTTATCATTTGAAAATATAACGTAGTCTGAACCTGGCATTGTTTTTCACCTTCTTATGACACTGGGTATTTTCTGATGTTTCTTTTTGGTTTTCCTTTCTGTTATGTAGTGTTAGTCACACAGGTAGACCATTAATTGGTTGGGGGCCACTCTAATCACCGTCATGTTTTTTTATGGAAATCACATAATCTGACACACTGGTCATAATCAATGCCATGTTGTCTAGAGCATAATATTTTTAGGTTCACGTTTTCATGGTTGCTGTTCTTGTATTTTAGTGTATTGCAGGTGGGCTAAGTAACAAACATTATTAGCAACCATCACAAACACATGGTACGCACACGAGGAAGCTTGTCAATACTGGACATCACCATAGCAACAACAGGATGGTCCATAACAACCCGTGTCTTGATGTGACAGAGGACACCTCACTCAGCTTTGAAGTGTACAGTTTGATCCTTGTGATTTCAAAGGCCGACACATCATTTGATTAGAGGCCATTAGTGGAGCAGATGCAGGCGAATCATTTTAACCATTTGCATAAGAGATGGTGCGTAATCAAGCTGGCCGTGCAGGCCCCGGCTGAGCTCTGCCCTCTCACTGCTGCACTGCAATCAAACATAATTAGAGATCTGTTGTGTTTCTCTGCATCTTCAGGAGCGCTTTCAAGTGAAGAATCCACCATCTGCATATTTGGAGAAGCTGAAAAGTTATCTGGATCATGGGGGAGGAGTCAGTCGAAAGGTACAACGCATGAAAACTCACGTCTGGCATCTCAGTTTGAGTTTCTGTTTGACAAATAAATCATATCAGCCTATTTCTTGATAAGATTCTTTGGCTTTCTGTGGCAGGAATTAACCAGTACCATCCACATTTTTACCATTTGCATAAATATTTGTAAGGGGTTCAGTTCGTTCCTGTGGTATTTAGTTTCTATTGTAAACTGACACCTTAGTAGATCGCATACTGTCACCATACCACAACTATAATTGGCAACACATATGCAAATATACTAAGGCAATGTCACCTTTTAATAAAAAATATTATATCTATCATACATTATTATAAAAGAGGGAATGTATGAAACAAAGTTAATCAACAGTGGAAGCTAAAGATGTGGCACTTTAGCATTCCTCTTGTTCCCTCAAAATATAATAGTACATCTGGGTTGCGTTGGAAGAACTATGGGATAGTGGAAGACCTTGACCCATACATTTGGACTGCCTTAAAACTGTAGATTGTTGGAGATATGTGAAAAGAGCAAAAACTCTAATCCTGACTTTCATTTTTAGTTAGGTCCTATGCTTTGTATGCAGCTCACATCTCATGGTCATGGTATTGAGTCTCTGCTGTATCAGAACGATGATGTGCAATATGACTTGGGGAGATGATACATATTTTAGAACAAGCTGTAAAGTCTCTCTCTCACGTCCACTCTGAGGTACTCAGATTAGAACTGAACCCTAGAAACTTCCAGTATGTTTTTTTCCTACTGATATTAAATAATTGGCGGTGGAGCAGACAGGCTGATGAATACTGAATAATTCATGAACTCATAGACCTTGTAACTTGTATGTGTTTTACCAGTTTAAGAGACGCGTCCCGGAATCTACACAGATCCTGAGAGAGCTGGAAATTTCCTTAAGGACAAATCACATTGGGTGAGGCTCCCTGCAGCTTACATTTGTTTAAGACGTCGTAAATGGAAAGCAGCTGGTGAAGCTTGCAGCTTGCTCCTGCAGCTAATGTGATAGATGTTTGTGTCTGTTAAGGTTCTCAATCATCCAGGTTATGGGTTATCCAAACAAACAAAGCTGAAAAAAGGGCAGCTGGAGTTGTTGGGTTTGCTGAAGATGTTTTATCCAAGTCTTCAGTTGTAAAAGACTGGTGGGGTGGTGGTTTTTAAATAGGAACATCTATGGAGAAAATATTCAACTGAGTGATATCAATATCACAACATGGTTAAGGTACTTGGGATCAGTTTTGGCCTTTAATCGCATGACTTTTACATCTTATTTTTGGTCGAAACAAATTTTGGAGCACCACCGAGATCATTCCTGGGTGCTAGATAAATGGTAGTTTCTCAAAAATACTTCATCCAAGTAGCTTCTCCAGTTTAAGTTTTTATTAGTAACATCAGATGATTAGGGTCTATTAATGACCAGATTACCTGTGGCTTGAGAAAGCGTCTCCTCTGTGTTTAGCCATGCATTTGTGAAAGGGTTTTGTTTTTATCTTGGTCTTTTATAACTGGAGACTTGGAGGAAAGATCTCCAAGAAATTCCCCCAGTCCATTTCCCCTGGTTTCAGCTTATAATTTAGATATATTTCATTTATTTGTTTCCATTATGTTCACAGTTAATAGTGAAACGGTTAACACACTGCATTCACATTATTGTTTTTAAGTGAGTTCCTGAGTTGAAATGTGTTTTCCTCCTACAGCTGGGCTCAGGAGTTTCTGAACGAGGAGAACAAGGGTTTGGACGTTCTTGTGGATTATCTGTCCGTTGCCCACAGCACTGTCACGTAGGTATCAGCTGGAGATATCATTATTTTTGTTATCAGAACAGTCGAGGTTAAACTACTGCACGTCATTTGTGTGACGGTAAATAAATGTGACTAACAGGTACGACATGGATGCCTTGGACAACGGCACGCCAACCACAGACAGAGGCAAAACTATTGACAAGTCGGTGGAAGATGTGAGCAGAAGTGCCAGTAACTCACCTTCTCACTGTACCTCAAAGACCGGGAAGTCCTCCACAGTCAGGTATGGACTAATTGACACATGGAGGAGTCGGGTCAGGTTATGTGCGCAAAGTGTAATGTTTTAAAGACCCTGTAATAATAGTAGTAATTTATATATTTTAATGAAATGACAAAGCCAGTGCCAAAAGTATTTGGACAGTTAACAAGGCTTAGGAGCTCAAGGTGTATCTACAAAATTACAAAATGTAATGGACCTTATTTCTAGCATATAATACGATCTGATCTAATTATTTCCTAAATGCGTGCAAATGACACAAAAGTTATATGGGTGAGTAAACGACCATATTTTATGCCAGAAATAAGGTCCAGGTTGTAAAAAACAGTAGTTCCCCTTTAATGAGTATTTCCACAGATGGGGTTGTGGCTATCACAAGACGCCGTTGTTCATACAGACAGTTACACGATAAACACAACCCCATTTAAAGGCAGCCACATGTGCAGTATCTTATTTAAACCCATGAACGTTCAGGATTTTGAGAACTTGCAGCACAGACAGTCCCAATCAACTTCAGTGATGCGTCATAGGTTTTGGCTCACAGTTTGTCATTCCACGGACAGTGAGTACAGATGGAGGTCATGAATGAAGCCACAATACTTTACAAATGACGTCTGCCATCTCGCACTGATAACATAATTTGCAACCAGAGTCTGTCCAGTGGAGGCCCGGACATCGATATCACCTTCTCGCCACCCATTCAAAATGGCAGCTCCCATTTCAGAAATGTTTTGGCTTCACTTTTATACAGTGGTGACAGATTGTCCCTCTTCATTTACATTCTACTTCCTCCCAGAGGGGATTAGTCAAATTCAGTTTCTGTTTGGTGCTGAATATTTTTGCATTCTGTAAGATTAGGATTCACTTTAAACATGATTCCCTCATTTTACAAATCTGTATTTATATATATTTTCGTGGTAGCAAAGGAAGAACACAATTGAATTAATCTGATAAACATACGTGGCACTGAATACCATTAAAAACAACAAATAGTAAAATAAACAGTTTTCTCAGGTGTCTGAACCGAGAAAGGAAAACCATTTAAACATGAAAACAGTCAGAGAATTTAAATAACTTGTTGAGGAGTGGCGTAGATTTAATGACACTGTGAGGGCGTCAAGGAGGTGGAGGTTTACCGGTCGTAAATGAACTCGACGCACGTGAACAGACGACCCGAGACGTCTAATCTTTCTGATCAGATGGGCCAGCATTCTTGGCATAGCGAATGCTCCTGCACGCGTTTGCGCGCGGTGTCATGTTCTGACGTTGTGTGCGCTGAAGTGGGAATGTGAAAAAAAAGCCTGTGTGGTGGCCCACAATGAACAATGAGACATTCACCCAGTGACTGTATCTTTAAGGACGCAAGCTGTTTTTCGTGTTCCGGTTCCGGTTGTAGCGTGTATGTCACAGTTCTTACCTGACTCGCTGACTGTACTGACAGTAAAAGTAAAGTTAAAGAAAAGTGGAAAGTAAAGTGGACTCGACACATCTCCGTCTCTTGTCTCGTCACTTATCGCACACCACATTGGTGACCCCGACGCGAGTTGGATACGGCTACGTTATGTCGCACAGTGAGGAAAATGCCGCTGCTAGCGGCGCAGCTAATGTCGGTGCCATCTACGCTGCCACCATCAAATTACCGGACTTTTGGCAGCACAACCCCCGGCCGTGGTTTCAGCATATCGAGGCCCAATTCCAGCTGAGGGGAATAACTCAGGACGTTACCAAGTATTTCCATGTGGTAGCAGCTTTGGACGCCTCGACGACAGCCAGGGCTATGGTGCTGTTAGAGGCTCCTCCGGCTGACGGCAAGTACGGAGCGCTCAAAGCGTTCCTGTTGCAACTTTTTGAACTGTCTGAGCTGGAGAAAGCAGACCGCCTCCTGTCCCTGAACGGCCTTGGCGACAGCAAGCCATCCGAGTTGATGGAGCGGATGCTGGCTGTGCTGGGCGGTGCGGATCCGTCATTCCTTTTCGCACACATTTTCCTGCGGCAGCTTCCAGCGCCCGTGCGCACCGCACTGGCCAGCTCCCCCCTCCCTTCCTCCAGAGACTACCGGGCGCTGGCTTTGGAGGCAGACAGGATTTACCTCGCCAACCGGCAGCAGTTCGTCCATGCGCTGTTACCCCCCCCAGCACACGTCCCCCCCACCCCCGGTGGCCGACCCGGACACCGCGGCTGCTGTGACGGCCCGCCGACAGCGTGAGGATGGGTGGTGTTATTACCATTCCAGGTTCGGAACCAAGGCTAAGCAGTGTCGCAAGCCATGCAGTTTTGGAGACCAGGGAAAAGCCCGGGCCGGCGCTCATTAGCAGCTATGGGCGCTGGCCATGACTGCAAGCTGTTGTTCATCACTGACACCTTGTCTGGCCGGCGGCTGCTGGTCGACTGTGGAGCTCAGCGCAGCATCCTGCCGGCAAAGCCGTGGACACTATGGCTGGCGGGCATGGCCCACCGATGGACGCGGCCAACGGCACGCCCATTCGTACCTATGGCACGAGGTATGTGGAAGTGTGTTTCAGCGGGCGGCGTTTCGGCTGGGACTTCGTCATGGCCGCCGTGTCTACGCCGCTGCTGGGGGCAGATTTCCTCTGCGCGTACAGACTGTTGGTGGATGTTACGAACTGCCGCTTGATCGACGCTCTCTCTTTTGCCTCCTACCCCTGCACTCTGGGAGGTGTGGGGGTGCTTTGTCTATCGAACACGCTTGCCACCGGGGACAGATATCAACGCCTGCTAGCTGAGTTCCCTGACCTCACCACGCCCACGTTTTCATCGGCGGTGGCTAAACATGGCGTAGAGCACTATATCGCCACGGTGGGCCCCCCAGTCTATGCAAGGGCACGGCGCCTCGACTCTGCCAAGCTCGCAATTGCCAGGGAGGAGTTCACCACCATGGAACGCCTCGGCATCGTGCGCCGCTCCAACAGTCCGTGGGCCTCCCCCCTGCACATGGTGACCAAGGCTGATGGTGGTTGGCGCCCCTGTGGTGATTTCCGTCGCCTGAACAATGCCACCACCCCCGACCGGTACCCGGTGCCGCACATACAGGATTTCTCCGCCCACCTGGCCGGCGCCACTATCTTTTCAAAGATAGACCTGGTACGTGGTTACCACCAGGTGCCTGTCCACCCGCAGGATGTCCCCAAGACTGCAGTCATCACACCCTTTGGCCTTTTCGAATTCCTACGGATGCCTTTTGGCCTCAAGGGGGCAGCGCAGACGTTTCAGCGCCTCATGGACTCTGTGTTGCGGGACATGCCATTTTTGTTCGTTTACTTGGACGACATTCTGGTGGCCAGTCCGTCTGCAGAAGACCACCTGACACATCTCCGGCAGCTGTTCGACCGGCTCAGTGAACATGGTCTTATTATCAACCCAGCCAAGTGTGAGTTTGGCCGGTCAGCCATCACCTTCCTCGGCCACCACGTCACCCCACAGGGGGCTGTTCCCCTCCCTGCCAAGGTGGACGCCGTCGCCAGTTTCCCGTGTCCACGCACAGTGAAGTCCCTGCAGGAATTCCTTGGCATGGTGAATTTCTACAACCGTTTCATCCCCCATGCGGCTCAACTCATGCGACCCTTGTATGACGCATTGCGGGGTAGGAGGCCAGCGAACGTGTTGGATTGGTCCCCGGGAATGACTGATGCATTTCAAGCTGCCAAAACCGCACTGGCTAACGCTGCTCTGCTAGCGCATCCGTCTCCGACCGCACCGGTTGCTCTTACGACGGACGCCTCAGATTACGCCGTGGGGGCGGTGTGTGAGCAGTGGGTGGGCGGAGCCTGGCAGCCGCTGGCCTTCTTCAGCAGGAAGCTCCGTGACAACGAGAGGAAATACAGCGCCTTCGACAGAGAGCTCCTGGGTCTTTTCCTTGCCACCCGTCATTTCCGTTTTCTGTTGGAGGGCCGGCGGTTTACAGCTTTCGTCGACCACAAGCCGCTGACATTCGCCATGGCCAAGTCTTCAGAGCCATGGTCTGGTCGACAGCAGCGTCAGCTCTCTGCCATCTCAGAATACACCACTGATATTCAGCACGTGGCTGGCAAAGACAATTCTGTCGCCGACTGCCTCTCCCGGGTGGTCACACAGTCCGTCCACTTGGGCCTCGACTACGCAGCTATGGCAGCGGATCAGACCAAGGATTCGGAGGTTCAGGCCTACAGGACGGCCCCAACGGCGCTGCTCATGGAAGATGTGGTGTTTGACACTGCCAACACTACACTCCTCTGCGACGTCTCCACCGGCCAGCCACGCCCCATGGTACCTGCTGGCTGGAGGCGTCGGGTTTTTGACGCTATTCACGGCCTTTCCCACCCGGGGGTGAAGGCCTCTTCCAAGCTAGTGAGTGCCAAGTTCGTCTGGCCGGGGCTGCGGAAGGACATCAGGGCCTGGGCTGCTGCCTGTGTGGCATGCCAGCGCGCAAAGGTGACACGTCATACCAAGGCCCCGTTGGCACCCTTCAAGGTGCCGGAGAGACGTTTTGACCATGTGAATGTGGACCTGGTGGGCCCCCTGCCCCCTCCCGTGGTTACACCTACCTCCTCACCATGGTGGACAGGACCACCAGGTGGCCGGAGGTTGTTCCCCTGTCGGCTACTACATCAGCTGACGTGGCCAGGGCATTCATTATGGCTTGGGTGGCCCGTTTTGGCACACCGTCGGACATCTCCTCGGACCGAGGTCCGCAGTTCACTTCGGAGCTTTGGACTGCAGTCGCTGAGGTCCTGGGGGTGAAGGTCCACCGTACCACAGCCTATAACCCGCAGAGCAACGGACTGTGCGAGCGGTTTCATCGGGACATGAAGGCTGCGCTCAGGGCAAGCCTTACAGGCAACGACTGGGCCGACCGTCTCCCATGGGTTATGCTTGGCCTTCGCTCCGCCCCCAAGGAGGATCTTCAGGCCTCTTCGGCTGAGCTGGTGTATGGTCAGCCTCTGCGCGTCCCGGGGGAGTTTCTTCCACATGCCACAGCCCCGTGGTCGGTTGCCGCTCATCGTGCTGTTTCCCGGGACATTGCAGAGGCTTTCATTCCTATTCCAATGTCTCACCATGGCCTCCCCCGGTCCTATGTTCCTAAGGACTTGCCGTCGGCAAAGTATGTCTTCATCCGCCACGATGGCCATCGTTCACCGCTGCAGCCCCCCTACGATGGGCCCTTCCGTGTCCTGGAAGGGGGGTCTAAGAACTTCATTGTGGATATGGGGGGCAGGCCTGAGCGAGTGGCTATAGACCGTCTCAAGCCTGCTCATGTGGATGTTGGCGGACCGCTTCAGCTGGCCCAGCCACCGCGACGAGGGCGCCCCCCTGCAGCAGCCTCAACCCCGGCCCCTGTCTCTGCCCCTGCTCCAGTTTCGGCCCCTGCCCCAACCCTGCCCCTTGCCCTTTGCCCCCCTCCTGTTCAGCGCAGCCGTTACGGCCGCCTGGTCCGTCCCCCTAGACGTTGACCTTCTGGGGACTGTTGTAGCCTGGTCTGTTCTGTTTTGCACTAGGGGTGGGTGCCAATTCTCTTTGGGGTACCTGTTCGATCTGGCCCCTGTTATTTTGGGTGAATTCTGGAGGGGCCTGTGTGGTGGCCCACAATGAACAATGAGACATTCACCCAGTGACTGTATCTTTAAGGACGCAAGCTGTTTTTCGTGTTCCGGTTCCGGTTGTAGCGTGTATGTCACAGTTCTTACCTGACTCGCTGACTGTACTGACAGTAAAAGTAAAGTTAAAGAAAAGTGGAAAGTAAAGTGGACTCGACACATCTCCGTCTCTTGTCTCGTCACTTATCGCACACCACACCTGAGTGAAGAAGGTGAACAGATGCTCACATCTATCATCATTCTTTCTGTGGCTCTGGTTTGATTTTGCTTTGCTGTTGTGTGGAAGATGCTTCATTTGTGGGTTATTTTGTACTGTATGGTCCTAGAGAAAACAGAAACACATCAACACTGATTAAACTGTTGGTCTCGTGTGAGTACCACATCCACATTTGAGCTGTTAAACGCTGCAGAAGCCGCCTCTCACCTGCAGGTTCAACTCTCTCCAAAACAGGAAAGCCCCGAGGAATACGCGTGCTGTGAGCCAGAAAGATGACGTTCACCTCTGCATCATGTGTTTACGTGCCATCATGAACTACCAGGTAACTGAAGCTACAGACTCAGTGTGGTTGTTATTGTCTGGACTTTATTAGAGAGAGAAACGTATGGAGGTGGATTTCCAAACAGGGTATGTTATAAAACTATAAAAGCACTGATGAGATACTGAGTTAAACATTTAGGCTGTAAATCAAAAGGAAAAGTCGAAAAATGTGACTTTAATTCATATAACCCTGGCTGTGTGGTTGTCTTCTTCTATTCAATCAATTCAGGGTCTCCCCCTTACTTTCTATTCCCTCTCCTCTTCCCTTTCTTCTTCATCTCCTCTTCCCTTTCTTCGTTGTTCTCCTTTCTCACTTCTCTTCTTATTCCACTCCTTCTCCTCCTCCTTCTCCCCTTCTTGTTCCTTTTCTTCTCCTCTTCCTCCTCCTTTTTCATCTCCTACTTCTTCTCTTCTCGTCTTCATTCTTGTTCTTTTTCTAATCCTCCTCCTCCTCCTTCTTCTTCTTCTTCGTCTCCCCTTCCTCTTTTTCTTCTTCTTTTCTTCTTACTCTACGCCTTCTTCTCCTCCTCCACCTACCTCTTATTCTTCTTTATCTTCTCCTCCTACTTCTTCTGTCCTCCACCTCCTCACACTCCTCCCGTTCCTCTCTATGGTTATTTTTCTCCCTTGTTAATTCTTCTTCTTCTTCCTCTCCGCCTCTTCCTCCTCCTCCTCCTCCTCCTCCCTCTTCTTCACCTACATCTTTTCTTTTTATGTCCATGGAAACAGTTCAACTCACAATGACTGATCAGGTTGAAGAAACACTGTTCACCACCTGTTGTTTGTCTTAAAACTCTCCAGCAGGAAGTGGCTGACAGTTGTGTTTCGTCTCTTTATTTAGTCAGGCTTCAACCAGGTGATGAAGCACCCCTGCTGTGTCAACGAGATCACGCTCAGCCTCAACAACAGAAACCCGAGGTAAACACTAACCGCAGCCCGAGCTTCGAGTTTGTTTGAGCGCTTCAACAACACAGAAGAATTCAGATTGTCACAATAAATCTAACTCTACTGACCATGCAGTAGCAGTGTAAATGTTCTTGGGTTGGCGTATTCACCGTATCTGAAACTTGTAGGGTTTCTTGATCACCTTTCATTCAAGTCTTCAGTTCTGAAAGACTGGACTGGGTTTATAGAGACATCTGTGCAGCCTTTTAGATCTGAAGACTTGGATGAAATGTCTTCAAGAAACCCTAAAGGTCTAGTTGCTCTTGCTTAGTTTTGTTTTTTGGATATACTATGGTCTGGATGACTGGTTCATTTCTAATGTAAAATAATTTGTAATGAGCTCAAAACTGTGCTTCTCAGGACCAAAGCTCTGGTGCTAGAGCTGCTGGCGGCCGTATGTTTGGTGAGAGGCGGCCATGACATCATCCTCTCTGCCTTCGACAACTTTAAAGAGGTCAGACAGGTTGACGTGGTTGTTTTTTTTGTGTGTGTTTTTTTCTGTAAAGCTGCTGTACATGATCAACTGGAAATGCAGCTAAAGAGCCAGATATGCTCATCAGGATGTGGTGGAATTAAAGAGTGTAAATACTGGATTTTGATACACCTAATACGCACAAACATGATTTGAAATAAATGATTGTTTTCTTTACAGCATCTGATGGATTTATGAATTAACAATTGTAAAAAAAATAAAATAAAAATGGTTAAATTAAATCAGGAAGAATGGGATCAAACGATTTCCAAGTCGACCTTGGGTTTATTTAAAGCTGGGATGACTCAGCCGACATCCAGACGTTGTTTTACATTGATATGAGTCTTAACATAGATCCGTGCTGCAGCACCCACATACCAGTCCGTCCTTTGCTGCCGTGAAAAGCAGGTGCTCCACCCAGTTGTTCCTTCGTCAGAAGAAACCGAGCAAAGAGACGTAAATATGTGAAACACTTGCCGAGTGACCTCTGACCTCTTCTCGGCTCTCTCTCTCATCTTTGCACGCCGACGGCAGCAACTGTTGCCTCCTGCGGCTGCAGATGGACTGGAGCGTAAACCTGAACTGGGAGGATTTATTATTAGTCAGCGTCCAGAGTGGTAGAAACCTGCCCTGCAACAAGATGAGTCCCTCTCACTTTGATCTTAACCACCAGTGTAATTTCTTTAGCAACAACCCCGAGCTGCAGCCGTTTGATATCTGGTTTCAGTTTCGGTTTCAGAAACATTTAAAAGAACAGTTTAATGAGACGGACCAGCTTCTTTAGTAGGCCTTTCTTAAAATCTTGCTGGGGTCATTGTTATTTGAATTTAAGCGTCAGACCTGTTACCAGGTTACCAGGTTACCAGGTTAACATGAGCCATAACATTATGAATTACCTTGTTATCATGGAACCTGTCAGCGGGTGGGATATGTCAGGCAACAGGTGAACATTTTGTCCTCAAAGCTGGTGTTAGAAGCAGGAAAACAGTGCAAGGATTTGAGAGACTTTGGCCAAACTGTGATGCCTGGATGACAGAGCATCTTCATTACTGCAGCTCTTGTGGGGTGTCCCTGGACCAAGGCCACGGATCAGTGAAAAGGCTGACCTGTGTGGTCCGATCCAACAGACTGCTGGAAATTTTTAATGCTGGTTCTATTGTAAAGTAGTCAGAAGGTCTTGTCTTGCAATGGGATGCTTTGTGTTCTGCTGGGAGACACTGGGTCCTTACATTTATGTGGATGTTCATTTGACACGTACCGCCAATCTAAGCATTGTTGCAGAACCACACTTTCATGGAAACAGTGTTCCCTGACAGTTTCTTGGTTCAGGAATGATTTGAGGAACAACAACAACGAGCTAAATGTTTTGACTTGGCCTCCAAATTCTCCACATCTCAGTTCAGTCCAACATCTGTGGGATGTTCTGGACAAACAAGTCCGATCCATGGTACTAGTCATAATGTTAGGGCTGATCAGTGTAAAGAAAACTCAACAGAATTTTTCCAGGAGGAGGACGAAAGACAGAACCAGTTTTAATTTTAATGCTTCGTTCTCTGAGGACAGATCTTTAATGAAGTGTTAAATTAAAAGCTCCTATATGTGTCAGTGCCAGACCCTGGTGAATTATCGCGTCATCAGCTCACGTTGTTGTGGTGGCGCTGCAGCAGTGGCAGCAGCAGCAGCAGCAGCAGGATGTGTGTGGGCGAAGATGGAGGGAGGTGGGCTCGGAGCCAGGAGCTGGTTTATGTGTCCCTCAGTAGCAGGACGTGGGCTTTGTTTTGGGTCGTGCAGGCCGTCAGGTTGTGCCTGCTGCATTATTTAGTGGCATGAGTGGGCAAAAAGGGTGGAGGAGAAACGATGATAATGTAGCCACATTTTGTCTTTTTCCAACCAACTTTGGAAAAATGTTGCAGCCTTGTTTATGGCGGCAGATAGATAGATAGATAGATAGATAGATAGATAGATAGATAGATAGATAGATAGATAGATAGATAGATGCTGCATGATCTGTGAGCAGGAGAGCATGAGGCGTAGACAGACATCCTTTCTGTGTGACAGCACTGCCCCCATGTGTCAGGACAAAGGCGCATCATCATCAGCTCGACTGAACAAAGCTACAGTAAAGCATTCAACGTGATTAAACAGCAGATTAACGTGTTGGCTTTATTTCTTTTTCAGGTGTGCGGGGAGAAGAGCAGATTCGAGAAGCTCATGGAGTATTTCCGCAACGAGGACAGCAACATTGACTTCATGGTGAGCCTGCCCGTGTGCGTCCAGTCTCTCGATACGGCCAAAAAAATGTGAACTTAAAAGCAGACTGTCATCAATTAAGAGTACACTGTAGATCAAAACTGTCTAAAAGACCTGTATATAAAGGGAAAAGGTGATGAGTATATTCAGAGCTTTTTATCCAGTTAAGTTATTGGACAGTTTGTCAGAAAATGATTTAATCATTTTAATTTTGGCATATTAACACATGAATACAGTGTAATGTATTCTTAAATAAGATAATGTGGTCATTTCAAACCGCACAAAAAGTTTAACTTCACCCAGTCTAAGATTCTAGTCCTGTCTAAAAAGTCACACCCTGAGTCAGACGTGGACAAGTGTCATGGTTGGAGTTTAAGCTTTAATCAGATTTTATTATTTTATTGTGTTATTATGTGTTATTATGACGTTGAATTATCTATGCTTGACCATTAAGAGCGTGAAATTCAATTTAACAGCATCTTTCTGCAACAATCAGGGATAAAGGACTCAAATGCAGGACAAGTTTAATGAGGATTAATGATCAAGGTATATATAAGATATATATATACTGTACACTGTATACAGACTGAGGCAACTTAGGCACAGGTAGTAAAGCAAGACAAAAAACACAAATGGAACAAACTTTCAAAATAGAAGCAGGGAATCCAAGCACGATTGAAGAGAATAGTCTAAACTCAACTTCATGAAGAAACAGAAAATGCTCTAAAGTCAGTCAGTCAGTCATTTTCTAAACCCGTTTAGTCCTGTTAGGGGTCACGGGGGTCTGCTGGAGCCTATCCCAGCTGTCATCGGGCGAGAGGCAGGGGTACACCCTGGACAGGTCGCCAGTCCATCGCAGGGACAACATTCACACTCACATGAACACCTACGGGCAATTTAGAATCACCAATTAACCTAACGAGCATGTCTTTGGATGGTGGGAGGAAGCCGGAGTACCCGGAGAGAACCCACGTAGACACAGGGAGAACATGCAGAGAAAGGCCAGCCGGCCCATGGATTCGAACCGGTGACCTTCTTGCTGTGAGGCATCAGTGCTAACCACCTCGCCACTGTGCCGCCCTGCTCTAAAGTCAATACCATGAAAAAATTATTCTCATTTCTGCTGTGATAATTTAATTTGTCTGTTCCTGTCTTAGGTCTAATCTAATATTCTCACAAAAATAATGGTGTCTTAAACATATTGCTGCGTTTCATTTGTGTCTAGTGAGAATACATTTTTATTAAAATATACTAAATTTCACTTCTGCCTTCCTGAAGAATAATATCATGTCCTTCCTTTTAATTAGACAGATGATGTGTAATATATGTAATGGCCATAGTATAGTGAATAAGACTTGACAAAGCTGCTTGTCTCTGCCCACCAGGTGGCCTGCATGCAGTTCATCAACATCGTGGTCCACTCAGTGGAAAACATGAACTTCAGAGTCCACCTGCAGTATGAGTTCACTCGACACGGGCTGGATGAGTACCTGGAGGCAAGTTTCAACCTTCAAATCTTTGAAACCTTTAAAGGTGATATTCATTTGTAGAGTTTCTTTAAGACATATTATCTGTCACCTGTAAAACACTGGTGGGCAACTCGACGCCTGCGTGTTCAGGTGGTCCTGCACGGGCTGCAGAAAGGTCAGGGCTGAAATAAAATGACTGGATGACTGAGAAACCTTCACAAAACATCTGCTCTCGTAGAACCTGAAGTTCACGGAGAGCGACCGGCTGCTGGTGCAGATCCAGGCCTATCTGGACAATGTGTTCGACGTGGGAGCTTTGCTGGAGGACGCAGAGACCAAGAACGCCCTGCTGGAGCACATGGAGGAGCTGCAGGAGCACAACACACAGGTGGACATGCTGCAAACACAAATCTGTCCTTGCAAAGATTTCATGTTCCTGCAAAGTTAGCATGACTCAAATACAGAAGTCTGAAACATACTCTTCATCATCCTTAATTTGCTTTCACATCAGCCCACCTTCCTGACTATGTTCTTCACCATATAACCATTATTATCCCATAGAAGTGTGTAATTTTCATGAATAATTCAATAACACCTGGTTTAAACCAAGACCGTAGTGATTAGCTGGAAAGACCTTCTCAGCTGGAGTTAAATGACCATGCTCTACCCTGATAGAAACTGATTTTATATATCACATAAATAATTCAGCAGCAGAATCTGATCCTGAAGAGGATGTACTAGCAATGCTAAAGCTAACTAGCTTACCAGATTAGCAGTAAGTGTCTCCTCTGCACTTCTCTCTCGTTTCATTTGATTGAAGCGCTAAATTGTTTTTAATTAAAGAAAGAAGACTTTATTTTACTTCTTAGTAGTTCAAGTAAACAAGACATCTTCTGTTAGAACAAATTCTTGCCCCTTAGATTGTCCTAAAAATGTTCTGTAATAATCTTAAAGTTTACAAAGCTATACAGTATATATCAGATACACTGTTTGTTTAAGAGTCGTCAAGCCGTGTTGAAATCAGTGTTTTTGCAGTTTCTGCTGTGTGCAATGCAGATGCAGCCATGTAATGAGATATCCATAACACCTTTCTCTGGTATCACAGCTAAACATCAGGCTCCTGGACAGCGAGAAGGAGGCCATGGAGAAAGTTTCAGAGTTGGAGAAGAAGCTCATCCAGACCACCAAAGAAGTGGAGCTCCTAAAGGTAGACTGCAGCCATTTTATTCTCAGCTTCTTCTGCTGAAACATAAAGCAGTTTCTATGTTTACGTTGACGCTAATGTATTAATGGAATCGATGGTTTTGGGGGCATGTAAACACATACTTCTAAAATAGTGAAGATCAGAAACAAGGACAGCTAGAGTTGTAGAGTTTCTTGAAGATGTTTCATCCAAGTCTTCAGTTTTAAAAGCCTGGTAGGGTGTTAGGGTTTAAACAGGAACATCTATGGGTGTTGTCTACCTGAAAATCACATGACCAGATAGCTTCATCGCTGTTAACACCTTGAGACTTTAGTCACTGGCTGATAATGGTTCGGTTGAGTACCATTCACTGAGGAAAGAAAACAGCATCGATACATCTGGTTGTTAACGCCCACAGATCTTTTAATACCCCAACTCTTCCCACACCGGTCACCCCATATTTGACCTCCTGCCCAGCAACAGTTGGCCATAAAAACTCGCCCCAGAAGACTACTGAACATTTTATACCCCAAAGCTGTCCAGTCCCTCAAAGACTGAAACAGGAATTTATTGAACAAAGTCATATCCAAGTCTTCAGCTCTGAAAGAACTCATTTGGGGAGTTGGGGCTTAAATACCAACATCTTGAGGTTTTGCCCCTGATGTGGCTATGCTCTGTTAAAGAAAATACTTACCTGTGATTGGGGGAAACTGTGTTAATCCTGTTTCCAAAGTCATGGACTGATGTGGGCTGTGTTGTAAAAACCATCTGACTAATATGGTAGCGTCCTCCTTTAGGTGTAGGAAGACAGATGCATCCTGGTTCTCCTGTGTTCTCCTGTTTTTGGCATCTTGGCCTTTTAGAACTGAAGAAGCTACTTTGATGAAACGTCTACAAGAAACTTTGTGAGTCCAGCTGCCCTCGTTTAAGCTTGTTTTTTGGATATCTAATAATGTCCATGTGTATTACAGGAGAATCTCCGTGAGTCTTCCTCTCAGGTGACTCTGTTGCAGCAGCAAGAACGGGAGAGAGAGCTTGAACTTGAGAAGGAGAGGGAGAGGGAGAGAGACAGAGACCGGTCCACTGAGGCCCTGATGGAGCTGGAGGTCAGAGTCCAGGCTCTGGTGGAGCAAGGGCTCCTCCGAATGGAGCGCTCCCCCTCTGGACACCTGGATGTTCAGGTGGTCCAGCATGGGCTGCAGAAAGGTCAGAACTGAAATAAAACACTCAAAGCTATATATATATATATATATATATATACTGTATATATATATAAGATTGTTTAATTTCTTCTAATAATATTTACCACAAATTCAACAATCAGTGTGGAGGAATTGCCTCAAACAAGGTCTGTTCAGACATTTATAGTTTATTTATGGCTGTTTAATGAGAAGAAAATATTAGTTATTTACAGACTATGGAGGACTAAGAATGCCACAATAAAAATAAATACTCAATAAATTAATTTGTAAAAGTCATTTGAAAAAATAATTGTTGGTATTGATAAATTTAAAAACCAAATGGATATTTCAGTTTTAATATGCTGCTGCATTTATTAAACATGCAATGAATGTTCTTATATGATCAGTGGCGGCTGCTGGTCTTTCAAATAGGGGAAGCCCAGTTTTGTAAAATTGGCCAATTATTACATCATTAAATTTATGTCTGTGAAGGTTCTCAGTCATCCAGGTCATGGTAATCCAAAAAGTTTCAAAAAAGGCAACTGGACTTGTAGATTTTTCGAGAAGACGTTTCGCCACTCATCCGAGCTTGTCACGTGCCGATCTGGGTTGATTTAGACGGGGTCTGAGCCGGTCGGCCACGATGATAGGAGACACTATCGGTTGCCAGGGGCAACGCCCTCAGAATTTAACGGAGGAGCGACGACACATTAATTTTTGCGCGTTTATTATTTCGGCGGGACAGATACAAGAAAAGTAAGAAAGTAAAGCAATGGAGAAAGTTAAGGGGAAAGAAAATGGACCTTACAGGGACAAGCTTACATAAAACAGCAAAACAGCGGTATTTGGAGAAGCTGTAGCATGACGACAACTCCTCACTCTCTATAGTCTTAAAGCGCTGTCAATCACGACGAGTTCCAGCCACGTTAACAGTTCATCCAATCATCATACAGAAGCCCGGCGTCCAGGTACATCCCACTGCCCATTGACTCCCAGAGACGCCCGGCTTCCCTGGAAGTGACGATTTTGGAGCGTTTATCCAATAAACGTCCAGCTTTTTTGTCCTAAGATCGTCCCATTCTGAAGCCCCATTAAAAGTCCATTGAAGCCTCAATGGGTTTTTAAACGGACCGTGCCATTACAGCAATATGAGAAAAAAATCACGATAGACGAACGGCTAAAACTTATTAATGATTGTGTTATTATAAGAAGTAGCCATGAAGTCGATCATGTACTAGCACATTTTAGTTTGAGTAGTAATGTAAATTTGTAGTATTTGACGAAATTGCCAGTGATATTTTAGGGGAGGCTGAGCTTCCCCTGCATTGTTTAATCGATTCAAAAATAAATTTAAATAAGTTATGCATTATCTTATCATTATATATATATATATATATATATAATATATATCATTATCTTTGTATTAGATGGGCTGTCACTGACATTTGCCATAAGGTCAATTTTTGTTTATTTGTTCAGGCTCACTACAAACATGGCTGCCAGTCTATAGGCCACTTTATGTATTTGTTTTTAAATTATATATATATTTGATGCAATACAAATTAATTTATGTCCTGATTTATATTCATTTATTTAATATAGTTTTATTTAGCCAAACAAACAAGGAGACGAACAAAAACTAAAAGCGACAAAACACAACAAACTGCCATGTCATAGTCAAATAATAATAAAGTGAAGAGGAGAGAAGAAAGAGAAATTTAGCCTAATTTAGTTAACCCATATACAAAGGAACAACATAAAAGTAAAAAAATAAATAAATTAAAAATTAAAAATACATATTTAATTTTTTAAGGGTTTATTTTCAGTTTACACAGTTTTTGGCCTCCGTACCCTTGTTTTTGACAGTCATATCACAAATGTTTTTTTTTTGTCTCCTCTTCATAAATATACTAGCAGTAAACTAACAGTGTTGTGTCCTTACAGCTGGAGATGAAGTAGATGCAGGTGATGATGCCACTCCTACCCACTCAGCGACCATACAAGCTCCTCCTCCTCCTCCACCTCCCCCACCTCCACCTCCGGCCTCAGCTATAGCTCCTCCTCCTGCTCCTCCACCACCGGCAGCTCCACCTCTCCTGCTGCTTGCTGGAGGCAATACGACTGAGTCGTCAGTGGATGTGCCTGCTGGAGGCAAGTCTTTTATTTTGAAAAATCCAGAGTTGTCCTCCTCTGCAAGAATGAGGATGCCGGAAACTACACAAAATATTGGTTTCCAGCTTGCGCTACAGAGAACGTATTATTTTTCCTTGTCTTGTTAATTGTCTTCCTGACCTCTTTTGAGGTTGGTTCTTGAGAACTAATGATCAGGCTTTGGTCAGGAAGAGATTTGATTATTTTTCCACTCTCTTACAGGCCGTAAAGTAAAAAAGCCAATTCAAACCAAGTACCGCATGCCGCTGTTCAACTGGCAGACCCTCAAATCCAACCAGGTGGCGGGAACCATCTTTAGCGAGCTGGATGACGAGCGCGTGCTAGAGGTTTGATCAGTTCTTGTTTCAGTATACTAATTTGCTCAAGAGTTTTTACACGTAAATCTACAATATCTAATGAACATGACAAATGTGAACACATTAAAGAAAAAAAAAGCCTTGATTCAGCTTTCCAGGAAACAGTGACATCATCTTGCTCCACTCTTGTCCACTTTAGAGGACGACTGGTTCTGATATTGCTTGATAATAATTTATGATCTGGGCCCTTTTACTCGGCAGTTTCTCACAAATGAATCTTCCTCTTTAGGAGCTGAACATGGTGGTCTTCGAGGAGCAGTTTAAGACCAAAGCGCAGTCCACCTCTGTGAATCTGGGGACACTAAAGATGAAAAACGCCCACAAGACTCCCAGTAAAGTGTCTCTAATGGAGCCGAACAGGGCCAAAAACCTGGCTATCACCCTGCGCAAGGAAGGAATGGCTGCATCTGATATCTGCTGCGCCATAGAGACGTATGTTCTCAACCTAAATTTGATTTTTGAATGTGTTTGGTCAGCAGTTAAACTGAAATCACCACCATCCCAACAGGTATAACCAGAGAGCCCTGAGCCTGGACTTTCTGGAGCTCTTGGAGCGTTTCATCCCCACAGAGTACGAAATGAAGCTCATCCACGACTACGAGTGCGAGGGCAGGCCCCTGGACGAGCTCAGCGAGGAGGACCGCTTCATGGTGCGCTTCAGCAAGATCCCAGGGCTTCCCCAACGCATCAGCACGCTCACCTTCATGGGTAATTTCCCCGAGAGTGTCCACCTAATACAACCGGTGAGTTCCCAGAGGAAGGCTAGAAGGATTATAGAACTAGGACTGCTTAAAAGGTTTTGCACCACTCAGAAACTTCTACATTTTTTCTTAAAAATTACTCAAACCTTGAACCTTTTGCCCTTATGGTTGATGTTAGAAGCAGGAAAAATGGACACGTGAAAGGAAGTGAGCGACTCTGATAGCTTAGCTTAAAGACTTAAAGACAGCTAGCCTGGTTAGCTTCGTATTTAGTGTACAGACATCAAAGTTGTTTCAGACTTCTCCTTTAACTCTCTCTGTCTCTCATTCCTAGCATGTGAAACTATTCATTTAAAAGACATTTAAAAAAAACGTATTGCACAGGAGAAATATTGTGATTCTTCTTCCAGCAACTGAACGCCATCATCGCGGCCTCGATGTCGATCAAATCTTCCAGCAAGCTGAAGAAAATCCTTGAGGTAGTTATTAATGTTTGTTGTTTGACAGATAAGACTGGTTCAGGATGATTTAATATCATGTCAAGAACCTGAATGTAGAACATTCATGTTTAAAATATATGTATTTTTTTTAGAAGAAACTTCTACATGCTTTAGTCTTAATTAAAGGCGAAATGTAATGTTTTTGCTGCCTGAAGAATTGGAAATTATGTAGTTAATACCTGATTAACAGAAAGAAACTAGAGGTGTTCCAATAACAGATGTTTTGTTATGTGTCCGTGTAGTGTGTTGTACACCCGTTGTCCCTTTGATGGAACAGTGTCTATTTCTAACGCACAGATCATCTTGGCGTTTGGGAACTACATGAACAGCAGCAAGCAAGGGTCAGCGTATGGCTTCCGTCTGCAGAGTTTAGACTTGGTGAGTACAATTTTGCAGTTGCAGCAACAGAACTATTTTTGGCATCGACCTATGATCTGACGTTTGTTTTTCTGTTTTTTTTGTTTCACTGCTGAAGCTGTTGGACACCAAATCTACAGACCGCAAACAGACGTTACTGCACTTCATCGCCAACATCATCCCGGAGAAATACCCGGAGCTGCAGTCATTCCACACAGAGCTGCACTTCCTGGACAAGGCAGCGATGGGTACGCGCGCAACATTTTGATCCTTAACGGGGCTTCGTCTCCATTTATGCTCAGTCCTCAATAAGAATACGTCTTAGCTGAGACAAAATCACACTTGTGCAGATATGACGTGTTAAATTGTTAATGAGCAGTAATGACTTGAACCCTCGCTTTGCTTTGTCCTGTAGTTTCTCTTGACAGTATCCTGCAGGACGTTCGAGCTCTGGAGAGAGGGATGGAACTGACCAGGAGGGAGATCTCTGTAGAAAAAGAAAACCCTGTGCTGCAGAGGTTTCTCAGCAGCAACTCTGAGCTGCTCAGTTCGCTTATAGCCGATGGAAAGACTGCACAGGTCAGCTTTAATACAACTGCTGTGTATTTCTAGAGTTGGTTTTTGGGCCATGAGCTGAATTATCTTTTTTTGTGTGTGTCTTGCAGGATGTGTACGACTCAGTGGTGGAGTACTTTGGCGAGAACTCTAAAACCACTCCGCCCTCCATGTTCTTCCCTGTTTTTCTCAGGTTCATCAAAGCGTACAAGGTCAGATAACGCAATAATGTGAACAAACACATAATAGCCGCCTATTGTTTGACTGTAATAATAATTTTAAACATATCTCTGACAGCAAGCGGAGCAGGAGAATGAGCAGAGGAAGAAACACCACGACCTGAACCCCGAGCCTCCGTCCACTCCTCCAAAACCTGAGCTCGCTGGGAATAAGGTAACTTTTAGCTTTAATATGAAAGTACAAGCAGCTTTAAATCTCTCACCACAGCATCTGAAGACATGGATGAACCAAAATATGACTCAGGTGACCTTTATTTTACTCCAAATTCTTTGACGTCCAACCACCTCTGCACAGATTCATCTATCACAGGATTTATTTTGTACTTTCACGTTGTTATGTCAAGACTAAGCGAACAAAAAATGTGAATTTGTTCGATGCACAATTATTCAAAACAGCCAAAATTCAGGTTTGGGGATGCCATGCCCAGACCTGACTACATCTCACCAAACATTTTCCTGTCGGCTCTTGTACAGACTACTCATTTTGTTTCTTTTTGTTGTTTTGAAAGGTATTGCAGCGAGTTCTTCTTTATCTTCTTTTGGTTTGTGTGGGGGTTAGCAAACCAGCTTGCGGGAGCTTTACTGCCACCTACTGGACCGGAGTGTGAACCAGTAGATTTACAGCAAGTTGTTGCACAACAGTCTCTTATTTTATTTACATTTGATTCCCAGTGTCACCACGTGAGTTGGCGCATTTAACACTCCCTCGTCTGGCAGGATAATCTGAATAAAATCCTGCAGTGTGTGCAACTTTAAGACTGAGAGAGAACAATATCGGAAGTTTCTCCTTACGTGTGTGATACATTCTGATTTCAAAATCAACCAGGGTTTTGAAACTAGTACACCAGTAGGAAGGATTCAGACATCTTTGTTTTTTGTCGTTTCAGATTCCCATGATGCCAAGACTGCCTCAGATGGATCTGATAGCAGAGCTGAAGAGGAGGCAGGTGTCTCCTCTGGTGAGGGAGGGGAAAGACGGTGCGATTGAAGACATCATCACAGGTACACAGCTACATGAGACAGTCGGTCAAATCCTACATGTGGTCTTAAAGGTTGACTGATTGAGTTAAAGACTACATAAAGAGGAAAGGAAATATTAGATGTCATATTTTTTCAGTTTCGTTGTTTGGCTTGAATATTTCTTCATAACAGGGAAATTAAGATAATGTAAAAGTAAGAGCTGTGGGCGGCATATTGTTAGCTTAGCATAAAGACTGGCAGCACAACAAAATAGCTAGCCTGATTTAACCAAAGAGTAAATACACTCTGCAAAACAAAGACGGCTAACAACACAGCTAATGTTATAGAAAGATTGCTAGCTACACTTCTGATGTCTGAGGAAGATGACTAACTATACAAGAAAAGTTGAAAACGCCAGTTAACTTCATAGCTTAAGTTATAGAAGGACAAAGAAAAAGGACACTGCTGTTAAAAAGTTAAAAAGACGGCTGACTACACTGCTGGAGTCAAAGAAACATGGATAACTACAAGGCTAAAGTTAAAAATAGACTGGAGTATAGATCAAACTTATGCTAAGCTAGGCTAACTAACTCACAACCTTCCAGATGGACACTTGTAATCATCACTTTGTTGTGCCAAATACTTTTTTTTAACCTTACACTACTCTCTTAATCTGCTTTTGTGTGTTTCTATATATTTCCTCCTGTTTTCACATTTGTACAAACCTTCTTTTTTTTTCTCCTGTATGTCCCTTCCATGTGTCCTCTCTTCCCGTCCTTGTTTTTGTCTCTCTGGTGTCTTCAGCTCTTAAATCTGTGCCCTTCACGGCTCGCTCTGCCAAACGCTCCTCTCGCCTCTTCTGCGACTCGGTCTTCAGTGATGAGGTGACGTCTTAAAATCCCTCAGTGCTGTTGTTGTGTTTTCTAACAGGGAAGACATGCTGGATAAGATGACAGTACAGAGTGGAGGTCACTTACAACCTTTAAGCACAAAGTGTTCTGCTACGCATTAGAAAACACACATAATATATGGCTGCATTCTTTCCAAGGTGTGAATGAATGCCACTTTTTAAATCACCTCAGTAAATAATGCAGACAGTAAAATTTTTACTTATTTAATTGGACTAAAGCTGAATAGAAACTGCCTTCTAAAATACCTTGCACTAATTCTGCAGCACCAGGGATTTTTGTGTAACATTAACATAGTCCAAATATAAAGTGGACTCAGACAGTCTGCCCTTGAAGGAATATTTTGGGCACTGTTTACTGGATTTAGGACTTTGAGTTTTCTCCAGAGCTGTCGGGCCTTTTTTCTTTTTCTTCTGACACATCTAAAACGGTTTGCTGCTTTCAAGGATGATGAAAGCTGACGCACAACAAAATCCTTCAAACTAAATAACCTTCCAAAACAAAACAACCCGACAAATAGGCAACGTATAGAATAAACATCAGTTTGAAATAATATTTCCAGAGTGTGAAGCAGAATGAAAAGACCCTTCTATTTTGCAGCTAAACACGACCATAAGCTTTTGAAATGATGAGCAAAGTTTTCAGGAAAAACAGGAAAGATAAAATTTTAAAATAAAGTTCTAGTGAAAAGACAGTTAACGAAGTTAAAGAAACAGCAAAAAAAAAAAAAAAAAAAAAAAAAGGCTCACAGACTCACAACCAAACCTATAGGAAGACAGCTGACTACACTGCTAGTTATCCACCACTGCAAGTTTTATTTATTTTTTTAAAAAAGGACGGTTATTTACATTTAGTAAGTACACAACAACACAACAGTGAACTACAAGGAAGCACAAAACTACAACAATGAACCCTAACATCACAAAAAAGATTCAAAATGACTGTAAAGACACTAGACAGAAAACAACTAGACTCTAACTCTAAAAAAACCCATCCACAAATCACTGCAAATATGTGAAACAACTATACAGAACACAACACAAAACAGATATGAGGCACAAAGTGACTAGAAAGCAACACAAATTGACCACCAAGACATGCAAAAACAACTAAGGCTGAAGTAACTTGTGACTTGTGTACGGTCAGGGGTTCATACTGATCTATGGGGGGGGGGGGACTCAGGGGCCTTTTACAAGCTTGTTGTCTGTCCATGTCCGACACATGAATGTACACTGTGAATCTGTCAACCATGCAGTGATACAGAGCTCAGTGTTTCAGCATGCCTCAGCGACTTGACCTGAGTCGTCTCACATATAGATCTTCCACGTCTTTGTCACATGTCCTTTCCAGATTTAAGGAATCAGCCGTACAGACGGGCAGACGCCGGCCGACACAGCGCCAAGTGGAAACAAGGACAACAGCTCAACGTCTCCTCGGACATCTCCCTCTGAAAGACCCAACGCCACAGCTTCGCCGACATTTAACTCTCTCCGTAACACCCCTGACGCTTGCATGCATGCCGCTGAGAGCAGAGGTAGAAACACTAGCAAGATGTTTAGATCAAACTAGTCCTTGATTAAAACTGAATTATTAGCTGGGCTCAGTGACACTGGATGTCATAGAGAAGAATGAGAGGCAACGGGACCAGCAACAATGCTGCTCAGATATCAGGACTGTGACTCAAAGTGAATCTTTAGAGGAATAAAAACAAATAAATCTTGTAAAGATAGATTTCTCAAAATGTTATAGACATGATTTTTTTTTTAAAACCAGTTTTAATTTGGATAGAATATTATCGACTACTGCTTGTGTCTCTCTTTCAAAACTGATGCTAAGGATTGTAATATATTTAAATTATTTTTAATACTGAAGTGTATGAACAATGAATGAACTACTTTGCTTCTGCATTTCAACAAATAAATTTTATACTGGTCTCGATGTCTCGTTGTGTCTTTTGTGACTTGTGGTTGCACTGAAAACTGCGATGACTTTATCTGATGAAACATTAATTTTTTTTCTGACATGAACTTATTTTAAAATGTCTTAATGTTTATTGGAAAATGGGTTCATTTAAGAAAAGGGTTCATTTTTTTAGGTTCACAGGTAAAAAAACAAGTTTGATTTTTAATGATTTTTTAAAAACTTTTTGTAAAATTTTGTAAAATTTTCTCAGAATACAACTTCATAATAGTTTTTTCTCTTACGATAAACCTCTTTTAAATCTTTAAAAACTAAAATAATTTTTCTGATAAATAAAAAGAAACATTTAACACAAAAAAGTATGAGGTGGGAGGGGCTTAGAACAAAAAACAAGTTTAGAACAGCAAATAGAAAATAAGTAATAATATATATATATATATATACACACACACACACACATATATATAATGTATATTTTCTTTCATCACATGGAAAATTAGATTGTAAAATCAGAACCTTCCCCCAAAATATATTTACTTAGTTTGAATTATTACGACATTATTTTGTATTAATGCGCTAAATACAATGTTTCTGACTATAATATTATGCTATTATATTAATATTAATATTGTTTATTTCACACTTGTATCCAAAGGACTTAATCTACAGCTTGCTGCAGCTTCATTTATATTCTCTGTTAAGAAGTTTATAAATTTAGTTAATTGATTAGACATGATTAAGTCTTACAGATGCAGAGGAGAGCTTAAAAAACACTAAAAAAAAGAAGCGGTCAGAGATTTAGATGGAGATTGCAGCAGGAAAACTGAGTTTGTCTCTCTCTCTGTGACCTTTGCTCTCTGCAAATGTTTAGTCGATTGACGATAAAACTGCAGGAGACAGAAAGCTGCTGGTGTTTTCCTGCTGAGAGATGCTCTCATGAGGCCAATTAATTACGATTTTTCCAACGCTCCCTGCCAGACTGAGCCCCCGTCGGCCCTGCGGTTATTTTCTCTAACGGAGGATGTGAACGGAGTGGTCCAGCTGGTTTGTGTTTGAACGTTTCGAAAAAATAAATAACTATTAGATTATAATAAATGAGCTGATGGACACAAATATTAAATCAAACCCACTGACCTTTTGCAGCTTCTCTAATGTGATGATGCGTTCTCCATCTTTGTCAGCAGAATACTGTGTTGTTGACACCTACAGTCTCTACTGGATGTCTACCTACCTGTTTCAGAACCATGAACAGATGTTTTTTGTGTTTGCGTCATGACTTGGGGAGGCGATAAACATTTTGGAAGAAGCTCTAAAGTCTCGCTCTCTCTCTCTCCCTCTCACACACTGAAAACACAAACTGAATTTCTGAAACGGGACACACTTTGTCCCATTTAACCATGAGAATCAAGTAGTATGCAAAATGTCAGTGAAATTAATGATTGACAGGGCGCTTTATATGAACATTTACGGTAAACTTATTCCCAGGCCGTCTCCTGCTCTGTGACCAATGAGCTGACAGGAAAAGTCCCTCTCATCTCATTGGTCGTGGTACTCTTGCTTGCGAAGAAGATACCAAAAGACAACAAAGCAACAACTTTTCCTCAAACTTTATGTTTGCACTTTTTTTTATTGCACTACTACAAGAGCAATGTTCTGCGTTCTATTGTTTTATGTTACTTTATATAGTTTTGAGTTAAGAAGGACAGGTTTCTGTTTAAGAAAGATAATTATTTTATTTTAAAAGCAATGAAGTTATCTCAGGAATATGTGTTAAGCAGCCTCACACTCAGAGGCTTTCTGTTTTTGTTGCATTTTAATTTGATGTTTGAGAAAATAAATGCTGTGGGTTTTTTTTGTTTTTTTGTTTTTTAACAGCCAAAGAAAATGGTTTTATATCTTTACTTGAACTTTGCCACTTTTTTTTATCCATATCTCTAATGTGTGATCCAACTTTATAAACCGACAAGGGCAGCACAGCAGACAGATATCCAACTCCAATCCAAGAGGGATGTGTATTGAACGGGCGCTAAAAGTGAAACGTCGATATCTCCAGTTACCTGAATCATAAACTGTGAAAACTGTGATGGATTAAAATGACTATGATCTGACTAACACCATATTCACCTGAAGATGAAGAATAACACTCAGTCAAAAATGGTTGTCAAAGTTAACATTGTTTCCAGATATGTACTTTAATAGCAAAGTTACTATTTAGGAAATTTATATTTCAGCTTTTATTTTGAAATACACCCACAGATTCACAGAAACAGCACACAACACAAGTCCCACTTATAGTGTTTTTAAGGGTTAAATAACATAAATACTTTACTCTGTTTTAACAGAAACTCCTTTCTGTTCTCGTACCTTTGTATTTGTTGAGCAGAAAACATGGATGTTCATCAACTTCACGTGATAATGAGATAATTAACAGGATTGTACACAATAAAGTTTTAATTATTATTTTCTTTTCATTATGCTTTGTATAATTAAGATAATCACACACAATTGATCATATTTGAAAAGAATCACTGAGAGACTGAGACGAGACAACGAGCTGGTTTTGAGATCTTCCTGGAGAAATATAATTCAGCTGTGCTCGGCCCCCAGGAACACCAGAAGCTTCTCAACTCCTGCTCTCGTCCTCTCCAGTTCCTCCAGCATTTTCTTGCACCGAGCTGGCACCTCTTCGACGCAGGAGACGAACTGAGGCAGATTTGCGGCGGCCTGGCTTTTACGCACGCTTTCCTGCATCTCCCATACAGCGGCCAGAGTCGCTGTGGTCTGTTTGGCGACGCTTCTCATCGCTTCGCTGGGGGCCATTTGGTCGCCGAGGGCTTGGATGCTTCTCAGCTCCTCTACCAGAGGTACGAGACTCCCTCTCCATTCTTCTCCTGCTTTCTGCATCTCATTTGTTTTTCCCAGCTGCTTTCCTCCTTTGAGTGACTCTCTAATTTCTAAGTAATCAGCAACAGCTTTATTCAGACCATTTGCAAATTCTGTAGCTTTCAGTGCACCGACTCCAGCACCCATTGCACCGCCTGCTGCCCCAACTGACCCACCGATGATAACGCCAATTACACCACCGCTTACAAAGCCAGTGCCGAACCATAATGCATCATTGAGCCTATAATGAACTGGATTTCGTGTTGTCAAGGGGGTGAACAAACCACCAACAGCACCAGAAAAGGCCCCCCCGACCATGCCTCCAAATACACCACCAAGTAAGCCAGGCAATATATCAGCTGTTGTGATATCTTCAAAAAGCCCGGAGTAAGTAACTGCCCCCAAAGCCCCAAATAGTCCACCAGTAACAGCCCCAACAGCTGCACCGAGATATGCCCGACCTAACCTGAGCATGCGTAGAGCCTCATTCTCAGCGGCTTCCTGAGCGAAGCGCTCTGATGCCTGGTGAAACTCAGCTTCATGCTCATTGTAGAGCTGCAGGAAAGTCGTCAAGCTCTTGATGAGTTTGTCTTTTGCTTTAACAGAAGCTGCAGGTACCACAGAGGCTTCCATATTTATTTTTCACTGTAGTGGACAAATATATTGACCAAGAGTGGCGCTGTTTGAAGAAAGCCCCCCTTTTATTTTCCAACCTGCAAAAAAATAATAATAATAAAAAAAAAAAATTGAACCTTGTTTCACGATTCTAATGTGAGAAATCAGATGAGAAATCTACCAAAAAAAAGAAAGAAAAGAAAAGACTTTTTGGAAACAAAAACATGTGAGTCGCCTGTTATTTATTTGTGGATGTGCGGTTTATTGTTCTTTGGCCACTCCAAATTACAACAAAATTTTATGGGTGAGTAAACGATCATATTTTATACCAGAAATAAGGTCCAGGCATATCCTTAAAGCCGAGGACATGCAAGAGGATATCAGATGAGTTGACAGTCCATTAATGTGGCCAGGCTGCAGAGTAGTAAAGAAATGTGGTTACAAACAAACCTAACAAACTCAGTTCTTGTCAGAGTCTGGTCTCTGTAGATCAAGAGATAGTCCTAGCACTAGACAAATTTGTTGTCATCAAATTGACCAAAAATATATATTTGTATAGATATATCTATATAACCAAAGTAAATATGGCACATAAATGAAGTGGCTGAGTTAAAGGCTGACATCAGGAACCACTTCTGAAAACCAAATTAGGGCCCGCTCTGGTTGCAGTCTGGCTGAGATGTGGGCCTGATGTGGCACACATGTTGGATGCCACAATTCTTTCAGGAATGTAGGCCGAGCGCAAGTGGGAGTTTTGCTATGAGGAACGATGTGCTTGGGCTGGCAGGTATTTCCTGGAGCATAATCAGTTCCAAATAGTGAGTTGTAGACTAACTTTCCTCTGCAGAACAAAAAATAAATAAATAAAACATTAAATTAATGATGAATGATTTCCTGTAAAGTGGTTGCCTCATGTTTTTGTCGCCTGCCCTCAAACCAGACTAGTAATCCATACAAACAACTGATCTTTTTTTTAATCCAGTCATTAAATTCTCATTTTAAAGACAAATTTAGTGATAATTGTGTTCTGTAATTATCTTCTTGGCCTTTTCCCAACCAATTTATGCATGAACCAAAGTTAGTCATTGTATTCTACTGACCAATGAATGTGCTAATAAAGAAGGGAGTGCTTTCTGGAGAGGCTGTATTTTCTCTATTTATTCAGACACATCACAGGTGCTTACATGTTTGCTTTTGATGGGATTAAGATCAACTTAAACACGCAGTATAACCAAACTAACTGGTATCAACCCTGTTAATAAGTTAATATGTTAATTTACCCTGTTAATGTTTGCACTTTCGAACTTGCAATGATATTTACCAACCCATGGCAGCTGTAAAGAAATGTGAGTAATTTTAATATGGTTTATGGATTCTATATTGTGCACAATGATGAGAAAATGTTAAGCCAACAAGGAGTAACCAATAGATGAAGAGCAAATTTCGCTGCCTCCTGTTCTCTGGAGAAGGCTTCCAAGAATCACCTGGCATGAAAGCACCTGTGCTTCGTGCTTCAAAGTAAATTTCACCCTTTCTAAATTCACGAGGTGGAAAACCAAGATTCGCGAACTTGCAGCAGTGAATGAAGACAGATTTGAAACTGTGTTAGATAAACCCTGTTAAACGACCTAATATAAAATAATATTATCAGAGGTTTTTTTTTTCAAACTTTGTATTTGACTTTCAGATTCAAACTTTTTCAGACTTTGACACTGTGTGTCTTTTATTCTGCACCACTAATGTACGAATATTAAAACAAGGTATTAAACAGATCTTTACTTACCGTCTAAATGAAACTGCTGTTGACTCTGTGTTTTTTCTCGAATGTAATGAAGGATGAGCTTTGTTCTGAGGAGGAAGCAGGAGTTGAGAGTTTGAGCCTGGTTCACAAACATATATTGTCAAAAACAGGAACATCATCCAACCGCAACATAGATGACATATTTTGGAATCCTGTCTGCGCCAGTAAGGCAGTGTAAAAACACTTCCTCTTAGGCCCAGTGTGTTGGAACGTTAAGCTTACTTAAAAAGACTCCAAACTGTCAGGTACATATGCATGACCTTGGTCTCAGGGGAGAGGTAAGACTTCAGAGAATGGGTTCCCACTGTTGGTTCCACTGAGGCTGCTACTATGTCTGATTCATTTGTGAGAAACTAAAAGGAGAAATGTCCATGTCCAAAAAATGTCTTAGGCTAGATAGTGTAAAACAAACTAATAAAGATATCATCCACAGAGATCTCTCTTGATAGGGTCTATTTTGTATTGTGCACACAATTCAACCACTGACCATTTTATTTAGCCTGTACATCATCAAATTACCCAATTGTGCACATTACAGAATCCATAAGAAATACTGACATTTCCGATATGTTGTTGCTCTTTTGCACGCGCGCAGCCAGTCTCTATGGACTGGTAGATATCATTGTAAATTTGAAGATGCTGACGCCTCATTAATAGGGTTGCACTGCTTGTATGTTATATTAATGGGTGCAATGGAGTTATAATGGGACATGCATAATAGTTTAATTCAAAATGACTCAAACACCAATTTATTATAAATATTTATTTAGATTTAGTCATAAAGAGAATGAAAGATTATGAAACCAGAGTTGTAAATTTAAGTATTTAATTAATTAAGAATTAAATTATAATCTGTCTATAATGTTTGGCCAAAAACAATCAGTGTGAATCTGAACATTTATTATTCAGATTTATTTTAGCAGTTGAGATTTCGTAGAATCATATGATACCTGCATATTCATTTTTGTTAAAAAAAATAAAAAATAAAAGAAATGATTGGAATGCATGGGTTCATGCATTGTATAAGGTTTGTAGTAGCTGTGAGAGGAACCAGTGATGTGTTCAAGGGTTAAACGGAAGTCGAGTAAACTGACTGAAGCTCTGCCAGAGGGCTCCTCCTGTCAAATGAGGATGAAGGTCAAGCTCAGGGCTGCTTTGCATGATAAGTCAACCTTCTCTTTGAAGAGCTGATTCACTCAGGGATCCCGTTTAGCCTTCGGGGTCATCTTCCTGAAGGTGAGCAGATGAGCACTTAAGACGAAAACAGCGTCAGTAAATGTGATAACGACTGTGTCACTCGTTTTGATGATGAGCTCGGGAGCAGTTGATATTTCTACCCTTTATTGGCTCAAGTTGATTTCATGCTAAGCTAACTATCGGTCTTAAAAATCAGTGAAACAATTCCAAGATCTCAGGAAAGTGATTAAAAACAAACTTGTTGACTTCTTCTTCTTCTTCCTCACCTACAAACATTGTTATTATATGAAATAAATAAATACTTGCAGATGAGTTCTATGAAAGTTCACCTCAGCTAAGTTGTTCTAAAAGAAGAAATTAGCTTTAGAAAGCAAAGCAGTTTTGTGTACCAGGCTATAAATTTTTCTGCTGGAAAGTTTTTAACACGGACATTCACTACTCACTTTCGGAGCCAGCCTCTAGTGGACATTAGATGAACTGCGTATTTTTGGCATCAGCTTCTTTTTTCGTACGCACCAGCGCTCACTTGTATTTAACAAACGGGCCTCCAACAACCATCTTGTATAAGAGGGTCACCTTTATTGTCACAAAAACACAACAGGAATGTACAAAAAGCAGCAACCTTTTCGTTTGGTTGATTTTTCTCACACAGAGCGGCAACTTTTTCCATACACCAAGTTGCGCCGTGTTTTGCACTGTTTAGTTGGTCTTTAAGTTATACTGACTTTGTAGTAGTAGTTGTCATTCTTCTTCACGATTCACAAACACTTACCCACACAGCAAGCATCACTCTCAGACTGGAGGAACAGCGTTTAGATGATATACGATATCATTCAAATATCTTTCTCCACAGTTATAACAGTATTTTTTCCTTTATTCTGACAGTAAAAGGGGATTTTTACCTACCCATTCTGAACATAATACAAAAATCTATGTTACTGTACACTTTGTTAACTCTATCATACACTCACAAGTATACACAAGAATTATTGACAAGAAGATGAGACCTCTGTTGATCCAGCGTGCAGATTTCCAGGAATGTATACAGTATGCATGCCTTTTTGGAGTCATTATTATTTTCTCCCTCTATAAAAATTTTACATAAAATCCATTTTGTAATATACTATTTGGGTTTATATACATGATTCGCACATCCACAAATGGTTTGAACAATCACACATTCATCAAGAAACCATCGATAAACAGTTTGTAAAGTGTACACACATTGTTATAATAGAAGAGAACAGCTACAAAATGGGGCGTCCTATCAGTGAGGTGATGTGCTTTTTTCTTTTTTTTTTATAAATGTTGTGGCGTCTTATCCCCCTCCCCCATTCACAACCATCTGCAGCAACTCTCTAAGTGTGGTCATGGTCATGGGTAGCAGAAAAAATAAAAAATAAAAATTTCAACGCAGAAAAATAATAATTTACAGAATAAATGTGTTACATGCTTATGAATCTTCCTCAAGTATAAAAATACAAAAAAAAACTTGATTATATAAAACATAGATGACACTTTTCTTTTTTACATGTTCTCTGTTTGAAACCAAAACTAAATGGTCATATAATATACATACACTATATCTGTGAAGTGGTTGAGGCGGGTTGCTATTTCTGTGCTAGCTTTTAATGCTATTTCAGAGACTACTAATACATTCTATAAACGTATCAACTATATACTCAAACATCTGCCTGTAATTTAATCCTGCCACTGGTATAAATAAACCTGTGCTGGATTTCCCCTCCAGCAAACTGTCACACAGCGTCTGGGATTATTTACCTTGTCTTTCTAGATTTGTTTCACACCAGAAACAAATGTTTGATCTCAACTCTGTGCTTCTATATTTCTGGATTAATTCAAGAACTACTTTAAACTACTGATTATTTTCTGAAGGGTTTAACTCTTAAAAACATAAATGTTGGAGACAAAATGAAAGTAAGATGTTGGCTGTGTCCCAATTGCACACTTCAATTGCAAAAGTGTTTTGGTTTAATTCCCTAAAATTTGCTTGTTCTCGAACTTTATTTTACAGGTCGTTAATGTTCCAGGTCATTTCTAATCATTAGCTGGTTTGAAGCTGTAAAAATGGACTCAGACGACAGGAGTTCTGGACAAATTTAACCCTTATGTCCAGCACAGAAGAGCAGCTAAGGGTACCTATACTCGGCTTCTAGGCTAACCCTAGCTAGCATATTCAAAATCCAAAGTATTTTCTCATTCACATTCTCCTTCTTCTTCTCCTGGTTTGTTTGGTCTAACCTGTCTGCAGACTGTAGGAAAGGTGGGTGCCATAACAGCTTCGCAAAAGTGAAGCGAAAGCTTGTGGAGCTCCCCCTGGTGGCTGGCTGCAGTATAGGTCATAAGCGCCACCTCCTCTATGTTAGTGGATGGGACTTGGGCTAAACTAAAACACTGAATGACACGTGTGTAGTGTATAAATGCTTCTTCTGATGATGAGTTTGTCTTTTACAAGCAGTGGTACCATTTAAAAAAACAACAAAAAAAAAACAAATGCAGGAAGTGCCATGTATAACAGTTATGTTATTGTCACCACATGCTATTGTTCTTCCTTGTTTTATTTGTATTGTTTGTTTTATCTGTTAAACCTGCTCACATTCAACAATATTTTGAGAACATGTTGCTACCTGGTTCATTTCATTAAACCTCACTAATGAGCTGACCCAGGTTACAGGATCATTACAGCCACCTACCGGTCTGGAGTGTGGCTGCAGTTTCTGCATTACAGTCCCTGACTCCTCAGTGATCCCTGATCTTGTACAATAATCAGAAGCTTCCAAGTTTCTATCAAATCTTGTAGTCTGCACAGGCTTGAGATCAGAGAGAATATCTGTATAATGCAGGCTGATTTCAAAAAATCACATGGATTTTAAAACTCCTGTCGTCTGAGCTCACATTAAGTTTTAAAAATATTCATTCACACTTTGTTTCTGATTATAAGGAACAGGTACTGATTTCCCAATCTGATTTGATCTTGATCCGATTCAATATCGATCCATTTAGATATATTTCAATTTCGAACCAATGTTTTCCTTGGTTCCAAGGATTTGTGGTATTTCCACAAAATTGTCCCTCTATTTTCATGTGTCTTTGCTTTTGTCCAGCTCTCCTCTGTGGTCATTCAGTCCTGACCGTGCTCTCTGAGTTGTTTCTTCTGTCATGTTTTAGATCTCCCTTACACCACTAATCGTGTTGCATGATCTTGCAAGTTTTGTTGTGCAAAAACAGTCTCACCAGACCGCAACAACATTTCTAACAAGAAGATGCAAAAAATACCATGCATTTAATAAAAGAAATAAAAAGAATCCCTCACACGATTCATGAATCGATATCAGATCGATTTGAATTGGAAAATTCATATCAAGATCTCCCAGATTTATGAGTTATAACAAATGTAAGGATACCTCCACCAATGCTGCTACGATCATGAAAGGTAGCTTTTAATCTGTGCACAGGTACTTGATAGTAATGTTGAGTTTAACATGGATTCAACTGCTGTTCTTATCTGTGAACATCATTAGCTTTATACGGCAGCATTCCCATGGTATTCAAACAGTATTTGGCTGTTTTTATTTTTTGCATAATTGTTCAAAAAGCCAAAACAAAAAAGCATTTTAACGTCCATACAGATTATTGTGAGTATAATTTCATGTGGCATTGGGACACAGATACTTTTTGGCTGTTAATTATGATGTAAGATGATATTTACAACATTTAAAAAGTTAAAGATCCCCATACTGCATCATGATGCAGGTCCAGAGCTGTGGAGGCGTTTTTTTAAAATGATTTTATCAGACTATTGTTGTGTTATTGCTCCCGTTTGGATCCTTAGTGTGATCATTTGGGAAGATACAACCTCACACCTTTGCAGGTCTGAACTAGGAATAGGAAGTCCAAACCCAGTATGATCCCAGAACTCCTCATTAGTCCGGCTGAGACCTGAGAAACAGACAGAATGAAAAGAGGCAAAAGCAAGGCGAGGAGAGAGGGAGGAGAACGGAAAGACGGCTCACGGACCAAAACCACGAGGAGAAGAAAAAGAAGCAGCAGCAGCGGCGGCAGCAGCCAGGGGGGAAAGTCAGCAAAACTCATGATGAAGCTCAGTGCTGCTCCAGAAAATAAAGATTTAGGAGCAAAGGAAGAAAAAAACATTGAAGCAGTGAAAGAGAAAAGAAAAAAAAAGACACAAATGAAAAATTACAAACAGACAAATGACTTTTTAGTTAAATCTTTCATCTGGTTGTGATTTCTGAGTCACACACTGATCCCTCCCTCTGTCACTAAGCGGTGCCTCAACCTGATTGGCTGATGGGGACGTTGAGGACAGGGAAACGTAAAGGGAGGAAAAAAGAGAAGAAGAAGAAAAGAAGAAAAGAAAAGATAGATAAGGGGAGGAGATAAAGAAACAATGGGAGAATAAAGAGCAGAAAAAGAGCGGCGGGTGGGATTCACTGGATGCAGAGGTATGGGGAGGACACATGGCTGGATCAGGATGAAATATCAGATATGAAATCATTCCGTGGCATTATTAATGTTTTTTTTTGTTATATGTCGACCATTATAATACTAAAGCTGATCAGCCACAAGCACCACCAAAGACCTTCCTCAGAAAATCAAAACATCAACAGACTCGTACGACAAAAACCTCTAAGCAAGCTAGGCTAGATCCAGGAACTCAAATGTCAAAACACACAGCAAGAACTGGTAAAAATCTGCAGAGAGACAGAGTCGCACCCCCCCTCTCTCTGGTTTTAGCGTGTCTGCTGGTAGGGCCTACACAGTTTCTCTCATCTCACATCCGGAGTCGCAGGAGGGAGAACGTCCTTTGAGGTGGAGGAGGTTTTAGAAGTGGAATACCTGCTGCTGGCCCTGGACTTTGGGGAAATCCTCTTTCTGCTTGCGGGTCTTGGGCCTCTCCAGGCTGCCCTGTTGAAGGTGTTTGAGGCGGGCCGCGACGGTGGGGCCCTTCGTCGGCCCCGGAGAGTTACTGCTGTTCTGTGAGAGCCGAGAGAGGACAGCTTTTAAAGCACTGAAACACAAACTCCCACGTACAGTGCTTCTTAAATGTTGTTGTACTCCTTAAGAAATTTTCTACATTTCTACGCAAAAATTGACTCAAAACATCCCAAAGTCCCAAAAGTCAAACAAAGAAAACAGTCCACTTTCAGGACAATCTGCTGAGTCATTTTTATGCAGACAAGTAGAAAATTCTGAAGGGCACAAAACTTTTAAGGGGCCCTTTATGCCCATCTAACACTATTGTGTTTGGATTTTTCTTTGACTTACTTACTAAAGGTGCACTTCCAAGAAATTGATTGATTGATTTTAATCCATTCTGACAATAACTTTAAAGGTTGCACTTTCCTCTAAATGTCCTCAGCAAATAAAAGGCAAGATCTGAAATTGAAATGCATGCAAATAGACTCGGTCAACTTCCTCATGCCTCCCAGTCGCTGACTTTCATTTTAACAACAGATAAGACTCTCTCCCCTGGCTCTTAACCCTTAACCCCCTTATAGGCGGGTATAGAATGAATGAATGAATGAATAAGACTCTCTTTACACTACTACATGTGTCAGAGCTGACAGGGCGCTCGTTGCTCACAGTTGGCCAAGTGAACCCAAAACGATCACCAGCTTTGATCCAGGCTGACTAAGGCATGTTCACCGAGCTGCAGCAGGAGTTAACCCAAGAGTTTCATCACAGTAGATGAGATATTAAAGAAATTGTTAACAAGGTTGGAAGAAGAAGCTCAGTTAAGCATCTACAACTGTCACCACACACTTATAGCAATCAGCCATAACATTATGACCCCTGACAGTCAGTGTCAGATGGTGGGATATGTAAGACAGGCAACATTCTGTCCTCAAAGTTGATGTTTGAAGCGAGAAAAAAGTATACGGAGTGGAGGGATTTGAGAGACTGGGTCAGAGCATCTCCAGAACTCCAGCTCTTGTGGGGTTGTTCTTGGTCTGCACTGGTCAGTACCCATGAGGTCAGCACACTGCTGAGAAGGTTAGTTCTGACAGAACACACCGTGGATCACAGTTTGTTTGGATGTGTGTGGCTGGAGACCAGCCAAAGTGTAGACACAAGCACATCCAAAAAGGTTCAAAAAAGTAGAGTCCAGTCTACAAGTCCAGTTGCCTTTTTTGAACCTTTTTGGATATACCATGACCTGGATGGCTGAGAACCTTCATAGACATAGACACAAGCAACAAAACTGGACCACAAAGCAATGGAAGGAGGTGGTTTGGTCTGATGGATCTTCAGTGCGTTTGTGTTGCTTACCTGGGGAACACATGGCACCAGGATGAGATATGGGTGGAAGGCAAGGCGTGGAGGCAGGTGTGAAACCTTGGGTCCTGTGGCTGTTCCTTTGGCACGTACCACCTACCTAATCATTGCTGCAGACCACAACCACCCTTGAAAACAGTGTCCCCTGGTGCTTGTGGCCTTTTACCAGAAGTCTTGTGCAGAAATGGTCTTGACTTGGCCTCCAAATTCCCCAGCTGTCAGTCCAATCCAGACTCTGTGGTCCAATCCATGGAGGCCCCATCTCTCGCATCAAAGCAGGACTAGCAGGATCTGCCGCTAACGTCTTCCAGAGGAGTCCACGCTTCAGCGTGTAAGGGGGAACTACACAGTACTAGGTCATAATGTTGTGGTTGATCAGTGCTTTAGACAAATTTCTTTCCAGTGGTTTTCAAACAGTCTGAAGCTCAAAGAAACAAACAGGCACAACAGCATTTGAGTTTTGTTTTTGCAGATACTCTCTTCGTATTAGTCACTATGAAGGTTTGAGCAGCAGCAGGAAATAAACAGCAGGAAATAAAAAAGGGGAAAGTCGGTAGAAACTATCCATCCAGATGAGTGCAGGTTTTAAATTTACCTTTCTGCCCAGGGAGCCAAAGACGCAGGGGGGCCCGGCCTTTGGTAGAGCGCTGTAGCGTTTATTACAAGGGGTATCTTTTACAGGTGTTCTCTGAAATATCTTTGTTGTTGTTGCGTGACAGGGTGGCAGTAAAGACAAGTTAACCAACACACCAACATACAAATGACCTGGATGATTAATCGATCTCTTATTGACCAAGCCGCTGTACCTCTAGCTCAGCGATGATCTTCTCTTCGTCGTCCTCGTCTTGAACGGCCGAGGCTGCGATCACGGGCGGGGTCGAGGCGGGTCGGGGGCTGTCAGACGGGGTCCGCCTCAGCTTCACAAGCGTTTTGGGCAGATCACCATCTTCTTCCGTCTAAAAAGACACAATAAAGACAGTCTAACGTTGGGGCAGCTTGAGCAAAACATGGCATTGGTCCACAGTTAGTATTCCTCTAATGATCAGAATAAAACTTCCTCATGTCACCACCTCAATCAGAACAGACTGATCATGAGTTTTCAATCAGATGCACAGTGCTGGTGTAAACGTTTCATCATCTGATCTCCTGTAACCATGTAAACACTCGATCTGCCGTTTTCTCTCTGGTTGGAATAAATCCATTCTGTCTGAGCATGTTTGCTCCATGTGGGCTAAACATCAGGGGACGAGTTTCCATGAGGGACAGAAACACGGAGGTAGAAAAACAACCAAGCGTTTGAAAAGATGAATGAGGCTGGAATCAATGTGGATGGCAACGACATCTTTGTCATCTTCTTTACATCAATTTCTTCTTTTCCTTCTCCATCTCCACCTCCTTATCCCACTTCCCTTCCTTCTCTTTTCTTCTTCTCCTTCTCTTTATCCACTTGAAGCAGATAAGTGGACCGCTTCTTCTTTCTCTGCATACTTCTTTCTCATATGTCCTTCTCCTCCTCTTCCATCCTCTTCTCTTCTATTGTTCCTCCTCCGTGTTGTTCCTGTTGTTCTCCTCCTCTTTCTTCTTCTCATCCTCCTTCTTCATCTTCTTTTCTTCTTACACCCCAGCCTTCTCTTCTTTCTCCTCTTCCATCTTTTTCTCCTCCTCTTAGTTACCTTCCCCTTCTAGTTTTTCTTCTTTTATCTCTTCCATCTGTCTTCTTATTCTTCTTCTCTTTCTGGTTCTTCTTCTCGCCATCTTCTCATCTCATCCTCCTCTTCTTCCTCCTTCTGCTGTACTATTTCAAGTAGAACCACGTCTTCAGTGATATATGTAAACACGTATATATCTGATCGGATCATTTTGTTTCATGGAAACGGTTCAAATATTCCATAGTCCCATAATTCTCTTTGCGTAGATTATAAACAGAACCTCTTTGTGTGTTTTGGTAAAAACATGTGCCTCACCTTCAAGCTCTTGGTGGTGACCACGACTTCTCCCGTGCGGTTGGTGGTGAGGCCGTGTGCCGACGGGAAGCTCCGGCGTGGTGGAGGTGGTGGAGGAGACTTGGAGGGCTTTTCTGTTCGGTACCTGGCTACACTGAGGTCCACTGAAAAGCAGGACAGTTTTGTCTTTACTACAGAAACGCTGCGGAGTGAAAAACAATTAGACAAAGACCACTCACCAGAGCCTCTGTGTGAACCGCCCCCCTCCATGTTGTTCAGCTTCTGGGCAGCTAGCTGCACCTTGCCAGGCTGCTGGTCGGCGCCGGCCGCGTTGGTTGTTGTCGTGGTGCTGGAGGTGCTCGTGGCCGCCGTCCCAGTGGTCCCGGCTGAAGAAGAAGAAGTAGCTGTGGTGGAAGTTATTGGGATGGTGATCTGGGGCTTGGGGGGCACTGCTGGCTTGTTTATGTGCCTGGCAGCGAAGTCGAGGTCTGGGATGGCCTTCATCAGCTCAGCCTGGGTTTCTTCCAGCAGGCGATTGATGTCCTGGGCGCTGAACTGGGTCAAGCTGGCACGCTTCTCCTCCCAGTCCCGCTCTGCCGCCTGACATATATACAGATATAGATGAATGAAACACAAAGTACTGACAGGAGAAGCTGGGAAAACACAAAAGAGACAGATATATGCATAACGGTGTGCGTGTCCCATCTGGTGCCGTTCTGACGGTGTTACGTTGTTGAAAGTGTTTGTTTGTGTGAGTGGTTAAAAGGTAAGTGTCTGAGGAAAGCTGAAAATATACGTGTATGATGAGCTGAAAGAGACAAATGTGAAGTATCTGAGAACCATTAATTCATGGTCAATTATGAGATTTAAAACAGTGTGATAAGGTCACTAGATTAATAGAGACAAACAGTGTGTGGGCTGTAAAAGCAGTTAAAAAGACTAAGAACACGGTAGAAGTGTAAAATCTCATTCATTTTCCCAACGTTTCTATATAAGCCAGCATGATTCATTATCAGAAAGAAAGTCTTGATTGTTTTTGTTTCGCTCCCCTTAGAGGGAGATCGTGCCAATTTCCTCATTCTAGTGAATACTGATGGCATGCCATCACTTTTGTGATTGAAAAGGATGAATTTCAAATGTCAACGTTTTACGGAGGGTGCTAAAGTGAAACTCCTGCTTGATGTAGCTGCATGTTTCTCGCCCAGTATTTTGTGTTTGGCAAGGTGTATTTTGCATCTTTTCCTGCTTTAGATTCATAAGTTTTGTGAGCGGTTGCTAAGCTGTAGTTATATTCTGCTTGCTGTGATAATGAAAAAAACGTGTTTGGAAGGTTTGTACCATACCCCAGCTACCCTCTTTTGTATGTGTGCTTGATAATAGCTGTACAAATAATGAATTCTAGTCAGCGCTCTAACTGAGGAAACAGCACGCTGTCACTTTTGTGATTATTCCTTCCTGTTTTCCAGAAGCGTAACATTTGCTCACATAAGTGTGATAACAAGCGGCCGATTACCAGTCTGACTTCAGCCGACACAGACTTATCGGCAGGACGCCGACTGGGCAGCTCATCGAGGACTCTGTTTCTGAAGGTCATCGAGGGCTGGAGGTCCTGCTCGGGGCCCGAGGCGTCGGGCATCCAGTTGGCCAGGCCGGCGCTGGTGCTCAGGTCGGTGAGGCTGAGAGGAGGACTGTTGAGGATGTCCAGGTCGGCGCTGCGACTCAGGTCCTCGGATCTCTTCGGCGTTTGGCTGGAGAGGTCGTCGGGGCTCTTCCACACCCCCTCACTGACTTGTCTGTACATACAGGGTGAATACAAGAGACTACAATACACACAGGACACCATGAGGTCCTGGACTTTGGAAGAAATGCAAACTCAAAACTTTTTTAATTGTTCTGTTGATTGTATTTTTTTAATTACTCGGATTCAATTATTTGATTACTCCAACTGAAATTTGATTACCTCATTCATAAAATGTTAATAATACTAACACGCCAGACACAACAACCCAAAATTATGCATTTTCATTTCTGGTTTTGTCCCAATGATTCACATCACATGACATGAACCAAAAAGTAGAATAATTTCAGTCTGGAGGTTTAAACATGAGGAAAAGTATTGATTAGCTAAACTGGTAATTTTGTTCACACTTAAATACAAGTATTTTAAATACAAATGCATTGTAAGACATGAGTATCACAAGCTGCCTTCAGATGCTTTCGTGTTGAATGTTGCAAACGAGAAGAGTCCACATGAATGCCTCTAGTGGTATTCACGACTTAGTAAGCGAAAGAGGTCGAAGTTCACGCGTTGTGACAAGTTTGACCGTCGGACGTCTACAGTTGCGTAGCAGCGGTGAACTTACGGCCGATATTACTGCTTGAACTCCATATATTTTGTGTACACAACTTCCCAAATTGTTAACCAGGAGCTCATGAGATTTATTTGAAAGCTGGAACTAACAACGCTGTAAATCGTCTCCTTTTAGACGTTCACTAATAAACGTAGTGTGTGTGATTACAGTGAGAGGCATTTTACAGCTTGTTCCAAAATATGTATCATATATCCAAGTCATGACGCACAAACAAACAGCTGTTTTCTAATTCAGCAGTAGCTAGCTCTATCAGAGGCAGCAGCTGTTATAATATTCTACTGACCAGATGATGGTGCTGTTTATTTACATACAGAGAAACTGGGATCAGATCTCTAGTGCTTGCTGGGGACGTATGTGGAAATGCATTTTAATGCTGTGAACACAGGTATTTAAAGCTGGGCAGTTGTAATGGCATCGCCCGGGACAGATGTTAATGCAAGATTTGAACTTTTCCCACACGGTGAAGTATCAGTCATATGAAATGGTCGAATTACTGCTATGCAAAGAAACCAGAAACCTGTTCTAATATCACCCCCATGAAGTCAGACAATCAATGTTTAACACTGATTTATATAAACTCAAGTATTTCAATATTTCTTGAACTCATCGTGATGAAATAATCACCTCGCTGGCACCTCGTCTGGTGAACTAATTGACTAGAACATTGCACCATTAACTGCAGCAGCAATATGGAAAAGAGATAATTTCAGTAATAAAGAACTAAATGTCTTTATCAGTCGTGAAATTCAAACAATACCCAGCTGTTCTAGTTAAACCTTTGTTTAATGCCTGAGGTAATGAAACAGGAGTCTGATGATACAGAGAATCCCAGACAATGACAAAATAATAAAAATGTCTACAAATGTGAGCGGACGTGTGGAGGGGCGTTTGATGCGAGTACCTGCGCAGCGTGCTGAGTGCATCGGTCATTGTGTTGCAGCGCTTCAGCAGGGCGTCCAGGCGGTGAGGCTCCTCTTTCAAGAACTTGACCGCCTCCACCTCCACCCTCAGCACCACCCGCATCTTACTCTGCAGACTGGGAAACTGGTCTGCAGAGGAGAGAAGGGGACAGTGGTGTGTCAGGTGGACGCTTTCAGATATTAGTGTCGGGGAGGTTAAGAAGACAACGGGGAACTTTACAGAGAAGACAGGATGCTGTTAGAAGTGAAGCGTAGTGGTCTGGAGGCTCTCTGTTGGGAACTGATCATACTTATGTGGTCATACACGTCATCTGAGCACCGCGGAGTTGAATTTGTTTACGAGATCGGTTGGAGGATTATCCATTCGCATCCAGAGATATTTATTTCTTTTAATCAGTTGAAACGTGGCCCATAATGAAATCCAGATCAAGTGTTACACCAGGCTGGTCAGTAGGGGTTTAGTCAAATGAAAAGAAAGGAACCTGCTAGATGAGCAGTAGAGTTTAGAGTTTATATTTGTCTTTGGGGACAATTCAAGTGGTATCTCAAATGTTGGACGCCCAATTGGTCAAATGTCACCAAAATGGTGTGCCACAGGGGTCCATCCTGGGTCTACTTGTTTTTCCTTCTACTCATATCTTTAATATGCTGATTTTGTAGACACCGTTTTATTCACTACTCCAGGTCAGTGTCAGGTCGGACTCTATTTCCATCCTTCAGCATTCGCTGGCATCTTAATGAAAACACTTTAAAAGAGGAATCCGGTCTTCTGCACCTCAACTAGTAACTCCCAATTAAACCTTGAATGGTACCACATCACTCTGAGTCAGACAGAGCAATCTGTCCTGTAATATCTATATTCAACATTCAACTTGACATCTTTATTTTTAAAACTGAGACACCGTCACAGTCTAATTGAACATCTGTACTTGATTCTTTCTGTGCAACAAGGCTAAATGACACTACAGTAGATATAAGCTATCTATTTATATTTTGTAGCTATAGAACACAATTGTGTGTTCAGTGTGTTTATCTGATTATGATCAATCTCAGTGAAGCAACCTCATAAAATAACAATTTAATAATTTACACATACGTGGGCTCCAGATGGACATACAATCCACAAGTCAATCACAAGTCTATACAACATAATATCCAAGCCTCAGGGAGCTGTGCAGCTACTCATTAATATTCAAGATGGAGAGTGAGGTACACGGGTCAGAGCAGCAGAACAAGAGGCTAAACCTGAAACTTCATGAATATCAATCATAAGAAGGTTCATAAATATTAATATGTGGCTTTGCATGACATTAAAATGCAAAGCATGCACGTCGCATTTTAGCACTTTTTGTACTTGAACTATGAACAAAGACTTACGCCTTCATGCTGTGGTTTTACTTAGTAAGCACATTACGAAACGTGCAGTGAAAGAATATTTAAAATGTGCAGCCGGGGAATAACACCGGACTGAAATGAAATAAACAGGAATTCAATGATTCAGACTCAGTTCAGTGTCCAGACAGGTGTTACAGTCAACTTCTACTTCTGCTGATTTTTATTTCTGTCAGCAAACCTTATGCAAAGTAGAACAAACAATTCTGTGACTACCCTATCCTCTCTATGAACCTCACTAACACTGGAGCCTTTCTGTGAGTTTGCATGTTCTCCCTGTGTCTGCGTTGGTTCTCTCTGTTTACTCCAGCTTCCTCCCACCTTCACAGCTGGGATAGGCTCCAGCCCACCCGCAGCCCTCCAGAGGACAAGCGGTTACTGAAAATTAATGAATGAATGACTAAAAAGGGAAACAAACAGGTAGAAATACTGATGGGACTATTTTCAGAGGCGGATTAATACATGTTTTCCAGCCACACCCTTCACAGTGTGATCTTTATGCGTTGTGGGGCTGCAGCAGAGAACATAAACTTGGCAGCTGTTTCAAACCATTTCATTGTTATTGTTGTTGTGGTTTAAGGGTAAAAGCACAGAAAGACAGAAGAAAAAACAGAATGGGTGTTTTGGTAAACGGACAACCAAAAAGCTGTGGAGATTATACGCTGCTCTTACTTTTGAGCTCAGTCAGCGTCTCTCCCAGCATCCTCAGCTCTTTGCTCTTCTGCTCCACATCCTGCTCCGTCACCAGGCCGTGATTGACCGACGAGTTCCTCTGCAGCTCCTCCACGGATTTCTCCAGGTCGCTGTCAAGGTCACACACACATATCACTCTATAAATCAATGTGGTACGTAAAGATGCTAACATAACACAACATGCTATCATTTTAACCTCAAACCACTACGGTTCAGGCCTCACATTAACATCTGAGCCCTGTAATCTGATCACAGCTGCCTTCAGGACGGATGTTCATACAAGGTCTGAATGAGGCCCACGACTCTTTTCACAGGACAGATGTTGGGGGCTAGGTGCAAACATTTGCATTAATAGAGTCGCCGCTAAGAGTATAGGTGCTAATGATGCTGATGAGGGCTGCACAAAATATCAAATGTCAAGACATGTACTCTTGCACCAAGGCTATTTATCAAATGCTCTGAACTCACTGCAGCTGCTGGATGAGCAGCTCCTCCTGGTTGAGGTACTTGAGTCTCTCCTCCTCCACCAGGAGGCGCTGTCTCTGGAGAGGGTCCTCCTGCGTGCGCATGGCGTCCAGCATCATGAGGCTGAGCTCGGACTCCGTCTGTCTCAGCAGGGAGAGCACCGAGTCCTGGTTCTCCAGCTGGAAAACAGGTCGTGAGGGATGGATTAAGAAACGTAGACACGGTAACTGCAGTTCATCTGGTAATATGTCAGCACTGGTCTGAGATCAGATCACTCAAATGTGTCCTCTATATATATATATACAGTATGTGGACAGTTATTAGGTTCTCTGAGATGTGCCGAGGGATGAGGGGAGTGACAATGCAAGAAAACGCTGCATGACTCCTTCCCTCTGTATGGAGTGAGTTAGTGAGTTCAAATGGAGCCCTTGACCTTGGTACGCTCTTGCCCTGATGAACAAGCAAAAAAAGGCGCACGCGTTCACCTGGGCTATAACAGGAGAAGAGTGATGCAAGACACACAAAAGATAAAGCTGAAACTAATTCATCGGGGTACAAACAACGTCCACCGCTGCCAAGTTGAAGGAGTTTTCCTTCAGTTTTCAAATCAGGTGTCTACATGTGCTGTGGACCCCTTTAAGGCTGTGATATTCTGCTGTTACACCAACTGTAGCTACCTTTATATAACCAACTTTTTTTTTAAAAAAAGAACACACAATTTCTTTGCCGTAGTTGCAAAAGAGGTACAAATGTGGAGTTGATCTTCTCTCAGCAGGATGCAAAAATCATCAGAAGAGTTTATTGCAAAAAACTAACAAGACTCATGATGAGTTTTCTATTTATTATGTCATTAGCTGCTACTGACTGTAGAGTAGGACTAATGACAGACTGCCGCCATGAGTGAGATGGATGCACACTATATATCCCCATCCTCCAGGGGTTACTAGACCAATTTCCTTGGTGTGCAAGCAGCCTTAGACATTCAGTTCCTCAATTTAAGAGAATTTAAAAGGTCCGTAAACTTCGTAGCTTACAAAGTGTACATTGTGTCAGACTGCATTCGTTTTAGCCATATATACCTAATAAAGTGGCATCTATGCGTCTGCGAGCGACAAACACCCAGTGACAGTATTTACCTGCAGTTTTAGACCCGTCTACACACCTGAATGTTGCGCAGCTGCGACAGCTGCTTGCGCAGGGCGTTGGTGTTCTGCTGCAGGCCCTGCAGGTGGAGCTGCATCTGCAACCGTGACACCGCCACCGGCTGGTTGGGCCCCGAGGGTGGAGGTGGCATCAGGGCCAGAGGAGCAGATGGTGTCAAAGCTGCCCGGCAGACAATGAATATTTAATGCAGGGAACTTTCTTTGTTTCACTTTGGTTTTAGGGGTTCTTCAGAGCACATTTACAGCTGATAGAAATTGTCCCAAAACACTGCGAGCAAATCAAAGGATTAAAAAAGAAGCAGCGTGTGCACCGTGAGAGAAACCTGCAGAGATCTGACCCTGAGGACCTTAAATATCCACCCAGCAGGAAAACAATTTGACCGCATGGAGGATTCGAGGATTTGACGACAGCAATCCAGGACAAGTTCTATCTGCTGGGCCGGTCAGGGGTGGAGATTACGGTCTTAACAATGATCAACAGCATGGGAATGCTTCAGGGACAAACAGAATCAGCAGTGAAAAACAGTGTTTTCACTAAATCCAAGAGTTTCATTAGAACAAAGTCCCCAGACAACCAAACCATATTAGTGTTTCCAGATCAGATAATCCTTTGAAAGGACAATGAAGGCTGTGCTCTGAGAATAATTAGGGAGCTGAGTCACACACGTCATGCAGAACAAGACAAAGGGAAAGGAACTGGAAGACAAATTAGTCAATAATTTTAAGAGTTTTTAGGAGTTGCATTGCTCTTTAGTGAGAAAGAGCTGTGAAGTCTGGACTCCTGCGTGACCGCCACACCACTGAGAAATATTTCAAACGCTTCGGTGCCAACACGTCTGCAGGCAAGGCGACGGTCTCCAGCCGTCTACGGAGCGTATCCTAGAAACTCTGCAGACGCCGTGAGAGCATCTGACCGCTTTTAACCATCGTTCAAGACAGCAGCGCTGTGGCCCCTCGGAAACTCTGCAGACGTCACGTTGCCTCTCTGTGGCTTGCCAAGATGAAAAAGAGGAATGGTCTAATTTTACCGGCAAGCACAAAGAGCGAATACTACTGAGGGACTGCCAGATAAATAACTGGCAGATCTTAACAGGGGAAAGTAAAAGTTAAAGGTTTTCAAATAAATCTGTTAGGCTTTACGGAAAATAAAGAAGATTTTAACAACCCAAACTCATCTAAAGAATATTCATGTTGTAAAATCATCTGGGCTTATCTATAATTTGATATGAGATCTAAATATTAGATATGTGTCTGAGAGCATATTAAACAGAATATTAAATTAAGTTCCTCTTTAAACCAGATGGATCGCTTTATAAAAAGAAATCAAATAAAAATAATTTTAGCGTTTAGCGTTAGCAATATGCCATAATATTATGGCCACTGATCAGGGAATAACACTGATTATCAGGTCATTATGGCTCCTGTCAGTGGATGGAATATATCAGGCAGCAACCAAACATACTGTTATTAAAGCTGAGGTTTGAAGCAGGAAACGTGGACAAGTGGAAGGATTTGAGAGACTGTGACAAGGACCAAATTGTGACGGCATCTCTAGATCTGCAACTCTTGTGAGGTGTTCCTAGTGCCTATCAAAAGTGATCCAAGGAAGGAGAAGAACCACACACAGTGGATCACAGTTTGTTTTGTATGGGGCTGTGTAGCTGCAGACCAGTCAGGGTGTCCATGTTGACCTACGTCCACTGGTGAAACAATGGTTGAGCATCAGAACTGGAGGAAGGTGGTCCGGTCCGATGAATCATGTTTCTTTTAGGTCACATGGATGGTCCTGGAACACAATGCACCAGGACGCATTATAAGAAGAAAGCAAGTCGATGGAGGCAGTGTGATGCTTTGGTCAATCTTCATTGTCCAATGACTTTGGGTCCTGCCCTTCACGTGGATGACACCTTTCTCTGATGGCCTCTTTCAGCGGGATAATGCTACCTGGTTCAGATCTCAAACCAATCCAGCATCTGTGGGATGTTCTGGACAAACAAGTCCAATCCATGGTGTCCCCACCTTTGAACATAAAGCACGACCTAAAGGATCTGCTGCTGACATCTTGGTGCCACCACAGCACACCTTCAGAAGTCTAGACGAGTCCATTCCTTGACGGGTCAGGGCTGCTTTGGTGGCAAAAGAAAGACCTACCACCATATCGGTCATAATGCTATGGCGAAGCTTGAGAGGCCCCCACAGATATACCAACCAGAACCACATTAGTTGTTTCTGATATTATGCAACTCTCTGATTTCTTAATTTAAAACATACAATACGAAGGGAAAATGAAGAGGAGGGTCCTTTAAAATGAAACACACACAGCATGAATGCTTTTTTTGGGGAGCTAACAGGGCTCTACACAGAGAACAGAGAGGATGGAGGGCGACAGGGGAACACAGACGTCAGGAACACGGTCACATTCAGTAGCTACCTTTGTTTTTTTTAGTTCGTCCAGCTAAAACAAGAAGCAGCAGTTACACAGCAGCAAAAAGGAGCAGAAGCAGCAGAACGTACAGAACGGAGAAGCTTGCACAGTCAGCCATTACAATCACATATAAGGCACTTTAGGAATTATGCAGAAAAAAATGAAACAGCAGCCGCTCCGTGAGAGGAAGAAGAGCCAATTTATGTGGCTATCAAACAGGCAGCAGTGGGGAGCAGTGACAGGCAGTGATAGGAACTAGTTTTTTTTCTTTTCTTTTTTTTTTGTGGTAGTGAGCACTTACTGTCAGTTCCTGAGCAGTCGCTGGCTGACTCAATCTTCTCCCTGGAAGAGGCAAGTGTTAAAGTACTTAGAGGCAGGACACGCTATCGACTCGGCTGCTGAGAAGCTATCGATATACGGCGGAAGATGTGGAAATATGGCATGTGTGTTGCTGCAAGTCAGTGTCAGGGTGTGTGTCTGTGTGTGTGTTCTCACTTTACAGCCAGCATGATCAACAGCAGCAGGATAAAATTTCCTGCGTGTGTCGTCAACATTTTTCACTGACGGATCCTGTCCCGCGTAAATTTATAATTTTTCTAGCTGCAGCAAAACATGTGAGATGAAAACTGACAGGGATGTTGAGACCTAAAATTATTTATTTTATATATATACTGTATGTGTGTGTGTCTTTATATTAAAGGTTTATCAGGGTTAAATAAAAGACTACTTCAGAAATATAAAACACTATCGTCTGGACTAATATTGCACCTCCTCCCATCTGTAAACCTATGATAAAATGTTCCATAGGAAAATACACTCACTTGCCAAAACATTAGGTACCCTAATATAACTGTCCTGCACTAAATCTTATCTCTATGACATTTCTGATATTCAGCTGATGTTGAAACAGCGTCAGAAAGCTGGTAATTCAACTGGATGATCATTTTGGAGGATGTAGTTTGTGGTGCTGTTAAACTGGATTAAATTAAAAGTGTTTCTGTTACTATTTAGCATAGCACAAAATGCATTTACTAGTGTTCCTAAAAGTGAGCTGAATTTAAATTGTATTTCCTCAATAATGATCAAAAATGATGTCTTTATTTACCTCTAGATTTGTCTTTGCTCTCCGTGGGTGAGAAAGGCAATACAGCTTGTTCTACAATATATATCATGTCCCTAAGTCACGACGTCGATCCCCACAATGAAAACACAGCTGAACAGCAGGTTTCATCAAACAATACCAAAGCTGGAATCATGTGACAGAGACATGGAGACCAAACCTTCCTCCCAAAGCTGCAGATCATTATCCTACCGGAGTCACTAATGTCTCAAGAAAATGACTGAAATACGAGAAAATAAAACTGAACCACATCTCAAGAGCCCCAACAGACACATTTAAAGACTTAATGGTCAATATATGGAAATAATATTAATTAATAACATAACAGCCTCTTTTTTGTCAACACCTTGTTCTGCTTCACACTAGGAAGTTCATATGTGCCGAGGTAGGTGTGTCTGTTTCTGCATACAGTATTTTTGTGCATGCGCGTGTGTCTCACGGGCTTTCTGCCTCTGGTGCTCTGCTCAGGACTCTCTGCAGCAATCCGGTCAGGCTGGCTATCTGCTTCTCCATGGCCTCCATGCGCTCCCTGTATCCACAGACAAACACAGAACGCTGCAGCTGACATGGGCTTCATGGTGTGATGGACAGAAGAGTAGCAGCAACATGCTTGTACATCTCATCTGAGTGCCGTGGACAACAAAATGGCCCAAGTTGGTTGGAAACATGCCCCATACTGAAATCTAAATGGAGTTTTAAGCCAGCCTAGACTGAGCAGGAGCTCAGTCAAATGAAAAGAAAGGACTTGCTAGATGTGCAGTAACAAACATCTGGTCCATTGGTCCACCTATCAGTCGAATCATCAAAAATGGCGTGCCACAGGGCTCTGTCCTCGATATACTTGTTTTCACACCGCACATGTATAACTATAACTTCTACTCAGTGCTTTAATATACTGTATTTTTTCTCTGTATCAGTTAAAACAAGTCCCATGATAAAATTTAGATGTTACCAGACTTATTCTGAAAAGAATTGAATCTGTCTGTGTCAGACTAGGTTATCATGGCCATCATCCGTCAGTTTGCAAGATATGTTAGGCAGTAAGTAAACAATTTCTCCTCTATATTCCACTAGATCTCAATGAAACATCTGCAGTGTGTTGGACAAACAAGTCAGATCAACAGCACAGCACACCTTCAGGGGTCTTGCAAAGTCCAAGGCTCAAAGGGTCAAGACTGTTCTGTCAGCAAAATGGGAGACCTAGACATTGTTGTAAGTATCTAGTCATTAACAGACACAAGCCTCCTCTAACCATGTGCACTGTGACATTAATAAGGTGCCTGCTGAACATTTTGTCATTACACAACAGTAAGCCCCATGTGAATAACTGAAAGCATGCAGGAGTGTGTGTCTGTATCACCTGGTCTCTGTCTCATTGCCCAGCAGAGGAGAGCCGAAGCCTCCGGCGCTCCCTCCCTCCCCCCCAGGGCCAGCCATCAGGCAGAGCTGCTCTGAGGTGAGCCCCAGCGCTGGGCCCTGGCCCCGGGCTTTGGGACTGTCGCCAAACACAGAGGAGGTCACAGAGTCCCTGCGCAAACTCTGCCTCCCGGGGGAGCCCCGATTTGGCATGGTGCCTCCATAGGGATCCCTCACGTCAGGTATCTTCTGCGGGGAGGATGGCGGTGGAACTCGCAGCCCCATGGCCAACACTGACGCAGCGTAGGCGTCATTATAAAGGGGGCCTCCTGGTCTGTAGAGCGCGCCGCTTTCCATCAGCTCTCCTTGCAAAGCGGCTGCAGAATAGGAGGTGAGTGACCGCACTGATCCAGCACCACCTCCTCCTCCACCCCCGCGGCGGTACAAGGAGCCGTATGGGTCGGCTCTGGCCGGCAGAGGAGAATGAGGCCCCCCTGCGAGACTCAGCCGACTCGTTTCAGGGCCCAGAGAGTAAGGGTCGGCGTAGATCCCACCTCCACCGCGATCATCTCCCCGCAGCAGCACCACGGTTCTGGATCCCCCCACCTCATCATCGGGCTTCACGTCTCTGCGCTCCAGAATGGCGCTGGAGGAGGTGCAGAAGGCCGTCTGGGTGTGGTGGGGCTGGTGGAGCTGCGGATGCTGCTGGGGAGAGGAGTGGTGGGACTGGGAGTGCGGGTGAGGCAGGGAGTGGGTGTGGTGTGCCGGCCCAGCGTAGGACGAAGGCCTGCCGCCACTGTAAAGCAGGCGGGCGCGCGACGGGGAGCCATGAGGAGGTGAGGCAGTGGAGGATGAATGCTGGGAAGACATGGGGGGGTTGCTCAGGCGGCGGTTGGGTGGAGAGTCCTGAGGCGCATACACCATCTCCCTCTGAGTAAAATAATGAAAAAGAAACAAAAAACAGAAAAGTCAACCTTTTTGGGATCAGAAAGATTTTTATCAACGCTCTACAGATATTATTGTATTTTAATTTACTGTCACTTAGGTTAGGTCAGACCCTGGTTTGACTCTTTCCTAAGCTTTGAGTCCCACATAACACAACAGTTTTTACCATCTAAACTAACATTTCCAATATCCAATACTAATTTTTTAAAGACACAGAGACTATTCTCCACGTTTTTATTTCACCAATCAGCCTTTTTATCTGTCTTCAGACGGTACACAATAAATCTGCGTGGCTTTTAAACAGAACCAGGAAAAGGGATCCTCTCAGTCTGGTTCTAGCAGCTCTCAGTGGCTCCCCGTGTGTTTTAGAACTGATATTATTATGATTAGCCATTTTTTATAGCTCTTCATTTACCACAATACAGGCTGGGAAGTACATTGAGATCCTCAGGCAGAGGTCTACTGTCTGTTCCAGGGGATCGACGGAAAACGAAAAAGGTGACGGGGCGTTCTCATTTAGGGCCCCGCCGCTCTGGAATGATCTGCCCGAGAAAATCAGGTCAGTGACAGGAAGGACTTGTCACAGCCAAGAAAGTCAGCTACAATAAATCAAACTTTGATTAATCTCCTTTTTATCTGTGTATCTATTTATGAAGATTACTTCTACAAAATGATGGATGACGATTGATTTCGGGATGACGTTACCGCGTCCCACCTCCAAGCCGCGTACGCAGTGCTTTCAGGGAGTTACCGCTGCTGAAACGAAGCTCGGCAGAGTTACATGAAACTGGAACCTTTGCAGCAGAAACAACAGAAAACTGGATGTGGATTTACATGTATCATGAAGGTACGTAGAGAAGGTTTGCTGTTGCATGATTTATTGCACAATAACAATACAATGTCCTTAATATATGCAACTTTCAACAGGACTAAGGGATATCTGTCATGCAAATGAATCAAAGGATCTGTGTATGTTTTTGTTAAATTGATTATTGGTAAATGACATTGTGAGATTTGAGCCATTTATCCATTCTGACATCATGCATATTCTTTCGTTGTATAATTTGGAAACAAAATGTTAGCAGCAGATCCTTTAAGTCCTGCTGTAAGTTGAGAGGAGGGGCCTCCACAGTTTTTTTGACCAGAACATCACAAAGATGCAAGATTGGACTGAGGTGTGGGGATTTGGAAGTTGTTCCTCAAACCATTCCTGAACCCGAGAGCAAGACCATGCTGAAAGAGGCCATCAGGGATACTGTTTCCATGAAAGAGTATACATGGTCTGCAGCAGTGCTTAGGTAAGTGGTACATGTCAAAGTATCATCTCCATGAACTCCACCTTCTTCCAGTGATCCGTAGTCCAATTCTGATGCTCATGCGTCCATTGTAGGAGCTTTCATTCAAAACCAGCATCAACTTTTCCAGCACTCTATTGAACTGGACCACGTGGGCCAGCCTTCCTACTGATCCTTGGTCTTCCATGGCCATGTCTCTAGTTTGTTTCCTGCCTTGGACCACCTTTGATGGATGCTGACCTCTGCAGACCAGGAACACCCAACGAAGGGCTGCAGTTCTGGAGATGTTGTGACTAGCCATCATGGTTTGGATCTTGTTAAAGTCTCTCAAATCCTCACATTTGTCCATTTTTCCTGCTTCTAATGCCAACAGTGTTATACAGTGTTATTCGCTTCACCTGTCCGTGGCGAACAAGTAGTTATACAGTACATGATTATTCCTTCACTATCACATCCAGTTTGAATTAAACCTGTGAATCTGCACTTCGGCCCATATTCACTGTATGAGTGTAATAGAATAAACAGCTAAAATACCAAACGGTACACTGACTGTACGATATTAGGCTGCGCTGGTTTGCAAAGCAACCAGCAGTTAAAATAATGTTCATGTCGCAGCAAGAAAATTCAGTTCCCTGCAAGATTGAGCAGCAGTTCATAGATGCCACCTCCTGATTGACAGGAAAGATTCTAAACTGTCCTCTTAAGTGCCATTTAGGTCGCACTTGATCGCTTATTGATGGCCTGAGCGTGCAGGGATTATCTTTTGGCATCAGTCCCAGATGTCAGGGAGAGAAAGGCAAAACAAAGTAGAGTGGGGTGTAAGCAGAAGCCATGCATAGGAATACGCCAGACAAGATTCACAGATACACAGAGGAAACACAAAAGAAGCCGACGCTGTAATTGTTCATGAAGCACAATAGCCATCTCCTGGAAACGATGCAAATTGAAAACCCAGTACCTGTGGACAGCCTCACAGCCCACTAATGACTCTCGTGCCATCACCTTCCCTCTTGTCTCTTAGCAACAGACTCGTATCGACACCATCCTTTAGCTGAAGATGTTTCATTCCACCTCCAAGGTGCTTGAAAGTCATGAGACGTACGTCTGTCACAGGTAAAACCCCCAGAAAAGGTTCCTTTCTCCTGCTGCGAAGAATTCATCTTTAACCATTTTCCGTCCTCCAGTCGCAGGCTCGGATGGGCTTCAGTAATCCCGGTCATGCTTTTGTGGTCTGCAATCAGGGAATAATCTTGGCTGTGCTGGCGAGAGTTCAATAAGCTCACACACACACACACACACACACACACACACATCCTTGTCTTTGTTGTATTGTAGGGACACCTGACCAGACGATGCATTGTGGGAACCACCTTTTCTGATGGTTGTATAGCACTGAAAAAAATCATGTAGCATCCTGAAGGGGGCATAAACACACATGTCACCTCAAATTATCAATCAGAGAAAGTTGAGTTCCCAGACAAGACCAGGAACCACTTTCTGAGGACTTGTCAGGTTTTAGCTACATGTGAGACCCGTACATGCACACTTTCTGGTTTTTCTTCCTTTATGAGTACCACTTAACAGTTTCAGGTTAAACTTACACACATTAACACATTTGACTGCCAAGATGAGTGCTATGCAGCCATAAATTTTGCTTTGGTAACAATTAGTGAAAAATGTCAGGCAACATCAACAGATTTAGGCTTTTTGTTTAAATTCTTTGTCTTTATTTTTATTCCTGTAAACCAACTTGTTTTTTTCTTTTAATTTATAAATTTACTTAATAAAAATAAAAATTACAACAAAGAAAAATCACTGGCTTCACATTTTCTGTGACCATTATATCTCTGGAGGATAACTGACCAGGAAAAACTAAATTTGGTGTGTTGGTTCTTATTTTGTTCTTGCTCATAACAGTATATATCTAACAGCACTGTATCTGGTAAACAGCATAACATAACAATGTCAAATGTGCTCTTTAAACTTTGTTTTAGCACTGTGATTCTGTTCTTTATGTAGAATTTTATGGCCAACCAATTTCTGTTTTTAAGTGCTTCTTTTTCGAGTTAAAGGAACTTACCAGTCTCTTTTTCCTGGAACACAATATGAAGTAATGAAAGACATCATGTGCTTCTCAACAGCACGAATCTAACATAACAGAAATGTATCTGGTATAACAGCTAACATAACTATGTTAAATGTCCTCTTTAAACTTTATGTTTTAGCGCTGTGATTCTATTCTTTATGTAGAATTTTATGGCCAGCCAATTTCTGTTTTGAAGTGCTTCTTTTTCAAGTTGAAGGCACTTATCACAGTCGCTTTTTCCTGGAACACGACATGAAGTAATGAAGGACATCATGTGCTTCTCAACAGCACGGATCTCCTCCTTTTCCCACATCCTTCGCTTGAAAGGTTGGCGACCTATGAAAAGATAAAATCAAATAATATCAAATATTTCTGTATGGTCCAACAAAATGTTACTGGAAAGACAAAAGTGTGTGTGATTGCTAGAACTGTAGTTTAGGAAAATCACAAAGTGATGTGGAAGCAGTGCTGTATATGGTAAGGAGAAACAAGAATAAAAAGGTCTCTGAGTGGCAAGCTCAGAATCACAGGTCCACCAAAGCTGCCTGCTTTCAATGTAGAATCAAGTTGCTACAAGAGTACATTGAGTCCCAAATGTCACCCATTGCATGCAGCAGTTGCAAAGAGCTCCACTCCTCCATACCAAAGCAGACACTGGACAGATGCAGCATATCCTCTGAACATGCAGTACCTTTGAGCTAATTCTGGAGAATAATGGATTGTATAACATATTTGCATAAAGCAAGCTCTCTCATAATTAGTGTATTTAGCACAACATATTACAGTTGTTAAAATATCAGGTGTGTTTCTGATGGATAACATCCACAGATGTTCCTATTTAAACCCCAACTCCCCCCCAGTCCTTCAGAACTGAGAACACTACAAGTCTTTAACCTTCTTAGATATACCATAACATGACAGACTGAACCTTCACAAACAAATCAAATAATTCTCTGTGAGAAATGAGTGAACATATTGTTTAGACATACTGGCAACAAAACATTGTGTCAACACTGGCAGAAAATTAATCTTAAAACTTTACCTCTTTCACTTTTTGTTGACTTGCGGTGACAGGGTGGTGGAGGTGTCATGGCGTCTTTCTCTGTTGCATTCATTATGACATCAGGTATTGTGGTGCAGTTCTCCTCTCTCTGACTGGATGTAGCTTGTCTCTCTTTAAACAAGAAGAAACACAATTACAACGTTATCAATTGAGATATAATAACTACTTCTTAATATATCTTAAAATATTTAAAGTGCTTCCCAACAACCTCACAAGTACTTAACAGTGCTGTGAGTATATATTTGATATTATGCCACTGTATATAAATACAATGTAAATATAAAACATTACATTAACAATTTAGGGTCACTTTAGCAAATTTTGATCTTAAAACTACCTCTTTCACTTTCTGATGACTTCTGGTGACAGGGTGATGGAGGTGTCATGGTGTCTTTGTGTGGTGCTGCTTCATTATGGCTCACATCTGGTCTTATGGCTTTGTTCTGCTCTCTCTGACTGGATATGGCTTGGCTGTCTTTAAACAATAAGAAACATAATTAGAAAGTTATTAATTATTTCATATAGTGGTTTTTATCACATCACTTATTTATTAATTTTCAACGCTATCACAAAAGTATTTATTCACAGTTGTGTTTATTCAAATTGGTTTCATGCATTTGTATATATTGAATACTATGTCCACTGTATACAAAAACGTTCTGATCAAGACAAAATAAATCAACTTATTTTTTTTGTCCATTTGTAAGGGCGGTGAACTTAATATGTGTTAAATTTATTTCTGATAGATAACCAGAGATAGAGTAAATCGGCTACTTGTTCTCAACAAAATAGTTATTTGCAATAATCTTAATAACATTTAACTTATTCTTGTGAGTAGGGGTGAGTTTAAGAACTCTGATCAAGATCAGAAAATACTACAGGGACATCCCCAGAGAAATGAATATCCTTCAGTGCATCATGGTGACAATTAAGACCATATAAAACTCTTACCTTGTGAACCTGACTCTAAAACATCCTCAGTATCACTGTCCAGGTGCACATTCTCTGTATGTTCGATGAGGGAAGGAATGAGAATGACTGTTAGCGAAGGCAAAATGCATTGCATTCAATTTTTACATACATCAAAAATATAATTGTTGTTTCTTTTAAGCAGAAATGTGAAGATGAATAATTCATACCTTCAGGATCAATGTTGATGTCATCCAGAGTCTTTCCCTTGAATTCTGCCAGACGTCCCTTTTCAAGCGACATGAGGACTTTGCTAATTTTGGCAAGCTGGAGGGTGCCCTCAGGAAGTCTGTAGAACTGGCGATGCACTCTTATATCATGACCAAGAAAATCCGCTAACTGATCCAGTTCTGTATTACTGAGGTTGAGTACTTGAGACAAAGTTCCTGTTTGTTTGCGCAGTTTTGTAGAGGTGAGACTTTCTGGACTTTTTGCACCACAGGCCTTGGCAAAGTGTCGAAGACAATCAGACCCACGGTAGCAGGTAAGAGCACATGGTCTTGCAAATAAGAATGTGTTCTCCAGAGGAACCTCACATTCCTGTCGTTTGCCGACAAGCAGATCCAGTGCTTGCTGCATTGCTGGAGTCAAAAGCACAGGAACTTTTCTTCCCCTTTTTCCTCTTATCTCTACCCTCCTAAAGTGTTGACAGAGTTTCTTTTCTAGGTCTGAGAGGGCTAAATTCACATCTTCCAGAGGGTCAGAGGGATTTTTTGACAGATATGCAGAAAGGGGCATTTTGACACCTCCCCTGCTCTTCGTCGGTTAAACAAAATTACTTGAGTCAAAGTGATCTTTGTCAACTGTCCCCATGTCTGGGGGGATGTCTCTGTGGACAACTTGCCGTGAATATGTTGTTGCTGCTCATCTAAATAAGAATGAAGAGTCTGGACATCTTTCGTGAATGGGAGCAAAAGAGGAGCATTCCACTTTGATTCCTGAAGTGTTCTCAGTGATGCAGCTGATACCATTTCATTCCATCTGGTTTCATATACTTTGCGGAATGTACGAGCATCTTTTGCTGCACTGTAGTTGTTCAGCACGTTTGCACGGCTCTCCATAAGCATTGAAATCTTTGTCAAACTATGTCCAAGTTTGAGAGCAAGACTTGGACGGACGTATGTATTGGTTTCAGTGTTATGGCCTGCCACTTGTTTCACTGCTTCCACAACATGCATGAAATTTGCAGGTTGGATGTGGTCTTGAATGGTCTTCAAAGGAGTGGACTTCCTTGAGCATATCAAAAGTCTTCCCAGCTCTCGTAGTTTCTGACGAATGTATTCATGTTTGCCAACATCATATCCCAGTCTGTTATATAGATGCTCGCCATATTCCAAGATGCATACATCAGATTTCACTGCAGAATAAACATCATCTTGAACCATGTTATTTAGCAGTTTCCAAAATTCTGCTTTGACACCAGGTGGTGGTGGTGCCGCAAATGCACAGAGAGCCTGGACACGGGTCTTGCCAGGTTTTTTTGGAGCACCAGGCTTAAACTTGCAGATCGTCATATGCCGCCAAAGTAGTTTCTTTGCAAAAAAGCCTTGACAGTATATACAATGCAGGAAATTCTGAGCTTGGGAATCCTTTTTGGGCTGCTTGCGGGGAACAAGATCTCCCATGCCAGTATTTAGTACTTCGACATTGTGAGCAAAGTTTCCCCTATTTCTCAAATGTTCCAGGTGCATTCGTCTTTCCTTGGAGCCTTTTGGGAAGGACAGCGCTTGTACAACCTCAGGCTTGTTGTGATGAGCACGCTCTAGATGCCTTGCCATTTTTCCAACTCCCATCTTACAGTACAAGCAGTATTGCTTTTTGTTGTACATTCTTGACCCATCCTCCTTTTTACAGACAGCAACTATGGAAAGTGAACCATCACATGAGGAAGAAGTACTATCAGGAAGATTCTGGACAAGAACCGCTTCTGAGTTTTCCAAAAGTTTTGGGGCTCCGGGTGTTCCAGGGGCTTCTGTGTCTGAGGGCCAGGATACGCTGTTTGAAGACTGCCTTTTACGTCTCACACTCGAGCTGATACCTTTTCTTAAGGGAGAGCATCCTCTGTTAACCCTCTGTTTTGAAGAATCATCATTGAGTTCTGTGGTTGAGAGACGTCTATCTCTGAAGTCATTCACTGTTCTTTCAAGGCATCCTAGCATGCGCTCATTCTGATGACCTGGCTCAATTACATCACTAGTGTCTGTACCATCAGAATCATCACCACAAGAGTCAGGAACATATTCCTCTTCACTGTCATCTGAGCTTGGATCAAAAAGCTCATCTGAATCAAAATCCATCTGGTTGTGTATCTTAACAAAAGAAAATGTAAAGGAAAGTGAGCAAATTAACTGAATATTTACTTTGCATACTTTCTCACCAGTAAATAAATGTTTCCCATATATATATTAGTATATATATTATCTCAATATTATGTGTGTTGTTTACCTGTATGCTTTTGGTCCGCCTCAGCCTTGGAATCAAATCTTGGTCTTTGGAGAGGCTAGAATCAGAGTCAGAATTTGCATACGTAGCCTGAAGAGTCCAAAACAAATGTGGGCAGAATTAAAAACATTTATAACGTACAAAGATGGCAAAAACAAATTCAAGTAAACATTAAAATCCCCCAAACTGAAATAATGGTACTTCAAATGATGGCTAATATAATAGTCACATGATTTGGGGATGAAATTTAATAAAGAAAAATGTAGGATATTACATACGCGACTAAAATACTAATAAAACACGCTTGACTTCAGTGGCACCTGTCATACATGATGTTTGTTCATGTTTAAAGGTAGACAAGACACAATAAATGTACTTAAACTGAGACAATATCAGTCAGTTAACGGCGTCCCCACAATAAGGATAGACCTGACAGGAGTGTGTAAGAGTGGGAGTGATTACAACTGAACACTGGCCTTCTCAATCCACCTGGACCCCATGAAGTCACAAACCCCAGATCGTGATTTCATGGGGTCCAGGTGAACTCACACAACCCCTGGACCCCATGAACTCACAAAACCCAGATTGTGTTTGACAGCATTCTGATAACTTCAGAATTACACCTCAAATAACCTCACCTCAGTATCTAATCAAGTAGGAAATACTTTAGAAGTACAAGTACACAAACAATTAATGCAAAGTAGTACCTCTTTCTGGGACACTGCAGACTTCTGAGCATCCTGTGTTATGGTTGTGGAGATGTCATCTTCAGTACACTCAGTGAGGGCTGATTGTTCAGCAGCCTGAAAAATAAGTTTCACATTACTATTGAACAGTTGATCTGCAGTAACAATATTTCAGTCCACCAACAGTAGCCATAAGCAGTCACATAAGACAACATTAATGACTTTATAGCAGATATTGAAAAGTTTCCTGTATATGACTCAAAGTTCATAGGTTCAAGTCAGTCCTGACTTCTGTCATAGTGTATGTTGCCTGCTGTAGCTCTGCAGGAGCCATTACATTTGGGAACAAGCTAGGGTGGTGCCTGGCAGAGGGAATTTAACCTATGACCAATATCTGGTATGTCTAGTAGAGATCAAACTGTGCTTGACTTCAGTGGCACCTGTCATACATGATGTTTGTTCATGTTTAAAGGTAGACAAGACACAATAAATGTACTTAAACTGAGACAATATCAGTCAGTTAACGGCGTCCCCACAATAAGGATAGACCTGACAGGAGTGTGTAAGAGTGGGAGGGATTACAACTGAACACTGGCCTTATCAAACCACCTGGACCCCATGAAGTCACAAAACCCAGATCGTGATTTCATGGGGTCCAGGTGAACTCACACAACCCCTGGACCCCATGAACTCACAAAACCCAGATTGTGTTTGACAGCATTCTGATAACTTCAGAATTACACCTCAAATAACCTCACCTCAGTATCTAATCAAGTAGGAAATACTTTAGAAGTACAAGTACACAAATGAAAACAATTAATGCAAAGTAGTACCTCTTTCTGGGACACTGCATCCTGTGTTATGGTTGTGGAGATGTCATCTTCAGTACACTCAGTGAGGGTTGATTGTTCAGCAGCCTGAAAAATAAGTTTCACATTACTATTGAATAGATGATCTGCAGTAACAATATTTCAGTCCACCAACAGTAACCATAAGCAGTCACATAAGACAACATTAATGACTTTAGAGCAGATATTGAAAAGTTTCCTGTATACGACTCAAAGTTCATAGGTTCAAGTCAGTCCTGACTTCTGTCATAGTGTATGTTGCCTGCTGTAGCTCTGCAGGAGCCATTACATTTGGGAACAAGCTAGGGTGGTGCCTGGCAGAGGGAATTTAACCTATGACCAATATCTGGTATGTCTAGTAGAGATCAAACTGTGCTTGACTTCAGTGGCACCTGTCATACATGATGTTTGTTCATGTTTAAAGGTAGACAAGACACAATAAATGTACTTAAACTGAGACAATATCAGTCAGTTAACGGCGTCCCCACAATAAGGATAGACCTGACAGGAGTGTGTAAGAGTGGGAGTGATTACAACTGAACACTGGCCTTCTCAATCCACCTGGACCCCATGAAGTCACAAACCCCAGATCGTGATTTCATGGGGTCCAGGTGAACTCACACAACCCCTGGACCCCATGAACTCACAAAACCCAGATTGTGTTTGACAGCATTCTGATAACTTCAGAATTACACCTCAAATAACCTCACCTCAGTATCTAATCAAGTAGGAAATACTTTAGAAGTACAAGTACACAATGAAAACAATTAATGTAAAGTAGTACCTCTTTCTGGGACACTGCAGACTTCTGAGCATCCTGTGTTATGGTTGTGGAGATGTCATCTTCAGTACACTCAGTGAGGGCTGATTGTTCAGCAGCCTGAAAAATAAGTTTCACATTACTATTGAACAGTTGATCTGCAGTAACAATATTTCAGTCCACCAACAGTAGCCATAAGCAGTCACATAAGACAACATTAATGACTTTAGAGCAGATACTGAAAAGTTTCCTGTATATGACTCAAAGTTCATAGGTTCAAGTCAGTCCTGACTTCTGTCATAGTGTATGTTGCCTGCTGTAGCTCTGCAGGAGCCATTACATTTGGGAACAAGCTAGGGTGGTGCCTGGCAGAGGGAATTTAACCTATGACCAATATCTGGTATGTCTAGTAGAGATCAAACTGTGCTTGACTTCAGTGGCACCTGTCATACATGATGTTTGTTCATGTTTAAAGGTAGACAAGACACAATAAATGTACTTAAACTGAGACAATATCAGTCAGTTAACGGCGTCCCCACAATAAGGATAGACCTGACAGGAGTGTGTAAGAGTGGGAGTGATTACAACTGAACACTGGTCTTCTCAAACCACCTGGACCCCATGAAGTCACAAAACCCAGATCGTGATTTCATGGGGTCCAGGTGAACTCACACAATCCCTGGACCCCATGAACTCACAAAACCCAGATTGTGTTTGACAGCATTCTGATAACTTCAGAATTACACCTCAAATAACCTCACCTCAGTATCTAATCAAGTAGGAAATACTTTAGAAGTACAAGTACACAATGAAAACAATTAATGCAAAGTAGTACCTCTTTCTGGGACACTGCATCCTGTGTTATGGTTGTGGAGATGTCATCTTCAGTACACTCAGTGAGGGTTGATTGTTCAGCAGCCTGAAAAATAAGTTTCACATTACTATTGAACAGTTGATCTGCAGTAACAATATTTCAGTCCACCAACAGTAACCATAAGCAGTCACATAAGACAACATTAATGACTTTAGAGCAGATACTGAAAAGTTCATAGGTTCAATTTAGTTCTATTGAGTATTTGATCAGCAATACATGTTCAGCAGATTTTCAAAACTCCAGCAAAGTAACATATTATTGGGGTATTAAAAGTATTTAAACCAGTACAAACACAATATCATTCTTGTACAACACTTTTACATTGACCTTCATCCATTCAGCTTCATACCTTTTTCCTCCAAGGCCAGTCACTTCCTCCATAGTCATATGTTATTTCTTCTCCAGGTTTAATGTCCCTCAGAGCGAAAAGAAACAGGTGTGGTTTGCCTTCAGAGATGACCTTCTTTATCTTGCAATTTGGATGTTTGTGGTCATCATTGACTAGTCTTCCTAGACTGCCATCTTCTAGAGCTGCATCAATACTTCAAAGAAATATCATATCACTGCTTAGTTTTCATAATATTAAATCATAAATTGTATCCTTCACAAACTTACTATCGACCCTCAAAAAGTAAACTTCAAGTAAGATTGTTCTTATTTTTAATAACAATTGTGAAATTACTGTTATTAGACAGATTTTAAGATAAATAACCTAACTTCAAGCCTTTCATCAAGATAATCTATGCTACACAGGAACCCTTCTAATTGTTATGGTTGTTAACATTAAAACAAAACAGTTGACAGTCTTACCACCATGCTCTTTCTTGCCAGTAGAAGTCAAACATGAAGACAGCACATCTAGCATGATATGTCCTCCTCCTTCTCTGGGATTCTTCAGAATTTATTAATTCCCCTCTGTACTCCACCACAAAGTCTCCTTTTTGAAAATGTGCCTTGGCAAACACTCCACGACCTGATGAGCACATAAACATACCATTAGACTATTTAATGTGACAAAAAGCTACAGAAGTAGAACTTATTCCTTTAATGTTATATGAAATTGATGTTATATGTTGATGCCAATTTCCCTGCGTGAACCTCCCAAAGGGATCAGCAAAGTTATCTATCTATCTATCTATCTATCTATCTATCACACATACCATACCTTTGAAAGAGTTGATGTATTTCACATCCAACTCAGAAATTTTGTCGATGGCCTTGGCTGCATGTTCTATTGCATCTTGTTTTGGAGGTTTTCTGCGTCTCACTGCAGCCATTGGTAATCCTATAATCATATTTGAGATGTCATCAAAATTTATGTCCAACTATATTTAACATGATAAACATTCAGTTCAGATCCGACTTTTAACATGAACGTCACGTAGGACATTTAACATTTATTTTGGAGAGATGGCAGGTTACACTTGAAACCGGGTTTCTTTAAAATTAAAATCCCGTTTATCACGTGTTTTAAAGCTCTAGACCAGGGCTGCTCATTACCTCGATCGCGATCGACCGGTAGATCGTGAAGATTGTGAGGATAGATCGCGTGACAATGAAAAATGTTTTTAGATGTTAGTCTAAAACATTTATCTGTTCCAACTCCAAAACAAACAGCAAGACAAGCGTTAATCTTTTATGTTTACTTTATATTTGCAATGCCCTCAATTCAGCGGCACACGTCCACAGCCACGCCCAACTTCAACGGCAACTCAAGACTACCGTTCTTAAAGACAGCGTTTTTTTTTGTAAAGGTGCGATCGATCGATCCTCTTATACCATTGTAAAAGTAGCTTGCAAGCCAAAAAAGTGTGGGCACCCCTGCTCTAGACCATTCACCTTTTTTCATGCGGCCGACTGCAGTTAGCCTACATAGCATCACTTCACTCACCCTACGCTTCTTTTTACTTTTTATTTTGACCAAATGGTGCATGTAAATCACACAAAATAAGCTAACTTCGCTACAAAAACAAATTAATTTAATGTATGGGTTACTTACCTTATGCTGAACACGATACCATTTGCAGACTTTTCTCCGACGTGTCTCTGCTTCTTTCCTCGTTATCTTCATCACCGTGTGCTCGTTGAAGAATCCTCCCATGAGCACCTGCTCATGGGAGGATTCTGGGTAATGTGGTCATATCAAATTAACTTTTTTAAATTAATTTCTTTTAACAATATAGGTTAAAAAGATGTTCCTTGGTTGATTTACTGTATTATATAATAGTATGTTATTATATTATTTCGATTATTAATTAGTAGCTTTTTTTGATTAAACAACTTATATGTTCTAGCTACGTTTTTAGCTTAGCTTTAGCATCTCTGCCATACAAAAAAAGACAGAAAACTGGAATTTTTATTAGAACTGTAAAGCATTTAAGAGTGCAGCGCTTAAAATTATTATTTTTTGTTTATTTATTGTTTTATTTATTAAGTTTTATTAATTTTATTTATTAATTTATTTATCTTCATCACCGTGTGTTTGTTGAACAATCCTCCCATGAGCACCTGCTTATGGGAGGATTCTGGGTAATGTGGTCATATCAACTTAACAATTTTTTAACAATGTTTATTCTTTTATTTATTAAGTGTATGGTTCCTGCCTTGTCAGTTAATCTACAATTATTGTGTGATGGCACTGTTTAGGCTGTCTTTTGTCTTTTAGTTTATCCATTTAGTCACCTTAAACTTAACGTAACATTAGCAGCTAATCAAACACTTAGCCTTCCCGGAAGTCAGTTTGCTCGCACATGCTCAGTTTACCTCAGTGTGTGTCCGAGTGTGTGTTAAGGCAGTACCTCGCTTTGCCACTAGTGGCCGGTAGTGAGTTACATCTTCTAAACACACCTAAGCACAAACAGTTTGCATATGTTCAAAATGGGGTTAAGCCTGAAACTTTGACAGAGCATTGTTTTTATCATTTTTTCACTGAATCTGAGGTTATTTTTGTGGGGTCCGGGTTTTGGGACCCCACAAAAATTTTGGACCCCACACTGTGACTGTGCTAACAGGTTCGTGGCCCCACAATATGATAAAGACAAACACACACACACACACACACACACACACATGTCCTAGTCCTCACCTTGGCAGTGTCAGAGGCAGCCAATGTACCTCACACACATAAAACTCAAGGCAAGGCTGTAAAACGCTGGGAAGATTTCAGAGCTGAGCACAAGCCGACGATCCCGCAGGTAAGGCCAACCTCCAAAACTGTAGCAGTCAGCTGCAAATCACGCACAGCAGCAGTCAGAAAAGCAACGCGCACACGGGCATGTAAACATAAGCCCCAGGGCCGTTCGATAGACGTCTAACGTGTCTACAATGTTGCTTGCTTTGTTTCAGCTGTTTAACATGCACACAGCAAAAGAAGCTTAAGAAATCAAGATAGACTTAAAGTGTTAAATGAGAAATATATTACCTAAAATAAGCAAAATTATCCACCAATAGAACAGGAAAGTTTGACTTGCCAAGATTTTTTAAAACAGGTAATTATATTTAAACCACAGAACGCACAACATATGCCTGCCTTCCTGTAATGTAATTTAACTAGTCTGTAATTCACTTCATCCTATGAAAGCAACTTTTAAATGACTGCGCTCTTGTTTCCATAATCACAGTGTAATTAGCGACAAAATGCAAGGCTGTATATGGCAAATACAGACACAGCACAACTCTACGACAACGTGCAGAGGTTTGTTTCAGCTGCGACCAAATGCACAACACTGGAGCGATCATGCTAATCAGCCTGATGCCACATTTAATTTGCTAGAAACCGACTCATGAATTCAGCTAAATCCCACTGTGAGAGGAACTGTTGTTGACGAATTTCACCAACTTGTCATTTTTTGTTTTTACCAGTTAAAATACAAAAGTAGAACATAACTTGTTCATTTATGTCACTGCTGCATAATCATAAGGGTTTCTGCAGTTCCAGTTCTTATGAGGTTGTGTTTCACGTGATCAGGAGAAGACGTCATGTGAGCGGCGCCCTCTCGTGGTATTAACTGTCGTGAGGCGTTTGTTGATTTTTTTTTCCGGATAAGCTGACACCTGCTGCTACGCTTCATATCGACAACGTCCATTGAAAATATTGTAGCTTGTCGCTTTCTCACTGCTAGTGTGAATGCTCCACTGGCGTTAGTAGCTTCGAGACATCCACGGTTTCCTAGCACCAAATGCTCTAACAAAGCGGTATGATTAACAAAATCAGACAGCTCGATGTCTCCCCGAGGTAATCACTAAGTGGTTTGATTTCTTGCTCTAATGCCCTGTTCGCTTGTTGTCCATCTCTTCATAGCTGACAGCTTATAAAGCTGAGTCTCGTTCCAATTTAGGGACCAAGTGATACAATATTGCTGTAATGTTTCATTTAACCTCGGTTAAGTTTGCGTTCACAGATCAGTAGAGACAAAGCAACAGAGACAAATCTTTGGCAGGTACTCAACGCTGTTGCTGCAGATAGTTTGATTGGTCGTACTTCTGTGGGAAAACCAGTATAAATATAATTGATAGTGGAGCTTCAGCAGTGGGTGTGGACATTCTCATTTACCGCTGATCTCTGGTTCATGTACCAGAGTTCTGGATATGAACAGCGTGTTCCGTTTGATCAGACACAAATTTGTCGACAACAACGTTTAGGTATATATGATGAGAAGGAGTTTTTTTTGCAGCCAGACACCTCTGTCAGGGGTCGTTGTCTTCCTTCATGACTCTCTCAAGATTCAGCTCACGGAGAGATGCCTGACATTTTCTTCAAGAATTCACTGTCTATAATCCAGAATTCATTCTCTTTGTCTAGTTTAGGACTTTGAACGACTTTGGATTTTTTAGTCGACAAATATGTTGAGAAAGCTGATGCGACGTTGACTGGTCGATGACGTCACTAATAAAAACACAGTAGAAAGTAATGCTTTGCAACAATGAAACCTATGTTCTCGACCTGAATACATATAAACAGAGCTTGGACCACCGCGGGACCAAAGTGGTGGACAGGAAGAATCCTGGAGACAGACTTCTTGTTTGCTTGTACAAACTGTGAACTTTTTGCTCAGATCTCAAGGTAAAGGTGCATCATCCACTCAGAAGTCCATTCATCAAAACATCTGCTGCATCCTTGAACCAAGTCCTCAGATGACCTGAAGAACCAGTAGGTCATTATATCATTTCTGCAGGCATCCAGCCAAGTCAGGACCGCTCATACGAAAGACTGGCACTAATCCAGGAGCCGCAGTGTTGGACAAAATGTCACACGACTCCCTCTTAGTGAGTGATGAGGCTAAGTTATGCCTGGGCACATTATGTAATGCACGCTAATGTTAAATGTGGGAGCTGAATGATGGCATGTGGCTGAATAAATAAGGGAATTAGAAAATATATTGTTGGTGGATGATTTTGTGGGCTGCTGTCTGTTCCTAATCTGTGAGTCATAAAGCAGCTCAACGGAGGATAAATGTGCAATGAAGGAACGGGTGACAGAATGATCATTTTCCAGGTATTATGTCTTAGTTATTCTCTCCTTTTAGATGATGCAATTTTACTTTTGTAAAGCATTAAGCACAAACACACATACTGTATTTACACTTACTCGCAGGTCTCCATTAGCCAGGTGTGGGTTGTGGTGCCCAGGGTAGGTTCCATAGATGGGCTCTTTGCAGTAAATCTTAATCACGCAGCGGTCCTGAACGTCTCGCGGGTCCTCCAGTTCATAGAATACGTTGCGGGTCTCATCTTTGATTAGCAGAGCAGTGCTGGGAGACCTGATCATCAATAACCACAAAGCACTGATAAACAGACCATGCAAAGACAATTTCTGCGCCTATTAGCCGCTGATACACAGAGCAATAAAATCACATAAAGAGCAGGAGGAGAAGATCTTTAACCGCATGATCCGCGTAATGAGAGAATCCACTGATATTGAACACATCAGAAAAGTATTATTCACTGTGAGTGGAGTTAAGAGAGTCTGAATAACGATAACAGTGTGAACTGCGTGATCAGATCAGACTTAACACATCATCTGTAACGAACAGTTTATAGATTTGTTTGACCTAAATGTTCATTGTTCTAAATGCACACTTGCTCATGAAGTTCATTCATGTTAATAAATTACTATCAAAATTGAAGTATTTTCACTTGTTATTGTGTTTTGATAGTTTGGTTAATAAATCTGGACTACAAGAGTTTTAAAATGTAATGTGATTCTGAAAGAAAGAAGAGAAACTTCACAGATAATCCTCTGAGATTATCATGTCAGAATGGGGTCCTTTGCAGATCAAATGTGTGAAAAAGAATATAGTAAAACACCTCGATGCAAGTATACAGAGCTACTCTCCATTCCAACAGGTGGCAGTAATGGTAGCTAACGTTAGTCTCAAGCGCTTGAGAAGTATGCTCCGTGTCCTCTTTAGTTAAGTAGTTATTGCTGAAAGGTCTGATGTGATAATGTAATAATAATAATGATGTAATAGATTTTAAATCCTAAAGATCAAACATGGAGGTTTTGGAGGTTTAAGACTGGCTCTGTAACCACCTCACATTACCAGATAATCTTACCAGATAATCTGAATTGAACATTGGTACAGGGTGAAGACAGAACATAATTTCTGACAATTCCAGGAAGGGTGAATATTTGGATGAGTCATCCTAAAACTTTTGTATCTAGTAAGTAAGTCCATCTTAAGGTAAGAAAGATAAACTATATGCACCATAACATGTCAAAATTTCAAGTGGTGCATCAGAAATACAATTAGAGACAATAATACAATTATTGCATATGAGCACAGGATATACAAATGTGTAGCCTGGATTTCTATTTCAATTGTTTGGAGGGGATAGTAAATTAAATAATTAACTCATGAGTCCACCTCACTAGATTGATTTCTTTCTGTTCAATATGTGATTAACACAGACTGCAGGGTGCAGCAAATGTAGAACTGGACTAAACACAAGTGGAATTCACTGCTAACGTTAGCCAGTTACATTAACTAGCTTAAACCATGAATTCTTACAGACAAGGTTAATTTAACCTTTGTAGGGCTGCAGAACATACAGGATTATGGAGAGTGTTTCCATAACAATGTCTTAAAGTGTCAGGAAATAAATGAATATATGCAAGAGATAGATTAGATTTAATGATGCTTTTTTTATTCTGGCTAATTATACAATGATTATTTTTATTTGTGTGTCTGAGGATGAGGCAGGAATGAGTCGCTCCGAGATTGATTTTATAAAACAGGCATTAAATGAGGTGTAAGTGTAGTGCCGCATACGGTCAAATAACGCCTGGGAAGATCAATAAACATGTGAGTATCTTGTGTGCGCCTACCTGAGCATGGCCATGGTGAGCCTCTGGGGGAACATGTGCACAATGAGGGCCCTCAGAGTGTCCAGGCTGGTCAGCTCGTGGGTCAGGTGCACCCTGCGAGTCTCCTCCCCAAGCTGGAGGAACAAGATCCCTGCATTTATGGATGGGGAGGAGCAATGAGGGAGAGCCAGTGTGGTTGAAGGGTCAGGGTTATGAGGTTTGAGTCGGAGATGATGGCAGAGAGTGGAAGGACAACTTTCATCCAATCCAATCCAATCCAATTTTATTTATATAGCACGATTTAAATAAACACAAAGGTTTCCAAAGTGCTGCACAGCAAGATAAAATATAATATCTCAAAGAATACGTTTTTTTTGTTTGTTTTTTTAGCTATGAGAACAGTCCCTTGTCTATAAAAGAGCCTCTAAAGGCAGAGTAATAGGTTCTATTTATTTTCTATTACTTACAAGCGAAGGCTGAAAACTGGCAATTCATAGAATTACTTGGAATGAAAACTCCAGATTAAGGTCAGGATCAATAAATAGCGCCCAAAAATGAAGTAATGAAGTAAAAAGAAATAATATAAGTACTCAAAAATTAGTAGTAGCAGTAAAGTAGGTCCTGCTTAATTGTGCGCAGACCGTTTGCTGTTTTGCCTCAGTTGAGAAAAGACTGATTTAAATGTCGGTGGTCAGACTGTAAATGCTTCTTCTGCAAACCATTTATCAGGATTTAATTAAAGACCTTCAACAGCAGCTTTAAATCCACATTTTTCATCCTTATTTCACGAGAAAAAACAGCAATTATTTATGAAGTACATGAATTTGGACACAGTCAAATTTTTTGTGGTAAGTGGCCTATATTTAATTCAGCTTCAGTCTTCTAGCTCAGACCCTCAATCACCTACAGAGGGAACTGTGTAACTAACCTACAGCAAGATTTGAGACCTTCGTAAATTAAATTCAGGCCCATAACACCTGCGGATAAACAGATTAATATATCAGATTGCAGGTGTCCGTGATAATGTGATCTGCCTTCAGATGGAATTAGTGAGCGGGTGGATACGACATGGGGAGTAGTTTGGTAACATCAGCCGCAAGACTTGGTAACAACGTTGCTAGGTAACTGTTTCTAGAAGCTACCGAGGCGAACAGTTTAGCAAGCTAACAACCGTCTCAATTAAAGTAGGAAGTGCCAAGTCATAATCACAGGATGAGGCCGTTGGGAATATCAAGTTATCGCAGACGTATTATAAAATGTACGACTAAATTACAGCATATCAAGGCCTAGGGTACTGGAAGGTTGAGCTTCAAAAATAGCTTTAAAACCACCAGATCCATATTCATGACCCAGGTCTCTACAACAAAGGGTAATAGCATAAATAGCTAGCATTTGCTGTCAATTGTTTTTAGATTTGATAACACATTGGGAAATAAGAAGAAATTCTGAAAGCCCGACTGGGGAATTTAAAGTTTGGCTGTTCTCTCTTGACGCTAGCTGATTAGCTCCAGCTGTGTGATGCTATGTATCAATGGAAAGAGTAGCTAGCTTCTGTAGTTTCAATGAGCTTTGGCGGTTACTCATATTTACATGCTCTTATTCTTTTTTTAGCTAAAACTCTTTAATGTGTTCTTGATAAATACCTTCATTTCTGTACTCGTGCTTTAAAGTTATTCTGCTGTCAGTATCATTTACAACAGACCAACAGACAGTTTTTCGTAAACTCATTTAGCTCCACAGCGCTCAGATGTCGTGTAAGACTATGTCGCTGTTACTCCATCACCCAAATGATTTGATTGGCCTGGCAGACCTTTGCACGAGCATAATCAGTCCAGACCAACTTTCCACAGCATAAAAATGTGTGAGCGGTGGAAGGTGGTCTGATTTTCAGTCTAATTATCACTCTAACTGGATTGAGCTAACCCAGTGTGAGAAAATTCAAATTTACATATTGTAGAAAATTAAAACATATATAAAAATAAATTTTGTTTGTTGCACTGTAAAAAAATGCCTTGGAATGAACATAGTGGGCAATTCATAACTCTCAAATCAGCTTTATTTGGTATATATACCGTATGTGTTATACATACACAAGGCATTTGATCACACTTGGAGCAGTGGGCACCCAGTGTTAGCCATTTTTATTTATTATTTTTAGGGGATTGAACCACAAAGCTGCTTCTCTAACATTCTGGCCCACTGTTCCTACCGCCTGTGAACACATCACCTTCTTCCTCAAAAAGTACTTTTGAAGGAGGAGATGATTTTGCTTCCTGCCAAAGCCGTTAATCAAAGACGACAGGTAGCTTGGCGAGACCATTAGACAGCTGTGTTTATATTCAGCACTCCTATAGGCAGTCTGACTCAGACTTGACACTCGGAGGGCTGCGGCGGGTTTGATGCATTAACACTTGGTGCCTTCAGTCAGCTCAGATCAGTGATTTCCTGTAGGAGGAGGAGGCTGCTAATGTGCATCTTGTTTACTGCTGTCCGTCAAACACATCGACAAGGGATTAATCGTTTGCATTAACGTCCTCAGTGCCAGTGTGTATGATTGACTCCTTACAAGTCAGCTAAAAGTGATGCTGTCAATAGGCTTCTCATTAATCGAGGTGGACAGAAGACGGTGACAATGAGCGTCTGTTAATCTGGGTCTGTGCCTGCATTATTGATGAAGAGCAGGCAGCTCGAGTCAGAGCAAGATCTCAGTCATACAGACGGATCTCAATAAGACTGGAGTACTGAAAAGTGTTATAAAATAAAAATATTAAAAACAGTGCGACTCAGAAAGCAGTGCTGAACTCTAAAATATGTTAAACTGTGCAGAAGGATCTGACGTCTGTTGGAGTTTGTCTCTGCAGGTGTGCTAGCTGTAGTGCTGTAGTGTCAGCAGTGCAGAATCATTCTCATAAATATAGCTAAGCTGTGCTGATGAACAAGAGTCTACAGCCATGACTCTGTCAGGCTTATGCCGAGCTCAGACTACAAGACTTAGCAGAGCTGCTCTGACAACACAACAGCCTCCACTGACTCTCATGTCTTGTTGACACTAGCTTTAAAGTGAACTCTGCGCATGCTGCTAACGAGAGAGTCCTTTTTGTCTCATGGACATCTGATATCAATAAGAGTTCCTTCACAAAAACACACGCAAGTAGGCAAATCAGACTTTTCTGTTGATCTCATTGGCTACATTTGCACATACAAAATTCTGAAAAATAAACGCAGAGTTTTTTATTGTAGGAGGAAAATGTTAATATTCCCAACAGCCTCAACTTGTTATTGCGCCAACTTAGTATCAGTGGCATGAACAGTGTTGCCAGAGCGAGTGGTTTCATATCCAGTTGGGGAGTGTCCATCAGTGGACTACATGGCATCATGGCACATGGAGAACATGCCAACTCCACAATTCATGTGGTCATAAATAATAAATATGATCCTTTCCAGGTCATTCTCCACCAGATTGTTCAGATCAATGTGGTATAACAGATAGTTTATGTTACATTATGTGCATGTACAAGCTGTTTTTCTTCAGTTGTCGCCATAATGATACTGATGTCTAGTGTAGCATATTTATTCCAGTCTGACCTGGCGCCCTCAGCTTGGCCTGGCTGGACGAGCGGGCCAGAGGCAGGCTCTGGCGAAGCCGGTTCATCCGGTTAAAGCCGATGGGGATGTCGGGCTCGGACATGGTCTCCAGATTTTCTGCTGACGCAAAGGAAACCCTGCTGGCCTGGTCAGCGAGAGCCGGCTGAGTAGGGCTGAGTCGCGTCACACGAGGCGTCCGAGTCTACGAGACACATCGTGGTAAAGTCAGAAGAGGAAAACAAAAAGCAGCAGGAACACAGCAGAGTGGATGCACAGTCATGCAGGACAATAACAAATACATCATGCATGGAGAAATCAATGCAAAGAAACAAAAGAGTGAGTGAACAGCAGCTTTTAGAACAGAGGCACAGACAGAACAGTTTACCTCAGACAAAGGAACCTTTACATCCTCAGCTTGCACTCAACAAACCGAGAGATGAGCCACCCGGGTTAAATAAATTCAGTCAAACTGAGCCCTCAGACTTGTCCACCTACTTTAATGTTGACAGACAAGAACTGTTCAAACTGTTTTATAAGATTCATTTTTTTAAAGGAGGAGAGCAAAGAGTAGAAATAATAATAAGAAAACTGCTGCAGAGGGAAATGAGTGGATGTTATTCTGTTACGACAGGGATCTGGGTGTAGCTCTTCCCTAAAGGGCTGAGCAAACACGAGTGCTTCAGTGCTAATGACCACAACAAAGCCAAACTTAGTCTTGACAGCCTCTATCTTTAATGCAGATTAGCACTGATATCTCACCTGTCCAATCTAAACCACCAGGGATCTGAAACTGTGAAGGACCCCTCATTAACAGCACAACCAGGAGCTGCTGCAGAAGGTCGGCTTTTAATGAATCCTCGCTGACAGATATTTTCCAGCCCAAAGAATATAGTAATGAGCTCCCCACAGTGGCGCGTTTAGCCAAGCTCCGATCGCCTCATGCATCTGTGCTCTTTGCAAACACTGTATGGGTGCTGTTTGATTTCTTGAGGCCACAAGAAGCTAGGAGCGTGCAAGCATGACGCTCAGCCATGCATGTGTGCGCAAACATGTAGGAATGATCACGTCAAAGAGATACCAAATACAGTCTGCTGCGCTAAATCATCTCTCTGGGCTTTGCTTTGTTTTATTTCAGCCGGGTTTTAAGAGTCCTTTAAAGATGGAGAAATCACACACAGGCACCCAGAGATGTCTGAACAGGAAGTACAGCCTGATGGATTATGTGTTCTGCCTCTCATATGTTTGGAGGTTTTTGGTCTCAGGGTGTTTGTCAGCCAGACGTTGAACACCGTCTGTCATCAGCTACACAGGAACCAAACTGCTGAGGAGAAAAGAACGAAGCGACCGGGAATTATGAAGTTTTGTTTAGTGAACTGTGAAGAAGAAAAAAAGCAGAAAAGGGCTAGAAAATGGAGGAAGAAAGCAATGAGGAAGAGGAGCTAAAAAGATGTATGAGGTTCGTATTTTCTATCAGATTTATGGCAAAGGCAGCTAACTCAGTTTAATCTTGGCTGCGTGTTTTATTATCTACTGATACAGTCAATAAACCTTCCACCTTAGTGGACGTAACATAACAGATGCTGGGATGTATCAGGCAGCAAGTGAGCATTTTTTTCCCTCAAAGTTCATATTGGAAGCAGAAGAAAACGGATTTGAGTAACTTTGACTAGAACTGCAGCTCTTGTGGAGTGTTCCTGGTCTGCAGTGGTCAGTACCTAGCAAAAGTGGTAAGAGGATAAAGAAAAACCTGAGACAGGATTATGAATCATGGCCAAGGATCATTGAGAAGGCTGACCCATGTGGTCTGAGCAGATGAGACCACTGCTCAAACCGCTGAAGATGAGACTGCTCAAACCGCTGAATAAGTCAATGCTTGTTCTGATAGAAAGGAGTCAGAACACACAGTGGATCACAGTTTGATTTGTATGGGGCTGTGGCTGTGTAGCTGCAGACCAGTCAGGGTGTCCATGCTGACCACTGTCCACTGATGAAAGCTCCTACAATGGTTAAGCTTCAGAACTGGATCAATGGAAGAAGGCCAGTCTGGTCTATTGGACAAGGTTTTCCTTTACATTACAGGGGCATTTGCGTTGCTTATACGGTAAACACATGGCACCAGGATACATTGGAAGAAGACAAGTTGGTGGAGGCAGTGTGATGCTTTGGACAACGTTCTGCTGGGAGATTTTGGGTCCTTCCATTCATGTGGATGTCATTTTGACTCTTTCCAACTACCTAAGCATTGCTGCAGACCATGTCCACCCTTTCATGGAAACGTTATTTCCCTACAGCAAGACAGTGCTCCCTAGTTCAGGAATGGCTTGAGGAACAAACATCAACAAGTTCAAGGTGCTGACTCGGCCTACAAATTACCCAGATCTCAGACTAATCCAGCATCTGTGGGATGTTCTGGAGAAACTGGTCAGATCCATGGAGGACCCACCTCTCAGCTTAAAGCAGGTCTTAAAGGATCTGTGACGTCTTGGTGGCACCACAGCAGCACACCTTCAGACCTCTAGGGGAGTTGGTGCCTCAATGGCATCAGGGTTGATTTGGCAGCAAAATGAGACCTAGATGATAATATGTCACAATGTGATCTGTGTTTTTATGTGTCTTTGCACAGTTATAATCCAAAGCAGGAAACTCTTGTTAAAAATAATTTATTCCATATTTTGTTCACGGAATGTGAGATGCCTTTTCATGACAGAAGAATGAGTGAAACTGATTTGTTAGACTGGAGGAGAACTATGTTTCATAATAAAACTCAAACATCTAAATAAAAAAGGAATCACATGTTTCCAAGAAACCAAGTGGAATCGATAAGTGCTGTCTTTAAACAGATCTTCATTTTTAATTTAACACGAAAGAGATCAAATGGAGAAATTCTTTCCATCCTTATTTGACAGCATTAAACACTAGGTTTCCAAGTGTACATCCTCAGGGATTTTGCCTGAATACTGAGACACAGATCAGAGTACTCGACTGGAGAAATGACTACTAATGTGAGAAGACGTCCTGGTTGGTGGAAGTTCAGACATGATCCCAGAAGAGCTAATTCTTTTATTAAAGAATGTAAGAATCTACAGTCCAATACTACAGCTGTTAAATGTTGATGGGACTTTGGATTTTAGAAACTGACAAAATAAAAGGTCAGTCTCTCCAAGATCTACAAAGATGTTTTCCCTTGTAAAAGTGAAAATTAGTTTAAGTGATTTGTTTAATATTTTATTAATGGAACCATTTGAGACTATACAGTATATAGCACTATATAAAACAGTGAATATCTGTTTTATTAAAAAAAAGGTTAAAAAATATTTGGAAATTTTTACATTTAACAAACAGAACTGTTCATTTAAGAATGAGCTAAATAAATAATGAAAACAACTGGTAGTTTCAGCTCTAAATACTGTATATCTAACTTAAATGTATGCTGTAAGCTTCTAAAAGCATCCAGACTGATCCAACTACAGCACAATACCAAACCAATGCTGCTCTACACCATAATTACTCCCGAGTTTTGTCCAGGTCATGGTTAGTTTGGGACAAACAAATGCTTGGGGCGGAGAGTCGGTCTGAAGTTGAATCAAAATTGCTCTAATTGGTTGAAATTAGGCAGATCTTTATCGGCTGAAACACGGCTCATAATGAAAGTCACGGTAAGTCTAAAAACAAAGGTAAAACAAAGGCAGCTGGACTGGTTTGAGTTTTCTTGAAGAAGCCACTGGGACAAGTGTTTTTTGACTTTGCCAACCACCAAGCAATTAATCAGTCAAAAATCAAGTTAATAATAATTATTTGCTAATTATTTGCAGTGTATTAAGCACATCAGTCACTGCTTTGGTCTGCAGTTCAAGGGTCGGACATCTAACAGAGTCTGCTAAACAAAGCTAATATGATTTTTGCAGTGGATTTAGATTCTGTGTGCAGAAAACATCCTCTGAAAGCTTAAGTACTGAATAAACAGAGTCATGAAAATGTCTGCGTTTTCCTGCATGAGAGAGTCCATGAATTTCATGAAGTTCAGGACGGCCGTGAACGCCAACACATGGCCTCCTGTGGTTTCACAATTGAACAGTAATCACTAAAGGAAGACAAGAGCTGGATAACAATTTGAGTTCTTCCTACTAGAAGCTGCTAAAGAATAAAACAGGAGGTTTAATGTATGTTTTTAAGCTTGTTGCTGTAGGAGCACCTGCAGCGTGAGTTCATGATTTTCTGAATATCCTTGAGTAAGCCAGCAGGCTGCCATCTCACTAAATCAGCACTATACTGACACAAAATCCACATGGAGCTGTAACTACAATATCATAATTTCCTACCAACTTTCAACTTGACATTCTAGGTTTTCAATATGCTGATTATCACTTCACAGATTAATCAGAGTGTTTTATTTTCTGTGTAAGTAGATATAATTTAAATTATCACCACATAACCTAACATCACACGCCTGTACTAAACCAGTCATTTATCTTTTTTCCAGAACAATTAACTAACAGCTGGCTGCATACCAGGCTTTCCTTCCTCAAACACGGTGAGCAGTGAGGATGCTCTAATCCTGTCAGAGCTGTTGGTAATCACAACAACATCCAGCCAACAAAGCTGCACCGTCATTTTAAATGGAAGAGAAAAGAGAGCATGCATTTTTACTTTACTACATCAGGTGAAGCAGACTCGTAAAAAGTGGCTCGCCTTTTGATTTTGCACTGCCAATGTGGCTCTTGTGAAAAAAATAGTGAGGATCACTGGCCTAGACCATGAAGTTCTCCTTGAACGCACCACAAAGACTACAGCCAACAGCCAACTGGTACAGAACTCTTAATACCAGTAGGAGGCAGTAATCAGTATTCATCATTCAAAAGAGTAAACTGGAAGAGCTACTATTAGCTAGGAAGCTAGTTGCTTAGAGACTAGGAAGCTACAAGGAGCTACTATTAGCTAGGAGGCTAGTTGCTTAGAGACTAGGAAGCTACAAGGAGCTACTATTAGCTGGGAGGCTTGGAAGAGCTACTATTCACTGGGAGGCAAGGGAGCTAGGAAAAGCCAGTATTATCTGGGAGGCTATGAAGCTAGGAAGAACTACTATTAGCTGGGACGCTAGGAAGCAACAAGGAGCTACTATTAGCTGGAAGGCTAGCAAGCCAGGAAGAACTACTATTATCAGGAAGGCTAAATTACATTTAGGTGGCAGATTTGGGGGTTTATTTTATTTTTTTTGTAAAATAAGTGCAAGATTTCTTATTATAAAGTACAGTGGATGGTTTTTGGGGTGGATGGTAGGCAAAGAGAAGGGCAGACTGTGAGGTTGCCTCACATCACAGGCTTACAATATATTTCATTGTTATTAGTTTCCTGACTTTATGGGAACTTTCAAAACATCAGCTTGAACCATAGGCCCAGGGACTGCTACTGTAGAACATGGTTAAGTGAATTTAATACCAGCTAATGAAGGTGTTTTTTCAGACAGTGGGTCTACAAAACTGAAACCACCAAATCCTTGAGTTAATTAGGAAGAAATTCCCTCAATGCTTCCCTGGTACACCAAGCTTCAACATTTAAGACCTTGCTCCACTGGCAGGGTCTGAAAATGTTAAACAGTCATGTTTTTTGAAGATTCATTTTCCTTACAGTTTTAATCCGTTTTTCCCATTAGAAGTTTAAGCTCTCTGCAGCCTGGACACTAGACCTACTACCCTGTCCACAATTCTTTCTTTTTTTTGTCATGGAAGCTGGTCTGGAATCTCTCCTTTGGGAACTGATTATATTCCAGCAAAGATTTGCCAGGCCAATCAAATAATTTTGCCAGGGTTTAACGGTCAAGGCTGTCAAGCTCAGTAAGCAGGGCTTTATGTGATTCTTTCATTGGCTGGAGGACTATCCAAATGATGAAGAGGTATTTATTTTTTTCTCCGTATCAGTTAAAACATGCCTCATAATGAAATCCAGACAGAGAATTACCAGACTCCCCAACACTAAGTCAATCTACGTCAAGCTAATAACATGGTTTTCTTAATCAAACTTATGGCAAACAAGAATAATAACAAAATTTGTTTAAATAAAACAATGCCACTGCTAGGCAATAAGAAATAGCAGAAACATGTCATGAAACATGTCATTGGCCTCCTAAAACAGGCTGAATTTAAAACAAAATGGCATTGACTGGTAGGAGGGCTATCCAGTTACCAGACTGTTACCACACTCATATGCTAAGATTCAAAAAGTCTTTGCGTCTTATCACAAGCTCAGAGTGCTATCTGAAAAGCGTATGTCTTGCCTGAATAAAACGGTAAATTCCTGAAGTAAACAAAGGCCTCACAACAGTGAGTCAGTGGCACCGCCGTTATTAAACCCGCTTTTAAACCTCTACCAAACAGAAAATGAAGCACAACAATACAACATTTATCTCAATCGCAGAAGTACCAGACAGCCTCTTTAATAAATGTACTTGTAACATGGCAACAGTGACAGAATGGCGGCATGTGGTGTTTTGAGAGCAGATAAAACGGGTCCTGCTACAAGAACCAACAGAGGGAGGAAGGGTTAACGCACCTCAAACAAAGGTCATGCAACTTATTGTCTTTGACTAAAGCAGAGAAGAGACAGATGATAAAATATTTGCTTTGCTGCCATTTCTGAAAAAGCTGAATGTGTGACAAAGGGAGACCCTACCAAAACAAAATTTATAGATAGCTGATTTAATAAATATCAAATAAAATTTTATATTTGAAAGTAAAAGAAAAATTAGGTTCAACAATATCACAAAGTGCAGCTATTTCTGTGGGAATCCAAACAGTTCAGACATTAAGCTAAGAGTTAATTATGCCACATGCTTCTACTTTAAAAAAGCCACAAAAAAAAAGGTCAAACAAGGTGATAAATTAACATTATGATGCAAATTTCACCAGCTCTCCATCCACTTCAAACTTAAACAACATCTCACTGGGCTCATCAAAAAACAGCAGTGGATGCTTTTGGAAAGAAGCTGCAGATTTACATTAATCACGTATAGCTGATGCTTACCTCTGCTTCAAGCATCTTTCTCAAACTGAAAAGAGCCTCAGTCATTCGGCTTCATTACCTCCTCACACACTGGAAATCTTGAATGCACGGCTCAGACAGCTCTCCGTGTTTCACACTCAGCTTTCCCACCAGCTCATTCACAGGGTCTTGATGGATGTGACAGCTGTGCACAGCTGCCACACCCCTGGACTCTGAGATTTCATGGGCATTACCGCCACATACTGAGACATTCCTTTCCCGTGAGACGTATAACTGAGAGGATCCGAGTCCCTGACCGGCACGTTCTAACATTCTGTGCGTTTACGATGCAGCCTTTTGTGAACAATGCAAGTCGACAGACTTTGGTCGCTACGTCCGCCTGAGGGAGGAGAGGCTGGTGAAGAAGCTCATGACTCGTTCACATCGCAGCCTTCCTCCGTGTCCCACAGTGTGCCTCCACAGGAGCAGCTGGGGGTTAATTGCCTTGCCCAAAGGCACATGTTTTTAAGTGGGGAGGGACAAACCTTCGCTCGTCCACCTCCCTGCTCGGATACTCCCTGCTGCACCAGAGTCAGGGTTGATATTTTGAGATTTTAAACGCTGCGTCTGACTTTGACCTTGACATCAAGAGACTAGTGAAAATACATCTATCCTTCAGTCATAAATATCTGTTTTTACATTTCAAATGGATCTTGATTTGAAAGATTCATTATTAATTTATAAAATCTTGGCATAGTTTTTGTTTTTTTAAATGCACACTATCCTCTCATTAGAAATCTCGCCGCGAACGACAAATCCCAAGAGATCGCTCAATGAGATTAGTCCACGTGTGAGTGGGGTTAAAAACATGACAGAAGCTCCAAATCTGAGAGCGCCATCAGAGCTGACAGCTGATTGAATTTAAAAAAATAAAAATAAAAAATACAAACGACAGAGAAGAGATGAAAGCAAAGACACATGAAAGATGAGAAACTACAGGAAAAATATTGCAGAAATGCTGCAAATCTCTGGAACCAATGACAACATTAGTTTGATGAAAATCTCTTTCGTAACCAAGTAGGTAGTCAGTAGTGATACCTATTCCTAATTTTAAAGCATAAAGTGAAGTATCATTTTCTCTCACATAAACTTTTGAGAACTTTTCATCCAGCTAAGGCTTTCCACTGAGCCCAGCCTTTTTAACGTGCAGCCTGCTTATCTAACCTTGGCGTCTTGGCAGACGGCAGTGATGTGTCAATAAGTGATTCTGGCCACTAGCCCCTGCAGAGTGCCAGTCTACAAAGCGGTCGAGGAGCTCTGCAGCCTTCGGCCTCCTAAGCCTTTCGCTGGTGAGAACATGCCTGTTATTCTCCCAGTCCGTCTGGGGAATAGCTATTTTCCAGTGAGCATCATATCAACAGCCAAACAGCACAAGGGCCGCAGATGCCGTTGCCTGAATGGGTTAGAGCTGAGCTAGCTCTCTGGGACAGATATCTGGGGATGCCTCTCTGTACAGGAACTGCCCTGGTCACATTATCTGTATGAGAGTCTTGTAAAGCTTCCAGGCCCTCAGGAGAGAGCATACTTTCAGAAAACGTCCTTCTGGAGGTTTTGTTTTGTTGACAATTGTCTTCACGACTGGATCCTATTTAAGACTGCTGGAAAGTAGCAGTTTCAGCATTGCTGTTTGGAGAGGGAATGACATTTTATTCAAGGGACAGTTTTCAGGCAAGGTGGTGATGCAGACCTGTCTGGATTCATTTTATTTTTATTATTATTTAATTTAATTTAGTACAACAGTTTCATTAACAAGTGGTTACTGTGGGGTTTGACATGATATTGTCGTATTGTACTTGATTTATTACTTGAGTCGCAATAAGACTAGACTAGTCTGAACAGTTGGCGGGGCTTTATATGGTGATGGACAGATGAGTCATACACGTCATCTGAGCACCGTGGACCACCGTGAGTTTTTAAAAAAATCTGTTTGTGAAAATGATTTGCTACGACCACACTTCAGATTCTGCTTGCTTTCCACCCTGTTACTAGCCTGGCAGAGGAATTTACGTTAACTTATTTTTAGTGCTTCATCTCTGACAGCCCTAGTTTTCATGTAAAGTGGAGCAATACTTGCCAGATTCCAAGAAAATCATTCTGACAAAATAATATCTGTAATGCAGAATATCCGATGTAATAATGAAGCCGCGCATGCATTTATTTAACTGTTTCCTCTGCTTTGTCACTATGGTTACTTTAATAAATCCCACTAGAAATAGACTCGATTATAAATTCCTCTGAAATAAAGATGGCTGCTGAATATGCGAAGACCGCTTCAGTGGGATCCCCTTGCCCCTATCCAAGCCCACAGAACGGTACACTGCTCCACATTAAACACTGAGGCGTAGAAAGAAGACAATAGGCTGTGATTACTTTGGCCACTCCAGACAGCAGAAAGACTAGAGCACAAGAGACGTAAAATGGAGCATTAATATTTGCCTAAGTGAGGCTGGGAGCGATGAGAAGGAGAGAATTATGCAGCACTCTGCTCCATTGTGTCTTTGACAGCGTCAGCAGCGGTTGTAGGCTGCTGTTTGAATCATGTTCACCCCTGTGGACAAGCTGACAATCTCCAGCGTTTGCCCGGAGAACACGTGACAGTGAGTCTTGAAATGTGTCCATAACACACACATAGACACATTCACAGTTTCCATGACCACAGCCGGTCCATGTGTGCATTAAAGTAAACGCGGCTGCATGTAAAGGAACGCCACTGTATGCTAATCTGTGATGTGTCCTTGCAGTAGGAGCACAACGCATTTTTGTGTGTGTTTATGCATTTAGCAAGTGGAACATCAAAGGACTATTAAACACACAGATACACACAGCAAACACTGACTGCTGCAGGGGTTTCTATTGCATCAGAAGAGGAGGAGAGACTCCCCGACTCCCCGAGAGGATGAGGAGAGATAACCAATCCTGTACGAGCTGCAGATCAGCAACACACGGGGAGGAAGAGGCAGCGTGTGAGTGACCAGCTAATAGGCTGAGCTGCTGTATATGACAGAAAACACATGACACATGACCTCATATGTCAATGAACTGTATCAGTCGTCTCTTGTTGCCACATTGCTGTTAGTTTGGATGGAAATCAATAATGCAGTCAGCAAAACTGCTGCTGGAGGTCAATATTTACACTGATATATGCTGTTTTACATGAATTCCTGTTTTCATTAACCTCTCCAACAAAGTGCAAATTTAACATTGCCCAGAGATGTCAGATTGCAATAAACCAAAATTGTCCTTAAAGCAGTGTTTGGATTATTTTATATATAAACTACAATGTGTGTGGTAATGAAGGAAAAACCAGTGCAGCCAACTGATGTTTTTAAAGAGTTCAGCTCTATGGCTCAGCAGTCTTGATACACAGTGGTTGTTATTAGGATGTATTTATTGTTGCTCTTGGTTTTATCCTCCCAGCTTTAACCGTCAACATTTAAATGTAAATATATTGCAAACATCTAACGCCCTGTTTAATTCTAAAGCAGCAGCTTTTCTATTGTTCCATTTCAAAAAATCCTTCAGCAGAGTTTCTGTTCACCACGTCAGCAGTCGGTGCGCAAGCAGCCTTTCAGATTATCACGTAATTTTATGGTTAAGATGCTGTAAGCTGCAGGAAGTGCTTAGGTTAGCATATACACAACAGCACGATCTCCCACAGGCCACACTGAAGCACGGGTGAAATGGGTCTGTTCAATAAGCATAATATATTCAAGTCTGGCCCTGATAATGCTTTATAGCCTTTAGAGTGTAACATTTATATTTTAGACCAAAATCTTTGTCATGTTTTCTCAGTAACATCCAGTTTCAGTTGATTGGTTAGTTAATAATATTTGAATCTTATAAGAAGCAGGTCAGATTAATTCAAAACATTGGGCACGGCTAAAAAGGGTTTTCCGTTTCTAATTGCTTTAAACATAATCACAACACAACAAACATAGATTCTGCTCAGCAATTGGTCCCCCTGAATCATCTAAGATGACATTATTAGCAGTTTGGCGATTAATTTGTTCACACTCATGATTAAACAACACTGTGCACAAATAGTTCTCCTGACTTCAGTGAGGTTCGTGGCTGGTGAGGCACAGAATTATGAACCCAATGGAATAGCTTAAATTTGCCGTTCCATGCTAACTGGTTAACTTTCATATCTCATATGAGCATTCTTTACAGACAGGTATAAGGTGTTTGGTCAAGCGAACATTGTAAAATGTATAGCGGCTAAGATGGAGAATTCCACAGTTCATTCACACTAGAGTACCCAATGTGAAAATCAAACTATACAGATCAAAAGATTTGAATTTAAAACCAAATCATCACCTTAATCAAATATATATTATAAAGCCAACAGTACTACTGAGTTGTTAAATCTTTATATTCAGATTATTTAATGCACTAATTCAGACTGTTCAAAAAAATATCTTCCATCATTTACGACTTCCTGTTTTTGATTCAAGGTCTAGTTTTGTGTTTTAAGCTTAGATATACAATGGTTCATTTTTGGCTTTTATGCAGAGAAAATATCCCTATAAGCAGAGCAGCCGTACAGCTGATTCAGCACAGAAGAAGAGCAACAGCATGAACCCATGGCTCGCTAGCGCCCTCTTCCATGAGGGAGAAGTACTGGCTGCCACATCATGTGCTTTATCAGTGCGGTTTACTTTCAGATCAACAAAACTAAAGGTGTTATACTCATACATGAAATACTTTAATTAGGCATGATAACAATGTGCACAACCATTATATTGGTGACATGCATAGAGTTAGCCACTGGGACGCGACAAGGACACGAGTCTAACCCAATTTGTGAGATACTGCACAATTTGATGTGAGGCTCAGCTCACTGCTGCCTCAACTCGTGTCTCTCCCTGTATTTACACAGGAAATCCATGAATTCAGCGTTTGTGACTATAAAAATGATCGAAAATTAATCTGGTCCAAGGATGATGCATGAAAACTTCACCTCTACACTGTATTTTTCACAGAATGGAAGGCTGGAAACGTGAAACCAGCTCGTACAGTAGCTTCAAACTAATGAGGAGGATGGTATGAAGCTGCCCAGTGACCACTAATAGCCCTCCCTCAGATTAAGTTGTGCCGTTCACTCTGTTTACATACCAGTCTCGCCAGCGTCTGGTAGGAATTCTGGGTCTGGTTTCATTTTGATGATAGGATTTAATAAGGGCGCCCTCTCAGAGGAAGACTGTGTGGTTGTAACAGCGTGGGCTCAAATTTGGCTTGTGATTTCAAATAACCATATCCTCCACATCCTCCATCTCTGAGTAAAGTGGGAGTCCAGATCACACTGGCATTAGTGTAAGGAGTAAGAGGGCATGAAAACACTTTCAAAGCCGTCTCCATTACGACTCTCGGGACTACTCAGAGCTGATCATCGGCTAATTAAATAATAACCCACGTAAAACTACCCTGAGGGCCATGAGCTGTCAAATGTGAAACTTTACAGCTATAAGGTGTCTGAATTGTGATGAAAACAATCCACGCTGTCCTCTGGGTCCAAGCTTGGACACAGATGCCAAGGGATCAGTAAATGTGTGCAATACATCTAATATGTGCTCACAACTGACGCTAGCATCCCGGTGCACGTTTGGGGCCAGAGTCTGCGCAGTACGGTCCAAGAAAGGAGCCAGGTTAGCGATGACCCACCCATACTTCCACCAGACTCACTCGTATTCGCATCATTTGATCAATTGTGTGCTGTGCTCGACCTCCACCAGTTACAAAGAAATGTTGGATTATACACTGTACTTATTTTATTTTTTTCCCCCCAACTCTAACATTCATACGGGCCTGCTTTACGAAACGGTTGATATGGCAACTGTCACTCATCATGAAGTGACATCACGTTTCTAGAACGTCAATAACTAAAACTAAACTTCTGCAATAAAAAGGGTTAGGGTTGGACATTTGAACATATATTATCCTGTGTATCAATAAATGAAAAATATTATTTGACTGTGTACTTTAGTGTTTTAGGCTCCACCCCCACTAACATAGCGGGGGTGGAGCTTATGACCTATACTGCAACCAGCCACCAGGGGGTGGTCTACCTGCTTTGGCAGCCTCGGGTTTTGAGGAGCTGTCATGGCGTCCACTTTTTCGACAGTCTATGAGTTGAACTGGTCACGATTTTGATTGTAACAAAGGAAGGACAAAATGCTGAGAGCCCTTTTAATAATAAAACAAATGGATTGCACTGAATTAAATCAAATACGTAGTCAAGAAATCAGCAATGTTTGTAGAGTACGTGTGATGGAATGGTAGAGACTGAAAAGCTTCCATACCCTGTAGTTTAGACAAGTTTGACTCTGAAGGACAGACTTGGGAGGACAGGAGGACGCAGGATGCAGGTGTACTTGAAATGAATCTGGGAAACCTGTCACTGCCTAGTCCACACATACACTAGCGACGTTTTCGTGTTCTTCTCGTTTCTTTTCTTTGGATCTTAGTGTAGAAAAAAAATCTACAAGAGGATTTCCTCTTGGAAACCAGAGCCTGCAATGCCCACGAGAGACCAACTGTCAGCTACAAAGGGGTGAATCTTTATTACTGGCCGAGGGCAGTCTTGCAACAAAGGGAAACTTGAACGTTGGCATATTTTTTTAAAAAATAATTTTAAATTTCTGCTTCTTCTAATGTTTTCTCTGGTGTACCAAAAACATACCGAACAGAGACATCAAAACTGAGGCACATATCAAACATTATGCCCCTACAGAGGAAGTCATTAAGAGGACAATTTCTTCTAAGGATAGAGGAATTTTGCACCACAGAGCAGAGTAGATTTTTAAATGAATGACAAACATCCTTAGAAGACCGTAAAACCTTTTCATCAAGTATTGACTAAACAACATGAAGCGTCGAGTCCATCTCCTCCATGCCAGCTACCATAGTTGTGTTGCCTGGCCTCACCACAAGAAGAGAACATTTACATTCTGCATCCTGCTTACAAAACTCAGACTTCACAGCCGCTGCCAACATCCTATTTGAATCACTCAAAATACGCAGTCCTGCAGTGGTTGAAATCAGCAGCTCCAACCAGCAGCTTTCAGGAAGAACTGGACTACACGGAGGCAAAACAAGGCTATTGTTGTTGATAATAACATTATGTATTCAGACATCAACCAGCAGAACATGACTCGTGGAGGGTTTTCCTTGCTTGCAGTTGTTCACACGCTGAGGCAGAAATGTCACAGCAAACAGCACAAGAGTTAAAAGAGTTAAAGACAAAAGTGTGCGCCAGCATGTGACCAACACCAGACGCGATGGAGCAAAGTCAAGCAGGCATGCAAAGACACAATGGAGTTATCCTATTAGAGACAAATCCACACAGAGGCGCAGATTTACGCTGAAACACAAACACAATATTGGCACTGACCTTGAAGCTCCAGTAGTTTGGTTGTTGCTAAGGGGAGGTGGGGGGGGGTGGGGAGGGGGTACAAAGAGCAAAGGAGACAGAAAAGGGGAAGGAAAGGGGAGGGAAGAGAGGGGAAAAAAAAGGATTGAGAGAGAGACATTTTCTCATGTGTTGAACTGCAAAAAAGAAATGAACGGCTGGTTAGAACCAGAGTGGGGAGAAATGCTTTGTCACTCAGCTCCCCTGTGAAGATATGGAAGTGATCCCGCAAAGTGTGACTAATGATGTTGTCAAAGTGTAACAGTACTTCAGATTTGTGCAGCGAATGCTCCAAAATGACCACAAATCGGAACGCAAACAAACCGATAAATGACTTATCTTGGGGCCAGCTGAGAAAATGACGTGCTAATTATTGTGATGATAGCCAGATTAACTTGCGTTGTCCTTCACTGCCGTCATAATAGGACTTTAATTGCTTGTAATTGCTTCTCTGCAATTAATCAAATGTTTACAGTGAGTACATGCGCGCTAATAACGGAGGCACCAAGCTCCTACAACCTGCCCCACAGTGTCCGTGGGTGGGGAGCCAGCTGGCCTGGAACCAGGAGCAGGATTAAAGCGGCAAGACACTGGATTAAGAAGCCAACTCTCAGATCAACATTTTCGATTTGTAAAGATACAGCTGATTGTTGTTAATTGGCACGTTCATGTGCTGATGGCCAAAAGTATGTGGACAACCCTGAACACTTGAACTGGTTAAACTGAAGCAACACTTTTCTTTATTGGTTTTTACTCCATTAACAAACTTTGCTGTATATCAAAAAGAGCTCCAATGGCTCACTGATGACGTCAAAGGTGGCTGGACCAAGTGAATTAGAGAAAGGTGCTGCAAAAGTCTTCTGAAAAGTCATCTGCTGATGTTGGAGTGACGACTCCGTGCACAACCACAGCTCCATACATTTTCAGTTTGATGTAGAGGGAGCTGCCATCCCTGCAGAAGGTTCAACATGTGCTGGAAAGACTGGAACTGTGAGAGGTAATGCCTGCTGTCTGCACTGCCTGAATAAAATAATAATAATAAAAAAAAAACCTAACACCGTTTCCCTGGCCAGCTTCCATTCATTACCCTCCACTGGTGAGATGGACGAGCTGAATCAGAAAACACACCTAAACAGTGTCCCTGAATATTTAAGGCTTTACACCGACGAGAAAGAAAAGAGTACGAGAGGCGGCCCTCCACAGAGTGACCTTGTGTAGACCTTACAAGGCGGCTTTGTACTGTATAACTGTGATTAGATGTTTAACTGAGTTTAGTGTCCTCCACAGAGGGTGCCATGCTTTCAGCCCAATGACTGTGTCATGTAGAAGAATGTTTAAAAAGCCTGGGCTCAGTTTAATCATTCATTCATTCATTTTCTGTAAACGCTCGTCCTCTGAAGGGCCGCGGGGTGGGTTGGAGCCCGTCCCAGCTCTTATTTAGTGAAAGGTACACCCTGGACAGGTCGCCAGTCTATGTCATGGCTACCACAGAGAGACAGACAACCATTCACACTCACATGCACACATACGGCCAATTTAGAGTCACCAGTTAACCTAATGAGCATGTCTTTGGATGGTGGGAGGAAGCCGGAGTATCCGGAGAGAACCCACGCAGACACAGGGAGAACATGCAAACTCCACAAAGAAAGACCCAGATGGAATTGAACCCATCTTCTTGCTGTGAGGCATTAAGTGCTACCCACTGCACCACTGTACCGCCCTCTAGTTTTCTAGACTATTAAACACTCTATAAAGCTTTACAATGACACACTAACATTTAATCTCTAATTAAAATAACAGGTTCAGAGAACTCCAAACGCAGAGATATGCGATCTCCATTTGTTTCTGACTTTCTTTTCCATCTTGGTAAAAGCAGCAAGGAGACACACATAATACATAATTAACAGGCTGGTTGTACCATTAAAGATCTATTGTTATTATTATATCGTCACCTACATGGGGTAAAGGGATTTTTCTCTTACTTCAGTGATGCTACTATTGAGGAAATATTAAGATTAATTGCTAAAAGCAGTAGAATTGTCGTTGTAGTTTCCTGTTTCGCAATTAATGCACTCCAGTAAAGCCACTTTTGAGGAAAGCCTCTCATGCTCATCAGCACATATCTGATTGGATAATTTTATTTGTACTGTCCATGGAAACACAAATTTAGTTGAGATGCAGAACTTTTCCTTTTTGTTGCAGGCAGAAAATACTAATCATATCAAAGCTACCTCCCCAGTTCACTCTCCTCCCATGGTGGATTGTGCTACCTTGTCACTCTCAGACCTGCAGAGTCTTGAACACAAGTTTAAATCTACAAACGGCTGTCACAACAAACCATTTGCAGCCATTTCAGCTAAAGTGGGTGTGCAGAACTGACGCTGGGAATACGACTAAATAAGAAACCTTCAAAGTTTAAGCTCCAAAAATCCTCCTGATGCAAAATCAGTATCAGTAACACAGAAAACTCAACTCAAAGCCACAGCATTTCAATAAGAAATGTTTCTGAATAGATAGAGCATCTCATGTAACAGCTGAACCTGTGTGTTCACCGTGGACTCATCAGTCAGAAGCTGTTTGAGAAGACAAACTCACTGGGATGCAGATTGGGGGTTAATTTTTATGAAAAAGTCTGACTTTATCACCAATGCTGTGAGAGCTTTGAAAAAATAAATAAATAAATAACTGAACTACAGGGTAGGTGGAAGCAGCAGCTTGTACTTTCTCTCCTGGAATCTCAGGTGGAGCTCTTGGCAACTCATCTCACCGTCTTTCATGGAGAAAATAAGCAGGACAGAGGAAACAAACGAAGCCTCCGGGCTGCCGCGACCCAGATTCAGAGCTCAGTGTTGGCTTCAAGGCCCCGGTCCGAGCCTGGCAACCCAAACACAGCCATTATACCTGACCCAGAGCTGCCAAGCCTCAGTCTGCCTCAACCCATACAACAAACATTTAAAGTCTGCACAGCCACATTAGGCATCTTAAACTGCGTCATTTTAAAACAGTAAATTCACATTTATATGTAGTTTTGCTGTAACAACGCCATTGTGAGCCGGCAAAGTTTAGAAAACGGACAAACTTTGTGTTACCACCACTTATGATGACTACTCTGAAGATGACGAGAGATGGACACCAAGACTATGACTGTGTGTGACCGTGAGGAATCAAAAGCTTCAGCAGATGAGATGAAACAGATCCATCACCAGTTAAAGCTTCATGGCAGAGTGACAAAGAGAAATTACACCCATCAGCCACAACATTATGACCAGAGAATGACAGGAGAAGTAAGTAACATTGACTTGTGACAATACAATGTTCTGTTGGGAAAACCTTGGTCCTGGAATTCATGTGGATGTTATTTAGACATGTACCAGCCACCTACACCAGACCAGGCACCCCCACCCCAAAGCAATGACACTCCTTGATGGGAGCAGCCATCCCCAGGAAGAGGCAGCCTGACAAAAGGTGTTGACCTGGCCTCCAAATTCACTAGATCCCAAACTGATCAAGTATCTGTGGGATGGACTGGAACAAGCCTGATCCACAGAGGCCCCTCCCATCAAACTATAGGACCCAACTGCCCCCAATAACAACATGCCAGACACCACAGGACATCCTCAGAAGGCTCATGTCCATCCTCTGATGAGTCTTTTTTGGAGGCACAAGGGTGACCTACACAATATTAAGATATAATATATGTCATAATGTTTTGCCTGATCTGGGAAAATCTTCTAAGAAATTATTACGGGCTGTCTTTTTCTTCCGTCTCCAACATTGTTGTCCACATGTCCACATTCCAGCATGTTTTATCTTCTACCTTATTCTACTAATTCTGACCATACGATGACTAAAACAACAGCCACGGTCACATCCTGCTGTCTGAGTTATTGGGAATGATTCTGGGGCCAGTTCTGTCTGAGCAGATCGATCGCTTTCCGTCCTTTCATCACACGCTCCACAATCAATAACCGTCCCTCTTGAATTCGTGTCTCACAAGTTTTACCGTCTAACTTTTTTTCGTCTCAACACTAACACAATCATGTCTCAGTATGTGCAGCTAACAACCCCTGTAACCTCCAGCTGGTGTCACGCTTCAATCAGTTCCACACGGCGGCTTCGTAATTACAAGCTGACGACGGGGAAATAGGCGTTAATATTATCACTCCTCACCCAGGTTCTTGTCTTGAGTTACTGCGACAGTAACAAACAGCCGATAATTGTGAAGTCAAGCACCCGTTGTGTTAGAATCCCTAATATATCTTGGCATTCACACAGAGCCGTGCGCTGTGTAATCACCTGCTTGCTCTGTTTATTCACCTTAAATTGGAATGGCAAAAACTAAAAAAACAAAGCGCCGAGTCACTACACAGATAATTTAATGCACCAACAAGAAGACGTTTTCTGTTATTCTTTTTTTTTTGGAACATAAAACACGTCTCATCAAACACAAACAGGCCCCCAATGCACCGTGACTCAGTGATCACCGCCTGCAATGTTCCTCAATCACTTGAGCTGAAATCCCTGGGTGCACATATTGCACCGAGACCGGCAGGACTTACAGAGATGACAGAGAGGAGGGAGAGGGAGGGATGAGCGGAGGGACATGCATGCCTGACCTGCATGCCAAGTAGCCATCTTTGTGCCCCAAAACCAGGTGATCACTCCGACGCCACCTCCACTCCACCTCCTCTCCGCCCGCCGACACATGTGCACACAGTTTCCTCTCCATCCGCACACGCACGAAGACACACGACTGCGGCAGCCCGGACACACCTGACCCTCACCTGCCTGCCTGCCTGCCTGCCTGCACGGGACCAAACGCAAAACCCTCCCCTGAAATGAAAAACAAAACCACATCACAGCAGACGGGGATGGCGGGCTCTCGTCAGGTCTACCTGGCTGACATCACCTCCTGAACACACACTCCTCTACTCTCCATCACTCCTTCCACGCACACGGTCACAGCAGCGCCACAGAAACGCCTCGGCTGAAGATGCAAGGTTAGAGGAGAGTTACCGTTGCGACTTAATGACGGCGCATCCTCCTGCTCCACACGCCTCCCTCTTCCTCCTCCCCCATCTCCATCTTTTTTTTTTTCCCTTTCCTTTTTTTTCCCCCCGCTGCGGCTCTCTCACGCACCCCGAGGATCTGCCAGAGTCCCCCCCTTCACTGGTACCCGTAGTAGCGCCTAAGAGGCAGTCAGCATATCTTCCTGCCCCTCCTCCTCCTCTTCGTCCTCCTCGAGTTCCTCCTCCTCCTGTTCCTCTCGCTCTCTCTCTCTATCTTTTGGTCTGTCACTCTGTCTCACCCCTCCCTCCTTCCTTCACCATCTCTCCCCATGCCCCTCGTTTCTCTCTCCCAGTACAGCGTGTGCCTCCCTCCAAAGCCCAGGCATCGCCAACCATATGATATCACTCAGTCGCCTTATATGGGAGATGGTGGGTTGCCATAACGACAGCAGACTCCACCTGTTTCTCCATCTCTCTCTCTCTCTCTCTCTCTCTCTCTCTCTCTCTCTCTTTCCACACCTCAGTCTCAGGAGATGGGATGGTGTGGTTTTTGGTAAATAGACTCATGGAGAGCAAAGAGTGGGTGGAGAAGAAGGAGGAGCCGCACGGGTGGAAGCAGACATGACGGACAGAAGCTGAAGAAAGAACAGAGAGAGCAGAGCAGACTTAAAGAAACACACCGCAACATTTTTTATCCTGTTCCTTCTTCGCCGAGAGCGGCGTGGGGAGGTCAATACCAATCTCATGTCTGTATTAAACACAGAGCTGCAGCCGGGACAGGTAATCAAAAGTGTTTAGACGTCAACGGCCAGCCGCCGGAGGAAGGTGGAGGAAGGAAACGGGGATGACGGTGCAGAATTTCAGACTGACAGTCACTGTGTTTTAGTCTTGAAAAGTGACATAAATATTTAAGGTGACGAAAAGAGAGATAAGCGGCTCTTTCTCCCCTCTGTCCCGGATGTCAGATCGTTGCTTTCAGGCTATTACAGAAATGATTGATCTGAGAGGTCGCTCCAACAAGAACTCCTATTATTTTTTTTCTGCTGAACGACAGCCCGTCACAGGCACTCGTCGTCACAGCTCGCCCGGGCTTTTCAAACTAGTGCAATGTTAAGCAGGAGGAGACCAGCGCCATGGTCCTGCAAAAGCCAGCACGGTTCACTCAGAGAGAAAATCTAAGCAAAACATTAGGTACACAAGTGAATATTGAATTAAATTTGGTTCTGTCATTTAGCCGAGCTCACTGACTAAAATTGGGTGGTGGCCAAAATAATAGGAAAACGTGTCAGTGGTACTAATCTCTTTGTTTTTAGGCAGCTATTCACTCGGTAATCGTGAATTTTGTTACATCTCACTGTGGCCTGGTAATGGAGACAATCAGATCTTTCAGCAGGTGTCTTTTATACATGGAGCCATTTGTTGTTTATTTTCTCACAGACAATTTTGTTTTTAGAAATTCTTTCCCAAAGCCCGTAATAAGGCTAAGAGGGTTACCATGACCTGTTTCCCGCAATATAACCACAGTTCAGACAAATATACTCTCACTTGTTGGTCTGGCGTCTCTCCGCTGGGAACTGATTATGCCCCTGCAAAGATCTGCCGAGCCAATCAAATCATCTGGGCGGGGCTTTATGTGGTGATGGACAGAAGAGTAACAGCAACGTAGTAGTAGTTGGATACACGTCATCCAACTACTTGAAACAAGCCTCAATGTTAAATCCAAATATATTCTGATAAGAATTCAGTCTGACTATGCTTGGATAGTCCATTAAAGAGCTCAAAAACAGAAAACATCAGGCTTCAGCTGGAGTTTTGCACAGGTTGTAGATAACTATACTGAAATGATTCTGCTGATCTGCTGGTTTCTCTCTGGATGGAATGAATCCATTCTTTCTGAGCATGTTTGCTCCATGTGGGATAAACATCGGGTGATGAGATTTCACCAGGGACAGTTGTTCAAACCCTGAATCCATATGGACAACGATGTTGGAGACGTGGAAACATCTTAGTCATCGATTCAGGGTTGGAGATAAATATGAAGACAAGACTTCTTCTTCTTCTGTTGCTACTGCAGATTTGATGCCCACTTTTTGGACCTAGCATTCATGTGAATGCTACTTAGAGAAGTACAACCCACCTAGTGCAGACCAGGCACCTCCACCCCATGGTAATGACACGCCTTGATGTCAGCAGCCATCATTAGCAGGATGCAGCCTGACACAGACACACACGTGGTTTGATGACAGCAGCCCTATTAGGAACAACTCGAAAAACATAAAGAACAGCACAAGGTGTTAACCTGGCTTCCAAATTCTCAAGATCCCAAAGTGATCAAGTATCTGCTGGATGCAACAAGTCTGAACCACAGAGGTCCCTCCCCTCAACCCATAGGACCCAAAGGCCCCCCACTAACAACGTTCTGTTACCAAATACAACAGGACATCCTCAGAAGACCCATGTCCAGTCACTGATGAGTCACAACTGTTTTGAAGGCATGGACCTCATTAGGGTTAGGGTTACCCAAGCAGGAGGAATATCACCCATGTACACGTAGCTACTGTGTAAAAAAGACTTAAGAGATGGTGGTATACATTCTTCTATTTGGAGGGAGTTGGGCTCACAGTGTCCCCATTCATCCTGCCTTAATGCTATGCTAAGCACATCCTAGCTGTGTACTCGATACGGACACAAATTCATCTCACTCTGGAAAAGAAACAAAATGATTTCCCTAAATGCTGACTTATTTCTTTAAGCCAATCAAAGGAAAGCTGAAGCAGGCTGTTCTGTTAGGACCGCCAGTCACATGTATCACATCAGAGCATGTGGCGATTGAAGGCAGAGTGAAAGGGAGCAGGTAAGATGGAGGTTATTATTTAAAATTTTGACGTTTTCTCGCTGGCTCTCTTAAATCCTTTTCTCCGTATTCTGTTGCCAACACTTTACAATAACAATGGCTAAAAAAAAAAGGGGGGGGGGGGGGGGGTCATTAACGACCCAGCTAAGCGTGTTTTGGAAATGCCTCCACTGTGTGTATCTGGAGCCCCAGAGGCATCTCGCCACATAATGTGCCTGCGTGGGTTTCCAGGCGATCCGATGTGCTGTCATTATCCGTCAGGAAGAAAATGGCCACATGGAAACAGAAAGCACTCTGAGAGCTCATCCCTCCCCCCTAGGCTGCACTCTCCTACACATTAGTTACTGTACAGCGATCTGGATCGGCATCAAAATGCACGCGGCGATTGATGCATTCGTGCTCTCGAACATCTGGCTTCTTGTGAGCAAACAGTCAAACATTTTCGATGTTAATCACTGCGCCGAAACCGAAGTTTACGCTAAATTTGCTTGAAATCTGTTGACCACTTAAAGAGAAATTAAATGTGAGCAAAATGCCTGCAGCTTACAACCACAAATCAGTTTGTGTTCTCAGCTGAATTAATCTGATCACATTCTTTTGTATCCTTTTTACATACATCAATGAGCCATAACATTATGACCGGGGAGACAATGACAGGGGATGTGAATACTGGTGATTATCTGGTTATCATGGCTTCTGTCAGTGGGTGGGATGTGTCAGGCAGCAAGGGAACATTTTGTTCTCACTGCTGATGTTAGAAGCAGCAAAAATGTTCAAGTGTAAAGGATTTTAGAGACTTTGACAACTGGGTCAGATCATCTCCTGAACTGCAACTCTTGTTGGGGAGTTCCTGGTCTATCAAAAGTGGCCCTAAGAGGGAAAAGAGGTGACCCAGAGAAAGTCTCTGATGTCACTGATGAATGTGGTGGGCGTGAAGGCTGACCCGTGTGGTCTGTTCCAACGTATGAGCTACTGTGGCTCTGACTGCTGAGAAAGAGAAATGAGCTGGACGTGCTGGACAAGCAAGTTAAGAGCCCGACTCCTCCTAACTCCCAGTTATTTCAAAAATGGTCAAAGAGGTGGAGCAGAGTGGAGTCAGCCTCTAATGGACATTAGTGAAACTACAGTTTTTGGTAGTTCTTAGCAACTGGCGATTTTGAAGCTACGGGAGTATTAATGACCTCTGGATCGTGTTTCAACCAATGAAGAGAAACATAATACGTCTACTCCAGTCCATCCCCCCACAAAGCCCATCCAAAAGATTTGATTGGTCTGGCAAAACCTCTTGCTTTTGATCTGTACCACCTGACTTAAATGAAACTCCAGCTGTCTGTTGTTGTTTTAATTATAATATAACTGCTACAATGATTATAAGAGTTGATTGAGGTTATGTGAGGTGTAGAGTCCTGAGGAGGAGGATTCCAAGTGTAAGATGCTGTATGTTAGCTTTTAAATAGTAAATAGTAAGCTCTTAAATACTCATGTTAGGGGGTAGTAGATGTTGTCTTTGTTGTTTAGTTATATGACAACAAATAATTGGCGGTAAGTATGAAGTTACCTGTCGCCCGGCTGCAGCAGAGCCCTGTGACATGCTGCCGGGGCTGTTGGAGTACTTGTTTTTCTGGAGATCCATTAGGGCGTCACGCTGCCTTTCGATGTCCGCCTTGTGGATGCTGTTCAAGGCCTCCAGGCTCTTGGCGGCCACCGAGTTGTGCCGGCGGTCCAGCGAGGATGATGTGAACCCCCCGTTGGTGTTGTCGAGGAACCGCCGGGCCCCGCGGCCGCCACTGGCAGCCAGGGTGTGGTAATCCCGCGGGAACTCGGCATCACCGGCAGAGATCATGGGACCCTTTCTCTTCTCTCTACCTGCAGTGGCAGTGTAGGGATGGGGAGACATAAAGAAGAATGGTTATGATTATGATTAAAAAACAAACAAAAACAAAAAACCACTGATGTTAGTTAAATGGGTATAGATGGTTTAATAAAGCTCCCGCTGAGGCAGCAAATTTCTGGAGCGTTTGTGGACTAGCTAAAGGCTAGTTTTGGACATGAACCCAAATTATATTTAATCATAGTCTTCTTTATTTGTTTTTAATTTTAAAATGTGGAGATGTCACGCACAGGACAACAGTTCCACAGCTTTGTTGGACTGTCCAGACGACCTTGCTGAAAGCAGGACTACATTAGCAATGCTGTATCTGAGTATATGTGGAGTAGACCATTGCTGAAACAAACTTTAGAAATTAGATTGAACATTGAGGTGAATTTACATTGTTACAGTCTTTCAATAGGTCAACATGGAAGAGAGCAATTTCAACGGTTCATACACGTGCACGTCAAGACCAATTGGCTAACTCCGTCTGCTGATAACGCTTTTGTGGTTACGACTAAAAGCTCCACAACAGCTGTTAAATGGACCTGGAAGTGAGTTATTGGTCAACTGCTGTTTCTGAGGTAAAGGATGAACCCGGAAGCTCGATATATGCTGTTTCAGGACACTTTATCAAAAAAATAACTATGACAGCAAAAAACACAGAAATAATGCTAACATACAAGACAGACAATGGTAGCAATACAGTGATACTTCCTCAGAAAACAAGGGAGAAGTAATGGCAACATTTAAACAGTAAAAAACTATTTTTTCTCAAGAGAGCTAAGAAATCCTGAATTATATTATTATTGCTATGAACAAACGCAGGCACATGAGCAAAAGCAAGACACAACAATCACATCATTCACTGTATTGTTTTAACATATTTACATACACACATTTAAACTCTGTTTTAGGTCATTTAGGATCACAGCTTTATTTTAATAAATGTCAGAATCACAGTAAAGAGAAAGATTTGGGTAGCCATCCATAAGCTGTTCATGTTAGGTTGCAGGAGTTTAATCCCATTCCTCCTGACAGAACTGGAGGAACTGGAGCAAGGTTTGAAGACCTCATGCTCGCACGCTTTTTCATTTCTGTTCTCACAAATTTTCTGTTGGATTGAGGTCAGGGCTTTGAGAAGACCCCATACGCCTCGACTTTCTTGTCCTTAAGCCATTTTGCCAGAACTTTGGAAGTAGGCTTGGGGACATTGTTAATTTGGAAGACTCACTTGTGGCCTGGCTAATGATTATCTTCCTTATGGTGCCATATCATTTCTAAAGTGCACCAGTCCCTACCCCGAGATTTAGAGTTAAGATGATTTTCTTAGGTTTTTTTCTTCTTTCTTTCTTAGTTTACTTTTTTTTTCATTATGGCTAGGGATGTCCTGATCAGCCAATCCTGGCACTTGTAAAATTATTGGATCAGCATCTGTCTTCAGTCAAGCCCAATCTCTTGTAGTCATTTATTTTAGCTTGGCCGTATACCAAAACTACGTTCCAATTTTATCCAAACTTTTTCTTCTGTTTTAGTAGCTAGCTTGAAGCTAGCTTAGTTTGGCTAGCTCGGAGAAGATCCAAAATTCAGACAGAAATAACAGTCAGTCAGAAATTAATAAATTGTGAAATGTGGTAGTAGGAGATCATTATTCAATACTACCGACTTGATTGAACAACTACGAAAGAATCACTAAACTGAATCCTTGGAGTCTGCTCCAGCGAAAGCGAAACATCAACACCAAATACTGACGCTGTGTTTAAAACTAGAGAAAAGTTTCCTGGAGACGATGTCAAGGAGAAAAATATTCCAGAGAGGGTTTATTGAGTTGGATGACTAGGACATTTCTGGAGTAGAGAACACAGCTTTCCTGGAGCCGTGTTATAAGCTACTATCTCTACACTACATTAGCTATGACAGCTTATTGGAATGAAAGCAGTCGCATGGTGCACATGTGATCTAGGAGAAACAAGGAACATAAGAAAAGTCGCATTGAAGATCCAGGGGAGAACATTGTTTTGTTTATTGAAAAAAAAAAATAATCAAAAAAGCTCCTAAAAGCAACATATTTATCTCCACATGCAGCTGCAAACTGTGATCTAGTTATTTATAGCGGTTTTGTAGCAGTGACTTCTCCCTTGCTGAGCAGCCTTTCAGGTTATGCTGATGTAGGATTGCTTTTACCAAGGATATAGATGTCTTTGTACCCACTTCTTCTGGCTGCATGATCATAGTAGATGTCCTGACCGATTTGCCATAACTATAGTTTATTAACATGATGACGTCAACCTAAAAAACATTCTCATTCTCGCTTCTCAAAGGTCCATATGTGCTTGTTTTCTTTGACTTCTATGGCAACAAACTGAATAAAACTGAATAGTTGGACTGTGTGCTGGGAGAGAAATCAACATTTATCAAACTATTAATTTCACAAAATTGCAAAAGACCAGTGCTGCAGACCAGTATATGAGAAATGCTCAGATGCTGAGCAAACCGAGCTATGAAAATAGTTCCTGCTTGCAGCGCAAACACATCAGGAAATATACAGTAAATCACATATTTCAAGTCCCACTCATTTTCATAGCTGCGAACAGAAGCACTGGCTGCCTGAAAGATGACAAATCAATCTACATTACAAGCATTACAACTGTTCAGCAGCGAAGTAAAGTTTATGGTTCAGTGTCGACAAGCAGAGAACTGATAACCAGATGTGCTGAAGTGCTTTGGATTGCTCATTACACTATAAATGAGCTGCTAATGTCACAGAACAAACTGCACTGTGTAAACAGGCTGCGGTTAATAGGTTGGACCTCCAGGCACGTCAAGACAACAGCGGCGAATCTGGCGGCAAACGACGCTCCGGCAAAAACATCCACGTGCTGATTCAGTCCTTGAGCAACCCGAGCAGTGTAATAAGAAGATTTTTTTCCCCCTTAAACATACAAACGCCTATTGTTCCATACACAAACACACCTCTGGCAATACAGCCCTCATGTAAACAGCGGGAACATCTGTCTGTTCCAACAGCTCCAACTGTCCTGGGAACCCTAAAGCAAAAAAAAAAAAAAAAAAAAGTTGCAAAGAGAAACCTCCTGCTATTATACAGCAGAGTGTGTCGGATTCAGACAAGGTGAAGTGACACATTGAAGTGATGTCTGGGTGCTTGGGGAGTGGTTTAGTGCCCTCTTGTGACCAGTGACACACAAAGCACTGCTGCTTCGGTGAAGGTGATCAGACAACAAGTTCATTTTTACTCATCTTGCACAGGCCAACGGTAAAAATGAATCTAATCCTATGCCTGCACCCACAGTCAATGATTCTCAGAGGTTATGAAATTGTATATTTATGAGATGTTTGGCAAGATGATCATTAAATGTCTGGACTTCATTCTGTATATGGTTTGGAGAAGAAGGAGGAGAAGGTGACGAAGGTGTAGGAGGAAGAGGACAAGAAGAGGATAAGATGGAGACGTAGGAGGATGCGGAAGAAGGAGAGGAACAACCACGGAGCAGAATAAGGCGGAGGATGAGATAGAGATGGAGATGTGGAGGGGGCGTGGAAAAAGGAGAAGAACCACGAAGAGAAGGAGGAAGAGGAGGAAAAGGACGAGGAAGTAGTAGAATAAGGAGGAGGATGATATGGAGATGTGGGAGGATGTGAGGAGGAGAAGGAAGAGGAAGATAAGGAAAAGTGGGGAGGAAAAGGAGGGGGAGGATGAGAAGAAGACAAAGGTGAAGGAAAGGGGGACAAGGAAGGACAATAAGGAGGATGATGAGGTGGAAATGTAGGGGGGTTGGGATTTAGGAGAAGAACAATCTTGAAGAGGAGAACGACAATGGGAACCACAGGAGAAGTGAAACAAGGACAACAAAGAAGAAGAAGAAGGAGTTTTCCTCCATCTTTATCTCCGACCCTAAAGTGATAGAGAAGAAGAAGATGACCAAGACGTCTCCACGACTCCAATGTTGCTCTCCAGCTTTGTTCTTCTTTTCAAACACTTGGTTGTTTTCTTGCCTCCGTTTTTTCTGTCTGATGTTTACACCACATGGTGCAACCATGCTTTGAAAAAAAAAAAAAAAGATGTATTCCAGTCAGAGAAAAACCAGCAGATCAAGTGTTTACATGGTTGTTAGGAGATCAGACGATCAAAGGTTTACTCCAGGCCTCTACATCAGATTGAGAGTCCATGTAAATGTGGGCACTGACCTACAGATCATTTTCCTCGGTAAACTGTTGTGTCTAGAATTACTCTCTAAATAGTGACAGAGAGCCATTCTTAATCTGTAGAAACAAGAATAAATTCTGAATTAATGTGCAGCTTGACTTTTCAGCCACGTCACTGTCTGGAAGAGTATGGAGACACACACAGACGCACAAAGTTAACGCTGAGCGCTATAACCAAACTCTAAATTACATGACCTGCAGCATTTCAACTGACTGAGCCTCTGCATGTTATCGATCTGTCCCGTAAGGTCTTCTTGTCTACCTGCTGAGCTGCAGAGACGCACTGAAGCGAGACCTTTAACTTCCTTAGCTTGCAGTCAAGAGAGTGGCACACAGCCCGAAGCTATAAGCCCACCAAACATATATGAACAAGGTGCGCTTCGCCGTCTGTGAATTCAGCCCGACAACAGAAACATTCGCAGACGTAAAGGCTCAAATGAAGTGTCTGATTTGGTCACAGATGTAGGTGCTGTGATAGGAGAGCGGCAGCATGTCGGAGTGTTTCCATGGCAAGAGAGAAAAAAAAAACACAAGGGTTATAAAACAGAGGGAGAGACAGAAGGGAAATCTAGACAAGAGCCTGTCACTGTAATTTATGTGAAGCCTTGAGCAAACCCCTACAACGTGTGTCTGGGTGGTATGTACTATTAGAAAAACTGCTCGTCATCTGCTGCAATACCTGCTGCAATTTACTGACCGGGTCTTCTTAAAAACCATGTAGTCAGACTCAATTCTTGTCACAATATAAGTCTGGAAACACAGCATTTGGATTTCACTATGGAGCATGTTCCAACCAACACGCACATTTGGTTTACATTGTTTTGTCATTACTTTACATAAGTGACACTAGTTATTTTTCTTTGTTTCTGAGTTTAAGTTTCCTTCTTCATCATAACATGTGTTGATGGGTGGAGCTCAGTTACCAAATGGCTTCAGCTGCCTCAGCTCCACTCACCCTCCTTCTCTATGACTTTCTAAACCCTAAAACGCCAAATTTATCATATTTCCTACATGGATTTCTGTGACGTTCGCACCACCATACTTTTCTGAATAAACGGCTTTTGGCAGTGATTTCCAAAATGTCTGCTGTAGGAAAATCTTAAATAAAATGAACTCTATAGAAAGTGCCAACAGTTACTTCATACATTATAGTAAAATCATAGTAATACATTTCAAGATATAATTCGCACTAGCCCTACCACAATGTTTTTTTATTTTTTATTTTTTGCCAATTTTACTAATTAAATCAATTTCATTTAGCTAATTTAATTAAGGCAAGTTTTCTCTTGGTAATCATCGTCTTGTCTTCTTCAATTTTCACTTACACAGTTAAATAACTATCCTAACCTACTTTATATAATACATAATTACCAATTCATAGAGGAAATTCAAATACACAAACAATAGTTTATCAGTCCATCTTTGCCTGAGCAAGGTATCACCATTAGCATCACCATTAGCATCACCATTAGCATCCAAAGCAGACACAAACTGTTTTCAGCTATTGCCAGACAAAATGATAAGGTCATTTAAACACTGCATGGTGAAAAAATAAAATCAAACCAAATACAATGACTTTTTTAGATGGAGCCAGGCACTTGCGAGATGGAGGCAGCCAGAGACAACACACTGAACTTAATATTTCCAAATTTTATTCTTAATGCGGTTACTTTTATGTTTTTCTATGTCCAGACTGGCACCTATTACTTAGATCATAACACTTTTCAACCATGTGTTCAATTGGCTACACTTCTGTGCTCTATTTTTCTTACTCCACCATGTCATTATTGCTGCTGGTGGTGGTTAATGTGCTGCCACCTCCTCGCAGCTTGCTCCTAGCACCATCTCTGTTATTATGGCTCTGCTGCTGCTAACAGCGCTACCAGTTGGGCTGATGAATTGCCCTTTAATTGCCTTTCTTTGCTCTCATTGTTAAATCTTAAAAGCTGAGGCCGTTGCCATCAGGTAGATGTCATACTTCAGGTTTGCTCATGTCCGTGCAGCTGCCATTAAACACTAATAGTGACATGGAAATATAAATATAAGCCCAAAAGGAATAATGCGTGAGGGGCTGGATTCATTTATCAAATCTGAGCGTCAACTCAACATGATTTATCTCGATAATTATCTTTTTATACCAACATTCTTAACACAATCCATCCACATTTTGAGCGATTTTCTCATGTCACATCTTTGTGTACCTGGCAGTTGGTCTATAGTGGACGTTTAAGGCTCTGGTTGCCTAGGTAACCCTCTTGTTGTATTGGACAGAGCAAGCTCGTCTTTTATTTGAAAGGAAAATATAGTCAAGATGCCACCGCCGCTCCATCTGGGTTCTCCTTACGTTCATAGCCTGATATCAGAAACCAAAGCGGTGGATGGCATTTTGCTGAGGTAAACCTTTGGGGAACTCAACCGCAACAGCTGCTCCCATTGGTCGTAGCCTCAAATGTGAGATTAGTTCAACTTGGTGCCATCGCCAAATGTTTATTCTTCTATCATTGCTACAACTCTCTGAATTTCATTGACATTTATGGTCTCTTGACGCCACATCGCTGCTAGTCTCATCCTGCGCATATGCCTACTAATCCTCACTTTCAATCACCACACTAAGTAAAGACACCCTGCTGGTCTCTCCATGTGATTTATTTTTCATGTGTTCATTACAGTTGAGGGCAGACTAAAAACCAAGTGAGTTATTATCATTGTGCCACTGACACCATATTTCAGCTATCTAGGACACATACCAAAAGGCTGCTCAAGGCCACATCCAAGCATTTCTCATTACGGGACTCTGAGTTTGCGTGTGTGGTGGTAGCACAACCTTGGCCACTGCTGGCCAGGCTCTGACAGAAGTCATTTGTTAGTTTTATGGCTTCATCGGGCTGAGCTCTAACCATTTGTACTCGTCTGTGCGTCACTCAGATTTACTCCTGGAGAGTTTCACTGCAGTGTTCCTACAGCAGCAGAGCTTACAATAACTCAACATACACTGATCAGGTATAGCATTGTGACCGGTCTCCCTTGTGCCCCTAAAAAAGGTTGTGACTCATCAGCGAATGGACATGGTCCTTCTGAGGGTGTCCTGTGGTGTCTGGCAACATAATGTTGTTAGTGGGGGCCTTTGTGTCTTATGGGTTGAGGGGAGGGGCCTCTGTGGATCATCCCACAGATTCTTGATCAGTTTGAGATCTAGGGAATTTGGAGGCCAGGTCAACACCTTGTGTTTTTGAGTTTGAGCTGATTCACTGAACTGAACCATCATCCACATGTCCTTTTCAGGCTATGACACGCCAAAATGTCATAAAGAATGTCTGTAAAAGACACTGACTGGTGGATTAGTTTGAGGTGAAGAAAATCTGCATAGATTTCTGTTGAACTCAGTTCCCTACAAGATCAGCCATGTTAACATGTTTTCCTCCTGGTCAACATAGCATCATTGGCGAAGTTACCTCCCGATGAATTGTCAGATAAAGGACCGGGGCAAGAACACATCAAGGTATTTGGACAGTAGTTAGTCAGATGGTATTCTGAATTTGAACAGAACGTGGGCAGAGGCTGAGGACGCTTCACAAGAACAGACAAGCACGCATGTTGATGGGCACTCTAAGGCTGACTGATGATAGCGTGTTTCTAGCTAGTGCGTTAGCAGTTAACCTGTTAGCCCCTGAGAGCATTGATCAGACTACTGTATTTTTGCTAGTCACAACAGTAATAGTGAATATTTCCTTCCTCTATTCCTCATCTCTTTTCCTTCTTTCCACTGACTCATTCATGTATTTATTCATCATCTTTACATAATTTCATATTCCAGGTATTAGCCTGTGTAAAGATCCCAGTGGCTGGCATTCATCTTTCCCTCTCCATCTTCCTCCACTACTCCCTCATAAATTCTCTACTCATCAGAAACTATTAATTATGGAGGAGAGCTCAGTGGCAGGAATGAGTGCACAACTTAAAAAAAAGAAAAGACATGCTGCTCCTCTATCCAAAAATTAAAATATCCAGCCCTCCAGGGCACATAGAAATTAAAATAAAACCCAAACAAGATCAGAACGCAAACGCTGCGCGGGCTATATTTGGAACAAGGCCTGCCTATGCTGAATACACAATTTCTCCAAACTGTTGCCGACAGCGATGACTTGGGTTCACAGCGAAGCAGCTGACAAAAAGAGGAGGTAATTCAAAGGTTTAAGGCCCACAGTCATCTGGATGAAGAACAGACTGTATCATGTACCACAGGTAGCATGTATATTCACCCACATTCAACGGCTTCACTATTCTCAGAGTTGTATAGACTTATATTTAGACAGTAGTAGTATCCCTACTGTGGAGGAGTAAAACAATTTCCGTGTCGTACAAAGATATAGACTCAACTCCGCTACTCTCCTTGACCTCCAGTTAAATCCATCTCTCAGTTCACTTGCTTCATAATTCATTTACAGCCAGAAGATTGACTAAAAAAAAGAAGTTCAGGGTTGTCTCAAAATACCAGATAAAATGTCTAACTGTATTACATCCTCCCTTTTCACCAAGACTGAAACCCTTCGTCAAGTCACAGAGTAAACAGGCCTGAAGGACGGCTGACCCTCAACATGTTGTCTTTGCAAAGCCTCGGGCAACATTAGCTCTGGCTGATCCTGTGAGGACAGATTAGGGGGCACCAGAGAGAGAGAGTTTGGAAAGAGACAAATCAAGACTGAAGGTTGAATAACGAGAAAATAGTATGTCCCATGTAAATGTACCATTCTTTCAGGACCTATTGGTACTCAAAGCACTATACAGTAACAATGGTACATCTTCCCATCTGTTCATACTAGGGGTTGTACTGACTAATTCGGTTAAATGCTGTTCCATGATGCTTTAAGTATGAAGTCAACTAGTCACTGATCATGTGACAATAACATCATGGACGCCTCCGAGAAGACAGGTGAAGGTGCAGCAAACTAGCAGCGGTTCATCAAGTGTATGGAAATACTTCACTTAAGATGAAACCCCTTCTACCGTGGCATGTAGATATGCAAGTCAGTCCTGGAATACAACAAATGTACTACTGCCATACGCACTCATATGAAAAGGCATCAGCTAACGCCAGCAGAGGAATGGTTCAAATCCTCCCAACAGGAGTCAAGTAACAACTTCACTAAACGTCCTGTGCTAACAAAGGCTGGAAATCAACAATTTGCTAGTGAATTTCATTGTCATTAGTCAAATTAGACCATGTTATTACACCTTTAGCTGCTATACATGGGAAAACGCTTGGGAAAAATACTGTTTTTTTTCATACCGCTATCCTATGACACAACGCGCTGTGAAATACTATTAAATGCTATTGACGCTGCCAATTTACATAGGCTGAACATATCTGCTGTGCAAAAAAATAGATAAGCTCATGTGTTTATGCTCTGTTGTGTTCTATTAGTTGACACTGTTGCTGTGGTTGTAGAGCTTGTTTTTGTCCTTGATGTCAGTGAATGCACCATGCAAGTGACAAAAGTTATGGTAGAGCTCAGAGTTTACAGAGCTAGAGCTGCATATTAGAAGTGTCAGATGACGGTGTCGATGTGGGCTACAGTTGAATATAGTCCATGTTGGAGCTTCAGTTAACTTGCAGAGAAGCCTCTTTTGTGTGAGAGGCTACAATATGTATTCAGGTCAAGGGTATAGATTTAATTGTTTCAAAGCATTACTTCATGACAGTTAGCTGAAATCTGAAGTCGTTCAACCCCTTGTTCCCACAAGGACAAACATATAAACACACCAGTGGCAAGCAATGGAAACACCTCTGGGTTCGGTGTCTTGCTCAAGGACACTTTGGTACGTGGTCCACCAGGGATTGTACAACTAACCTTCTACCTACTGAGCTACAGTCTTCCTGTGTACGTGACGGTAATACCCTAATAAGAGGAATAAAGCTGCCTCATGTAACCACCTCATAAAACCATTTCTTTCCGAGCATGTTCACTCAAAGTGGGGTACACAGCAGGTGAGGAGAGAAACATAGAGATAGCAAAATATTCAGTTGTTCATACAAAAAGCTATGAGCACCACCAGCATTTGGAGAAAACAGAGCAGTTGAGAACAAGGAATAATTGTGTTTTAAGACTTATTCCTCTTTTTATTCCTATTTATACAAATCACATTGTCACAACCATTTCATATATTATGAGACCGTGTTGGACCTTTTTAACCCCACACAGAAAACCAGTCAGTACTATATAAACAATCACACAATGCAAAGTGCCGCAGAAAAGCCTTCCGTGACGCGAGGATTATTTCGTATTATATAATTTTCTCTCTCCGTCCCAGTGATAATGGCTCCTAATGAATCAGTTAAATTAACCTGAACCTTGATAATTGGCAGAAAATGGACGGATGGCTTCGATATGAAACGATGGTAGCCATATTACCCTTCGTGCCTTTACTCTCAGTTACTATGCTGAGCTGTGGTTTTTATCTGGAGCGGCGGATGCTGATGTTCAAACACACAAGGGACTTGAAGGAAAATAATGCAGCTGCTCTACAGTTTGGAGTCAGTAAAGGTTGAGCACACCAATTGGTGGATTTTAAGAATTTAAAGATGATGCTACCGCAGCCTTTCCCTGTGTGTGTGTGTGTGTTCACCCTCCCACTCCATGGTGACTTAACGTCCTCTCCTCTGCAGAGAATGCATGCCAGGTTCAGTCTCTGCCCTCTTGTCTTCATCAGTGTCTGTCTCCCTTTCTAATCCCACGCCTCCATCAGCCCCCGCCTCCCCCCTTCCTCCCGCCACTATCGGCACAAAGCTCAGTGTAACTACATCTTTAGCTACATCAACCTCGTGTGAATTTCAAATGAATGCTAATTATGTCATAAATATTCCACTTGGCTGTGGTCCAAAAGCCAGAGTGCGCAAGGAGAGTGACAGAGCTCTGTGAGGGCAAGGGATTCCTGCTCCTATGGCGTTAACCTTTGTCAATTTACTCCTGATTCTCACCTCCACTGTCACCTCACAATGAATTAGACTTAATAGATGCACACACAAAAAAAATGAGAGAAAAGTTGAACAAGAAAAAAAGTAGTGGTAGTCCACACACGCCAATCTGCCATAATATCATGACCCTTGTGTTCATGGCATCTGGCAGCAATTTGAACATTTTGTCCTCAAAGTTGATGTAAGAAGCTGGGCAAATGGACAAGGATTTGAGTGACTAGTAGTATCAGCACGGACTGTTTTACCTGAGGACACGTCATTTATAAATGATGCCCTATGTCTGTGTTTTTTCATTTGACTACACTGTTTTACTCAAACTTACTGACCTGACGCCTCTGCAAATCTCTGCTTCCACTTCACAGCATGTCAGAGTTAATATTATACCTCTACAGTTTCTGACTGCTTTAATTACTTTGCAGATTGCAGATGATAACTAACACAAAATACACGTTTAGACTAAAACATGATGTGATGAGACTCATCCTCCCTCATCCCTGGGGAGAATTTCCATACTACCTGCCAGCGTTTAAATCAGCTCCACCTTTACTGAAGTGATGTAATAAAATCAAAACACATCAGTAAGTGCTGCCACGCATGTCTTTCCATGTGAATGGCTCTGAATACTACACAGCACTCCTACAACTGTCCCAAGCTGTTGAATGAATACCAACCGTGAGTATATAAAAAAAAGTCTAATTACAGAAAGGATGATGTATAAAACTGTAAGGTGCAAGATTTAACTGATCATATTTATCCTACATTCAGAGAAAACATTATTTTAGGCTGTGGGTGGGAGAATCGTGAATAGGCTTCTTTCAAGTTGTCATGAAACATCAGTTTCTTAGAAGGTGGTCTCATTTAGCAAAACACATCTATGTGTGGCTCTAGAGAGGACTAATAACGAATACTGTTGCAGTTCAGAGTAAAAACAAAAGCTTAGCTACAGATGCTAACTGTCTCTTAAAAGGTTCCGGTGTCCTTTTCATGCTTTCATCGAATGCCAAAACACCACCAGCCTCTGTGTCCTTTCCAGAGAAGACACATGGCGCCCATCGGCGTCTCCTCCCGGCTGACCGGACCCTGACCAGCAGCAGCATCTGACACGCTAATGAACAATCAAAACTCTCTTTACTGAGTTGCATTTAAAAAAAATAGGTAAAAAAAAAAAGAGCAGAGGCAGAAAATGGGCAGCTACTAGTAAAGTCAGGTAGATTTATAGCAGGAATAATCCCACGTTGACATTTATTCTCGACCAGTGCCGGTGCACGGTGAGTAAACAGTGACATTTATCACTGTATCAACATTAGCTTCAGTTTTAGGTGTCGCCTCTGAAAATCAGAGCCAAACACGTCACTTGCTATACCGACAACGAACCGCTCTGCAGCTTTCTCAACAGCACACAGAGCAGATCTTAAACTTGATGATCCGCCTTCAAAGGGAATTATAATTTAGGACAGTCTGTGAGGGGTAAAAAAAAAAAAACACAGACGTGACGAGAAGCGGGGACTCAGTCATCTTTCACTTCCTCTCTGATCCTATAACTGTCTTATACTGGATCTATCCTGCATGCTCGGTGCCTTTGAGGCCCCCTCCCCCCTCAAACTTCACACTCATATCATCCCTGGTCCACACATCTAGGTGTGGGATGCTCATCTATTTATCAACACAGCATAGTCCATCCCTAGTGCCGTTACAGTAGAGGCCGTATGATGAGGATGTCAGATGAGAGGAGTGCAGGTATGTGAGAGGTTATCAAGCAGCCAGCTTCCATCGCAGACGTTTGATTGAATTCAGCCCCCGAAGGCTCGACAGCTAATAGTCGTGTCTCTTTTCCATGTTGCGCCGCTGCACCTACAGCAGCCCTCCCCCCTCATCAACCTCTCATCCGGTGAGGAGACATAACCCCGTCTGACGCAAGGCATCAAATCCACCTCGGAGAGGAAGACCTGGTAATTAGATATTTTTGGCTTGACGGAGCCCGGGACACGTCCTGAAGGTGAGTAATTGGTATCATCGAGTGAACAGTGGGCCGGGATGAGTCAGGGATCCAGATCTATTAGTGGCCACTAATCAGTGTCTCACGCCGGGCTCTGGTAGGCAGCCAGCTGGACGACGGCAGCCTCGGCTTTGTGCTGCGTCACAAAAACAGACCACCGAATATAATGTACGGCAAACATTTCCGTGCAAAGTCTGATCAATAAAGAGATGACGCAAACGGTGAAATCACAATCAATACGGTGCTACTTTCTCACCAGATCCTTTCAGCCTTTCATCTGACCGACACTCGCCTCAACTTGTGGAAATCTCTTTTTAAAACTCTTCTGTATTAATGTATGCATCGCAATCTCAGCTCCAACTGGGGCAACCCTGAGTCTTTGATATCTGACGAGAATGACTCACTTATAAAATAAATACTGGGACTGAGCATCTGCGTCTCTCCGTGCACAAATTATCAGGGAGACAAAGATGAAATGAAATTGTTTTATTAAAGTGCTCAGGTTGAAAATATGCTGCAGGCATCACTTTTCAGACACAGCTCAGCACGCCTTATCCCCGGAGGTGACTCCGAAGGTAGAGAATGTGATGTAGTTTGACATTCACAGTACGTAAAAAATACAGGACTTGATCGAGAAGTGTGAATTTGTTTAAAAATAAGTCATCAACGCGGTGAGGAGTTTATCGAGAAGGCAAAGTTACGAATGGATGCATGACTCAGATTTAAACTTTACAGCCAGATGTTATAGAGAAGTAGAGGAGAAGAAGGTAGTAGAAGTAGGAGGAGGACAAGAATGAGACACCAAGGACAAGAAGAAGATGGTGAATAAGGAGGAGGATGAGGCGAAGGAGAAGGAGGACAAGAACAAGGCAGTAAAAGGAGAAGAATATGAGCAGGAAAAGAAGGAGCAGAAGATGTAGGAGAAGAAATAGGAGGAGCAGAAGAATGGCAAGAGGAAAGGAGTAGTAGAAGAGGATGGAGAATAAGGAGGAGGATGAGACAAGAAGAGGAGGAAGGAGAACATAAAGAAGGAGGTGAAGAAGTAGGAGGAGGAGAAGAAGGAAAGGTGAAGGAAGTGGGAAGAGGAGGATAGCAATAAATATAAGAAGAAGGCGGTGGAGGAGAGGAAGCAACAGCAGGAGGAGGAAGAGGACGAAGAGCAGAAGAGGAAGAAGAGGTAGAAAAAGAACCAAGAGGCACACAGCGTTGTTTTGCTTTGTTCAACTTGGTTCTGTGTAGGAGCTGAGAGCAGCGCTCTTTGGTAGAATTATTTTAGTAAATTACGTTCTTCATAAAAAAACTATTTCCCAAAACTGGTCCTTACCAGCGTACTGTCTAAAAATATGCTTCGCCTGCTGATGGTGTGCATGATTTGCACATTAGCCGCAGCCCGACTAGCAGCATGTTACATCAGTGGTCGTAAGTCAACTGGTATGGGGGGTGTGAGGGGAAATGGAGCAGGCTAAGCAATTAACAAGACTGATGTGCTCTGAGGAAACGCGAAGCAGGAGGGGAAATCCACTCGGCTGAGAAGGCGGTTTCAAAGTGTTCCTGCAGTAATGTCTGTCTATAAATATGCATATGTCAGAATTTCAAAGCTGCATCCCTGATAATGAAATCCAACCAAGCGGCAGCCGCTTATACAAACAATACAACAAATCCGCAAACAACCCCTGATACCCACAAACCCGCTACGGCAACTTTTCCATCTGACACGTGTAACTCCACCGTGGACCTCGTTAAGTCTCTCCGTTAGCAAGAACACAAGGACGAAACCGGTCATATTTGCAGCTCGCATGTGAACAGAAAGCTGAAACTAGTCTCACATCAGCCCTCAGACGCGCAGAATGACTCAGTTCAGTGCCTCTTCAGCTCCTTCCAGCATCACTAATGGAGGCAGACTCACACAGACTGCAGTCCACCTCCATCTCTGCTCGTTATCCCTGATCTCTTCCGTACTGTTCGCGTCCCCCCCACCCCCCCCCACCCCCCGTCTCCTCTCAGGCCCCCCGGCGTGCGAGGCTGACAGCTCAGCGGGCTCCGAGCCAGAGCTGATACCGAGGCGTGTTGTAGGGCAGCCTCCCTCTGGGCGTGGGGGTGGGGCGGTGTGGGGGGCAAACACACGATCACAATATGTTTAACAGGAGACCGTGGCCTGCTGGCTCTCAGAGTCATGTTCTTGTAGCTCTCTGGGTGTCTAAAAGTTTACTCGCCGCTAAACTTAGCAGTTTCTGCACCATATGCTAAATGCATACTAAACGCTTAGGTTTGCTCTAAAGGCTGCTTCTCTGTGCACAGCCAGAGCTCAGTCAACGAGTTTATCACACGATACCGTGTAAAGCAGGCATGTGTCTAAACTGGTGGTCCTTTTGAATTCAATTAAATTTAATCAGTACTGCCCTGCACATGGAACTTGCACTTGACTGTACTGTACTATATAGTTTTAACAGATGATAGCTTCTCGAACGCTGCAGCATCTCCACAGAACAAGATTAATCAAAGAAGACAGAACCAAAGAAACGTGAGATATAGCAAATGAGTGCAGGAAATTTCCGACACGGTGGGGAAATAAGTATTTCATCACAAAATAACGAGGGGAAGTGTGTCCATTTGATATGCAATGACACTGTTGCTGTGATGAAAGAGAATAACATATGATAATACCAAACGTCAGACCTACTTGAGAGCAGAACGTTAACAAAATGGTAGCTAGCATGCAAGCTCTACGACTATTTTTTTCCAGGCTAACAAAACAAAATGCCACAGGAGCTAGATATGAGGTCCTCAGCTCAGCGTCTGACATGGGACACCTTTCTCAGATGGGACTTCATAGAATTTACAGGATTAATGTAACGGAATAAAGGCAGGCATTCTAGCACGTCTGGAAACACAGTTGCGCGGGAAACTGTAGACTTGACGATTGCATGTGATGAGGGCACAGATCTTACAGATGCCGCACAGCTGTTAACTTTTAAATCAGGAAGTTGAAGATAGCTTACTTTGCATTACGGGAAAAAGCAGATTGAGAACCAGAATGAACAACAGCTATCTTTGTGATGTCCTTCACATCTCAACCACCAACCAACTTGTATTTTAAGTCTAATTACATTTACTTTTCCATCTGTGGCCCCATCTGATCAGATACTATATGCGTTTACATCAAAGCTTCAAACAATTCAGAACTTCATTGACAAAGTTCTGCTGCTGGAAACAGAACAGAAGAGGAAAGTGGTGGAGACGGAGAACATGTTTCCCCAACTTCATGTCTGACAGAAGAAGACACCAAGATGAGTAATGAGTATTTTGAGGTTTCATGCATAGCGGTTTCCAGATTTCAGATTTCAGTCTGAGTTAAATGAGCTAGTGCTCTCTTCAGTCATACTACTGTCTTCACTGCTTGTCTAAGCATCAAAACAAAACCATAATGTAGCTTCCGTGCGTAGGGGCCTGTTCATGCTTTTAGTCCCAGCAACCGTAACAGTCCAAAAGGATTTTTTTGTATAATACAGTAATCTAGTGCGTAATCTTATTTAACAGTCTTTGGTTCTGTGTTGAAAGCTTAATGAACCAGATTAATGTTACTGTAGGTGTCTGTAAGCCTCAATATTTCAGGCTGCTCCAGGGGGAAAATAAATTCAGCCTCCATGGCGGGGTTTGAGGTCATTCTGTGGCTCTTTACACCATGGGTCAGTTCGCACTGGCTACGTTAAGCTTTTACCCAATAATCACAATAAAGCTGCCTCATGTCATCATCAGAAGGAGTTTTCAGTCAAATGTAGAGGGCTGGTGTAAACCCCTGATCATCTGATCTCCTAACAACCATGTAAACACTTGATATGCTGGTTTCTTTCTGGTCGGAATAAGTGTTGCCAGGAGGAACAGAAACATGGAGGTAGTATGGAAGTGTTTGAAAAGATGAACGAAGCTGGAACCCATGTGGACAACAACGTTGGAGATGAGGAGACATCTTGGTAATCTTCTTCTACTCAGTCACTTCAGGGTTGGAGATAAAGTTCTTCTTCTGTTCTATTTCCAGCAGATTTGATGCTCCACTGGAAACAGTTCATCTGTGATCTAAATGATTTCAGTCAGGTTAGAGAAATATGTATATAAATATGTATATATGTCCATGTAAAAGTACCAACTGAGCAAGAAGAGCATCTTGAAATTTTAAGCATCCCGAAAAATTTGGGGGACTCCCAGAAAAGCTGAGAACATGTCGTAAAAGATGAACGACGCTGGAATCCCTAGGGGCGCTGGAGACGTGGAAACGTCTTGGTCGTCTTCTTCTTCTCTATCGATTCAAGGTTGAAGAGAAAGATGGAGGAAAATCTCATTTTTGTCATTCTTACTGGATAAATCTTTAATTGTGTCTGAATTTATAGGTAGATCACATTTTAATTCATTTTAAGGTAGCAATGTACACTGCAGCTCTGAATTCTCTGCTGGTGTGTCACAGATGTCATGATTTTTTGATTTGTTTTTCTGTATTCGCACATCACAGTTCTTTGCCAAGACTATGAGGATGATTACATAACAATAGTGCCCGAGCACGGTTCTATCAGAACACTAGGATTTGCTTGTTGCAGCTATTTGTCAGAAAGCCCTGAATGTCTACCAGATCAAAGAAATCAGAAGCAAAGTGTCAGCAATGAGTCAGATTAAAACTTTACTGGCTTTGCTTTCCCCTCTCCAGGCCAGCGCCACTCCGATCCAAAATACTCCAGAGCGCGAAAGGCCCCTGCAGTGTCGAGATGCTGGAGCCGATATCAAAGTGAATTGTGAAGCTCCGCGTCATGAGTCACCAGAAAGAAAAAGAAAAACAGAGCTGGAACGGGCACTTCAAAAAGCTCAAGACCAACCGCGAGTCAGGAGGCGTTCGATGCGCACACCTGGGGTCTCACGTGAAGCCCGACCGGCGCACTGATAGAAAAGTGTCGCCGCCACAGAGCAGAGCAGAGCAGAGCCACGCCGGTCCTTACGCCCTCAGCGCTCTGATTCTGTGACAAACACAAATTAATTTCACAAGAGTGAATAATCAGTTCGCTTGTCCATTTGCATTTCAAGCAGCTGCAGCGAGTCCCCTGAGCATGTTCACACTGTCTGATTATTAACGTGACCCTCTTGAGAGAAGACATGAAGAGTTGGGAGGGGATGGGGGTGGGGGTGGCGTTCAACGTGTCCTTTAAGAGCAGCTTAAAGATAAGGGACGGGCAAGTCTTTGTGGACACTGTCCCACATACTGTTGGAAAGAGTAAGAGTAAGAGCACTCCTCTCCATGTGAAGGTCAGCCCAGTTTAGCCGTCCGCCGTGTGCCGCATACTTTCTTTGCCTACTCAGTTCGGCTTCCCTCCTCTCCGTCCTCTCACCCGCCTCTACCCGTTTCCTCCTCTGTCTTTTTCTTTTTTTTTGGTTCTCTTGGGGCTATGCAAAGAAGAAGAAGCCGGATAATCTTTGGTGCATGCAGCCTGCCTGCAGAGAGTGAGTGTCTGGATCACTAACTAGCGACACCCCCCCCAAAAAAAGAGAAAAAAAAAATGTGCTGGTGCATAATGTGGCAGTTCTGATCCGCGGAGATGAACGAATGAACGTGAGCGGATGGATAAGGCGTACCTGACTCGTGGTCCTGTGCAGGTTGGTGTCCCCCTCTGGCCCGAGACGCTACATGGCAGTGGTGTGTTTGTGTCTGCACGTGTGTGTGTGTGAGTGTGTGTGTGATGGAGAAAAGAGAAGTGAGTGCTGTTGAGGAGGGAGAGTGCACAGTGCAGTGTACGAGATTGGAGGCTGGGTACTGAGTGTGTGCTAAGACAGAGCTTGTGCATCACCCTCTCTCTCTCACTCTCTCCCTCTCTCTCTTTCCTCTCTCTACGAGTATAATCCTTTCCACAGTCTACGGGGACGAGCTGCAAATGAACCAGCTCTATCTCTACCGCTCTCCCTCCACTTCCCTCTTATTCTGTATCTCGGCTTTGCACATGAGCCCCGAGCAGAATTACCCTCCCCGTGCCTCCACCTTGCAGTAGATAAGCCAGAATTGCAGAGAGCAGCCTTGCCCTTAATGACTGCTACAACTCTATCATGCACCCCCTCCAACCCCTTTTTCCTCCTTTTGCCGAGGTCTTTACGACGCCACCGCGCCCGTTTGTGTCGCAGTGACTCCTCTGAGCGATTACGCCGTCACTCCAGCTGTGCCATTCAGCCACGCGTGCTTGCTGTTTATATAGGCGCTCTATGGGCACGATAATGCCTCGCTGTCGTTTTAGTGTGTTTTTTTCTTCTTTCCGAGCTTGTTCGGGCAGCTGCTTTTGAAGTTTGATGCGCTCGTTTTCTGTCATGCACTATGCAAATGTTGTAAGTGACTCAGACTATCCTGTATCCAATCTGGAAAAGTCTGGCAGGATATCAGAACAGGCTGTGTGCTTCGTGTCTGAGGAGAGACGAGTGATAGCATTATGTAACAAACCTTACATTTCTGATGCTGAAGTGTTCAGAAAGTACTTCCTAATATAAATGGCTTATTATTTTAGACATTTCTGATGCTAATAACATCTGTTCAACCAAAACCCCAGAAGGCACTTATTTTAAACACACAACAACTGTCGAGACTGAAGCACTGTAGTCGACGTGTAATAGTATTGCAGTTCCTCTAACGTCCACTAGAGGGTGGATCTCAGATTAAATGTTTACTGTATGAAAGAGAAACAGTGACATTCTGTGGTCAAACCAAGCTCCAACATGTGCGGCTGAAAAAGGAAGCCAACGCATAAGTACCAAAAACTGTAGTTCCTCTAATGTCCACTGCAGACTGACACAAAAAAGTCGGTCAATGCGACTTCCATGTTTAAATATACAGCAGCTACAGACTCACCGGGGAATAGCACTAGCGTATAATAACGAATAATATGTTATTTAGAGGCTGTGTTTCAGTGCCTCAGTCACTCCCACTATGTGGATATATACGTATCTAAATATCGTCCGAACGACACCAAAGTTGTATGGGTGAGTAAACGACCGTATTTTATGCTAGAATAAGGTCCCGGTTGTAAAAAACAGTAATTCCCATTTAAGTGGAGTCAGGCACTGACAAGATGGAGACTTTCTAGACCTGCAACTAGAGAAAATTATTCTGCAACAATTTTAATAAATGTTTCTCAAGCAAAAGTAGCAAAAAACGAACTCATATTCTGATAATATTCTGATTAAGCCAGGCTGCAAATAAACTTCAACAGTTTTAGGTTTTTGACTGTTGGTGGGGCTAAGCAAGACATTTTAATATTGATAATCCCACGCAGGGTCCAAAAACAATTTGCACCAACTCTGAGCACGGGACTTGGACGTCAGTAATGCTTTGGTGGTTAAATGGAAGCACATCCCTACAACATGATGACTGAAGGAGTAAAGGTTGGCATTGAGGCTGAACAAATATTCAACAGTAATGTTTATCCGTGTGAGTACTTCTGATTTTAAAGTTCTGTCTCCAAACCTGCACAAATAGAATTTCGGTCACGCTACTCAAAGAGCATTTTAACAAATGACATCGGAGAAATTCAGCGGAGACTAAATAAAGTAAAGTTCTGTAATCAACCAGGCAACAGTGAGCTAAGTATTTTTTAAATATCACAGGACCTAAGGAAACACCTTTGGATTTCTTATTTTGTTTTTTATCAAAAAACTAAAAACGCAACGCATCTTTGACATTTTGTTCTCAACTCATGTCACACCTTAATGCCGTGGACTCACTCCCATTGAACTCAATTACCAGATATCACTAATTCAATTAACCTTTCAAAGGTCGTCGGGTACTCCTCCAGCCGGATCTTTGCCTAATGAAGCCATCATGCCAGGTGGAATTAGTCTAAGACATCATCTCTTCGCTGTACACTATGCCCTATACACTATTTGTGTTATTCGCATTCACTGTTGCAAGAGCAATCAGCAGCATACAGCTCAAATTGGTTGTGATGTTAAGATGTCTTTATTTCCTGCAGCTGGGCTTGCACATGCAGACTTTGACAGCTATACGCATCCATAGTGTGTTCCCATAGCGTGTGTGTCTGCATGTTTAGACCTTTCTTTTTTTCATCTCTCTCTTCTTCCACGCCTACTCAAACGCTCCCGATTCCCAATTTAGCCCGAGAGTTTCTCCTCGCCCACATTCCCGGCCCACTGTGTGTATCCACGATGCTACGACGCTCCAACACGTCAAACCACTCGCCTCTCCGTGATGGCTGCAGGGTGGAAACTCGAGCCCCGCGGATTATGAGCGCGTCATATTGGCAGAATGTATTAGCGTCACACCGATCGCCGTCACATTTACCCTCGCTGGTCGATCATCAAGATAGATGGCTCGAATAGATAATAGCCTGCAACGGCGCCTGGACCTATTTTCTGCTTAGTGGACAGAGAGGAATGAAGAGGGATGAAGGGAGGGAAGAAAGTAAGCTCTACTGATGTTGTGATAGGAAGAAAATGCTACTTTCAGCACAACTAAAATCAGATTGGGTAGACAGAGACAGAACACACAAAAAAGAAGGCTATATTATTGCAGACCTTTTGGATGCAGGCTACGAGCTAGGGTGGCAGAAATATGGAGGGAGAGGCACACTTGTCATCCCAATGAAATCATTCTCCAGGGCTGCCGAGGAAAGCAGCACAGAAGAGATGAGATCCTACAGTCTGTGAATGTTTTGGAGGAGAGGGGTCGTAACTGTGTTTTGTGCAAGACATGAAGCGAGACAAATGGAGACAGATGGAAAAGTACGACCAAAAAACTGTTTGTCGACTACACCACAGTGGCTTGTAGGCATCTTCTTATGCACTCAGTGTATGCAGATAAATCTCCTTCCTCTTCTGTCAATGTAGAGGGTCACAAACAGTCAATGGAGTGATATCTAGTAAAAATCAAGGCATCTGGAACATGGCTGCAATATACTGCATATTTGTTGAAGTTAATGGGCAGCTGACATGAATGTATTAGAAATGAACAGCATTACAAGATGGTGGCCAATTCGTTCCAGCTGAAATGCATCCGTCAAAACCATGTGCTTCCTCAGAGTCTTCAGCTTTGGCCAGAATCACGCACAGTTGACTGTATTAGTGCACAACTCGATTTGCCCGTCCAGGTTTTGAGAAGTGGACAGCAGAGGTCTGAGGCGTTCGTGCCTGTCGAAGCCGGCATGTACAAATCAATTTTCTAAAGGAATAGACCCAATCTGACGAAGTGCAGTACAGCCAGAGCTGACCTGAATGGACCCGAGCCTCGCATGGGAGATAGAAAAAGCAGAATGTGGAGATGGGTGAAGACCTGGCGTGCTATCAGTTCGATCAGTTGACGGACAGCTGTGGTGGGAAAGAGAAGGACGAGGAAACGGAACAAGAGCTAGGAGAACAAGACAAACAAGAAAGCGAACAAGAACAACAAGAAGCAGAAGAACAAGAAGTAGAATTATGGCAAGAATTAGAGGAAGAACAACACAAAGACAAACAAGAACAAAAAGAACTGGAACAGAAACAAGAAGCAGGTGAATAAGAACAACGTGGCAACAAGAACTAGGGGAATTAGAAGAACAACACAACAAACGAGAATAGGTCATAAGTCGAGAGTAAGGTGTAAGGAAGAATCTGGAGAAGCATCAGCACATAAATATGAAAAAAATAGTGTTAAGTGTAAGACTTAACTGGAATGTGACAAACAGAAATGAGTAAGAAAGAAATAAACAAAAGTAGTGTCTCTAGGAATATGTTCATTAATTTTTGTCAGAAGCCTCAAATTACCGTTTGCTAATCTAATGAGTTTCTGTTATGTGAATAAATGAAGGGGGCAGGGGAAGAACTGAAACGATACAGACGTTTTAATTTTATTTTCATAAATGATTACACAAGGAGTCACAGTGTCTGAACTGCTTTTTTGGTGTGAGTGGAAAAGGCCTGTGGGCGTCCCATGACCTGCAAATCTGACTGTAACGAATCTGACCAATTGCTTCGCTGCCCAGTGCTCTTCCCGAGGGATTTTGGACTGTGACGGGAGGGTTACAGACTCCTATATGCGACACTGCTCGACAGTGAACAGTCGCATCATGATACCATTTGCGGTCAACCGTTTCGTAGTGCTTCAAGAATATGTCAGTGCTCTTCCCAAAAAATATTTTCAACACAAAAGCCACAACAATGACAAAAGTTGAGAAATGTAGACAATGGTTTATGGTTAATTCTGCCAGGAAGTGTTTCATCACCTGAACCCATGCCATCTAATAAAGCATGGAAGCGCCTGCAGTGTGAGACGGGAACAAGCAGGGAGACGCTGGGAAACAACAGAAAATAAAGTGCAGCGTTACTATCTGCCTCTTCCAGGGGCTCATGCTCAGACACTGAGGGATGACTGCTACTGCAGACATTCACACTGTGAATAACAAGATTAAACTGTTTATTTGGTAAAAGGAATTCATTCTGGGTTTCTGAGTTTCCCATGACTGGAAATGCTGATCATTTTCATCATCAGCCGGTTGATTAATGAAGAATCATCGTCAAGAAATAGTAAAAAATTGACAAAAATTGAAAGGTAGCACAATCAGGTTACTTTTTCCGTCAAACATAAATAGTCAATTGTCACATTAAGGGTCAGTTTATCCCCAAATCCGATATGAAATCCAGTTCGGACCCTATGCAATGCTGAGATTGTGCCCAGATTATCTGCTAATATGAGAGGTATGCAGATCACTCTCCTACCGAAGTGTTCATAGGCCTATCCGAATTCGTTCATTTGCCTTGTTTCCTGTTTTTTGGTTCTCTCTACAAAGTATTACAACTTTGTAGTTGTTGAGTAGGTTTTCGATTGGTTTGATTGGTGGTGGACAAACAGGCTTGTAGATTCATCACTGCCCCCTACTGGACTGGAGTGTGGACCAGTTGTACACCTGAGAAGGTCCTCTGTCATCCAGGTCATGGAATATCCAAAAACACATTTAAAAAAAAAAAAAAAAAGAAAAAAAAGCAATTGGACTTGTGGAGTTGCCTACTCTTTGAATCAACTAAAAGTCTTATCATTAAAATTACCTTATTTCACAGCCTTTCTGCAATAACATTTCCCTCCCTATGCCCTTCTCCAAGCCCCTCTCATCATTTCACATTGTTCCAGAGGACAGGAGCTCTTCATCCGAGAGTCTTATCACAGTCTCAGAAGAGCTATTTCGTCTAATCAGCAAATGAGTAGCTTGTTAAATGTTGCTCACTACAAATTAGTCATTGATGCTGCAAGGAATAATCTGAAATGTTTACTTTTCAGAGGACACATGTCGAAGCTGTCGCGTCAGTTTAAAAGATGACAAAGAACAGGGTGAGATATGAACTGTCAAACGGCACATGTAGAAACCAAAACCTTCTCCGAGTCGATGGACATAGAAATAAACAATGAAGGCGAGCAGATGGTGAATGTGTGCATTCTGATAACGAACACCTCAGAAAATAAAGCAACGTGTATTTCTTTCTTCTCAAGCCCAAAAGGTTGATATCCGTGCACCTATTTTAATTCATTCTCTCAGATCTCAGGTTTTCCTCTAGTTGAATCTTAAGAGAAACTGGGTCGTGCAGCAAGACAACGACCCTATGCACACAAGTCAATCTACAAACACAACTGAAGCAGTTCTGTACTGAGGAATGGGCTAAAATCCCTCCCAGCCACTTTAGACAACTGATCAGCAGTTACTGGAAACATCTAGTAGCTGCTCTAATTGCCGTACAAGGGGGTCACACCAGATCCTGAAAACATCGTATATAATATTTCTGTTTTATTTGTTTGATCGGGTTGTCTTTGTCTACTTTCAGGACTGAAAATCCGCTGATGTTTTGAGTTGTTTTTATGCAGAAATGTAACAGTAAAAAAAAACTAGGATGGACTTTATAAGACACAAACAGAGTTCCTAAAACGTCTACCTGAAGGAAACATCGTCCACCACTTTGGTTCCTACCACCATTCACCATGATCATAGCGGACTTGGAGCATCAGGTGAACCCGGATGGAGCAGCAGCGTCAATGGTATTTTCTTTTCAAATGGAGACCAGTGACAGCAAGAAGAGCTATGTCCCTTCATACGCTAGCTATGGTTTTATGTCCTGCTTGTTTCATTTTAGGCAATATTTGGGGTTACCTAGGCAACCAGAGCCTGGAACGTCAAGACCAACTCTTAACTACAAAGAGATGAACGAATCAAATATGCGGACAGAAATACACATTCAAAGTCGAGGCTCAGATCTAATCTCATGAGCTGTAAATCTTCTTTTTTTTATTGGTTTGGGAATCCTCTTCATCCTCTCTTTTATCAAAAAAAAAAAAAAAAAAGATGGTTAAACAAGCATCTCACCATACTCATGCAGGCTTTACCTGAGGGTGCAACACTGGTGGAAAACGACTGCCGGGCTGAATTTGGTCCACTGGTCCTGGGTCACACATCCAGAGTCAATGACATGTCTCACATAAGCTTGTGTGTGATTCAAATTACAAACTGAAATCCCTTTTATGTGCTACATAATCCTGCTTTTTTTAAGCAAATAAGACTTGATTTCCCTCGTGGGGTCACATCCAGTGTTTTTACAACACAGTACAATTCAAGTGCAGTGTGGTTCCCGTAGCCCAAAGCAATTCTACACAAACAAATCTGCAAGACACAGACGCATTTTCATGATTCACAAAGACACACTTGATCGCTTATCAAGGACACAATGTTACAGACGATCCAGGGAAGGTCGTCAAATTAGACTTAATTTGTACTACAAGTTCCTGAATGTGTGAAACAGATCTTAATCTTTTGGCAAAGTTTTAACTTGAAGATGTGAATGTTCATTAAGCATTGGGGTTACAAAAGATGCTCTATCGTAACTTCTTTTCCTTGCGTATTTGTCCATATATCCATGTTATATTGTCGTCTTAATTTGGTGTTCTTTTTTATATTGTGAAATTTGAATGTTAAGTTGGGGGGTTAGAATAAACCTGTATGTATTTTCTGCCTCTTACCACAGTGCAGGTTATATTATTATTTTTTTGTTATCATTAAATTCAAAAGAAAGACAAAACCTCCAGGGTTGTTTAAAATCCACATTCTCACCGTCTATACTATACCATTTTGGAGCCATGGGCTTTTAAGGTTTGTCTTCTGTGGTGAAAATACCAACAAAGTAACATGTAGTTTGACATTCATCCACATCTGCTGCATCCAGCGATCAGGGAATCAGCAAATAAACACAACTGGAAATAAAAAAAAACTTTTAAGTGCATTCTCGAGCTACATTTACCACAGTTTGGAGACTTTATGACATTCAATAAAATAATCATGGATATCTTAGAAATGTCAAACATCAACAGACCCTTTTCCCCAGAATTCATTTTGAACGTTGTAAAGGAGGAAAAGTGCATTACATTTGGATATCCAATACATTTAGTTTGCTGTCCTAATAAATCAATAAAAAAGACCCTGAACAGACACAATGAAAAAGGAATGAAGCCAGCTTTAATATTATCAGTTTCACCTGTGCTATTTAAGCAGAAATCTGAGCTGTCTCTGATGCGAATCACCGATTATGTCAGTTTACTGGTCATGGTGCGTGAATCACCAAGTGGGAAGTATCCTGACTTAGCCACACTTTTAGACTTAATCAACTACACCGCGCTCAGATGACATGTACGACTACTGTTACTCTTCTGTCCATCATCACAAAGCACCGCCTGAACAGTCTGACTGGCCTGCCAGATTACTGCAGGAGTGTAATGAGTTCCCAACGGAGAGACTTTGTGCCATAAAAAAAAATATATATAAATATTGGATAAGGTATAAATTTAGCAGCAGGGACAATAACATTATCAATGCCTTGGTAACTAAACAGTCTGAAATTAACACTGTATATGTGTTAAGTCTTAGGAATTTAACACGTTTCTAAGGTTATAAGGTTATGATTCACAGCCTCCTCAATAATCGAAATAGGCGTAAACACAAATTCTTTACAGATGACAGGGGATTGTTAAAATTGTCAAATTAATTCCCAAAACTTTCCATAGCAGCAGAATTATTCATTGTAACAGAGAAGGTACAGAGGTTGTACCAGACCTGGCTCTCAGCCTTCCTTTTTTAACAAGGCCCCAATTTAAATAATTAATCGTGCCCAAAGCAGAAATGCATTGAAAATAAGTTCCTTACCACTAGAATTAGTTCTGACTACCATCAACTCTACAACATTTCCAACAAATACTATATTACCAACATTAAAAGCAACTGCAAAAACACAGAATTAGATGCAGTTTTGCTGGGGCGATGAGCTTGAACTTCCAAGTTTCCCATTAGCCCACAACTTTCTTTCTGAAGCTATAAATATAATTTGTGACGGCAGCTTGCGCCAACGTTGGCAAGCAGCCATCAGCTACATGAGTTCCAGTCCGATGCACTCACTCATTCTCACAGAAGTGTTTATGGGATAGTCAGTTATCAGCTATAGGTGGTGCAGATGTACTCCTGAGTTCATATCTTATCCTAAAGTGAGTCCAGGGCGTGCTCGATGAAGCTTTGTGAACACTGTGTATATTACACTCTCTCTTAATTTTAACCTCATACCATTTTCACTCTCCGATCCTTTCGGCTCAGTGAGGCAGAAATGTGAATAATCACGTGTAAAGCGCCGAAGGAAAAGACGTCCTCTAATATAATACAGCACACGTTCTCACAACCAATAAAAAGCTGCATGTCAACTGTGCATAAACTGTTTGCGTAGAGATTCAGATATGTGCGCTTGCATCAAAACATTAGTAGCTACAAAACTTTATTGACAAAATGGTTCTGCTGCTGTGGAGCCTCAAATCTGGAGAAAGAGAAGAGGAGAAGAGGAGAAAATGGGGCAGGTGTGGGAGGAAGAAAAGAAGCAGGAGGAGACGAAAGAGGAGGAGAACTACCACGGAGAGGAGGGAAGAAGGAGAACAAGGAAGAAGAGAGGAAGTGGGAGATGCCAAACATATTCTGTCTACATTACAGCTGCATGTATGACAAAATGACAATGAAGCTTGATTTGAGCTGAAGAAGAAGGAGAAGGAGACTATGAAGAAAAAGAAGACGGAGGAGAAGAAGAGGGACAGGAAGAAAAGAGGACAAATGTGAAAGATAAGGGGTCAGACGAGGAAAAGAAGGAAGAGAAGAAAATGAAGGAGGGGAGCAGGAAGAGAAGGAGAACTGGAAGAAAAAGAAAGAAGATCATGGATGATGAAGGGGATGAGGGAGAAGAAGCAGGAGAAGGAGCGTAAGAAAGAGGAAGAGGAGAAGAAGGAGGCGGAAGAAGAAGACAGTTGAAGGATAAGAAGGAAGAGTAGGAAGAGGAGGAAAAAGAGAAGGAAGAGGAGGAGATGATGGAAGGATTAAAAGAAAGCAGCAGAAGAAAAAGGAGGAGAGGAGGAGCTGAAGGAGGAGAGGACAGAGGGAGCCGGGGGTCATCAACCCCACACAAATCTATGATGAAACCCTCGCCCATTGATAGCAGCTGAGATCATTTGAAGAAGCTGAATTATTGAGAGTAATGAATGTGAAAGCTGATGGACTCAATTGTCTCCAGCTCTTCACTGCTGCAGAGGAGTATAAACGAGAACACATCTCCGCCAGACTGCCCACATTAGCAGACCTGGGGTCATTATCAGCACTTTACGTCCAGCGACTGTCAGCGAGAGAAATAAATGAGAACGGCTGCTACCGAGAAAAATGTGACACAATTAAGCTGATTTATAACAGAGAGGCAACCCGTGTCTCTTTTCTCTGCTTCATCCCGAACATTTATCCTCCACACGGCGTCTGGAGGCAGCGGCAAAGACACTCGACAAAAACATAAAGTGATGCTTTACTTTTTATCTGCCTCTATTATTTTCATTATTATCTGATTTTTTTTTTCCCCCCCCATCTTCAGGCCTCTCTTACATCGCCGGCTTCATACAAAATGATTGGCTGATTGTTGCTTTAATTTATACGCTGGACAGAGCTTCTAACCATCGCCTGTCATCCAGAATCCTCTGTTTTCGTTCTCAAACGTCTCTGTGTGTTAAATTTGAGGTAGAAGACGGAGGCACTTTTTTAGAAAAACACCACCTTAGCTAGGCATGTCCGGATGTGTTAGCAGACTGTGGACAGCTCGCAAGAGATAAAGGTCAGCTGCACCCAGAGGCCGAAGCAGGTCAGCGAAACTCTGAAGAGGATTAAAAGATGCTCTAAGATTGGATTCGAAATGCATTTTTATTTCGAATGCCATCTAGAGTAAATGGGAATACGCACAAGGAGAAACACCATCACCACTGTGGCTCCTACCACCAGATTCACCGGTGCTGAGTGGAGCTTGGAGCGTGGGGCGACCCTAACTTTGGTTATTTTTTTAGCAGAAGAACAACTAGCTCCGCCCATACAGTTGAAATATGTTTTACGTTCTGCTTGTTTCACTTGGAAACATCTTGGTGGCAAATATACAAGAGACCTAGGCAACCAGGGCATGCTAGCACCATGTTTGTTTGTCTGGTTTCAACTTCTTAAAAAATTCCAATTTTCTGATTGTTCTTTGATTGCTGACTGCTTTCTCTTATCAATAACTGGATGTTGAATGTGTTTAGGACCACACATTCGATGACAACTTTTCATGGATCACATTCATTGTAGAAATGAACTTGATGTGACAGTGATCGTTAGTTAGCGATAGAGAGCCCTAGCTTAAAGGGGAACTTCTGTTTTTTCCAACCTGGACCTTATTTCTGGCTTAAAATACGATTGTCTAGTCACCCCTATAATTTTGTTGTTATTCGGAGCTGTTCATCAGATATTTACATGCACGTATATTCATATAGTGGGAGTGACTGGGGCACTGAAACATCTAAATAATGCATTATCTGCTGCGTTGAGTTCAGAGTTACCTGTTATCATCATCCAGGGTCTGTAGATTGATTTTGCAGCAGGTAATGCTTTATTTAGAGGCTGCATTGTTGGTGCCCCAGTCACTTCCACTATATGGATATATGCAGATGTAAATATCTGAACGACTCCAAATAAAACAAAGTTATATGGGTGAGTAAACAATCGTATTTCATGCCAGAAATAAGGTACAGGCTGTAAAAAATAGTCATCCAGGTCATGGTATATCCAAAAAGGATTCAAAAAAGGCAACTGGAGTTTTTTGAGAAGACATTTCACCACTCATCCGAGTAGCTTCTTCAGTTCTGCATGTCACTTCTGGACCAAAAAGCTGCATTTGAGCACACCACAAAGACTACAGCATATTACCTGTAGTTGCATAACTCTTCATACCAGCAGATGGCAGTAGTCTGTATTCATCATTCAAAAAGACAAACAGGAGGAGCTATTATTAGCGAAGAAGCTAGGAAGGGTTGCAAGTTGTTCTACTGAGCTGGTCTCTCCTGACTCATGCTAATGAGCTGGGGAGGGATTTTATTTACACATTACTCTATGGACTATTAACTTGTTTATCAGTTAGAATGGACTTGGGAAATGTAGCTTTAATCGGTAATCTAAAAAAGGGACCATGATAGTTTCTGGATGTTTTATGGAACTGGATTTGTTGGGTTTATTCAAGGCATTTCATCATACTAGTACTTCCTCCAACTACAGGTAAGTATCAGGTCGTTGCAGACAGTATTCCAGTGACTTTTAGGTGAGCAGATGTTCCTGTTTAAACCTCAACTTTCCAAAACATGTTAATGAAACCTCAATGAATCTCAGATGTTAGAGATATGTAACCGTTTGCCGCTACAGTCCCAGGGCTCCACACCAGATTTCTTGAAAATGTTGTTTTGACTCATAAAAGAAGCCAAAGGAAAGAGCGTGGAGGATGAAAAGCAGCAGAGTCTCTGAATGTCAGAGTGCAGCTCTGGGGAACACAGACATCCCTGAGTCAATATTACAGTCGGCTCGCCCTCACCTGGTGGCTCTGCGGCAACCGCATCAATCAGTCCTCTGATGTCGGCACCTTCTGCTCTGCAGCTTCCTCCCTCTGCCCTTCATCTCCTCCTCTCTTTCCATGCCCGTCTCCCATCTCCTTCCCCACGTCAACAAGTTTGATCAGGCTGACATGGGAAAACTGCTGTTTGGCTGCTGTTCCTCAGCTCTCTGACAGATCCTTGACTCAGCCTCTTCTTCTTCTCTTTTGCTCCCCAGTCACTTATCATTCCTTTACGCTTCATCTGCAGCCACCACCGCCACCCGTTCCCTCTCGAACTCTCCTGGGGAGGTGGGGAGGGCTCTGCCATGTCATCCAGTCACGCAGAACAAAGACAGAAGTTTGAGATGCTCAAGGGCGACTGCAGTGTTGGAGTTTCAAAACGCTCACTTCAGATTTAATCCTCTCAGCGATTTCTTGAGTGAGACAGCATGCAGAACGTGACAGGCCTCCTGTAGCTGAATTTTAAGAACGCTGGTATTTTTCCAAAATTTATCTCCCGACATGTTCAAGAGTCTCTTGCTCTGACACAGTTTCGCGCAGAGTAAGAGTGCAGAGGGGAGGGGATCGTGTAAATCAATACAGATTAAAGATAGTAAAGACCTCCATTTTGCTCTATGCCAATGTTCAGCAGCAGCAGCATTAAATTTAAATCACAGATAAGTGTCTTCTTCCAAAAGATCATCGCGGTCATTTTGGTAAAGTCCAGAAGGTCTTCTAACCACCTTCATTAAAAATACTGCACTGATTGATTTTAAATCCAATCCGCAGACAGTTGGTGCCTTCAGAAGGAGTCGTGTTTACTGCCTTCACAAGAAAAGTCCATATGAACAGCATCCTCTTGTGGTTCTCACACACTTGTTTGCTGGCGTTTTCAGAAATGGTGAAGTTGGATGGTAATACATTATAATTTAGTCATGTAATGTGTTATTTTAAATTTATCTTGTCAAAATGTTGTTTTCCTCATCCTTTCATTATTTCTTTATCGAGGCTAACAATAGTTTGAACTATTTAATAATCACATGATTTTAATTCACATTGGCAGTAAATCTTTTTCTTCTGATTTAGTTTTAAAGCTACAGGGTAAGTTACTGCCCTCTGCAGGCTAAAATAATTCACCACACCGGCACTTCAGATTCTGCTTGATTTCCACAACCTATTTTTGTCTTTACATTTCCAACATGAAGTTATCCAGTCATTAGCTTGCCAACTGTTTTGCTTGTGCGCACTGTTGCCCTGACAGTAATATGTTCACGACACTAAATTTCCCTAACTGTTGTTTGATAACGTTTTTCTTAGCGACAACAAATCTCATGAAATACCAACTATGACTTGATCCTACAAACAAATCTGTGAATCTGAAGTTTATTTGTCTGTGGAATAAAGAAAAAAAGAAAGAAAAAATTAGGAAGACATCCCTTCCTGGGTTTACGTAGACTCTAGTGGTCCTGTAATAATCAGTATAAAATGCCTCAATCAAAACAAACGGACCAGAAGGAGTTTTTTATTCAGATGTACAGGGCTGGTGTAAACCTTTGATCTGATCTGATCTCCTAATAACCATGTACACCTGATCTGCTGTTTATTCTCTGGTTGGAATAAATCCATCTTCATCAATAAAGTTCTGTTATATCAGTGTGAACGCCCAAGAACTCATTATATGCTGTCAATAAACCAATGTTATTTCAAGTAATTTAAACCATTGTTCATTATTTTTCTGTAGTTTGAAGGATGAAAATAAAATGTAAATCTTGTGTGTGATTTCAATGTATATGTAAACACATAATAAAACCGAAGTTAATAAATATTCTCGCTCTGCTTCGCTCTTTGCAGCTGCTTCTGTATTTTTAAACCACTGCATCAACTTCCTGCCTCCTTCCAATCACTCTTTCCATCTCTTCCTCTCTGACCAGCAGCAGCCTCTATAACTCCATCAATAGCTCTCTTTCACGCTGCCCCAGATGCCAGCAGCCGAGAGCCAGAACAGATCAACCGCACAGGCAACAAACAAGAGCTGCTGCCAGACGCAACCGACACCAAACACTCAATCTCCTCAGACTCTCTGCCCTGACAATATCTGCATTTCAAAGACACTCTGAATATATTTCAAATGCACTGCAGCACTTAAAACTCATTAACCTACCAGGATACAGATACTCGTCCAGACGATTTATCTCAAAACATTTAACAGAATGCGCTTTATGGTGCTTTTTTTAAAAAAAAAAGTGGCATATTTAAACTCTCTAAAGTAATATTGATTTTATCTTGCAGACACATGCAGGCAAAAACACACTGAAGAAGACGAAGGAGGCAAACAGCAGCAGTTTCCCAGCACGTCAGAGAAAGGCACTCAAGTTAGAAATACCTGCAACTACAGAATGGACGGAGAGAGAGGGGACATGCCTGGGAAGGAGGAATTGCCCATTCTCCGCCTCGATGCACCTGTTTACGGTCCTCTAGCACACCGTCACTTTCTCTCTTATCTTCTTTACTCCTTTAACCTCTTCTTATTTCTTCTCCATTCAGTCCAGCGTGTCCTCTTGCTGCCTTCTGCTCTAGTTTTATCCCTTTCTTCTCAAAGCGTCCATGTCTCGGCATGTGTGTGTGGAGCGTCTGGTCGGACGGGGATGCTGTTACGTGGTGAGAGCGCACTGGGGTGCAGAGGCGCTCCTAACCATGTCTTAGCATGGACACTGAATAAACTCATCTTTTATGGATGCACAGCCCTCCCCTCTCTGCTCCTCTTAAAGGGACTGCAACCCTTTCCCGCTGCCTTTGATCTCGCCAGCACCAGATCTGAATTGTGCATTCACATGTGTCCGTGGGAACATACTGTAGAGCATATCAGCGATGCAGCATCGCTCCGTGGGCTTGACATGTGCTCCAGTGGAGGTGAGGAGCCAAGGAGGCAACTGATCGAGGGATGAAAAGGAATCGGGACAGGTGAATGCAGATGCTTCCCACACTAACTAATGGTGCGGATGAATTATGGATGCCAGCCAGCGCAGTGTGGCAAAGCAAACACCAATAGCAAGATCAAGAACTGATGAAACACTGCAGACACAACTCAGCTCTAAGTGTGTGTGTGCATGGGTGTGCCTGCAAAACAGGGATATTGTCAAAGTGAATTCTGCCCGAGCTCCGGCTGTAATTCAATCCAGAAGTTGAAGGCCATGAATTAATGAGACATGGTGTGTGTGCTCAGGGCCAGAGGAGCTGTATGTCATGCACACTGTGACACCTAATAATAAGATCTTAGAGGAGGTGAGTGAAGTAATGTTACCTTGCAAAACAGCGTCTCTGAGAGTAAAAAGAGACAAATGAGAGACTTTAACAAAACTCCCTGGCAAAATAAATAAACGGACAGGATGCTGTGCACCAGAGCCTTGTTAGTTGCTCGGTGGCCTGAAGTGACTTCCTGGTAAATAAAACATAGCGATAAATTAAAGATAGCACTTAGTGGGCCTTGAGAGGACGGGCGCTCTCATGCTCGTCATAACGCTCTATGCCCTTGAGCTACTCTGCCTTACATTGCTGCACACTGTGCCACAGGTGGGTAATAGAAAAACATATCAGTGTAATGTACGCTCAGTCTTGATTCCTCTCGCGAGGAATCTCATTGAGAATCGTTGGCCACCCTCCTATATGTGGGGAGGAAATTAACAGAAATGATCACGCTCAAGTCAGAGAAACATATCGCCCCCTGAGGAGAGAGAAATGGAACTGGAGATGGGTGAAGGGAATGGAAGTCAGAAAAAAGAGTGGAAAGTTTAACTGGATTATGTTTGAACTCATAAATGTTGGATCAAAATATTTAAAAGGTAAATGTGCAGCTGTAATATATAAGGAGGAGGATGGATGTTAATAAAACACTGGAAGAAAGGGGCCATAGAACAAACTGTATTTCTGGCACCAACTACCAACACACGTAAGGGAGGAAGAGGCTTCCTTAGGGTCACCAGGAAGCACACTGAAAAAGTAGTGCTTAAAGGTCCTTGAGCCTTTCAGAATTGTTTGTTTACTGTAGTACTGTTTATTGTAGTTTTATTTTATTTTTTTTACTACTGGCTGCAGGTACAACAATACATTTCACTGTGCATTGTACTATGTATAACTGTGCATGTGACAAATAAACCTTATCTTATCTTATCTCATCTTATCTAATAACTAAACATTTCCATATCACAGATATGTACCATTCCACAATAAAGAAATGCTCAGGTATAATGTTTCATTTGTTTGATTTTGTTCTCTTTGTCTACTTTCAGGTGAAAATCCACTGATGTTTTGAGACATTTTGTACAGAAATGTGGAAAAATTAATACACATAAAACATAAAACAAGTGTATATGTGCAGCAGAAAGACGTGCACACAGAAAGAGACCATCAAAAAAAAAAAAAAAGGACAACAGAACAGTCTAAAAAAGGACACGGGTTCAGGTCAGGTGACAGCTGAGACCTGAACCACAAATGAAAAACCACACCAGGAAACCACAGCTGAAGTTCTCCTTTGTTTTAACATGGAGGCAAACATGAATCAGTCCCAGACATATCCTGATTAAACAAAGGCCTCTCCTGCACTCAAAGTCTCCACAGCAGTGGGGTCGCCCACCTTAAGCTAAGGATAGTACACCAAACAGCTGAGATCAGGCTGTAAGAATGAGGACGCCTCCTGAGTGTGATGGCTTAGTTGGGACAGTTTGGAACAGAAAACACAAAAACTGATTTTACCTTGCAAAAAACAAAGCAGTATAATAAAACAAACCTGTAATAAATCCTTCTCCTTATTGAATTCACAAATATCAGTTTCCAACTTCAGCTCTGCTTTAAATGTGTGATATTCCCCTTTAGGGTACCAACGCATTAGGGCTGCCACCCAAACACTGATTAATTAAATCATCAATCAAAAAGCCCTGCAGTCAAAACCTCATTTTGTCAGTCAGCATAGCAGCACGGAAACCTGGATTAAAACTTCTATAAACCTTGTCTTGTTTAAAAATACACGAACTGTACTGTAAATAGGGGCTTTTATACTGAATGCAAATACTACTAAGGGTACAGGTCAGGTCATAAATCTTAAGGTACGCACAACGACCAAAGTACGACTTCAAAAAACTACCGTTAACAAAGACCAACTGTGATCTGTCTTCCGTGTCTGAACTAAAAAGCACCACAAATGCTACAGCCAACGATGGTAAAGAAATAACTCTTCCTACCAGCAGGTGGCAGAAGTCATAATTCAAAAGAGGAAACAGTAAGGGCTACTATTAGCTAAGAAGCTATGAAGATCTACTATTAGCTAGGAGGCTACGATGCTATGAAGAGCTAATATTAAGCTAGGAAGACCTAGTATTAGCTGGGAGGTTAGGAAGCTAGGATGAGCTATATCATCTTGAAGCTAGGACAGGCTACTATTAGCTGGGAAGCTAAGAAGCTAGGAAGAGCTACTATTAGCAGGCTAGGTCTCTTCTTAACCATGATGATTAGTTGGTCTACAGTTCATGCATTCGTTTCAGGTTTTTCAATTTTGTGGAAATATTTGCAGATCTGAAGATTTCAGTTGTATCCAACGAGTTCCAACGATGTAGGACACACTGCCAAAACTAAAGCCACCAACAGCCTGACGTCAACAAAAGGCAGGCTATTGCCCTTGGATCCAGAATCAATTCAGAGATACTTGCTTTTACACTTTCAGGTAAAAACTGTGAAAACTAAAGGGAATTGGTGGTGGTGTTCTGTTTCACCATCAGTGAAAGTAATCTAATCCACAGCTTGATAGATTTCATTATTTTAACAGTCCAGAATGAAATGATTTGATCTCCTGCTGCATATCAATATAAAGTCAGAATGAATGAACTTGTCACTAAAGCTCTTTTCATTCTATCAGTCTGCTAACATACTGCACTGACACTGACATAGAGGATGAAAGAAGTGAACAGGGGCTTTAAATGAGCTGCTGTCCGTCTGGATTCTGCTGCTCTGTGCCTCTAAACACCTTTTCTTTGTCATTGCTTTGAATTTAATTGAGTTGCTCCATTTTTAGATTTTGCAGCAACCTGGCAGACATATACTTTGATCTTTGCCTGAACGGGAATTATCAAGTCAGAAGTGGGTCAGGTAAACACCCCATCATGTTGTTTTTATGAAGTTCTGAGAGTCAGGTTTGAAAGACTCTGCAGGACGTCCTTGGCAACAACAAGACAAACAAGAGACATCGTGGCAGTGTGCATCCACAGTAAAACTGGAAGCCTTTATACTGACTATAAAATGAAATAATGCGTTTTTAACAACACTCTCGTACAAATGTGCCAACAACTTTGAATAATCTCCTGAAAACATGACACAAGATTTTACTGAGCAGAAGAAGATGGCTGAGATGTCTCCACGTCTCCAACTTGGACATGCTGTTCGCACCGATTCCAGCTTCATTCCTCTTTTCAAAGACGTGTTTGAACAACTGGTTCTTTTGTACCCTCCATGACCCTCCTGGAAACTCGTCACCCGGATGTTTACCCCACGTGGAGCAAACATGCTCTGAGAGAATAAATTTATTCCATCCAGAGAGGAACCAGCAGATCAAGTGAGAGTTTATTGCAGAGCAGAAGTGTTTGTCATTAGGATCTTATAGTTTCCCACTGAACAGATTGTCAAAGGTTTACATTAGCCCTTTATATCTGATTGAAAACTACTGATCTGGTTGAGGTGGTGACATGAAGCAGTTTTATTCTGATTATTAGTAAAAAAACTAATCTCCATGTAAATGTGACCACTGATGGGAAAGGAGACCACATCAGCTGTTCTTTAAAGGGACTTGTAGGGTTAGCAAACTTAACTGGATTTTTTTTTAAAGTATCTCGATTCCGTATTATTTAATTTAATCAGTGAAATCTTTGGTTTATGTTTTATTTGTCTTTGCTGTATTGGTTACGTCTTTGGTTAACGTACGACAGAGAACACACTGTTGACTGACATTTGCTGACTGACTAAACGGCTTTCCTTTGCCCACTGGAAGCCCCGCTAGCAAACAAACTGTAATCACAGTCACAGCCTATGTTAAATTTTTGTCCAAATAAAACTTCATAAGCTGCCTAATTATGCTGTCAAAGACATCACATCTACAGATTTTGTTCCAGTCAGGACAATCACGTGGCAACACAACAGAGACAACTCAGACACTGAGCACAGTGATACAATGATTCAGTCACTGATAAACATTAAGGCAAAAAGACAATAACAGACCACGTTTCAGAATTTTATTCAGATCTGTCCAGGGACCCAAACAAAGCATTTCCAGTAGTTGCCAAGAGTTCCCAGCTGTCTGAAGCTGCTAGCATTAGCAGCCAAGCTTGCTAACAAGCCTCCTGTGGTAACATGAGTTCAAACCCCAGCAGGACTGAGCACTCTGCCTGCCGGGGTCTTTTCTGTGATAATAATCAGTTTGTAAGTCTTATTCTTCTAATTAATTTCTATTTGACTGTGCCAGAGTCCAACATGAGTAGCAAAACAAGATGATGATCCGTGCAATGTTTACACGAAGGAGACCGAAACAAGCTGATTCAAAAATAAATGTGAACCAGATTAAAGCTCTGTCCACATATGAAGTGATTTTCCCTTTGTTGCAGACATTTGGGCTCTAGTGGATGTTCCAGGATATGGTTGCCTAGGAAAACATCAATGTTTCCAGGTCGAACATGCAGCACATAATATGGCCGGTGTTCTGTTTGAAAAGGAAATGCTGTTGATGGTGGTTCACCCAACGCACCAAGCAGCCATCAGCATGGGGAATGTGGTCTTAGGAACCAAAATGGTGGACAGTGTTTCCTTCAGGTCAGCATTTGGGAAATTGTGTTCTGGAAATGGAACAGCAGCATATTTGATCATGTCCATGAAATACATTCTGGGACACTTAGCTGTACCATGTCCACACAAGTTACCTCCTGATGTGCCCTCAATAAAACGAGCGGCGCAAAAACACATCCAGTTATACTTGGTCAGATGGGACTTTGAACTGGAACAGAACTTGGACAGAGATGGATGAGAACGCATATTTATAGACACACAGAAATCTTCTGTGAGAAGAGAAATCTCTTGGACTACACCAGCCTGCCACGATGGAATTCTGGCATATTAAAGTTTTGTACAGAACACGTTGTTTCCTTCTCCTCCAGAGCAATAAGTTGAATCAAGACCAAAGTTTTGTGCACCATTATTGGACCAAACTTAACAAGTGTCCATGTATCCAGTTGGTGTCTGGACATAAATGTACATAAATATCAACCGCTTGGCCAGTCATCACCATGATCTTGTTAGCTTTGTATTTCACAAGAACAGAAGTACAGATAAGAACAATATTGAGACACATCACTACTCATACCAATTGGGAGCCCTAGTTTTCATGGGTGCTGATATGTGTGTCTTGTAATTTTAAAGGAGCGTAACCAGCTGTTTCTATGCAGGATTAACTTAAACACCACTGCCACTCCATTTGTGTTCACCTTAATGGCATTTTAAGATAATTTAGGAACAAAACACTTGAGTCAAATGCTCTCATACAGAAGAATTATCTTGGTTAACAAAAAACAAGCATATTTTGCCTTGATTTAATATATTTCATCTTAGTTAGATTTCAGTTTTTGCCATTCGGAAAGCGTCAACTGGATTTACTGGAAGGAGAGCCCATCTGTTGTGTCACAACAGAGTACATGGACACTGAGCCTTTTAAATGATTGGCCAGGAAAAAAAACAAAAAAAACATGCAACCATGGTGACCATACACAAACACTGCAACTGCTGTGGCCTAAAAATGCTTTAAAAATGTATTAAAAACAACTCACATTAATGGGTCAGTAGAGCACTATTCTTTGGAAACAGGATCACAACAGTTTCCTCCAATTACAGGTGAGTATCTGGTTGTTACATAAAAATAAAAAATGAAAAACAAGATGAAAAATGTTTTTAGCGACTAAAACTGATGACACATTTTCATCAAAAGGACTATGACTAAATTACCGTCATTAGTGTGAAGTCAGATGCTGTTTCTGTTTTATGTGCAAGTGGATTTTGCGAGGGAATAAAAGCCACTATGCATGAGGTGAAGCAGGTGGATGCACACATCCTGAAAGCTGTGTATGTCCTCTACACAGCAATATGAATTTATGCCCAGTCCATCCATCCCGCCTGTTTATTCAAGGCCACCAGGGCACTCAGAGCTATCCCAGCATGCACCAAGCAAAAGGCAAAAGGACAACGGCACACTCAGCCGAGCATATTTCTATTTGAGCACATTTCTGTGTCTGCACTTCACCTGAGCTGCTCGTCTTTTTGCTGTCAAAAGAAGCCATGGCAACAAGGTGAGACAACTAGTGGGAAACTGCAGACGTGTATTCAACAAATGAAAAGCTAGTTGAATTAGGGTGACACTGTAAATAAAGCAAATGTCTGCAGAGGTTGAACGAACACAAACAGCAGCTTTCTCCTTTGTCATGAACAAAGGCGGCAGCCAGACAAGACATACTGTACCCGTTATTTTCCACTATCAATAAACCTGCTCATTATGTTGTTTTATGCACAATGTGTATAAAATTCCCCACCTTTGGTGTTTTCCCTTTGTATTACTGTTATAAATGGAATAAAAGATAACTGTTTCTGGACCAAAAGAAAATTACAAAAAAAAATGTTTACTTTTAAGGGGGAAAAAATAATTCTACATAATATACATACATAACATAACGTCAATTAATTCAAATATATAAAGTAAAATACGTGACTGCATAAGTTTTCAGAGGATACGGGTGGCGCCAGACTGTAGCCAAGTTATCAATCACCAACCCATACTTCTGCTGTTCCTCCATATATTACAAAGAAATGTTGGATTATAATCCGTCATTAATTCACAACATTCTTAAAATCTGTTCGCAAGGAGTTTCAGCCTGAACCCTGTTCACACCTTGAGACTGGAGTCTCTGGACATAATGGATCGGTAGAGCACCGTTCATTGGAAACAGGACAATAATAGTTTCCTCACATCAGACTCTGCTTGTTATATATAAAAAAAAAAAAAATAAAAAAGCTGAAACGAAGGAAACTGGAGATTTTCTTGAAGACGTTTCATCCAGGTTAAAATAAGAACATCTGGCGTCTCCAGACCACTAAAGGGCCAAGTCACTTGGATGAGTGACTAAAACACCTTCAACAAACCTTACGTTCCTTAAGTTCAGTTGTCCTTGTTTCAGCTTTTTTTTTTTCTCTCTATCTTTTTTGGACGTGTTGTCGATAAGCAGGATGTTCAAACATGCCCCTATATTCAAATCCAAATGGCATAGCTATGAGCGAGGTTAGGCCAAGTCTTCACATTGTTTTGTTCGACCAAATGTTCCGTTTACTACGGTGTCACCCCAAGAATCAAACCGGCAATGCCATTAACCAATGAGTCAGTCAACCAATTATTTATTATTTTAGCATTCCAGCTTCTTAAACATGGAGATTTCGGTTTCGTTTTCTTCTTTTTCCTTATCCACAAGCACAACATTTTAATTGATATATATATATATATATATATATATATATATATATATATATATATATAACCATCATCTCACACCTTCTAGTTACAGTAAGTCCTATCTTATCTTATCTTATAACCAATAGTTATAACGCAGTCCACTTCCTGAACGTTTGCCTTGTGTTGCCATCTAGTGGTCAATGGTGATATGACCGCTAAAGGTAAAGGGCAAAAACTAATTGTGATCGTCTAGTTAGCCTGCGGTCTATTCATATATTAAATGGTCGCCTTAAGTACAATGTCATCCTCCTAAAATCTTACATCGAAATTAAATTAATATCTTCCTCCGCATAGGCTGTGAGCTGCTAACTGAACGCAGCAAGCATCACAATGTGAGTACACAATATCAAGGTAAAAACACAAATGAACAAACAAACTCACCGGTAGCCGCTGGATCACCTGTTTTAACTGCATTATCTGTGTTTATTTCTGGAACAAAACCACGCAGAAAAATCTGTTGAGCCAGGAAACGTTGACGTCAAACTTTCACCACTAATAATAATAAACGGCGCCATTTTGGACGAGCGCACCTTCATCTAGTCCCCGCCCACCTGTGCCTGTCACCAGGGAGACCAATTGAAGCATGAACGCAACAACACAGTTTAGACATTATAATAGACAACTTTACAAGTATAATGTGATCTACTATTATTTAACAGCCTAAAAGAAAAAGATGATCAAAATCAATTCAGCATTGGCAGTTTAAAATTCGGAATATTGCTCAAAATAGTCTCAAATAATATTATATACTCTACTAGTTGATTGAACTAGGGTGTGAGGTATGTGGTAAACACAAAAATGGCCTTTTCCTGGCCTTAATTAAGGCGCCACCATTTGGCCAGTTCCTTGCACATAACTTACGCGCTGCCTTGTCTCAAATTTTTGAGAAGAAGAGAAGAGAAGATGGAAAATAATAAAGTTAAAGCTCAGAGAGAACATAAATCTTGTCCCAGGCGTCACTGAACTATCTGTAGTCCATCCATTTGCTGAAGCAGCACATTCGCCAGGTTCTCTTTAAAGCCTTCCTAACTCGTCTCCTGCGTTTGTTTTCACCCTTTAATTTTACCTGCCCATCTCGCCCAGCAGAGGAGAATTTGTCGCCAAGGCAACGTCTCAGCCACTCTGGGTAGCTGCTGCTGCTGATGATGATGATGACAATGATGAGAAGGAGAAGCAAGGGTTACCCAACCACGCCAGTATTTGAGTACATACACACAAATGCAGAACAGGCCACTAGTGAGATCAGCTCCTTAGCCGAGCACAGTAACCTGCAGCCTTTTCATGTCGCTCTGCCAATCAGCTTCCAGATATCTCTCTATTTTTTAAGTTAGTTTTAGACACATAAAGGCTTCACAATAATCTCGTTATGTTCAGTCTACTTCAAGAAATGTTTAAGTAACATCTGTTTCAACTCAACGCTGATTAAGGACTCAAGTGTTTAATTAAAGCACTTCACTATATTTCAGACGCATTCACTGACAGCAGTGGTGGAAATATTCTGTCTGGTGAATTCGGGTATATTGGGAGAGCATAAGAAAACATCATTTTACCTGGACCTCGCTGTGAAAGTAAATTACCTAAGTGACATGACCCAGTTCCATGTGACTCAGGTACAAAACAAGGAGGAAGAGAAATAACATATGTTCCAGCTTGATGTGATAACGGTATAAAACCATATAGTCCCCAAATGAACATCTATTGTATTGTTATATTTGTTATTTATTTAGTTGTATTATTTATTATTATTTATTTATTAAGTTATATTTATAGTTTCTGGGATAGATTAAGTGTAGTAATGGTTTATTTATATATCTTTTTTTTAAAAATAGAGACCTCACATGTACAGTAGGCTACTGCACATTTTTCTGCATTTATATATAAAAATGATTCAAAACATCAGTGAATTTTTAAAGAGAACCCAACCAAATGAGTGAAACTGAGATACTAATAACAACAAATAAACATGACTAATCAGCAGAAACAGTTATTTCTGGTTTCCAGTAACTGCTGAACAGCTATCTATGGTGGCTTGGAGGAATTTTAGCCCATTCCTCAGTACAGAACCACTTCAGTTCTGAGAGAGTTTCTCTTATGGTCTTTCCACAAGATTTCTCTTCGATTAAGGTCAGGACTTTCACTCGATATTCCAAAACATTAATTTTGATCTTCACCTTTAACACCATTCTTCTGTAGAGGGGTCACTGTCTTGCTGCATGACCCATTTTCCTTTTAGAATTCACTGGTATTATTTATATACTTGCTATCATTTATAATTTATTTTCATTGGTAAAATTTAAAGTCCTGCATTCAAAATCTTACTTAAATTAATGCAGCAAAATGGCATCTGTCAGTGCAGCATTATAATGTAATGAAAGGTAAAAAATATAAAGTACAAATACCTCACATTTATACTTCAAAGACCTGAAAACATTACTTTATTATATGGGACATTAACTGGATGCATTTCACTCTAGTAGCAGGTCGAGTCAAACCTTGAGTTTTAAGTAGTTTAGTTGTTCTCAACATAAGGGTCTAGGCCCTCCAAAGGGTCAGCAGAAACCTCACAGGCATTGGGAGATGATTTACAGGAACAGAAAAAAAAAGTTCTGTGACACAAATCCTTTTCAGATCTGTGTTCTATTTTTGTTTTTGTTTGGTACTAATAAACCTCTCCGAGTTAGTCTGGGTCATGCCAGTCGACTTCATGTCTGCAAAATCATGAGGGATAATTGAAAGGATGTCATTAATTTCTCATCTCTCGGAGAAAATATAGCATCAATCAAAGCTAGCATAACTTAGCATAACATAGCTAGAATTTACCTTTTAAATAGTTTTGCCCACAGACACGTTACCTTCACACCAAAATGTCACTAAGTTGAGGAGTACCCACAATCCACTTCCCTTTAACTGAAACATTGTAACTCTTAAGTAAAAGATCTTAGCACTTGATCATTTTAAATGCAAGGAGATTTATGTTTAACATGAAATTATTTATTAAACAAATAAAATGGGTCTGAAAAGGACACAGTTAATATTTTCTATACCAGCAAATGTTTTTGTCTTCATGATAAAATGGTAAACAGTAAGTGTAAAGAAAAGACGCAGCTTTACAAAACTAAGGAACTCAAAAAGGAAGAAAGCTTGACTTTACAAGTGAAACTTTTACAGATGATTCCCAAGAAGAATTCTGTAAATTTTGGAAATAACGGCACGTGAGCACATAAATATTTTAGATTTCAAGCTGAATTAGACTTAAGTTCTAAAAAAAACACCGTGAGACATCAGGAAAAATAAGATCTGCAAAATAAAGTGTCATAACTTGAGTCTTCCTCAGCAGTTAAAGAGTCTTCCATGTTTTTCTGTACACATATTCTCATAAAACCTGGTTATGTGACTTGTTTAAATATCAAAAAACATAACATTTGAGCTTTCAGCACACAACACAGTGCAGTTTCCCCTTCACAGCCACTGTGCAAATACAGCAGTGAAACCGCTCTTAAAGCTTATTTTAAAACAGAAGAGAGTAACTTTACATGCTACATGTTTGCAAAATGGGGCATTTTTTTCATGACTGAAGAAAAAAAAAAAATCTCTTCAGTGTTGTTGTCATTTCTCTCCCACTGAGAAATCCATGACTTCCTCCTCTGTTGCTCTGCTTTGTTTCAGAGCGCCCTCTGGTGGCCGCAGTATCTCATTGAACTCTGGTGTGGTCACAATCCCTGCATCTGATCATCTCAGTCAGAGCTATCACCGTGGTTGTGGCATAGATCAGACTGAAAGCGCAGCACACCGTCGGTGGAGCTCTTCCTCCAAACGTCCCCTAAAGCGCTAAAAGCCCGCCCGATGTGGCTAATTAACCCGTCTCCAGTGGGAGAGGCTCATTAACTAAGAATAAAAACCCAGCCACTGTCTGGAGCCGCACATGTTGAGGAAAATAATTAAAAATGCCAAAGTGAGGAGGGGCCGGCAATATGCTTCGTGTCTGGAGCCTCGCTTCCCACGAGTCATCGTCTTACAGCCCTGATAACTGCATCAGTGCATCACGGATGAAGAGGGCAGAGTCGGAGGAGCAGCGAGAAGGAGATGATTATAGTTTATAGCGCTACACAGATGCAGGGGTGTTTGAGGCAGACCGGGAGGATGCCTTTGTTGATTTGGTGAAACTCCACCAGCTGCAGGAGGTCTATGAAGAGAGTCAGGCCGTCGTCCATGGTGAAGTACTTCCTGCCTCCGTCCTCACACTGCAGGGACGAGGACAGACGAAGTTAGACAAGTTAATGAGGCTCTTTGAGACATGTCTACCTGGAGAGCAATTATTCCAAAAATGGCAATACCACTCATGATGCCAACTGTCTTTCTTAAAGTGTAATTTCCTTCAGTGTTTGATCTGCATTTATCTTGACTTTAAAATGAGTGCATTACTTCTGTAAAAATGTTTCGTTGTACTTTCTTCTGCAGTGTCGGTCAGTTGTGTAAAGGGAAATGTTGCTTGTTTGTTTTCTTCCCTTTGTACTTAATATGCACCGATCAGCCACAACATTAAAACCACTGACAGGAAAAGTAAATAACACTGAACGTTGTCATTATTGATATTTATTAGGGATGCTCGATATTGGCTTTTCTGCCGATATCCGATATTCCGATATTGTCTAACTCTTAATTTCCGATACCGATATCACCCGATACCGATATATGCAGTATATGAGGTAACAACATAACATATCGCCTATTATGGAATTAACACATTATGCCTAATTTTATTGCTATGTCCCACTGGATGCAAACATAAATGCAACATGGCTTTTCAAATGTAAACACTGTCTGTGCAAAATAAGTTACAGAAAAAAAATGCCAAAAAAGTGCCATTCATTTATTTTTTGTGTGTTTTTAGAGAGAATATTTTGCCTCAAACACTACAGACAATATCAAAACAAGGAAGACAAATGTAGCGTATAACTCTGCATGTTTCTTCTTGAGGTGGGTGAACAAATTTGATGTATTAAAGGAAGACGCCTTGATTGCTCCTCTCATAACCACCTTTGCTTTGCAGTCATTACAAATCGCAAATTTACGAGGTAGTGACACTTAGTTAGCAGGTGACACTTGGAAATACTTCCAAACCACAGACATCACACACCGGGCGAGCTAGCTTGTTAGCCACGGTTAGCGACCTACGAGACTAGCGTGTTGATGTTATACGTCATCAAGCACGCGCCTGTAAACGTCCCATGCTGCGTTCATGCATGCAACAAAAAAGCTGAATCCCATGAGCAGCTCCAGCTCTGTTTATCAGAGGATATTTGTGTAAATGTAGGGAGTGAAGGGAACTCACAGGGATCACCAGGTAATGTTTTGTCTTCAGTTTGGAACACAGTGAAAGGACGAAGCACTGAGCGTGCTGCTGGCTCTCACGAATCAGGAACATCCTACAAAAAAAAGAAGCAAAAACAAAACAAACATCAATTTTTCCATTTTTGTATCCAAAATATAAGCTCAAACAAGGGCAACTGGACTTCTAGTTCCTAGAAGATGTTTCATCCAAGTAGCTTCTTCAAGTGATAATCTAGTCATTAACAGATCATAGTCATTGAGTTTCTGGTGTTTCTACTTAAACCCTAAAGTCACCACCAGTCTTTTAGAACTGAAGACTTGGATGAAACATCTTCAAGAAACTCTACAAAAAGCTCTACAAGCTCAGCATTTTTTCACTGAAACCATGTCTGATTGAACATATTTTATCGACTAAAATGTAAAAAAAAAACATAATAATATGCTTCTTTTTTCACTGTACTTGTTTCTCAGATCATTTACTGTGTATAAATATACTTTGAATATATAAGATTATTCACAGTCATCTTGGTCGTTGTACTGTATATCTGGAACAATCCTCAACTCACCCGTCTACCAGCCCCTGCTTCTCTATCAGTCTTTCTGCTTCTTTCCTGGACACGCCACCATGAAACCACGGCTGAGTCTTGTGGATGGCTAAAAACAAAAAGAAAAAACTGAAGCAAGCCATTATTTTTCTAGAAGTCAGGGTTTGAGAGACGCCGTAATACCTTGGGTGGACTTGGGTGGAGGTCTGGCAGCAGAGTTCAGGTTGGGCAGGCTGCACCTCAGGGCCTCTCTCCTCTAAGAGCAACAAAGAAAAGCAAACAAAGGTCACAACATAAGACATGTTACTTGAGATCCCTTTTCTCAAAGGTCTTTTCAGTGTTGTTGCTTTAACAAAGCCTCAATGGATCAGAAATGTTTGTCCAGAACAGCCCACAGATGCTGGATAGATTTATAGCTACAAAACTAAGTTACAGGTCACAGAGAGCCTGACATTGCGGTCTCTGTGACTCAGCGATACGATCGGTATTAATGGTATGTTGGATTACTGCCACTATAGGAAGGACTAAAAGAATACACGTCAAAAGGACTATAAATGTTTGTGTGACCAAAACAGTCTTTTCCTTTGAGGACAAAAACATTCACCTGCTGCCTATGTCCCACCCACTGACAGGAGCCATGACAACCAGATAATCAGTGGTATTCACTCCATCGGTCATAAAGTTATGGCTGATCGGTGTAGAGATCATTTTAGTTTATTAAAATTTTATTAACTCCAAGTGCACTCCGCCATCCTCTATTGATCCTCACCCTCCAGGCTTGTCCCTCCTCCCTCTCTGCGCTCTGTGCCTCCGTCGGATTCTGGATGACCCGTCCCCCGGCTTTACCCGAGAAGTCCATGGCCACCAGGCTCGCCTCCGACTTTGACTGCACACAAGTACCATAAATATGTTCAGTGATGTGAGATGACAGTACAAACAGTTGGTCTCCATGCATGCATCTTGTGCGTCTGATCAGCTCACCTTGCTGTCCGTGAGGTTCATTCCTTCCAGTTTTCGTGGAGCCGATTTGGACAGTTGATAGTTACACTGAAGCTGCTTTCCATACTGAACACGCACAAAACACAAAAAAATAAATCATTGATCATACTGCCCACACTTGAACAGATCAACAAATAGGATGCATTTGATCAATACTGATTACTAAGTACCTTGAATAATCTGAAAGCAGATGTCCAACAAGTTCGTGTCTGTTCGCTGTCAGCACACAGGATCTTCAAGTCCTGAACACGGGTGGGATTTCGGGAAGGCTGCACAAAACCCACAAAATACAAAACACAAAAGTCAGTCATGTGTTTAGTTAGTCTGTATTCATCATCAGGAAAGGCTACAATTAGCTAGGAAGCTAGGAAGAGCTACTATTAGATGGAAGCCTAGAGAAACAGGAAGAACTGCTATTAGCTAGGAGGCTAGAAAGATAGGAATAACTCTTATCAACTTCCTATCTTCCCAGTAGGAAGCTAGGAAGAGCGACTACTAGCTAGAAGACTAGGAAAACAGGAAGAGCGACCATTAGCTAGGAGGCTAGAAAGATAGCAATAACTCTTCTTACCTTCCTATCCTCCCACTAGAAAGCTAGGAAGAGCTGCTACTAGCAGATAGTCTAGAAAGCTTGGACAAGCTACTACAGGAAGAACTACCATTAGCTAGGAGGCTAGAAAGATAATTCTTCTTAAGTTCCTTCCCTCCCTTTAGGACGCTAGGAACAGCTGCAAACCATCGTGCTAAGCTGGTTTCTCTCCTGAATCATGCTGATTAGTTGCTCTACCATTTATTAATTATTGCTTGATTGTGTTGTTATGGAAATATTTGTGGGTTTTTATGTTCAAAATAGATACAATACACACAAAAAAGCGTTTTGTTTACTTTGATCACTTCCCGTCTTCCTCGTCTCGTGCTCTGGACTTTTCAACATGCTGAACTGGCTGAAAAGCCAATGACAGGCGATGTGGGACACATGGCCAAAACTAGAGTCACAGAAGCTCACCTAGTCTACAACACCTACTAGTCTACTTTTCTGTGTGTCGCAGAGGGAGGAAGGAAGCCTTCCTACAGCTCCGTCTGGGTTGATCCAATCTCAATGAAGCTGAGGAAGCGCTCACCTTGATGCAGAAGGTGAAGTCTGTGGGAGCTCCATACAGTTTACGGCCGTTCACCACAGTGTATACGTTCAAACCCTCCAGATCGGCCACATACTGCAGGTGACGAGGTTCCTGGTGCCCCCAAAAAAACATGAAGCATAAACATGTTAAAACAGCACAGCACAAAAAAAGTCTCATTGAGTTAAAGTAGGCAGGATCTCATGATGGAGTTCTGTGTCTACTACTACTACTACGCTGGACTTCCTGACCTTTGACGAGCCCTTGGTGGAGCAGTAGAGTCCGGAGCGTCGCAAGAAGAAGTAAACCTTCTTCCAGGACTTACGGCTGGGTTCTTTCACATGGAGGAAACCCTGGATCTCTGGACACGTCCCAGACCTCAGCAGGTTCTTAGGAGTAAACAGAGTTCAATATGAGCATTTATTCTACCACAAATAATATTTCTTTTCATATGTGGCTGCAAAAAGGGAAGGGGGGGGGGGGAAAAACACTAAAACTAAAACCACAGTGGTATGTTTTTAGATTTAGATTTTCTCCTCATCTGGCCTTATTTTCTGGTAACACATGATCTGAGCTGTGATCACAGGAAGCGGTATTTGCAGCCTCATTTTGCATCAAACTTTGCATCACTGAGAAGATGAAATTGACTTGAAAACCATTTTGAATGCATCTACCGTGTGCTGAAGCACTGATCGGTTGGTAGATCAATATAAAATGATTTTGCTAGCTGATTTTTATCCATGTTTCTCATCTTTGTGAAACGAATAACACAGAGTTGGTTGGATAAAAACAAAAAGGTCTAAAGAAAAGAAAATAATCAGAAATAAAGTTTGTGATAGGACTGGGTTGCAGTCAAGAGAAAATGAGATGAAACAAAGCTTCTTTTTTTTTTAATATTTATAGATTTCTAAACGCTCTTTATACACTGGTGTCAATCATTAATAATGTGTGAACCCTCAGTGACTTCACCCATATGACTCCTGAAGCTCAGTGTGGCATCTGAATAATTTTTGATTTGAGCAGGTTTACCTGAATTAGCTCTGAAGACGTCATCCCCTTGCTGACATCGGCGCTGTCGGAGATCATGCTCTCTGGGAAGAAGAGCTGCGACAGGAAGAAGGAGGCCGCCATTAAACTCCTGCAGAGCACTGACTCACAAGACAAAGAAGCTGCTCTACTACTGAAGTCTGTACTGCAGCCACTTCATCATTAAACTGATTCTGGACTACAATTAAGGATTTTTCGGTCATGATTATCTCCAATATGCAAATAAAATCCACCTTTCAGCCACGTTCTCCTTTGTTTAACAAGTATTAAGGTGACATAATAACTTAGTGTTCAGACTAACTCTCGAGGTAAATTTGCAGTCATGCAAAGTGAGGCGTGTGTGCACCCAGCAGGTGTCCAATTTCTGAACGCACCCAGAGGGAGACAGCTGCTGCTGCTACTTGTTTACGTGCAGGCTTTCTGCAGGTTTAACAACTAAATTAAGAATTTTTAGATCTCATTTCAAACCCCATTTCACCACAAAACATTTTAAATTACAAAGGATAATAACCAGTGACTAAATAAACTGCAATTCTTTCCAATTATATATTCCATATATTCCAGCTTCACATACAGTGGCTGTACTGTGATGTCCAACGCTAGAATTAATCAAATGAATTAGATCAGGGCTCAGGAGATGCAGAAGATCTATGGATGGATTAGTGTATTATTGAGGATTTATCTTACATCAAAATACATTTACATCAGCATTTTTTTTTTAAACTATTTACTAAGATTTTCTGTTTTCAGCTACAAAATGTATGTCAGTTTTGCATTGATGAAAAGAAAAATCAGCAGGTAGGAGATTCAATTTAAAAAACACTTAAATACCTTTTACAGACAATTATTTTAAGAAAATTGAATTTTGTGATCATTCAAATGCAGCAGACACTCTGACAAACAGTACGAAACTGGAGATGACATGATTAGTCAGTTAACCAACCGGGATACAGACACTAAATGCTTCATCTGATTCAATTAAAAACTGAATCAGACGATTATTCAGTAGAATAAAGTGATATTTAAAATGTTCATTAGCTGTAGTCCTAAATAACCTGGTCCTGTATCCTGTTAGCTTGATAAAACTGTAAGTACTGCTCATGCTGGAAGTTCACCTCTGACTTTAAAAGACAGCTGATGAACCTCTGTGATCAGATTCACTGCTGTGCCTTCTGGAGGCAGTGTGGCCACATGTTGCAGACACCTAAACCAGTTTCCAGTGTGAACTGTCGCCTCAGTTCAGCAGCACAGGCGACAGACCGCAGCCGATGTGATGTCATATCTGAGCATTGAGTCAGCCCGTCTGCTCCGGCACGCAAGCTGCCAATCACTCAGATCTCTAACAACCAAGATGTGAGGCCTTATCGCGTGTACCAGCGTTAAAAAAAAAGAAAAAAAAAAAAGAAGGAAGGGCTGTTATTTTTAACAAACTTACCATCGGTTTCCTGAAGAACTCGTACTTCGCGTAGTTTTTGCAGAAAATTAGTCTCGTGTCGCCCTTAAGAGACCAGGTCGCCTGAACTTCCAGCACGATCTCATGGTCCTCCAGACACCTCTCTGAGGAGACGAGATGAGGTGTTTGAGCTTTTAAACTGTTCATTTCACACCTGTAAATTTCCCCTCAGCTCCTGGTTAAGGTTCATTTCACAGTCTTACCCAGGGCCAGCGTGGGATGGAGCTCGAGGAGAGCCCAGTTCTCCTGATCGCTACAGTGAGCCGTCTGGACCAACATGTGGCAAATCTCTCTGGCTGTGGCTCCTGGAGAAACCCACAGTGACCTGCTGTGGCTGTCCTCTCCATACACCTTTATCAGCTGAAGGGACGTTCACATCAGTTACTTAAGCAACACCACATTTTAAAAACACCTGGAGGCAACAAAAAGGACACCACAGACAGTGACACTTGCACGGTGTAGCTCTGTAAAAGAAGCTCCAGAGTTAGAGTCAATACGGTTACCAAAAATAAATCTGACAGTTCAAGTCTATAAATAGTGCCAAAGAAAATAATCTTTCTTCTTTAGTCAGATGATTCAGAGATAAATGAGAGTTCAACATGTTCAAGTCTTATCAGAAAACGAGTTTGGTAACACATCTGGATTGTATTATGGAGCATTTTTTTTCCAATCAATGCATCAACTAGATCGCCTTCCAACCAGTCGGAGCCATTTGTTTGTAAACTAAAACTAGATCTTAAATAAACCAATATTTCCTCCACTGGAGATTCATAAAGGCTTTTCTTATCCTACTTGAGTTCTCCTAGATCACGTGACCAACTGTATTACCACATGCCCCGCCCAAACAATTTGATTGGCCAGTCAGATCTTTGCAGGAGATAATCAGTTCCCATCGATTGTTGGCGGGGGAAGTGGTTCTGGTTTCCACGCTAGTTTAAAGGGGAACTACTGTTTTTTTTTTTACAACCTGGACCTTATTTCTGGCATAAAATATGGCCTTTTACTCACCCATATAACTTTTGTGTAATTTATACTACTTTGGGAGAAGTAGCAAATTACAGGTAAACAAGCCAACCATCATGGGTGCATGCTGCGCTCAGAGATGACATCATCCAGGTCAGAAGACATCATCTGGGGTCTGTAGATTGACCTACAGACCCCAGATGAGGATAACAGCTAACTCTGGACTCAATGTGAAATAGTACTGGTGTATAATAACAAAATATTGGTGAAATGAATGAGTTTTGTGGCAGATAATACGTTATTTAGAGGCTGTGTTTCGGTGCCCCAATCACTCGCATTACATTGATATATGCAGATCTAATTATCTTCCGAAGGAATACAAATTACACGAAAGTTATATGGGTGAGTAAACGATCATATTTTATGCCAGAAATATGGTCGTATGGTTGTTAAAAAACAGTAGTTCCCCTTTAAGAGCTGCATGAGTGAAAACATGTTGTGAAAATGACATGGTTTCTGGGCGTAATTTTATACATTTAGAACTGATCTGGTGCATGAACTATTAATTAATCCCAGACTGAGAACATGACAGCTTAGATGTGGTTTTGGCAACACACTGCTCGAGACTAGAAGCCAAAATGTGAAGCCAACAACCTGTCAGTTGTGCTGCAGTGACAAACACGCAGACAAACTGTTAACAAGCCTCGACACTTAAAGAGAGGGCCTTATAAATTCCTCCTAATTTCAGACATAGGCTGGGTTGTGTTTATTGTCAATCTTGTCTGTGTCTTAAAGTTTTGCTCTTAAGGTGGAACCCCTCTAATCCATTTACTCCTGCTGTCTCTCTGTATTCTACACTCGTCTCTGTTTCAGCAGCGACGGGATCGGAGGAGCAGCCGTGAACGTTCCTGAGGTGACCTGGGTACGGGCTGTTAAGCGGTCGGGACCCTTTTCAGACATGACGTCTGGATCCAGCCGCACGCTTCGAACCAAAAAGACGACAAACCTGCCCGACCAGAAACCTGCAGCTGTCAGTCAGCGAGTCCTGACCGGTCGGACGGGTGTCTGCTTGAGTGAGGATAAATAATGACTACGTATCTGGAGAGGATTACAGGGGAGGAGCCCAGCAGTTCAATACCTGGTCAGTCCACTTTGTCAGTTTCTGTGCTTAAGGCACAAAGTATAACGTGACAAGAGAGAGATTAGACTGAATATTCAAAAACACCTAAACATACAGTTTACTGCTTGGGATCTGAGAGCTGCTGATTTCATCCACTGTTCACCTACAAACAGTTTAGCCGAGTTTGAAGGGAAACAGTCAAGAGAAGAACAGCTGACCAATCCACTTCTTTCCACACCCGGTTTTAACATTATTTGCATGGGATAAGCAAACCTCTACAGTTGTTAACAGCTGTAGTTACTCTGCAGGTTGGGATTAATAATAAAATACACATACTCATGCGATGTATGAACTCTGCGTTTTATTCAAATTGGCCGACATTATCCCTGCTTATGATGTCTGTTCTACTTTCAGCCTCTTCTCAATTGCAGTTCATGTTAATACCATACCTTTCATACCGCTACAGTTTTTGACAGCTTAAGTTACCGACAATTCGGAGTTTATTCGGATTAATAATAAAAATTGTTTTAAAAATAAAATGCACCACTATGAGACTGTATTGATCCCAGTGGCAAATTTACAAGCCACCCCTAAAATCGCCCCAATTCGCACTGGATTAATATCATCACAGGATCTCTGAATTTGGATAAATATGGCGGGTTATTTACTTTCCAAATTATGGATGCGTCCGGTTTGCATGGGATTAAGATCACAGATGACCTCTGCAGTTATTAGAAATTACTAAAGGTCCCAAGTAAAACTAGTCCCGTGCCTGCTCGGCTTATCATAATCAAACATAACATCTGGGAACTTTCATGAATGTTTCATTTCAGTAAAAACAACGCCACAATGCAACAGCTTTTCCAGTAACACACACCCCATCATTTAAACAGTGACTAGTGCTCCCTCTGTTGTCACACAAACACTGGTCAGTTCCCTGTTGTGACGTCTCGTATGAGTCACCGGTTCATCTGAGTTTCAGTTCACGGCGAGCTGGATTAACGGCAGCCGCCGACGAGGAAACGACACCAGATAAACATCGTCAAGCTTCGTCCCTGATAAGGAAATGATTCGGATTTGCCACGTGTGACATGGAACAGGCCTCTGGGCTGTGGAACGTTTGTTTTTCTACCTCCATGTTTCTGTCCCTCCTAGAAAACCGTCACCTGATGTTTACCCCCATGTGGAGCAAACGTGCTCAGAAAGAATGGATTTAGTCAAACTAGAGAGAAAGTGTTTGCATGTGTGTTAGATAAGGTGATCAGAGGTTTATAGCAGCCCTCTATATCTGATTGTAAACACCTTCTAATCAGTCTGTTATGACACGGGGCAGTTTATTCCGATGTCTATTGCGTAATACTCGAGTCCATATAAACGCAGCAAGAGACACCTGTTGACTGATTCGAGTAAAAATAAAAATAAAATGGTGAATGAAGGGAAACAGAAGCTGGCTACTAAAAAGACTTACATGTTTGTTACTGGACTGCGGCGGTAGTGAATTAATGAGGACTGGAGACTTCGAAGGGCTGCACAGCTCTGGAAACGGGTTGGGAATGGATGGGAAAGAGGAAGAGTACGACTCCTTCATCCTGGAAACAGACACATGAATGAGTAAAAGGACACTCATGTCCAAGAATTCAAGAATTACTCATGTCAGATTTATTTCTCCGGTTTCTCAGAGCTTGAATAGTTTAGTATTGACACCGATTTCTTTATTTAGCTTCTACGGTTGAATAGATGAGTGAATCCTGACAAAATAACCAAACAATAAATCTACGAGACGTGGCGACAGTTCCCAGCCCACCCTGCAATCGCTTTTATGACTTGACTCTTTGAGAGCGTGAGTATCGGCAGCCTGAACAGAAACTTCTTTAAACGTCAGATGACTCCTGGCCTGAGTCACGGACTTGAGTACAACAACCTCCGCCGCCTCCAGAAGCTCAGTGACTCACCCCAGCGTACACTGAGTAACGGCGCTTGTCGATGCCGGTCGTACCTGTTCGAGGCGATAAGGATGGGCTCCGAGCGGCGAACGGTCGGCGACTCGGCCACCAGAGGGGCTAGAGTCAGAGTGGAGCTGCCCAACAGGAGCTCCTCTCCTCCAGACTCCTCCATCCTCTCCGAGCCCTCAAAGACCTCTGACCAGGAACCCGCCACCTCCATCATGTTACCTGGTGGGAAGCAAGCAGACACGTAGTTAGCTTTTAGCCGCAGTCGACTACTGCTGAGGTCAGCTGTTAGAGCCGATGTGATGCTACAGTGAGCTCTCTAGGGAAATCCACATGCAAACTATTCCTGACCTTAATTTAAGGAACACACAGAGAGCGGTGATGGACTGCCCTGAGCACAGGATTGCAATAAAAATATAACAAGAGAAATAAGTGCATCACAAAAGAAGTAGTCACAGTAACACCTCTATTATTCATAACTATTGTGCCATTTGTTCAAAGAGATTTATTAAAAAGAAAAAAAATTATTTGGTCTGAAGTCTCTGTGTAGAGAAGTGACAATGCTCCAACAAAGGTGTGCCACACCTATCAGATTGTTTGGGCTGGCTTTATGAGGTGATGGACAGAAGAGTAACAGTGACGTAATACATACACATCATCTGAGTGAATGCCATCTTTTGTTCCACCAATTTATAAAATATTCCGTTTAGGATTAAACAAGTAATTGGAGCAGATTATCCCAACAGAGAGGCTGCAGTGACAGAATATCTGGCACTGGGAGAAATAAGTCATATCAAATCTTTCCATTATCACTTCTGGCATCCCACTCGACGGGTTTCTCGGCGTGCGCTTGATTAACGGAAGCCGGTATTTTGTCCAAGTGCACAATGGTGATAAACAACATGACTTTCGCAACAACAACAACACAACTGACTCACACTTTCGGCGCTCAAAATAGGCCGACGTGGCAGACAGCCAGAGATTAATCTGAACACAAAACAAACACCTGCTTCTGAACAACAAGAACATTTCCTCCAGCGCAAAACATTCGCCTGCGACAAAACACTGACCAATAAAAGTCTAGCAATCATAAAACACATGTTACGACCCTTCTAAACGTCTACAAGTGAAGTTATGTTGGCAAAACATTTTATTAATCATATGAAACATCCAAGGCCCCATTCAGACCCTACATTAACATCCGACCTGGGAAATCCAAATGCAAGGTACCAGGTTAAAGTTCATGTGTTCAAACGTGGCATTAAAACGCGTCTCCACATTTTGTCCGCAGCCAACACTTAAGATCCGATCTAAGTTTCTCTGGTTTTTTGTGCGTGCGTCATGATTTGGGGAGGTGGTACACATTTTCAAACAAGTCTCTTGCTCTCAATGAAAGCATGCACATTAAGTTATTGTTTATTTATTGATCTCTGCTCTGCACAAAGCTCAGATTAGATTACGATAATTTCACTACTGCGCTGTTTGAAACAGCGAAACCTTCTTTTTTTTTTTTAAAGCACACATGTTCTATGATTTGACCCTCTGACCGAACCTTAGATTGTGAAATCAGGAAGTGCCGCATGTAGCAACACTGTGGACGGCGAGCAGAACCAAACCTCTGGAAGCTGAACCCCAAAGCAACCTTCCATTCACTGTCAACATGAACCAAGCCACAACCAGAGTCCCAGACACCACTTGCTAGCACGCAGGTAATACAGAGAGCCCTCCTCCCCTCACCAAGGGCAGACTTGTGCATCAATTTGACACCTTAGCTACGACGACGGTCCAGACCCTACGCGGACCCTAGCAGCGTAGTCTGACATGCAACTCCCCAGAAATGAAAAGTGACGCTGTGATTGGTCTGCTTGGTAGTAGCGTGTTTCTGCTTTAGTATTTCTTTCCGGCTGCTTCTCTAGTTCTGTCATTTCCGAAGTGATTGTTTTGCATCAGTAAAGATGGAACACATTGAGGAGGTTCAGAGACACAAACATTTGTAGGACTCGTCAGCGTTTCAGTTGCAATTGTTGAAAGTGAAGCAGGAAGTAGAAAAAAAAATTAAAATACACATCACCGACTAGCATTTGACTACGTGCGTAGATTATGCCGTCTATGTCCTACATTTTTGGAGCATGCAACTTTGAGGTTATTCTGGAGAATATTCTGGTCAGGATTGGCCATTGTTAGTTATACATTAAGAAAATAGGTTTGTTCACTCCCATGTCGATGAGAGGATTAAAAAAAACATCTATTTAAATATCTATTTAAGCACCATTTAGAACCGAAAAAAAAGAGTGATTCATTTGCGATTATAAATAGTCAAAGAGTGAACTGCTGTTGGGAACATAAACAGCAACATGACAGCTTTTAGTGACACCTCCTTCATGCTCACTGAAGCTTGATTAACGTTCACAGCCTGAAAACGTTATGAACTGTTGGAGCGCAGTGATTTTTCTGTCACCTGACTGTGACCTTAATGAGCTCCAAATGTTGATTTGATGCAGAAAAGGTTGACAAATCCGGGTCGGGTTTTATTAGCAGGTGAAATGATCAGAAAGGAACCAAACAGTATTAAAACTTCACCGCATTTGTAGCCTACAACGTCTCCCTGCAGACATCATAATGTTGAGCAAGTGTTTTGTTTTTGCTCCAGGACATTTCAATCAATCCTACGAGCAACCCTGTTATCAATAATGTACAAACTGAGCAGCTGTCACTTCACATTTCAAACAGAAGCTTCTGTCAAAATGCGCAACATTCAGATTACAATACTCCCAGTCATGAGTGTGAGATGTTGCTGAACTCCAGCTGAATGGGTCAATTCATTTGTGAGTGCCAGATTAGGTACACCTGTCTAAAACTAATGCAGTACAGCTCTGCAGTAAATCTACCCTTCATTAGGGGTTGGATGTTAAATATTTAGGAAGGTGATTAACATCCAAGATTATTTTTCGGACGTCTTTAGTGTGTCCAACTAAAGGTAAAAAAGCAGAAACACCTCCCCTACTAAAATCACTCCCAGCCGCTGTAGAAAACTTATCAAAGAAGTTTAATTGATGTTGTTGAACACTGAACTTGCTCTTCTATATAAACACTCTGTGCTGTAAATAGATTTTCTGATTTAAATAATTCTTCACTGGAAAGATCTGGTATTGATTCATAAAACCCTTGGATCGTTTTTAAAAATCTCTCTCCCATTTCCTGCAGACTCATCTCCAGTCTCTAGCAACAGAGTCTCTAGATCCAAAGCGTGACTTACGTTTGTGAAATCCTTTTCAAAACCAAAGAATACTGTTTCAAAAATAAAATATCTTTAAATAAATCAAAATGAATCTGCACCTTATGAATCGGAAAGGAACTGATTCAGGTGACACCCAACAAAACCGTGCTGCAGACTCAACAGAGAATATTTCCTTTATTCACCACACAGCAGCAGCAGCAGCAGCAACAACACAAACACCCAGCGGCCAGTAGAGGTTTGAAAGAGCTGTGTGTGAACAGGTGTATATGTGTCTAAAGAAAAAAAGCAGCAGTGGACTTTAGAGCAAAGACTCAACTACAGTCTGTTCATTATATTTGGATTGTTTGGAAAGTAAAGAATAAGCGTAAAAACAGAAAAGGAGTGAATCTTTGATCAGCTGGAAAGAGTCAGTAATTGTCTGTTTGTTGGATTTACACTGTTAACAATAGATCAGTAGAGATGACTGACTAATCAATGAGTCGCTGCAGTAAAGTTGAAAGAGCCACGGCTTTCAGTATATTACACAATCATCAGCACATGCTGGAGATTTTTTTTATTAAATGACAAACTTAAATATTCCAGTGATTGCCTAATTACTCTTTTTTAACCTTTACAAGTGCTTTATTCCCTTTTAAGTATAACAGGCATTAATCAGCACTTACAGTCGTCTGAATCTTGTAAAACAAAGAGCTTTAATAGTCTGACTAATACTGCAACTAATGTTCATTTTCAATACTGATTAATTTGACATTTATGGGTTTTTTCTTGATACGCTGATTAACTGAGCAAATCATCACATTTTAGAAGCTGAAATGAAATATTTTTCTTGATTAAATAGCCTAAACTTTAATCAAAATAATCCTCCCCTAACTGTGTGATTTATTTTATTATTTCTGAACATAGATACAGCCAAACTTGCAATATAGTGATAAGTTACTAGCACTTACATTCGTCCGATTCTTGAACAATAAAGAGTTTTAATAATCTAACTAATACTGCAACAAATGTTTATTTTTCTTGATTACTACGCCTCCAATATAACAGCCCCTGTTTTCTCTGCATGTATTACACAAACATCAGCACTGATTTCTTCTGAAATAAATAGCTTTAACAATCTGACTAATACTGCAACTCATACTAGTTTTCATTATTGATTAGTCTGAAATATAGTTTACTTGGTAAGCTAAGAAGTGTCAGATCCATCCAATGACATTACATTTTAAGGAGCAAAATGCCACATTTTAGAAGGTAAATGTGATTTTTTTTCCTCCTTGATTAGACGATTTAAACTTTAATTACAATAGCTCAAAATAAACCCCCCAGTGATTGCCTAATTAACTCATTATTTCAGAAGTATTCACACAGTTTAAAGCGTTTTTCAAGTACATGTGAACTATTTTGTCCCAGTACAGCGACCAGAACTTATTTCTTAATATTACCGACTACTGAAAAACAACAGTTACAATAATTTAAATGTCTAACAAAGACTAGAGTGTTACACTACAGTAAGTGAGCAATGATACAATTTACGCCGCTTAACAATGTGGTGTTAATAAAGACTTAAAAGCTAGGACAGGTGAGTTTGAGGCACAGCAACAGACCCTCACTGAAATCGTAAGAAAATCACTTCTCCGTTTTTATAGGCCTACAAACTTTATCCACCATAAGACACTTTTAATCAGTTAACACCAATATTGTGATGCATTCGGCTAAGTTCGTCTGACCTCAAAGTGGTGGCCCAAATAAAACTTAAAAACTAGAGCAGGTGAGGTGGAGCCACAGCGCCAGACCCTCATACTGAAAAGGTAAAAATTACACTCCTTTGTCTTAATACTACACTTTTCGACTTCTCAGTACTTTTACTGAGTCAACACTAATATAGTGATATATTCGGCTAACTTCGTCTGTTACAATCTCTTTATAAACACTTTTTATCCGCGTTAAAAATCCACCCGGCACCTGTTCAAGCGAGCTAGCTTGTTAGCATGCCTGATGACTTACCTGTGGACTCGTCACTCGGCGGTTTCAGCTATCAGCCATCTTGTTCAATTCACCATCTGATGCTGAGCTTTGTGTTTGTTAGCGTGTGGCAAATAAAGCAGGATGCCACCACACGATGCCAAAGACAGCGAGAAAGCGGAGGGGAGGGAGGAGCTTGTCCAACAGGTGTGCACGGTAAGCCCGCCCCTCCCTCTCTGAGGCCGCTGAAGCCGTTTGTGGGTTTTAATGTCTTCCGGGTTCATGTAGGCTACCTCACTGTATGTGATTTTTGAGCAATAGCCTAAAGAAAACGCAAACACACTAATGACTATGCCCTAGTCAAGTTTAAGACCAATAGCCATAAGTTGAAATACTTATTTCTGTTTATCCTGTGATTCTTTGTGGTTATTTTGGAGTCCTTTTGGTTGTTTTGCATCATATTGTGTCTTTTATGTGTCTTTAAGCCTTTGTATACTCTGCTTTGTGTCACTTTTGGGTTCTTCTATTCGTATTTTTGGCTGTTTTGGAGTCTCTTCTTGGATTTCGTTTTCTTTCCCATGTAGCCTATGTTTCATGTTCTTTGTAGTCATTTTGTGACTCATTTTCTGCTTTGTATCACCTTTTGTGGCTCTTTTGCATGTCTGTGGTTGTATGCAATCACCTTTTGCTAGTAACGTTGTTTGGTCTATGGTTATTTTGTGTTTCTGTGGTTGGATTATGTCTGTTTCTGGTTGCTATACATCGAATTGTAAATGTTATGTCTCAGTTTTATACTTTTTTGCATCAGCTTGTATTTAATTTGTTTTATTTTCCATGAGACCAGGGACTAAATTCTCTTTCAAACACAACTGTAAGACAAAATCCCATTTACATTGTATTTACAAAATGAGTTTATTTTTTAAAAGACAGAAAATGAATTAACAGTAAGACAACTGTTTAAAATTAGACTAGCTGCATCTCCCAGTAACAGTTCTGTTTTATATTATATATATTTATATTATTAAAAACATTTGAAGTCGTCATCTAAGATTTCTGGAGACAACGATGGGCCTTTTAAATCCATTATTCCTTTTGTAATTGTTTATGACTGATTGAAGGCCTGTTTATTATTTATTTTCGCAAAGCTTTGGTTAGATCTTATTTTATTTGGTTTCAAGGTGTTCTTTTAAACATCTGGTTTAAAAAGTACACGTGTGCCTTTGACCGTGGCTCTTTGTCTCCACCTAGAGGTTGGATCTGCAGGGGGAAGCTGACCAGTTTGTTTTTCTGCACATCTCTGTGTAAAGTTTAACCGACAGTTCTCAGTTTCAGCTACATATTTACAGACTGCTCAACACACAGCACTGCATAAAGACTGGGGAAACATTTCAGTCTCAACGGGAGTGGCTCATGATCCATTTTCCAGAGTCAACCGGGAACAAATAATAAACAATGATGAAGAATAATCTCTGTTAATGCGAGACCAGGATAATACATGCCTTTTTATAATCTAAATTAATAAACTGTTCTTTCTATTCATGTGATTACCCTATAATCAAAATGATAATAAATGCCTCTTTTTGTTTCTCCTAAGGCCTGAGACTGAACTGAAAGCCTCCCCAAACTTGAACATTCACATTTATTGTTGAACCAGGATCATGTAAGAAATAAAATTAAAGGGAGATCTGAGCACTTCTTAATTTTCTGAAATTACTGTTGATAGCCCATTTAAAGAATATTAATGAGTTTTAATCACATTTCAAGTAAATCTAAATGATAATGACTGTTTTGGGTGTATGGACAGACCAAAAGAATACAGGCGTTACTACTTCCTTCTTTTTTTTTCTGTTTCTCCTCAGGTTATTTTAAGGGAAACTAAACTGAAAGCCTCCCCAGACTTAAAGTGAACCTTCAAATGTAATGTAGGACCATGATAATTGAAGATTTAAATGTAGAGGATCATATTTCATGTAAATCTAAATGAAAATAAAGATTTTTGAGTGTTCTACTAATAGTTCCAATTTCCAGACATTTCTCTTCAGTATGCCTTTAGGCTGTCATTTTATTAACTGAATTTAGAGCTTTCTATAAGCTTAAACATTATGACCCAAACAAAGGGAGGAGTCATTGCTCGACTTGAATGTGTACCTACTGTTTGCGCAAACACACTTAAAAGACTTAAATTCTGGCCAGAAATGAAACAAAAGTCTCTCCAGCAGCTGTTGGATCAAATCATGTTTATTAATGTGTTCAGGAAATCCCCACAGAAACAGTTTACAGGGGAACTTACAGATTTACAATCATTCTTGACAGAAGTGCCAGCTTAACCCCCACGGTTCAACACTGAGGACGCCCGCTGAATCTCACGACCAGGTAACCGCACACCCATCCCCCCTCAACAGGTCTACCACCAAGTCCTTCCAGCTGTGTTGGTCTTCTCGGTCGCAAATCGCAATGAGAAGTAGTAGCCTGTAAACACCCAGACAGTCGGGACCTTTCTTCACGTCTGGACCGTTCACAGTTTAAGAGCCTTCATATTTTGGCGCCAATCCTTCATCCCAACCAGGAACATGAACAGCTGGATGCTTTTAAAAAAGATTTCAAAGTAAAACTACCAACCGTTGGTGTGAGGAAAGAAAAGAAAATAATACAACTCGTCAAAATCAGCTGAGGCCCTCGAGGATACACTTCCACATACAGGATTTGTCATACTGCTCAAATGCATTTGGTTCAGCAGTCGTAGTACAAATAGAAATACTAAAACTAGTTACAGAAAAAAAAACACGCATGTAACATGTCTTTAAAGGAATAACATGTGAAGCTTGTGAATGTATCAGGACAGCTGTCTCCGTTAACCGGCTGAAGTTTGTGAAATGTCCAACAGCTTGTATTTGACATAAAGTAGGAACACTGTCAGATTGAGTCAGGACGCCTCAGAAATCCAATTTCACCCGGGGAACAAAACCAAAATATCTGAAAAGAGTTGCATATACTTGCAGATTTGAATAATTATTTCATTTTTTTTTTTTTTTAAGATTGTTGGCTTGCCTTGTGCTTCACGGTCTCACTTAGTGGTGGGGAGAAGGTAGTGTTCACTGGAGAACCATCGTTAAGAATAATCTGTTATACTCCAATATAATAATAATAACAATAAAACAAACAGCATGATTTTCAGATGACAGCAGAATGATCGAGGATGGCCGTTCTTTCTTGCTTTTTTCCTGTTTTTTTGATTTGTTTCGACCTGATACAGGTTAAGATGCAATTTACTGAATCTCTTACTGGTGGGTTTGAGGTTTCAAAATCAGACAGAGGTCAAAATGAACATCTAGCATTCGGTCTACACTGGGTGAACGTTTCTAGTTAACATAGATATATATATACTACAGGGAGGAGAGCTTGCACCCTTGCTCTTTCTTTGCCGTATGAAAACCATGCTTCCTCTGGAGAGTAAGGGTGGGGAGAAGGGGGCCGTGCAAGACTGAGAGTGGGGGTAGGCTGAGTGGGGCAGAGGCTGAGTTTGGTGGATGGAGAAAGGGGCTTGAAAACCAGACTGCTGATTCCACAGGAGGTGTGTAAAAGGCACGCCGGGGTTACTCCCAATCCCAGCCAACATACGCAGAGACGCCTTCACACCCACGCACACTCGCTGAACACACAAGGTATACACGCGCACACACACACACGCTCACGCCCACGCACACACAAGCAGCACAGGCTAGAGCCCCGAGAGTACTGACGAGGGGAGAAAGCAGGAGGAGGGAATGAAGGAAGTTCTTAAAAGAAAGAAAGAGCTGGGGTCTGAAAACAGGGTTAGATGGGAGCGGAGGGGCCTGGATCCGGTGCTGCCGCTGTGTTGAAACAGAAAAATAAACAACAAACAAAATTCAAAACTGGTGGAATGGATCATTTCTGGTTCTTCAGCTGGTTGGAGAGCCAGTCCAGGCCCTCGTACAAGCCGTCCCCACTGGTGGCGCAGGTGGCCTGGATGTACCAGCTGCGCTGGCGGAGGGCGTGCAGGCCCAGCTTGTCTGTGATCTCTGCAGCGTTCATAGCGTTGGGGAGATCCTGGCAGGAGAGGACACAGTGCGTCATGATGCAGCTTCGGAGACCATTTATTTATAGCCAGAACTGCACTCGAGCAACACTTTCATTCACCTGATTAATCATGCTTAGAATTTAGCTTCTTAAGCACTAAATGGGACATCTTTACGAGTTACTTTTAAGGTTTCTGGCTCAGTGTTCGCTCATCTGGACTAAATATTTTATGTTGGTCTTTTTTGAAAAGGAGTAAAGCTTTCATTTTTGAACTCGGACCCTTCATCATTACATTTTCTTGTCTTTTATACTGGAAATAAAGCACTTCAGCTACAAATGAACTTCTGTAGGAGTTTAAGACAAGAAACACCCTCAGTCTCCATTTACATAAAATATAAATTTAGATCTTAAAATACTCCAGGAAACAAAAACATGACCTCACCTGTTTATTTGCGAAAACAAGCAGCACGGCGTCTCTGAGTTCGTCCTCAGCAAGCATTCTGGATAACTCCTCCCTTGCCTCGTTCACTCTCTCCCTGTCGTTGCTGTCCACCACAAAGATAAGCCCTATGCACACAAATACAAAACCACATTAGGACGGACACCAGGACATGCAGTGATCCTCCGTCTCCTGGTTTTAAACCCACACATCAAAACATGTAACTGAATAAATGATTGAGTCTGTAGTGGCCAATTTGAAGAATTCAGAAATGAAGTCTAAATATTTTATTTGAGTGTGAAGACGAATCTAAACTAAAGCTGGCAAACGCTTAAAATCGTTCAGTGTAGATGAATTCATGATACTCTGAGACTGTCAGAAGTTATGTAAAAGCTAAATTTTGAGACTGAAGACTACTTAGATGTACATGTTTTAAAAGTTGACTGTTGCAGTGAGCCATAAACTATTAAACTATAAAAATAGGGAGATGATATTTGAGGTCTTGAATTCCTCGTGGCTCAAGGCGTCTGTCAAACTGGTGTATTTACACTTCCTGATCTGTGTGCCCGCATTTTGGAGAGACGTTTCATCATCCCTGGAGCTCACTCTATGTGCAATCAAGATATTTTTGTATCTGTGCAACAGTGGACGAAGTGGTCGCATGGACAAGCCTAGCCTGTATTAAAAGGGGACCCTGGTGGGCATCTGTAGAGGCATCAATACTTGAGGAAAACATGACAAGTGTGACATCTTCAATTTACTTAGTTCGCCTGAAAAGATCATTTATAGGTTTCTAATATCAAATCATCAGTGACTTATTGGTGCTTCTTTACATGCTGGAGAAAAGCAGATATATTCTGAAGTAAGACGTGCCGTTTGCTGAATACTCTTGGGCCTTTTTGCTGTTAAATGATGCCACATCTCACTATCAAATCCAAAAGGATTCTCACATTTAATTTCACACTTGGCTGCACTGTATCTGGATGGTGATGTTTGTCTGATGCATGCACAAAAGCAGAGGAGCTGCTGACTAAACGTGCTCTATAGATTTGTGCAGAAAGCCAGGCAGTGTTAGCCACTGGTGCAGTTGCATTTCAGGAAATATTAGACGAGTCACACAATAAGCCCTCTGAGGATTGAACAATACTGCATGAGTCACTGGTTCACCAGTTTTAAGATCATCTTTTATGCACCAACGAGGCCACCTACGGGCGGCGATGTTCATCAGCACTACTGCCAGCTAAGATAACACGGCCACAGCACCCCTCCCACCCTCCTCCTCACCTTGAGTGTTCTGGAAGTAGTGGCGCCACAGCGGCCTGATTTTGTCCTGACCGCCCACATCCCACACTGTGAAGCTGATGTTCTTGTATTCTACAGTTTCAACATTAAAACCTGGACAGGGGAGAAGGAGAAGCACTGGTGAGTTGTAGAGCCTCGCACAACCTGCTGCATATAAAACATTTTCTGTACATTTGAAATCAAATTTGAGGGTTTAACTTAACTGGAAAAAAATCATAGTCAAGTATGACACCAGAAAATGGCTTTATATATTTGTGCACTAATTTTCTGAGCCTGTATTTGCCATGTATTTTAAAAAACAACTTTGAAGGGTTAAAGAACAACATGACACAAATGTCTTTAAAAGTTTACCTTCCAACTTGATTAACAACATAAAAAGATCCTTACCAATGGTGGGAATGGTGGTGACTATCTCTCCAAGCTTCAGTTTATATAGGATAGTTGTTTTTCCAGCCGCATCGAGTCCGACCATGAGAATCCTCATCTCTTTTTTGCCGAACAGGCCCTTGAATAAGCTCGCGAATACATTCCCCATGGTGACGAAGCTGTTGAAGCAGAGAGGTTAACAGGGTTAAGACTGCAATGCCTTCAGTGTTTCAGTTTCTGAGCAAAGGAGGAAACTGAAAAAGAGTGGATCATCGAGGAAACAAAACTGCCCACCGACTGGCACTACTGTACTGACAGGAAGTGTACGATCATTGCATTGTTTGACAGTTCACAATGGTACAGCTAAATCAGAAAACAGGTCGATGACAGCTGAATATTTGGTCGAATAAAAGTCTTGTTTTTTTAGCTGCAACAAAAGAGGCACAGTGACCTGAACACGGAGAAACTCAGGAGATATGTTTACTTAAGCTAATGGTTACACGATACGGTTACGGTTTATGGCTATACGTTGCCAGTCAGCCAAAACCGACCACATCAACCATTATCTAACATATCCCTGCAATGACTTATAAACAACGTAAATACTCAATTCACGTCTTAGATGGGAAAATTAAGTAGTTAAGCAGCTAAAAAGGCATATAGCCTGAGGCGGCTCCGTTAAAAACCCGGATAAAGTGAACAGGTAACTGATCGCTAGATAAGAGAGGCCTGTTCCAGCTGGCAAACTCTGCATTAGCGGCAGGGATAATGTTACTGTATGGGAGCCGTCACAAGACGCTAGCTCGTTAGCTTAGCGACAACACCTCGACCTTAGCGAAAGGCCGACGGTGCGGCCAACGTTCAAGTCCGTGCCCGTGCCAGTAAAGCGTAAAGAAAAAACGCAGTGTTAAGTTCATATCAATCATTTAGACAAAAGTTTTAGCTTGGCGGCTTTATCTGGTTATCATTACTCGAAGCCGATTAGCTCCACTTAGGGCGGATGCTTCGGATAGCTAGCTTATGTTAGTTAGCAGCTATCGGGCGACACAATTCGTAAACGGCGTAAAAATTCGCCGTCGCTTACGGCAAGCGGTGTCCCGGTGTTAGTATACCTGGCAGCGATACGCTATGAAACCCGTCGGTGAAAATGAACCCGGGTTCGGAGGTAAAACCCACAGTGACAGCTCTTTGATCTGACGGTTACAGGAACTGCTGTAGCGAGCTAGCTAGCTAGCGTAGCTGTCGTTAGCTAAATGCCGCGTCACAGCAAACAGAGAACACCGTGACGTCATGTTAGACGCCGAATAAATCGATCGTTTCGAAGTGAGCGGCGACCGGTAAACATAACACGACAATACGGGACGACAAGAGACGAGTTTGTGCGGATTATTACCTCTAGAAAGACAGCTTCTCGATCTTTCCGTTATCTTTCACTGTCACTCCAAAATGGCGTCTTGCGCAACCAGGGAGACACCGGCGTACGAGCACTTCCCACTATGAGAACTTGTCCAATCACAGCACACATGGTGTAACTAATGGCCCGCCCATGTCAGCCTATCGTCCAATCAGCGCCTCAGCAGGTCTCTGTGTGCTCAGTGCACAAAATGTCGAGGAAGTGGACCGCACACAAGTTTATTCAAGTTTCCCACTATGAGCAATGGACTCAGTGTTTTACGTAATGTTGGTTATGACCGTGGCTGATTCTGCACAACTTATCAAATATAGGCTGTAACTGTCCAATTATAACCACCAGTTATCACCAAGCACACCCACTGCGAAACTACAGGCCGAGAGGTCAGCAGGCCTCTGCTAGTATGTGTATCAAATGACATAATATTTCCTGTTTGAAAGACAATGCTCTGTTAAATTAAATATAATAGTCTCAGTCTTCAGTTACAGAACAACTGAAAACAGTGTGGAGGCCACCAAGCAGACATGGAAAATGAACACAGAAACACAAAATATAAGCAGAGAGATGAAAAAAGCTCACATCACAAAGCTATCACACAGCATGACAGAAAAGACACAATTCAGTCACAGTAAATGCAGCAATATGACTGCAAAACAACCAATAAAAGACTTAAAAGAGACACAACTTGTCCATAAAAATACATTGCAAAGATTGGCACAGGATGTCAGAGAAACAAGCCAAGTACAAAGAAAAAAAGTAAAAATGACTATAGGGACATAAAATAATGACAAAGAGACATAAAAGAACAGATAACAGACTTTAACCAGTCACAAAGGAGGTAAAATAATTGCAACAGACCCAAACTGACTACAAAACAAAATTACAACAGACAAGAAAGACACAGAACTCTTCAAATCTCTGAACCAGGGTCCCTCGGACCGCTGTGGCCCTGGAGCCTGTCACCTGTAGGCTGCTTCATGAATGAGCTGTCAGAGTGCCATTCAGTGGAGAAGGAAGACAGGAGCAGTTTCTTGAATTAATAAATCCTTGTTCTGTTTGCTTAAGGTGTTGGTTAGCCTCTGTTTCCTCAAACAGCAAGCTTAAGCACATGGGCTTGAAAAGCAATTTTAGAAATACTGTTGCTAAAACAATCAGCTTCTATATTTCATTAACTTTTCTGTTGGGAGGGAGAAAGGAAGGAAATGAGGAAGAGTGAAAGGAAGAAAGAATGGCGGAAGGAAGGACATATAAGAAAGGAAGAGAAGAAAGCAAGACAGAGAAAGACTTTTCAGACAGATCACACGTTACCGTCACATGTGCTTGTTTTTTATTAAGATACAAAACATCACAAAGTCTTAAACTGTACAGGTAGTTTGGATACGGAAGCATTCGTCTGGTTTGATGTGGCATTTCAAAAAACTAAACTCAAACTGGTTTCTTGAATGTAACAGTGAGTTCAGGGTCCTCCTCTGTCTGCAGCTCTGAATCCAGCAGAAGAATGGCAGCATGAATGAACTGAAGTGATGAATCAACATGGAGCAGAATCTCAGAGGAAGGTTTGTAGACCACCGTCTTGGATCTATGTGTAAAAGTGATTTTCCAGTTTTTCCCGACAACAAAATTAGTGCAAACGTCAACTAAATTAACGGAGAACAACCACACAAAACGTCCGCCTCATTCTCGAAGCTCCAGCTTGCCACCTCTGACCCTCCACCTCCACCGTTGACATCTGTCGGGAGCAGGAATGCAGCGAAGCCACAGACCGGACTCTCTGATCTCCTGGTCAAACGCCACTGCCTTTCTGTCCAGCGTCTCCAATGTGAAGGCTTTCCCTGAGATCTGAGTGACAGACGGGATAAGTCATAAGGATTTTGGTTAGCTGGGTATTAAACACCAGCTGAAATCTGCAGCTCTGGTGTTCAGATCCCAATCTTGTTTACAAATAGTTCCATATTTAATCCAAATCTCCCCATATTTGCACTTTTTTTTTTTTACTGAAGCAAAGTTCTTGCCAGAATACTTGTGTTCAAAATTCAATATTTTGAGAAGGTTTGCTTCTTTCTAGACTTGATATCTGGAGTGAACTTAAACACTGAGTGTAAAAATGAAAGACAATCTTCCACATTCTGCTCTAGAAATAGGACGATTTAGATGATCATCAGATAGCTGGATACGTGAGAACTAGCTAACAAGTAGTGTTATTCGGTAAGCCGTCTCATACCTGATCACTGATTCCTATAGCAATGTGGCCCACTTTGACCCTCCGCCGCTCACGAATCCTCAGACACTGGCCTTGAACATTCTCAATCCAGACATCAACACCTGAGAACGCCATCATAACAGACAAATGAATCCAGCAGAGATCAACCTTAACATAGTGAACGACTCCTGATAGCTTACCCTCAAAGCAGAACGAGGACGGCTGATTGCCCGAAGTTAGCCACTCCAAGTGTCCGTCCGCCTGACTGTTGCAGGAAGAAAAGACGCCAGAGCTGAGGTCATCGGATGAATGATCCGAGCCCTGGAAAATGGAAAGAAATTGTACCTTTTTCTTTCATGGAGGATTTTCACGCACAGCATCTACATACATCTGAGACATCTGTCTGCGATGTGTCTGAGCAGCTGAAACAGGACGGGGGGTCGTCTCGAGGTTCAGGGGAAGGGGTCTGGATTGTGGTGCCAATAGGTACATCTAGGAAGAGTCAACATATTAATAATTTAGTGCACAGTTACACAGTCTACTTTATATGTGTAAGACTTAATCGTCTTACACATAAGGCCGTGATTGATCATTTAGGTCAGCAGAGGAACAGTCAGGGGATAACAAACAGGTGACATAGCCTCATGTCTCAAGCAGTACTGAATACGGCATTAAGATGTTTGTGAAAACATATCCTTTAAACTCTTTAAATATGAGTCTCTAAGTAATCAAATCAGACTTCATTCTGAGTCAGTCAATGACTTGGTGAAGTGACGACGGAGTAATGCCCCCACAGAGCTGTCCTCATGACAAAGTGTTGCTCTGACTCACCGTCTCTGAGGTATTCCAGCTCAGCTTCTGATCCCCATGAATTGTCATTTGTCTGTTGGCCTTTCTGCAGCAAAGGGAAAACTCCTCTGAGGGCATGAAGATACTCTGTGGACAAAGAAGAATCCCACTCTTCCTCTTCTTCCCAATCCCCCTCATACTCCTTGTCAGTCTTCTGCCACTTCTCCTGGTTATATTCCTCCTCTGCCATGTAAATATCAACTTCTGAGTCAGAGTCAATCTTCCCGTCTTTTTCATCTGAGGTGTAATCCTCCCGGAGTGACTTTGGCTCCGAGTCCCATTCCCTCGTTAAGGAATCCGTCTCCACTTCAGAGTATTGGTCTGAGTCGCCATCTGCCCAGTCGCTGCAGTCCTCATCCACCGCTGTAGTTCTCCATGGGCTCACCCAGAACACAGCTGGTGATGAGGCATCAGCTGATGGTTTATTTGAGGTGAAGGGGACTTCAGGGGACAAAGAGCAGGGAATGTCTTCCTTCTGGCTCTGCCCATGACACAGCTTGTCGCAGGCAGTTTTGATTGACCGAGGACTCAACCCTCCAACTGTGGAGAAAATATCCAACTCAATGATCCAGACATCAATACCAAAACTTGACTGAGGTACTTGGGATCAAATGTTTTGGCTCAAGTATTCAGTTTATTGACATTTACGTCTCTTTATTGGCCCAAACTTAGTTTGATGTGCCTCAGGGATCAATCCTGGCTCCTATTTAATTGTATTTCACGCCTCTGTCTAGCAAATATTTTGTCATGGGATGTCCTTTCATCTCCATCATCATGACATGCAGCTATACCTTCTATCAAAGTCTATGAACAGTGTACTACATTCATTTAAGGCAACTCCAAAAAAACCAAAAATAAAACAGGCTGAAACAAGCGCACCTGGAGTTTCTTGAAGACATTTCATCCTAGTATTCAGTTCTCGTGGGGAGTTGGGATGTCAATAGAAACGTCTGTGGATGTTTTCCACCTTTGTCCTTCAGGTGTAGGTGGACAGTTGTACATCACTGAACAAAACATTGAACTACATTTCCCTTTTTTGTCTTTGGGGTGAACATGTTTCTGTAACAGGTCAGGATTCAGCTGTCCACCTATGTCTGATGAACAAACGACATAACTGTTTCTGAACCCACAGATGTTTCTATGTAAACCTCTGCAACTCCCCAACAGTCTTTTAGAACTGAAGACTTGAAATGTGATGAAATATTTCAAAAAACTCCAGTTGCCCTTCTTTCAGCTTGTTTTTTTTTAGATATACCATGGCCTTTGATGGCAAACATGTTGACCCTCGGGGTATGTCTGACCTGGTTTCAACAAATCTAGCATTCTTACACTGGGTGGATGATTATCAGCTATGTACATATGGACCTGCTCTGAGGGCCTTGGTGGTTTTCCTCCTGAGCTCCTTTGCTGATGCTCGTCTGTCTGGGTCCTTTTGGAGTCCGGCTTTGAACACTTTGGCTGTAAAGTTGTTACAGTTGGACGGCACCTCCCACAGAGGCGGAGGCTCGTTGACAATCTGACAAACACATGAAAGGAAAAATGAGAAATCCCATTTGTTCAATTCAGGGAGCAAATGTCAGATATGAAGAGACTCTCACTTGAAGACACAGTGGGTGGGAATAGTAACGTATCCATGGCTGGCATCCATTGAGCATGTGCAGAAGCATACAACAACTGCTCCACACATCCGCCTTGGCACAAAGTTGATCCCCTCGTGCCACCTCGGGTGCCATGTGGGTCTCTGTGCCAGGAAAGGCCCCTCCTGTATGGACAAACACTGAATTAGCTTAATTATGTTCAATCATGCTGTGATTCTTCTCTGGTTTCATGTGTTCATGTTCATGTTTGCTATCAGTGAGTGAAAGAGACTTTACAGCTGGTTCCAAAATATGTATCATCTCCCCAAGTCATGGCACAAGCACAACAAACAGCTGTTCATGGTTTCAGTGGTAGGTAGAGATCCAGTAGAGACAGCAGCTGTTATAATATTCTACTGACCACACGATGGCACTTTTACATACAGAGAAACATGTAGTGACACATTTTAATGCCAGGTGTGAACACAGGTGCTTAAATCTAGACATATTTCCAGGGGCAGCTGTTAAGATCTGAACAGGGCCACAGTTAGCAGCATCAGAATTTATCTGCTGAGACTTGAGAAAACTGTAATCCAATCTTTTATGAAACTTGTTGATTACTTTGTCAGAGCCTGTTGCATCATTGGAGTTCAAGGAGAATGTCAGAATATCTCTGCCTCCTCTGGTGGAATGATTTTATTCATTCTTTGTGCTTTGATGCAGTTATGAAGAGTATTTGTCACATGTTCAGTTTAATCATCCAAATATCAGCATAAACAGGGTGAAGAGATTAAAATAATGATCATATTTTGTCTGTATCTCAGGTTTAATACTGTAAAAGTGGAATCTGTGGCACCAAGATCTGGTGACAAAAGGACTCCTATAGTTTGGTATGTGTGAAGGAATATGGTCACATTCAGAGTGTTCATTTTTAATTTTACTAAAGTAAACCAAGCAATTTATGTGAATGATTGTGGTTTAAAATGTTAGAAGATTTTACTGCAGAGTTTCCAGGGTCAGCTCACCCCTGAACGCTTTCGTGCTCCATCCTCTGTCGTCTAAAGCCTCAGAGAGACCAAAGTCACAGAGGAATGTGTCTCGACAGTCTGCAGACAGCAGCACATTGTCAACTGGAATAAAATCAACACAGAGGATTTAGTGAGACGGCTTGTTTGCATTTGGCGCTCATTATGAAACAGTTGAAAGAGACCAGGAGGCCGTCAGAGAATTAGAGAATAAAACACAGCAGCAAGGTACAGGCACAGGCAGGCAGAGACCTTCCTTCTCTAAGTGAAGACATGACATGATGAGACTGGTTAATTGGATGGATCTGAGTGAATCCCATACCAACACAATGGAGGGGCCTAACTTGAGTGGGCCCCCCTCCTGTTAAATCCTCTCAACAGGGATTTACCAAGGGTTTAGGATTAGGTACCATCACTGGGGATGCTATATGTCGGCAGAATACCATCTAAAGGCTTCACTGGGCTTACTGTGCTTTCTGCCGATCAAATCAAATCTGGTATCAAACTAACTAAACAAGCAGGAGCTGAATCCTGATGGATGCTAAGTGGATATCACAGGGAACACACAACAAATAAATAAAAAACATTAAAAATGTTACTGTTTACTTTTGCTGCACCAAAAGCAACACCAGGCATCATGCAAACTCCCACTCTCAGAATGGCAGAACTATGTATTTCTGTATTGTTAGACAGTTATTGAATATGTATCAACATGTAATAAATAAATAAATAAAAGTGAATAAATGATGCATTAATGTGTGATAAATACTTAATCTGTAACAAATAAATAAATGCTAATGCAGCTTGTTCTGAAATGTGCTAGGACCTGAAAGAACTCACCTTTTACATCCAGGTGAAGCACCTTCCTGTGGTGCAGGTGTTCCAGCGCCCCCAGTGACTGATGAAGGTAATGCAGGGCCAGATCTTCAGGTAGGCAGGTCATCTCTTTCAGAAGCTGGGCCAAACAAGCTATCGAAGTTTGGAGGACAAATCTGATTAAACTTTAGAGATTACCCTTGTTAATGCAACAGTTTAGTTAGCGTACCTGGCTTCAGGTCCATGAAGAGCACAACGTTCGGCCCCTCCATCACGACGCCAAAGAGCTCCACGACACGAGGGGAGTTCAGAGCGCTCCACGTGCTCACCTCCTCTCCGCTGAAATGACTCAGTGGAATCTGAGATCAGCAGAAAACATTTTTAATGAAATTTCAGGGCTTCAAACACCTAGGGTGGAGTCGAGATTCCTCACTGAACGACTCATTGTTTCTTGGCTCACCCTCTTGGCAGCACATCTGAATCCAGTGCTTTTGTCCCGAACGCAGAACACGTCACCGTATGATCCATTCTGGATGTGGTGAAGGACACAGTACTCCTCTCCCTCCTTGTAGCTGGAACAGCTGGGCTTGAGTTGCTTCAGGATCCGAAAAGGAAAGATGAGAAACACGTGTCAGTCGTAAAACTCTAAAATTTAACACAAGCTTTAATAGAATTTCTGGAAAATGGAAATCAATGCTGGTTTCTAACAGCTACAAGCATTATTAAGAAGTGGTTGGAAGTAGCCTGACGTATCCAGAATCAACTTTTATAAGTATATGAGTCTAGTAATACACTCTCTGGATTTCAATATAGGGTGTGATTCAGTTGATAAAGAATAAAGAGTACCTCTGCATCAAGTGATTAGTCCTGAAACCAATCACAACCATTTAGTTGTAAACAAATTTACAAATAAATGCACTTTAGAGTACTGAGTGGAAATTATTTGTGTGAAAACAAATAGGCCGAGGATAAAGCCCTGTGGCACACCATGGACCAGCTGAGAGGATTTATGTTACTGCACATCAAGAACATCCTTTCTTTTCATTTGACTGAGCCCCTTCTGAGTCTAACTGTACAACATATTCCATCTGGATTTCATCATGGGGCATGTTTCAGTTGATACAGAGGGTCAAATGGGTAGTCCTCCAACTAATCAGAGCCATTTAGTTGTAAACGAATTCAACTTTACGGCGCTCAGATGACTTGTATGACTACTTGGCTGTTACTCTTTTGTCCATCACCACATAAAGTCATGCCCTAAAGATTTGACTGGCCCAGCAGATATTTGCAGGAGCATAATCAGTTCCCATTTGAGATAACAAGTTTCAGCTGTAAGAGATTTGTAGGCAGAAGAAGTTGGTCTGGCTTCAGGCTAGGTTTATGTCATATGGACCAGTATTTGACAATCACAGTTCAATCACACAATTAAACTGGATGAAAGTGTCTTACATGATGAAATATGAGTCCTTCATTGGCAGGTGTCGTTGTCTTCCAGTTGTTCAGAATCTGTTTGATCAAATTTCTGAAAACTGAAACAAAGAGCTTTGGTATTTGTGTCACTCTGCCTCTTATTTCATCAAAAACTGTGTCGTTTCCGTCATCAAACTCAAACACATTCTGGGACGCATTCCCGGTGCTGTGATCGGAGTCTGAAACTCCCAGCAGGCTTTGCACATGGCCTACAGAGTCAGAATCCCACTCTGACTGGAAGCAGGAGTTGAATCCAGACACATGCATCAGGTCAAAGGTCGAGTTTGACAAGCTAGCTTCAAACTGATCTAGTTCCTGGACACTGCAGGATGAGTCTGACTCGCTGTCATGAGTACAGATGGATTCGTAGTCCAGGCTGCACTCGGAGTCCGAGCCTCCTCTGTCAGCGCCGCTGGAGGTGTCGTCGGTTTCTATTGATCTGCAATGGTCCTCCAGCGCCTCCTCCAGCCTTGTGAATGGATCACGCACAAATGCACAGCCTTCAGACATGTGAGAGCGTGGGTCTCTGTGGTCACACGGGTCAGTAAACTGAGGAGGAGGAGGTATGAGCCCAGCCGACGATGACTTAAGCCAGTCAATCTCCTGAACCCACAGACCCCTGATAACAGGAGGCTCTTCGCCTTCCTCCTGGATCTGCCAGACTCTGGTTTTCCTTCGCTGTTTCCTCTGGCGGTGGTTGTGTTGGAGTTTGGTGATGGAACCAAAGTCCTCATCCTCTGTGTCACTCATGAGGGAAGCTTCTTTACTGGACCACCTGCTTATGAGAGCAAAATACGTTACGTTAATTAATGCATGCTTTAATATCCAGCAGCTGCTCCATTTTATTGTTCTCGTATCTTATCAACCAAAAATAACATGCGTGCTAACTGCAGGCTACGTTAGCAACTAGCATCCAAGTTTCCAGCTGAACTGTTTTAAAAGATGAATTGTCTTTATTTATTGTATTTAAGGCGCACGTCTCTATCTATTTTCTACCTAACCCTCTGGTTCATGAACAACCTTCACTAGCTACCAAGCAACAGAGTACTGAGCATTTCCAGCACGCCCCAGGAGAGGAGAAGACGGAGAAGGAGAAAGGTGAGAAAGATGAAGAAGAGGAGGAGTAGAAGGGGGGTAAGTTGTCCTCCATCTTTGTCTCCTACTGTGAATGTCAGCTTTGTTCATCTATTTAAAGTCTGATGTTTACCCCATAGATGATCAAAGGTATACACCAGCCCTCTGTATCTGATTGAAAACTCCTTCTGATCAGTGTGTTCTGATTGTGACTATTCAGAGTATACTGTGTGCTGTACTCATACTAATGTAGATTGTGTATTTATATGTGTATACCTGAGAACCTGAGCTCGTGAGAAGGGACACTGAGTGTTGGTAGGGCTGAACTCCTGGAAGTCTTCTCCTAGGACAGAGAAATGTGAAGAGTTCGCAAAAATACGACCACAAGCCATGGGATGAAACATGGGATGAAATTCTTAAACTGTGCAACAAAACCATGGTGCTTTTACAGACTTTCAGTCCTGATAACCCACACTGCTTTGTTTGCATTTGGAGGTGTATAACAGCACTGTGGAAGATTAGATCAATACTCTGAGCAGGGACTTTTTGGAGGCTTAAAAATTCTCTTTGGATCTCTGTGTCCATCCAATCAGACTTCAGAGCTTGTGGTTTTGGAGCATAACTGGAAAACTCTAAGCTTTAGCAGCAATTTTCAAGGAAAATTCCATAAATGAATCCTTAACTGGACATGTTTGGCAGCAAAGTTTAGTACTATTTGATTGAATTGCTTGGTATTAAATAAATCTGAGTGGTTAGTTGATGCTTTTCTTGTGTTGGGATTTTCCTGGAAGAATCAACTGATAATCCACCCAAAAATGGCCCTGCTAAAGGTTTTTATCCATCTGTGATTCTGACTCTGTGCCCTGATTCTCAGTCTTACTCTCAGCCTGTGCGACTATGGAGACACAGGCTCTCTCCTCCTCGGATGCTTCCCGCCCCTCTGCGAACACATGCTTGGCAGTGCCGCGCTGCATCACTCGATTCAGATGGGGGGCGATGGCCTGAACCAGCGAGTCCTTCTCTTCCTCGCAACCCTGCTGGCTGCCATCCTCTTTGCCGAGAAATGAGAGCTCAGATTCGCCGGCCACGATGATGAATGGCGTGTTGCAATCAAACATCCTCGGTATGGCCATCTGTCTGTCAGTGTTCATCGGCGTGGTGAGAACTGGATTAGGAGATGAACAAGGTTGCTTTTTATTATTTTTTTCAGTCAGTCATTTGAGAAACAGGAAGCTGAAAGAGATTCAGCAGGCAGATAGATTGGTCTTTTAGACTGGTCAAAAACAAGATGGACAGATCATATTTTGACTGGGTGATGGCGCTATAATACAGCTTTAAACTCTTGGAACCAACATTGTTGCCAGTATTTGAAGTAGGTGTTGAGAAAATTGAGAAAACTAGCTAGCGAGTCACGATAGATTAAAAAGCAGCACCATTAACACTAGCAGGATTCATCAAGAATGTTTCTACCACATTTCAGTCGCTCTAACCAGATATTTACCAAAAAATAAATGGGACTGAGCAACTACCAAAGCAATTCAGCTGTGAGCAATTCCCATTGTAGCTTAGAAATCCCTAAACTGCAGTTCCACATATGTCCACTAGAGGCTTGGCTTCAGAAGTTAGTTTTTTTAGACATCTATGTGGCCTCATTCGTATCAACTGTATGGTGATCTCCCCTGTCTAAAGTTACAAATAAATACAAATGTGGCTGCTTTGAGTCACAGGTGGGTGGTGTCAGAGGTAGCAAGATGTGTCTAGTTTCAGATCCACCAATGCTCCGCCTCTCTGACCATTTCTGAATTAGTTGGGAGTTAGGAGGAGTAACACACTGGCAAGATGGCGATGGCCGGAGACACCACACGGAGACACAAAATCTTCAATCTATCCATTTTCAAGTCATTATGCACACCATAGACTGCAAAACATATCAAGATGTCTGCTTCTAAGATCTGAAGAAAGGTCCTGCTGTCTGTCTGACTGTGAAACTGAGAGCACTACCAAATGACAGAGGAAAGTAGTTGATTAAGGCAGCTAAAAAGTTGTCAGTACGGTCATAGTGTTCGCCAAGCAGCAACGTGAGAATTTAAACCACTGGAGGTCAGCAAAAAAAAAAAAAAAAAAACAAACAAAAAAAAACAATTGGATACTGGTGAATCTGTCTCTCTCCAGCGCCCTCTAGTGTGTGGAGGAGTGCATCTACAGTTTACTTACATGCAGAAACAAACTGATCATAAACCAAAGCAAAGGCGAACAAACAAGGGAAGTTAGACATTTTTAACGTGCTGTTTCTAATTTTTATGAACACACGAATATGTGTTGACAGCTGAATATTCATGTTTTACACTGACTTGGCAAAACATTAGGTACTCTAATTAATTCTTATATAACAGTTCTGCCATAAATCCTCCTTAATGACTGTTGCAATGTTCAGTTTGTGTTGAAACAGCATCAGAAAGTTGGTAATTCAACTCAATAACTCGATCATTTTGGAGGCAGTAGTTTGTGGTGCTGTTAAAGTGGCTTATTTTATTTAGCTTAGCCCACAAAATGTCAAAATAATAGGACCAAAAATCGATTGTACTATAAACCAGCAGCACAGTTGAATCAACAACTGTCTCAGTTATTTGAAACAAATACTGAATACCAGAACCTTCATGAACACATTTAGATTGTTGTTGTCACTAGTGTACCTAATAAACTGGCGAGTGAGTGCATATATATATATATATATATACACACATATATATAGAATTATATATTTTACGTCAAGATATTTAAGCAGAGAAATAAAAAAATAATAATTTTCCTACTTTGACTGTTCTGTGTCTTCTTCTGTTTAAGCCATTGATCATCTTAATGTGATGTTTGGGTTATTAGTTATTAAGCTTTAAACAGAGATTTGTAAAATGAGGTGTTTCTGGGTTTCAGTGGCGTTTAAGTGTCATTTGGTAAAACTGACAAATCAGATCCACCACAATACAAAAACACTGTCAGTTCAGCACTCACAGCAGAAACAACAGACTTGTAATTGGCGCAGATTTTAATGGGGTGGCATTTGCGGTGGCAGGGCGTGAATGAACAGACACCAGCGGTGAGGCTGGCAAAGGTGGGTATAAATAGCACGCAGAGATCTGGCACGCAGAGGAGCGGCCGCATGCCTTCCACCGGGCCATCCAGCTGTCAGAGTTCCTCAGAGCTCGCCATGTTGACAGGGAACACTGGAGGATCAAAACAGACACACTTCCCACTCACAAAGACTCGTCCTGAAGTCCTCGCTTCTGAGGCTGCACGGGCGGATTTCTGAAGTGTGATGAAGGTGTGAAACCGTGGCAACATGCAACAGGTGTATTTTTACCCGAGCACAGTAAGTAGATTTAGTAATAGTATTTAAAATGTGACCCTAAAAACGCTTAAAGTCCATCAGTCCTCTGGGTCATGAATAGTGATGCCACTGATCACAGACAAACACCAGCGTACCCACAGTGCATTTCTGCTTTCGGGCAGCCTCCTAAAGGCCACTTCCCTCTGAACTCTGAGACCTGACAGCGAGGGCACCTCCAGTAGACAGCAGACTTCAGACAGACACCAAGGTTCAAAGCAGGCCACATTACCTCAGAAGGACAATCAGCCGCCCACTGCTACAGGTGAAATCCAGCGATCCAGCAGAAACAGAGGCTTCGGTCCGTTTGTCCGTCCTGTGTCATGAGTGCAATAGTTTCCAAGTTGTAGCCTACCGGCTTTCTGCCCCCGCAAGCCCTGCTGATTGGTGCAGCATGTGTGTGACTTATGAGCTCTTACACCTCAGTCACCCCGGGCCTCCCTCACCTCCCCCACCTCCCTCACCTCCCCCCTGCAGCAGCCTTTGGATGGATACTGTAGATGCCCCCAGTGACACTTGGATGTTTGAGCTCAGATCTTTTATATCACAGTTATACAGACGTTTTCATTTTATTTTTAAAGATAATTTCTCATTAAAAAAAAACAAACAGAAAAGAAGCAAGGTTTATGGTTTAAACTGAAGGCAAGTTTAAACACAAGTAAATATATAACTGTCATAGTCACACCTAAAGGAACATCTCATCTCATCTTTCCTCATTGTATTCCACCTCACGTCATCTCATTTCATCTTGCGTCTCATCCATACAAAAGTTGTTGGTGGGTCACGTCTTATTTAATCTTCTCTCCTTTCACGTCATTTTATTTAGTCTCAACTTGTCTCTTCTCATATGTGCACAAAAGCAGTCTGTGGGCCATTTCTCGTTTCATCTTACTTCTTCTCACGTATTTCCTCTTATCTCATGTCTTTTTATCTCATTTGATCTTGTATCATCTCATCCCATGCGCATGATCTCATCTCATCTCATTTCATGTCATCTCATGTCATTTTGTCCCATTTCATCTTAACTCATCTCATGCACACAGAACTTGTCAGCCTTGTTTCATCTTACTTCTTCTCATCTCATGTAACCTCGTCTCACTGTATCTTATCTAATGCATCTTATCCCATCTCCCTCTTCTCATCTCATGTGCCCAAAAGTTATTGGTGTTAAAGTAGTAGTTGAAGTAAAATCTGGAAAAGTGAAAGTCCTCAGTGCAGACCTTGTAAAAGCTGGATTTTAATGTTCATCTTAAAATTGTATTTAAAAGACAAAAACAAAGGTAACATTTTTTTTTTTACTTTTAGATTTGTAATCAGCTGAGCGGTACAAATCCATCCATTCAACAGCAGAGACACATTTACTGTCCTCAACAGAGAAGACTGGAATCTATACATTCCTGTGGGAATTAACAAAATACCTGGGGAGGGAGTGTGTGTGACTGGGTGTGTGTGTTATTTGGGTGGAGGGTTCCCTTTCCCTGGCAACATCTGAATGGGATCAGTGACGGACCAATAGTGAGGCTGTGGACGGCGTACGCTCTCACGTCAGCGGCTTTTTGTCACTTCAGTCTCCTCTGCTGTTGGTGGGTCAAGTCGACTAAACATAGACGTGAAAAGCCTCGGCGGGGCTCATTCAGCTTCTGCAGGCCTGACTCACTCATTGACACTGATGGAAACCAACGGGCCAAGAGCTGTTCAAAGCAAGTTCTTTCACATTTTGGCTGAAAAAAAATGCTAAAATGTGGTTAGCTTAGCTTAGCTTAGCACAAAGACTAGAGGCAGGAGATGAAGTACGGTAAATACATAAAGACTGGCAGGTTTGGACCAGCTGAAAAAAAGCTTCTTGAGGGTTTAAAAAAAATAAATAAAAAATAGTTGGTGCACAGATCAATAATATGGCACAATGTACGTCCATGACTTCTCCTGCACCTTGTTGTATTCTATTGGTTTTTATGTGAGGTAGAGCTTCTTGGTCTGTTATATTTCCTTTCAATAGTTGAAATGAACCTAAATATACCGTCTTCGTACAGAGGCATCACTCTGCGTTAAACGGCTCTGACAGGAGAAACCCAACAATGAGGCCTCTGAGTCTCTGACCTCAATAAGAGCTCAAACGCCATTGTTTTCAACTCAAGCAGAACAGCTGCAGTGTCCGTCTCTGACCAGCAGGGGGAGGCTGATAAAACAAGGCCTGGCATCAGTGAAGTGGAACACTACACCACCACACACACACACACACACACACAGCACACAGCTGCGCCTCCACTCAGTCTTGTGTTTACTCGGGTCGTCATAACAACTTTCTGACGCCGACGAAGAGTGAGACGGAGGCGGACGTAAGAGGATATGGGAGGGAAAAGGCCAGAGGAAGTGTGTGGGCTTGTTGTGTGCGCTTGTGCACAACCGACAGACTCCAAGGATGAGCTCACAGAGTTTAATTATCGCATCCAACAACATCATTTGCTGAAGATGTTTATTTCTCATCTAAAAGTAGAAGCGACAACACAATGAGTTACTGTGACAGTTTATTTCTTAAACTTAATTCATAAAAACCTTAAATTACAATTACTTTATAAGCTACCAATGCCAAATAAAAAAGAAAAAAAATCCACCAGATAACAGCATAGACAGAGTTTGGCCTCGATCATTTCTTTTTTTTTAAAGTGATGTCTGTTCATTGGTAATGAGAGGCTGTTTGAAATGTGAGTATGGACACATCCAGAGTTCAGTTATAGTCTGTGCTTCGTCTCCAACATAACTAACATCAGGTTAGAGAATAATATATGAATAAGAACTGAACATGTGCGCTTCCAGTGAGAGAGAGACTTTACAGCTTGTTCGAAAATGCGTAGCATCTCCCCAAGTTGCGCCGCGCACACAACAAACAGCCTCTCATTGGTAAACAAGGACTTCACAACAAATACCACATGGTTGTGGTTCTGAAACAGCAGTAGATGGTGACTCATTGTTTTGAAACAACAGCCTGGATGCATGTTAATACCAGGTCAGTTGTGGTTTCCGATTATTTATTGGTTTTATTGGGAGGAACCTGCCCTACATCTTCACAAAACACGAGAGTTTTCAATGAAATTTCCCCAAATTAAAGAAAGGCACAAGCTAATAGCCAACTCAAGATTGAGGTTTTATCACTTGGTGTTACTCCGTCCATGTTGAGAGCGACTTGTCAAAACTAACAGTGCCTTTATTTGAACGTCACAGCCTAATTTTATCACTGGCGCTGCTCTTTAGTGGTGCTTATTTCTTGATCAATTTCCAGTCCATCAAACTACGCGGACTCAGTTAATGTAGAGAACACGTCAGGCTTTTGTTTGGTGGTCCAGCCTGACACTGTGCATTCATCTGTTCACAATAAGGCAGAAAGTACATTCATGTTTCCATAGAGAAGAAGAACTTGGCCGTCCCTCATGATAAATGTTGGTGAGGGTGGAGTGGGCTGGTTAATGAGCCTGGACATAGTCTTTGTTTTTTCTTACGGTCAACAAATTGCATGAAAAGATGGAAATGTGCAGTACAGCCTCGAGGACACGTGACAATTCAGAGCTTTACCCATAATCCACTGTTTGTACCCAACAACAATGTGCTGTTTGTGTGCCAGTTATGTATATTTCATATTTTGTGTGTTGGGAGGACGTCAAGCACAAACAAGTAAGCCTATTTATAACAATTTAATCCCTGCTGATTGAAATCATCAGAATAATAAAAAGAAACTGAATGATTTGGGTTATTTTATGGGATTTGTCGACAATAAAACATGAAACATAAAGCAACACCCGGCTTTAAAGAATAATTCTGGTTTATTTCAACCTGCCACGTTTCTTTTTTTACGACACTTGTTTCCCAGAATCTCAAGTGTAAAGTTAGACTGACGATGGACACACAGACGGCAGAAATAAACGGGAATTATCCTTTAAGAGAAACTGTTGCATCATCATCTTCTTTTTAATCATATAAAGTCTGCTGCACAGTCACCATGAACAAGGGGCTGTAACGTCATCTGACAACCCTCCAACAAAGTGCTTCTACCGCATACAAATGTTTTCATTGCCCGATATTATAACACGCTCCATACCTAAAACCAAAGACACTCAGGAGTGCAAAAAACACAGGGAATACGCCTCCATGAAATCAAACAGGAAAAAAAATACCTTCCTGTCTGCAGGTAGGTGGTTGTGAAGGGCTCAAGTGAGATTAAAGTTTCTGAGGGACAAAGTCTCTCCTTCGGTTCCCAAAGAAAGTGTCCCAGGTCAGCTGTGACTTCAGGGAGCAACCTCCGGCCTTCGGGTCACATGAGTATCCAACAGGACAGCAGTGCTTTGAGTCGGGGCAGCAGACAGCCTGGGGAAACAAACAAGTAAATACACATTACTTCCCCAGATTCTCACACATTTTCTCTTGTAGTTTAGTTGATATGGTCCAAAGCAAGCGGTTCATTATTCCATGTCTCTATGGCCCCGTCCAGGTCTGGTAATAACTACGTCCTGAGTGCTGTGTACTCAAGTATCCAGCTTTAAGCATGTGTATTTACACCTGGCATCCTGAGCCAGCACAACAGCAGTTCTCTCACAAAAAAAAAAATTCCACAAACTGTGGAACTTGTGTTTCACTCACACAGCTGTTTGTTGTGTGTGTCATGACTTGAGGAGATGACGTTTCACTGAAAGCCCACATGTTAAGTTATTTATTTATGAAGTTATCGACGTTAGATTATGACTCCACCCTGGACGTTTAGCTATGTGTAGCTGGCGTTTAGATATGTGCGTTAACAGCAGAATGAGACCACTTGTGCAATGTTCATATTATCCATATTCCAGCAGACTGAGCCAGAGGATGAACTATTTCTAAACACTAATACTACCAATGAAAATGATGAGTCATGTGAGGGGATGGAGTGGTGAGTGAACGTACCCGTGGGGAAGGGCAGCAGCTCCACTCCGAGTCCGAGATCTTACAGCAGGTGTCCTGCTTGGAGCAGCGAAACTCCCCCGCGGGGTCACACGGCACGTCCTCCTCGTCCCCTGCTTTTGTCGGCTCGGACTCCAGCATTTTAATCCGGGGGAGAGAGTTGAGGAGCACGTCGTGGATCTTCTTCTCACAGGTTTTTGTAAGCATGTTGCAGGTGTAGCCCTGAGGACAGCAGTGTTCGTGGTCGGCACAGCAAACAGCCTGAGGAGGAGAAAGATCGAGAAGCATTTAACACCTGGAGTCATTGGAAACTGAGACTAAAGAAGAAGAGGAAGCATCACCTCGGTCGATACTCTGGGGGGCAAAAAATAAATGATTTGCACATCCCTAACTACTACCCTGGCAACAAACGACAGTTCAACGGTGATTTTTAGATTCCAAGAAGAATTAAATAAATTAACTCATTGAGTAGCGTACAAACCTTGACCAGTGGGCAGCAGCCCCACTCTCCTGACGGCAGCTTGCAGCAGGTCGTCCCTGAAGCACAGCTGCTCTTGTCGTCACACTTAATGTCGCCAACGGCGTCCGGCTCAGTCACAGCGCTCAGTTTGGTGAACCAGGGAATGACATGTGGACCCCTGGAGCAGGACGAGCGGTGGGGCTCACAGGTGTGTCCATTGGGGCAGCAGTGGTTTCCATCTTCACAACAGACAGCCTGAGGGGCAGCAAAGTAATCTGCATTCATACACGCTCAAAAAACAAAAAACTGGCACCTAATTGCCAACGGTGTGTGGTTAATACATAATCAGACACTTACCTTTGGCAGAGGGCAGCAGCCCCATTTGTGGGCCTTTTTCATGAAGCAGCAGGTCGTATCTCTGGGGCAGCTGGTCTGGGCGTCACACGCGTTCTTGGCTGGCCGAGTCAGAACAGAAACAGCCCCGCTGGGTTCGCTCTGCAGGGCTGGTGTCTTCTGTAGCCAGGAAAGGCTCAGCTCACCGGGTTTGTCACAAGTCTGCTCGGCCACGTTGCACTTGTAGCCTTTAGGGCAGCAGTGCTCATGGTCACTGCAGCACACGGCCTAGAAAGAACAAGATTAAAGGTCTCTTTAAGACTAACCGACAGATTTTGAGTTTAATTAAATAAAGGTCAAAGAATGCTATTTAGCGCCGAGATACTTAGCTGACAAAATTTATTTAAATCGTTTAGGCCGTAGGAAGAGTGAACACGGATTTGCACAGTAGGACAAGGTAATAAATTAAAGAGAAAGAATAAAAGTCAACTCATCAGTTTGTAGAATAAGAACTGAAAAACTCAGTTTAGGTTCAGAGCCAAAGCAGACAATAATATTTTCTAGAACAAACCTTAACAACAGTGAGAGATATTTTTGGATTCCTACGTCAAGCACAACTTAAACCAACTTTTCATATCCTTCCAGTGTTTGAAACTAACTAAAATGAACAACAGCACCCTCAGAGATCAGTACTTCAAAACACACTAGTGTTAAAAATTAACTGTAAAGAAGGTGGAAGCTGACCTGAGGTAAGGGGCAGCAGGCCCACTGTCCTGAGTCTTTCTTACAGCAGGTGGTTCCTCCTGGACACATGGTCTGCTGGTCGCATTTCTCGTTCTGCACCTCCGAGGTCTGAGCGGGCAACTTTGCCAGCCAGGGCAGGGACGGGGTTACGCCGGACGGGTCATCACACGTTTCCTCCTTCAGGTTGCAGACGGTGCCGTGAGGGCAGCAGTGCAGGTGATCGTCACAGCAAACGGCCTGGCAAGAGGCAGACCAGGAGAGCGTGTGTTACTTTCTACTATAGTTTTAGCTAAAGCCAAAAAAACAAGCCAGGCTTCACAACTTAGGGGTTGTGTTTCATGTTTTTTCATTAAAATAGTAGAGATCCATTAGAGGCAGCAGCTGTTACACTACACTGTTACACTGGGGACGCACGTGGAGACACATTTTAATGCCAAGTGTGAACATGGGTACATAAATCTGGCCAGGTGAAGACCGTCTTAAAAGTTGCCCTCCTTCCAGTCTGAGGTTACCTGAGATAGAGGACAGCAGGCCCAGCCTCCTCCTTGCGTCTTGCAGCAGGTGGACGTCCCAGGACACGATGTAGACTCGTCACACTTGTTGTTATCAGTCAGTAAGGGGAAGACCGGCCCGTTGTCCAGCCAGGGCATCATGGCGTTGCCTGTGGTACTGTCACACGTGGAGGCCGCCAGGTTACAGACGGTGCCGTGGGGGCAGCAGTGCAGGTGGTCCTGACAACACACGGCCTACGGGAAGAAGGAACAATCCAAATGTTGACCAAATACTTATATGACCTCTGTGTGCACATGAAAACTGGCCTCTAATCCTCCTCTTCTATTAATGAACAACTGGAATACGTGCAAGACTGAATAGAAGTGCGAATTTATCATAGTGACGTATATTTCTACACACCAGTGTTGCAACAAATTTTTGAGTGTTACAGACTCAAGATTAGAAGAGGAGAGGCCATTTGTTGAGGTTACTGACAGCATGAGTCAGGGTTTGTCCTCTCAGGTCATGTGTTAGGTAACTGTGTGCAGCTGTACAGAAATTAAAGTCCGTCTGATTCATTCAAGCAGCATGTCAGCACCTCCGGTAAAGGACAGCAATTCCATTGTCCTTCTGGTGATTTACAGCAGGTGTTTTTGTCAGGACAGGCCGCGGAGTCGTTGCAGGGAACAGCGTGGACTGAGGGATAAACAGAAACATTATTGTCACGTTGTAAAATTAGATTCTTAAACAGCGCTGTGGCATCAAAGCTGAAAATCAAAGGAAGGATCAAAATTGAATTCAGCAAAACCAGAGAAATCTGACTTTACCTACAACGTGTCCTCTGACAATTTAGATGGACATTTGAGTATGTTATGGAGTGAGGTAACTGGTTAGAAGATGAGCAGAGACTGTGGATTCACCTTTAACTTCAGCTGCTTTCTGACACTCATAGTTTTATAAATGGTTTTATGTCACCATGCATCAGCACAGTTTTATCAGAGAGTTCCTAGGACTTCAGTGCAGGATGAATTAGGTGTGTAGCTCACTTTGATCTGCACCTAACGATGATATTTTAAGGATGAATAAACTTAGTTTCTTTATTAATCAATAGTTTGGTTTGCTAAAGCAATTAAGCTGTCTAAAGTGACACCTTTATAAATATCAGCTGTTATGAATTGATCAACATGCATCAGTTCAGTTTGCCACAAGCTCACTTCAGACATCATCTGTTTCTGCCAAAAACTAAAGACTCCTACATCTAAAAACTGCCTGTGAGGAAGGTTTAACAAACTAATAATCAACATGAGCACGAGCTTCGTCTCTGCCGCCTGTAATTCACAACCTGAAACCAAATACAGTGGTGGAAACTGCTGCATAAACAGTAGCTACGTGGACCTGATCCTGATCACAGATTCCAACTGAGCCGTTTCCATGGAGACTAAATAAAACGATCCGATCAGATCATGTGTGTTTACATCAAAACCTCAATCACTGCAAACACACAAAGTGGCTCTGCTGCTGAGGAGCATCGTACCTCTGACTGAGGTGGCGACATGAGGCAGTTTTATCCACGTTAAATAGATTTTAAGCAGATATGGAAGCTGTTTAATATCAGTGCGGACGACCCTCTCACTCTCACCTTCCCTCTCTGCCGACGCTTGTCCTGTCACAACAGCCATCATCTTCACGTCTTCCTGCTCGGCCGTCACACAGGCGCTGTGAAGCAGATCGCACCGGGTGCCTGCGGGGCAGCAGTGGATGTGATCTGAACAACAGACGGCCTGCAAGAAGAGAGGAAGTAAACACCGGCCATGAACTGCTGCTATGCTGATATGACATAAGCGGTATTAAAGTTTTGAGTCTGTTTCTCTGTAACTTGCTGCAGCACATTAGTCCCCTGAGCATCTCAGAGCATGTACCTGGGGTTACACCTGGCATTCAAATTAATAAATACTGTAACAGCTGCCGTCTCTAATGGATCTCTACCTACCAATGGACCAGAACCATGAACAGCTGTTTGTTGTGTGAGTATCATAACTTGGGGAAATTATTAATATTTTGGAACAAGTTGTAAAGTCTCTCCGTTCTGACGTTAGTGATTTTAGAGACTAAGCTCAGATCATAATCGTACCCTGGAAGCTTGTTTCGTAGGTGATCCCAAGACTCATTTTTTGTTCACACTACCAAAGGAATGAGGTCAAAAGCGTCACCTATCACCTCCTAATATGATCTGAGATTGGATAAGTCAAATGTTTCCTCAGTGTGTCCTGGCTGGGTGCGTTCACATCGGCACGTAAAGCTGGTCAGTTGCGATCCGATTACCCAGGACAAGGTCAGAAATGGGCCTTAGATTCGTTTACTTACATCGGGCATAGGACAGCAGCCATATGTGCCGTTTGTCATCTGGCAGCATGTGGTCTCATCGGGACAAACACTTTTCTTGTCTGGACACACAACTGAAGAGACACAATGATATTTTAAGCTTCCGTAGATCAATAACAAATATCTATCAGGGCAGGAATAGCTGCTTACCATCGTTGTGCGCAGCAGGGATCTTCTTCATCAGTGGCATCTGTGTGTCACCAGATCTGCAGACCTGATGCTCCAGGTCACAGACTGTGTTGCTGGGGCAACAGTGGAGATGATCGCTGCAGCACGTGGCCTGCACACGATTCACATATGAAAAACATAGAGGAAGAAGAAGAAAGGCGTATTCACTTTAACGGCCCGCAGCTGAAATATTCCCAGCAGCAACCGCTGTACAACAGTCATGAACACTGATGCATTAAACCTCACTTAGATTTAGGTTGTGGGGTTTTCCGTCTGATGTGCCCAGATTTAAATCCCAATATGCGACAGCCATTTCGCAGCAGCCTATGAGCACATCATGTGATTTTAAATCTTATTACTCAAAGACTCCTCATCGTATGTTGCCTCCAACTCATGTTTAAATCATTGGGGAAACCTGGCAAACATGAATGACACAGACACAACAAAGCAGGAAGAAGTAGGACAATGACTGCACTGTTCTACAAAGGTAGTGAACAGTCAAATAACTCTACTTGTGGAGGGAAAATAAACGATGTAAGTAACCCTTTTTATTAACGAATGAACCTAAAGGAGCGGTGACTGCAGTGGTATGTAACCACCAGACAAATAGAAATGATTTATTGGTGCCGATTATATCTGTGTATATCTTTCATACATAGGTGATCTGCAAAGATCTCTAATGAACTAACCAGTCTACATATTAATAAATGCTCATAATGAATCAGATGTTTTCAGATTGTTCATGCTGCATCCAACAACCAGAGCAAAACCTACACGTGTTTACTTCATTTTCATCACCGGAAAGAGAAAAATGGAAGCGAACCCCAGCTCTGGTGTAAGAATCAAACGTACCCCCGTGTATGGACAGCAGCCGTAGTCTCCGCTGGTCAACTGGCAACACGTGTAGCCATCCGGGCAGCTGCTTCGGCCACCGGGACACGTCACTGAACCGACGATAGAAACTACAGAAGCAATAAGTCAGTTAGAATTAAGGTAATATCATCTGCAAATAACCGCACAAACACAGACCAGTTAGAGGTTTTTGTTTGTTGTTACATGATCTGGGTATTGTTTTACTTGCAGCTGTTCTCTCTCTTCTTTGGACTCTTTAAATCCAGTTAGCCTTCAGTCCTGATGCTCTCACAGCTGGAGCTTCTGTAAGGTTTTTGGATCTCCCTCACACGTGGACTAATGTGGTCGCACAATCTTGCGAGGCTTAGCGACCACTAAAAGATTTCCATGAGAATATGCAAGTAGTTTATGAAATAAAAGATCTTGAAGTTGAATCTGAATTTTTTAACCCGGCTGCAAATGAAGTTGTGTTTAATGTGAGACAACAAGAGGAAACAGCGCCCTCATGTTGTATTCACAAACTCATAAGTGATTTTCAGTGAGTTCAAGAGTTGTGACATGTTCACTGAGGTTTTCAGAAATGGTGAAGGTGGATGGTGACCTATTATATTGTAATGTAGTACAGTGATTTACGTCAGTGATTTAAAACAGGGCCCTCTAGGTCTGCGGTTTGTGTGGCGCCTTTTAATAAGTAAACTTTTACTGACTTTATTGTTCTTTATGACGTCTCTACATGTCAGAGTCAATAGTACACCTTTTATACTTCTACACTTTCCAACAGCTTTTATTACTTTGCAGATTTGGATCCGATACAACATAATGTGATGAGACTGTTTTGATCCTGGTGAACAAGAAAAGACGCGAATCAAACAAAACTCACAGAGATGCTCATTCGCACTGGATCAGGACCTCTGTGTTACGAGAAATATAGTTGGTAATTTGTTGGAGTCATTTTTACAGACATGGTTGATTCACACAGGTTTAAAAATACAGACGACCCCTGCAGTTGTTGCAAATTGCTAGAGGTCTCCAGGTAAAACTAGTCCTGTGCGAATAGGGCTTTTGTTACAGAGCTCTTTTCTCATGAACATCAAGTATTGCCTCGTAGCTGTGAGATTCAACAAGTTCCCTTCAAAGGTAACGTTATCTTTAAATAAGGAACTCCCCACCTGGTTTAGTCTCCCTCCTTCTAGCAGGCAGTTTCTCCAGCATGGGGAAGGAGCCCAGCGAGGAAGACACACACTTTGCGTGAACAAGATCGCACTTTGTTCCCTCTGGGCAACAGTGGCGCTTATCATCACAACACACCGCCTGCAGAGAGAAGAGAATCATTTCTGACAGTCAGGAACACAGTTCAGGCAAGGACACGTAATCCAAAGGAACAGCTACTTAATGCTGAGAGAGTTTTACAAGTCTTTCACACGCAGATGACGGCTCTCATTTAATCACGCCGAACATTAAATACGTTAAATACAGAGTAGAGATTATGTAAAATCTGATAAGATTAGTCTTTAAATCAAAACAAATGGCTCCATTAAACAACTGATGCTGATGAAAAATTCCACGAGCATCATTTATTAAGAGGCAAAGTCATAATTTATTTTTTAATGCAACTGCCTAATTAACGACTTTAAATGAAGGAAGCCATTTATGTCAAAGTGAAAGAAACACTTCTCTGAACGGGGGAGGGGGACTGAGATTTAATCTGACGTCAATCTACAATCAGAGATGTCCTGATAGGTGTCAGGGTAACAACATTCCTACCAACATGAGCAGCTGCCACAGCAGATGCACACAGATATAGTACATTTCTTGGTGTGAAGTGTTTGGGGTTTGTTTGGAGCCAGTGATTTTAAGTGAAACTGTGCAAACTGTGCATGCCGTGAGCGCACATGTACCACCTTGGCTAATGGACAGCAGCCCCAAGAGCCGTCAGGAAGCTGGCAGCACGTGGTGTCGTCCGGACACTCCGACTCCTGGTCGGGACAAATGACTGCCTTTACTTCGTCCCCGAGCTGGAGCCATCACATCACAGCCAACGCATACCAATGACAGGGGCCCGTATGGAAACAAAAACAGGGTTAGAAATGCAGACAAAGGTGGATAGATTTCTTTCTAATGCCTAAGACTGGACAGACTGAACCCAAAACTATAAGCTGGAGAAAATGAGTCCTCTAGCATTAATATATATAGGTGACAAAATGAGATTTTAACTAGAAAAATGTTACATCATTATTTGTTCATGAATTTGAAGCAAATATGAAATTAATATTGTGTTAAATACATTACGACCCGTTTAGAACCAAAGGAAAATGTTGGCAATAGGTGAAAAGTAAAGAAGCAGTCTGTTTGTAGGACTATCCAATTACATTCAGCTATTTTTTTGTCTCTGTACAGGTTGGAACATGCCCCTTTATGAAATTCAAATGGTAAATGAAACTCTATCCTTCACTGATTCTGCTGCAAAAGTCAACAAACCAGCTGAAAGGTAACACATGACAAAAAGTAAGAAGAGAAGTGAAATAATAATAAGCCTTTGTATTACCTGAGGAACGAGTTTGGCCTGTTTGTTTGGGACTCGACTCATCCAGGGAAGAGAAACGGTTTTATTAACACATCTCTGGTGGGCCAGATCACACAGCGTTCCCTCATAGCAGCAGTGGAGGTGGTCTGAACAGCACTCTGCCTGCAGAGACAGATAACAGATTAGAAGAGGTAGACAAGTTGCCAACATGACCCCAGAACTTGTATGCATCAGAAAGAAACACCGCAATTAGCAGCTTCATTAAAATACTTCAGAGGTCTGGGACTCACATGTGGCAGTGGGCAGCATCCGTATCCTCCCTCCGTGTTCTTGCAGCAGGTGTTTTTGTCCTCACACACGCCTCCATCAGGACAGACCAGAGCTGTGCTGAGGCCCAGCAGAGCCAGAATCAAGACCCCCATCTGCACAGCCTGCACACAGGGAGACGAGGGAAGAGGCGTCAACAAGGAAGGCTGCGCAGTGACTAAACCATCATATCGCCTCGGCTTCTGTGTGTCGTTCTGACTGAGAGAAACCGCTAGATTACAGCACAGCGGCTCTGCAAGCATCCCAGCTGATAAACTAGATTTACACACTAAACAAACCCTTTGGCGTGAAGTTCATGCCCTTTTAAAACACACATGTCCTGATTAGTGAACACAATCCTTTTCTGAATGACTTAAGCGTTCTGTTTTTGTTCAAGTGCTTTCAACGCTTGCCGTTTTCAAATGTGGCTATCCCCATTTCATTGTACAGATGACAAAGAGACAGCCTTTGTCATTGTGGTTTTGCATTTTATGCTGTCATCCAGACTTCATGCACTCAGTAATGTAATGTGCAATGTGCAATAACAATGTACCTGGTATTTCAACCAATGCAACAACCATTTATGTACAGTCACAATATTTATTTTTATTATTATTATTATTATTATTATTATTATTATTTACTGGGTGTCTTGGTATTTGGGCTATTGTAATGTTTCCTACATGTATGCCTGACAGTGATGTATGGAGATGTCAATAAAGGGATAAATAAAGTTATCTATCTATCTATCTATCTATCTATCTATCTATCTATCTATCTATCTATCTATCTATCTATTGTTAACCCTAATCCCCTTTGAGTATTATTAGACTAAGCTGTTGATCTTTGAGTTGCAACATAAGCGGTATCTCTTAACACGCAGATATTTGTCTTCAATTAATTATTAAAAATAGTGAAAATAGCTTTCAAAACTTCTCAGAGGTCTGAGGAGGTGAGATATTAATAATATTTCTGTCGTATATTTAAAAAAAGAGAAATTAACGGCCTTTCTGCTTGGAAAGAAGATGTCTATTCATCGATATAAAGATTAACTGACAGAGGAGCTGGTGCTAACAAGCAGAAAACCTTTGCACGAATCAACCAACTCAAACAAAAGGACAACTCTTCAACTTTATGTGCTGCTGTATGGTCTTCCATGATGCCTTATTTAATTTACTAGAAATACAACAGTAAAGTGAATAAAGGCAGATATTTTAGTAGCTGCACCTGTGTTTTTTTAACGTCAATCACAGCCTCAAAGATAATGTTTTCTTACTTATAAACTAACCAGCATCTTGATATTGAGCTTTAATATGAAGGTATGCGGTTAGCTGTGAGTTTACTTTACCATTTTCAGCAGTTAGCTTGAGGAGGAAACAGGAAAAGTTATGTTCTTAACGAGGAACTCTGTGCTGCATAGTCATCTGTCAACCTGGACAAAAACACACCAAAAACAACATTTATCGACATAATTATGTAGGAAAATAATGTGTAATGTTGCAGAGGATTTAACACTAATGTATTAACAAAAGACAACTGAAATGAAAGAAATGAGTGAGTTTTTTTTATTTGGCTTATGGAAGCTAGCTAGCGTTAGCTTCTGTAACCCAAATAACAAACAAGTTAGCATAGCAGGCTAGGACGCTAACACTAAAGCTAGGCGACTTGAGTGTCTTTTAGTGGATGTTTTTAATTTATTTTACTTTTCTTACCTCGTACGTTTGTTGGCCAGGCGCTCACACAAGTGTCTTGTTTAATTCGTCTTCAGAAACAGTCAATGAGCACAAAGCAAACACTGTCCAGAGCTTTTTTTTTTTATTTTCGATTTAGAATTCAGTTATCACATGACACACTGGAGCACGTGACTGAGCAGGTTTGAGTGTCCTTAAAGGGGCAGTACACCGCAAATGACACGAGAGGGCAACAAGGCAACAACGTTGAAATGGCTTCTTATTTAGTATTTAAGTAATTTTTCAGTATCATAACAATTTATACTCATGCTCTGGTTAAAATCTTTAAAAATGGACTCCTCAGTATTATTGTTATATTATGTTATATATAGCATGTTCACAGAAAGTGACGTGAAAAAGTATCTAAAACACCATAAAAAAAAAGTACAGTAGCCTATAAAAAAGATTGTGAACTCCTCCCAAGTTGCTAAAAACAGTTGTTAGCTTGGTTTGTTTTCATTGATTTGATTGCAACATGTTTGCTTTATTGTATTATTCAGGAAAAATATGTGGGTACTCCTTTTCTCAAAATAAAATCCAAAACACAGACAGACAGACAAAGAGACAGTGGGAACAAATTTATTTCTATTTTCATGTACAGAAAGAATCAATTTACAGTTTACAAACAACTGACCAAGTGTATGAAGCAAATGATTTACTGCACATGGATGAAGGCCTACAGTTCAGTCCTCCTGACACCTCCTGAGTCCTGCCATCAGAAGCCGACAAAACGAATTGCCATGTTTGAAGTGTCCTCTCGGGAATTCAGTAAATCACTTGAGACTGAATACTCTCCAAAACACTAGTTCACGAAATCTACAGAGAAAAGCACGGCTCTCATGAAAAACAAAAAATGAGTAAGGAAAGCCACGATTGCACAACTCATAATAATTCAATATCTAGTCGAAAAGAAGAAACATTTACAGCAGTGGACGCAACAGTTCAGCAGGAATCACTTCATGGCTGTGTTATTCTTCAGACTTTGAGCTAACATCACATGTTTCAGTTTGTACTGTGGGCTACTGACACAGGCTTATGAACAGCAAGGTGAAAAAGACCAACATCTTAGCGTGACTTTTATACAGCCGTCAAAATTTCCCATCGTTTTCACTTCGCGTGCAACCTCACTCTCTGCACGGACAACGGAAAAATGTTGCATTTCTACAACGATGAGCAAAGTTATTAGGACCGATGGGCGTTTTGCTTCTCCGCATGATGACAAACTTCACAGTTGTTGATGCGTTGTAGGCAGTGGTGATGCTACTAACAGCGGGCAGCGTGTTGGTCAGTATGTTATTGTTGTAAACATTTACGACCGGAAGTGAATTTTGTCAGAACTGGATGAAGGGAAAAGTCAGTGTGTCTTCATATAACCAAGTTCATTTGGCAACACAATTCAATGCATCTGTGAGTCACATTTTGTGCCAAACATCCTCAAAAAAGAAAAAGGTTTCGTTAAAAACACCCTATTCTACATGTTACATGCACAGCGTATACACGTAAAATCTCATATAATTCATCATACCATTTACAAGTTTGGTGAAAAAGAGGATAGATACAAGAAATTAAGAAAGGATGTAATCGCCGCAAAAAAGTTGTCCCGTTTTTTGGCTGGCATGCTCCCCAGAGTGACGCGTGTTGTTGTTGTTATCACAATGCAGTGTGCTTATTAGTGCCTGCCGAACTCGACAGCAAAGTTAGGTGATGTCTAACTGCATTTAAAAATGGACCAGCATGCCTAATCACTCGATCCTATGTGAAACAAGGCACTTACAGGAGAGAAGTGGTGCAGGCCCTGTCAGCTAACAAACCCCTGTTGATCTCAGTAGAATATTTTATGAGCAAGTCTTCAAGTAAAGTGGAGTTTTTGCTGAGCCGCGTCTGTTTAGACTTTTAGACCCACGATTCTTGGCGATTGAGGGTTGTCTACACAGGAGCCCAAATAAGTATGGGGGGCATTTGGTGCCTTCTGTTTATTTCATACATTCATATACATGCAAGCGCTCTATAACAAATGGTCTTTCAAATGTCTGGGCATCTATTTACACAACAGAAATCGCAAAGAAGTCTCTTCTGGTTGAAAGAATATCGCAAGAGAAAGGCAGAAATGCATTCTTTTGGCAGAGTTGTACAGTAAGATCACTGCAATAGGTCAGTGATGGAAAGGATGAAAGAGACTTGAAGGTGACGCTCAACAATTCAACTCATTACTATCTGAGCAAGAAAGTTACAACACATGAACACGGTACAAGAGGAAGAGGAAATCAAGTACATCCCTGAAGGAGCAAAATGCAAGCCGCACGTTGAACTTTATAGTTTGCATTATCCATTCACAGGGGCTCAAGAAAACAAAACAAAGAAATCTTCACAATTGATAGTTTCCCTACTTATCCAGGCGTTGGGAAACGGATTCTATTAAATAAAACACATCCTTGGATCCAGTTTAGGACAGGGGAGTAGTTAAGAAAAAACAAGCTCACATTTTCTAACACTAATGTGAGCCTTTGTAGAATTAGTCCAAGTAAGGAAATGCGATTCACCGAAATACCCATCAATCCTGTAAAAATGTCATCTACTTCCAAATACTTGTTAAGTATCAATCAATCAACTATCAAATTATTCGTAAGTGCTCTATTCTTATATTTTGCTCTATAAAATGGCTATTTCCACAGTCAGTATATGTAATGGCTCAGACGATGGTTCAGTGATAGGTGATTCACAATAAACTGGACAAAGTTCTGTCTACAATAGACCAACTCAGTAGAAACCAGTGAGACAATGGGAGTAATCACACCTCACCAAAAACACAAAGGTCAAACAACAACCCAAAAAAATGGATTAGTGAAGCAGTGGTTGTGCTTATTGTGATCTTTCTGTCAGTGGAAACATCACTTGTCTCCCGTGTTTGATGTAAAACACTCCCCTCTGAAGAGACTGTTGAAGGTCCAGTGTTCAGTAAGTCCTTAAAGATCACTTCCTGGGGTGGAAGACCATTAAAGGCCGGTCTTCAATCTTCTGCCAGGGGCTCTTCTTGTTCTCGTCTTTATCGTCAGGATCGTCTTCAGGACTGGTCATGGAGTCGCGGCGGTTCTCGCTGTTGCTGCTGCGGCTGCTGTTCACACGGCTGCGCCCTCTTCTGGGGATGGTGGACCCTCGGGAGGATGGACCTTCATCCAGAAGAGGGGTGAGAGAATTCTCCTCGGGTGAGACAGGGCGTCCCTCACTGCTGCTGGGCTCGCTGTGATCGGGATAGGCTAGCTTCGAGTAACTCTTCCCACCACTGCTGCTGACACCGTGGCTCTTCCGTCCTCCCGTCCCCCAGCGCTCATCTTTCCCTTTCCGGTTAACTGCTGATTTTCGCTCTTGGGCTTCCAGAGGTGGTTCAAGGTTGCTATCTCGTGAAGTGCTACTGGAGCCACCTCCAAATCCACCACCACTGAGGTCATTCCCAACATCTATGTAGGAGTGGCGCACATGAGCGTTAGCACGACCATCTAGGGAGATGAACCACGCCCGTGGGTGCTGTTTAACACCCAGTTCGAGCAGCTTCTTCTCAGTCAGAGCCTGCAGTTCTCCATTCATCTGAGCCATGGTGGAGTCGTTAAAGAGCACAGGGATGGTGACAGGTCCACCAGAGGAGTCGGATGCCCAACTTGGCTCCTCTGAGTCGTCACCTTGGGATCCACCTTGTTGCTGCTGCTGTTGCTGCTGTTGACCCTGTTTCTGGGAGTGATGGTGATGGTGCTGCTGGCCTCCTCCCATCTGTGTACCATCTTTGTCTTGTTCCTTCGGGTCTTTGCCATCTTTACCAGAAAACTCAGAAGGCAAGCGCATGTAGTGGGCTGGGATAACCAGGGTTGGCACCATGCTCCGGTACATGTTCTCCTTCATCTGGTCGATAGAGCTGCAGAAGATGATCTGACCTGGTTGAGTGTTGAGGGAGGTGGGTCTGGCAAGGCTGTCTGCTGCTGCTGCTGAATATTCTGGGGGTTTGTCGGTCTGGCTTGGCACATATCCTTGGAAGCGAGGCGGAGACGGAGGATCAGAGGAGTATCCTCGATTGTCGTTGGCATTGTGGTGTCTGTGATATTCCGACTCCTTGCCCTCCTTGGGGCTGTAGCTCCGGTTGTAGTCTTCATGCAACAGGGGGTTGTCTAAGTTGTTGGTCTCTGTGGCCCGTGTAACCTTCATGGGGAAGCTTTCACCCCGTTGGGAGCCTGAAGCATTCTTTCCTTTTGCATGTCGCAGCATGTGGGCTGGAACATGCTTGGTTAAGTCCTCCCTTGAACTCTGGTAGTCTCGAGATGGGGATAAGTCAGATTTTTCATTGGAGGGGCCAGATTCAACATGGCCTCCACAGATCAGATTTAGGCGTGAAGTGGATGTGCCCTGGTCTCTCTTGGCACCATTTAAATTGGACGTGTGGGGTTTGCCTTGCTGTCGACGAGGTTTCAAACACTTCCGTCTAAAAGATAAGCAGAAACTGAAGGTCAGAAAAGGAATAAACACCAATTAACTGCTTGGGGATTACAGTCTAACCGAGTGACTTTCAGGTTCAATACTGTTATTGTTGCTACAAATAGAAACCTAAAACCGAGACCTGCGCCTACGCTCCCCACACCTGCAGTAGTAGAGCAGCACACAGAGCAGGATGAGCACCAACAGCGCCAGTGAGCCCAGGATGGAGAGCAGGAACAGAGTGTGGTAGGTAGTGATGTCCCTCAAGCCTGGATGAGACAGACCCAAACCTGCAAGGTAATTCACAGCAGAAAGGAATCTCAGATTCAATTCAAAGCCACTGATGCTCTGAGAAAAAGAAATTGTATTGCTAGTATTGTTTCCCTGTGTAAATGTTAACAGGCTTTGATGGAGTTCTTGCAACAACATACGGTCTATAGGACCAAAAACAAAAGTTAGGTTTCCACCAAAAGTCCCCAGACCTAGAAATAGTCTAGGGACTTATAAATAAATAATTAGTGACTTGCGTCTGATAAATGTCCAAAGAACAAGAGGGTTTCCTTGTGCAATCTACCATTCCTAAAGCCCTGAGAACATTTAGCAATTTAGTCAGCTGACACTGAAAGAAGTGATGACCTTGTTGGCTAAATATAATGTAAACCCTGGTTCCTTCAGTGGAAACCCAGTTATATGTTATTTATTAGTAAGGTCGTAGTAAGTGTTATTTTTTAGTAAGGTTTGCTGGCACAGCAGCAACACTGAGAATGAAGAACAGTGGACCGTGGGATGAGTTACGGCACCTGAAGATGACGGAAAGGCAGCCAGCCAGTATCCCATCTGAGGAACCACAACGTTCCAGACAAACTGCTGGCCGTCCTTTTTGATATAACCCGTCCCGTTCCGAACCCAGAGCCCTGGAGGAATGTAAATCACCATTCACCATTTCATTTCATTTCAAAGAACAGCCTTGTATTTTAGAAAATATATTTGAAAATACAACACAGTAAGTAACCACGGTCTAACACAGAGTTTCTATTTCAGCGAAGCCAGTTATTACATGAGCTCGCATCAGTTGTTTCACAGTATCCATGATTTATGTGCTGTCCTTACCCGTCTTAGGCTGATACAGCCAAGCAGGTATACTTGTAGCCATCCTGTTCCGAGTGTCGGATGGCAGTGGCACCGAGATGTGGATTGGATCTGACACCTGGACTGCACTGCCATCTTTGTCGAAGAGCTGAATGCTGACCACTGCCAGCGCTGTCAAGTCTGTCCATCCTGTTTCTGCACCTGAAAGGAAAATGCACAAATATCAGCTTCAGCTCTTCTCATCCATTCAGTTTTATGGAATATATCAGTTGTGTTTGCAAAAACATCATGAGATGCAAAAGTATAAGGAATGTATCGTGGAGAGACCACAAATCTCCAATGACAACATTAGTTTCATGAGAATCTTTTCATAATCAAGCAAAAATGTTTTAAGACTAAAATCTCTCGATGTGCATTTATATTCAGTCAAATGGGAACTAGTGAACAGGAAATTAATCAATTCAGGAAATCAGTTGCGATGCCCAGCCCTTGACTAAATAAGTCAAGTGCACTTAAGGGCAGAAACTAACAATAGTTTTCGTTATGCCTTCACTTGCTATACAACTCAATAGAGCAGGAGATGGACAGGCAATTCAGTTAGTCATCTGTGGGGTTAGGGTTATTGTTAGGGCACTCTATCAAATCGTCTTGGTGAATAGGGAGCTGAGCCGTAAGGCAAAGCTTTGGATTTACCATTCAATCTATTTTCCAACCCTCATGAACTTTGGGCAGTAACCGAAAGAACGGTAACGCAGATACAAGCGGCCAAAATGAGGTTCCTCCACAGGGTGCCTGGGCTCAGCCTCAGATATAGGCCGAGAAGCTTGGACACCCAGAGGGATGTCGGAGTATAGCCAGTTGTTGTCGGGGTAGAAACAGTTGTTGAGGTGGTTCTGGCATAAAATTCAGTGGATGGACTATATATCTCAAATAGCCTGGGTATGTTTAGGGATACCCTTAGGAAGAACTGGACTTCATTAGTTACATACTTTTTGACCTATCTAAGCCTAAAATATTTTGCAGCATTAAAATACTCTCTTTAAAAACTCTTGACCTCGCAGTAGACCACGAGCTCTGCGTTCTGGGACTTACCTGAGCTGTTGGTCTCTTGGCCCAGGAGAAAGGGGAAACCACCGATTTCATACTGACTCCTAGCCGTGGTCAGCGCAGCAGACAGCGTTGTGTAGTTGGAACTGGAGGGCAGCTGAATGGATTTCCTCTGGAGCTGCACCAGCGGCTGGTTACGAGATCCTGAAAAAGAACCACGCACCCAGTCTGTCGACAAGCACCCAATGTATTATGAAAAGCTTTGAAAAGGCGTAACGGTGTATTAGCATTTTAAAGATAGGAGGCGATGGATGAGACTGAACTGATGGTGTCCTCCCGCTCTAGTCTCCTTCATAGTACTCACAAGTGTCTTTGTGTCTTACCTAATTAGTAGTCTCCTTCATGTAGTAGTCAAGGGTGTTGTGGTGAGTAATCAAAGATGTCTATGTGTCTTCCTTCACTAGTCTACTTCAGAGTAGTCATAGGTGTCTTGATGTCCTACCAAACCAGTCTCCTTCAGGGTAGTCATAGGTGTCTTGATGTCCTACCAAACCAGTCTCCTTCAGAGTAGTCATAGGTGTCTTGATGTCCTACCTAACTAGTCTTCTTCAGAGTAGTCATAGGTGTCTTGATGTCCTCCTTTACAGTAGCCAGAGGTGTCTTTGTGTCTTCCCTCATTAGTCTCTTTCAATCAGTCATAGGTAACATGTTAGTGTATTTGATTTTAAAGTTAGAAGGAGATGGCTGTGGCTGAGCTGCATTTGTAAAAACTGTAACTGTTGCTATGGTTTTAGTAGCAGGGTCACTTACGCGTTAAGCAGTAAAAAATGAACGAAGGGATGAGACATGAGTGGGAGGAGAAGGGTGTGAATCTATCACCACCCGCTGCTGGAGACAGACTAATTTAAGATGTGATAAGAAAATAACTGCCCAAGTCTCCAAGAGTGAATTCCACGAGTAACCAAAACATGGGCTGCAGTGATAAATAGCTCCTCGTTGAAAACATGTATCCTTAAATCCAAGCTACGACAGTATAAGTGAACATGTGTGTCCTATAAAACAAAATGATATTGTTGTTCTTACCTGGTGACCCAGACAGCACCTGCAGGACGTCATCATACAGAATAAGTGTCCCTGGCCTCTGAACAAGGAGGTACAGGCTGACGGATGCGTACACTAAGTACGGAGAAGACACAAAAACAAAATCATTTTACATGTGAAACAGCAGAACAGACTCAAATTTCTGCCAGGAAAAAAAAAAAAAGTGCACGCATTCAGGAACAGCTCCGCTATTGTCAATTGTGAAGCCTAAGTGAAGAACAGTGGGTCCTATGGAGAAGAGACACTTGGGACAATACAATAAGTCTCCTTGTCCTTATACTCAGGCCAGATTCTGACTTGAACAACTGCCACACGAGCAGACGTCAACATAAAAGAGTGAATAACAGAATAAAACAATAAACACAGATGTTATTGAAGCTGCTCTGTTAACCATAGTAGATCTGATCCAACGAGCTCCACCACAGCCAGTGCAATTTCAGTCTCCTTCACCGTAACTTAATGAAATCCAGTGGCTGCAGCATGTTTGGGTGATACTGCATAATGACTGTGCTTCAGCATTTGTGTAAACACTCCCTTGCCAGTTCATTGGGTGCACTGGTGAAATTGAATGCATCCTAATATAACAGTGCTGCACTAAATCATGAATGTTGTGACAATCAGCATTAGTTAAAAGCCTCACTTTGGAGGCTGTGGTTTGTAGCACTACTGAATTGTATTGTTTTGTACCGACACAAGTTAAATTATTTTAACATTTTACTGTGACATAAGTGTGCCATTCAATCCTGTTTAACAGCACCACAAACTACATCCTCCAAAATGATCATCCAGTTGAATTACCGCGTTTCTGATGCCGTTTCACCATCAGCTCAGCGTCAGAGCAGTCAGTTCAGTGTAGCACTGTTATATTAGAATGGTTTCACTTACACAAGTGTACCTAATGAACTGGCAAGTGGGTGTGAAGCCTCATGATAGCTCACAGTTGGATACAAATACATCTTTGCCTGGAGGACAGAAATATTTTGGTGCTGGATTCTCTCTGTTGGAAAGTGACTGTACTTCGGTCAATCAAATCGTTTCCCCAGGCTAATGTGGTGATGGGCAGAAGAGTGACATACGCATTATCTGACCGCCGTGGAATAAGGAGAAAAAACAGCAGATTGGTTAAAGTGCGCTGGACTTACAGGGGATGCGGCTGGAGTGCCAGGGCACAGAGTTGGTGACGTAGTCTTGTTTGGAGGCTGTGATAATGACCCATGTTCCTGTGCGGTACAGGAAGCTGACTCTCACGACGCCATCGCTACCGGCACGGCTGGACGCCAAGAGGGTCTGATTGCCGTGGACTTCCACCTGAGCATCCGCCAACGGCGACAGGTCGCTGTTGTCAAACACCTGGACTTTTATTTGCACCTCTGAAAGAAAAACATAAAAAGGTAAAACACACCATTAGAGCCTAAACTATCTCGATGTATGAAGGTCAACAGATGAAGTCAAAGAAAGTTGAAACTCATGGTGAAAATTATTCTTCAAAAGTCAATACTAATTCTTCACACTTAAATCGTGTTGGATAATGAGCTCAATAAAAAAGAAACAGTTATATATTTGCTGTCCTGTCATATCCATACTTTATAATTTACTCTTGTAATTAAATTGTAGTTTCGAAGGAGTAATTAAACCCTGGCTCAGTTTATCAAGTCGCCCTGGGCTGTTCTTACAAGGACGACATCATTAGGCAGCAGTGCAATGATTTTATCCAAAATGACCTACATAGTGAGGGGACCCTGTTAGCATGACAGTAGACAAGAAGATTTTGGTTTCAAGATTCATTTAAAATTCAGTTTTATATATATATATATATATATATATATATATAGATAGATAGATAGATAGATAGATAGATAGATAGATAGATAGATATAAAGACATAGATATTTGTTTTTTAATAAATGTCTTGACTATTTTCTAGTCAATTAATCTTTTGTTTAACTACTAAAATATGACTGAACTTCTCCCAACCGGCATATGCTACACTGTCTACGCCACAGAGGTATATACCACGCTTTAGGCCTTCTCCAGTCACGCACTTTTATCCATGTCCATACCTCCTAAGATGTGACTAAAAAGGCCAGGAACCACCCAAAGACAATGGAGGCCCTCAGAAGGGATCCTCCAGGATCCCTAAACACAAGAAAACTAAAATGCCTCTGTGATTATACTAGATTTTGAAATATATGCAAGAAGATGTCCCTACAAATGAGGAGTACACAAAATTTCTACACTGAAGACAAATGGAAACATGTGCCCAACACAAAATGGAGCTTAACAGCTACAAGGGCAACAACAAAACACGTCACATCCTCAAATCCACAAATCTAAGTGCAGCCAGCACAAGCGATCAACCACGAAAGGACACCCGCAATGACAATCACAACTGCTGTGGCACATAAAGATGTAAAGCTAGCTATCAACGCATAAAAGGAATGTAGAAATCTTAACAGGATTCTAAAAATGTGAAGATTTCAGGCATTTTCTTTATCTTTTTTTTTTTTGCAAAGAGTCTGTGTCATTTCTGGTTGAGATGGATTATTGTTATGAGGATGATGATGATGATGTCTATAGTCCAATCAGATTCAGTCCAAGGCTGTCTCTGCCCTTCATCCCCATGTTTCCAGCCCCGGAACATTTTGTCTCTCATCTTGCTTCTTGGACACAGCGGATGTGGGTCACGCCAGGGGACGTTTCCATGGATACAAGCCGACTCTCCAAAAGCCGGCTTGTTGTTGTTGTTATTGTACTTCCTTGCTCGCCTCGGTCCTGGTGGCGCTGCGAGCCGCCGTCCTCTAAAACCCCCTCCGGCGACAAACCCCTCGATGCAGAACTCTACCAGTGACAGGGGCGGCCACGGTGATGGCTGCGTTCAGATAACATGCAGCACGTACTGTACACGTGTGTGGGTGTTTGTGTGCCCACATCCTTTGTGAGTGAGGATAAATGCTGCCCTCCATTACCATAACTGGTTCAATAAAAGCTCCCTTGTGGGTTTCCTCAATCTGGGCTCCCCTCTTGAAACTCTGGCTTGAAGCAGCTCTATTGACAGAAACACTGAGACTCACAGTGAGAGTTCTCACTCCCTCTAAGCCCTTCAGCAGAGGATTCAGAGGAGAATAAACAACCTCAAAAGAGTGTGGTCGGTTTTCTGGGTCGCCATGAATCCTTAAAACGATGGTCATTATGGTGATTTATCTGAAGGATATGCTTTTCTTTAAAGACAGGTTAGGATTATCTGATATTATTTAGCCAAATATTTAAAGACTAACGGATCAATTGTTATAAGTAATAGAAAAGATAAAAAATATTCAGTCTCAAAACACTTAAATCTCCTGTAGATGGATTTATTGATTACTTGGCTAACTGTTTCAAATTACAGACCAAAGTACTGACCAGGGATTATCTTAAAGCATGATCCGCTAATATCATCATTTATTTTTTTTTGCTAAATAGTTCGGTCTGAAGAAAAAAATAACAGTGTATTAACATACAAAGGTTATCAAAGTCAGAGGTAAGAGACTGATACTTTATTAAGATTTGCTCATGTATCTGGAGGTTTTATGCTTTTCTTTACAGATGAGCTGATACTGTTCGTCACTGATTGACCAGTCAAATAACTTCACCGCTACATAGCTAGTTTATCCTAAAAGCAACACAAAATGATTATTCATGTCTTATATAATATCCATGATCTGGGGATTAAAGGTCTGTGCAGTTTTGTGGTTGAGATAAATCCATAAAATTCATAGCCCATACTGTGATTATCAAAGTCAGAGGTAAGTGACAGATACTTTATTAAGATTTGGTCATTTATCTGGAGCTAATTATGCTTTCCTTTACAGATAATCTAACAGTATTCATCAATGTGTTGCAACATAAAAAAACAACAACATTATTAAAAGCTATTATTATAATAATAACTATTGAATTATTCTCGTCTTATATCAAGCCTACAATTCACATAATCTGGGAATAAACTCAAAGGATCCACTTTTCTGGGTCGAGATCAAGCCTTAAATCTGTGGTTATCAAAGTCAGAGGAAAAGGCTGATACTTTATGAAGATTTGGTCATTCATTTTGCTCTTTTCTTAACAGATAATTGACTAAAAACAAATAACTGCAGGTCTAAAACATACCTGAGGTGTCGTTTAATTGACAGCAGAGGAGCAAAACCAATAAAATAAGGAAACTAAATCAGGCACTGAAAGGGTACTCTTTCTCTTTCTTAGATTCCACAGAGTAATTATTGCTTTAAACAAATAAAACTGATTGAAAATGACAATATTTCCTCGTGAAATGCAGCACAGTAGAAGACCTAAGTGACAGTAGTAGCGTATATATATTTAGCAAATTAGCTGCATCCTCCACTCTCTATGACCATCCATGCATCCTAAAATATCTTCAGCCATGCATAATGCAACGTAATTATATAATGTCCTTCAAAATGCACAACATCATGTAAACAGTGAGAGGCTTTACGGCCTTCCTTCAGAGACCTTAAGAGCAAGGGGGCTGCGTTTTTTAATTTTTTTTTTTCTGCAATAAATTTTACACTCATAAGTGTGCAGCCCTGGGAGCTGCAGGCCACCCTGGTCTCACTGTCACTACTGTGCAAAGCAACAATGACACACATGAAGGCCTGGCTTCCAGCTACTCGGGCCTGACAGACAGTGCAGGAGGAGCAGCAGACTCTGGGCCTGCGCTCTGATCAGATTCTCCACTATCTGTACAGTATTAGAGCATAATCACAGCACGAACACTGCTGTGGCCTCTGTGTCCGATCATGGATATAAATGAATGTTCAGCGTTTTTTATAAGACAAAACAGCATTATTCAACTGACGCCAAATCAAAACTATCCCCTAATATCTACCCCCTTTGGTGTGAACATTAAGTCAAGAAGCAGCGCTGCACGACGGTTTAAGTCGACAAAAGCCATAAAAATGCAACCACTCCCATCTCCTCATTGTGCTGCATCCCTCCCCCGTATGGCGAGCTTACCAAATGCTCCCTGATCTGGAAGGGACTTGGCCCAAACCGCGCACACCGACGCGAAGAGGAGCAAACGAGAGATGCAGCTGGCCGGCATCCTGGAAAGCTACATGTCTAGTCCCAGATCGGCGGCCGTGTGTCCATGTTCCTCCCAGCCGGCGGTGAGCGTTTCTCCCCTCAGACGAGCTTCGAGCGGTGCCGAGATGCTGCCGAGGCGACTGTGTGGGCTTCGCCTTGTTTTCATTGTCTGAGGCGGAGAGGAGAGTGCGCCACGCTTCCCTCTGCTGATCTCAAGCGGAACAGCAGCGCTGGATGAGGTCTGTACGGGCGGTTTCTGGAAATATATTTACTCTTCTCACAATTTAAATAAGCACGATTTTTTTATCTTTTAGAAATGTGTCTACATATGTTGCGTCTTGACGAGGAACCCCATCTCAGTGTCTTGATTGAAGACCCAATTATTTCAGATTTTTAAAGGTTTTTTTTTCTGTAATTATGACATCAACTATTATTCCACCTTAAACAGACCTTTCAAGGCTCACTGTCATTGCCATTTGTTTTCTTTAACAATCATCAACACAACCAAAACTAAGGAGATGGTGGTGGATTCCTGGAGGTCCAGGCCCCACCTGCAGCCTGCAACCATCAACGGGGACGGTGCTGAGATGGTTCAGACCTATACGTACCTGGGTACCAAACTGATCATCTAATATAGACTCAAGTGGACAAGAAAGGTCAGAGTCAGAGCTCTTCTTTAATGTCTACTGGAAGCTGCTGGAGATGTTTTATCAGACTGTTGTTGCAAGTGTCTTCCTCTATGATGTGGCGTGGACCTTGAGGCTGCTTAAGCTGATAAGGAGCCCTGGCGTTGTGGTAGGGGCAGAGCTGGAGTCCCTGATATCGATGGCAGAGGACCTTGAACAGCTCCGGTCCATCTTGAACCAAGTCCACCACACGGCACCATAACCAGGCAGAGAAGCTCTTTTACTCTTGGACTGTGGTTGCTCCGATACTGCTGCTATACTTTCTATACAGCATTACATGCTTAACAAATTCTATTTTTAAAATACATAGCTTATATAACTATACACCGATCAGCCACAACATTAAAACCACTGACAGGTGAAGTAAATAACTCTGACCATCTTGTGACAATGTTCTGTTGGGAAACTTTTGGACCTGTCATTCATGTGGATGTTACTTAGACATGTAGCACCCACCTAGACCAGACCAGGCACCCCCACCCCATAGCAATGACACTCAGCAGGATACAGCCTGATACAGACACACACACAAAAACAGTTTAGGAACAACTTCAAAAGACATGAAGAACAGCACGAGGTGTTGACCTGGCCTCCAAATTCACTAGATCCCAAACTGATCAAGTATCTGTGGGATGATCCACAGAGGTCTCAACCCACAGAACCCAAAGGTCCCCATCAATAACATTCTGTTGCCAGACACTACAGGACACCCTCAGAAGACCCATGTCCATTCACTGATGAGTCACAACTGTTTTGGAGGCACAAGGCAGACCTATATGATATAATGAGGTGGTCATAATGTTATGCCTGATGGGTGTATGTTGCCACTTATCTTCATATCCATATTTATTGGAATTCTATGTACACATTTTTGTACACTGTATATCTTTGTACATATACATCAATTCTTTAGTGTATATGGCCATCATTATATCATTTATATTTTTTGCTGACCATTTTGCTGAGACATAAAATTCCCAAATTCAGGTCACAGGAAATTATGAAACCCACTGCCATCAGTGAATGGTATTTGGTGTTTTTTGCTGGAAAGCCATTTCAAAACCGAAACGAGGACATTTATTGTTGTTTAAATAGTGATCGCTGAAGTCAACTGTCACAGACACGCACACAAGTAAACAAGACTGGATAAATAGATAATGTTCAGTTTAATGAAGACTGACTTAAGGTGGTTACATAAAGCACTGCCATCTGAAATCCAAAAGAGAAATCCAATGGAGAGTAATAGGACAAAAGGCCATCCAAAAAAAATAAATAATAAAAGAAGTGCAGGAAGAGTCAGGAAACACCAGGAAATACCAACATGGAACTGTGAGGGAATACAAGCAAGGAGATAAACAAAGACAAAGACAAAGGCAGGAAGTAAAATTAACTTCAATGCAAAGAGAAAAATGATTACAAAATAAAACAGGAAATAGGAGGAAATCCAACAAGATAACAAAAGGTACTAAAACAAAATATCATTATGCAGAGATCAGTTTTTGTGTGTTCAAGTCTCTTTCTTCTAGCTTTTGATGCAGACTTTGAAGTAGGAGCCCGTATCAAATCAAAAATAAGACCTTTTTGTCTATATTGATGTTTGTTTCACAGAAAACAGAAAACCCAGGCTTATTACAGTCAGAAGTATTGCCAGACTACAACCAGTGATCATTTTCATTATTATTATATTAATTCTTTAACAATGGACTCATTGTTCAGTGTTTATGTCCATTATCTCTCCCTGGAAAAAAAGCTGCTGTGATCTCTGTCCTCCGTCTTGTGACCCAAGCCTTAAAAGAGGTCCCCACGTCATACCTTATTTAAGGCCTTTTCATGTACATTCATGTTATTTGTCAAAAACAATCTTGCAGAAAACCACAAACAGTGCGTATTGTCCCATCAGTGTTGCATTCTAGCATGGCAGTCAGAAGTACAAGGCTACAGCCAGTGATTGTTTGGTTTTTTCTTTTTATTTATCAGTAAAAAAAAAAAGTTATTTGCTTTTACAGCAGTTTCATTGTTCAGTGTTTTTCTACGTTGTCTTTTCATTAAAACCATGTAAACAACTCCACCGTGACAAATATTTTCTTGTGAAAGAAAATCAGAAAATTGGGAAATATTTGAATCTGAGAAGCTGCTGCCAGAGAATTGTTTGGTATTTGTTCGTTAAAATGGTTTAAAACATTAATACGTTTTCGTATTTGTTGTGTTGTTTTTCTTTTATTTTAACCTCTGAAGTAGATATAAGATGCAATGAGTCAAGGTCCCTATCCTTCACATTTTATATTAGACCAACTAATGATCATTATTATTTCTTTCCTGTTGATACTCACTTCTGATATTTTTAATCGAAACCCTCTTAGTTCAAAACTGAACATTATTATACATACACCTTACTATTTAAAATGTGCATGGGCCAATCTAAGGCGGCTGTAATGTATTTTTAAAGAGGTGAATCACTAGATTTCATTATGAAGTGTAGTGTTTGCGAGCGAAGACTGGTAACAAACACTATTTTTTAATATTAATTAATAATAAAATGAATATTTACGTCTATAATCTATACCACTGTCCCAAATAACAACCGTTTACCTGAAACAGTGAAGCAGCTCAGTCTCGATCAAGCCGCCGTCTGTTTCTCACATTAGTGCTGAATTTTAGTGTTTAGTGTTTTCCAGATTTTTCCCTTCGGCCCAGGCTTCTCTCTGCCTCGTTTCCTCCAGCAGCAGCAGCAGCAGCTGGTTGTCATATTTATCATTTTTATTGTTCAAATTAAAAATTCATCATTTGCAAGGATTTCACTTCTGTTAAAGTGGAGAGGTGTCTGTGGATTTACTGTCAGACAAAAAAAAAAGAAGCAGAAGAAATTAGTGGTTATTACAGAAATCTAATCTCCTCCTGCCTGTGTGGCAGCCATAACTTATAGAAGGAGACTCCTCTGAGTACACACAGTATAGATGTCAGGACTTGGAGTTTGAAAATGTCTTCTTGAAAGCAAACACCTTCTAAGAAAATAGAAGGTGAAAAGAACCACTTGAATACATCACAAAGACTACAACCAACGACCAGCTATTAAATGCGTGCTACACCTGAGATATAATAAGTTTTCATACAAGCAGGCGGCAAAGTAAAAAATAAGAGCTACTATTAGCTGGGAGGCTAAATTGTGTTTAGGTGGCAATTTTAGATGTTTATTTTTTGTAAAACTAATTTATTAAGTGCACCAGAATCAGTGACAGGTGGTTGGGGTGGATGGTGGGCAAACAAATTTCACACAAATCTATGGTTTAAAGACACAAACACAGCAAACTCCCATCAAAGAACCAGCAGCAATGAAAGCCAACAGTGATGTTGCCTCATGTCTCCCATGACTCCCATGTCTGGGCTAAAAAGTTGCACTTGAGCACACAAAGACTACAGCCAACAACCAGCTGCTACATAGGAAAATAACTCTTCATAGCAGCAGGAGGCTGTAGCCTGTATTCATCATTCAAAACAGGAAGAGCTACTGTTAACTGAAAAGCTAAGTGGCTAGAAGGCTAGGAAGCTAGGAAGCCACCTCGGGGCTTGTCTGTTCAAATATTAACACTGTATTAGTTTAATTGATCTCACTTTTGGTTTGATTTGTTTTCAGTAACTAAATCAAATCAACTCACAGTTTGAGAAGCTAAAGCATGTCAAATAAATTACAATGTGATCATCACAAAGACATTTATTTACCATGTGTATGTAAACCTACACATACAACAAGAAGCTGAACAGTTCATGTATCAAATAAGGCTTATTAACACAGAAATAGATTTTACTACAGCATAAAAATTTGGAAATTTGATAAATAAAATGATGCGATGAATACAAAATGTTTCAAATTAAATAATAACTCAACACACAGGGCTTTCAGCCTCGTTACCTCCGTTCACAAAGCAGTAAATAATGAAGTCTCCTGAAGTTTTGTGTTTAATTTAAAAAGTCACAACCTTTTCTCTTGAAATTTACAGACTTGTCTTGTTCAACAAATAGTCCCAAACGCTGTGATTATTAAAAATATTAAATATATTTTTATGTTTAAATAAATATTAAAAATGACAAAATAAATAATGAATAAAGTCAAATAAGATCTCCAAGAACATCAAAAGGACACTTTGTGATATAAAACCTTACAAACCTTGTGTTCTGAACATGGCCCAGTCATTAAAATCAATTCATACTGTAGAAATAGTTTGATATGTGCTTTTGCAAGATGAATGGATATGCTAATTAGTAAAGAAAAGAGAGGAAATATTTTATATGTTTTTATTTTATTTATGCATTTAGAAAATTTGGCGTTATTTCAGGATAACTTCTGGGCCTTATTTACAGGCTCCCAGGTTCATGGAGTTTTCCATGCACCTGGAAGCTGTAGAGGCAGGTGTAGTCCACGTTTCCCCAGTTGATCTCAGTCTGTAGCTTCACATGTCTGAAAACAATGTTGTCTGGATTCTGGAGAATGAGAGAAGCAGACATCAGAGATGTGGGTGACATTGTGATGCACCTGGTAACTGTGTGGACCATCAGCAGCTCCACTTCCATGATGCAGTTAATTCAGTTAAAGAAGTTTGCAGTCATTCCTATGGCAAAATGAAACAAATATGTACTGTATCACTGACATCATACGTACAGACAGATTAAATGTCTGAAACCTAGTTCCATCCAGATCATAAACCAGTGTTCCCAGATAGGTGCCTGCCTCTTCTTTGGTTCTTGCTCCCTGAAAATTAAGAGACAGAGAAGATCAGCTCAACGGCTCATTGTGTACGGAGGAATTAATAATAATAAAATATCTTCAGGATAACAATGGACAGTGTGTGACTTACGTATATAGAAAACTCCCTGGGTGCACTTTCAATGCCTCCATGGGGGGACTGGCTTTTGGAAATGTGGCCCAGGGTCACATGACTGATGGAGACAGGGTGAGACAGGGAGATGAATAAATGTCCCTGTTCACCTGCAAAGCACCAGCATTGACCTGGAAGTAATGCTGAGTGACCCTGGAAGAGGAGAAGATTACATGATAGTCTCTATAGTTCCCGGTCCGTGTTGTTTCAGTAAAACTACAATACACTGTAATAGTAATAGTGACTGTGTGACCTCTACCTGAATCACTCGTCTCTGAGCTTTGTACGAGTACCACCAGCTGAACATCCATCTCCATATTAAGCCTGGGTCTTCCCACGGCCGATACGTGTGAGAGGATAAATGTTGAATCACTCTGGCACCTGCTCACACAATCAAGAGGACACACGGGAAGTTAGAAATCAACCTGTAAACAAGTCCCACAGTAATGATGAATCATAAAGACACAGATGAAGGCCGTGAGGATCATCTACCTTGAGATTCCAAAGCAAAGTTTGATATCGTGTCTGCCAGAGGAACAAACGTGTCCATCTGCTGTCTGAGGGACTGCACGTCCTGGAGCACTCTTAATTTCATATGTGTTGCTATAAATCCTGAGGAAGAGAACAAAATAGATTTGCAAGATCTGCACCATATGTCCTCTATTTTACTCATGCATTAGATATGATTGTTAGTAGCAGGAAGTCTTATGTCACTCACCAAAAGCCAGTAGAAACATGAGGAGGAAGATGGTCTTTGCAGAGCTGCACATTGTTGGAACTACAGAGAGACACAAACAAGGTGTTTAGAACATGTTAAGAAAATACAAATACATCTGACACTGATCTTCCTGAGTCCTTACCCCTGGCTCTCGTGACCCTTTGACTCTGTGTCCCATTTGTTTCCCAATCCGCCGTGTGACTGTCATTGTCCACACGGTCCTCCACATTCTGACCGTCCTCTACAATGTCTTCGCTGTGGGGATCTTGACGTGTCCTCCTCCTGTAAAATACCCTGTAAAACAGAAGTTAGAAAGGGCTTGGTGCAGATTGTAGCGTGGAAATGACACAGCATGTGTGCACAAAAACACTACACAGCAGCTTACCTGAATAATCTCTCCTTGTAGGAGATAACTGGAGTGCTATATCTAGTGTGATACCCTGCTTCTTGCAGGCGGAGACTTCTTTGTGACATGACTGGAAAATGGTGGAAAGAGAGAGGACAAACAGACAAACGGTTAGAAATAGAAGCCGTTGTAGTCTGATAATTTGAGTAAAAAACACAAAAAACAATGCACCACTAGAGGCACAAATACTGACCTAATGAGTGAGACTCAAATCTGAACACATGAACTTATAGCAGTTGCGAGGTGTGTTGCAGACACTTAACTCTTGATTTGACGGTGTCTGATGCAAATTAGTTGCAAAGAATTAGTGGAAAAAATGAGAAAGTAAAACGGTTAATATAATTACCTGCAAAACCTGAGAGGTTAATGTAATGTAATACCCGGGAACACTGAGTATGTGATTGCAGCTGGATCAGAGGTCCTTCTGAACACCTGAAAGCTGCAAAACGAAGAGATGCTGAGGCTGAACTCTGACTGAGGGAGAGCGGTGCATCTGTGACCAAAGATTCTGATGATGTCACAGAACTTCCCAACATTCTATATGCAAATGAGAGAACACAGCTGATTTCTACCACCTGACATGAAGTCATTTATTATTATTTTTATAAACTGTACTGTAATTACACTATTAATTATCATAATGGTTTCAATCACTCATAATGAAGATATGTTAAACATTGCATTTGTTTTCAAATGTATGTTGGAAACATAATTTTAGCATAAATTCTAACAGTTAAGTCAATAGAAGGTCACTCAGTAACACAAGTTCCCTAACCTACACCAGGTGAAATTTCATCGTCCCCTGAGCACACACATCACTCACTTTGTGAAATGAACAAGTATGTCTTGAAGAGTCATTGTCTTTAGGTTGCTCGTGGTAAATCTAATTTGTTCTCTATAACATTCTTATCTTCTTAATGTCTTTATAATTACCTCATAAAGAAAATAGGTTTTGGACGTTAGCCAGCTGCTGCATGAAATGTATTAAATCAGATTAAAGCTGCTGCTGACAGACTTTCAAACAGACATGACTGCTCTTTGAAAATATAACACATAATTAAAGTCATGTCTGTACATGACCTTTGTCTGAGCTCTGACCAGAAGGCCACCTTGAATCATGAGGGGGAGAGGACAGGAAGATTTTGGAAACTCCCTCCATGAACAATCAGCTGTTGTTCGCCTGGAGGCCCCCCCTGCATGCTTTACTCTGCAAATACAGTCATCTGACGTTCCCGAAAGCTCCTCAAGTTCCCAAACATTGGCGACAGATCGCAGAAACAAGGCGCGTGTTTGAGAGCGAAAGAAGAAAACTGAACATGCCACACGTGTATACAGTCATGCTGCAGTAATCTGAAGCATGCCATGTCCTTGAAATATCACATTCATAGCACAAAGGATCCCTCCACATTTAGTTGGATTAAATTCCCCATCATATTAATTCAATTTCCTCTTTAAAAGTTTACAAATTCCCAGACAAATTTCATTTAATACTTCTGAAAACTACTTGCATTATATTTCCAAAAGTATTCGCTCATCTGCCTTTACATGCATATGAACTTAAGTGACAGTGACATCCCATTCTTAATCCATAGGGTTTAATATGATGTTGGCCTACCCCAGATACAACAGCTTCAAACTGTTCTGGGAAGGCCTTCCACAAGGTTCAGAAGTGTGTTCATGGGAGTTTCTGACCGTTCTTCCAGAAGTGTGTTTGTGAGGTCAGACACTGATATTGGACAAGAAGTTCTGGCTCACAGTCTTCGCGTTAATTCATCCCAAAGGTGTTCTATCAGGTTGAGATCAGGACTCTCTGCAGGCCAGTCAAGTTCTTCCATGTCTTTATGGACCTTGCTTGGTGCCCTGGGGCCTCATGTACTAACAGTTGCGTAGATTTCCTACTAAAACGTGACGTAAACTCAGATTAACAAGCATTTCGAAGCACATTTCCTTAGTACATCCCGATCGAACGTACCGGACTCCTCCCCGTCCACGCCCCTTTTAAATAGGCAACTCCGTGTCCACGCCTCTTTTAAATATGCAAATTATATTTAAATTGACCCTGCACCTGAGATTCCCCTGTCTGCGCGATCAGAAAACGAAAACATAAGAATGAGCCACAATGTTTACTTGCATTTGCGCATTACGTATTACAAATTCATGCGATGGCGCTTTTATAGAAATGTGTGTGCAGTCGATACATTTCTCTCTTGATACATCTGAACTTTTACGTGAGCGAGTACGTACGGAACGTTTTTGTACGTACGCAACGTTAGTACATGAGGCACTCGCTCACGTAAAAGTTCAGATGTATCAAGAGAGAAATGTCCGTGAATTTTGTATGTGCCAACGGAAACGACGTGGCTGGCGTACGTATGATTCTACGGAACGTTTTTGTACGTACGCCCCAGGGGCCTCATGTACTAACGTACAAAAACGTTCCGTACGTACTCGCTCACGTAAAAGTTCAGATGTATCAAGAGAGAAATGTATCGACTGCACACACATTTCTATAAAAGCGCCATCGCATGAATTTGTAATACGTAATGCGCAAATGCAAGTAAACATTGTGGCTCATTCTTATGTTTTAGTTTTCTGATCGCGCAGACAGGGGAATCTCAGGTGCAGGGTCAATTTAAATATAATTTGCATTATTATACACGGAGGTGCATATTTAAAAGGGGCGTGGACGGGGAGGAGTCGGGTACGTTCGATTGGGATGTACAAAGGAAATGTGCTTCAAAATGCTTGTAAATCTGAGCTTACGTCATGATTTAGTGGGAAATCTACGCAACTGTTAGTACATGAGGCCCCTGGTGCGCAGTCATGCTGGAACAGGAAGGGGCCATCCACAAACTGTTGCCACAAAGTTATGAGCACAGAGTTGTCCAAGATTTCTTGGCATGCTGAAGCATTCAGAGTTCCTTTCACTGGAACTAAGGGGCCAGCCCAGCTCCTGAAAAACAACCCCACACAATAATCCTCCCTCCACCAAACTTCACACTTGGGACAATGGAGTCGGACAAGAACAATTCTCCTGGCAACAGCCAAGCCCAGATTCGTCCATCAGATTGCCACATGGAGAAGTGGGATTCCTGACTTGCGTCTCCATTGCTCTAGAGTCCAGTGGTGGTGTGCTTTACACCAGTGCATCTAATGAATTGCACTTGGTGACGTGTGGCTTGGATGCAGCTGCTCTGCCATGGAAACCCATTCCATGAAGCTCTCTACGCACTTTTATTGAGCTCATCTGAAGGCCATATGAAGTTTGGAAGTCTGTAGTGATTGACTCGCCTCAGCATCCACTGACCCCGCTCTGTCGTTTTACGTGGCATGCCTCCTCAGAACTGAGTTGCTGTCGTTCCCAATCTCTTCCACTTTGTTATAATATAATACCAGTGACGGTTGATAATGACTGGACTTGTTGCACAGGTGGCATCCTATCACAGTACCACGCTGGAATTCACTGAGCTCCTGAGAGCGATCTATTCTTTTACAAATGTTTGTAGAAGCAGTCTGCATACCTAAGTGCTTGGTTTTATACACCTGTGGCCATGGAAGTGATTGGAACACCTGAATTCAAGAATTCAGTTATTTGGATGGGTGAGTGAAGACTTTTGGCAATATAGTGTATTTGATTTGATTCACTGAAAGGTGTGCAAAATGATGCCGTATATTTGATTGCATTTACAAATCACAGATGTAGACATTGTCTTATAAAGTCCTTCATTTTAACACCACAGTCAGGGTCCACGGTCTGCCTCCGAAGAGCCTGGTGAGGATCACGAGTCTGGTGAGCATAAGGAATGGCTTATGAAAGGTTGGCATTCATGTGTCCTCGCTCGGGCAGCAATACAGAGGGTTTTCCATGAAGCAGTCTCTTTACAGACATCAGGATTAGCTGGAGAACATCCGTCAAGTCAGATTAAAGTTGCCCAACCTGGCTGCTTTCTACCAGGGTGGCTGTGATGATGCTTCTTATAATTTATTGATTTAGAGACCTAAATCAAAAAAAAAAAAAAAAAAGCTCCAGACAACTTTCCACATACAAAATAACTCAGTGAAATGGGTAAATAATATTAGGCGGTCATTAATAAGAATGAGTCTGAGTTCACATTTGAAGTGGAAAAATTTGATAAAAACAAAATTAGACAAAGAGCAGTGGAAATAGATTTAGTGTCTAAATCTTCTTTTTTATGGTTTTCTGCACTGGATCAAAAAAGAAAAAAGAAAAACTTTGTTGCCAGCTCTTTACTTTATCCAGGAGCTTAACTTTTAATATTAGCAAAACAGATGAGTCCGTTTGTGTCCTGCTTCTCCGATTTTCTAAAATGTCAGTGCACGGTGTATGCACAGTATGTGCGCACAGCAGATTAAAGGACAGTTTCACAGGTTTTTAAGCTTGTCTTGTCCGTTTTTTTCTTGCTCAATCCTACAGTTTCCTGCCAAATGTGATGTCAATGAACATGAATATGGGGGAAAAGAGAGTGTGAGGCAACATTTGATTTTTTTGGTCGCACTATAAAATCACTCAGTCAGTTTATAGCTCCTTAGTGCAGATGAAATACAGGGTAAATGTTATTGGCTTATTTTGAAACATATTGATAGCCACAGCAAAGCAAAACACAGAATGTCTATTACTAACTTTCAGTAATCATGCCCGCCAAGGTCCAAGTACAATGTGCAATAATACAATCTATCTATCTATCTATCTATCTATCTATCTATCTATCTATCTATCTATCTATCTATCTATCTAATTGCAGCAGTTTAATTTCATTCTCCTCCTATCTCACATTCATTGGGAGACAAACCGTACAGTTATTTGTGTCACCTTTAGCTGTCGGCACAGAAATGAACAAGCTCAATTATGGCTGATTAATTGCGGGCAAACGTGTTCCTGAGAACCAGACGGTGGGGGCAGAGTGAGGGCAGCCGAGAGCTGCTCTGGTCTTTGATTCTCTCATTGTTGCGTTTCACACAATTGGTGAAAGTTCTGAGGAGGTGGCAGATTACTGAAGATGTCCTTTGGAAGACTTAGGTCAGATACAGGACAGGAGAATTAATGAAGGGGAAAACTGCGCAGTGGATCTCATCTCCTCAAAGATTTCAAGTCAAGTTATGTGGCCTTCAAATTAATCAGTGAATCCCAGTTGGAGATGAGAGGCAAGAGAGGGGAACCTGCCGTGAAACACGATGCAGGGATAATAAAGTCTGGATAAATGGACCAAGAAGAAGCAGCCGTTGGTCTTTTGGAGACATGCTCCATCCTCTTCACTCGTTAAGGAGAAGGATTCATATTTCAGCAGGATAAGGAGCCCAGACACACCTCAAAGACTCGAAGGCTGAGAAAGAAAAATATCCCTAACATCAAGAAGCTTTTTAGAACATTGTCACATCCTGCAGGGATAACACGAGTTATCAGCGTTGAAATAACTTGCAGAAGATGGGTTTTTTTGTAAACCCAAGGGTGGGACATCCTTAGCATGCAGCTGCAAGGCTGTCGAAGCCTCCAGGTGCACGTTGTCACTGTATAGAGGGTGATACACCAGCAGGGGGCAAAGGAGAGCTTGAGAAGTGACTTCCTGCTGATGTGACTATTGTGACAGTGCACTCAGTTGAAAAGAAGTGCACCCCCTCAACATCATCATGAACAACCTTCAGTCTTCATGTGGTAATTAGACTCCAGCTTCAGGGCTTGATAAGGGGAGACATGATCGACACTGGGATTTCAGATGCCCCCCCATTGAGCGTCAACACACGTGTCGAAATTCACCTGCTGTTATTGACGGAGGGTGGTTGTACTGCGTGGTAGTTGAAGCTCTATGAGCCTACACGATATAAACATCAAATCAGAGTGTAGAGCAGTGTACCCAGTTTGCAGTAACAAAGAAACTTCAGGGCTTCTCCTTTTTGAGCTATATTACCTCACATTCCTAATAAATACATCTTCATGTATCTTTATTGTTGGGACTCGAGAATAAGAATTACTGTTTACCTGAGTTTGTCAACCAACAGCACAGCTGAATTTCCCAGATAATGGGTCTTTACTTAAACGCAGGATTTATTAAAGTCTTGAAGAATCCACTCAATAATGCTCATTAAAATTACGGCGAATCGGAGGAGCAGGAGACATTAATCAAGTGACTTTCAGTCCTGCTCACCGCAAAGCGCACTAACCTTTAAGAGCAGCTCTCAAGTGGTCACAAGTGTCCCCAGAGATGGAGACTGTTCATCTTTACGGAGTCCTCACAGAGGAATTATCCTCCAAAAGCCTCAGCTACCCCGATTTTAATTACTGTATTGAGTACTCTTGTTTTTCAGCATCAAGTAGCAATTTATAAAAATTAACAAGTAACAACAAACCACATGAAAGGGGATGAGATTATAGGAAGTCAAAGACAATAACAAACAACCAATAAGAAATTAAAACCTTTTTGTTTACCCCCAATGAATGCAAAGTTGCAACACATTGATTCAGGTCGAAAACTGTATTTTTGTGTATAGTAATTGTAAAACAAAAAGCATTTTTAAATAAAAGAATTGGTAAAAAGTCAATATTTACGTTGTGTGAAAGGTGCAGTACAGTGAGTGATGGTCAACAGAGTGAAGATGTTGTGTCAAACGTGTGTTGACTTGTGACAGAGAGCTAAAGCTGGCATGCTAACAGTCAGCCGAGCGCCACCCTCTGTCTCGTCATACCTCTTTGTACCTCAGGAGGTGATATCGAGTCATTGCATTTCTCAATACAACGTGAAAGGAAGAAAAAGTAGTAGTACCCATGTTCTTTTGGTTCTTTTATACTGTCTATGGTTCTAGCATTTAAACTGTTCTGACTGAATACATGCAGTATACATAAAAATGAACTGACCTGCCCATCAGCTGGCCTTAGATTGCTAATCGAACTTTGGAGAACTGGATGGATGTAAAAGTAGTCCGGATAGGTTATGTTTTTAGCCCAGCATGATCCCCTGCCCTCTGTCTCCTTGCGCACCGCTTGCAACCTCCCCACCAGTACATCATACGTAGTCCCCCAGCAGCCCAGACCTTTGCTAGCATGAATAAGACTATGCTTCTTAGCTAGCTACCAGCAGGTGACAGTCGTCTGTATTTATCTTTCAAAGGAAGTAACAAGTAGGAAGCCAGGAAGAACATCAAATCGTTCCACAAACATGGGTCCGATTACTGCCAGCGGTGAAGGACATCAAATACTAGGCCCACAGCTTTGGCCTGGGCCCAAAGATCTTCAAAAGATGGATTGAATATGTTTTTTGTTGTTTTTTTTGACGGGAATTAAAGAATCTGTAACTCTGTAGATGTCCTTTAACAGATTTATAAAGAGCTGTTTTGTTTGGTACATTCAGTTCTTGTTTATATTTGAAGCAGCTACGCAACACAGTGCAGTACAATGCACATACCAAGCGAACTGTAACACCAAACCGCTTGGCTCAAACATCAGCTGTATTTTTTTACTTTCCGGAAGAGGCAGCGAAACTCAAGTTCTCAAACAAAAGGAGATCCTCCTCTCTGGTTTCGATGTCTTTGTGCCTTTTCAGCGTACATCTACCTGAGTGCTTATTTTACCAGGGCATTTCAATTTCATTCCAGCTATAAATTCACACCCTGCCTTCCAATGCAGTCAAAATGCCAAAAACCTATGCGCTGTATATGGCAAGCATATCATTAACAGCGTGTATCATATGATACAGATGAAATGCGCACATTCTAATGGGGCACGGACATCGGTAATTGCTGCCCACGGTTCCTTCTCCGAACTGTCGCTGGGTTTGTGGCATGTGATTTCTGCTGTCAGTCTTGGCTCGGGTTCAGGCTGCAGGTGCATTGCGGCACATTCTTCACCACTAATGGCTTCCTCAGAGAAACCCTGTCCAGCTGACATTTATGTATAATAACAACCCCAGTGTGTATGCTTGATAATTAAAACGTGTACACTACAGAGCCTTTTCACATCTCCTTGAGTCTCGCGGTGTGATGCCTGCTGGGGGAGTTTTATTTTTAGCTCCTTGGTCTTTGATTAAAATATGACTCTCCTGTTGACCTTCACACCTGCTGCAGCTCTGCCAGGTCCACGGGAACATGACCACTTGATAAATAAGGCCTGCCACCGGAACCGCTGACACAACATAATCAATTCTCCACGAATTGGACCTGGTGCTGCATGCTCTCTATGATGCCTGCGTTATATATCTGTTACCTAATGCTGAGTATGTGAGAAGCGCCAGCTCTTTGGGCAGCACTAGCAGTCAGTGACACTCAACCCATACATCTTAAAAACTGTTGAATGGACTGCTCTGATTTTTTTTTGTTCCCCAGAGGATGAATTGCATGGTCTTTCAGGTCAGAACAGAATGTTTTCTGCAAAAAATTATAAAACCTACTAAAAACACAAATATATCCAACAATTCATTGTTCCAAGATGATTTTTCTTCTTTTTCCACCAACAACAGGTTGACAACTGTACAAATGTCTCAACAATTCTTGAATGGATTGCTCTAAAGTTTGGTTCCCCAGAGGATGAACGATCCTCCTCTAGAGATTCCTAGACTTTACAACCTTTCATTATAAACTTGACATTTTTTGCATTCCCAGAGGCTGAATCACACTGACTTTAGTAATTTCTGCAAAATAAAGTCAAAAGATTTTATTCTATTCAAACAACAATGCTGATATTTTCTTTTTAACCAACAGCAGGTTGACATTTACAAAAGTATCTCAGCAATTACTGTATGAATAGCTCAGAAATTTGGTTCCCCAGAGGATGAATGATCCTTCTCTAGAGATTCCTAGGCTTTATAGTATTACAGTATAAGCTTGACATTTTTGGCGTTAAGTGAAACGTCTCCAAATCAATCAGTTGGCTTGCTATGAAATTTTCTGCAAATGTTCATGGTTCCTAGAGGCTGAATCACGCTGACTTTAGTTGGAAACAGAACGTTTTCTGCAAAATCAAGTCAAAAGATTTTATTCTATTCTAACAACACTGCTGATATTTTCTTTTTAACCAACAGCAGGTTGACATTTACAAAAGTATCTCAGCAATTACTGTATGAATAGCTCTGAAATTTGGTTCCCCCGATGAACCATGAATGATCCTTCTCTAGAGAGTCCTTGACTTTACGACTGACACATTGCAAGCTTGATATTTTTAGCTTTTTGAGAAATGTATCCACAGCATTTGGTGGAATTGCCATACACCTTGTGAAATCGGTGAACTAAAAACACAAAATTGTTTCCAGACAAGGGCACAGATATTTATGGTTCTCAGAGGTGGAATCACACTAAATTTGGGTCTGTAAAAAGGCCAATAGCTACTGAGAGGTATATATATTAATACAAGACTTCATGGTCCAGAGATTATAACTTTTTTTCCTACCGACAATGGATTTATACAATTGGGTGGATATCAAACTCAGTATTCAGTGGGTAAGACACTATATGTATTACTACTGATCTGACCTATGACTTTTTTTCTTTTTTCTTTTTTGTCTTTCTATATTGATATCTGACATATCATCTCAGCTTTTGGATGGATTGCTATTCAAGGTGTCAAGAAGCTATTCAAGGTACCAAGTTGTAAGATCACTTCAACATTTTCTGTAAAATATCTCAACACCAACTGGATGGAAAAGCAGAAAATTGTGTACAAAACATAGTTTCCGGACAATGAATTCTAATGATGTAGTGTAGCTGATTTGGTCTTTACCACCAATAATAAACTGACATTCATGGTTTTGAGGAAAAATTCGCAACAACGATTAGATGGATTGCCACTAAATTTCCCAAATGTATTACTGCTAATCTCCCGACTAATCCATTAGCAATCACATCAGTGGATCAAAAATAGCTCTTTCACAACTCACAATGCAAAACTAATGACATTCCCATCCGTCTTAGATGTACTTTGTGTTTGTTGCTTCTTAGCTGATATCATGTTATGCTCAGTATTCAGTAGGTAAACTTTTGGTTGAAAATCTTTGCTTTAACTAACGTTCCTGCATAAAATTTGGATAAGTTTGCATATGATTTAGTATAGACAGAACTGAACGTTCTCTGTGAAATATATGTGAAATAAACCATAGATCATGGTTTTCAAATCCTTTCAATCCTTTTTTTTTCTTGTCCATCAAGGAAAATGTCTCAACAATTACTGCATGGATTGACACATTTCCTGAATAATTACTCAACTGATTTTGCTTTTAGTTTACATATCTCCACAGCTGGATGGATTGCCATACATTTTGCAGTCGATATTCTCAGGTACAAAAGGCTGACGTTGGTAAATGATTGACTTTCAAGTCAGACATTTTTAATATGGGATATCTCATAATTTGTATATAACAGTGTCCTAAATTGTGAATTAAGATGACATTACTGATCACCAGATATTTGCACTTCCACCAGCAGCAGTTTGACATTTGCAGATTCAGCCACCACTGAATAGATTGCCATGAAATGTTGTAAATACTGATGTGCCTGCCTAACGTTTATTATATTATCATCTTTTGTGTCTGGTGCCACTAAATAAATATGGTATACTAACAGGCACAATTTTTCCCTCTCCTTCAGAGATAAGCGTGTGAATCATTTTATCTACAGAGCAAAGCTGCAGCACAGTGGTAAACAAACCTATATCTGGTATGATGGAAGAAGAACACTTCTTTCTGTTTTTTCCCTCACACAACTCTTTAATATCCAACACTACAATGGGAGGTAAACATCTGTGTGTTAGCTAAAGTCAGCATTTAGCTCACATGCTAGCAGAACCGCTAACATGTTTGTTCACTGCAGAGCATTGACTTTTTTGTAATTTTATTTTTATTATGTATTTATCAAAAAATGGACAGCAGCTGTCAGAAATGAAGCACTGGTAAATGTCAAAAAGAGTTTTTCCACAGAGACATACAATGTGGACAGAGCAACAGTAGATGGATGAATGGAGAGAAATATTGATCAGCACAGATAGAAGGAGTAATTGACAGATGATGGATGGAAGAAAAATGAAGCAAACCTGTTAAAGAAGGTTAAAGGAGAACACATGAACACAGGCCAGAGACACGCAGTGGGTGTCCGGATAAATTAAGGGCGTGATCCCGGTTGTGGCTGAGAAACGTGTCTTCGTGTGTATGCATTTTTATTTTATTTATTTATTTATGTATTTTTTGTGTTTTATGTATTTGTATTATGTTCATATTAGTTTTAGTGTTGAATTCAAACAAACTTAATTCACAGTCATAATCATAATCATCAGGAAAATACTTCAGAGCTATTATGATATTGCTGCATTTACTTTCATAGTATTTTATACTTAAATATTTTCCAGTGTTATAGTTATTTTTACATTGTAATTATTTGTATTTATGATTATTTAAAATGTTTACATTTGTATGTGTTGGATTAAATTTAATTATTATTATTTTTGTTAATTTGAGTCTGTATGTAAAGTTTAATTTTAATTATTTTGACATAATGTTGTGTTTGTGTTTTATATTTATTTGTAATTTATATCTACATTTTCTTATCTATTTATATGTTGTCTCCATTGTCACTGACTTCAAGTTCAACATAATTTTAGGTTACACCGGCGACACCGGGGCAGTAACTCACAACACAATGACAGGTATTACAGCACAGAGATTGCATTTTCATCTATGTTATTATCATCTTACACAACTGCCGCCTCCATCTCCATAAATGTCAGGAGTGTAAAATGACGATGTCACCAAAACCGCTGAAAACAAATGTATTATTCCCAGATATGATTGTCAGGAAGTAATCCCTTAAATAGTATCGGAAATGAAACGTTGTCTTTATGTCATCATGCAACACTACATTTATTTGTAATCAGGTAACAATAATCCGGTGCTTTGTTGTGGTGCCTCTTCACTCTGTCCGCACAGTACGTAGTGTAAATGTCATAGATGCTTTGCATGTTGATGAGAAATGCTAACAAGGGCTACTTATCACGGGAAAAACAAGCACTGTGGCTTCCCAAACGAACCTACTTGTATCTAACAAAGGTTAGCGGTGCGTGCGAGCACAAAGCCTCTCTGTGTCAGGCGACCTTATTAACATGCACAGAGTTGTGTCACATTTGGAAGGTGCTACTACATCCAGGCCTGTCAGAAAATCAATACGCCATCTTCCGAAGGCTTCGCCAATAACTCATATCGGCTTTGTCACACACCCAGTTCAAGGACTGACTCTTCAGATTGTTTACCACATGAAATATCTCGCTGTGTGTGTGAGAGGAGACGTAATGGTTGAAAAACATGCACATGATAAATATACAGTATATCGCCCTGCCTTGGTTCACAAGCAGAACCGGTGTTCCTTGTTCTCTCAGCATGCTGTCTTTGTTTCTACCCCACACACCCGTGCTGACTGCAGATAGTTGGAGAGTGTTCCACAGTACTTCATGTTTGTTATTGTTGGGAGAGCTCTTGAAGTGTTGCTCCGAGTGTGCCAGTAAGACACAGTGCACAGATGTGACAAAAACTGAAAACAAGAATCAGTAGGAGTGTACACACTTCACACACTCACACACACTTGCACAAAACTTTATGTTTCTATCTTTGACAGGAACTTCTACTGACATAATGCGCTACCTAGCCCCTAGTGCCTCACCTTAACCATCTCAACTCAGTGCTTAACCCTAACCACAACCCTGGCCTTAACCCTGAAACCAAGTCTTGACGGGCCTTAACCCTCAAAAAGCTTTGGGTCCCAGGACTTAATAAAAACAAGAACACACAACCAAAAACCTGTCCTTCTAACTTTGTGAGGACCACTGATTGACATAATACATTGCCAAGCCCCTAACCCTAGCCATAAAACCAAGTCCTGACAGTTTTAGCCCTCAGAACGTTGTGGGGCCCGGAAGAATGTCCCTGTAATGTTAGGATTCTGCCACAGTTTGGCTCCCACAACTTAATCAAAACAAGAAAACACACACATATGTCTTCCTATCTCCCTTACACAATGAGGACCATTCACTAACATAACACATTCCCATGTCCCTTACACTAATCATCTCAGTATGGATGCCTAAACCTAACTCTGTTCTCTTTACCCTAAAGCCAAATCTTAGTCAGTCTTAAACCAGAAGGACCAGTCAAAATGTCTCCACAATACTAGTATTCCATTAAAAATGGGCCCTCACAACTTAAAAAAAAATGAGCACACACACACACACTTCGACTGCTAAAATATGAAGCCGCAGCCTTTTTCTAGGTCACCGTCTCACTGAGTGACTTGACAAGTTTTATCTCTTGGAAAACGTTTGAAGTTTCTGCAGCAACTGAATGAATGAATTTATGGTATGTTCCTCTCTCACAACATACGTATTTAAAAAGTCTGACTAAATAATGTTGAGGTCCACGTCCTCACTTGAGCTTTCAGCTGTGTCATACAGTTGTCATTGGCAAAGTTGTCAATTAAACTGTTTTGACATTAGGAACAGCTGTTGAGGAGAAAGATGAAATATCCATATGGTCTTCATCAGCTGGCTGCATTTGCTCAGTTGTGTTGAAAATATAGACAGTATTTCTATTAGTCTTTGTATAGGAAGAAACAATTCCATTTTGTGGTTTCTACCTTTCTACAGCAGACAATAAAATATCTTAACTGAAGGTCACCTTGCTGGGTTATTGAGGAATTTAAAATTACATTTCATTTCTGTTTATCAGCAGTGCTAATCCTAAATTCTGGGCGGCCAATACCTCCAAACTAGCTAAATCCGTCATACAGCAGAAAGAAGGAGGGTTCTTAGGTATTTGATTGTCGATTAACTGTAAAGCTTTCAAAATTGCCATTGCAAAATATGGCAAATGGTTGGTTGCCTTGGCTTCCCTTTCCTGAAGGTATGCACCAGTTTATCAGCAGAATGAGTTTGATCTGTTATTGTGGAACTTGTCCACAAACAAAGTACATTTGCTCAAAAAGTAGCACCTTTTGCTATGCAATCAGTCTCTAAAAGTAGATTTGACAACTGAGTTTTGACCTTGAAAACAGCACCTGATAAAGCAGCACAACTCAAGATCCACTAACCAGAACAGGGTATATATTTCCAAACTTGCATTTAATCTGAGCACTTGGAAGCTTACTTGTGGAGTGTCACTTGATGAAAAAAAAATTAATTCAAGGTCAAGCGTGTCCTGTAGCTTTCAACGATAACACACATTCTTCATCTTGATAAGGTTGTGATAATATACATTCAAATTTTCCGAGTTTTTGACATTTTTCTTTGCCGTTCTTGGCTTTAAAATGAAAAGAATTCGGAAAGCTGTCAATGCACTCTCTCCTTGGCTTACTGTGGAGTGATCAACCTCATTTCACTTGTCTTCATCAGCAGATTGAGTGTGCTCAAAACTCATGAAACTTTAACTTATTTCTATGAATCCTCTTCAAGGAAGTCTGGCTCAAAAGGTAAATTTGAAAACAGCAGTTGAGAAAATATTTCAATTCAAGGTCCACTTACTAGTTTAATGTGGAGTGTTCAATTGATCCATTGACTGATTTGCTCTTATTTTCCTCATCTCACTCACTCACTGGAGCTTTGAAATACGTTTCACTTATCTTCCAATAACCTTTGTCAATGACATCTGGCTCTTAAAGGTAAGGCTGATTGTTCATTTTTTATTTTGGGAGCAGGCAATGACAAAACATCTCAACATATTTAACCGGATTGCACAATCCTCCCTAGAGGATTTCCAAACTTGACATTAATCTGAGCAATTGGATATATCACTTGACTTAAACAAGGGACGGTCAAGGTCCACTGTGTTGTGTAGTTTCTGACTGTACTACATATTCTTTCTCTGCAGATTGAGATTGATAACAAGAATGTGCGTTAATTGCCCCCCAAAATAGTTGATCTTGGAAATGATAAACTAATCCCAAGCAAAGGTGAACATAACTTTCAACCACATTTCCCTTTTTTCAATATTATTTGTCTCAAAAGGTAAAGGCATATTTGACATGCCGGTGAAGACTGAACTTTTTGGGTTTCTTCAAGATGTTTCACCCAGGTCTTCAGTTCTTAATGACTGGAGAGGAGTTAGGGATATTTGTGGGTGGGGTTCATTACAAACTCACTCAGGAAATTGTTATTGATCCTGTTTTCCTTCTCCATTGAATGTTACTCTAACAACCCATTCATGTCCAAAGACTCCAGTCCCAAGGGGACTGTCCACAGAGGGGGTTTCCAACCTGACATTTGAATGCTGGTCTGAAGCACTGGTTTTCCTGTGTTCAATTTGACAGTTCATTTTTGATCTTAAAAGCAGCAGCTGACAAAACATCCCAACTCAAGGCCCATTTACTGACTTGTACTCAGTCAATCAAGTAGAGTTTCATTGATTGCCATGAAAGCTGATATCTGAAGCATCACTTGCCTTAAACAAAAGCCATTCAAGTTCCAGAGCATCGTGGAGCACTAAATCATACCATACATTCTTCCTCTGGAGATTGAGTCAGATCACAGGAATGTATATTCAGAGTGTGAAGCACTTTCCTTGCCTGTGTTGGCTTTAAAAATCCCCTAGAAAATAGTAGATGTTGGAAACAGTAACTGACAAACTGACAACTTACCCTAACTGCTAAACTTCCCAGCTAGATTTCAAAACTTAAAAACATCAATAAAACATAGTTGATTTGGAAATTGTAATTAACATAGCTTTCAACCACATTTCTCTTGTCTTCATGAGCAGGTTGCTCAGTTATCATGAAATGTCAATGTTTAAACAATCCTGAAACAGCGGCTAATAAAACAATCTCATACAATCTCAACTCAAACACCACTTACTAACCTTGTTTTTTAGGGCTTTTGACCAAATCACTTGGTCTTTTTGACGGTGGGTTAGGGTTGACTTTTGCTACTTCTCTATTGACTCTGGTTGATAATTAATTAGAGACAATTTGAGAATATTCTGCTCTTTCAATCCCACCCATAAATCTAGATTAATTACAAAGTGAATTAGCAATTTTCACATGATGAAACCCAGGAGGTTTGATGTTTCTTTTGATCAATAATTAAGCATTGGAATCCATCATTTCTTTTTTGCAGCACCATGTAAAGTAGTTATTGTAATTTTTCCTGCTGCAATGTATCATCTTGGCATATTTTTCCTTCAAATAAGAAGATAATTAGACGCAATTTGAAGACATTTACTGACACCCGTTTGAAAAATAAAGGTGTCTTAAATGCATGTGGAAACCGCAGCTGGAAATTGAACAGAGCAAACGAAATCTGCTGGTGAAGACGGTGTGGTTTGGTCAAAAAGAGCACTGATGTCGGCTTGTATTAGCTAATTGGCGTCATCTGTTTCATTCGTGCTGAACAATCCCTTCACAGCTCTAGCTACCAGCTGAATAGAAACTGTCACAATCATGCAGATGATAAAGACAGCTGTTATGACTGTCACCACCTCAGCCATGAGTCTAGTAAGATTTTAGTCTGTTCTCTGATTCCGTGAGAGCTCCTCTAAAGTGTTTATTTCCTGTAAATCTTGTGACACAGCCTTGAAAGGCGACTTGGTGGATTTTCCTAAGGTCAAAGATTATACGTTAGAAGGGTTGAGAGTTAAACATTAAGTGATATTTTTGTGATTGCTTTGAAAAAGTGTTTTGACTATGAAGGATCTCAAAATAACAAAAGCACCCAAGGTTACATCTGAAACATGAAGATACTCCATTTGACAAACAACACATCTGCACTTTTTTCATTTAAAGCTAGAGAGGTTTGGTGTTTTTGGTTGATAAATGTAGTCTAGGAGTAATTTAAATTTTTTTGTATGCACAATAACAACAACAAAACTTTTATCAAGGCCCTTTCAAATTAAACTTTATTCATTTCTTCCCACCAAAGTTCCCTTAGTGAGAACTCCTCACGAGGTCAGTTTGGAGGATTTTCACTCATGTGAGTAGAGCAGGTTGGCTATCTGAACCGTTACAAGGGCTGAACAAATGTTCATTGCATAAATGTGCTACACCCCAACACGCCTCATTTGCCATCCTCCATGCATCTGGAATGACCCTTGCACACAGGATTGTGTAGTTCCAATGCCGAGGATGTCTCACGCCTTGACTGAAGATAAACTGTGTTTCAGATTAGACTAAGAGGAAGAGGAGGAGGGGGTGGACAACTGTTGGCTCGATGGTGAACTCCCCCAGCTGCAGGGAAAGGGATTAAAAAGACCATCTTACACAGCAGTCTTGGATAGATCCAGGTGCCCCTTCAGAAAACCCACAACAGCACCAAAGCAAATGGTTCCACGGCAGCGCGCATGACACCTGTCAGGCCGGTTTAGGTGATATTTTTCAGCACCTGGATGCTAATCTCACGGAAGTGTGTATAGACAGGTTGGTACACTCTGTCCTACAAGGAGCAGGCTCTTAATAATAAGTGGAAATTGCATCCTTAACCACATAACCCAGTTGGCTATGGTCTCCTTGTCGCCACTGCTGGCACTTCACAAGATGGCACACTCAGGGGAGGGTACTGTCACCTTGGATTAAAGCATCTTTCGAATAATGCCTTTTTGCACGTCACTGGGTCTAAAGAAAGCTTTAGCGCACTGTGCATGAAGCCTTTTGTGCACTCAAAGCCTCAGTGGTATGCATATTAGCAGCCGTGTCATCCCTTCTCCCGCATGCGGGCGCAATATCACATCTGATAATATGAAATATTCATGCAGATCCAAATGAGCAGGGACGGGAGGGTCCAGGGAGGACAAGTGCTTCAAAAACGGAACCAGTAAAGCAGCTAACAATTACTTCATTGTTGATTAGGATTTAGGATTTAAGGTACAGACACATTAAATCAACATCGCCCATGTCTGGACCAAAAACTAGCACTTCAATGCACCACCAAGACTACAGCCGTCAATCAGCCGGTGCATAGGGAAATAACTCTAAATACCAGTGGGTGGCAGTAGTCTGTATTCATCATTAAGTGGAAACAGGAAGAGCGACAATTAGAAAGAGGTAATATTAACCATGTTATTAACTGGGACGCTAGGAAGCTAGGAGGATCTACTATTAGCTAGGAAGCTAGGAAGTATTAGCTACGAGGATAGGAAGAAAGGAAAAGCAAGTCGTTTTCATCTTTCTTCTCATTGTCATGATGAATTTTAATCTTGTTTTTTGAAATGTTTCTGTTATCATGACATGAGTTTCAGATTTGGATTATTCGGTTTAGGTTTTCATGTATGTTCTTCCTGTTTTACTTTGAAAAGATTATTTTACTTCCTTTGTATTTTCCCACCAGTGTGAGGATTGGCTCCACCCTCTTTGGTTTCACCTGGTTGCCTCGTTACCCATCAAACTCTTGCGTAAACTGTCCTTTTTAGCAGTTGGTCCCTCTTGATGTTCAGATGCATTTCACAGCATTTCTTCTCTGTATTTTCTGTTACTATTAAAGTAAGTTTTACCTTTTCCTGCTAGTCTGACACATGCGTGACCACATGCTCTGGTCCTCTAAGCAGATCAGCCAATTACATTGATCTCTCAGACCAACTTGTTCCACTGCCAGTTCAACATGCTGAATCCGCTTAAAAGCCACCATTAGGGATCCCACTAGTGCCAGCCGTGCAGGGCACAATGCCAAACCTGGGGACACAGACAACAGTCAGCCATCCACTTTGGGTGTCACAGCCTGAGAAAACTTATGGTATGTTCACACCAGAATTGCTAGGGCGACAAGCTTCAACACATTTTCACTAGAAGCCAACAACCTGAAATGACAAGCTGATGTCCGATGTAAAAACTAACCTTAAGTTTTTTTGTGTCTCATCTGATGTGGATATGCGTCACCCAATCATATGCTTTTCACATTGCGGTGTTATTTATACAACCAGTGCCCATTTTAAACATCCGTTATTGCTCACAATGTTGTTGCAGAGCACCTGAGTGACATTCCGACAAAGACGTGGCGAAAATGTCTCTGTTAAGGATGACCGAACTGTAGGACACCATCGTTGTTGAGATGGTTGGGAGCAGATGGATTAAAGCTTGAGGAAAAGATGTGGTGCAAACCAACCAGGTGTGTATTCAGCCACAATGAACGTGCAAAATAAAAGCATGCTCAACCAACCGGTAGCAGCAGCTCCAAGTTCACCACCAAACAAAAAACATATACTGGGATAATATTTTCTCTGGCATATTCATCCATACATTGATATCCTGCTTAAAATCTTTCACATTCATTCCAGCTGTACAGCAGCAACACTTGGTATCTCCCGGATCCTTTAAAAGGAGTTTAAGTGTTTGGGGACTCTTTTGGACCGAACACCTGGGAAAGGACCCACAGCAGCAACGGTAAGAATCTTGTATATATAAATATATATCTGTTAATCTTTAGGATTAACAGAGATTGCACCTTTTAAATAATTTAAACATGAGCCTTATTGAACCTGCAGATCCCTTGTGCCATCTTTTGTAGGCCTTTATCAGTATCAGCAAAGCACACGACAGAAAATCAACACACAACTGAATAAATTCAAACTGTCTGAGCAGTTATTTCCCCTACTTGACCATTTTTGTGATACTAAGCCAGGAGACTAATATAAAGGCCCTTCATTTCAAAGAGGGTCAAAGCTGCTGTCTCAACAAGTTGTATACTTTATAGATGTAATATCGAAGCTACTGCTTTTAGTGAGAAATCTGCAGATCATCACCTCTACACTGAAGTGCTTGTTAATGATTGTCGGAGTATTGTTTTGGTTGTTGAGAGTAAAAGCTACAATATGCCCGTAAAATTAACAAGCTGCTGAATGTAGCAGGTGATAACAACTACTTTTTGTTTGGCCACTTAAAGCAGAAAATGTTGCGTGGTTACACATCCAACAGGTACCGAGCAAATTTATTATTCACTTACTGTTGTCTGCGTTCATCCAAAAAAGAATTCACAATCTCTTAGCTCCATATTTGGTCTCCGCTTCCTCCTACTGCTGATCGCAATGGGAATTTGGAAACTTTGGTCAATAAAAACTAAAAAAATAAATAATGTGACCACTTACAAGTCAGATAATATTGCTTAATCACATATCCTTCATTGGGGGAGAGGTGAGGGTACACCCTGGACAGGCTGCCAGTCTAACGCAGGGCTAACGCGGAGAGACAGACAAGCCTCTTAAAGAAATGTCTGAATGAAATGGTTATGAGAGCTAAGCTAATCAAAATACAGTGAGGATGTGGTTCAGACAACAGAACAACTCTGAACTAATTCTAATGTTTCACAGTTTTATGAAATTGTCTGTTTATGATTTGGTTTTGATGCCACGATGTGCCCATCGTTCACTTTTACAAGAACAAAAGTCAAAAAACAAACAAACAAAAAAACGGATATAAATGATTTCATATGGGACCCCTCAGAAGGCTGCCACCCTCTGCTTGAAACAGTCTAAGTAGTTTAAACATTTAATCAGATTGTTTTCCTGGACTTCCATTCATTGTTTCTATGCTAATCTGAAAACACTAGCGTTGCAATTATTTACTGGAACTCAATTGGTTTGGTTTGTATTTAAATAAAATGGGCCCCTGAGATGCTTAAATCTATTGACATACTGGGACCATCTGTCCATCTGAGCCCTCAGCCAAATTAGTGAAGTCTGAGCTCTGGCACTAATTCAGCAGAAAACGGGGGCACACGTTAAGAGGGTTCCCTCGTCTTGTCAGTGATGCGCTCGGATCCAATCCCCCTCCTCCTTTACCAAAAAATAAAAAATAAATAAATACTGTTTAGCCCGTGCCCTTTTAACTTTCTCTTAGCACCCACGTCTAGATTGCGCGGGGATTAAAGATGAGGATCTGGAGCAGAGTCGTTGCGTAATTAACTCCACCGAAGAGAAGAATTGAGTTATTCCTCAATGGGGCCGGATATTCCCGATAAAGTAGCACAACGTGGGCGGCGCGTCGAAGGAGAACGATCCGCACCGCCGCGGCTCCGCGCAGGAGTCAGACGCTGGATGTGGAGCTGTGTGGACGTTGACGGCGCAGCTACGGGGGGAAACCTGCGGAGCAAAGCGTGGATGTGAAAGGCGAGTTTCGGCTCTGGGCCAAGCGTGAAGGTTTACGGAAGTGTCCGGACGGTGCGCGTCTCTCCAAGGTGGATTCGGTAACTAGCACAAACGACAAAATTTGAGCCAGGAGAAACCCAGGACTCTTCATCACTGGAAGAGAAGCTGAAATATTCCTGCACTCATCACTAAAGGAACCTAACCCCTCGTATTACCTTGGACACCTGGCTGCTGGTTTTGAATTTTCATTCTTTTCTGGCTACGCGCCTTCTTCTCTGGTGACATTTCCAACATCTTTGGCACCATCAGCAAATTGCGCTGCTGCGACTTTTGCTCGAAGGGTGCAAGACTCAGGGGAGCGGGGAAGGAAAGGTTTGAATCAAGTTCTAAGAAGACATTTATGGATGCAAAATGATGTGAAGAACACAAGGCGTAGAAATGCGTCGCAAATGCTTGCATCTGCTCGAGGTAAGTCCTGCGCCTTTTTACGCTTCCACTTCCATCTCCATGCTTTGGAGCTTCTTTTTTTTTATCTTAATAAAAACGAGTCTCATTCTCGGGGATTGCAGCTTGGCCATAGTACTGATGCGCAGAGGATTTAACACCATCACTGCATCCAGATGTCAGCTTTGGATTTTGCCTCTATCTCCCAGCTATATTTAAATAAAAGTCTGAAGAGGGTTTGGAGAATCCGAGTTTTCAGAATAACTGATATCAAATTCGTGGAAACGAGCGTTGGAGCTGCTCCTGAGGTGTTCACACTGTAAACACTGAAACCTGAACTTTGGGTTAAGATGGCATGAGAAAAAAATAACAAGTGGCACGAAGAGGACCTCAAATCCTGATGCTGCTGAAAAAATAAATAAATAAATGGGACACTCTAGGGATTAGATTGTGTCTTAATGCAGCAACTGTTGTCACTTGACTTCCTCTCCTTGTCGCATGGATGAGGGAAAGGTCAACAGATTGATGATCACATTCACATCTCAGCTATTTGATATGTCGAGCATATAGTTATCTGATACAGAGGGAGCCTGCGGAGGCAACCACAGAGGACATGTGGCGTGGTGGGAGACACGCTGATGCTGAAGCCCGAGGTGAATTGCTTCATATAGATAGATTCTCCTGTCCATTGTGTTAGGAGAGCCTCTGCTGCCACTAAGAATAGTCCAGAATACTCCGGCTTTCTATTTGCATCTCCATTGTTGTGATTTAAGACCCCGGCATACTGTAGGTACCACATGCCTGCTGAGGACAAAAACTGCGAGTACTTTTACTTGTGTTGTGTCTTTGGAGACAGATGCTCAATATAGAAATGTTGAGGACCAACTAAAAGCCATGCATTCAGAGGGCAAATGATACAGACAGACAGACAGATACTTCATTGAACCCATGGGAAATTTGGTATCCTGTAGCATCATTACACAGATGATCAATATAATACAGCTTAGAGTGACGTAGAAATGTATAAGAAGTATCTATAAAACATACAAAGACATGCATATCTATAGGATACAAAAGTGTACAGAGTACAAGATATGGAATAGACATGAGAAATGTATTCAAAGCATGAAAATGTTGCGTTCAGGGTCATAATTATTAAGCCCCTGATGTGTTTGCCTGCACATCCCAGTCTGAAGCTTAAAATCCTGCAGGGTAGCTCATTTATTTTAACAATAAATCATACTTTGCACTTATCTTTATTAAAAAAGATTACGCACAGCAGCCTCAGACACTGTAGTAGAAGTATAAAATGGTATATGAATATTCAGAGTAGCTCACGATTGTAGTACTCAAGTGCTGCTTCTTTTTTTTTCCCTATACTTCACCTTCCTACATTTACTAGTTTGTATTTTGCATGCAAGATCAGATTCTGAAACATCCTCATTTAAAAGCAACAAAAAAAACCAAACTATTTTTATAATAAGTAAGAGAATCTGGCCGTGTAGTATCAATAGTCCCCTGCAGATCAGATTTCTGCCTTACTCTGTCGCGTTTCACCGAGCAGCAGTAGCAGCAGCAGCAGTAGGAGGATGTGAGCCGAGCAGAGCGTGCTCAGTGGTGGCATTTCGCAGGTGAACCACACCTCTAACCCACTGCAGTTGATTGAACACTTGAGCTTTTTGTCCGTGCTGAGGGTTAACAAGCGTGTAACAGATCCCTGTGTCAGAGGATGCTGTGTAAAATATTAAATGTAAAACAAGGACGCTGATTAAGATGGAGCCAGATTCCTGCACAGAACTCCTCGATGTGATTAAACCCAGAATAGGTCATAGCCGTGACTACAGTGTTTTCGTTCACACTAATTCACGTCTTTTGGAGGGGATCTGGGATAAAAAGCAGGAGGGGACAGCAAGATTAAATAAGACTGATTTGATTTTATCAGTGTACAATAAACGGCACGTAGAAGACAGAAAAGACCTCCAGCATTTGTTCTTTACCCGCTTGGGAGAGCTTTCCCACCAGTGCCCTCCGCTCTTTTCTAATAAAGCCCTCATCATATGATGGTGATGGGCCAACTAGAAGTCATGTGTAATTAAAGAGAAAGAAACATTTAGGGGACTGTTTTTTGTTTGTTTGTTTGCAGTTTATTTTTTGCAGATCCGCCCCAACCAACTGCAAAATAAAGTAAAGAGAATAAGCTGCTCACATGTTGTTGTATCAGTGATAATATACTGCAGCATTTTCCAGTACAAAGAACAGTGGTTGCATAATATTTAGTGCATTTTTAGAGTTTAGGTAATTTTCTGGCATTTTTCACAATTACTAATTAGATACAGCTAGCTGGTGATGCCACATTTGGCTAAAGGTGATTTTACTTTTTATCATATTCAAAACTAGTGATCCATCACATTAGTCTGTTGACTGCAAAGGGATGTGTACATTTAAAAGTTATTTTTACGTTGCTGTATTCAGTAGTACTTTAGTTCTCCCTGCAGCGCCCCCTGTGTTGGTTGTTGGTTCTTACACGTAATGCATATTCCGAATTGATTAAAAATAATGTCTGTGGAATAGAAATGTTTCTCTTTAACCGCCTGGCTATGAGTCCGGCAACGCACAATCATGTATCTGGTTTCAACTATAGACTGTATATAAATATGGACAATGTGTCTCCACTTGCTTGCATTGACTTAACTGGCGCTATTTTCCCGCGGATACGGGTGGCGCCATCTTGCTATTTTGGAGCCAGAGTCTGCGCAGTACGTCCCAAGAGTGGAACCACGCAGAGCCGTGATATCTATGACGTGGCCACACTTCCACTAGACTCACTTGTGTTTTCATTTAATTAATACTGAGCTCTGTTCTACCTCCACCAGTTACAAGGAAATCTTGGATTATACATGAATTATACACTGGACCGCATTATGGAGTGGTTCTCATAGCAACTGTGGTCGTGCTGTCTCTATAGCGTCAAATAACTCTAACTACTAATAACTAAAATGAAACTTACCCAGTGAAACTTGAACAGCATTACATTAACTATTTAAAATGACAGAAACCACCCTTAGTGTTTTAGTTAAGTCCCGCCCACTAACATGGAGGAGGTGGAGTTTATCACCTATACTGCAGCCAGCCACCAGGGGGAGCTCTACTCGCTTTGGCTTCACTTTTTAGGAGCTGTTCCACGTCCATGTTTATACAGTCTATGGTTTTCGACCAATAATTAAAAATAAACTCTGCAGGCAATTGGGTAGTCCTTCAATCAATCAGACAACAAATTAAACTCCACGACTCCCAAATGGCTGTCTACTTCATTGTCTACTTAATAAGATAGGATGACACTTTAAGTGTCGCAGCAGCAAGACTATGTACTGGGCAAAAATACAAGTCAGGTTAAACACAGAATAAGATAAGTGAGAAAAAAAAACTATAAGAGTAAATATAAGGGCACATGGATTATTTACAGTCGATGTATCAAGCTCAAGTAACTAAGTACATACAGTTTGGTGAAAGACCAACCAGAGTTAAGTGAGAAAATGGCTGAAGTGGTCGATGCTGAATATGGACTTTCATGATTAATCACAAACTTCCAATAGGAGTATTGCTCTTACACAAACATATATTGCACAAATCTGACAAGACGAGTAAGCGAAGTCCCTGAGATTGATGTAAAATAAAAAAGTATTGTGAAATAATAAATAGCTGTATTGTCCAGAGGGTGTTTGTGGTGCTTTAGTTGTGGAGGAAGCTGGGCAGTAGTGCTAAGAATTGCTGATAAAAGTAAACCGAGTCGCTTGTGTTTCTGTATTTAATTCAGTATGACTGATATTTATTCACTGAATCAGAAAAGAGCAGCTGCTGCGCAAACGGCATCGAACTGGATGAAGAGTTATTATCATGGAAAAGCAACGAAACAACTGTGCGGCTTTAAATTTCACCTATCAAAAATGACAGCTTGGGCTATTAGTTGTTGTTTTTTATCAGTCTTTTTATAAATAAATCCTAAATTAGTCAAGGAAATGTGGAAAATGTCCTAAACCTAAATGATTTCAGGTTGTTAAGATATAAAGTAGAGGAAATATCTGGAACAAGATTATGTTTTTGTTCATTTAAACCATTAGATTATCAAAATCACTGATCAACCTGTCGAAACTATTATAAAATGTAGGTCTAATTGCTTTCAGCTTCGATTCTCAGACTGGTTTACTTATTCTTAGATCCGATCTTAAACCAGGCAAATCTGGACTTTTATTTTGAAAATTTTTACTCCAAACTAGTTGGGAATCGGTAGTTTTGAATGCCATTATGACACACAGATGTTGCAATTTTTACCTTTGTTGGTATTTTAAAGAACAACTTGAGTTACTGCTTAAACTCTGTGAAAGGATTGTTGTTGGTCACTTCCATCCAAAACGGTTTTCCAGATGTTTGCTGGATCCCAGGGAGGAAGAGTCCTCCAAATGCTAATGTCTGTGAAGGTTCTCCAGCATCCAGGCCATGGTACATCCAAACACATAAAAGAGAGGCAACTGGATTTGTACAAGTCCAGTTGCTTTTCTTTAACGTAACTGGATAACAAATGCTGATGTTAAACAGTCCTCACAGATAAGTCTCATCTGCGTTTCCATATTTAAAGCATTAAACGACTGTGCTACTTATTCACTGAATCAGAAAAGAGGAGCTGCTGCACACTCGCATAATGAAGAGCTGCAGCTGCCCGCTGTTTTCGTCGCTGTCACTTGTTAATGAGGCGTTAGCATTGCGGTGGACAGCCAGTATAATAGTTTACCGTACGCTGATACCTGTCAGGTTCCGCAGAGCGTGAAACAGACGCAGCAACCCACCAGGAGCCCTCCTTTGAAATCTGGGGCACTCCAGCGACCTTTCATATGATCTGACTACGTACACTGCTGGTGTTTCACGCTGCGGCTGCTGCTGACTGAATGAATGAACGAGCCTTCCACACGCATTTAATGACACAAAGTGAATTTTAACAGATCGTACTTCTTTCTTTTTTCTTTCCGTGTCTGCAAACGAGCAAAATGTTTGCAGTTTCAGGAGCTGCATTATTAATGAGGATGTTTTATTTAGGGAGGAAATGAAACGTTGTTTATAGGTGACTGTGGTCGCTCTCCCGCGTCCTCTAAACCTCAAGGACGCTTGCACCTTGATGCCGGGGTCGATACGTAAAGAGGTTAGGAGGAACTAAAGGAGAGAAAATCGCTTTTTGTGATGTTTTTTTTACGTCAAGTGGCAGCGACAGATGCTGAAAGCGTGCCAGCAGTGAAATCAGTGGTTTCCAGATGTCACCAGTGCAACATATTAGCACAGCCCTCCCCGGTCTGGACAGATTCCTGCACGATCTCTGGTCCAGGCTGAGGAAAATTCAGTTAACAAAGCCATGAACACAGACTCCTTTCTTTTTCCATGCTTGTGTGGGAATGAAGCAGATAAATATGACGTTGCTTTTCGTGGAAACATGCAGCAGATACTGTATTTTTTTTTTTTTTTGTATATACTTGAGTGCATAATTCAGTATTTTTTTTTCTCCTTCTGCACAGATACAAAGTAGGCAACTGCACGCCTCCTGCTCAACCGGAAACATTTTGAAATTAAGCCCCTCTAAGAAGTCATTTCTTTGTATCTGTAAACATGAAAGAGTTTGTTGATGGGTGGTGATCACAGACTACAAAGTGCTCCAAATTAGGAAGCGAGGGGAGCCGTTAATACATGCATCATCCGCCCAAGGGCACCGAGGTTCTTTCACTTCAATTCATCAGAACTTCATCTGTTATACATGAAGGAATTAAAGGAGCAAAAGATCCAGGCGGCAGGGCAGAGAGGGGCGATGTTATGTTAATATTTGATCTGCTGATTAAACGTGACCTCTCTTACTCTCTCCTGTTTGCAGGTGTGTGCCATCCTGAGCCTCCTGCCGTCCGCCTCTCTGGCAGACCTGACGTGCGAAGCTCTGCTCATGCTGTCCGGGAACGTGTCGTGTAAGTCCGCTGGATCTCTGTCACGGCTGCAGCTATAGCGGTTACAAGCTTTTAAAAGGCAGTTACTTCCCAGTCTCACCCAGGCCCGCGTGTCTTGATGTCTCTCTGTTCTGACTGCGCTTGTGAGATTGAATTGATTTTCAGTCTTTTTCCATTTTGCGGCAATATCATCTAAATGCCAAGCCTCATCCTCCCTCGCAACTTTCCCCTTGCGGTTATTGGCGAACTGTCCTCTCGTATTATTCCATTTCCTTGCGGAGCTCTCGAGTACAGTAATAGTTGGTGATTAAACATGTAGGACCGCAGCGTACACGCAGATAACACAGCACAGGCGTGCATGAACAGAAAGGAATGATGTTCTTGTTACTTGCCCGCACTCATGGAAGTGTCTCAGGTAGCTCTTCGTGGACTATGAATAGCTACTGTAAGGCTTTAAGTTTCAGCTCAAATATCAAAAACATAAACTTGTGCTGCAGCCAAGGGTCAGTCCTCTGATTTGTTTGATAGATAAATACTTAATTTAGTCAAGGAAATGTTAAACTGCAGAAAGTGGGAAAAACCCAAAGAGTCTTATCTTACTAAAATATAAAATGGAGGAATTGTCACCGTGGAGGAGCTTGAACAAGATTATGTTAAATGCTTTGGTTCCATTAAACCATTAATACAATATCTAAGTTGCTGATCTACCAGTGGAAAAAAATGTAAATGTAAGTCTTTCTGCTTTTCTGTTAAATCTAGATTTTCATTGCCTTATTTTCTTTTGCACCAGGCTATAGTAGGAATCATTCATTTTGATTCCAGGTCACTTCCTGTTAAAGTGATTTTTCTCATGCTTATCCCAGCTGTCATTGGGCCTTGGGTACACCCTAGACAGGTCGCCAGTCTATCGCAGGGCTAATAACATGTCTAACATGTCTTTGGATGAAAGACATGTTAGGTAGAGAACCCACGCAGACACGGGGAGAACATGCAAACTCCACACAGTTGGCCGATGGATTCAAACCTAGAACCTTCTTGCTGTGAGGCTTCAGTGCTGGTGTACCACACCATGTGCCGCCCATCCTCCAAACTGTCATTCAGTTAGTCATTTTCTATACCCGTTTAGTCCTGTTAGGGGTCACGGGGGTCTGCTGGAGCCTATCCCAGCTGTCATCGGGCGAGAGGCAGGGGTACACCCTGGACAGGTCGCCAGTCCATCGCAGGGCCAACATTCACACTCACATGCACACCTACAGGCAGTTTAGAATCACCAATGAACCTAATGCCTTTGGATGGTGGGAGGAAGCCGGGGTACCCGGAGAGAACCCACGCAGACACAAGGGAGAACATGCAAACGCCACACAGAGTGTGTGGAACCCACGCAGACACAAGGGAGAACATGCAAACTCCACACAGAAAGGCCGAACCGGTGACCTTCTTGCTGTGAGGCATCAGTGCTAACCACCTCGCCACTGTGCCGCCCTCCTCCAAATTGAACTTCAGTATTTGTCTTTTGTCTGTGCTTTCCTTGTGTGTTTAATCTATACAAATAAAATGCAGAGTAAACTATAAACTTGAGAAGATGTGTGATGCATAGGGATGTGCGAAATTTCATCGTTTACGATATATCGTCAAAAACATTCCCCTCGGTAAGAATATGTCATCCCGCGATAAAAACGATAAATTCCCATAGATGACGTATAAATGTGCGCGACGCACTCGCAGCCCAACACATGTGGAATATTGACAAACTGCAGTTGTGGAAGGCGGAGGAGATACGCCGGGCAGCGAAGAGCTCGTTCATAAATGAGGCTCCTCCTCCGTTATCTGAAGGGGTTTGGTTTTAACCCCTTAACGGCTGAATTGATTTTTCAGTTATATAAAGAAATTAAATATTTGTATTTTTGCTTACCACTCCGGCCGGTCCTACGAGAAACTAGTGATTGCAAAAGGTCCATAGGATTTTTTGAATGTGCACAAACTGACATTGGAGTATTACATGAGTTATTTCGGCTGCAATCTGAATGGAAACGAATTCGCGACACTAGGCATGAAGGGGTTAAAAAGTCTGATGCGGAGCAGCAAATTATTATGCTAACATATGCACAAAAAGGACAGTAACCCCACTAATTTGTTCCACCACCTAAAACACCTTAGGGTGTGGCAGCTTCACCTTATCCCACATATGGTCACTTCTGGATTCAATAATGCTTTGAATCAAGAAATTGTTACGTTGGCGCACAATTACACTGCTGTTTTTGTATGGATTACACAACGGATGTGGATGTGAAGCTTTATGGGAGTTAGGAGCAGATTTTCTTATGTCTTTAATTGATGTCACCCATGTGTTTCCTGATACAGTGTTTTGAAGCTCGGTGTCTCTGGCCAACACCATCTTGCCAGTCCCTGGCTCCACCTAACTCACCTCTGATTCAAAAGTTGTCGTTGTTTGATGGGTGTAAATATGTAAAGTTTTTAACATGAAGGTCTGTGGCGATTGACTCACTTTTGAAGCCCTCCTCTAGTGGTAAGTCAAGGAACTGCAGTGGTTGATTCTTCCTTTTAGGCATTTCTCTGCCCTGTTTTCCCTTGTTTCTATTCTTGATGCTAAGCTAACTAGCTGCTGGCTGTAGCATCACCTCTAGCATACCGACATAAGAGAGGTATCATTTCTCTAATCTAGCTCACTTACTGAAAACGAATAAACGTCAAACTAGTTTGACTCTAAGGTTATTACAATGATATTTAATAAACTCCTCTCACATCTCTGCATGTTTAAACATGTTTGTCTTATAGAGACAGCCCATGTACATTTCATATTTGACTTTCTCACCACTTAAACATGCTGGTTAAAGACTCATCAAAGCGTGAAGAACTGAGCGTCAGCTTTGCCCTCCATCCTTATTTCTGTATCGTTTTGTCTAAATCCTCTTGCGTTATTACAGAAATAATAGCCTGACCCTTGGGGCACATCCAGATTCATATTTGCTGCTGCTGCCCTGTTATTGCTCGGGGTAAGGTCTGTCACCAGTGTTTACTATTGCCCTTTAATGCTCACCCTTTGTCGCCGTTAAGCTGAATCTAATGAGATTTTCATAGCCTCTTCTAAACTGTGCAAACAACGATTGAGCCCATTGACGAAGCTGTTTCTCTGGGTTGCAGTGCAGTCCCTGGCCGCCACCTGGAACCAAACCCTGAGCAATGCCACAAGCCAGTGGAGCGGTGAGTTGGACATATTTCTCCTTTCAGATGTGTGAAACTGAAATTCCCCACACAGTTACTACAAAGCACAGTTGTTGTGGAATACCCCGCGAGGGAAACAAGTTTAATCTGAACTCCGATTGTAAGGACCAACTTCAAAGACGAGAGCAATACTGGAAATAGATTTGGCATCGTGCCACAGGAGACGATGCTCAGCTCAGCAAAACAAAGCACAGGAGTAATCATTAAAACCTGTGTACACAAACGGCTTATTCAGCTCCAGAATTTATTGGGGGCATTGTGAGAATTTAACTGTGGCTATATGTGGTCCTGAGTCATGCAGGGAATGCACGGATGTCTGGGTTTGACATTTCTGTCCCCACTTTTCAGGCTCGGGAATCTACTGTGACACCTCCATCGATGGCATTGGCACCTGCTGGCCCCGGAGCAGCGCCGGGCAGATGGTGTCACGACCCTGTCCAGAGATGTTTTACGGCGTCCGATACAACACCACCAGTGAGTTCACACGTCAGCTCTCTTCTCCCGGCAGAGCCCAGACACAGTAGATTAAAAGCAAGAATTAAATTGATCTCCAAAAGCCCCCCAAGTCCCCCGTGGGCAAATCCTGTTTATGCAATTGTGCATACAGAAATTTGCATGAGCATACAAATTAGTGAAGAAAAACACATGTGTGCACAATAGGACTGCTCTGTAGATAATAGAACATGAAGTGCCAGAAGGATGGAAGCAACTTGTCATGACGAGTGTGGCTGCCACTGTGAAATGTGTTGTTTGTATCTGGACTTAAATGTTAAAAAGAAGAAAGGAAAAACATAATGCAACTTCAATCACTCCAGTGTGATTTAGGCTTATTAACTCTCTGGGGCCTCTCCAATTGAATCTTAATGTTGTTTTTTTGTGTTTAAATTGGATAAAATGTTAAGTCAAATTAGTTTAAAAGCAAGGCTTGTGCTGAAAAATGAAAGTTGGTTTCATGTAACCTGTAATTTATCATATTTTACTGTATTGTTCTCAAATGAAAAGGGAGCATCAAAGGCATGTTTTTTTTTATTTCCCGTAAAATCTACATTTTAGCATGATCTAGGTCAGAGAACTAAACAATCTGACCTATATTTACGTGCACATATTTTTGAAGTCAGGTTTTTCAGTCTGGGTTCTTTTTAGTTTTTGTTTAAGTCAGAAAGTGGTTCACGTTTCTGCTCTGCTGGACTCGTCTCTTAAAGGTTTCTTCTGAAGGCAGACTAAAGTTAAATTGCTGCAGCAAGCTGATCTGCTCTCTGTTGAGAGTGAACCTTCTCCCAAAGGAGGAAATAAAAAATTAATATACGTGTGTATACTCACCAAAGAAATCCAAGAGGCATGGCTCTCTATTTGTGGTCGGTCAACCACTTTTGTCGAGAACAAGGAACAATACAACAACGGCTTAGAATTTAAGCCCAAGTATTTGAGACTGGAATAACACAGAGGGCTGTGTCCAAAAAAATAAAATCTCTGGCAGACTTCCATTTAAAAAGATTTAACTATTAGAAACTGAAGAAAGTTTCAACTGCAAAACAATACAGACTATAATGAAACGCAAACACAGCAGTTAGGAAAATAAAGACTGGCCTCTTAAAAAACAAAAATGGACGGACAAATGGCACTTATCGAATTTTAAAGGACCAGTATGCAGGGTAAAGTGACATCTGGTGGTGAGGTGGCAGATTGCAACCACTTTAAAAGGCAGAAGCTAGCAGTAATGTGTGGACCAGAAACAAAATCTTTGGAGATGAAAAGTTGGCGGTATCAAGTAAAACTGATCTCAGATTCAAAGCTACCACTGATGGGAGGCTAATGACATATGATCTTAATACACAGTCCCCCCAAAGATTTAAGGGAGCACTGTCTATGATGGAGATGGTCATCAAGAAGCCAGCAAGGCTAACAATTAGCAAGCTAACACCTGGGTAGGATATAAGGAAATGTGAATATCAATATTTTCCTCAGAGATATTATATATTTAAGTATACTTAAATATTATCCACCTTCACCATTTTCTGAAAATGTTGACTTAAAACTTCCAAAAAGTTTCCGCTTACGAGGTTGTATACACCCCTAGAGGATGCTGTTCATAAGGACCCTTCTTATGAGCATGGTAAACAAAGCACCATTTAAAGGCAGCAGTATACTATACTATTTATAAATTCCCCTAAATCCAAACAGACTGGACATTTAATGTTGGATTTTGATCATTAAAATCAGCACAAGAAGTTTTGGAATTTAAAATTAGCCGTTGTGGCCCTTTAAAGCCTGTTCAGCAAAATGATGAATAATTTAGCTCTAATGAAAACTTATATAATTAATTGGATTCATATTTATTTATATATTTTAATTTGTTCAATATATAAGAGGCAAATAAATATTAACCTGTAATATATCCATAAACACTGTGTAAACAAAAAATCCCCCAACAACAGTCTTCCTGGCAGTGATCCTTATCGGATGTTTGTGATGTGTATCTATGTAGGACACTGCAGCACTCTGAAGGTAACACAGGCACCCCATCCGGAGACATACAGCAAACACAATTAGCTAAATTTATGAGATGAAAGCCGGTGTGTTTCTTGGTAATTTAAAGTCTAAACCCCCCACGGGACCCAGAGCACAGAGAAAGTGAGCTACACTGTAATTCATCCAGAGCTCACCAGTAATTTGACACTGCGAGCTTCATTTCACCTTCGGGATTAACATAATCTCCATTCAAGCGTGGCCTAAAAGCCTAAAAGAGACCGGCCGTCAGCTGACTTTGCCGGCGAAGGTCAATAGTTGAGGAAGTTTTTTTTGAGTGAAGCTGAAAACTGTTCATGACATGCTGTTGGTTTTCACTGAATGTTAAAATCCTCTCTGATGTTAACTACAGATAACAAATGAACGACACCTGCTTTAAATTTGAGGGGGCTTTTTTATTTGTTTTATCATGCATCCATTATAGATTATTGACTTTTTCCTGACAAGGTCAGCATTTAATTAAATACTCAAGCTGTTAGCTGTGGTTTTGTTCTTTCATCCATGTTGTCGTTGATCTTCGAGATTAACGGTATGACCTTACAGACTCTTGTTAGGCTTCAGTTAAGAACGTGCTAATTCTGCGCTTTTATTCGACTGATAGGATTCGACCTACGTTCTTCACTTTGAGTTGAATGTTGATTATTTGACACTTAATGCAAACACAAGGTCACAAGACTTTTCTTTTCTGAGTGATGCTATTCAATAATTCTGAATTGTTGTCATGGTTTTGGTGAGTTTTAATTTAAATCCCTGATAAATAAACCCCATCAGTCACTGATCTACTTTCTGAACAAATGTTAGCATGCTAGTATGCCACAGAGCCATTTCTAAGGTGGAATGACATGAGAAGACATGAATTAACTAATAAAACAAATTAAACAATACTGTACAAAATAAACTGATCTGGCGACGCCTGTGGTTCCAGGTGGTATTGCATAGAATATAAACAAATCACTAATGCTGAACTTTAAGGTTTATGTTGGCGTTATATTTAGTTTGTAGTATTCTTATGACAAGTCATGAAGGCAGTCAGAGCAGTGAACCTACTGATTGATATCTTTATGCTTGAACATTTAAAGAGAACACAAGACCACTAGATGTTTGTGCTAAAATGAAACGGTGACCATGGTAAACATATGAACATCTCTTTGATAGCATTAGCATTTAGCTTGTAGCTTGTAGCTTGTAGCTTGTAGCTTGTAGCTTGTAGCTGCTGTGGACTCTTATTTTCTCTTGTGTTGAATTATACCTAAGCAGAGGTGCAGTTTGTCAACCGGCAAACGTGTGGGGACCCAAGCCAGTAGGGGGGCCCCCCAAGAGGGCCGTGAAACTTTAGACTACAGCAGTGGCAACGTGCTAAATTTTCAATGATAGTAGGTGACCTCCGTAAGGGGCCCCCCACCTGACCCGACTCTGCACATTGAACTCCGTGACATGTCGTGTTCATGACTCTTTAAAGTTGGCAAGTATGACAACAATTCAAAATGAAAATAAGTTATTTCTCTGGGAGTGAAAACAGAAAAACAGACATTGGTAAGTGAAGCAGATAATGACAATGAAAATAAATAACTGAATTCTGCTGTCCTTGACTAAAGGAGAGAAACGTTTGAATGAACTACCACTGAAGAAGCTACTTGGCTGAGTAGTGAAATGTCTCTCTAAAAATCTACAAGTCCAGTTGCCTTTTTTTTTAAATTTTTTGGATTACCATGACCTGGATGAGTGAGAACCTTCACAGACAACTTCCAATGGCATTTCATTTTTCCTTTCTTTGACTGTTACACATGTCTAACCTAGCTAACTCTGCTCTTGACCAAGTGTAGAGTGGACATTTTTTCCTAGGGTAGATGCTAGAATCACCTCTGTTCCTAAGGAGGACACATATAAACTAATAAAAGCTAAAAAAAAACAACAACAAAAAAAAACACTTTAGGTTGTATTTACAACATTTAAAATTGTAATTCAGGGGATTGTGCGACACGTGGTCAAAAGTGGTTCTGCAATTAATCAGTCACCATGGGGTGGATGATGGGGTGGTACACATCTGAAAATTGTATCTTTTTCTGATGTGTGTTTGTGTGTGAAGCTTCTTTTAGATAATATAGAGTAACACCCGCTGAGCTCTACTCATTCATAACAATGACAGATGGCCTCATCTTACTGCAGATTATTTTAAGTTCAGCCACTACATTTTGATTTCCATTGTTTCTTTCTGAATCAACTTTGACAAATTATGCAATGTTTGAGAGAAAAAAGCTTCATGAGCCAAACTGAGTAAACTGATTTTAAGGTTGAAATATCACAGCAACAGCAGTTCCTTTGTAATGAGAGTGCAAACGCAGCAAGAGAGTAGTTTCTTTTCTTCTTCTTTTTTCTTTTTTTTTGACATCTGTGAACAACGGATAAAGTCTCAAAGCTTTAAGCATTTGGCTTTTAGCTTTGTATAAGATATAGAAGGATTTGTAATTTCTATAGCCATTCAGCTTTAGTTCGGTCTTAAGATCTGTTTGGATACAGACTCAAGTATCAAGATAAAGGTTAGTATTTCTGATGCCGTAAACAGTACATTACAAGTGAATTGAACAATCTGAGGCTAAAACCTAGGCACAACTCCTCTTAACCCCATGCACACGTTAAGATGTTTTTATCTGGGACGAGTCATTTTTGCAGAAAACACGTTTCAAGCTCCACAACTGAGCAAATGTTTGTTTCGTGGAGGCGCTCTTGATTTCTTTTTGTTCTTGCTGTTTTTGTCTCTGGCAAAATGCTCTGTGAAGAATGTGGAGGTACAGGCTGAACAGGCAGCAGCTGATTCATTTCCACTCCACTTCTCTGCTAACTGATTTGCTGCCACTGAGAGACAAGGTCTCTATAAATTCCTACGTTTCTGTGTGCTGCGCAAAAACATTTTTTTTTTTTACGCTGTCTCGTCAGAGCTTCGAAAACCAAACAGCAGGCCTTGATGAGAAAATATCTTGATTACAAAGTTAAAGAAATATCTTCTCTTAAGGATCAGCCTCTACAATCTGTGGGTGATACGGTTCGATGGAGCAACATAGGCGCTAGATGACTGGTGAGATTCATGCTCTGCTCTGGCTGACAGGGGAGGAGATATAGATTTATGTCTATGTCTTTCAAACATCTTCCTGGGTGAACCATCTTCCTTCATGCAGAGAAAAGACAATTAAATACAGATTTTTTAAATATAAATTTGGACATGTACTCCCTCTCAATGACTCCAAACCAGATTTTGAGGAGGGGTGTGTATTATACACTAGCCAGACTCTTTTCTCAACAATAACCTTCTTTAAATTATAAAGTAAGACCTAGAAATACTGTACGCTACAACAAGATCTATATTCCTAATGATCCATGTGATCAGTTGGCGTGTTAGTCCTGTCCAAATATAACAAGGGAAAGACTCCACTGACACAGAGAGATGATGTGACACTTTTGTGCTCGTTATCCACTTTCTCTTTCGGTATCCAGCTGCTGGATGTGAATGCTGCTGCTGCAGCTGCTCCGCCCGGCTGTGATGGCGAGGCTGTGTTTGGATGTGGTTATTTTTCCGGCTGCTGCTGCTGTGGTTCAGTCTGTGGTGTTATGGACCTGTCCAGCTGTTACTCCTGTGATGGATGTGCTACAATCGCACAACAGGAGGGATATTTCAATGCAATACCGCTGGCCCAGTCATTACTGCATGTAGTCAGTGTTACACTTGTTAAAAATGAACGTGTTGCGAGGATAATTGTGAGAACAGAGCTGTGACGGCAGCCACTGTGACAGGTATACGGTCAAGATCTCAGCAGTCGTCAATATTCTCTCTATTTTAGGATTCTTTCCATTGCAAACTGACAGGTCGATACAAAAGAGTTGGACTCAGATGCAGAGGTTTCCAGGATCCGTGGAACTTTATTAAACATAAACACAATGTCTCTAGTATCAATGAAAAGTAACAAACAAACACTCCAAGGAGGGAAAAACGTAGCGAAAAATAATACTCAAAACGAAGATACTTATCGATCTTGAGGCAACACAAATGCAGGGAACACGAACACTCTTGGACAAGGAACATGACACACTGGCACAGGACGGGGAAAACGCAGACCATATATACACACGAGGGTAATGGGGAACAGGTGGAAACAATCAGGAATCAGGAAGACAATCAGACCGGTGACACAAGAGGAAGGGCAAGTGACCTGAAACGAGAGGAGAGTTAGAATTTCAAAATAAAACCGGAAATGACGAGACAACACAAAACCAAAACCCCGTTGCGTGACACAAACTTGGTCTTGACAGACACAGCTCAGGGTGTACACTCTAGCACAACCTGTATCCAACTGCAGTATAATGATACCGTATCATAATACACCTTAACCGTTAAACATTTACTGTGAGATAACGCCGAAGTTATCATAATTGCGATTAATCACGATTAATCGCAATTAATCGCATGATTAATCACACGATGGATATTGCACGATTTTCACGGCTAGCAAGTTGATTACAAAATTTTAAAAGCAGTTTTGAATGAATCAGGAAGGTATCAACTGCATTTATAACTTGCAGTTCAAATGACTGTTATGTTTTGGTATTACATTCACCAAAACAGTGCGTTAGTCAGGCATTGTAAAGAAAATTGCGACATTTAAAGGAATTAGGGGTTTTAAAACTATTTTCACTAGTTTTAATTTTTTAGTAGGGATGAAATAAAGAGAAACTGTCAAAATTGTCAGATGAACAGATTTATCCTTGTAGTTGATTTGTGTCATTCATTAATAAGAATGAATTAAACAGAGATGGACTTAATCATCCTCTGAGTCTTAAGATGCTTTTTAGAAACAATGTTCAACATGAAGAGGGTTCAAGGAAAGAAACTATTTTGCACCAAAGAGGGAGCGTAATCACTTAATGTTCACTAAAAGTTTAACAAGCAAAATACTTGGAATGCTTTGAGCTTTCAAACGATCTATAAGCATCTTTTCACATAAAAGTTGCACGATGGTCCAGTTTTTGGACTAGTTAATAATGGACATAATTAAACTACATTACAAGGCAAATAATATAAAACCAAAATGAAAAACACAACTAGTTCCAAAACCGAAAATGAACAGAGATAGTTCACACGTTTGAAACCGATTGGAGGGAAAAAAAAAAAAAAAGTTTAAAAGTTTAATTTTGTCCACAAATGTAAATTAATTCAATCATAATTTTCCTAATAATATATGACAGAAAAATGTTGCAGAGCTAATCACAGTGAAGCGTAAGTTGGCAGAGGAAGCTGTAGTAAGTGGTATTGGGACAGTAATAAGTGGCTTTAGGAGAAGACAAGGGCAGAGCGGTGAGTCTTGAGTGTGCACTTAAAAGCCTGAGTGGATGTAACTGCTATCCTCAGATCCAGAGGGAGATTATTCCAGAGTTCAGATCCATGAGTGCAAAAGTCAGATTCCCTGTCCGTCTGAGCAGGAACCGAAAAGAATATCTGGGACAAATATCTGCTGCAGATCAGCTCCAGAGCTGAATGCAGGGGAAGATTTACAAACGGGAAAAGGGATCTTAAACTGGGCTCTGAAAGTTTTCTGCGGAGGAGGAGAGGAAGAAGAAGAGGGATTCTCGTTTCTGCTCCAGTTACAGATAACACGAGCGGTCACGAACTGGACTCAAAACCCACAATATGAAACCTGCTAAGCTAGGAAAACTTATTTTTGACCCACTTGAGTGAAAATGAACAAAACTTTATTCAGAGCAGAATTCCCACCGGGGGCAGGTTATGCTGCAGGAGGTTTGTAACAACTGAAAACAACACGTAAATCTCCTATTTATTGTGTCTGAGGTTTGTCCCTGCCCTGAATAGTCACACTGTGGAAAAGCACTTCCGCGAATCAGGACAGAGGTTGGAGTTCCAAAATTAGATTGCGACAAATCCTCCACTTAAGCCAGACAGAAGGAGCGGGTGTGCACAGTTCCACCCGCTGCATCTTTTTATTTATCAAGCTGATCACATTAGGACGGGTGAATAATCCGCCGGCAGAAGAGTTAACCCGATCGGAGCCAGTGTCCTGTACCAAGCGCCAACTAATTTCAGATCAAGACATAACTCTAGAGTGGGGGAATTAAAGTTTGCTTTGAGTTTATTTGCACAAAATCGCATGGAAAAGGTTGCAGCATTTTGTCTCAAAACAGAGGTGGAGAGTTCAAAGTTGGATTAAGTCAGAGAGAGACAACGGACACATTAATGGGGAAAACAAAGGCTGAAACACACCAGAATTATCTTTTAATGACACCAACTGGTGCAAAAAGAAGTCAGATCCAGCGAGAGTGAAAGAGTGAAAATGACAATACACCAAAGTAAAAACAAGTCCTGACTGGTGAAGTTATTATGTTTGTGCAGCTGGTTGAGTTATGTTGTCATAAGGTGATGCAGAACGGACCAGAAGCAGATGTTTTGCCGTGAAAAATTATAATTTATTTTCATTTTGGTAGATGAGGCTGAGGGTGACGGTTGGTTTAGTTGTGCCAAAAAAAATAAAAAAATAAATCAAAATTTTGTACATGATCAGGAAGTTACCATGCAGGTTGGCACCAGAAACTGGCTGGTGAGTAGATGTACTCCAGGGTTTGATCTATGCATAGGCTTCAGGCCTGCAGGCTGATTAGTTTGCCACACCCAGAAACTCTCACAAACTTGGAGGCGATTCAAAGATGAGAGTTATTAGGGAAGGAAAAACACCAGAAACACAAGGAACAGAGGAGAGAACACACCAGAACCTTGACAAATGTGATCTCTTTGGACACTGAGCTGGTCTAATCGTCATGGGCGGTTCACCACTGAGACAAGAGGGCAACTCCCTGCCAAAACTTTTCTGACCACAGGGTTTGGCTAGCGCTCAGTGGCGGTCGCTGCTTTTATCTGCCCTCATCCTCTGAATATCATCCAGTCAGTCTACCGAGAAGCTCTGCTTGTCCCCAGCCTTTGGGCGCTTACCATAGGGCTAAAAATCGTCCAGATCGTCTCTTAAAATCTGCAGATGCTGCAATGAAATCGGAATGTGTTAAGGGACGGCTTCCACCAAAGCTAGCGTTATGGCGGTGCATCTCTTCTATCATGTAGCCTTTACGTGCACCTTCTCAGAAATGCAAATACTAGTCGTGGCAACACAAAACTGCAACAGCTGGTTCCTTATCCAACTCACTGAGTGGATGTCTGTGACATTTTCTGAAGTGTTCTGAACTTGTGTCTGTTTTGAAAGTTTCTTCTGTGGCTCAGCTCCCCATGGTTCACAGTTTTTTGAGTTTTGTCTTTTTGGTTTTTGGGTGGATAACCCTTCCAATCTCTGCAGCGACTTCTGTTGCCTTCCTGTAAGCCCTCATGCAACACCTGTACATCATCTCCTCAGACATCCTCTCTCTTTTCTTCTTGCAGTGGTTTCAGTAAAAGTAACTGTTGATCATTCTTTCATCAAATCCAACATGCACCTCTGAGTTTGCTCAACAAAACCGACAAGTGTTTCAGTGGCACAGTTACAGACTGATGAGGTGTAAACACCAGCCACTTTGGCACAGACTCCGCATTGAACCGTTGTGGTAGTGTAAACCAAGATGATTTCATCATGATCTGTTTTTTCTGAATGGCTTGTTGAATTAGTAACATGCTAGCCAGGGACACGTCCATGTGACTGCTATTTGAGAGAGACGAGCAAAGTTTCAGTAAGTGAGTAGCTTAATTTAAATAGTGAGTTATTGGATTACACTTATTGCATAATAAGGCTGAATTGTAGATGTCTGACTTCACTGCACATTATCAACCACTACACTGCTCCCTGTTCTGGATCTGCTGCAGCTAAAATGAAACTTGATGAACCGAGTCACTTCATTAATCCTAAAGAAAAAATGTTTATACATTTTAAAGAGTGTGGTAACACTCTGGATGTCATTATGGGGCATGCTTCGAGTGATACACAGGAAAGGAATACCTCTGCATGCAGCTGGAGAGTCCTCAGAGCAACAAAGTATGAGACTTATTTGTCCCTTGCATTTTTGCATTTCTCAAGATATATTGCAGCATCCAGCACAGTGTCTGCAGCAATTTCTCTCCAGGAATTTGCTGCCGTCTGGATGTCTTTGTATAGTGCTGAAGATGAATCAAATAACATTTCCTTGAGTTCCGTGTTTGTCCAAAACAATACAGTTTGAAAATGGGGGAGATGGAGGTGAAACCGAAAAAGCAGACATATGCTTTTGCCAACCGGACCAAACACGGTTGCTGTGTTCTGTGTCGCCTCAATCTTTATTACGTTTGTGGGGAGATGCAACGTCAGGTCTCGCCGTTGCCTTTATCACTACAAATTCACTATCAAACTAATTAATTTTCTCTGCACACAGATGATGTGTTTGACTACATCATTGTTATGCTTCTGTCCGTCACCACACCGAATCATTTGATTGACCCGGGAGATCTTTGCTGGACATAATCAATTTCCACCACAAAACCTTTATGGACGAGAAGTTGGTCTAGTTGGTTTATATATTAGTTTGTGTATTTTTGATCGTAATCTATTGTTGTAGAAGCAGTTAAGAGTAGCGATCTTAAAGGGGAACTACTGATTTTTACAAATTGAACCTTATATCTGGTATAAAATACAATCGTTTACTCACCCAAGTAACTTTTGTGTTATTTGTAGTCAACTGGGAGATATTTAGATCTGAGTCATCCATATAGTGGGAGTGAATGGGGCACCGAAATGCAGCCTCTAGTGATCACTGGTGGTACTGCAACCTTAGTTGACCCACAAATAACGATTGTTCAGTGTGCCAGTGTCTAGTTAGACTGGTGTTCATTTCCATTATTAATATGATCACCTCATTCATCATGTGAGCATTGCCATCGAAGAGAATGATTTTGCTGGTTATTTGGAATTTCTGCTTGGCAGCTGGTTTGGCTATAAATAGTATATTTTTTTTCTCTCTCTCGCTGCTTCCTGTTCCCATCACAACCAGGAAAGATTATATTTATTAAGTCATCTGATATAAATAGTATTCTTTACAGTTTCTTTTGCTGCTGATCAGATGGCATCCTGGGCCATTTACTTCCACCTACATGACATCTGAGATCTCTCCAGATGATGTCAGCCAACCTGTAAACCTATTCACAAGTTATGTTAGGTGTCGTAGTTGACCTGGTTGCAGACACGACTGACGTACTTTACAGTAGATACTGAGATATCAGAACCTTGTAGCCTGAAGGCGGTCACGTCACTTCGTTACATGTCATGGCGTGCTAAGATGGCTCTAAAAAAGTCTGTCCTTGTCAGATTGTACAGTATTAATGTGACATGGCTACATTGTATAAAATGTGTGTGTGTGTGTGTGTGTGTCACAGTATGACAGCAGTGGCACGTCTCCAACTCATGTCATCAGTGTGTGAGTTGCACTGATCTTTCTCGAAACGTCTTCTGATGATGTCTTGTGTTGACGTCACATGCAACAAGTGTCGCCTGTTTCGTTCACAACGATGGAAGAAATCTCATCTCCTGCTGATTTGGACAAGGCTAATGCTGCCTTCTCGGTAATAGTTGGTAAAAGTTGAACTTCTTAGAAATGTAAAGGACCGGCTTTATAAGGAACTTCAGGACCTTGGCAGCACAGAATCAAATGTCAACGTGGGACTAAAACAGATTTTTCTGAGCCATACGAATGAGCCATGCAAATGGCAGCCTTTAGCTTAGCACTTAACACTGGATGCAGTAGCATCCGCATACTACTGCTAGCTAACACGCTGGTGTTAAAATTTAATTTGAGTTAAGTTAACTGGCTCACATTTAAACCCTTTAGCAAAGAACATTTTTTTAAATCCAATGTTTTCATTTTACCTGTAATGTATATATTTTCTTAAATAGCTCCTTATGATTGAAGTATAAATAAACAAGGGAGTACTACATATCTAAAACACCACACTCTCTTTTTTGCTGCCAAGTGATTCATGAAGTGTTGAAATACTAATTCTGCCTCGTTCTACATGATGGAATAAGGAGAAGTGAGTGGTGGAAAAAAGAATCTAACGAGAGGAGAAAAATTAATGTCTGAAGATCAAAAAAAGGCCAATGGTACCTTCATTAACCTTCCTGCTGAGACGTGCTGCCTGGAAAGGAGCCTAATTGGAGCGATCAGCACATGCTAATCATTTCAGCCTCCTTTCAATGCTCTTCCAGACGATTACAGTGTGTTGTCAAACATATGCACGCAGGGGATGGCATATGTCCAGGGGGAGTTGTCCAGACCGCTCAGCCACTCAGTCGTGACAGGTGCCCGTGGCACTGCACGCCCTCTTCTCAGTTCAGACTGGAATAGCTTTCTTTGTTGTTGCGCGTCTTGCCCCACCCGGAAACCCCTTCACCATTTGTTGCCAAGCTTGACTTTCCCTTAACGGTCCCCAGAGGGAGGCTGATGGATTTTCATATGTATGTTGTGTGTGCCTGAGAGTGCGGCAGCAGCTTGTTTACGTGGATGCCCATTTCACCGACTTCGTGCGAGTTGTCACAGAGGATGAAGAGAAGGGGGAGGAGGGGGCAGTTTTATTTAGAAACGTGCTGGTGGTAAGTGGGGTGGCAAAGCTCTCGGCCCGGCTCACCCTACTGCTCACTCACAAGGAATGCAATGCATCTTTGTGCTGAATGAGCTGGTGCATTTGTCAAATTCATGGATGTCGGTGTGTAGACGGGTAGCACTGAAAATAGAAAACACAAAAGGGAAGTGATGTGTGGGGTTGTAAGTGTGTCAAGCGAGAGTACCTGTTCTCTGCCTCCTCACCTTATTCTGCAGTGAGACACAGGAAGTAGATTATTCTTCTCTCCTCAGACCTCGTTTCAAAGCAGACTGTAGAGTCCTCTGCGGACCCTTGAGGCGTCTCGTTCTGCAGAATCAAACAGCCGAGAGCCAGAACCCACAGCCAGCGTGAAAACTGGCATCAGCTACCTTCAGTGCATATACGATTTTAGAAGTTTCCATTTTGGAATTTAAACAGACTTCAGTGAAAATGAGCTGACAGCAGATTTTTTTTTCCATCCACGGCACGGCTACGGGTTTTTAGGCACGACCGCTCACCTGAACGCTTATTTTAGAGAAGTGTTGGGAGAATGCGGAAAGTTGCTGCTGTCTGAAAACTGTGTCACTAAGGGATTCATGAGTTTGTTTGTGGAAAAAACTTGAGGTTTAATTCCACCTCTACTGAGTCATAGCCTTTAATAAAAATACCCCTGTGTGAAGTAAAAGTCCTCCTTTAAAAATGTTATGCAAGAATGGAAATGTAATCAAAGTGTTACAAGTGCTGATTACACGATTACTTTGTGGTTCCTGCAATCGTACGTAAAAGGCTGTGGATGGTTGAAGTCGTTTTTATTCATTCTACACAGGGCTGCACTAATTGTTGTTTTCCTTATGAATTATCTTGATATATAGATTCGTTTGTTCGCTGTTCAGCTGACTGCTTTGTTTAGACGATCGACCAAACCTCTATATTGTTAAACCTAAGTAAAAAGTATTAGAATAAATGACTGAGATGACTAAAATGGCAAAATAGAGGTACATTGCTACATTACATCTAATACTGTGTACTTCTTGTTTCAAAAGATCTGTGAGGTGTGGTTACAAATTATGATGTGAATTGTTTTAATAAAAAAAAAAAGAAAGAAAGAAAAGTAAGGAAAGCTAGTCTGGCTTCAAGGCAGTCACATCACATTTTAACATTTAATTATTGTAACTACAGACGCATCCAGCAGCTCAAAGAAAACCATTTGATGTTTGTTTTTTTACTTGCCTTGTGCCCTGGTTGTTTATGTTCTCAGGTAGTCTCAGTCACACCTGCTGATTGAATAAAGATTTAATAATAAATAGACTCTATTTGCAGAACCTGAGCTCCTGTGCAGCAACGCCTCGCCCGCGCCGACGAGTAAACACGGTGTGCTACAGCTCACATTTTCCAAGTTTGTTTTGCTCTGTGGAACTGCAAGAAACTCAGCAGTTTGCTCTCAATTAGTGCAAATATTATGTTCTTTTCTTTCCGACTGATGTGGGTTTTAATTGCAGCCCGGCTCCGAATGCGCGGAGGAGGAAGATGCTTCTTAGCTGCAGCCATTGATCCGATGTATTGAAGTGCTAAGCCACTGTGACTAAATTTGGGTCAGCATATTCGTGCGCGGTGTACAATTACAGCAACGTTTCTGCTCTGTTCTGCGTTTTTTTTTTTTTTTTTTCGCTGCAGAGAGGACCCGCTCTGTGCGACAGTGTTTGTTACCAGGCAGTGTGTTTTTGCACAGCCGGTAATGTTAGGAAATAAAATGAAAAGGGGATCATTTGGCCCTGAGCTTGGCGTGGTGCCTGTGTTCCATCCACTTATACCTACAGCTCCTGTTTCCACTGGGAGGATTTAGCACCTGGCTCGAACCGGTCGCTTTTTTTAACCTCCATTCACAAACAACAATGGTTGGTCACTAAGCAAAGATTAAGACTGATATGTACTGTAGCGTGCATCCCTTGAAACAAAGGAATCCTCTGTGAGGCTTGTAAGATGCTCCAGATTCAAACCTGTCTGCTGTTTTTAAAACCCCAGTTTGGCAGCAGTCACCACATGTGAACTCGGCCGTTATTTTTGGGGGACGCCGAGCTCGTGACCCATGCAAGCGGCATTTTACGCTTCTGTCAGTGGCTCATTCCTTACAAGACTGCGGGAGAATGCTAATGAAGTAGTGCTGCTGCAGTCTTGCTGAGGTGTAGTGTGACAGGAAAGGAGAAGCAGGGAGGGGTATCTCACTTTAACCATGACTGTCCAAAACACAGTGAGATGTCTTTTAAGTCTTTTTTTTAGGTCATACATGTGGTGATTTCGCTGAAGTTCTCAGACATGATGAACCAGGTTTCATCTATGGATGCTTGCTGAAGTTTATGGAGTTTTTTTAAGCGATACTTTTTTGGATGAGTGCAGTTACATGTTTATTTGCTGTTTGTCTTGATGATGTTTGGAGCCTGTTGCGATTAGCCTAGCTTAGCATAGAGAGTGTAAATAGCTAGCCTGGTTGTCTCAAAGACATTGCAAACATTTCCCTTTATAGTTAAATCTATGAAATCCCAACAGGCTGTAATAATTTTTATTTCTTTTTTTGTTGGGCATTTTAACATGGAGGTCTATGGGGATTGGCTCGGGTATGAAGCTCGCATCTAGTGGCTAGTAGCCTAGCTTAGTATAGAGACTGGAAATTGCTAGCCTGGTTTTCTCAAAGACACTGTAAATGTTCTGCTTTGTCACTTTAAATCATTTAAATTGTTGAATCCTCACACTGAGAAGATTTCTGAGTGAACAGGCTGTAAACGTGTTTATTTCTCCTGTAAAGTTTGGTATTTTAACACGAAGGTCTGTGGTAACTGACTCCGTTTTTAAGCCAGCATCTAGTAGCCATTTGAATGACTGGCTTTTTGTCACGTTTCTGTTTACTTTAATTTTTAATATCGGAGGAATGTGCTTGCTTTTCAGTAGTAGACAGGTGACGGGCGATTAGCTTAGCTTAACATAAAGACTAAAGTGAAGACTAGCCTTGTATTCAAACCAAATAAATCACTGAATCCATTCATAGAAATGCTGGACATTCCTGAGACGACAAGCTCTAAACATCGTAATTTACTGCTGGAATAGTTTTAGAAATATATTTGTAGTTTTTATTCATAAAAGCATATTAACAGTCTGGTGTGTTTTTGACATACAATGACTATTAAGGCATTTAGTTAATTGTGCAGTGGTCTTTAAACTGGATAATTCCCTCCTCCTGCTCCTGATGAATTTTCACGTTGAAACACGCATGAGTTATGGAAGTTTGTTCAAAATTTATTCTAAATTTAGATCCAAGTTTTGCTACTGAACGCAAGTTTTGATTTCGGTCTCTGGTGCCAAACCAGTCAGTACCAAAAGCAAACTGATCCAGCATGTTAACACCCCGAAACCACAAATTGTTGTTTGTGCATTTTAGTCCATGTTTACATTCAACAAATAAGCTGAAATGTGTTAATTAGTGAGCTTTAGAGGTGGTGGTATGTGTATTGTTTCCACTGTGAACAGGCCCTCATTTATACGAGCCCTTAAAAGAAACAGGCTTTGCATTTGAACTCTGCTGGAAACAACGAGTAATCCTAACAACAGTGCTACTGCCTCGTTAAATCTGCCTTAATTTGCTTCAGCTGTAAACTCCCTCGTGCACACGGACAGCAAGCTATTCCAGAAACACTGGCATATAGAAATGTACAGAGATCCTCCTGTGACGTACATTTAGCCGAAAAAGAGACACATATATGTCCCTAAGGAGCTTGAGGAGACCAAATGCAGATCTAAAGGAGAGTAAGTGTTGTAATGTGTTATTAAAAAGCTTATTCACATCTTGGATTAGGATGTGAATTTGGCCTGGGCAAACTGATTGCAGCCGTCCGGCTTAAGTACCCGTGTTCATACCTGGCATTAAAATGTGTCTCCACATGTGTCCCCAGCCAGCACTTGAAACGATCCCAGTTTCTCATCACCTGGTCAGAAGAATATTGTAATAACTCCTTCCACTAGTGGATCTCTACCTTCTACTGGATCAGAAACACGTCATGATTTGGGGAGATGACACATATTTTGGAGCAAGGTCGAGCACACCAAGGTTTTATTTATTTATTGACATTAGTTATTTTAGGGACCTGAACCCCGAAAACGCCGATACCCGATACACCCTAATTCCATCTGTGTACTGTTTGAAGAAGTTTCTGAAATGACTCTGTTCAAGGTAAATAAAGACACAGCTGGTTGTTGAGAGAATAACTTAACTCCACGCAGCTCCTTGTGCATCATCATGATCACATCAGTATGATCAGATGCCAATATTGTTTTAATGGCAGAGTCACACACGGTGTACTTAAATCATTTCATTTGTTAATTCATGTTTAGATATACTTAACATTCGCTACAAGGGAAGCTACAAGCTACAAGGGAAGAATACGAGTCTTTCATTAATAATGAACAGATGTCAATGAACAGAATAGAATAGAACATAATGCCTTTATTGTCACTATACACATGTACAATGAGATTAAAGCCGTCTCTAATAACAGAACAGAATACAAAAATACAGTCTAAAAAGACATGAAAAATATATACAGTATAAACATAGAGGTGCACAGTCCTGAGGTGATTCTCAGAAATAAATATGGTGAATGTACAGTACTTATATCTTTTCAGGTGATTATTTACAATAGTTTTTTGTTTTTTTTGTGGGAGGTTGTTTTATGAATTAATGAGTTAAACCCCTCTTACTCAGATCACTCCTGTTGAGTATGTGGTCTTTATTGTGACCTGGGGCTCATTGTGTGTTTACGCCACCAAAGCAATGAGGTCAAATGTGTCTTGGACCAACTCCACACGTGATCTGACATCGGATCACTCAAATGCATCCTGGGTGTGTTCACATCTGTACTTAAAGCTGGTCACTTGTGATCTTATCCCCCGGGAAGGATGTTAATCCGAGGTCTGAACGGGACCAAAGTATCAAATAATCAAGTTGCCCAAACATGAAACGCCACCTTCATTGGCTTCAGCTGCAGAAGTCCTTTCTCCTCTTCTAATGCAAACTGTCAAATGATGCCTACTTAATTCCTATTACATCAGACATATCTTTAACGTCCATAAATCACTCTGCGGCCCAGTGCCAGGAGGAGTTTATTTCAAGGTCATGCTGCCTGATGGGAAAGCTTTACTACATACCCTGTACCTTTAAGCTTTTGGCTCTGTGCGACTGTGATGTCTCAGCATGGGCTCTTTGGTTCACTTTAACACGCTGGCTTTGTAAGCCCTCTTTGTTTTTCAAATGTTTTCTAAATAAAGTGACTTCATCGCGTTGACTGTAATAAATTCACATTATACTTTACGTGACCGAGGACCCTGAGGAAAGTTGTGCGCTCATGCAGTGTCATGTAAATGTGCTCTGAATAAAAGCAGGGGATTATAGGAGCTTTGTGAGAATGCTGGTCTTTGATGAAGAGATTCTTTCTTTGCCAGTGCATTGAGAACAGATTTTCTCCGGAGAAATTCAAAATTAAATATCGAGAAAGCGCATCCATGTGCTTGAATCTAAATAAAAACTACTTGCATCGGTACGTCACGCAACTTTGTCGGTCTTAACTTTTGACTTTGACATAATTCTCGGCTGACAGATTTTAAAGCTCTCTAGGATATTGCATTTGGGGTTTAGGGAATATCACAAGCTAGGTAATCTTGATTGGGCATGACAGTGCCTTTACACTGTCAACATGCTATTTTTACCCAGCTCATTGCACATTATTGCCCCCAGGCAGCCCAATCCCATTTTATCTCTTACCCTCCCCAAACATCTCTGATTATTAAAACATGCATTTGAGTGTTATCAGCTTCCATCTGAGGCAGATGTGGGTACATGAAGGTTTACCTTTTCTCTGTGCTGTGGTTTTTCATCCAGCAGCTTTTGGGTGGCAAAACATTGACGTTATGATGATAAAACAACAAAAGTTTCATTATTGCTTTGTCATCTGCTGCGCTTATACGGACACTAATTATCAGAATAATCTGCCTCATGTCACCACCTTCGTCAGGGCAGACTCATCATTTTTTTAGACGTCGAGGGTTGGTGTCAACCTTTCATAATCTGATCTCCATGAAAAAACATAAACAATTACATAAAAAAGGGCTGGTTTCTCTCTGCTTGGAATAAATGAATAAACATCATGTGACGGGTTTCCAGGAGGGACAGAAACATGGACGCAGCAAAACACCCAGTTCAAAAACCATCTTATTTCTTCCTGGCATCATCAGCTGTCCCGGCCTGGCTAGATGGTTATCACTTCTTCCTAGAGGCGTAATTCTCCAACCTGCCTATGTTACGTCTTTTATTCTATCATCATAGCAGCTAACTCAACTGTAATAGAACTATTATTGTCACTGGAGGCTTTATAAGCCTGTGTAACTCTATCAGCTCTCTGTTTAGCCACTAAGCCTTTCTACAATGCATGTTTTGAATGCTGACTATCCATTCTCTTGTAATCATTACTAATCTCTCATGTAACAAGCATCAGCTATTTCCCGTCCTCATGTTTATATGCTGCATGTATTCATTCATCAGCTAATTGCTTATCTCTCTCTCTTTCCTTCTACTCCATTTCCTGCTTCTTCTCCTCTTTCTTCTTCTTCTCGTTCTTTCTCTCCTCCACCTTCTGCTGCTCATTCTTCTCATCCTCCTCCCTTGTCTCCTCTTCTTCTTGTTTTTCTTGTTCTTCTCCTCCTCTCTTGGATCCTCCTCATTCTTCTCCTTCACAGTCTTCTCCTCCTCCTTATTCTCATTCCCAACCTTCTCCTTCTCTTTCTCCTTCTCATTCTTCTCTGTGTCCTTCCTCTGTGTCTACTCCCTCTTCTCCTTCTTGTCATTCATCTCCTACTCCTCCATGTTCTCCTTCACCTTCTGCTGCTCATTCATCTCATTCTCCTCCCTTGTCTCCTACTCCTCATCTTCTTCTTCTTCGTCTTCTTTGTCTCATTTGGCATCTTTGTCTTCTTCTCCTCTTTTAGCTTCTTCTTCTCTTTTGGCTTCTTCTTCTCCTTTCTCTGTGTCTCCCACGCCTTCCTCTGTGTGTCCTCCTTCCTCTTCTTCTTCTATTTCCAGCAGTGCTGACGCTCCACAGAACCATATTTGGGGCTTGCTAATACTTTTATCTGATCAAATAGTTTTAAACAAGGAGACACATTGTCCATGTACTCAATACTCCTCCACTTTCTGAAAAACATGTTTTGGTCTGTGATAACAAATTTGAATGTCCTCAAACTCTTCTTCTGCTGACAGAAAACCTGACCTGAAGATAAAATAGTCTTCCAAACCGGCTCTGACTTTTTCACTTAGCATGAACTCTGCTCCCTGCTAACACGATGATGTGGCTGGCACCAGAACTAATTTAATTTCCACCATGATAATTGTCAGATTAACTGAACCACGGGCTTCATCTGTCAACATTTTGCTGTAAAACGCAGCACCTGTTCAGCTGCTGCGAAGGAAATCTTTGAAGCGTCTCTGCACTTTAACTTTGAATTTCCTCAGTTTCACTGTGGCCTACTTCAACGACTCCATTTCTTTCATCTTAAGAGATAATACATGCAAATTGAAAAATGTGAAATCTGTTACATATTATTTGAGCTCAGTTGTTTGCTATAATACTGCGGCCCTGCATTGCAAAATGCCATTATACTCATAATTTGGGGTTGCATTATCCAGCAACGTGCATAAATTATGTTGTTTTTTTAATTGAAAATAAACACTAGTTGACTGTGTCTGAGCTGTCTCTAGTAAAAGTAAAAATAAACCGTTTATTTCCCACATCTTTTGAAAACAGCTCATTGGTTCGAATGTCAGAGGTGGTTGATCGCGAGGCGGCAGACTGTCCTGACTGCAAGCGTGTGAAAAATCACAGCTTATAAGACTACCTCTAATGATATCTCTCCCTATTAGTCTCAAAAGCAGAAAAGGTCACAGTGCCACTATGAATCGAGCAGAATTCACATCCCTTTTCGTTTGTACAGCGACACAAAGCTAAAGAGACGAAAAAATGAAAAATGATTCCACTTGAAAATATGAGAAATGTCAGAAAGCTCGGTTAGTAACAGCCTTCCGTTTCTCTTCTCTTCTCTGTGCAGATAATGTTTATAGGAAATGTCTCGCAAATGGGACATGGGCGCTGAAGGGGAACTACTCCATGTGCAAGGCCATACTTCACGAGGAGGTAAGACTTTGCTGTGTAGTGTTTGTGTGCATGCGTCCTGATTAGTGGGGCTCTTCGGGGAGGTACCTCAAAGCGTTCGAACATACGTTCAAAAACCAACAACAAAGGCAAGGTTAGCGGAGGAAGGAGCCGTTTTGCTGTAGGCTTATTTATGGATTCAGGGTTGGGTTTCTCGCAGCCTGCAGCCTTAAAAGGACTAAAGCAATGCTGGAGTGAAAGAAAGCGCAGTGCATGCTCCTTGGATGCCCCCGAGCATCACCCAAAGGAAACTGCGAGATCCGAAAGAGCACAATGAGCGTTCTGCATTTTCATCGCTTTAATGTCATCTCGCCCCGAGTCATCGAGGCCAGGCCGCTTTGGCATAGTAGGTGGAAGCTTGAAATCTGCTTATCAACCTGCAGCTATTTCTCTTTTAAATAAGTGTGTTTCATTTATTTTTTTTAATTCCTCAAAAGAAACACACAAAAGCCACAAAACTAGTTTTTCCAAACGGTATTGTCCTGCGGTGATGTGAGCGACCCACAAAAGAGAACACAGTCAGCCAGCATGCTACATTCATGCTCCTGCTGTTCTCCAGTCTTGTATCCATTCACATGTTGCTGCTATTTGCTGCTATTGTGTTTGAATAAATATTTAGTTATTTATTTATGCATCCTCCAAACCCTCCACCTGGACGCTGTATCGTGACTGTCATAAGAGCTCGTTTTAACTAACACCATACATTGGGACGGAATGCGGTGACCCAGGTCAGGCGGGACCAATTAGACATCTCGAGTATTCGTATGTAAAAGATTCAATTACATGATGGAAACATGTGACTCAGTGTGTTTGTTTAGCTTGGCTTAGCCTCACCATCTGCTGGGACTAAATATTAAATAGCCACGCTTCCGTAAACAGTGTTACCTCAGTTTATCGTTTCCCCATTTCTAGTCAAAATCCTTGTACAGCACGTTGAAGGATGAGGCTGATCTTCTTCTATATTTCTTTTAATGTCTTTCAAATGCTACTTCAACCACAAAAAAACAATGTTAGTCCATGTAGCCATACTGTTTATTTACTACAGAAGATTTTAAATGTAATTTAACATAATTTCCTGGAACAACTTGGCCCTGTAGCGTTTGCAAACATTACTCCAATTGTAAAAATTGCTGTATATCTTGGGGACTATTTTGGGAAAGCAGCAGGAAGTGATGTGATTAAAAACTTTGTTTCCCTTAATTCATTCAACCTGACACTGATTTCCGCAGTATTAACCAATCAAACCAGTTAATAAAAATCAATCTCTTGTCTGAACTGTTTGTGCAAAACTATAGTCAGAAGATAACCAGCTGAGCTTTGCATCCTTTAGCTCTGCCTAAAGGTACAGACACCAAAGAATTACTAGCAACGAAGGCAGACTGTGACGTGGCCTCACATCTCCTGTGTCTAGACCAAAATGCCCCACAGAGATGGCAGACAATTACCAGCAAGGTACATGCGCTCTGGAGGAGGTACCTCTTCATACCAGCAAGTGGCAGTATATTTTATTAATCTCTTAAAAGGGAGAAACAGGGAGGGCTAATATTAGCTGGAAGAATATGAGGTTGGGAAGTACTACTTTTAGCTGGGGAGCTAGGAGGCTAGGAAGAGATAATATTAGCTGGGAGGGTAGGAAGAACTACTACAAATGGGGAGGCTGAAGAACTATTAGCTGGGTGGCTTGGAAGAACTACTACTAATTGGGAAGCTAGGAGGCTAGGAAGAACTACTATTAGCTAGGAAGCTAGTAGGCTAGGAAGAACTACTATTAGCTGGGTGGGTTGGAAGAACTACTACTAATTAGGAAGCTAGGAGGCTAGGAAGAACTACTATTAGCTGGGTGGCTTGGAAGAACTACTATTAGCTAGGAAGCTAGGAGGATAGGAAGAACTACTATTAGCTAGGAAGCTAGTAGGCTAGGAAGAACTACTATTAGCTGGGTGGCTAGGTAGGTTAGAAGGCTAGAGAGGTAGGAAGAACTACAATTAGCTAGGAAGCTAGCAGGCTAGGAAGCGCTACTATTAGCTCGGAGGCTGGCAAGAATTACTATTAGCTAGGAAGCTAGGAATAGCTGCTATTTGATGTACCCCAGCCAGTGCAACTTCTCCTGTCTACAAAATCTTTGTAGGATAAAGTTGGTCTGGTGTCTCTCCTTTGGGAACTGATTATGCTCCAGCACAGATCTGCTGTGTCAGTGAGTGTAGGCATACAGGTCACCTGCGTGCTGAGAAACTGAATTTATTCATTCATTATCTATCACCGCGCATTGCAACCTATTCAAGCTGTCACTGGGCAAAAGGATACACCCAACCAACAAAAACCAAACAACACTCTGACTAAACTCAGTAGAATAGTCTGACTACTGCCACTGCTGTCAGTCTGAGTTTGTTTGAGATGCTCATTCATTGTTACGGTGCTGTGATGGTGGGCCGTTTAATTTACAAAGCCTCCATTTTGTTAAGTCTTGTAACAGTATTGTTCAGGCTTTTGTTCGCTTTACTTCGACACGTTTGTGCTGCCTTAATCCACACTATTAACACAGAGTAAGGAATATTTTGTCGGTCCTCTTGGTTGACGCTGTTAGTATAGCTTTATTGTATATTTTGTAAAATTTGGTCCAAATGTGTGTGATGTCAGGGGATGCTGCTCAGCATGCAAGATAAGTCCCCCGTCTGAATATTCTGTTTCATCTTGGTTGTTGCGAACCCTTTCCCTTAGAGACGGGGTGAGAAGAACATACTGTATATGATTTCCAAAATATTTTGGCTCCAACATAATTTGTTTCAACATCCACCTCTGGATGAGGCGCTTAAACATCTGGAAGGGGCTGAGAATAGAGACATTAAAAGAAATGAGTAATCCGTTGGAGGTTTTCCAGGGCGCCCAACTGGTAAGAGACCCTACAACACGCTGGAGAGATTATATATGTAATCTGGCTGGGGAACTCCTCGGGATCCCTCAGGAGGATCTTAATTTTAAATGAAAACTGGCTTTTCCTTGAAGGGAATCAGCCATGAATGAGCACAGCAGCACATTTATTTCAGCTCAGTGCACTGAAAGACAAGAAAACACCACATGCACAGAAAGGGAACAAGCAATGTATGAAAACATCTTCATCAATATGACAACACATGCGATGCAAGTACTCTGAACTCCTGCAAATACTCGCGACAGCTGCAAATACTCTCCACTCCTGCAAATACTCACGACACCTGCAAATACTCTAAACAGTCAAAACAGCAGGAAATACTCTCAACATCTGCAAATATTTAAAATAAATAAAAAATAGTAATGCTCACAACAACTCCAAATACTCTCACATCTGCAAATACATGGATACCTACAGATATTCGCAGCACCTGCAAATACTCTAAACAGTCAAAACAGCTGGAAATACTCTCAACATCTGCAAATATTAAAAAAAAAAAAAAAAATAGTAATGCTCACAACAACTCCAACCTGCAAATATTCTAAACAGCTGAAAATACTCTGAACATGCAAATTTTTTAACAACACCTCCAAATACTCTCAGCAGCCGCAAATACATGGACGGCTACAGATACTCACAACACCTGCAAATATTCTCAACACCTGCAAATACAGGGGCACCTGCAAAAACTCTCAACACTCACAAATACTCAGAACATTTCCAAATACTCTAAACGCATGCAAATACACAAAAACACCTGCAGTCTCATCTCTACTCAGTGATGCTGGACATAAGCTTTTTGTTTGTTCGCATGAATCCTTATAAAACATTTATAAGCTCCACACTTCAAATAATCTGATGACACACACAATTAATTGGCAGATTGGTGGCATCAATAGTGTATCGCTTTCTGGGTTCGTTTTCTACTTTGCTTGTGTGTTTTGTCTATTTCCACATGTTTTCTTAAGCTGCAGTGCGTTGAGCTCTTTAGGCCACGGCACTTTTTTTTCTGTTAATGGAAAGGCCGGATGCAAACAGAGATTAAGTCTGGGGGTGAAAAAACGATTATTCTCAAGTCTTCATTTCATTTTAAGTACTAGACGGGAAAGAGGCACAAGTCATTTGCTTTAAATTAAATATTGACATTTTATTTAATATTGACTCTGACCATAGATCAGTGTTGGATTAACATTAGCTATCTGCTGCAGGTGTTGAATCTTATTATACACTCATACATCTTTGAATACACACTCAGTATTCATAAGAACTGCTTTGTTTTGGTCTCCGAGTGTAATTTGTCAGCTGTTAGAAACCTATAAAAACATCAGCTGGTTCTTATCGAATCACTGAAGGCATGTTTTCCTGTAAATATCAGTTATAGTCATTTCTGCTTTATAGATCTGTGAGGATGAGAAAATTGTGTTTGGGCTGAAACCCTTCATTTAGTGTGTTTGTTTAGTTTTTTTTTTCTTTCCATCTCTCTCCGAGTCTGATGTCCAATCGATCGTTCAGAAGATGGATAAAGAGTGTGTGACCTTTTAAAAACGTGTCTTTGATTTTTCCTTCCTTTTTGTAGCCGTGAAATAAATCACCAGGTGGCAGCGGTGGAGTGATTGACATCAGGGGGAAAAGAGAGGGGAGTTGAAGTAGCTTCTCTTCAAAGTTCAGTCTGTATTGAACCAGATATTCAGTCGCCCCATGGGGGAAGAGAAATCGAGTGGATCAAACGCTTATTAGAAAGTTGCTCTGGGGGAAAAAAAAAAGAAAAAAAAGAAAAGAAATTTTCTCATTTTCTTTCAGGCCTCGGTGGAGCTTATTTTCTCAAATACATGCTAAGTGTCTTTGTTGTTTCTTGGGAGTGAGTCAGGTTTGTTTAAACTCTTGTGGCCCACACATTTGGTGAGACCTGAGGCTACCAGTAGGTGGGTTTTATTTTCTCCTTATCATCCACCCTCCTCCTCTCCTTCTTTCCTCCTCCTCCTCTCCGGCTCAAGTCAGCGCTCTGCTCGCGTTTTTTAAAACCTCCTGTTTGCTTGATTTATGCCCTGAAGTGTTAGCGAGCCCTGCACACCCCAGCGTCTGATACAGGACTGATTGACATCTTTCTGCTCTGTATTAACGTGCACCGTGGCGTGCAACCAACCTCTCTATTAAAAATATAGTCAAATCATGAAATATGAACCATTTCAGTTGAGAAGACGCAGATCTTTGTTTTGTTCTTGTCCGTACTGAAAGCATCCACGTTGAAAAAAGGCGTGTGGACGTTGAGGCCTTCATCTACGTCAGAGCTAACTGGAATCATACGTTAACAATTACAAATTGTATGTATAACATGGGAAAGGTTACAGACGAATCAAAAATATCCATCTGTCTTCCGTTAAACAAACTCTACAAATGCGGATGAATTCATTCTGTAGCTGCTCCTCATTAGTGTTCCCTGTTAAGATAATGTCAAAAAAACACGGAATACGTCCGAAAAAATGTCCAAAAGACTCGTTGTTTTTGAATACTTTTGCCTTACCCATGTTTGGTATCCTTTTATGAAACTTCAGCTTCACCAACTTGATCTGATCATTATTGTTTTCACATTCCGAACCAAATCCGATCTCTCTGTAAGAATCACGTATAGTGGTAGCAGCGGGTACGACCACGTTTTGCAGGTTCTTTTAAAAGTGACAAAAAATTACGAATATATCTTGAAATTCAATGTCTGCCCATCTCATCCCGACCTTTACACCCGAATAAATATTAAAACAATCGTATGTCCAGTTTTGGATTGGTTTGTCAATGTCAAACAAAAATTGGGAGAGAGGTTCTAGCTGCACTTTTGAATGAAGTAAACTTCAGTGCTTTCGGTGACCTAGTTTCTTTTTGTTTAGTTTTTTTTGTCACGGCGCTTTGAAAACATCACATGATCAGATTAGCGAAGGTTAAAAGGAATCGCTGCGTCCCCTCAGCATCTGTGTTCATGGCACTACCATGTACAGACCATTGAAAACAGAGGAGCAAATCAAACTTCCTCAACACTGCTGGGGAGGCATATTTAGTAACCAAATGCACATAGGAAGACACTTTTCAGTGGGAGCAATGACCCCGTGTTATTCTTCTACATTTTTGCATGCTGACATTTCAGGTAATGTGTTTTTTTTTTTTAAATCTTGAAATAACTGACTGGAAATAAAAGGTTTGTTGTCATGAAATTACCTCGTCTGCTCTGTGCCGAGAGCAGAGCGAATCCAATTGGCAGCTTTCCATGATGCGTCTCTAATAGACAACTCTCCAAAATAAAACGCCAGTGGATAATAGTACCATATTACTGCTATTGCTATTATTTCATAGAGGTGCTAAGATGAATTCATTGCAAGCACCTCTAAATAGAGTCTGAACTTGCTCCTGGTCAACACAGCAATGGAAGTGTAAATGAAAGGCCAAGCATGTAGACTCTGCTTAAAAGACACAGTTATTTCAAGTGATGTCTGTTCATTAGTAGTGAGAGACGTTCAAAATAGTCTCTCCTTGTAGCTGTTAACGTATCAGCATGTGGTTAATTACTGATGCGACTGTGTTGATTTATAAGGAGCCACATGTCTTTGTTTCCCTTTATTACCGGAGATTTTTCTGGCACTGCTTCAAACCAGAGACATTAAGGTGTGACGTTTTCAGGTTCCAAGTTATTATAACTTACAACAAGGTGGAGATAAATAGTAAATATACCATTTGTTCCTAAATATGTGTCAGGTCCTGAAGTCATGATGTACATGTATTAAACAGCTGTTCATGGTTCTGATCAAGTGGTAGGTAGAGATGCATTACAGGCAGCAGCTATTATAATATAATATGTGCTCCAAATGATGGTGCTGGTCCCAATGTGGAGACACATTTTAACGCCAGGTTTGAGATGGACAGGTGTGATCAGATAGCACAGGTTGGATGTTAATGGAAGGTCTAAAAAGCCGTAAGTCAACTATAAACTATCTCACTTTTAGCTAGTAGACTGGCAGCTGAATGTAGATTACATCAGACGCCACAGACGCGGCGGAATCAGATCCGCAGCGTTCTTTCACATTCAGCGCGTACAAGAAAAAATGTCATTTGGATGCAACAGCCGAGTCTGTTATCCAGTCTAACCTGTGGAACAGTGCGATGGTAAACCCTGATATCCTAAAATGAAATGTGTTTTGTGTTTGTGTCGTTGCAGCCTGAACACAATGTGCCATGTACAAAGAGGGATAATGAAGGCCTTCATGGTGTCACATTCAATTTAAAAAAACAACAGAAGTGTGTACAAACACGCACATCTGGAGCATGCTAACCTCTTTCACGCTTGAGTTGCACAGTAAAGGGATCATTTAATGGTCAATACCAGAAAAACAAGAACCTTGAACCGTGACCACGATCCTTCCAGAACCCAGAACAGGTCATATGTGTTGCTTTAAATAAGTCGAGCTTTAACCGCAGAGCTGGCGGATGAGAAAGGAACTCATATGATTTGTTTTATAATAATCATGTGTGTCTTGTTTTCCCACAGATTTCTGTCTCTACATTTAAAAAAAAAAATGCGGACACTAATGTGCAATTTTTGAGTGCAAGATTTGAGCAGCTGCACCAAAATAATAGTGAATGGGACAGATGACGTGTCTCGGTGTGGGTGGAGACGGGATTAAACATGCACACATTTAATCTCGGCGTAGACACCAGGAGGTTACATAAATCCACTTACAGCACAGATTACAGTCGGCAGTGTGGGGATCACAATGGATGTCTGAGTCACAGACACAGAGATGTGTCTGGCTAAAAATCATTCTGCATATGGGAGTGTGTGCACGTTCGAAATCCCCGCAGTGTTCGTGTTTTAAAACCAGGAGGCGAGCCAGAGTTTCCCCTTGAAGTTTGATTGGTAATCGTACAGGGGTCAGAAGGTGACACGTAGTTAGTATGTATGGATTACTTCACAGTCCTCTCAGGTACAGGTTCCTGGAATGGAACCACTCAATGAAGTGACTAGTTACATCTTCTGTTTGGAAGCTGACTGCAAAAAGACCACGAGCAGACACAGACTGAATGCAAAGAGATTAAAGAAATGCAGGTTAAAAGGGGCACAAGGAGATCCAAAATGACCAAGAAGATGCACATATCATGACTCAAAAGGCGTAAAATAACCATGAAATTAAAACTGAAAATAAACAACCACAAAGTCCAAGAGATACTAAATTATAGACATTAAACAAGCAGGAAGAATCATAAAATAACTCAGAAAGTAAGGATAATGACAGCCACAATTACAAAAAAAAACACAAAATTCACATAAAGACTCACATAACAACCCCAAAGAGACACAAAACAATAGCAATGCTATTTCAAACGACCAAGAAGAGTCTCCAAATCACACAAAAGTATGCAAATGATAAAGAGACAAAACAACCACTCAAATACACAACAGATATGAAACAAAAACACAAAATTACAACCAAAGTTGAACTTGAAGAAATGATCATGAGATAAAGTCCAACCACAATAAGATACAATTTCAAAGAAGAATTGCACAAAAGACACAAAACGCCCACTAAGTGACTCAAACCCACTAAAAGTGAAACATAAACACAGAGATTGAACACAAGCCTACTCAGGAAATTGACTAAGATGACCATCAACATTTAAAAATGCAACCTCAAATTACAAAATGACTACAAGACACGCAAAGGAGCGATGACATATACAACAACACCACAGGTTGATGCAAGATAAACACAAAATGGCTAACAAAATACAAAAGTGTCTGAAACACAAAATAATAGCAAGGCTTTATCGGACAGAAAAGAAGTTGTCACAAAATTACAATTATGCAAATGACAAAAAAAAAATTATTTGCAATGACCACAAAGTGATATAATAACAACCCTGCAAATACACACGATTACTGTGGAGAAGTTCATGCAAGATAAACAAAAAAATGGCTATAAAATGACCACCAAGACACACAAACTGACAAAAGAGAAATCAAACGGACACATATGAAACCCAAACATGCACTGAATAAGTGCAAAATGATAGAAAATTGCCACAAGTTCCCGCTAGATGAACACAAACAAGCACAAGATGACTGCTATGAAACACCACAAGTCACAAACAAACACAGCGAGGTCAAAGGTATTCTTTTGCTCCTATCGAGAATTGGTGGTGGGGCTTTTTTTCCCCTGTGTCCAGGGTCCAATTTTCTCTTAATCCATATCTGGAACAGCTTTTTATATCAGAACATTTGCAGGTTGGTCTTTTTTGGTGTTCATTTCTTGCACCGAATCCACTTTGTAACTATTAATCATGTAAAACTTTGCATTCAAAATTTAAATGTGACACCCCTGCTGCGACTGTGAATACCCGCTCCTGTTTAGATGCACAGCAGGAGTCAGAAATTGAAAAATAAAAGTCTTTTTTTATCCTAAAAAGACTGTCTGTAAATCAAAAGCATCCACAAGACTCATCTTGTGTTTCTTCTCTTCCTGCAGAAAAAAGGCAAGATGCACTACCAAATAGCAGTGATCATAAACTTCCTGGGTCACTGCATCTCCATGGTGGCTCTGCTGGTAGCTTTCTTCCTCTTCTTGTGTTTGAGGTAAGTGTCGGTTTCGCTGCCATCGGTCCGCTGATAATCCCAAAGACATCCTTGATGTGACAAACGTCAGTATTCTCCAGATCCGGAGAGGTTCAAAGCGCCTCTCGTTCTTATTCAAAAACCATTTGGTCATGGGATGAAACCTTCGCTATCTCAATCCCACAGATGTAAAGGGGTTTAGATGCCCGCAAAAAAAAAAAAACTAGGGCACATTTCCCCACAAATGGGAATAATAGACCAATCTCAGAAAGAGGCAAAAACCAAAACAGTCTTTTGAAGGCCTGCTGGGACGACTGGTGGAAGTGGAAAGGGTTTTCCTCTGACAAACCGAACTAAGCCGTGTGTTAACGAGAGAAAGGTCTTAGCACCCTCGACAGCCAGGCCTGTTATCGATCACAGAGACACCCCCGGGGAGTGAGAAAAGCGTGAAAGGGCACAGAGAGACATAATAAGTAGAAGCTCTACAGGACAGCGTTTATGCAGAACCTGTGTTTGTGGGCTTGGACATGCAGGCATGCAGGCAGGGAGTGTCGGCCAGCTATAAATGGCACCAGGCTGGAAAGGGAGTTTGGCATTTATTACTCACCTACTTGATTTCGTAATGAAATTGAGAATGGTTAGAGGGGAGGAAGTGGCTGGCAGTGTGATGGAGAGAAAGGCAGACAGTCCTGTTCAGTGTTGTGGAACCAGAAGGAGAAAGGGAGGAAAGTGAATGGCAGGTAGAGCAGTGCTGCCTTCCAAAAAGTGACATATTTCAAGGTACCTTGGCGCAGGAATCTCCCAGATAATTTAACAATAGTGTGGGTTTAAACTGTGGCTGTTGAGTCTTTAAATGTGATCTTAAATATGCCATTTTTGGTTCTATCGTTTTAAATGCAAATGAATGGCTTTCATAATCATGCTTTTCAGGTTTCTCTTCTCATGAATACATACTGGCTTCATCCTCAGATGTAATTTGAGGTTCAGTGTTGACGGTTTTTAAAATTTTGGATTTAAGCAGAGCTGTGCAAAATACACCTGAGCTCAAGGTACGTACCGCACTTCCAAACTCGGAGGAGTCGGGTGATGGAAATGGAAGCCGCATTCGTTGTGCCTCAATTTTGTCGTCTCAAATTTAAAAGAGCTGCAGTTGAGAATTTTTAGACTACGTTCCAAAGCACAACCTGTGACTTGGTAGCTGTTATTTACTGTGTGCTTTACAGTTTAAATAAGGTAGGAGTAAAAATGTCTGTAAAAGTTTTCTAAATGTATGTTAGTACAGGAATGGACCTGCCAGGCCAATATCTAAAAATGGAAAAAGTGTTACCTGAAGACATTTAGTAATTTGTAATGATTGTACAGGTCCCGTGATTATAGTCATGCGAACTGTTGCACTAGAACACACCACAAAGACTACAGCCAACGACCAGCTGATACATAACTCTTCACACCAGTATGGCAGTAGTCAGGTATTCATCATGCAAAAGGGCGAAAAGGAAGTGCTTCTATTAGCTGGGAGGCTAGGAAGCTAGGAAGAGCTACTGTTAGCTCGGAAGCTAGGTAGCTAGGAAGAGCTACTGTTAGCTTGGAGGCTAGGAAGTGCTACTGTTAGCTAGGAGGCTAGGTAGCTGGGAAGAGGTGCTGTTAGCTTGGAGGCTAGGAAGCTAGGAAGCGCTACTGTTAGCTAGGAGGCTAGGAACAGCTACTATTTATTTGGTGGCTATGAAGCTAGGAAGTGCAAGGAAGGTAGGAACCTCATCTTGTTTTTTTTTTAGCATGAAATGTAAATGGGTCAGCTTGTTGTTTAGTTAGATGTTAAACTACTTGCCTTTTGGCTTGGCCCAATTAGCCTACAGACATAAGGGTGATTTAGTGGTCAGTGGTGCACAGACGTTTCATAGGAGGTGATTTATCTGGTTGCACTTGTTATTTATCCAGTTTAGGTTAATTTACCTGAATGATTTGACTACAATATAAGCACTAAGGCTTTAAGAATTCCTCAAAAATAAATACATATAGGAAAAGCCTTCTGTGTCACCTTTGAACATTGTTTTGTTTAATTTCGTCACTTCCATTTTTCCCTTCCTGCCCTGGCTCTTTAAGCCGATCAGCTAAATGCAGATTTAACATGCTGAGCCACCGACAGAGGTCCGACTCGTGCCAACGGCCAGCCATCGGCTTGGTGTGGCCATATGTTTATCCATCATAACACACCATCAGGAAAGCATCCAAACATCCAGAGAATCCAAAAAAATAATAAATCCTGTTTTTGAACACAGGAGGAATTAGGCATAGAGATGTTTCTGAGATCTTTTAAAAATAAAAGCCCCTCAAATCGGAAATTTAACAAGATAAGTTTAAAGGGATTAAAATGTGTATTAAAAGATAACAAGATAGCAAAATAACAGTTAAACAAGATTATCTCTTGTATCAGGCTAAACATAAACTGGGTTATTTACCAAGACAGAAGAAAATAGTTCTGTTACTGTTGTTCTCATCACAGAAAACAGCAAAACCTATTCCTGCGGGAACATAGGACAAGAACATATATTTTACTACATCTTTACCAAAGACCTGTCTGGAGGAGTATGCAGTTCTACTAATTAATACCCATCAGGCCCAAACTGAGGAAGTGAGGTCAGACAGAGTAATGAATAAAAATAAAAACCTCTCCACACTCCGCCTCTGGCACGGAAGTCGCTGCCTTCATGATGCTAATGGGAGCTCCAGTAACATTTTGACATAGTGGGGGGAAAATAGCTGCTTGTTTGTGGGGCAACACAATTTACAAACCTTGAATTCAGTTATTCATTTATTTTGTAGCCCTCGGGCTGCTTTTTAAACACCTATGTAATATTCTAACTATTCAGACCTGTGGTTTTATGCAGCTTATTGCGTTAATGAGGCTGTCGTTTTCTTCCAGAGCTAATAAACAGACATAATAATACAATGTTACTGGAAAATTCCTGCTCATTCAGTCAGTCACCACACAAAGCCAGTTGAAGTGACACCTATTAAGAATTTAAGCGTACTAAAAAATAAATCGTGTCATTCATGGTTGGCAGAGGAAGAGGGAGCAGCCTTTGTTGGCAGATAATGCCATCAGCTGGTGACAACAAACAGGGCTGTCTCTGCAGAGGATGGGGTTGATTTGTTCTGTCCATTCAGATGTCTATTTTCAGGCCCTCGCTCTGAGGCGCTTGCAGATTTTAATTGTGTCCTCGGGTCAATTTATTTGCAGCTTTAAAAAAAAAAAAAAAAAAAAAAAAAAAGCATCAGGAGTTTCAGGACATCGTACAAACAAGAGAGCAAACAGCAGGAATGAAAGGCTACTACTTGTTATATTGAGTCTACATCTCTATTCATTATTCATTCCCATCATCTTCATTTTCTGTTTCATTATGCTCATTATTGAGGAATAGCTAAATACTGTGAGTTTAAAATACACTCCAACACCAAGCCTCAGCAGGAGGAGATATTTAATTTAGATGTTTTCCCAACAGCTGGGTCACATGCACAGTTTTACATGTTGTGTTGTGTATGTTGCGTACAATATGTTTTCCATCTTTCTTCTCAGTATGAGATCAGTTTCTTTCCCTGAGCTCAGCGGGAGAAATGTTAAAAATGCAGCGTAAACATGTCAGCGGTTGAATTCATCCTCCACTGTTCCTCTCACAGGAGCATCCGCTGCCTACGTAACATCATCCACTGGAACCTCATCACTGCCTTCATCCTGAGGAACGCCACCTGGTTCATCGTCCAAATGACCATGAGCCCCGAGGTGCATGAAAGTAACGTGGTAGGTCTCACTTCATCAAATAGGTTGTTGCATTGGGTTCGTTCACTACCACAGCCTACATGAGCGTTTGTGTTAACATTGTAGCGCTTATGTTAACCTTTATGCGAACATATCTTTGCCCTTGTTAGCCTTTATGCTAATACAACATAAAGGCTGGAGGATGAACACACTAGTCTGGTCCTGTACAAAGTTCAAAAATACATCTGCTATTAGCTTAGCATAAGGACCGGAAGCAGGGAAACCGCTAACCTGACTCTTGCAGTACATTTAACCAAATAACCATTAGTCCCAGGGAGTACTTCTCACTTCATCTGCAGACAAACAAAAGTATTGATCTTTTAAACGTTATTACGTTGGGTTTCTTCATTACCGCAAACACGAACTGTAGGGATTTTAGTTTGTAGAGGGTCCAAGGCAAAGACATAAGAACTAGTTCTGTTAAGTGTCCAAATCAAACTTGCTGAACACAGGCAGTCGAAAATAGACAAAGCTGCCTTAGTATAGATAGAAGAGCCACCCGTCTATGCACTGTAGCACATCATTGCAAAATATGCCAAACGGTGGCCATCTCGGGGTTGCAAACAAATGCTTGGTTTGCTCGTCCTGGCTGTGTGCCCCTGTTTAATCCCACATACAATGTCCTGCTACCAGAAATAGAGCTGCAAATGTGTGTGAAGCTAAAGCGTATTAAACTGCCTTTGTGTGATTTTGCAGATATGGTGTCGCCTCGTCACGGCCTCCTTCAACTATTTCCACTCCACAAATTTCTTCTGGATGTTCGGAGAAGGCTGCTACCTCCACACTGCTATCGTGCTCACCTATTCCACCGACAAGCTGCGCAAGTGGATGTTCATCTGCATCGGCTGGTGTACGCACACTCGTTACACAATTAACACCCCTACAGTTTTATGTAAACCTCAAAAGAGTAGTTGGAGATTCAGATGAGAAGATTGATGCCACTTTTGTGTCTTTAGAGCAATAACCACAGGCCGGTTAGCTGAAATTAGCGTAAGCAATGAAGTGTTTCTCAAACAGTTTACGTTAGTCCAACAAAAAATAAACACCAAGAAATTATTTATGTGTAGCTATCGTTTAATAAAGCTAGTTGTAAAATAAAGATTCGTTTTGAATTAATTTAAATAAACCACCATCATTTCTCAATAAAAGGAAGAGCCTACATTAGCATTTATGTTCACGATGTACAGTTTACTACCTTCATGGTAGTATAGCAGTGCCAGTGTTAGCATTTGCAGCTAACCTAATATGAAGGCTGATGGCTAGGAGGAAACCACTGGTATGGTTCTTTCCAAAGTTCAAAAATACATCTGCTAGCATCCATAAGTAGCTAACATGCTATATATCTTGTTTGTTTAAGATCAGAAATTTAACTGTCATGAGTTGTCTTGCGGTGATGCTTTCTGCTACCACAAATATCTTTTCTTTTCTTTTTTATCATAACCTAATTGCCCTTTTGGCACTAGCTAATACTTAAGGCTATTATGCTATACCAAAATGTGTAACTGTTCATAAAATGAGTCAAATTGGGTTTAATATTATTAAAGTTGACCATTTCATGTGATTATGTAGGTATAAAATCTTCTAACAATGGAAGAAATTGACTTGATAAGACAATAAATAACTTTTACTTAATACTATGCTGCTACAAAGTTGAAAAATACATCTAATAACAAGCTTGTTTGTTTTAGCCATGCACCAACAGAAAGGCCAGCTTGCTGTTCAGCTAGCAAGATATTAAGCTAAGCTAATTGCCATTTGGCTTTGGCCCAATTAGCCTGCAGGCATGAGTGGTTTATGTACCACACATTAAATAAAATCCAATATTTTTACAGTTGATATGGTTCATTTTGTAGGAGGTGATTCATATCTCCTTTTAGTTTCATATAATTAGCCAATTTGGGTTAATTATGTGGTCTGATATGACTACAATATTAGCTTTTCAGCTCAGGCTAACGCTCCCAAGTCAGAATTCTTGGCAAGAGATTGTGTAGCATATTAACAGCGCCAGTCGCTGGAGTTCATTTAATCTCAAAAGTGAAGAAAAGTGAAGCTCAGATACAGTTTTCATAAAAATGGGAGGCAGTTGACTTGATGGAGATCCCAGGACTTTGTGTGGCAGCTGGGAAACATATTGGTGTGGAGTTCACCAATACCCCATTTCACACTGTCAAACTAAACTATGTGCTGTTGAGATTAGGTGTATTGTGCCAGCTGGATTACATTTCCCCCAGGGCAGTGTGAAGCCTCGGCGTGAAGAGGAGATGGCAGCACATTTCAAAACCACTGTGAAAAAATAAATAAGATCACGTTTTCTTTGCTTCGCTTAGCTTTGACTTTCTTGGCTTCATGGGCACAAATGCTATTATTAAGTCAGCAAGGTAGGGACAAGAGAGCCAAACAACTTATCTGCAGCGCAAAGGGTACATTTTCCTGAGGTTTAACATTAGACCGATGACAGTAGATCGCAAGTGAATGTTTCCAGACAAGCAGGTCTTCACGATCCCCTCTGTGTCATTTAGATGTGAGTAATGGGTGTTTGTCTGATTTATTAAACTTCTGCAAACCAGTAGATCATAGATTACTCTGTGGTGCCATCAGCCGGACTCCAGCTTTTCACTCATACACAAAGACACATTCAGATGGTGATGAGTCTTGGCTTGCATCTGTGGATCACATCACACAAGCAGCAATTGCTTTTGACAGAGCTTGGCAGGCGATGGTGCTGAGGGGGGAAAAACAGAAAAAAAAAAGACAAGAGGTTCATATTACAGCACGAAATCCCTGGAGTGATATTTTGTGATTTGAATAGCAGAGAAAAATGGAAGAAGAGTTTCTCACTTTGTCCTTTTTTTTGTTTTTTTGCAGGTATACCATTCCCTATAATTGTGGCATGGGCCATTGGGAAGCTGTACTATGACAATGAGAAGTAAGCCCTTTGCTGACTCTGATCTCTTTTTTGGCTCTACCTTGGTAATTAAAAGGACAAGGGCAAAGCCACACATTATTACATTAAGAGGATGAATGTCTATTAATTACCTACTGTAATCACATTCGCATTGTACAATATTCTTCAGCACACATTTGCTCTCGTTTGGCACCCATTAAAAAGGTGAAAATTGACACGGCTGTTTAGGGATTTGCACACAGCAAATGGTTTGATAACATTCGCCCCTATGATTCTAATTGCCAACAAATCCGTTGAACAAACCATAACTAAAAAAAGTATCCGCCGCTGAATATACATCTTTCGGGCCGGATCCCATTAAATTTTTGAGTGACACGTTCCTTCATTACCATGTACATACGCTCTGCAGTTTATTTTGATTCAATCCCACACACACTACCCTGCTGCCAGAAAAACTCACTAGAGCACCAAATGTATCAGATTCAACTTTAATGGCCAACGTGTTTGACACATGCAAGGAATGCGGTTCCTGTTCCCATTAGGTGCAGAGAACAAATACAGGGGGACGCAAATACAGACATACTCAGAAAAAAAGATAACAAGCTAAAAAAAAAAGACTACTGTAAAGATATGTTCATTCATTTATTTTTAGCAAATCCCTATCTAATCATCAAGCAGCCATGGAGCAAAGTTTCCATTCATATGGAGTCACCTGACCAATTTAATATCACACTTTCTTTAAGCTCGGTTTTTGGTCTCCACCACCTCCAGAGAAAACAACTACTGCGAGAGTAAACCATTGCGGTATATTTTGGGATTGTAAAACCATAACAGTGTCAAGAAAGAAGAAGAAGAGCTCAATGTGGGCACACAAGGAACTATAAAGCTGTCTATGTGTGACCTTATCTACAGAGTTAGTTGAACAGGCCTTGGCATTGACACAATAAATAAGATGGTCCCTGGTGTTTATCTGCAAAATATCCCGCAAAGAATTCATAAACGGCTTCAAAGTGCAAAATGAATACAAATCAACTACAAGTGGCTACAAAGATATACCTAATGACCACAAAGATAGAAAACATCTACAGCGATCTCCCACATGATCGCAAAGAACTTAAAACTACAAAAACTCAAAATGACTATGAAGAAACGAAAAGTGCAAAAATACATACAGCTACAGTAAGCTACAGAATGACTACAAAGAAACACGTCATAACAATGAATGGTAAACAACTACAAAGATACAAAGAGCTAACAAAAAGGACTGCAAAGAAACGACCAGGAAGAGATGCTAAACAATGACAAACATGCAAAGGCATATATCTGTGACTACAAAAAAACACAGAATGGCCTGAAAAGAGATGGTAAGCAACTACGAAGATGCAAACCGCTACATGCAACTCTACTACAAAACGCAAAGTTCTTCAAAAGTAGTCCCAAGCAACATAAAACAGACAAAAATATATATATAATTAATACAAGGATGTGCCTGTCAATTACAGATTCATAAAGATGCAGTACACCCTCAAAGAGACTAAAATAAATGCAAAATGGCGACAAAGATGCCAAACAAACTAATCTCATTTAAAACAGTCTCACCAGTATAGTGATCTGAAAGACTGTAAGGCCAGAATGAGCGACACTGTGTTCTATGAATGAGAGACGGTTTGGAGGATTTTATGTCTCTGTATTAGCGGGCCAGACCGAGATCTGAAAAACCTGTCAAATCAAAACTGTAAATTTGGGAACAACTACCATCCTTATAAAAAAAATGAGTCAGTGACACTGACGTTATTGAGCCTGCTCTAAAAATTCTCCGCGACCATGTTTGACGCAGAAGCGCAACAATTGCTGCGTACACTATAATCCCAGTGGTACTAGACAACCTCTTCAGCAAACATGCCACACTTCACCTTCAGAAAATGGGCCAGAAAGTACAGCCCGGTCCTGGTACAGAGACGTCCACGGTGGAAAAGGGTTAAAGTTTTTTCTCTCCTGCTAAAATTGTCTCTATAATTCATATTTTGTGTAAATCACTGACTGGAAAACATGTGTTTAAACCCCCAGAGGACAAATTAGGAAATTAATGCCAACACATACTGAAGGGGAGGAAATAAGTGACTATATAAATACACCTGCCTGTTATAATTAAGTATGACTGACTGCTTTTGTTGACATCTCAGGTGCTGGTTTGGGAAGCGAGCTGGCGTGTACACAGACTACATCTATCAAGGTCCCATGATTCTTGTTTTAGTGGTAAGAGTGTCCTTTATTTCTTTTTTTTTCTTTTCTTTTTTTTTGTCCATGCAGTAGCAGCAAAGAACCTGTTTGAGATAGCCCGCTGATATAATTATTCTTCATTATGACTTTAAAATGCCTGGCAGGCGTGAGACTCTGGAAAGCTCGACACATTCTTCATGTTAGCAAAGATAAATGTGAAAGGCCTAACACTTTTTCCTATTAGGCGTTACTTCTAAATCCCCGCGACTTGGCAACTTCTGGGATTCATTTTGGAATATGGGCAGAAAAACGGGAATGAAAACCATATATAAGTTCAGACTTGAAAGAATTATCGCAGACTCTGGATCGTGTCCATCTCCTGAGGGGACGTTTCCATACTTTTATTCCATTACTTCATTACGTTTCTGAATCTATGGCATTGTCTGTTTGGCTGAAAAGTTCTTTCATCTGCATCCAGCGTAACTTTAAAATTACAGCTAAGAGGAATGATAATATGACATTAGACTGGACATAAACCACCACCAAGAGCTCTCCTTATGCATTTAGATCATAGCAGTGTTATTGTGACTCTTCCTCGCCCTGTTAGCAGTCTGTCTCTTGCAACGCTTGGCCCGTTTGCAGGGCTCATGTGAAAGATGCTGCAGGTTTTAAAGGCGGGCCGACTCCTTGTCCAAGATTTAGTCATCGCTCATCTGGACTCTTGGCTGAGCTCCCGAAACAGTGTCCTCAAGCCACAGGAATGTTAATCAGTAATTTAACTCAAGAAATGAAAAACAAAATTTATTGTTGGTTTTTATTTTTACTGTTCACATTTTAGGGGAAAATATTGCGTTTTACTCCACCAGAATACATTCCGAAGCGAAAAAACACTATTTTAAATACAAAATTCAGAGTTTTTGTTATGTTTTTAAGAAAAACGCCAACATTTTATGCTTTTCTTCGTCATGCATGATAGTAAACTGATTAATTTATTGTAAAATAACACGAAAATAAATGTAAATAAATCAAATTTGCTAATAAAAATGGCCAATAAATTAAGTTTTTGAATTTATTTCTAATGTCATCTTTTAATTTGGCTGTTTGTTTTATTTAAAGATTGGCTAGGAATAGTTTGCTTCTGTCTGGCTCCCCCAGTTGACCGAAATCTGCTTTACACTGATGTTAGGATTATAATTAACATAGACACAGAAATACGGGACTCAGTAAATTAATAAATACAGTTCTGGTAAATGAAAGAGACGTTTACTTTGTGTTTTCAGTTAACTTATATCTGTAAATGTTTACTGCATGGAAGGTTAGCATATAGATTTAATAGAAATCATTTGCGTTTGTCTGGTTCCCCTAGTCGACCAATCATCCTTTTTTCCCCTCTCAGTTTTACGCATGAACCATCATACTTAATACTCAGATTAGGACATGACAAAACATCAGCTTTTAATAAAGGCTGATTATTTTGTTATTCTTGAATCAGATATGATTCGTTTGCTTTGGTCTGGTTCACCCACCAGACTGATCTCATTAACATATACATAGACAGAAATGTGGGATGAATAAATTAATAAAATGTGGTTTTGGTGAATAAAAGAGGCATTTAATTAATGCATTCGTTAATTAAATGTCAGGCTTATGCATTTAATCTAATACACCTATCCATATATATATATATATATATATATATAATCTTTTATTTTTTGTACATTTTTTATTCTGTATTTCTGTGTCCATATTGTAATAAAGAAGAAGCTCCTAGCTTCGCTCAGATCTATTATGATGGTTAATAGAAGATTAGCATAGCAAGACTGTGTCATGTAGATTTGACCCATCTGACCAATCAGGCTCTTAATAATAATGATAATCAAATTTTGTTACTTTACATAATTAAGCAATTGTCAATTCTCCGTACTTTTAACTAGACAACTAAAGTTGTCAACTTGGTTTATTGGTAATTTTAAAAGGCATTTTTGGACATTTTATGACTTTTTTTTCTGAAAAAAAACTTTGTATTTTTGTCTGACTCGAATCACTGCAGCACCTTATTCAAGAAGTAACAACTGGCAGCAAGGACAACTTCAGATGACATAAAAAGCTGCGTATGCACTTTCACTACAAAGTCCAAAACTATTCCAGCCGTGGTGAAACAATATTGTCACGGTTCTCAGAAAACAAACCCAAGAAAAAGACACGGTGAGGTGGAGGCGAAAAGTAAAAGACTCTTCACTTTAAAGAAACACAGAAATCAAAGCAGACACAAAGTACAAAAGAAGAAGCCAAAACAAAATCTCAGGCAAAGAAGCAGGCGAAGAGAGAGCTGCAAATATACGGCACACGGTACAAAGATAAGGTGGCCGACGAGAGGGGGAGAGCCTGGTGTGTGTATACTGTATATATAATAATCAACCCTGCAGTGCACAAATATATTTATATATAAATATATATGTGTGTACTGCAGGGTTGATTATGAAAGTGCCCGCAGGTGAGCAGAGGGAGAGAGAAGATCAGGGTCAAACAGGAAATTGGTTGCAGTTGGGAGTGGCTGATCTAAAGAGACACACAAAAAACTGAATGAAAGGAGACCTGGTTAACGTGGTTGAAAAGAAGATTAAACCAGGTAGATTTCCATAAATGTTACACTCTGGGTGGCTGGATGCAGCTATTAGCAGATCAATAATACCAAAATGTGGAAATACTTTAAAAAGAGACCTAATAAGGTGGATGCTGCTCATTGCAGCATCAAAATCTCAAGCCAGTCAGACAGCAGCGTTAATATTTGGATTATTCCAAGGAGTTTAATCAGATGGTTGGTTGGTGGTCAGAGCCTCGGATTCATTGCTGTTTCCTCATCTGTCTGTGTTAGCAGATGCCGGTGGCGATGCCATTGGCTAGCAGTTTCAGATGACGCGTATGACTACACCTACTCTTCTGTCCATCACCACATTAAGCCACACCCAAATAATGTGATTGGTCTAGCAGGTCTTTGTGGGAGCATCAGTTCCCAATGGAGACACTCCAGACCAACTTTCCACCGCCACTAAAAGTATTTGGCTGTTTAAATTAGTCTGGCTTCCAGGACTAACTGTTTGAATAAAAGGTTAATAGTGGACGTTATTGTCATTTTTTAGTGGTTACGTTAATAAAATGGTTAATGAACTATGTTATGAAGAAAATCAGTAGATTAATCAAATAAATTACTGTTTGTATCAGCCCTAGTTCACACATGAATGCATTTTATGTGTGCGTTTTATTTGCACTGGCCACCTCTTCGACTAGAACTGGCCTCTTTTTGGTCATTTTTCTTCTCAGTTTCGACTGTTTTGTCCCTGCTGGCACTCCGCTGGTGGAGTGACCTTCTCATCCTCGTCAAAACCGCACATTATTGTCTCTCCTTGGTCGAAAAAAAATCACTCGTTCTATGTCTCCTCCCTTACTCTCCCCTGAAGCACAGATCTGCCTCATTCAATATCTCCCTGCTACTTTCCCCCTCAAAAAAATAAAAAAATAAATCTTGCTTACAATGGCATGTTCTCTCTGCCTTTTATCTCTTTGCCTCCCACTTGATCCTGCAGGATCATTGTCCGGTCACCAGAATATTTGCGGTATCCGCTGTTAGGGTGCCGTGGCTGTGAACTCTACGTGCCTTACCATCAGTGGCATTTAATAACAGCATTAAAGTGATGACTTGCTGCAAATGAACAAATGAATCCGGGATGTCATTAAAAATGACATCCTGGATTCAACACCGGCGGTAATGCATGAGGTTAGAGAGGACCGGCAGAGTGCAGCTTCTTGAAATATTGCCATACATCTGTTCGGACGAAGGTCAGGTCACCTTGCCCTGGAAAGTATTCCTATGTCTATTTATGCTCCACTGTTACATCATTCACACCTACTGAATGAGCTATTGATTTTGTCGTTCATGGGCTGCGAGAAAACAATGTCAAGGAGCACTTCAGATCTTCAACACACAGTATTTAGCATTATTAAAGGAAAATGCTGGTAGTGTTTAAAATGATTCCCGCTGTTGGCAAATCCAACGCCTTAAATATCCACTGACCAGAACTGGTTAATGCTTTTTAGAGTCAGCAGGTGGAGCAAATCAAAAAGAAGCACCATATGAAAATACTACAATTATTATCAGGTGAAGGGGTTTGTACCCATTATGCAAAATGGCAAGGACTCATTATACAGTTATACCTCATTATTAATGAATGAACAAAGTTGCATTTTAGCGTTGCAGCTGGTCAAGGTCCAGCTTATTGCATATGCTTATGTATGTATAATTTATATGTTTTGGATGTATAATCTTAAATAAGTAAAAGTACTCGTCTACAAGGGCAGAGTGAAGTAACTACAGAAGAGTTTAAAATTAGGAGTCAGCAGTAGACTACAGCCGTCCACAACTGAGCCCATTACCAGGCTGCACAAGCCTTGACTGCATTCTCAGGTCTGCTTTGTCTTTAATTCAAATACAAAAGCGGTTTTCTCCAAAATGGCAGCAAAACAGTTTACATGTCTGTAAATGCCAGACCATGGAGTGAAGTATAAAGTGGAATGAGATGGAAAAAACTTGAGAACTTGTACCTCACAATCGCAGAGTGTTCGGTTAATCTGCCGCCTAAAACAGTTTCCCACCAAATGCAAAACAACCTTCGTTTGAGTAACAATATCTGAAAGCTGCAGTTATTATAATTTATTTTAAATAAACAAGTTTGGAAGAGAGTTGACAGCTGCTGAAGCTAAAGTGTCTGATTCATGGTGCACATTAACCAAAGTGTAAGTAGTGACTAGCTGATGTTATGGTTACACTTCTGGCAAGACTTAAACCACGGCTTCACTAGAAACAAATCAGGGTGTCATAAAGCATTTTCAACAAATGCCTTAACCGCTGCTTATTTTGTTGTCACTATTTTTTTCCAAAAGACATGATAGCATGTTAGACTTTAAACAGCTTGTTTCTCTAATGGGAGCCATTTGGACTCTGATGCTGGAGACAAGTTCCCATTGTCTTTTTAAAACTACATCTATATGAACAGATAAACAAGTGAACTATAAAAACATTAAGCCAAACATTAGCATCATCATTAAGTGGAAACTATATTTAAAAAAAATAAGACTCTAGTGGCATTGACTGTGCATCGATAGTGCCATCGTAATGAACTGTACAAATCCTGTCTCCTGGAAATTACTTTCCTATGCAAATAAATACATATTATATAAACAACACATATGTAAAATAAATTGCCATTAGATTTCACTGTATGTCAATGCATTGAGGAAATACTGTTGCAAATAATGTGAGAAATCTGTTCATCTTTCAGTAGAGCAGTGTCAACAGTATGTTTTTATGGTCATGTTTAGACTCTGGTGGGTTAAGGTTAGGGGAAGGTCTACTTGAGACATAGTGTGTCTTGTTCCATTTAATCAAACCCACCAGAGTCCTTTTGGTGCCTCAGGGCTGTGACACACCATGCCGACGGTTAGCCGTTTGCTGGTATCTGGCCGCCAATGAGCGTCTGTGACCCCTGGTTCTTTCAGAGTGTCCTGCACCACTGAAATTTGGACCAGTGACAGCAGCATTTTTAGCCAATTCAAGTCATAGAAGGATCTATTTGTATTGCCTCTTCATCTCATCTGCATATTCAAATGTTTCCACAAATAAAATGATGATCTGTAATGAATAAACTGTAGACTAACTGATCAGCATGACTGAGGGGAGACCACCTCTGTAGGACAGTTTGTAGCTCTTACCAGCTTTCTTGCCTCCCAGCTAATAGTAGATCTTCTTAATAATAGCTCTTCCTAGCTACCAAGCCTTCAGCTAATAGTAGCTCTTTCTGTTTCCCTTCTGAATGATAACTACTGACACCTGCTGGTGTGAAGACTTATTTCCTCTCAGGTATAGAACTTTTTAGCCAAAACACAGACAACGTGCCTTTATAAGCAGTAGTTCTTTGATGTCAGTTTGGTGTACTTGAATCTGTACTTGACGCCATAAATGGGACTCTGGATGTAAACTCTGCACGGTGGTGTGAGTCCTTCCACTGATTCTGGTGCACCTTTTAGATGGGATAGGATTTTATGGATGCAGAGCGAGACAGTGCAAACATACTAGTAAATAAAAACAATAAGTGCATTTATTGCATTCATTGTACTGTGCTTGCAGCTACCTAATTATAGATTGGAGTAAAAACAACCAAAGTTAACTGAAGTGGAGTTAAGGCCCTTGTATTTTCAAAATATTCCACTTGGGTGTTTGACAAGAGAGAGTCTGTTAATTCCTGATGGAGAAAGTTGAGTTTAAATGCAAAATTATAAATTATTTATCAGAGAAGGAAAAGCTTACATTGGAGTATTTCAGTTCGTGTAATCCTCATGGAGTCAGGAAACAAAAACACGGGTAGGAAAAGTGCATGTTTTTTCGTGTACGCCATATAAACCATAATGAGAGATAAATAACGAGCCTTCGTTTTCTTTGATTTTCTTTCAGATTAATTTCATTTTCCTCTTCAACATTGTAAGAATCCTAATGACCAAACTGCGAGCCTCCACAACATCTGAGACAATCCAGTACAGGTGAATTGAATGTGACCTGCCGTCTGTACACACCTTTAATTAAGCATGTTTTATATTTTATCAGAGAGTGCGTGACCTTTTTCCGTCTGATCTTTGTTTTTCTGTCTGATCTTTCTCTTCATCTGCAGGAAAGCTGTGAAGGCCACTCTGGTCCTTCTTCCCCTCCTGGGAATCACCTATATGCTGTTTTTTGTCAACCCAGGGGAAGATGAGATCTCTCAGATCGTCTTTATATATTTCAACTCATTTTTGGAATCCTTCCAGGTATGATTTAGCGATTAATCAATAGAGAGTGTAATGTCATCTGTGCGTGGGTGGGGTTTTTTAGGGTATAATAATTGTACTGAGTGGACAGTGAAGTGTTTCTGTCCAGAAATGATTGAATGAATGTTTGTGATAAGCTACTGTGTATGTGATTAAAACAGGATCGGGACGTTTTTTGATGATGATTTGTCCTGCTTATCTCCTTCCTCCTCTTATGCAGGGCTTCTTTGTGTCCGTATTTTACTGCTTCCTGAACAGTGAGGTAAGCAGATTCACATTGGCGTATTGATTTAAGCATTTTATGTCCTCTCTCCTTGCTTCAGCCACTCATTTATATTTCCCCTTCTCCTGGCGCTTCTACTCTTCCTTTTTGGTGGCGGTTGCTATGTGTGTGCATTATTGCGGGTATTTGAGTGATGGAGCCTGGAGCACTTATATTTAGGGCACAATTAGGACTTGTCATGTACCGACATAAGTGACATCGCTCTCGACGCTTTATGACAATGTCAGCCTTAATTTGGTTTCATGGAGAAATCGGGGGTGAAACCTGCTCAAAATAACACTGACGTATTAATATGCACGCATGGAGGAATGCTACTTCAGTGTTTAGTGTGTGATATTTAACCATTCAGATTAGTGTATTAGCGGGCTAGCTTTTGCTACTTAGCAATAAACCTGAACTTCAAGGTTTGAGACTTTGCAGACATTTGGTCAGAAAGTAGCTTAGATTTTGTAAAAGAGATGATTCTAGACGAAATGTCAACAAAGTCTGTGACAAACCTTCCACAACATCACGTTTCCAGTAGAACTCTAACTACGCTAACTAACTCTCAGCTAATACAAAAAATGGGTAAAGAGATTAATTGTGAATGGAGCTGAGGCTAAAGACAGGTAGTTTAGCTTATGGGCTTATTACCTATTCTGCAGCTAGCCACCATGATGGCTCCACTTTTGAGGAACTGTCATGGTGTCCACTTTTTTTATACTCTATGGGACTGACTCATTGTTGGAGCCAGCCTCTAGTGGTCATTTGAAGCACTGCATGTTTTGGTTTTACGTCCCAGGGGTTACCACTTGGCAAAGACATATACCTCAGTTAATATCCCATTAAAATTCACGTAAGAAATAATTAAAGCATTTATTTGTTGTTTATTATTTAATTTGCTCCAGTATTAACTTAGCCTACCTTTTTTTGTTTTTTATCAGTCAGTACCGTTATTGCTAAACAGACCACCTGAGCCACAAACTGGGCATTAAGATAAAACCACTGGACCCTAATCTGATGTTTCATCCTGTAAGATGCTGCTGCTGAGTGCAGCATCATGTCACAGAGCAATTTTACCTCACAAGTCATTTCTTGACTAGCATGTTGGATGTAATATCAACTGCCCTTTGGTTTAGCGTCCCACACTGCGATAACCGGAGGGATGATGAATGAAGATCTCATCACGGACCTTGTTGTAGCTCCAAAAAGGAGCTTAGGCAGCATGTGTAGCCCACTGAAGATATTGATTTGGTGTTAGGTTACCAGCTGAGGGTTGCAGGAACAGCAGAGGGGGTGGGGGGAAATGAAACAGATGAAGAAAGGATTACCGCGATCACATTCAGGAGAAAAGAAAACATTTAGGACAAAAACATGAGCGGAGGATTAAAGGATCTTTGGGTTGCAGGAGGTAAGCCAAACACAATACTGCTTTGTGTGTTCATCACCTGAGCTGTAAATTATGATGGCGTGCGCTAGTATTTTTCACGTGGATCAGCAAGCAGAGCATATTGTGACAGCTGGAGGCAGGGGATGCACAGAAGAGCGACCCATTGATTCTGGGATGAAGGAGAGCGGAGGAACGTATTTTAATCATCATATAAATGATTTATAGCACACTGTCAGAACAAAACATATGAAAAGTATGGTTATGGACTGCCGCTGAAAATTTAGTGGTACATGGGAGATTCGAATGGAAGTCAATTTATGCTAAAAATAAAATTAATTAAATTCATTATGCTGATTAAAATCTTAGAGAGGTTATATTATTGGACTCACAATCATGAGATGAGTCAATGAGTTTAATTATAAGCTCCTTAGCCAGACTCAGGAGGCAGTAATTATTTTATTTAGTCATACTTTTGCACTGTAACTCTAAGTAAAGATGATTAATCATGGATTAGACACTATTATACCATGTTAAGTCAAAAGTCTCTGATAACACTTGTGCCGTGACTTGATGGAAAATTGACAGGAAATACAATTAAAATTTAAATGATCGAATGTCTCTTGTTGACCTTAGTGCAGACGGAGGAAATCCGATTAATTATAATCAGTCAAAATTACAGAGTAATTTGTTTTCGTTATAATATACTACTATAATAATGAGTAGCATAACATAATACTAACAAATTAACTCACTTTTATGCACTCTAGTCTTTAAATAAGTCTATCCAATATCTATCCATCCATCCTGTCCCTAAACATATCCAAAACTCAACAGTGCTCTGTTGTTTCCTGATTCTTTTTAACAGATAAATATGATGTATGCTCTGCGTCATTATCTTGAAAACACACTAAACTAGGAGACCTTGTACACATGACTTACTTAGAAGTGCTTCTATTTTTAGAGCTTGCTGCTTTCAGTGTGCATGTAAACTGCATATTAAATGGGCACAATGTTGTTTAGTATAAAAGAAATCCGCACATTTTGGTGATAATTGGACATCCAGGATGCAAAGTCTCATCTTAAATTAAGACTCCACGGACAATACATACTGTTTATTAAAAACTATTTATTCTCCAAAACAGCATGAGGCAGAATCTGTGTAAACAGTGTCAGCGTAAATGAATTAAATCACTAACAGCTCAGCAGGACGATCGATCAGCTGACAGACTATCCTCTGCTTTGTTGTTGACAGGTGCGCTCAGCTGTGAGGAAGCGCTTCCACCGATGGCAGGAGCAGCACTCCATCCGAGCCCGGATGACCCAGGCCATGTCCATCCCCACTTCACCTTCACGGGTCAGCTTTCACAGCATCAAGCAGTCCACGTCGCTATGAGAGAGGAAACCTGCTTTGTCCTAGATGCGTGCTTCGGGACAGAACCTCCAGCTGTCATTGTCATCGTTTTGTGCCACATCACTGGAGTACACTAAAACACTTTCCGAGACCGGGCGATGCTAGAGAGTGAGACAGAGACTGCGTCTGTCTCCTAAACCTCAGGAGGGACATTTCACAGACTTTCAGGAGAAAATGGGATGAACACTGCGGAGGTTAGTGGATCAAAAGATGACCGAGCTGATCTGTGACCCCGGAGTTTGGATGTGAATGTACAGCACTCCATTTAGTTTTATATTTTCCCTCCATATTATCTTGTATTTCTGCTGGCACTCTATATTTCTGTTTTGCCATCCTCATCAGTGGAGCTCGTGCTGCTGGACTGCACTGAACTGGATTCCACTCCGGCGGATAGCTCACTCCAGGGCTACAAGTTCAGAGTTTTATTTTTCAGAGTTTTATCCTGCTGTCACAAAACAGTTGTCTGGTCATGGTGTTTGTTAATTTGATGTTGTCTATCCTCCTCTGTCTCTCAGCTTGGTGCGGTCGTGCTGCTTTTAGCAACTTTCCAGAAAGGTTAAACACATTCCATAATTTCTGCTTGAAGAGTTTTGTTCCAGAATAACTTGTCTACCATGGATGCGTTTGTTAAAGTTAAGCACATGCTCGGTTAGCTTTGATGTACAAAATAATTTGTGACATGTTGCAAAAAACTAGCCGTGGCAAATTACAGGTAAAGAAGCCGACCGTCATGGGCGCGCACAGCAGGTCAGAGGTTAATAGGGAGTAACGAGTTTCGTGGCAGATAATGCGTTATTTAGAGGCTGCGTTTCGGTGCCCAAGTCACTCCCACTATATGGATATACGCAGCGCTCCACTGGAGCTAAATATCTTCTTTCACACCAAAGTTATATGGGTGAGTAAACGATCGTATTTTATGCCAGAAATAAAAACAGAATTCCCCTTTAAGAGATAATTGGGTTTTTAGAACTTAGTCAGCAGCAAAACTTGAAAAATATGAGCCGAAAGATGCTACAACGCTTCACATTCATTTCAAATTACTAGTTATTTATTGTCATGGTTCTGCATAAAGTACAAAAACTGTAAGAAGCACATTGCCACTTCTATAGTACACGATTTGTCGTCAGATGGCTGCCATTGAGGGAGGTCCCTATGATAGCTCAAAACGTAGCACATTGCCACTGCTGTAGTTTAAATTTGCCACCAAATGGCTGCCTCTTATGGAGTTCTTTTAATGTCATTCAAAATTTAGCACTTTGCCACTGCTGTAGTTTAATATCTGTCATTATGTGGCTTCCACTTAGGGAGATTCCCACCATAATTGAAAACTTGGCACATTGCCACTGCTGTAGTCTAAAATCTATTGTTAAGTGGCTTCTGTTTAAGGAGATCTTCTACTGTCATTAAAACCTTCCACATTGCCACTGCAGTAGTTGTCATGAAGTGGAAGTTTCTTAGGGAGGGAGGTCTCTTACTATGACTGAAAATTTAACACATTGCTACTGCTATAGTTTAAAATTTGTTGTTCCCTTTTAAGGCTCCTTAGGGAGGTCCCATATCGCATTGAAAACGTAGCACATTGCCACTGCTGAAGGTTAAACTTTGTAGTCAGGTGACTTTCGCTTAGGGAGGTCTCCTACTAGAATTAAAAACATTGGCACATTGCCACTGGTGTAAATTAAAGTTTGCTAGCACTTGGGTGCCCCCTTCTGGCCTGGTGCTCCAAGCAGTCGCCTCTGGTTAAAAGGGTTTCGGAACAAAACTCTTCAGCTGAATCAAGAGACTTACTATCGTTGCCTCTCCACCAGCAAGCCACAAAAGTAGGACTCATCCAGTCAAGGAAGTTGTTTTCCTTCTTGTTCGTACCATGTGACTTTCTGCAGGTGACTTTAACTGTAAATATATAAAAACCAGAGCGGAAATCGTCGCAAATCTAAACCAAAAATAAAAACACACAAAAACCACACACTGTAAATCATATGGGCACGTTTAGCCATGTGATCAGCAGCTCACAGTCCACATTCCTACTAAACCGGTTTGCCTAGCATTTGTGCATTTTATGTCAACTGCTGTTTATATTCAGTTGTATATGAGTCTTCACTTTTTGTCGCCCTATAATTTTAATATATTTTTATTATTATTATTATCCCGTGCAGGTGATGTGTGAGCTCTGGTTGTGATGAAATGTCAAGTTATTATAAAAGTAGCTGAATATCACATGCCATTACGATGTAGCTGCTTTCAGCTTAATTTGAGCTTTTTGGGGGTTAAACAAAAAAAAAAATATTGAATTAAATCAAAGAGATGTGTATTTATCATGCACTTTTTTTCATGTAAATCGTTCTGTTTAATATCTGCAGGAAGTTAAAGACTTCCTTCATAGTCACGTGGTACATATAATGGTCGATCGAAATCACAATCTGAGTCACTATATTATTTATTGCTATTTATTTTCTGCATTTTCATACTTGAAAAGATGAGAAGAGATAATAAAAAATTGTGTGTTGCATTTGACTGAATGAAAAATTCAACAAAAGCCTGAGGTGTTTATTTATAGTCAACATTTTATACGTAAAACTACAAGTCTCAGCTGCACTCAGCGTCACGCGGCCATTTGTCTCCCCGGTTTCCCCCTGAGACAAAAGCAAGCAAGAAACACATTCTGAGCATCCTGTGATCCTCTTAAGCTTTCTGTGTGCGTCTCAACGGGGACCACGACCCAACATCCGCTTTTAAATAAGATCTTTCCGCCTAAGTGAACAACCATGAGGAGTTTTTCTTGCTTTTCACCAAAAGCAGGGGGAAAAAAATCAAGTTGCAAAAATCAGCTGTGACAGAATCCAGGGCGATTTTCTAAGCATCTCACTGTGTGTTATGATTTAGGGCTCTCGGCTGAACTGTGATGCTTAATTGGATGTGAACTTCAACCACGTGATCACTTAAAGATTAGGAAGGTTAGTCGCCGCCTGCGGTGCAGCTTCGAGGGAAGATTCATTTTTACAGTCAGAGTTTGTGGCTCTGGGAGAGTTACTCATCTCCGCGGTTAATGATTAGACTTTAGTCAGGATGATTCAGTTTGCATTACTTGCTCTGATGATTGCGCAATGGCTGTTTGTTTGTTTGTTTGTTTGCAGCTGTGGTGTTACAAGCACTGTAGTGAAGAGGATCCGTCACACTTTTATTTATTTGATTTCCACGTGCAGAATTACGCAGTTCATGCTGACAAACCATTATTTTTACAAGTGTAAGGGGTTGAAATACAACAATACTTAAAATGATATTACAGTATGTAGACATAGTGGACATCATTTTCTGCATAAAAATGACTCATAACATCAGAGGATGTTCACACAAGTCCTTAAAGTGAACAATGAGAACCCAGTCAAACACATGAAACAGAAATATTATACTTGTGCATTGGTTTATCCAGGAAAATGGATCATTGTACATTTCTTTGAGGTACAGAAGTAAGTGAACCCTTGTTTTCAGTATCTGGTGCGACCACCTTGTGCAGCAATAACAGCAACTAAACGTTTCCAGTAACTGCTGATCTGTCGTTTGTTGTGGAAGGATTTTTAGCCCACTCTTTAATCCAGAATCGTTTGAATTCTGAGATAGCGCAGGGTTTCCTTGTGTGAACTGTTTGCTTCAGGTCCTTTCACAACATTTCTACTGGATTAAGGTCTGGACTTGGATTGGCAATTCCAAAACATGTATTTTGTTCTTCTTTAGCCATTACTTTTGTGGATTGAGATGGTTGTCTTGCTTTATGACACAGTTTTTCTTAAGATGTCCTGACATTTTCTTTTAGAATTTGCCGATATAATGACTGTTTGTCATCCTTGATGGACCAATGAATTATTGGTCCATCAAGGATGACAAACAGTCCGGGTCCAGATGCAGCAAAACAGGCCCAAAAAAGGACATTAGCATTCCCAAGTTTCACAGACGGGATGAATTTCTGATGCTGGAATGCAGTGTTGTTTATTCTCCAAACATAATCCCCTCATTTAAATCAAGTAATTCTTCTTTTGGTCTCATCTGTCCACAAAATATTTTCCAAATAGTCCTCTGACTTGTCCACATCATATTTAGAAAACTGCAGATGAGCAAAAGGCTTATTTTTTGGGAGTAGTATCTACAGTATTGCCGTGGTTGTTCAGGGTTCTCCTTATGGTGGATTCATGAACATTAACATTAGGCAAGGTGGACAAATTGTTAATTTTTTGTATATATATATATTTTTCTTACTGCTGTCTTTAGGAGTGGACATTAGACCAGAGGAGAACTTTGGTCTGAGGAGTCCATATGAGTGATTTTTATCTTTGCGGTCCAATCTCCTGTCCATGGACCACATTCATTGTGACTGTAAAGCACTTTGAGTATCAGTAATTGGGAAGTCCCCATACTAATCCACATTTAACCAGCATGGTTACCACAATTTCCTGCAGCGCCATCCCATCTGGTCTGAGTTGAATTTTTTTGGAAACTCAAAACCTTAAATACAAGCTCAACAAGCGCAGCCAAACACAGAACCTCATTATCAGTTCACGTGACTTCTCCGAAAGATCCCAAACATGAGGCTGAATCTGTCGAAAAACGTGTCAGAAAACCTGTCTCCGTCAGGTAGGAGGTGAGTTTTATAACGTTAAACCTCAGTGGGGAAATAAAAGTGTACATTAGCCTGACGATGGAGACAGCTGCCATGGCAACCTGCGCTCTTACATATGCATGAGATGAGCTCATAACATGGTAACTAAAGAAACCTGTCTGCAGGTAAATAATATAACTCGGTTGAGCTCATATTCCACAGAGGAAGTTCCGCGAAGCAGCTGCTGTTGCAGGTAAATGTCTTAGTCCCAGTGCACTGATTAGCCGTATCATTATGGCCACTGACAGGTGAAGTGAATACCAATGATTATCATCTTGTTATCATGGCTCCTGTCAGTGGGTGGGATATATCAGGCAGCAAGTGAAGATTTTGTCCTCAAAGTTGATGTTAGAAGCAGCAAAACCTGACAAGGGAAAGGATGTAAGAGACTCTGACAAGGACCGATCTGTGACAGCTAGAACATCTCCAGAGCTGCAGCGCTTGTTGGATGTTCCTGGTCTGCAGCGGTACTATATCTATTAAAGGTGGTCCAAAGTAGGAGAAGAACTGAACCATAGACCAAGTTTCAAGGTTTCAGTGCATTTATTGTCAAACACTCTCAAAGCAAAGATAAAAACAGTAGTGCAATTATTGTAAAGTGCATGTAAATATACACATATTACACAGACAGACAGTTGTTGCACCTGGAACAGAGTTATTGTGGCAGAGTTATTGAGTTTAACAGCTCCTGGGAAGAGGTCTGTTTGTTCTGGACTTGAAGCTGCTCTGCCTTCATCCTAAGATGAAGCTGCCCTTTTCCTGCATCTGTTGGTGTAAATATCCTTGACTGCTGGAACGCTGCAGCTGGCGATCCTCTGTGTGAGCAGCTGAGTAGTATTCCTACCGCACAGTGACACGAGATGTAAGGAAGCTCTCCACCACGCACCTGGAGAAGGATGCGAGGCCTGCAGTACTCACACTGGCCCAGTTGTGCCACCTCAGGAAATACAGCCTTTAATGGGCCTTCTTCATTAAACTGTTTGTGGACAGGGTCATGGACGGCTGAGGATCAATGCTGGCCTGTGTGGACCGATCAACAGATTCACGCAGATGTTCGTTTGACGCTTACCACCTACCTAAGCACTGCTGCAGACCATGTCCACCCAGACGGCCTGGCCTCTTTCAGCATGATCATTCACCCTGATTCAGGAACAGTTTGAGGAACAACAGCGATGACTTCAAGGTGTTGACCTGGCCTCCACAGATGTCAAACCAGTCCAGCATCTGCGGGATGTTCTGGACGAACAGGTCCAATCCAAAGGGATCGAAGCTGGTTTGGTCATAATGTTATGGCAGATGAGTTTTTATTTCCCGGGTGAGTCATTGTCTTTCCATCATTCGTAACAGACTAATAACAAGGAGGAGTGTGTAATATGATGCACATCATGACGCCGATGGGAGCTCTGGTCATCTATTGTCTTTCACTTGTGTAAATGTAACTGGATCCACGAAGAGGAAAAATAACTGTGAGGAGGCTTTGTGGGCAGAAATTAATATCAGTAAACATTTAGACTGAAAGAAAATCCCTTATTTTTTTCCCCTTAAAATTATATAAGTCATTGAAATAATGCAGCATTTGTTGTTCAGCTGTGTGAGAGAACTGAATATGTAAGGGGACAAAAAAGAAAGTTGATATGACAGCTATTTTGTATCTCTAAGCAAAATAAATATACATGCACACAATTAGAAATGTTTATAATAGATGCAGCATATGTGTTATATGTGTATCAGGTGTTTTAATGCATGATCCATAAGTGGATACTGCTTTAAATATAAATATAAATGTAATAAAATGCAGTTAAAATGACTTATAAATTACTGAATTAGCGCTGTTATGAGTGCTCACAGCTGTGGTCCGTTGGTTTGAGAAGCAGGTCTGGGACTGGAGCGTCACCGGCCACATTAGAAGGACTGGTAAGAAGAAATGTGTGAGGGTGGAGAGAACAAACAGTGGGGCATGGTATTATATACTATAGGCCTTATAGGAGAATAAAGGAGTTCCCTTTTAAATGTTAAATAGGACAGAAATAAAGCACAAACTGTTTCTGAAAATGTTTGCAGTTCTACTTTGGGATTGTTTTCTAACTCTTAAGATATGAAGATAATGTTATACTAGAACACAGCTGGCAAACATATGGCCCGCGGCCAAAAGTGGCTCCCTGGAGGGTCAAATCTGGCCCACAAAAAATACACAGAAGACATTAAGTGCAAATTTTCCAATAAAATTAGGTTTCAAACCGTTTTACTAAGAGTAACACAACTTTTAGACTTTGAACTATACAGAAATGTAGTTTTTCATTACATGATTTGTAATTGTGTGGGTCATTAAATGTAAACACTTTCATAATGTACTTATTTGCACTTAAACAAAGGGAAACATTTGTTGTTTGTTGTTGTTTGCTAATACGCTTTTGTGTAACTGGTCCGGCCCCCTTGAGATCAAATTGAGGCTGTGTGTGGCCCCTGAACTAAAATGACAGCCATGTACTAGAATGTGTTCATGGTCATGAGTGTACCTAATAAACTGGAGAGAGACTGAATTTGAATTGTATTTCCTCACTAATGATCACTGTCTTTGTTTACTTTTCTTAACAGAGATTTAGAAGTAAGAAAAACATTACAACCTGTTCTACAATGTCTGTCATCTCCCCAAGTCATGACAACGGCCTCCAAAATGAAAACACTGTTGAGTCAACAACACTCACGCAGGCTGAATACCAGACTATAATGAATGTTTTCACTGGTGTACCTAACAAACTGACACAGACTCACTTGCCATTTCATTAGGTACACTTATGGAAACAAATCCATTCTACTATAACAGTCCTGCATTAAATGTAAACACCATGGAGGTTATGGTATGTGAAGGACTGTTGATGCTATATTGCAAAAGTCTTCACTCACGCATCCAAATAATTGCATTCAGGTGTTCCAATCATAAAATCAAGCACCTATTCATGCTGCTTCTACAAATATTTGTAGAAGAATGTGTTGCACTCAGGAGCTCAGTGAATTACAGCGTGGTGCTGTGATAGAAACTTCACGTAGCCTTCAGATTGGTTGGCTTCCATGGCCAAGCAGCTGCATCTAAGCCATCATGCAGCCAAAAGTCACTGGACTCGAGATGCGTTCTCTGTAGTGACGAATCACGCTTCTCCATCTGACAAGCTGATGGATGAATGTGGGTTTGGCTGTTGCCAGAAGAAAACGCTACTTGTCTGACTGCATTATGCCAAGCGTGAAGTTTGGTGGAGGGAGGATCATGGTGTGTGGTTGATTTTCAGGAGCTGGGTTTAGCTCCTTGGTTCCAGTGAAGGGAACTCCGAATACTTCATCATACCAAGAGATTTGGTCAATTCCACGCTCCCAACTTTGTGGGAACAATTTGGGGATCCAACGTGACTGCACAAAGTGAGGTCCATAAAGACATGGAAGAACTTGACTGGCCTGTAGAGTCCTGATCTCAACCCGATAGAACTCCTTTGGGATGAATTAGAGCAAAGACTGTGAGCCAAAACTCGTCCAACAGCAGTGTCTGACCTCACAAATGCACATCTGGAAGAACGGTCAAAATGTCCTATAAACACACTCCTAAAACTTGTGTAAACCTTCCCAGAAGAGTCGGAGCTGTCATAGCTGCAAAGTGTCAGCCAATGTCATATTACACCCTATGGATTAAGAATGGGATGTAAAGGCAGATGAACGAATACATAAAGCAATACAGTGTATATTAGAACGTATTCACTAGTGCCTAATGGAGTGGCAAGAGTATCTATGACAGCCATGAGGCCCAGCAACTGATGTGTGGTGTTTTAGCGCCATCTAGTGTCGGTTCCCTCCAAGTCCTTCAAGATCCTTTAAATAATTAGCAGTTTTCAATAATAAGATCATGGATGAATTTATCTGGACTTTTTCGGTCTCTTTACCCATCCAGCCTCCTGTAGATCGGTCCCCTACATATGAGCTGGGTTCTGATCAGGGTTTCTCCCCTTTAAAAGTTTTTCCCGCCACCATCGCCTTATTGTTTTCTCTGGAGGATTCAGATTCAAATTCAAAATTAAATTAATGCAACAGAAGATGAATCAGCTTTTAAAGAGGAAGAACTCTTGAGCAAGGCCATCTAAAATGGGAAGATAACATGATCAGATCACGGGGATGAAGGCTGAGCACGGGTGAACACAGTCTGGAAGTGTATGCGTGAAGATTAATTAAGAACGAGCTGAAATGAGGGGCCACATCTCGAGCTAACTTCCTCAATTTAGACAAGCTGTTTAAAATAATCTGAAAAGTAATTTACTTTTCTTTTGATTTATGAAAATGTTTATGTACTTTTGTGCACATTTTCTGTATTTTTATCCTCCTTGAAGACTATAAGTTTTTGAAAAATTGCTACATTTAGATTTTTTGTGCAACGCTCACATAAGAAAAACCGTCTGCCTTCTTGTGTCTAACATGTACATTTTTAATTCTTTTTTTCTTAATTCCTGCCACGAATTACGTTGACACCATCTTAAATTCAACAGCTTTAACAAACTGTGAGACTGAGCACGTTATGGATTCCTGCTATCACCAGTTTAGCTCTTGCTGTAACGTTTGCTAATGTAGAATCAGATTTAATCGACTGTGGAAGCTGGGAACATCAATTCGCCACTTGGTTTTAATATCTATGGAAAATACATTTACTCAAACATTTGTATTTAATTACCACTTGGAATACTCTGCAGAATTTCAGTGGGGATTTAACGTCTTTTCACATTTGTCTGGCAGCCGTGCAAGTTCATTTATACATTTCATTAAATATAAAAGTGTTGTGTGCATGTAAAGCTCAACCAGTTTCTCACACATGAATGCACCAGTCATATTTCTGTACTTATCAACTTGGGCATTTCTGGTGCAGTGGCACTTGTGCTGTGGGTGTAGATTGGATTTAAATCAGTGAAGTCCAACCACGACTCCACTGACATTATTAAACACACATGCCTTATTGTTACAGCTTACATTGTGATGCCTTTAGTCAGTCCAGTTTTAATGGTTATTGGTAAAGATGGCATAAGTAAATGTAAAACGGTCTCAGTAATTATCATGTTTAATGTCAACAATTAATAATAGACCAGAAGCAAACACACAGCTTTAGATATTCTCTTTATGCATACACGCACACGTGAGGATTTCAAGTGGACATGTAACTATATGAACACACTCCACCCATGTGCATGTACCTGCCCTGACCCATTCAGTCATACATAAGTTTCTATTAACTCTTCTTAAGTTATTTCAGGAGCTAATTTCTTCAATAAAACTCTTTACTGTGGCGTAGTTCTCCTTTCACACACATCAAGAAGGGTTTAAACATTTCACATTACCCACACACGTTGGCAAAGACGGCGAAGATACTGGTCATAACAAAAAAAAAAAAAAAAAAAACGACAAATACTCAGAAGCACATTTCTGCTGTGTGCTAAAATGTTGTGATAGAGGTCAACTGTTTTGTTTTGATTTTTGCTTTTAGGTATCATGTTTTTTCTGCATGTGGTGACTGGAATAATGACCCCTTGGAAAGATATCCATAGACACATTTCTATTTTATTTAACATCCTCATCTATTTGTCAGTGGCTCAGCGTAGCAGCTAAAAAAAAAGAAGAATAAAAAGAGGATGATGTCATGAATGCAACTGGCTGAAATGAATTTTTGGGAACCAGGCCTAATCTCACAATGATAGAGGAGGTGCATCATACTCAATTAGTTGCTGGTCATATACCTCGAGGTATTTCAGATAACTCTGGTGGATTACAAACAACAGGACATAACATATTTTTAAGTTGCTATTTTCTATTTATCAGTATTTGCACCGTCTTGCGTCGCGTTTCTTGTGTTTTCTTCCTGTTAACTAATTTTTGTGTTATTTCTGGAGGTAATATATCTGATAAAACTCTTTTTTTTGCGTGTTCTCATCCTCTTGTCAGAAATCATACATTCTTGTCAGTCAAGTATCATTTTAATATTTTGCATTCCACAAGAAAATGCACAGATGGAGAAAACATGGCACATAAAAGTTCAGAAAGACATTTCTGTTGTGTGTTTGATGCTGCATTATGTTGCGAAGGCGCCACTCTGCAGTCAGGCCTCGGTAGAGCTGACGTCTGTCGCTTTTCTCCCACTGTGGATGTAACAGAGAGGTCAGACTTTGAGTACCACAGACCCTTAGTAACCGTCCTGCTGCAGTGCTAAATCTTCTTTATTCGCACTGTTAACACAACATTGCCACTCTAATTTATATGCCCATCCATCTTCTGTTGCTTGCATGCACATATGCATCAGCAGCTTCAGCTTAAAGCCTACTCTTGTGGAGGATCTGTCTGCTGTTGTGCCTCCTGTCTCGCTTCTTGTGCACAGATAGAGACTTGGGCCGCTCTAATCTAATCTGTTTAGCATTAAATGCAAGAAATAACATCATTTTAAATATATTAAAACAAACTCCTGTGCAACCATCAGCACTATGTGTTGCTCTTTTGCACTGAGCTGTGAATATCCGTGGCTCATTCCTTGGTAAAGTCTCCAAAACAAAGCATTAAAAAATATCAGTGTTTACTTTGAGTGGAGACACATCAGGCTGGACTGTGAGCAGCTAGCATGTGTGCGGTGTAAACAACACTTGTGTTATGGCGCTGCAAAAGCAGCCATTTATAGAAGACGGGGGACTTGTGGGACTCAAAAAGACATTTTGAAATTAAACCATATTTTTGAATAATGAAGTTTCGTGCTATGAACTTTCGTCCACATTTCCGCTGTACGGGCATTTGCTGTGATTGACAACCGCGGGAGCCAATGGGAAGCCTCAAATCGACACCTCGACCAATAGGAGCGCGGGGGAGGGATGTTATCAGTCGTAAACGGTTAGTAACAGGAGAAGCAGGTAAGTAAGATTTTGTCTTGTTATTTTCTCAAAAATATTGAACCCTGCGCTTGTCAGGACACACCGGTCGTCTGGTTAAACTTTCGGTCGTTCGATTTTAGCAGGTTGGATTTTTTCAAGTGCACTTTTCTGCAAAACGTGCAAAAAAACGGTAGTCATTGAGAAGTCAGTGTGGGGATCGGGAAGCAAACAAGCTAGCGAGCGTTAGCTTAGCCTGCTAGCTAAGTTTGCTGCTATTGGCCAGCCTCTCGGCGTTAGCTCACTACGTCGGAGTCAAACATTAGCCTGGCTAGCATTAGCTTATCTACTAGAGAAACTACAGTTTGTCAAAAAAACTGTAACAAAAAAATTCTGGCAGCGCATTTCTTCACGCAGTATTCAGCAATTAACCCACTTCTGTAACTTGTCCTAGACTCTCCACCACCGCCACTGACATTGTTTAACATTTAAAACTTTTTCATTATAAATTTGCAATTAGTGAAGGAGACGTTAGCCGGCTAGCGTTAGCATGCCAACTGGACGTACCAAAAAAAAAAAAAAAAAACACTGCTGACAAATTATTTTTTCTGAGTTTGGTTATGTGCTAAAATGTTTAATTAGATTTAAACTAATTTTTAATTTTATTTATTGTTTTGTTTTAGGTACCATGTTATTTCCACATGTGGTAACTGGAATAATGGCCCCTTGGATTACTGGATGGGATATTTACACACTGGAGTCAAAGGTATTCATAGACACTAATGATTAATGCTTCATTTCTTTTTTTCTTTTTTATTTCCCCCACTGAATCTGTGATCACATCACTTGTTCAGTCCTCATCCATATGTCAGTGGCTCGAAGTAATGGCCAAAAAAAGGATGATATTATGGATATATAGTTGCGGACGCAAGTTTCAGTGAGCGATAGACAAGATGCATCTTATTCGCATACTTGTTGGACACATACATGTGGCAGTATTTCAAACTAGTGGAGTGGATTACAAGTACCAGGAAGTGTGGGAAGAGCTTGGAGTCTACATCAACAAGGTGAGCTGCACGATGTGGCTTTGGAGTTTTATACTGTTGCCTTTGTGAGCTGGAGCAGGATGAGAAGGTCAGCGGATGGATATTTTTACAAACTATAACAGCCACTGGACGGATCGAAACGTTGACTACAAAATCCTGATGTTTTCCTCTCAAAACTCTCATTTAGATCAATTTTTATGACAGGCGGATAGTCCATTGCTCTCTCCCTCAGATTCACACAAATTAATAATTACATATTTATGATGAATGACTTCTCTGGGGTCTGATGACACACAGAGGCCATGCAAGAGCCGCTGGAACTAAGTGGTATGCATTCATTTTCATTACTTTACCATTAAAGTGGTTTATGCCACTGATCAGAATTCCTTATTCCTTCTAAAAAAAAATGATTATCAGGTTTAAGCAATGATGAGACATCAGAGAATGCATCTTGTAAACTTTTAATGCTTTTCCAGGGAAAGACAGGAAGTTATAAGTTTACATAAATGTCAAAGAAGATAAACAGGAAGTACGTGCAAGAGTAGTCACAGCATGAAAAAGTACAAGTAGCTTCAGAATTGAAAAGATAGGAGCTGGTAATGATCTTTACGAGTAGCTTCACAAAAGTAGTTGTAAACTAAATTTAATTTTTAATATGAAAACAGAGTAGTTATATATATATATATATATATATATATATATATATATATATATATATATATATATAAACTGATTTCTAATCAACTTGTGTTCACTTACTTAAAAAAGGACCAAAAACTAAAGACATGTTTAAATGATAAATATAAGTCACATGTGACAGCTGTAATAGGCCAAATGAAGAGATAAAAATAATAATTTCTTGATCCCACAGCAGCAGATAAACTCAGCAAGTACAGAAATGGTAAATGACAATCAAGAGAAAAACAAATTAAAACATGTTTTAGTACTTATTTACTGAGTTTGATCACAGCACAGTATAGGCATTTCCCAGACTAAATTGACATTATTACACATGGTAATATTTTCAAATAGCTTAATACTAACGCTAATTACACAGTATTAGCTCATTAACATAAAATATGAGTTCTGCTGGGAAACATTTGGACCTGGCATTGATGTGGATGCTACTCAGACATGTAGCACTCACCTAAACCAAACCAGGCACCCCCACTCCATAGCAATGACACTCCTTGAAGGCAGCAGCCATCCCCAGCAGGATGCAGCACAAGGTGTTGACCTGATCTCCAAATTCACTAGATCCCAAACTGATCAAGTTTCTGTAGGATACACTGGAACAAGCCTGATCCAAAGAGGCCCCTCCCCTCAACCCATAGGACACAAAGGCTAACCCCCCACTAACAACATCCTGTTGCCAGACACCACAGGACACCCTTAGAAGGCCTGTGGTGATGAGGCACAAAGGAGGCCTACACAGTATTAGGAAGGTGGTCATAATGTTATGCCTGATCAGCTTATAGTTCCTGTTGGAACTGTGTCAGAAATGTTATGCAACTCTGAGGTGGCAGTTTCTCATGTTGTACTGCATTAAAAGTACCAGAGTTATATATAGTACCATGCAAAGGGGAAATTAACAAACTAGAAATTGAAGCAGTAGAAAGTGTCAAAAAATATGGCCAGCCTGTATAAAACTGTATAAAAAATGTCACTTGCCAGTTCATTAGGTACACCAGTCAGGGTATACTAATATAACAATCCTCTCCTAAATCTTATTTTGATAAAGGGTCTGGTTTTCAGGATATTTTAGTACCTTTCTGATGCTGTTTGAATGCCAACTGGACATAATTATGAAGGAGGCTTTAGTGCAGGGCTGTTGTGTTTGGCAGCTTTTATTTAGACCAGTGTAGTTAATGTTTTATAAAGTGAGTGTATATTCGTTGTTGTTATTGTCATCTGGTGCAACAACTTACATAAGCCTCAAAAGACAACATCTGACACAGACTAAAATACTAATTTTAAAGTATGATGTTGCTCCAGTAGATCTCTGTATTTATCACATTTATGCTGCTATTTTAACAAACCTGTGGAGAAGAGCTCCTTCATGTGGCCACAGGCTGCAGCTTCACAAAGCCTTCAACCGTGGTGGGCGAACCAGTTCCTGTTTTAAAGTGACATAAAAAACAGTCGAATTTATTTATATTTAAAGTATAGATGTCCTAATTCACGGCAGGAGAGAAACAGGTGGCCTCGAAGCAGGATACGCACTTCCTGTATGTGTGTTGGAGGAGATAAAAGCTGCAGTATTTACGAAATAACCAGCCACAGAGTCCGTGTCGAATAAGAAGGGGAAAAAAGTGACATTGCGCTATCTCCTGGAAGACAATGCCCTCCTGTGGTATCTTCTTTTGGGCTTTTATGTCGTTTCTTATCTGCCCTTTACTCTAGTGGTGAGTATGAGAAATGGCTCCCGCCTACCAGCAATACACACACGCAACACACACACACACACACACACACAGCACTTGTGTTTGTCAGACTCAAATCCGAGGGAGAGGAGCTAGCCGCCATTTTCTAAGCGTCTCTCCCTAAAACGAGAGAAAAAGCCTCGCGTCGAACCGCCATCTGGACTACCCGTTCCTCACCGGGAATTGGATTTTTCGCCAAAGAACTGCCGCGAAATCGCCCACACTTGAAGTAACCCGGAGTAGAAAGGACCGTTTCACGGCCTTAGCCTGTTCACATTCGCTGTGGCGGCGAGGCGAGCTAGCTGGCCGAGCAAGGTGTAGATCGTTGATTCGCCCATTGCTGAATCCGGAACGAAGACGAGCGGCTCTGTGAGAACCGGGCCTCCCTGTTTCCCGCATTCTCAGTGCATTGTTTTTTATTTTTGTAATTTTTTTGGGATTAATTGATGGCAGCGTAGACGAGGTTTATTTGTGTGTGTGTGTGTGTTAGCGACCCTTGTTTTTTTCCACTAAAACTGCAGGGGATTGTTGCCGAAATTCCCTCGGATAGTGCAACCTCGTCACGTGGTAGGTTCCTCCTTTTTCTTTGTTAGCCAGCTAGCTAGACTGCCAGGGTCTACTCCCAACTTTTGACATATCTTGCAATATTTTTGGATCGCCCCAAGCGAGCTTGTGTAAGGGTTAAGGACGGCCGCCATAACATAAACGGGCTGCCCTGTGTTTATTTCCTAATTACAATGCATAGCGTGTCCCCCCGCTCCTGCAAATTAGGGTCCCTTTTAAAATAAGTTAGGGGTGTCTCGCTACTGGCTAGCACAGTCAAATATTAACATCTGCAATGTAACACGATCTGACGGATGTATATGCATGTGTCACCACCGCTTTCTTTTTTTTTTATTATTGACTCTGGGTGCGCGTCAGGGCAGCAGCTTGCTAATCTGGTAGCTCAAAGGTGGCTATTTTTTGTAGCCATAAACTAGGAAATTGCTAAAGCTGCAGAATAAATCCATAACGTATTGGAGGTAGGTAGCGTTTCACTGCATCTGGCTTATGAGACATTGCACGCTAGCTTGCCAGCAGGTTATGTTTCTTGCATCAGCAGCTTTCCCCCTGAGCTAACGCTAACCAAAAGCGAAGCGCTGTAATTTGCACGCAGTATATGCGATGACAGAGATATCCATCTGTCGGTTGTTGGGAGTTTTGTCGCCTGATTATTATTTTATTTATTTATATTTTTACTGACACGTCTCAGTGTTACGGCCCCTCTCACTGATCTTGTGTCCGCTGAAGCTATGGAGGATTGATCATATAAACCCCTATTTTTATCGTACTTTTGTAAACACCAGGAAGACATTTTGGTGTTATGGTTGGCTAACATTTAGGATGTGGATGGCGCATCTCTGGCCAGGCGGTGCGTAAAAAATGCTGTTGCGCAAATTGTACGTGGATTGTAGCTGTGCATTATTTTATTTATTTATTGATGTTGGTGGTTATTTAATTTCCAGGGCGCAGCGCGAACTCGTTCGGTGTGTTTGGAGCGGAATGGGCGGTTTTTAGGGTAGATGAATTGCATAATCTGCTTCGGAAATACCAACATGGCGTAGTGCGCGCTGACTAGAAACTGCGGTGAAATACTGAGCCCCCCATTCATCTGAGCCTGCAGACGATACGCTGAGATGCAGCTCGCTTTTATCTCCCTTTTATTTGAAGAGAGGCGTTTTTAAACTTCACACGGATGCACCGTCGGGCAGCATAAAATACACGTTAACCACAGAGCAATGCCTGAGCTTACCAGGAGTGGTTTTCTCTTTGCATGTTTGATTTAAGAATAATTTTCTGTTTTTATTACTTGGTAAATTGAAGAGGGTTTAGCTGGAAATGACATAAGAACATAGCCAGGATGACATCATGTGCTTTAGGCTAATGCTAGGGCCTAAATCCACCTACTTACACCGCCTGTGAGGAATCCTTATGCATAGTGACTTACCATGGCACATGTAGGGCAGTGGGGTTTGAGTAATTTGCATTGGCTTTTCCTGTTTGTCCCCCTCGTCAGTAACGAGTATCAAAGCATATTCTTTAAAAGGGGAGCCTTGTAAGTAATCCACAATGAAGGTTTGTTCACACGGGCATGGGCGTAGTGGGAATTATTTATTGTCCTGGGATTTGGCTCAAATGTGTGCTCTTATTCTTTCTGTATCGTTACCATCCCACTCCCCAAGGTCAATGCAAGTCATTAATGTCTCTGTGTTTATTGGATATAGGCCTCTGTAGATACATTATTGGTGATCACAACATATATGGAGTTAGATAAGTGAACGATAAGATTAAGAATGCATCAGATCATCTCAGAGACTCTCCTCATTCACCTCAGTGCCTCTCGCCTCTAGGATCATTTTTAATGACACTTGCAGCCGGTGGGTCAACAGAATATCAGTCAGCAGTTCATTTGTTTAGGCCATTAACAATTTTTTCCAGAGGCGTTTACTCTAGGTTTCCACCTTGCGTAAAAATATAGGACTTGGGACATAGAGCACTTTATTTACATTAACTACGTTTGGTGTCAAATATTTAGAAAATGCTTCTTTATTTCTAAATGGTGGTCAGTAATTTTCCACTGGCTGTGAAATCTTACAGAACCCGTAGTGCAAGGGTTTGTTTTGTTTTGAAGTATATACAAGTACAGCTGGCTTCCATATTGTTTTCCAGTTATGAAAAACTCGAGCAATAATGGAGCAATCGTAAAATGTATTTTTGTTTTTTTGCTTCTGTCAAAGGATGTTTTTGTGTCCACATGGTCACATAGCAAACAGATATTATCATCACATCTTATTTTATTTCTGTCTCAGTAATTATCGGCGTAATTATCAGTTACATTTTTTTGTTGACCTGCGCGCTTGGGAATGAAATCATTATTTGCACGTGTTGTATGTAGTGTCTGTTTAACTTTGTTTGGGAAAAATATCTCACACCGCCTAGCTTGTTAAAGATTCTTTATTGTAAGATACTCTGTATCTTGGATCTTCTTGGATCGTGGTGTCCACTCGACATGTGAATTTGAAGGTTTTTATTAGGGATTCAGATTCTTTTGACTACATTGTTTAACAGTGTTTCTTGCTTTTTATGTTTTTTGTCTCTCCAGGCTGTCCTCAGGTGGGGCAGTAAGCGGGTGGTGTGGAGCAGGCCGCGGTGCCCGTCCCTCTGCACTGCATGGCTGCGATGGCGCCCGCTCTCACCGACGCCCCAGCCGAAGCTCACCACATCCGCTTCAAACTGGCTGCCCCATCCTCAAGTCTCTCACCGGCCAGTGCAGAGAACAACGGTAACGCCAGCAACATCCTCATCCACAGCAGCGGCCCCGCTAAGTGCAAGGCCACCTCCGAAGACTGCCCCCTCGACTTTTGCGGCAGTGACCAGGAACAGCAGCAGCAGCCCCAAACCGACTCTGTGTCCCAGGCCTCGGCCCTTGGCAAACTCCAGCCACTGGTGGCTTCTTACATATACTCTGATGGGACACCTGTCCCTTCAACTAAGGAGTCGATCAAGCTGCAAGGAGTCCTCATCAAACAGTCTGTGTTGAAAGGCCACAGGATACTGCCCAACTCGCTGCTCAACGGCGGAGGAGACTTCCTCCTGAGGAAGAGGCAGGCGATTGAAATCTCTGGCGGCCAGCTCAAAAGCCTCATGAGTGGCAGCACTAACGGGAGCGGCCAGCCCATGGCACCTGTCAATGGCCTGGCCAAGAAGCTGGCCACTATGTCTGGGTCTGGCTGTGTGGTCACAGTGAATGGTGACAAGCCATCTGCCACAGACTCTCAGTCCCAGAACCTGCCCTTGGACTCTGAGACCTTGACGGCAACCTTATCAGGGCACATCCCGGTGAAAGGAACCCTAAAACAGAAGCATTCCTCTGGGGTTTCTCAAAATACAGATGGAAAAAACCTTGAACCGCCAGGGCTCCAGCCTGCTGCACTTTCCCCTTTTACCCATGACAACCCTAACCCCACTGAACAAGTGAATTTGGAGGAGGCTGATTCACACACGCCTAACAGTCAGCCACAGGGTTCTGATAGGGAGAGACCAGGTAGCAGCCAGCAGAGCTCCCCGCTTTGTACACCTGCACCACAGCCCCCTCTACCCTGTACTTCTTCCTTGGACAGCCTTGATGCTCATGTCAGAGAGCGCACCCTCCTCAACAGCAGCCGCCAAGCTGAGATCGAAAGCCGGCTACGGCGCCTGCGCAAACGTCTTCAGGTGGTACAGGCTAAGCAGGTGGAGCGACACATTCAACAGCAGCTGGGTGGCTTCTTGGACTCGGCGCTCAGCAGACTACTAGCTGGTAACCGCAAATCAGAGGCGGCAACTCCTACGGCAGCATGGCGGACTGGGCGTCACTCTTCCAACAGAGACGGCCTGGGTCGCTTCCTGAAAAGCGGTTCAATGCCCTTAGAGTTGGAGCGGCTGTATTTAAGTGGATCGGCAAACCTTCATTCGGTAGAAAGCGCCTTTGACTCAGACGTAACAGAAAGTAGCTCTGGAGGTGACTCTGACCTGGAGGAGGAAGAGCTGTCCAGAGTGGACATTGAGCAGCGACATGTCAAAATGTAAGTAAAAGTCCACAAGAGATAGCTTGCTTTATTTATTTATTTATTTTATTTTTTAATTGCACACACGGGCCCGACAACACAATGCACCATACCTGTTTTAATTTAATATTGACAGCAGCTTTTATTGGGCAAGAAACCTCCATAGAAATGAAACCTCACTCTAATAACTCACACTACCCATCTCTCATGGTGTGTGGAGCTGTTGCCCAGTGAAAGTCCCTGTATTTCTGGGCTCTGCAATATGCTGCCCAGCATAGCAGGTGCTAATGACAATTATAACTGCCTGATCTGTCTCTGTAGTGGTGGGGTCAAACTCCAGGGACGGGCAGAGATACATTTTGCCCAGAGAGCATGTGTAGCTGTGTGGGTGGTATCCTGTGGAGAACGCACTGGACTTAAACTGACTCAGAAGTAAAAAGCTCTCTCGTCATACAGAGCTTCCTCCTGAGAGGACTTAGGCTGAAACTGAACGCGTGTTTATGTATAGAGCAAATGAGCGAGCGCCCACAGAGCCAGATGCTGTTTTGATTTAAACTGAAACCTAGAAGGAACATAGAGTCAGGGTGGTGGCGGTGGTTTTGCAGAAGGTGTGGGTTTTGTGTTTTGAACATGCTGCCTGTCGTCATGTCAGGTATACCTCGAAGGGGGGAGGCTTGGAAATGTATTCCAGGGGAAGTTCACATCAGAGTATGCATTTGTGTGTCATTAGTGCTGGGAAGGGGGAAAAAAGGAGTGCAGCAGGTGGTTTAGCAGCAACGTTAATGGACTTACTGACCTGTTTAGGATTTGGTAGATTATTAACAAAGTAGCTGAGAACAGTGATTTTTATTATCCTTTCATGTGTTGACTTTAGACCTTTGACCCAAATATCTTCATAGCCTAACAGGAAGCTTGTGTGTTGCATGAATCATACGAAAACATACTTTAAAAAACTCTTTAGTAATAAACAAAGGATCCATTGGAGCAGCTCTTGAGTATATTTATAGCTCGTAATTTTTTAGAATGAACTGAGCTGGAGGCATTTATTCACTTATAGATTACATTATAAATAGGTCTGTGCTTATGTCAACAACGGTAGCAGATAATTATTTTTTTGAGTAGGCTTTATTCTGTCTCGGTCATGTTTTCCCAAATTTCTGCAGTTTTTATGAAAATATAATACCTATGAAATGTTTAATTTGCAAGCATGCAGAAAAAAATCTTATTTTTCATAACTAGCAAGGATTTCGTTTGTGGTTTTGTACTCAGACAAAATATAAGCTTAAAAGCCCTAGCAATTTATATGTAAATAATAAGGGTCAAGGTTGTAATAACCCAAAATGGAAAAGGACTGCTGGTCAGTGAACTGCTGTGACACAATATGTTTCTGTAGAGGCTGCAAAATATATATAATTTCCTTCTGTATTGAGGTACAATACAATATTTGGGAAATGATTTCAGGTCATGAAATAATGTTTAAATAAAATACCTATGTAGTCTGTTTACTATAAGGAAATTCATAAAATGTGCTGTTTAGTGTATACATATTTAATAACAACTAGATTTACGGTTCACATCCTCATCAATCAAAACACAGTTGGAATATAATTAGCCACATAATTAAGTATGTAACTACTCAGCATTAAGTACTCAAAGAATATTTTTATTCAAGAATCTATACATTAATCTTTAGTTACTATGATATTCTGATCTGTTTATTTTTTTAACGAAAGTGAAAGATGTTCCCATGAAAATGAAAGTTTTAGGTGCTTTCCACAGTTACTTGGTTTTTCTCTAGCTACTACAGTCTATTTTTAATCAGGAGTATTTCTTTTTAATAGTAGGTAAGGAATGAAAGAAGATGGAAAGTGAAAGTTGCAAATTCTGGATGGAGAGTTGTATGTATTGCTTGTTGTTAAATATTTGAATATCATGAGTATAATTGCTCTGATTATAGGGTGTATGTGGTTTCACAAAGTAAAATCACCTTTTCTTTGTGCGCTTCAGTCTGATATGCAGTTCACCTTCTGTTATAGCAAGAACAAGACACATCTTGTTCCTGATCTACCATTAAAGCTCTGCTGCTGCCAGTCTTTATAAGGGTTTTATTGTGAATCTGCTCCAACTTCCTCCAACCTTAGTCACAGTTTACAAGTGCTAACTCCTCTGTATGTTAAAGTAGGCCCCTGTAAATTCATGTACATTTTCCACTGAATTAACACGTGTAGTCACTGGTGTGTAACTGATCTGTGTGTAAATGTTCTTATACTTGGCTATTATCACTGATCATCGGCTGTAAAAGCAGAAGAAAGAACTTAGATGTTCCCTGCAGGATTTATGCAAATCAGTATTATTTCTAACTTATGACTATAAACCTGAGATGAAGCCATGTTTTGTGAACGCAACGTAGTGACGCTGGCCTGTGTGATTTGAAATATCATCAGTTTGATCATAAAAAAACATGCTCAAATAGTTACTTCAGTGTCCTCTTCAGTAAGTCGGGTTTGGTAGCACATGTAAGCCCAAAAAATCTGCATGTAAATTTAAAACGGACGTCCATGCATTCACAGCAGATGCACATTGTGTAGTCGTTCAGCCGAGAAGTAAAAAAACTGGTTATTGCCTCCCAACCCTTACCTTATTGCTTAAAAGCATTCCAGGAAGTAAGGTGTGTGTGTGTGTATATAACATAATGGCACATTTTCAACTTTCAATTTTCCCAGTCACCAATTACTGACTTGCAGCTCCACACCAGTAAACGCCACAGACAGCGTCTTCTTCAGGGAGCAGCACCTCAATTATTTAAGCTGACAACAGCGTGGAAAATGACCTATTTGGTTTGCTTGTTTGAATGCAGTGTGTTGTTTACAGCTAATCCTGTCATCCCTGTCTATACTGTAGACGTGGTTTCCCGTATCTTAGCGGATTGGGGGCTGGCCAACATCTGTTGCTTATGCTGCAGGGCCTTGCTGCTCCAGCCGTTGTGTCTGCCTGTGAATGTGACGTCCATAATGGCCTCCACTGGGGTGTGGGATGCAGCCAGCTTCAGAAATGAGTGTCTTTTTACGCTATCTGCAAAACGGCTTGGATGCATTACATTAAGCAGGTCGTTGTGCGTTAAGGAAAGAGTGGGCACTGCTTTCTTGTTTCTGAGGCAACAACAATGCTCATCAGGAAATCTCACATCTTACATAATGGCTCATAGACGGAACAATGAAAATGTCTGCAGTTTAGTGATCTAAGCAGCAGGTTTGGAGGCTTTTATCTGTCAAATGTTAAAACTATAGCTAGATGATCAAATGCTCAAATGATCTTTATGCAGTCGGACAGTTTATGTGCCTGTTTGTCTGCCTGCTGCTCATGAATTAGGGTAACTAGGTTGGCTGAGACTACGGCATGCCTTTCAAGCTTATAGCTCAGCATTACTCTGCAGTCTGAGGGGATTGGCTGTGTTTTTCCTTCCTTTCATTTCTCTGTGCATGTGTAGTCACATATGAGTGCTTGTGTAGGGTTCTGTCCTGCTTGACACATCTGGATGTGTTTAGCTCGACCTGAGTTCCTCAACGCGAACCCACAGGCGTTACATAACCCCCCCTTTTATGTAATGACTGCTGCAGCTCTCTCCGGCTCTGTTTGCCCTCTCTACTTTTTCCTGCCCCACACCCTGTCCTGTCGGCCGGCCTTGTTCACGATCCCGGCTCCTGAGCAGCTTCTTCCTGTAAAAGACGAGTGTAACCAGCTGTCCAGAGAAACGCCATACACCCAGCCAGAATTAAACGGAGAACTAAAACCATTTCATACTTGTTTTTCTCAACAGTTTTCAGCTCTTTTAATGCATTTGAAATCCATGACTCGAGAGAACAAAGAAACTAAAATGACAGCTGCTGCTTTCCTTCCCCTGTTCTTCCAGAGCATGAATGATGACTGACTGGTTTGTGAAGCATAATTGCGTTAAGTGGTTTTTATTTAGTTTCATATGCAAAAACAACTCTTTGTTAAGCTTTAGCTATATTCTTGACAGATTATGATACAAGGAGGCCTCAATACAATGGAGATGAAGGAATTATTAGGATTGTTTGTTGTGTTTTAAGGTGGTATGAAGTGGTAGTATATTGGTTTTCCTCACATTCTTTGCTCAATAGATTTGCATTTAGGCAAATGGAGCCAGCGTTGCAACTTATTTTCTTGCATTTCTATCTAATTCATGCTTGCAGCCTTGAACTTTTGTGGCAGTTATCTGGCCAGGTTCGGAGACCCCTTACCGTTCACGTCACTGCAAAGAAAATATAGACATTGTTATCAAGCAGGTGCTTAAAGGTTGTGGCACAACCTTCCCAAAACAAGGAAGTTGCTGTGTGGGAGATCAAAAGTGTTTATAATCGTTCCAAGCAGTCTCACAGAAAGGTGGAATAAGAAGCAGCAGTAGAGATATCCTTTAGAAGGGGAATAGGTACACATTTTTAAAAGATCTCTCGATTGTGTTGCATGAAGAAGAAAAGCTCAATTCCCAGCTCCTCTCAAGTCCAAATAGATGGCCAATCTCAGCACAAAGTAGGTGCAGATGTGGGGAAAAGCTGCAGATAATCGGGAACAACCTCTGTCCAGAATCTGAAAGATGTGGGACGCTTATCTGACTGGCTCAGATGCTGTTTGGACGAACAATAAATCCTGCTTTAATTATAACTGGAAGTATAAACTATCTGTGTAAAGTTTTCTTCTTTTGGTAACAGAAGTGTCAGAAAAAATATTGCACATAACATCAGATGGCTGCATATTTTGAGATGCTTAGTAGCAGCTGAGTTTGCGTTCCACTTGTATTTTATTATTTTATGTCCTAAATTAATTTTTAACATTATTGTGCATAGGCAAAATTATTTTTACAGCTAGAATAGGTTTTGAGGTCAGATATATTATGAAAGGATCTTGAGTTTGATTTGATTATTGTCATGTCGTTTTGAGAAATGTCATCACTCCTCCTTGTATTACTATATTCTTATTAGGGTTGAATAATACAGACCACAATATTTGAAATTATACCGTAGTCTATCTATATATATATATCGAGACTTATCTCTCAAAACTTAAATAATAACCAAGACAGTTTCGAGTCAAAGCCTGTTGTACTGACTGCTGTACATTAGTATGAATGGCTATAAAAATCTATTTCTGGCATATATTCAATAAACATCCACTTTGAAAAAAACACTAGTCATTCCCTGCATAACAAAACTCAGCTGTACACAGTATACTATTAATACAGGTCCACAATTGATCAAATGCAAACAGACCTGTGTCATGCTTTCTTTCATAGGGAAAAACATGGTTTGTTTCAGGGCAGGAGGCTGGGAAGGCTTCCTGGTCTTGGTTGCAGCATGCATTTTAACACACATTTTGCGTGCAACTTTTTTTTTTTTTTTTTTTGCAACTTAAAAAAAGAAGTTGTACTTATGTCTTTGGCAGCAACTTGTGTTCTCTACAGAATACATTCTTCGGTTGTTCATCTGACACTTTAAATCCAAGTTTCCTTTTACCAGTCAGCTCCTCTGCTGTAGCTTGATTCCCGTCTGTGTTGCTGTTGCTGCATGTGAGAGGAGTGAGTGAGCTCTGAGGGGAGGGGTGTATTTAGAGAGGGAGACGGGCTGGGCTGAAGTGTAGTTGAGTTGGGAGAGAAGTAGGCAACTTGGTGGCTCTCTAAGAATAGGTTTGGCTCAACCTAGCTATGTCGATACAAGCGATGTACTTTTATCATATGTATATCGAGTATGAAACTAAATCAGTACATCTTAAATTATACAGTCAATATATGCTCCAGCCCAATTATTATATACAGTATATTGTGTAAATAATGATGCAGCGAAGTTGCACTTTTCTAAAAACGTCCATGGAGTAGAATTTAAAGAGTAAGGTGTAAATTGGAATATCTGTGTGTGCGTGATAATTAAAGCTTCTTGTTAAGAAACTTTGTTGTCATAGGATGGATTTTGACTAGTTTTTCAGCGGCCATGTTGATTTTGGGAGGGTCGGTATGGTATAGGGTCAACCAGCATAACGTATGTGCTGCATCCAGAGAAGTACCACAATGGAGAATGTGCTGACAGTCAGAAAACGGTGGCGGTAGTGATTGCCGCTGGTGCTTTGTGTGTATGTCTGTGGGAGGAGGGGGAGGAAAATATGTCCTGGTTAGAGTGGAGGGGGGTGGTGGAGTTTTTCTCAGCGCTGTTTAGCCGACCCCTCCTCCCCATCCTCTTCCGTAACTCTTGACGATCGAGGTCATTGGTCTTGTGATGGCTGCTGTTTGTATTTTAGTTCTTCCCGCATCCCGTTCATTATTATTTGTACCACACCCATTTTCCATTTTGACCCAGCAGTTATTGACTGATTTTAATTAAACACATTTAAGTTGGTCTGTATGAGAGGACAAAAAGACTAGATCCACCAATTCTCCTTAAACTTGTCCTCATCAGGTCTGCTTTTGTGGCCTTTCTAAGCACGCCAGCGCTGACATGTCTGTTCCTGCTTCTGTCTTGTTACAGATTTTGTAGAGAGAGTAAATCTCTTTGAGATAATTTTCCATTTCCACCTCAGGAGCTTTAGACCTAGCTTTGGTAGATCAGCTTTGTCCACCCACCTCTCGGTGAATCATTACCACACTGGTCAATTTGTGAAGTGCTTTAACATGCTCTGTGTGCCACCAGTGTCGTTTTAAGGCGAGCCTCCACAGGGACTCATGCAAATGAAGCACCAGTGCATTGATCGGATGCACCAGTCCCGGGCGCGCTCAGGAGTGTTGCAGTGTTTGTGAACGACACACGTTTGTTTATCTGTGCAGAGCAGAATTGAGTCTGTTATACGAGCAAGAGGAAATGCTACAAGCAGGAAACAGTGCAGCTGGGTTTGCAGCAGTGTCCTTGATGCTGTGTTGCAGTGAACAAGCTATAGATTGTCAAATGTGTCGGCTCAGTGAAGGAACAACTCAAGACATCTTTGATTGCAGCGATTGGTGGCGTGGCTGATGCCTGCATTCACTCCTTTCCCACAATAAGACCGGCTTCCTGGTTGGATTATTGGTTATCCCAATGTCTGCTGTTTCCTTACCCAGCCCCACCCCCTCCAGCACATTGTGGCCTGTAAGATTGCTTTTAAAGCCCGTCTGTTCCTCTTCAGACTGCCAGAGCTTCCCCTCGTCCCCGTTCCGCTCCCCTCTCTCTTCCCTTCCTCGTCTCTTCTCCCCCTCTCAGCAGTAGCCTGCCTCTCCCGACTCCCGCCGACCTGGTGGAGCTCTGAAAATTGAAAACAGAGATGGGGTGTGGGGAGGAGGAAACACAGAGGAGTGCAAGGTCTATCTTTGTCTGCCATCTGAGTCATTATTTTCATTGTTCAGTCACTGCGGCCTGTATTGTGGCAAAACTGCGCCCCCTGTGGTCGCTGCTGCACAGTGCGAGAGCAGACATTTTCCTCTCATGTCTGCCTTTGAAATGCCCATTCTGTGTGTCATACTGGTAAAATGGAGTACTTTGCTTTCAGCTGAAAGCCACTCTTTACTGTGTAATATATCAGTGGAATCAAAAGGCCCTATTTTTTTTATTCCCCCTACGTTTCTAATGCACGTCTTATGGTATAGTTTTTGACTGTAATGCTTTTCCTGTCTGCCTGCAGTTGCCATTGTGTATTGCTGATTCACTGACCTCTGCAGTCTGACAGGGGAAATGCTCTATATGATCAGCTTTAGTGTTTTATTAATATTTCAGGACGCCCACCGTTTTTAGTCGTTGCATCCGTTGGGGTCATGTTTGAGTTTCGTTCAATCTCACCTGTCCACCTTCAAACAATCACTCACCCTCTGTGTTTCATCCTCTCAGATGGAAGCGGGCAGAGAGCCGCTACACCGTGGAGAGAGCTGCCATCATCAGCCACTGGAACTGGCTCCAGGCCCACATCTCGGACTTGGAGTACCGCATCCGACAACAGACAGACATCTACAGACAGATCCGAGCCAGCAAGGTCAGTACGTTCGTAACGAGTCGTCTCTCCACGAGGCGTTCTAACTTTTACTCCTCTATTTACATTTGTCATGGAAGTAGCACACTCGTCTCTTACTTCCACAGGGCTCTGTAGAGTTGGGAGGTATTGCCCCTAATGCTCTGCTTTCAGGCGGGACTGAGATGAAGCCAGAGCTTGTAAATACTCAGGTACCGTAGCGTTTTCATATTCTGCATCGTTGTGCTTGAAATGTTAACCATAAATGTAAATAAATCATCAGTGACTGTGTTTACATGCACACTGTTTCTTCAGTCATTCTGAAGATTTTACATGGACGCTAGATAAAATGATCTGATCAGATATTTGTGTTGAGACTTACCTGAAATACGGCGGTCTGCTCGGGTTTCTGCAGACGGCTATGGTCATCTTCCAGTTTTGCTAGAGTTTAGGAGTATCTTAGTTTAGGAGTAAAGTTTTAATCTGGAAGAACATGATGCAGTTCTGGAGTATTGAGCAAAGCATGCTGCTGTGAAGTGTCAATTCTGCTGGAAATACAAATATGACTATCTCAACTTCAGAAGATATCCTGTCCACATAGATTCCAGGTTCCTTTTAGAATAACTGGCTATTCACCCTGGAAACGTGTCACCTGATGTTTGTCCCATGTGGCACAAACATGTATAGAAAGAATGAATGTATTCCAACCAGAGCGAAACCAGCAGATCAAGTGTTTACATGGTTGATAGGAGATCAGATGATTAAAGGTTTACACCAGCCCTCTACATCCGACTGACTCATTCTGATCAGTGTGCTATGAATGAGGTGGTGACATGAGGAAGTTTTATTCTCCATATAAATGTGTAATAACATTAATTATACATTACAGGAAATGTATGAAGTCCATTTTTGATCCCACAACATTTATTGTGTCACTGTGGGATGTTTTATTGGTGGGAAATGTTTGTCCAACTCTCCTGTAAACTCAGCTTTATTCCTAGTAATATTTCATCTTGTTTGTTCTTGCAAATCAAAGGCGGAAATGAAATTTCTAAGTGCCCACAGGAAACAATGCTTTTTGTAGCTGTCCCTCATGTCTGAAGGAAGGTGAAAAATAGAGCTGTGCCATAAGCCCCTTCTGCTTTCATATCCAAATTATTTCAAAATAAATGACAGCAGGATGAGTCTGTCTCTTTGGATTTGTTCAAATTGTTTATATAAATGATTGTCAAACGTGGACGCCTGCAACAGTGTGGCCTCTAATCATAGTTGTTTACATTTTCAGCATGTTTCAGTCCTACAGTCAGCTTTCACTTTAACCTTGTTAAATTCTTCGGCTTTGTGTGTTTGCTGGGAAGTTTCAGTTGATTTAAAACGACAATAACGGTGCAGAATAAAAGTCATAAACATCGTGGTATGGACAAGTGTGGCATAAGTGAAATTAAATGAAGATTTAAGTTCGATTGAAAGCACAGAGCTGTGTTCATTTGTGAGTAAAAGCTTGTAAAGAAGCCACCCTCAGCGGGTTTAAAGCTTTGGGAGCGCTTGGCCTCTCTCACGTTTTAAACTGAATAATTCAATGCCACGGGACCAGGATGATTCTGTCTGTTCTGCGTTTCCTTAAATATCCCGTTCAGCTAGGCGCTGTTGGTCAGCTTGTGCTCTTTTGCCAGTTACCACGAGGTGTAGTCTCACTGGTTCTGTCTTATCTGTCCACACAGGACATCGGCTCCGAACGGTTGGAGCACACAGGCCCCGCCCACGTCACCAGCACAGAGCCGGGCCCTTGGAAAGGTCAGAACGGGCAGCCGGTTAACGGCGTCCTCAGCAGGTACGGCTGCTAATCATTACCTCATGTCGGGTTCCCAGAAGGGCGGTCAGGTTTCTGAGAAACACGAGATGGGTCTTCTTCATAAGAATCATTTTGAGAGATGCTGATGTTTTGCTTCTTATCAGTTAAGAAAGAAAAAGAGCTTTTCTGCAGCAGGCCTGCTTTACTGAGACGGTGTTAATGAAATCTGTCTGGGCCTTTTCCTGTGGTCTCAAAATTTCGTCTTTGGAAAGTCTTTTCTTTAGCAAATCGTTTCAAAATGACGTATTCTACTTTCTGTTTTTAAATGCAAACTGAACGCCTTGAAGGCTGTCAACAACAATTAGTTTATTCAACTGCTTCCCGACTTTCAGGATATGATAAGCCTTGGTTGCTGCTATGCTGTAAACGTTCCCACTGTATGATCAATAGAGGGAATAGTAACACACATATTCATTAAAAGAAAAGAAAAATCACTTGCCAAAACATTAGGTACGGCAATGTGACTACGCTAATGTTCAGTTTACATTGAAACTTGTTTTGGAGGATGTAGTTTGTGGTGTTATTAAACTGGATTAAATTAAGTGTTTCTGTTATTTAGCCTAGCCCTCTGACTAAGATGTCAAACAATACATTTCAATAGTACTATAAACCACCGCCTCCACTATGAAAACACAGTTGAATCAACAGCTTTCCCTGTAAAATAATAAAATGCTGAATACTAGATCCTCCATGAAGACGTAATTCACTACTGTGCCTAATAAACTGGCAAGTGAGTGCAAATTTAAATTGTATACCCTCAGTAATGACCAGTGTCTTTATTAACAGAGACTTTGCTTTCTGTGAGTGACAGAGACATCAGATTGTTATATATGCCGTCTCCACACTGACACAACACAACAGCTGTTGTGTAAATTACTTTAAACAAAAGCAAGAACCTTCAGGAAGAGACGTTATAGTACATTATTTTCAATATTTTCACCATAGGTCTTAATAAGCTGTCAAGTGAGTATATGTTTAAGATAATAGGTTTCATTGAAGTGACGACAGTAGAAAATGCAGACATCTACATATTAGTATTTTATCATTGCTGTCTTTATTAACTTTTTATATGTGGCTGTGTATGTACTTATATCTCTTGTCTTGCTCTGTTGTGACAGGATGGCAGAGAGTGCAGACTCCAAGCACCAGCAGCCGTCGGCCTACGACAGCACATGTGTGGCCGCGCGCACACGACCGCTCGTAGGCTGCCGACGAAGGCGGCTCATTCAGCCCAGCACTGTGCCCAACCTTAACGGCAAGGTGAGTTTACAGCGTGAATTTGCTTAATATAACAAAGCAGATGTTTTAAAGGCACGGGGAGGATTGGCTAGTGTGAAAAGTTTATTCTTACACAACATGTTGTGTGTTTACGCTGATTAATTTAAGAGTTGATCAGCGTAAACACTGTAACTGAACAGTGTAACTGAGCAACTGATTGAAGGAGACGGCTGGCTTACTTATAAAAGTAGGCCATTTTCCTCCAGTGCTAGATAAATAGGAGTATTCACCCATGTGTCGATTCACAAGCTTTAGTGGTGGAAACAAGAACATGGGCAGATTGTTGTGCTTAATTTTTGTGTTATAACACTTATATGTACAAATACAGAGTCACATTGTCCCCAATCTGTTCTACTGTTCACTGATTTAAGTACACTTAATTGCGTTTACTTTAAATTGTTTGCATTTTGGCACCAACCATTTAAGGTGCTTCAAAGAGCAAACTGTTTTCTGTTGTGCTCCATTTCTTTTCTCCACTGATTAGTAGATTGATTCTCCGATTCAAATCTGTCTTCATTTAAAACATCCCATATCAAATCATAAAATCCTCAGAACAGTTTTTTAAATAAATTCCATTTCCTACATCCTCGCGTTAGAAATCTCAGTGCGGCCTCACAAGACTGGTCTCAAGATTAGTCGACATGTGAGGGAGATCCAAAACATGACAGAAGCTCCAGCTCTGAGGGCACCGTCAGGACTGAAAGCTGACTGGACTTTTAAAAGTACAAGGACAGAGAAGAGCTGGGAAAAAAAGCTGTGCGCAAGATCTGACAATGATACCCCATTCTATTTGATATCAACTTAGTTTGGTAGATGTCAGTTTCTAAACATTTTCTGTCCTTGGCTATGAAAGGGATTTTCACAAAACTAATGTCAGTAGTTCCAGAGATTTGTGGTGTTTCCACAGTATTTTCCCTCTAGTTCCACATCCTTCATGTGTCTTTGATTTTGTCCAACACTCTGTTATCATACTTTTTAAATCCATTTTTTCCTCTCCAGTCTGTTAAATAAGCAAAACTGTTTTGAAACTGATATGTTTCTTAGCAAATTGATATTAAATTGAATCAAATCCATTCAGGAAATATAAACCGGTACCCAGTCTGTTACTTTCTGGTGAAGCGGTTGAATCACATCGTCATGTTTGTCGTTACATGATGTGCAGGCCCAGAGAAGCAGCTGTATCCAGTGTAACTGCAGGGTTAACCCCAGCTGTGTGATGTGCGGTGGCTGGCCCACCCCCAGAGAGGACGCTCTGGAGCAGCCCACCCTGGAGCGCCTGTCAAGGCTGGATCTTGGCGTCCACCCCATCCTCTCCTTCCCTGACGGTCAGTACTGGAGATGTTTGTGCAGTCATTTCCTGCTTTGCATGTAGAGGGGAAGACAAAGAAGGAGCGGGTGTAGAGAGATGACTGCACAGGAAATTCTTAAAATGTTTCCAGCCCCTGAGACAATCTATTCCACTAAAAACGCTTTGCTCCCTGTGTCATGAAATGTACAAAATTCATGTCTTAATTGTATTTACAACTTCAACAGCTGAGGTAGCGCTTATATCACATTTACCCTGTGGCTTATTATGAGTTGTACACTACAAATCTAAAGAATCCGACGTGTTCAATCTCCTCATACAGCGTCGTTTTGTTTTCCTCCTCAGATGTTTGTATAGGCTTACGTCTGCAGCAGATGATGAAGAGCCAGTGGCAGACCAAGTCACTGGAGAGGAGCAAACCACTGAAGAAGCTCTCGCTCAAACACAAGCTGTCCTCGTCCAAAGAGAAACACAAGTTCACCAACTCGCTCATGGCAGTCAGTGAGTACAAATGTCCTCAAGTCATAAAACCTTTAAACACTGTCTGGAAATCCTCAAATGTCTCTGAAATGTCTAAAATTGGATTTAAGACAGGATATGTATACACTCTAACTGGCCACTTTATTAGCTACACCTGTTCAGCTGGTTTTAATCTGCAGCAACTGTGTGATGCTGTTGTGTCAACAAGGACCAAACTTCTCTCAAATAGGGATGACGAGATCAAGTTTTTTGGCCCTTTGATCTTTTAATATTGAGTATCAGCCGATCCAAGTCCCGTTCCGGTCTCAAATAAACAAAGTTTACTCCTCTGGAGATTCATTTCGAGTCTCTTACATGCAACTGGATTCACATTCAATAAACAGGGCTGTCAGAGTTAATGTGGTGTAGAGAGGGTAGCTCCAAAAAACCTGTATTCTCTACTTCAGAAATGTTCTGCTCATCCAACGCCATAAACTCTGTAACCCTCTCTGGAAGTTTCTTTTCCTTGAGCCTGTCTACAGGAGACGATTCTCTTCTTTTAAATGCAGCATTCAGTGTTTGTTGTTGTTGTTGTTTGGATGCAGCCTTTGACTGAGTGGACTCCTAATTCTGTTTAGTGATTTTAGTGACTTTGATGGTAGCCGACCAGAAGTCAAAGAAGACGTTTTGATGCTACAGGGATGTGCTTTTGATTTATGGCAGAGCTACAATGAAGAAAAGATCTGCCTTGGCTGAAGCCTGATCCTGATCAGATTATTTTAAAAATGCTTGGATTGGGCCACATAGCCTAGTTTACCCCTTGTTGAGTTAATGAAAAGAATTTCTGAAAGAAAAAGGTGTCCAACCAGTACTAAATTGAAAGGTGTGCCTAATAAAGTGGCCGGTGAGTGTACTTTAATACCAGGAAACTGTGAAAGAGGGCGTTTCATTGTTAAAGGTCAGCTTATTATTGTGAAACAGTCACACCGCTGTGTTCAGGTCATTTTCATTTGTATCACGGTTCGGTTTCATAATGCCACAGGCTTCTCAGAAACACAAGAGGAGACGTGCTGATGTTACTCAGAATTAGTCGCTTTATTTGAGTTTAATACGGCTTTATTGTGAGATTTCAAGGATAAATACTTTAGTTGCCAGTTGCCATCTTTGCTCTCAAATGTGTGAACACCTGTAACCCATGTCAAGTATTTAAATTGTGTCTTACCTGGGTGTCTCCTGGTGTTGCAGGACTGGGTCACTATAAGAACCGCACTGAGAAGCCGAGGACAGTGGACGGCGGCGTGGGTGGCGGCAGCAGCAGCACCAGCGTACTGAGCACAGCCAGGCTCGAAGGCCAGACTGTGTGCAAGACCGAGCGGCTGCAGGCGCTCTCCACGCCGTTAGGCCCGTACGACAAGAACTACAGCCGCAAGAGATTAAGAGAGCACTCACTGGACAGAGCCGACTGTGAGTCTTTAAGAAGTGAGACAATCTGCGGGATACATTTTTTGTCTTTTAATGTACCAGGATTCTTAGCCTGACGTTCTTTCTCTCTCGTCCTCCAGCGTCCCCTAAACTTTTCCTGGACTCGAGCAGCTCCTGTCCGACTCTGGCCAACATGCACTCGTCCCTCCACAGCCCTCTAACTCGCCAGCTGTCCACGTCCTCAGAGAACTCGACACCGCTGGGCCCCAGCAGTCAGGGCGTCCCGAGCACACCTGTAAGCACACGCCAGATCACAGTTGTTTATCAGATTATTAGCTGATGGTGGCGTTGGCTGCTTTGATTTGATGGGTCGCACAGTTTACATTCATGCATTTTAAACCAAAGATAAGCTCAGTTTGTTCTAACGGGTTAGAGCCAATGCCATTTTTACGCATTTATACTTGTACGCTGGGTCTGTAATTATCCTCTGTGTTCTTCAAACTGAGCAGTTCATGTTGTAGCTGATAAATGCTTTACAGCTGAAATCACTGCAATAGAAAAGACAGAAAACATCAGAGTAGATGGCCTGTAGGAGGAAGGAGAGTTTTCTGTCGGTTCACTGAGAGTCGAGGAAGAAAATGCATTTTTGGAGCAGCCGCTGTGGTCGGCGTCATTTTCTGGGCTACGTGCATGTCAAGCTAGGACATGATCTTGCTTTAATTTCATCCTCCCTGGGAGCATTTTCTTAGTAGCGTTGTGGAGGGAGGTTTAGTTTGTTCCCCTCTGGTGTCCTGCCACGTTTCAATGGAATTAGCTTCATGGTTGGTTTTCAGCAGACAAAAGGAATCAGGATTTTTGTTGCTTAACAGTGAACCTACTCAAGTTGTTTACACCGACTCACAATTAACTTGTGACACTGTGGTCAACCATCACGTTTGAATAACCTTTTATTGAGCCGTCAGTGGATAAAGCCTTACATTGTTAGCTTTTAAAGCTGCAGACACAACATATTTCATATCCTGCAGCTAGAAGCTAACATTGCTAGCATGCTATAGCTAACAGGAAGCCTAGAGTTTAATTTTAAGGAAACGGTTCCATCGACCTAGTCAGACTTCAGACAGAAAGTGTTTAGGTTACAGGAAGTAGTGAAAGGAAGAAGTCTCGCCATGAACCCAACATAACTGAGTGTTTCTGAATGATACATTTCTTTATGATTGTTCTTATATTCAGTTGATGTTGAATCAGTGTTAAAAAGGTGGTAATTCCACTGGATCATCATTTTGGAGGATGTAGTTTGTAGTGCCGTTAAACTGAATTGAATGAAAAGTGTTTCTGTTATTTAGCATAGCCCACTGAGTGTCAAAATAACAGGAAGACGTGTCAGTAGTGCTACTCATGGTTTTAAGGCGGTTAATCACATTGTAATTTTGGATTTGCTTTTCACTTTTTGCTGGATGTGTTGCATCTCACTGTCTTCTGGTGACGGAATAAGCGGATAAACTATACACCAGTCAAGCATAACATTATGACCACTGGCGGGAGATGTAAATCACATTGACCATCTAGTGACAATGCAATGTTGTGCTGGGAAGCTTTTGGACACCTCAAAGCAATGACACTCCTTGATGCCCAGTAGGATGCAGCCTGACACAGACACACACACTAAAACGGTTTAGGAACAACTGGGGGGAAAAAAAAAAAAAACATCTACAGAGGCCCCTTCCCTCAACCCATAGGACCCAAAGCCCTCCACTAACATCATTCAGTTACCAGACACCACAGGACACCATCAGAAGTCCTATGTCTGATGAGTCATAATGTTATGTCTGATTGATCTTCATCACATATCTAGTTTGAAAATATATTGATATGTCTTAAAAACTGGGTATATCATGCAGCCGTAGTTCAGACTGATCGGACTAAACACCACAGGACTGCTATTACTGTCACTATTACTGTCACTATTACTGTCACTATTACTGTCACTATTACTGTCACTATTACTGTCACTATTACTGCCACTACTGTACCCAATGAACTCTCATGTCATATCAGTGAGAACTAGAAACTGAAACTTGATTTGTTTGAGTTTATTTAAATTCTTGTCGTCACTGAAGCGGAAACAAATCAAACAGTTGTTGTAAGATGAGGCCAGCTGCTGTAGAGTCAGACTTTAAATCATTTGCATACAGATTCAGTTTGGGTTTTACTATAGGCTGGGTTTAATAATAATAATAAAAAAAATCAGTCTTAATGTAAAAGAGCTGATATCAGTTCATAAAATCGTTTGGTAAAAAAAAATATTTCCTGCCTCTTCTGCAAATTCTGCTGCGGTCTCGAGACGACACAACTCTTTGATTTAAAACGATGTCTATTGGACATACTGCTGACATGAAACACAGCAGCTCATTGGGGTATTTGTGTCACTTAGAAATGATCAAGAAAACTGTTTTTATGTGAGTGTTCTGATGGAGGAGCGTGATCTGGACGCCATCCATGTAATGATTATAATCAACCACACCTGATGACGACGCCATTTAAATGCTGTTTATTAACATCATCCTGCAGCGTGTTGTAACCGCGTACGGCCATGTTTGTTCCCCCAGCAGCAGCCAATCAAGAGGCGGCGAGGCGAAAGCTCCTTCGACATCAACAACATCGTGATCCCCATGTCCGTGGCCGCCACCACCAGAGTGGAGAAGCTGCAGTACAAGGAGATCCTGACACCCAGGTGAAGACCGTTGGCCCTCTATCATCCTTAATCACTGTAATTAATATAGAATAAAAAAAAAACTCAAATGTTTTTTCTGTGTGTGTAGCTGGCGATCTGTAGACATCTTCTCACAGCCTATAACTGAAGAGGAGAACGAACGGGAGGTGAGTGTTAGTGCCGCTCCTCAAGGAGTCATGAATCAGAGAGAACAGTGACACCTGGTGGTCAAACATCAGAATCACACAAGGAACAAATGTGTTTATGACCTTTTGAAAAACACAAGGAGAGCAACTAACAACCAGTTTTACCAAACATTAAAATTCATTATGTTCCATTTTCATATATTAAATGAGGTAAAATATTGGTGTTCAGATAATTAACGAAGATTTATACTTTAAATCAGCTAAAGATGTGAAATATGTCTTTTAGTCTGCATCAGACTGGACGCCCTGAGCTCTGCTGGTTCAGACCTGATATAAGACTCACATGTGGACATTAATTTAATTAGTCCTATTAAAGGTTAGCGTATCATTCACTTTTATTAATTATTATTAAACATTATTTAACATACATGGTGTTAATGTTGGCTCCCCAGCTCTGTAGTGGGAGCTGTGGAGTAGCAGTTAGAGAAGCAGTTTTAGGTTTCAAGATGTGATATAAATCTGGTACCCCTCATCTCCTTGACGTCCTTCATAATCTTAATCTGGTGAAATGTACTTTAAGTAGCTCTTTTATTAAAGAACTTAATTGCAGAGATCCTGAAAGGTAGAAATGTTGATGCTCTTGCTCAGTGCATTAGAGCTCGAGTGTAAAAGCAAAGATCAAAACCCGTAGCGACACCCAGCGCTGCTCTCCAGTCCTGACAGTGTATGTGTCTTGCAGGTGGAGGACCTCACAGACGCCGCCTTCATCCAGCTCCATCAGCCCTACGAGGACCAGGAGCGGTCCCGCTGGTCTTGGATGGCTCTGGCTCCGGCTAAGAGGAGAGGCAGCAGGTGAGTCTCAGATCCTCTCTAACCTCCTAGGTTTGACCGTCCAGCTTCACACTCACGCCTGCGCTCCCCCCTCGTCAGGTCGTACAAATCCGTCGACGGTCGGACCACGCCGCTGCTGTGCGGGACAAACCCTCCGACCCCTCAGCCCGCGTCCCCAGACCCGGGCCACTGCCCCATGCTCCACGACTACAGCCACGTGCCGTCGCCCATGAGTCCAGCCAGCCCCGACACCGCCTCCAACCCCCACACACCCTGCTCCAGGGACTCCCACCGACTGCTGTCTAGTGAGGACACGCGGTGCTCAACGCCAGACTTCACCTTCGAAGAACGGGTACGTAGCCTGGACTCCATAGCATATCATCTCATTAGTCTTTTAAATGTGTCTTCTGAGGACGAGTCCAGCAGAGAGGATGGTTTTGTTTGGTGTTTTAAATGAGACACTAGAGGCTCCAGTGGGATTTCTTTTCGATGACTCCACCTCAGATTGAGACTTCTATGCTCCAGTGTGTCTCTGTATCTCTCTCCTCTGAGCCGTGGTGACCACCCTGACACAAAGCTAATAACTAAATACAGTCCCTGTGTCAGCAGCCGGGACGCTCCTAGTCGTATCCTCCTTGATGTGGCTTAATTCAGTCCAGTAAACAGAGCTGTTGTAGTTTATGTAGTGTAGAGAGGGTAGCTCATACCTCAGCTCCTTCTCTGGAAGTTTGTTGTTTCTTCTTTTCTGCTCCCATTCCACACAAGTTACATCCAGATGTGTCCTCAATAAAACAGGTGGGACACATCTGGAGATTACTTGGTACAGCCAGGTGTCCCAGAATGCATTTTGCTGCTATCTGTTCTTGTTACAGCATGACTGTCCTTTGTCCTCCTGTCCTCTTTCTCTGCACTTCAGCTGCATTTAATCATTAGATTTTAAACGTGGTGCTTTCCTATCTTCTAGACGGTGGCGCCGTGGGAGCGCCGCAGCTTCCCCCTGCCAGAAGACCCCGCCCCGGAGCCCGAGGCCGAGAGCGACTTCCACATCAGGCCCAGAATGCGCAGCATCTCAGGTTGTCGAGCGACGGCCTACGGACGCCTGGATTCAGACGACGCGGAGCCGCCGTGCGACGACGACTCCACCGCCGGCCCCAAACACAAGGCCTCCGCCCACCGATGAACCCCTCACACACACACACCTCCCAATCCCACACCCACAAACACACACAGCTCCTCTCTGGCATTAACAAGCAGAACCTCTACGCAGAATAAGGTATTAAATGGGTTCCTGTTGTTTGATATTCAAACATCAGTCTAATACTTTTCACAGTTTTTAGTGAACATTTATGGAGATAGAAGCCTTTCCCTACACTTGTTTTTGTCACAGGAAAAAAAATAAAAACATTAAATGTAAAACAAACAAAAAAAAGTATAAAACAACACGATAGGGGGAAAAAAAGGATTTGTGTAGTAGGCTAAACAATGTACATGGGGGCTTAGTGGTGTTTCATATGTCGCGTGTACACTCGTAGCGCACTATGTAGCGGACTCCTCAAAATATGGCCAAAGGGTGTTTTCTATAGTTTGCTTGTAATTCCCATGTACATTTTTAGTGGAGTGACAAATAACAAAACAAGAAAAAATACCCCACCTCCCCCTCTTACTCCTCCTTCTCCACAACCCCCCCATCCAAATAAACAGGTACATTTGAGATGTGGTTCCCTCCTCCTCCCTCTAGAGGTCGCCTGAAATCACCAGAGCACTTCTCCGACTGCCAAGTCCGGTTTTGTTGGTTTTGCTTTATTTGTTTGTTTTGTTTTTTCCATTCCTGACATGTCTTTTTCTGTTTGTTTATCTGTCTGTTCCAGCGTGACACATTCTTCACTTTGTTTTCTTTTTTTTTAATTAATAGTCGATCATTCCTTTACGTTACGAGCTCCCGTCTCGCCTCACGGTCTCCTCCTCAGTTAGGATTCAGATTGACAGAGGGCGACAGACAGACAGACGGACGAGCGGGGCGTTTCTTTTTAGCACTTGCCCGACAGAAAACGCTGCTGCATGCTGGTGGTGAAAATAAAATAAGTAAAAAAAAATAAATAAATGACAGCACAAAGAAGACTTTCACTTAATTAAGACAAAAAGGTAAAACAGCTGATTTCCCTTTAGAAAATAACAACCCAAACATTTCAGATGTAGCAGCTCGACGCCACCCTGAGCTCAGGTTCTTCAAGGGAATATTTTCTGCTGTTCAGTAGTTTCACTTCCTGACTGGGTTCTGTTTTACACCATCCCCGCCCTGACCCCTCCTCCTCCACCCTCCTCCACCTTCAGTAACTAATCGCTATGCAAAAAAATCTATGGTTGTTTTCATTTACATCTTTTTATGCCACAGCTGTTCGGTCACTGTTATATATATTTTTTTCCGTTTTGTTTTTCTTTTGTAGTTAAAGCAAGATGTCAATGTACCTGTTCGATTGTTGCAGCAGTTAACCTAATCAATCGTTTTTTCTTTTTGTAAATAGTACCATTAAAAACATTTATGTTTAACTTGGACATGGTGTTCTGCTTCTAGTCATTCAGGTCTGAAATGATTTAACAGTGATGGGAATAACGGCGTTAAACTAAATGGCATTATTATAACGGCATTATTTAATTTCTTAACGAGTAATCTAATTACTTTGCCATCACAATGGCATTACTTACCGACAGGTAAATCAGGTGCGTTAGTTGCGCACCACATATTGGGCAGTAACCACATAAGTGATGATGATTGGCTAAGGCAGGGTAAGATTCCATGGTAAGCCAATCAGCAGCAGGGCTGTTCAGATGGGATCACACAAGCATCAGAGATGGACTGCATCAATGAAGAGCTCAGAGCATTCAGAGGTAAAGGTGACGTTTTCAAGGTGGAAGTTTAGGCACTACTTTAACCTCAATGAGGTAAAGGCAAGAACATGCACGTGAAGTGTACATAACGCTCATAAAGTAATTCGTATTTAGCATTTTTATTTTTTTTAAAGTAACGCAATAGTTACTTTCACTGGTAACTAGACCTGCAGCCAATCATAGCAACACATTTATGGTACCCACTGATAAAGGATTATCTTAACCATGTTGTGAATAAATTAAACTCCACGGCGCTCAGGTGTGACTCTTGTCCATCGCCATATAAAGCCCCTCCCAAGAGATTTGATTGGCCCCAGTAGTTATTTCATACCCCCTAATGGTGCAGCTCGGACACATCCTCAGCGATGAACCCGAAGTCATGGGGTGTTTCGGGTCTCGGATCATCACCTCTCCTGGGCGACCCAGCTGGGGGTGATCAGTCCCCGACTTGTGTCCGTGGAGCGCTACACCATGGATCTGCCCTTTTGATCCACAGCCACCTTGAGGCTTTTTCTGCAGCCTCACTAATGGTTAAAGCCCCGCGTAAGAGATTTGATTGGCCCAGTAGATCTTTGCAGGAACATAATCAGTTCCCATCAGAGAGACTCCAAAACAAACAAACATGGTTGGTCGTATTTTCAAAGTGGGGCAGCCAGGGTGCTCTGGGGGGCCTCAGACAACTGGAAGATAAATGCAAAACAAATAATAATAATTATTTTTAATCATTAATATATTATATAGTGAGTAAATGTATGAAAAAATGATTGGAAATTTTAGAGAAGCCCTGGTATAGATTAGGTAGAAGATGTAAAACTATATAAGCTAGCATTTAATTAATCATTTTAATCTACAACATTATACAGAGCGCGTCCATTACAGTCCCAGGAGAGAGGTTGTGTGAACTGGACCGTGTGAAGAATATTTCCTCAACCGGATCAATACTTTTGATTACAAATGAATTGTTTCCATGAAGAAGGGGGAGGATGAGGAAACACAGAAATTAGAATGAAATGAAGGGTTTTCCTCGATCTTTGTCTCCAAACCTTAATTAACGGAGCAGAAGATGACCAAGATGACTCCAACGTGGATTCCAGCTTCGTTCATATTTTGAGACACTAAACATCTGGTTGTTTTTCTACCTATGTTATTAGCGTCCATGCAAAACCTTCTTTAAATGTGGTGAACAGCTCTTGTGATTCAATCCCTCACAACAACAACAACGGTGACTTCATAGCATTTATTTTCAAATACACATATACAGCAACAAGAATCATCATAAACCAGTTATTGATCAAATGCACAATAACGAGAACAATCACATTTCCACAACTGTACAGCCTCAGAAGAAACCAAAGAAGAAGAAAAACAAATGAAGGTGACAAGTTTTTTTTTTTTTTTTTTTTTGTTACTGCAGGAAAAAACTCTCCGACGCTCGGGACCGGCTCGTCCCTCAGCGTCCACGTCTGTCCAGCAACGGAGACAAGATAGCACCGAGGATCTAGCATGCAAGCACACTGTGAAGTATTGTCTGCTCTCTCAATTTGAAACCTTCACACAGCTTTCTACCCTCCAGATCAGTATCCCTCCAAATTAAAAGCATATATAAACAGGATACAAAGAGACCACTTTGTCAAAGGGAGGCAACCTTACATGAGGTGCATGCAAGAAGCTGTTTCACTCATATCAGTTTACGCGAGGAATGAGTCACGAGGACCGATCAACACGGGGACTGGATTGTTAGGGAACATTTTATGTCAACCTGCAGCTGGGATAAAAACAAGGAAAACAATCTGAAATGAAAATGCGAATAACTGGGCTTTAAAGGTGAAATGTGGCCAAAAGTATGTGGACAAGCAGTTTTGAAGCTCAACGTGTCATCTCTGACCATCGCCATCTTGTACCTCACTCGCAGCTAATTTAAACAGGTCAAAGTTATTGGTTGGTTAATGGTCTTAAAATTAAAAAATCTTAAAATTTTGTAAAATCACTGTCGCATACAAAGATGGCTCCTAAATTGTTCATGACTTTCTTGAAGAGCAGTTTTGAAGCTCAGTATGGTGTCTCTGGTCGCCGCCATTTTGTCTGACTCCACCACGTAATTGGTAGCCTAAGTGGTCAAAGAGGTGGATCGTGAGTGGAGCTGAGGCTAAAGACACCTAGCAACCTGTGAGGAGACCCACCTACCTGTCAAAGTGGCCACACATTAATCCTTAATATGATTTCAATGGTGAATTATATAAAACAAATGGAGAAATTAGCTTTAGAGAGGCTGTAAATCTCTCTAAATTCGTCAATTTGTCATTTTAATCCAGAGGTTTATGGCGACTGGCTCGCTTTCGGAGTCAGCCTCTAGTGGACATTTTTGGAACTGCAATGTGAAAGGATTTGACCGGTTTGCGCGGAGGTTAGTGCTTCTTTATATCCGAACTTTAGCAAATTCATTCAGACGCTTAACATTTGCATGTTCACATACTTTTGCCGTAATTTACAGGAAATTTGAGCGTTTAACGAAGCTGAAACTCAACTGGCTGATGAGTACTGTGTGCTCAGAGTTCAGGTTTAACAGTTCCTCGGTGATGCCAGATCCCATCATCCAACCATGACACAAACCCCTCCTTAAAACATCTATTAATAGACAGGATCTTTGCTGCTGCAGCCTCGCTAACTCCTTTAACAACTGTGATTAATTCATCTAGCTACCTTTTTAGTGCATATAGCGGTTTAAATACTGTAATCAGAGCTGAGTAAGTGGATAATTCAGGTACTTAAAACGTCTTAATCCTCCTCGTAGCTGTAGCGCATTTACAATAGAGCAGTAAAAAAAAAAATTAACACTGACAGTAGCAGGCACGATACAAATGTTTCTTCATATCAAATACATGTCATATATCCACAGAGTACGATTAGAAAACTGTGCCCAACACAAAGTTCCTACTCTAGCTGTTCAGTTTTTTTATTCTTGTTTATTTTTTTAAATCCGGGTAACACCTCTTCTCACCTGTGGAGCTGCGTTGGAAATAAGACAACCAAGAGGCAGACCAGGAGGCGAGTTATTCACATGGCAATGATAATTAATGAATATGTTAGCTTTAAGGAATATTTCAATCTACACTGTTAAGAAGATGCAGGTGCAAATTATTGTTGATAAATAAAACAATATGCAGATAGGCGCTAACAAAAATAGATGAATTCATAAAACATCACAATTCACATAAATATTTAAGGCTACAGTGCAGAACGTTTGTCTCCCCCTTTTGGCAGTGACACAAATTACACAAACACTGGTGATGCGTATGCATGTCTACAGCTGCAGTGGACGCCCGACACTTCAAATCAAATATTATGTTTTTGTGACAAAAACTACAACGGCGATTCAACAACAGTGTAGCTTTGTCTGTCTCTGATTTGCTTAGTTGGAAAGAACTTGAACATGTTTACATTCAAAAGTCCTGCGCTGTAGCTTTAAGTAAAATCCATATAGAAAATACATTTAATTTAAAAAAGGAATATGGCACAAAAGAAACTGTATTCTTGTGATTGTGGGTTAAGTGTTTTAAACTGTAAACTGTATTACAGACAGTGTATATTTAAATTTTCCTTAGAAATGAGAATGACTATCCCAGGGATGCTAACTGCAAGCCTAGATGTGCTCATTGCTAGCCTATGGATGCTAAAGACCACACTAAGGATGCTTGAGAGTAACCTTGGTATGGTACATACACACCTTGGCATGTTAAATACTAGCTTAGGGATGCTAAAGAGTTCACGTGGATGCTAATGACTAGCCTATAGATGCTAACGACTAGCTTAATGATGCTCAAGACTAGCCTGGCATGCTCAAGATTAGCAAAGATGCTAAATGCTAGCCTACAGATGCTCAAGACTAGTTAGCAAAGCTAAAGACAAGCCTATGCACACTCAAGATTAGCTCAGGGATGTTAAAGACAAGCTTAGCGATGCTAGAAATTACCCTAGGTATGCTCATAATTAGCTCGGGAACACTAACGACTAGCCTTAAAACTAGCCTTGAGATGCTACAAACTAGCTTAACAATGCTAAAAATATTGTAGGTATGCTGAAAACTAGCCTAGGGAAGCTAAAGATGAGCTTAGTGTTGCTAAAGATTATCATATGGATGGTCAGTGTTGCCATGTGAATGACAGACGTCTCCTCCAGCCTCTCTGCAGCCTTATTTTTGATCACAGTAGCTCAAGGTGCGGCACACGTCCGGACTACACAGAGCAAAAACAGCAGTGAGGTCTGAAAGCATTTTTTTTTCTGCTACTTTTGTTTTAACGACTTTCCCTAGCACCCTCACCTGTAACTGTTCAAACTGGACCTCCATTTTCTGGGCAGATATTCTGTCATTTTTCTTATTTTATTAAAAAGCGATATGCCAGGGGACACCAATGAAGGCGACACTGAAAAGTTACATTTCTAATGGGGTTCAATGTGACAGGAAACTGAGCTGTCAGATTTAGCAGAGGTATGTGAATTTTGTTCTGCTGGGGTGCTTCAACTCTTGAAGGGACACTTATATAAAAGGTTGGAAATAAAAGAGAGATCAAAGACCACAGACAGAAATTAAATACACGGTGGCCTACTTGTTAATTTTTTTTTGTCTTAAGACCTCTAATGGTAACGCCTCAAGAACAGTTTCAAAGGTTAGTGGAGGATAAACAGTGATGGGTAGCTAAAAAAGTCCTGTGAAAATAACGAGGAAGGCATCACAACTCCTCTACGTGTGGTCATGGTGGAGGGTGAAGGGTGGATGGCAGGGCGCGTTCACAAGCCTTGTTTGGCCAGAGAGGCGGACACCTGGTCGGCCAGCGTGGAGAGCTGTGGAGAGTCGGCCATGTTGATGCTGCCGGAGGAGGACACGGTGCTGAGCTGGTGAGGGGAGTCTTCCAAAGAGACGATCTCGGCACCATGGTCGGTACGGGCCTTAGCCGTCTCGCGGAAGGTCAGCTTGTGGCTCTCAATCTGCAGTCAGATCACAGGCGGGGGTCAGAAGTAAATCACCAAAAGGTTTGTTTTCCAGTCTTACAAAGCACAGAAAAACAGCATCAACTCTGAAATAAAAATCTGAAATGTTCACAACAAGCCCAGGGATGCTACAAGCTCAGGGATTGTACATGCTAGCCAAAGGATGCTAAAAACTAGCCTTGGGATCCTAAAGACCTAGCCTAGTAGTGCTCAAGACTAATATAGGGATGCTAAATGCTAGTCATTGAATGCTAAAACTATCCTCGGGATGCTACATACTAGCCCAAAGACTAGACTAGGGATGCTAAAGACAAGCCTGAATATGCTAAAGGATAGCACAGGGATGCTACATACTAGCCCATGGTTGCTAAAGACTAGACTAGGGATGCTAAAGACAAGCCTGAATATGCTAAAGGATAGCTCAGGGATGCTACATACTAGCCTAGTTATGCTCAAGACAAACTCTAAACAAAGCCTAAGGATGCTAAAGAGTAGTCGAGGAAGTTAAATGCTAAGCTAATGGCGCTAAAGACTAGCCAAGGGAGGGATGCTCAAGGCTGAGACATGAAGTACTTGTTGAACAATCAGGATCATGCTAAATGCTAGTTTAGGAATGCTAAAGACAAGCTGTATGAACGCTAAAGACTGGCCTATGGATTCTAGACAGACAGGCTAGGCATGCTAAAGATTAGCTCAGGGATGCTAAATGCTAGACTAGGAATGTTTAAGACAGGCTACTGATGCAACAAATATCAAACTATGAAAATAAGCATAATGTTCAGCCTACATATCAATTAAAACTGTGAAAGTCAGAAAATAACAACACTAAATTAGATGTAATTGTGGAAGTTATATTAAATATTTATAGACTTCAAGGGGCTACTTTATCCATCATTTAGCTTCCCATTATTTTCGTCCAAATTATATCATTCATAATTATTATACGTAGCTGCAAAGGATAAACATAAAAGATATCATATGAGGTATTATTAAGGCCGTCGTTTTCAGTTCAAAGACATAAAGCAGGAGCACTGCTACACCTCCCTCTGCTGGATAACAATGGGAACATTAAATACAAAGGATTTTAATTATTTTACATTTTCTAGAGGGGTTCCTCATGGTTTTCCTGTAGAGATGCTAATAACATGTGGTTTTCTATTCATTAAACTCTATTCGCTAAATTCTGAATGAATTTATGCCATTATACACATCAAATAAGAATATGTGACAAGACAGACAAGTTAACTGTTCTATAAACATATAAACTGTTAGGAAAGGTAAAAATAAAGTAATAACTTTACACGTTATTAAAGAATTTTAATTATTTAGGGTTTCTAAAATGCTAATAAAATGCACTTTGCATGCACTTTTATGTCTGAAACAACCTCAGTTTTGAAATAACCGATACAAATATTCACATTAAATGCCCAATAAGTCCACATTTGCTAAATAAAAGCAAAATGCAGTTTTTAATGCATTAATAATTAATGGTTTTGTACCGACATGTTTAATCGTGAGGTGTTTGATTGTCTACACACTTAGTACACAAAACCAGAAGCTAACCAAGTTAAAATGTCTTCATGCTTTTTAATGAACATGTATCTAAATATGGTCTGAAATAAAACACATTGATGATTTCAGCAGCGGCTCGTTTAAAGCTTCACGTGTCACGCGGCTGTACTTACAAGAGTCCTCAATCTTTATGAGGGGGTTCGTCAGGATGGGTGTGATGGGAGCTGAAGGGACAGTCTGAGGTGACTGAGGGGGGGAGGCAGCGGGGGAGGGGATTGAGGGGCTGTCTGAGACGCTGCCCTCGGCCTCCTTCCCCTTCTCCCTCTACAAAGGAGCCCCGGCAAAGGAAATGACACAGCATGCAACGAAAACACACACGTGATGGTTTCAACAGAAGTCAAAGGAAATGCAACAAAAAGAAAAAAAAAAATGAACTCTGCAAATAATGAGCTGATCATTTATGATGAAGTGAAAATGGAGAAGCAACAAATAAAAGTGAGGGAGCCGTGAGTCTACATGATGACGCTTGTTTTCTGGGTTAGGAGGGGGAAAGTATGGACGACTGTACTGGATGTCACTTCCTGGTTCACGAGTCCTGTTTACATAGACAACATGTTTTCACCCTGATGAACCGTTTCCACGGAAACAGTACGATCTGATCAGATATATGTGTTTATATCAACACATCAGTCACCGTGGAAACGAAAGGGGTTCTGCTGCTGTGCAAATCTACTGGAAATAGAACAAAGAAGAAGAGAAAGTAGAAGGAGAGGGTAAGAAGGACAAGAAAGAGCTTGAGGTCATAAGGAACAGGATGAGGAGAAGAAGAGGATGGAACGGGAGGAGGAAGAAGGAGTTGAATAACAATGGAGAGTAGGAGGAGCAGACGAACAGCAAGAAAGAAACCAAGGAAGATAGGGAGGAGAGGTGGGGGATGAGCAGTGAGTAGAAGAAGAAGGAGGAGGTGGAAGAAAAGAGTGCGAAGATGATAAAGTAGAAGAAAGAGAGCCAGGGAGAGGATTGGGAGAAGGAGGACCAGGAGAGGAGAAGATGAATAAGGAGAAGAAAGAGAAGAATCACTGAGAGAAATGGAATGAGAAAAAGAAACAGGAGAAGAAGAAGAAGGTAGACAATAAGAAAGAGACAAAGGAGAAGGACAAGGAGGGGAAGAAGAACCATGAAGAAAAGGAGGGGAACAGCAAAAGAAGGGGGATAAAAAAGAAAGGAGAGAAGTATCAGAAGATGAAGAAAGGGATTAGTAGAAGAAGAAAAAGAAGAAGAAGGAGTGCATGTTTTTCTCCTTAATCTCCACCACTAAACTGACTGAGTAGAAGAAGATGACCAAGATGTCTCCACGTCTCCAACGATGCTGTCCAGTTGCTGTGGACTACAGCTTCTAGAAGTTACCTGTCATTTCTAGCTTTATTAACTAGTGCCTGCTAACATGGGGTTAGCGTAACCAGCTTGTTTATTCAGTAACAGAACGCTGGAGTCTTAACTAAATCCATTTAGAAAAACGTTATACTTCAATCATCTTCTTCAGTCCTGAGTCTTGTCTGACGTCTACCCAACAACTTCCAACAACTACACAATCCCTGACGGGCGACACTCTTAGCCGTTTTTTGTTTTCTCTCGTTGAGTGTTGTGTGAAACTTGCCTGGTGTTGCTGACCGTGTCTCGCCCACAGAAAAAAAAAAAAAAAAGCTACGAAAACAGCTGAATCCTCCAACAGCCAAGAACCGTCTGACTACAAGGACATGAAGAAGAAAAAAACATGGCGCGCTAGTATCACGATGTCTTTTACCCTTTTCTGTCCGCCTCCAGGAACGTGGCCGATGTTGTCGAGAGAGCGGATCTTGGACTGAACTTTGAACTCCAGCTTCTCGCTTTTGATCTCAATATTTCCACCTCCTGAAGAAAGAACGCAGCGTATAGCAGCATTATTACATTATTAAAGGGGTCCATCATCAGAAGTATAAAAAAATACTCCACTTAAAGAATTAACCAGTAAAGTATCAAAAATAAAAATCTAAATATGACTTGATTACATTAAGAGGATTTTGCTGTTGTGCTGTTGTCGGTTTAGGGACGTTACACTTAAGACTTAACGTACAACACATTGACACTCAAACACCCACAACTGTGACTCATTCCAGTTAAATATTATTCACTGTTTAGCTGCCACATTTGTTTTTAGTCACCACAGATGGATAAATCAGTGGATTTAAGGACTTTATTTTGCAGAAGTTAAATGACTTTAAAGCTTTTTAAGGATTTGTTGACAAACTGCGGTTAGTTTAGTCCAGAGGTTTAAGTCAGAAGTGTTGTGAAGCAAAAAAAAGAGTGTGGAGAAACAACTTGTTGTAGATCTAATGATCCACACTCCAGCCCAGTAGGTGGCAGTAATGCAACTGCAAGCTGGTTTGAATCACAACTATGAACGAAATAGAAGAACTCGCTGTACCTTTTTAAAGATGATAAAGTAAAACTAGTGTTTATGAGTAACTGACTGGAGGTCTGTGAGTGGCTCTGAAGGCTTAAGAGTGGATCTGTAGACATCTCACATTAACAGATAATCTGAGACAAATCTTATTGCAGTGCAAAGCCTGGACTGACTGCCTAGGCTTGTTGGGAGGCGCGAATCTTGGTAAAATCTGGTTCAGCTGTGATTATGTTTTCATTCCATAGCTTGCCGTCTTACCTGGCTTGTGATGAAGGTTGCCTTTTGATCCACATTTAGACGTAACGTTGCTCAGGTCGATCTTTTTGTGCACAATTTGAACCTGTGCAGGAAAGAAAACGAGAGAGAAAAGACACAGTTTAAAAGTATGGAAACACGATCAACAAGTCTGAACTCCTTCAGCATGCAACCACACAGTAACTGATCCCGAAAACTGTAACGAGGGAGGAAACAGATGCTAACTAACTAGCTAGCTAGCTAACTAACAGGCTGGATTAGATATTAAAGTGTGTGAGAGGTTCAGTCTTTACAAACATTTAGATAAGAATGCAGATAAATGACTTGAGCCAGATGTAAATCATCTTCTGCATTCTTGGACATGCACTGCTCATATCGGCTTGACGATTTTCTCATACATGCATCACAATGCAACAATAAATGACCTCATCTCGGGGCCGTTTGTCTGGAAACACAAAGCGCTCAGTCTGTCGGCCGAGGTCACCTCAGCGTTGACGACAACGCGCTCGCTTTGGTGGATATGACGAGGACAGAGTCTCTTTGTGACTGAGCCGAGACTCCGTCTTCTTACACTTGTGTGGCACAATTAGTTCACATCACCATTACAGGGTTTATAAAACTGACTGAATGACAAACATTCAGGATACATGCATGTTGCTTTAAGGGCCAGTTTGAGAGGTTCAGATTCAGCAGAGTAACCAAGCTTTCATTAGACCATGAGCATTACATAAGACAGTAGGTTCACTGTGAGCACTGGACGCTCACACAACGCCCCAATTCATGTCAGCGTCTACAGAGCAAACAGAGGAAGGAACTAGTGGAGTATGAAATGCTCATGACTGCTGATAAGTTGTCTGATAAAACTGTTAATAGGAGGTGTTAACAGGTCTGAGTGTCAGAGGGGAAAGGGTTGAACACACACGAGGTTTTGTGCTCCTCTGTGAAGATTCATTCAGGAGAAGAAGCGAGAAGAGGACGTGTAGTTTGGACACACGGGCCACTCCCTCGTTTACTCACATTGCCACCACCGGGTACATGTTTTATATTATCTTTGGAGCCGCACCGGGACTGCACATTGGTTAAATCCAACTTCTTATCAAGAATTTGTACCTGGAGAGTTGATATGTGGAGGGGAAGAGAACAGTGTTATCCTGGAGGAAGCAAGAGCTGCGAATGAGGACCACTTCTGGAGAGGAAAAGTCGGGCAAGTTTGAGGCTCAGGGAGTGAAATCTAACCAAGAGGGAACGAGTGAGATTTAAGGCGGCGGGGAAGAGTTCTTTTTTATCAGGAGTTCGTGTAAGGATTCGTTCATGTTAAGGATAAATTTATTTTACCATGTTGGTTTGTTATCGGCTTTGGAGCCACTGTAATCAGATCATTTATTTCAGAGGTTTTTGAGCTGTGAAAACAAGAATAAAATAGTTTTATGGGGTGAAAACATTCATTGGTGAAATTTAAAAAGCGATTATTCATTGTTCAAATAAAAAAGGTGGTCATTTTGTTGTTTTCTTGTCCTACTTCAAAGTAAACAGAATATTTTCAGATGTTTCACGAGTTATTAACTTCAGCTTCTCAGGCCATAAATTCAATCTATAAATCATATAAAACAATACTTTAATTAATTAATTAATCAAGTTTTATTCAGTATCAAAGTAATTGACAATGATAGTTGTCTGTACAGCCATGACTGCCAGGCAAACAGCAAACAGCTAATTCAGCTACTTCAAACAGTGAAGACTCCATCTCTGCTTCCTGTTAACCCAAAGCCCTCCGTATATTTCTGCAGACTTCGAAAACCTCTGAAATATTTTTGACCTTGATAATTTAAAAAACAAAAAAAAAACAAGGACACTTTCCATTTTACCGAGCAGGTCCTTTTTGATGCTCATAACTGCAGAGATACTCAAGACAGGTGTCGAGTTCATCTCTTAAGTTACTCACATTGCCGCCACCGGGTGTATGTTTGATATTGTCTTTGGAGCCACACTTAGACTGGACATTACTATAGTCCACCTTCTGATCAAGTATTTTAACCTGGAAAAGTGCAGAGGACAGTGGAAGAAGGCCGTTCACCCTGCTGGTAAAAGCCTTAGACTGTGTCGTGGCATCGTGGCAGTTTTGACAAACTGAAGGCGACCATTTAGGAGCGGATCGCTCACCTTGCCTCCGCCGGGCGTGTGCTTCAAGTTGGCTTTAGAGCCGCAGCGCGATTGGACGTTGGTTAAGTCCAGCTTCTTGTCGAGGATCTGAACCTGCAGAGTGCAGAGAGAAGAAATCTTCAGGAGTGAAAATGAGAAGAGCTGCAGGAGGGTTCAGCCCAAAAGGAGGAAGTAAGATGTTAAAGTGGATGAAAACTAGACATATTAGGACTCTCTCCGTTAAAGCTGTCATCCGTAACATTACCGGGGAACCAATATGTGATACATACATATGACTTTAAAGGCCAGGACACACCATACCGACATCAAAGACCGACTGAAAATCGAACAAAATGTTGCACTTGAACGCAACACAAAGACTTCAGCCAGAAATTAGCAAGTAGTACATACGTCCTGCACCTGAAAGGAAATACCTCTTCATACCAGCAGGTGGCAGTAGTCTGTATTCATCATTAAAAAGGAGAAACAGCCAGTGGTGGACAGTAACGAAGTAAATTTACTTGAGTACTGTACTTAAGTACAGTTTTTGAGTATCTGTACTTTACTTGAGTATTATTTTGGGGGGATACTTTTACTTTTACTCCAATACATTTGAAGGACAAATATTGTACTTTTTACTCCATTACATTTCTGTTGATGCTCTCGTTACTCGCTACTTCTGAGTTTACGTCAGCTGATTATTTATTTAGGCTATTTATTTTTTCAAAATTCTGAGAAACTTTCTGGTGAGTGGCTGATTCGCTACGTCATGCCATACAATCCATACAATGCAGGAAGAAACTGGAGAAACTCCCACCGAGCACCCGTGGCCTTATCTCAAACCCTTGTTTGAGATTTTTGCCACAAAAAGTGATTTGTTTCATTTAAAATATTTGTTGTGCTTACCGCGGACAAATGATATCATGGCCAGCTCGTTTTCCAACATGAAAAAGCACGTCGCGGTATGTAAAGTAGCTGCTGACGTTAGCTAGCTTAATGTTTGATAAATTGCTGATGAACATTTTAAACGTATTTGTATGAGCTTGGAGAGAGAGAGAGAGAGAGAGAGAGACTGTGGATTATAGAGTGGATTGTATAATGACAAAAAAGCTACGTCCCTTTCCTGTATTTCCTGAAATACTTTTTAAATACTTTTACTTAAGTATTTTTTTAAGCAAATACTTTAGTACTTTACTTAAGTACATTTTTGACTAAACTACTTTTACTTGTATTGGAGTAATATTTGACAAGGAGTATCTGTACTTTTACTCAAGTAGTGAAGGTGTGTACTCTGTCCACCTCTGGAAACAGCAAGAGCTCAATTTAGCTGGGAGGCTAGTTGAGAGCTACAAACAGTCGTACTGAGCTGGTCTCTCCTGATTCGTGTTGATGAGTTGGTCGACACTTTATTTATTCTATATCATCATACCAAACAGCCAATCAGTGTCCCCGAACATTCAACCTGCTGAATCAGCTGCAATGCTGCCAAAAAGGAATCCGACTAGAGCCGCTGGTGCAGGACACACTGCCTAAGCTAGGGTCACAGACACTCACTGAAGCCCCAGCACTGGTGCAATGCTGCGCAACCCGCTCTCGGCTTGGTCTGTCAAGGCCTTAACACATGAAAATACACACAACTGTGCAAAATATGGCAAGTTTGGAACAAATAAAATAAGAATAATAAACAGTAAATATGTGTTTGTTGTGTTTTTTTTAAATTCTGTGTCTGAAATGTTACAGATGTCAGCAACATATTAAAGAAGTTCCCCTTTTGGCTGAGTACAACTTCATCTTTAAGAAAATATTTAAAGTCTTATTAGTGATTAATGAGCAGACTGTGACTGTACATTGGCATGTACTTTAAAATAGGGATAACTTACTACAGAGCACTTATTTATTTATTTATTTGAGTTTTTACCAAAAGTTGGTTTTCATGCTCATAACTGCAGAGATACTCAAGAGTCTGGTGTTGAGTTCATCCCTCAGTTACTCACATTGCCGCCACCGGGTGTATGTTTGATATTGTCTTTGGAGCCACACTTAGACTGCACATTAGAAAAGTCCACCTTCTGATCAAGGATTTTTACCTGGAAAAATGAGAACGCCAGCGTTTAGATTTAGATCGTAGATGATGCTTTAAAAACATGAGGTGTGAAGCCTGAAAGAAACGGACGTTAACTGGTGCAGCAGTGCTTCGTGTAACTTCATGAACCAAATAAAGATCACTTATCTCCTTTACCACTCCAAAGCTCACCAGGACTGAATAAAGCAGTGTAAACGGCCCATATCCTGCCCTTTGATCTGTGATTTAAACATAAACCCTGTCTCTTCTTCTGGTTTCCTATATGATTTCATTCAGGTCCATAAATATCACTAACACGCGACGGCTCAACCTCATCAGTAAAATATATCCGACACGTGACTGCAGCCCAAATAAAATTAGACCAAAGACCTGCAGCGCCTTTAATGCTAAAATAAACCTCCACACAAACAAGCACAGACTCACTAAAGACTCTGTGCACACTCGAATACATCAACTTGCAAACTGGAGTTTCAGTTCCACAAAGTTGTGTTGAACGTTGAAATACTCTGATTGGCTGGTTTAAATCTTAGTGGGTTGGACCGACTATTTTCGGCTTAACAGATAACAGACCAACGCCTGTGTGAGAAGAGACTAGTTAATCATTCAGACTGAAATGGATTTAAAGGAATATTCTGCTAAAGTCATGAACGTTTATCCTGTTTCCTCCCATTCTGGCGACACTGCACTGAATGCATCACATATGTTCATTGGATGTGTTTCTTACAGTGTACAATACATTTTGGTGTTTATTCTTAAACAGGTGAGTGTGAATCTTCCTGACGAAGCTCAAATTTGTCCAAATTCCCACGTCCACAGCAGCTCTGTTTGCCTTTTAAAACTGCAGAGCTTTGGGCGGTGTGTTCAGACTAAAAGTGGGACTCAGGGTCAGGTTACCTTTCCACCTCCAGGCTGGTGCTTGAGGTTGTCTGTGGAGCCGATCTTGGCCCTGACGTTCTTCAGGTCCGGCATCGGCGCTGCAGCGGCTAGAGGGGCCGGCGGGCGGCTCTTCAGCGAGCCCGGGGATTTGGGAGTGGAGCGCACCACTGCCACCTTCTTCACTTTGTTGGCCTCGGCTGCAGACTTTGCGGCAAGCGCTTGGCTAGAGGGGGATTTGGGAGTACCAGGGCTGCTCTGTCCACTCTTGGCATCTTAAACAATCAGTGGAGAGGTAACAGGTCAGGAGGCTTTAGACAAGTCGAGTTACGGACGCGAGGAGAGCAATAACGAATCATAACAACAAAACAGACTAGGCGCTCTACTGACTAAAAGCGGCCCAAGTTTGACCCAGACTGGATCAGACTGTGGCATTGTGGCCATGCGAGGCTGGGAGTGATCTCTAATGATTTGCTCTTTGCTTTACTTCTTTTACCTTTTTCATTTTTTGGAGTGGGGGGTTTCTTGGCACTAGCTGTATCACAAAAAATATGACACATCATAAGTATCTTTAAAGCTATTAAAGTCAATGAAATAAAACAAAATTTGAAGTCCTTAGTTCGTACCTGGTTGAGCTGCAGTTCTGGCAGAAGTTCTGGCTCCGGGGGTCTGAGATTTTGCACCAGTCTGAAAATCGACAACACAGCCAGAGAGCAGTTTAGCATTTCTCCTTAACGGAAAGATGTTTTTGTTTTTTCTGTAACACAGGACGAATGTAAACTGTGATGAGGTTTGGGTGCTTTTAGTCTGGCTGTAATTTGTCTTCAGTCTGCAAGGGGCCGAAGTGAGGTGAAAAATCAGAACTTGGCTGCGCTCAGACCCGTACTTACTTCGGGCTGCCTGGGCCCCGTGCTGCCGGCTTTAACGGGTATGGAGCTGTGGCCGTTACGGGAAGATGTGTGTGATTTGCTGCCCTTGGTGACCACGGATGGTTGTTTAAGGGAAGAGGTTGGCGTGGTGACAGTTTGCGTCTTTTACATGAGGAGGGAAGAAACGGGTGAAAAACAAAAGGTCTGACGATGGTGAACATAAAGCAGAAGAATGATTGAACAAATGAAAGATGATGAAAAGAAATGTGTCCAAGGATGGCTCTGGTTCATGACGGCTTGGGTCTTGGTTTTGTAGCTGTTTTGTACTCAACAAATCATCTAGTCATACTTTATTGCCACCAAGATAAGACCCAAGCTTTAATAAACCAACATTTTACTTAGGGTGATAAAATAAATTAGACTAAAACAATGCTCTCAGCCACGTACCTTATCTCCATTATCCATCTTTGCTTGAGCTACAGAAAAACAAAAGAGGATCAGACTTTAGATTTGGTTTACTTCCACCCAAAAGCGACAGGATAACCAAGTGTGTGCCTTAACACATTCTCATGGCAACAAAAAGTGGTGATGTTGGGTATGCAGCATGCAACGTGACACATAATGCACACGTAAGTGAAGGTCTAAACCAAAACGTGTTTTTTTGTTGTTGTTTTTTTTCGGGCTGCATAACCAGCAGAGTGAGCAGAGATGGAGAGATGAAACAAAAAAGCTAAAGTGGGGAGGGAGGATAACAAGCTTCTCCTCGGGTCAATTTAACTTCCATAGATAAAATTCGGAGGGAGAGTGCTGCATAACAGAGCAGAAGCGGCGTTGTAAATCAAAGAAGTGGAAGGAGAAAACTGAAGAGGGCTGGTTCTGAACTGGTGAACATGACAGCAAACAGACCTTTGAAAATAGCGACCGGAACCAAAGATTTTCTGGCTGAAGCGCTTTGTTGGGATGTTTTCTGGAGCTCAGTGGTGCCAGTGGTCTGAACCACACTGCTCCTCATCTCTGAGTCATTAGAAATGTCAGGCTCTGAAATGCTGGCCCTGTGTGACCATGAGTCACTGCTGCTTTCAGCTGCGGTGTCAGATGGTAATTTGGTAAGAAGGCGATCCTTCTCTGAAATGTTCCTACTGATTTCTGCTGGATGAAGTTCCTCTACATAGGAATCAAAGCTATTCTCTGACGGACTTTGCGTATGAGGAGCCTGTCGTGTGTCTGAAGTGATATTTTTGTGTCCAGAGTCACTGCAGGACGTAAAAGCTGATCCATCAGCCATCAGTCCATCTTCACATTGCTCAGGAACAAGCCCCGCTCCTTGGTCAACCAACAAGCCTCTGTCTCCGATGGACGTCAGGTCTTCCAAAGCCGTGCTGCGGACTAAAGCCAGATTGCTCATTTCAGTCTGGCACTCCGAGGCGTCGAGGCTGATTGCCCTCTGAGAATCCACAGCTCCAGTCCACTCAGGGCTCCCCCTGTTGGTCTGCTTGTCCCACACATCCTCTGACCTGCAGCTGAGGTCCTCAGAGGCCCATAAAGAATCACTTAGCCTCTTCCCACTCTCTCCCACCGCCTTGTTTCCTGGGTCCGGAGAGCCGGAAGTGCCCATCCCAGCGGCTCCGTGCACAGCAGGCTTTGTGAATGCAAACTCACTGCAGGCTCCAGTAGCAGGCCTCACTAATTTGTTTGGAAAGCAGATTAGTGATGAAATTCACAGCACTCGTTTTCCATCTCCCCATCGAAACAAAAAATAATAAGAAGTGACGACCACGAGGGCAGATAAAAAAAAAAGAAGAAACTTTTGAGTCATTATCAGAAAAAAACACCAAGAACTGAGAGAGCTGTAAAAAGATGATAAAGCAAGACCACAAACTGAGAGGTGATGAATGGTGAGGAAAAAAGTCCACATCAAAACAAAATGAGACGGAATGGACGGTAATGCATCACACTGGGGCGACGGAAAAGAGATGATGCATTCCAGTGAACATAATAAACACACCACCAAATTGTGAATTATAAAAGTCCTAATGATCTGACTCTGGAAGTGAAAAATAATGCATTCCTCACAAACAAAAATATTCTATATATAATATAGAATAAATATTATATATATATTATATATATAAATTTCTACATTTCGGCATAAAAATAACAGAAATGCAGAAATCCCAGTAATAAAAAACAAACAAAACAAACAATAAACCTAACAATTATTTAATGAGTAACAAATAACTGCACCTTACACATTTACACCTTTAGAATTTCATATGTGTGTATCTCATAGTATGCTAAATTAGTTTAATATGTAACACACGTGCTGCTTATATTAAGTCCAACCCTCAAAGCAGCAGTAGTTTTGATTGGCTAGACTCCCACCAACACACCAGCTGACCAATCAGAGGCTTTTAGTTAAATCATGACTGTCTTTTAGCTCCGTTGTGGGTCTCCACCAACAAATATCTACAACTATCTGCTAACAGATGCCTAGTATCAGCTGTCAAAACCAAAACAATAAGCTTAAAGACTTTAAAATGCTTGACAGTGCTAAGGGGAGGAGTTTGCTGATTAATATAAATATTAAATAATTAACAATAATGTTTTAAAATGATTAATGCATCATTTAATTGAAACCAATCGAAACACGGAGGCTGTATTTTTCTGATCATATTTAAACAAAGAACTTATGCAGATGCTACACTCCTGAGTTTTAGCAACTCAGATCATATATAAACATTCAATAAATAAAGAGCTCTCTCCCTTCTGGGTTACTTTTCTGTCCACCTGGAATCACAAGCGCATTTATATCCATCGTCTGCAGTAAATAAATAGAATCTAAGTGCGATCAATAAAACCTATAACAGCCTACCTGTTGAAGCTGCTCCTCCTGCTGCCGATTGAACATGATGAGACAGACGGAAAACACACGAGAGATTAGTTAGTAATGAGCTTCTGTCATTCATGAGCGATTAATACACTCACTCACTGCAAAGAAATCAATGAAAGCCCACATACAGCATATCTTCAGTTAATGCAAAAAGCCCACAGCAGATAGCAGGTACATACATCCTTCAAAAGCTTACGAGTAGATTTGCAAACACAACGCAATCAGGTTTCCACTCAGTGTGTAGTCTTGCATCTTGCAGCATTGCCACACAGAAGCTGGTGCTCCATGTGTGTTTGACATTATTCTGGCATTCCCCTAGAACGGGAGCAGTGCATCTGTTTAACAGATCACGGCAGTCTTAAATTTGCCTGTGGTCTGACCTTTTATTTCATTCAGAAATAGCCTGGATGTGACCATCTTTTTGTTTAAAAATGGAGCCAAGTGTGGCTCTTAAATCTGCTTGTGATCATGTTGCAGTACAGGAAAGAGCAGCGTTTAAACTGTCTGAGTTAGAATAAAATAAAACCCCAAAACACAGATTGTAAGCTTTGTTTAAGGGCACACACAAAAGCAGCAGGGAGCAAATTTGGTCTCTATGAACATCAACACCACAGTAATATATAAGCTACAGCCAGCTAGCTTAGCTTAGCATAAATACTAGAACGCAGGGTAAAAAAACTAGCCTGGCGCTGTCCAAATCACACAAAATCCAAGAGTTAACAGACACAAAAACTACATAGTTATTGAAAAGCAATGTAACCTAACCTATGTATTCATCAAATTTTATAGCTAAATGGTTAGTTTTATGCTAAACTTAATGGTTAGCTAAAAGTACTAACAAATAGCTAGCATTAGTGGATTATATGGTTAGCTCAAAATAATAAACAGCTAGCTAAAGGTAATAGATTAAATAGTTAAGCAGACAGTTAGCTAAAAGTGAAAACGGATTAAATAGGTAGCTAAATGTAATAAACACTAATCTTAGCCTAATGTATTAAATGGTTAACTAAATGTTATACATAGTTTGTTAAAAGTGATAAATTATATGTAGCCTAGCCTCGTGCTAGCTAGCGAGGCTAGCTTTATGCTAATCTAAGCTAACTAGCTGCATTATACATACTACGTGAGATTGGTGTTGATCATCATATCAAATTCTCAGCACAATAATTATTAATTTAAAGATGCAAAGCAAACTAAACTGTGAGCAAAAGAGGCGTCAGGTCATCAGCTACAGGCATACCAAGTTGACTTTCATCTTCACACAAGGTGCTCTCTACACACGAGAGCTCAGACACAGCTTCAACGCCTTCTTTCTCTGCAGCCAACTCCGCTGTAGGACAAACGAATGTAGATCAACCACTGAACGCTGTCTATTCCAGTTTCACTGCAACAGGTCAGTTGTGGTACTTTCTTATGTCTGAAGACCTGAAGGAGTTATTATAACAGATCGAGGAGGCTTTTCAACCTGATGACCTTCCCTCCCGCTTTGTTTTAGACAAGCTGTCACTCTGAGTATTCATGATCAAAGCCTGCTTGACACAGACTGGAGGGGAACTACTGTGGCCAATTCTTACAGGAACAGAGAGCCATTATTTTCCATGTTAGTCACTGATCTGTGGCGGTGAAGTGGTGATTCTAGTGCATATTCAATGCGTAATAGGCCCCTATTGCACCTTGTTTGGGACAACAACACAACTAAGGCTGCTGGCTATAAATATCAAGCAAATTACCAGGTCAAAGCAAGAAATTAAGTTTAAATCAAGACAAATTAAAGGCAGGTTGCTGAAAGGGAAGCAGAATAAAACCAATAAACTAGCAGAACACATTTCCAAGATTATACTGTACCTCTAAAACAAAAGGAGAGTTATTCAAATCAAGCAGGGGAATCAAGCAACAATTTGCATCTAAAGAGCAACAACTGAGGACTTAAGCTGCGTTTCAAGCTACTAGCATGAGCCGTGCAGACGGGCGTACCAGGCTGCACATCGTCCTCACAGTGGCTGCTCTCTGGCTGAGAGAGTTCAGACACAGATTTCACTCCGTTTTCACTGAGCGCTGCTTCGTTCTCTGTGAATTGAAGGTACACCGGAGGTCAAACTGGAGGCAAACCCGAGACAGGAACAGAAAAACAAACAAAGCTACAATTTAGGTTGATCCCTCTCTCAAGTTGGGCTGTAGACGAAGAATTCAAAATGGTTAAATACAAGTGCAACAAGGTGTGTTAAATAGGGATTTATCAAAAAGTTACGATCTGGTTCCAGAAAGATAGACATTCATTAATAGCAATAAAGTCATCACCAGCAATAAAAAAGCCCAAGACACTGTGTTATTTTACAAGAAATTACATTAGCAGCTCACTGTTTACTGCATTGCAACAGTTTATTATATAAATGACAATATTTAAAAGCCCCAAAACATTTTTTTTTCCACTGAGAAACACATAAACAGTAATCCATAGCAAGATTTCTTTTTTTTTGGCACACAACTTCCTGATTTCAGAAAATATGCCACTAGAAAAAAAAAAAAAGTCTTCCAGGTAGATAATAAATTACAACAATCTAGGGATCCTACGATTATAAAATCGTTTCTGTAAATGAAGGGATGGCAGATTAAGATTATAAGAAGTAATTATAAGAATCGTAAGAAATTCCAGTTCTCATGATTACTTTTCTTAGTACTACAGAACTATAATTATGAGATTACGTCCTTGTCATTTTTTTAGATTCTACTGTAATTTGAGATCATGAGAAATTACAGGAATATAGTAGTCACGTACAGTAATGAGGACATATTTGACGCAATTATGAGATGTTAATCTGGGATTGTGAGATAATAAATTACAAGAATGTAAAGATTATGTGATTATAAGATCTTTTACATGATTATAGAGATGGCATTTTGAAATTAAGAGACAGTAAAGTATATGAATTGTAATGTAATATAAAATGTGATAACAATAAATAGATGAAAACCAGTTACAAGAACTAACGTATCTCATAATTAATATTTCTCATAATAATGAGATAAAACGCCACAGTTCTTCTTCTTGTTTCATATCACAAATGAACCAAACCATCACATTGTCCTACATTTCCCTTAAACTAACCACACAACTGATGTCCCACTACAAGTACCACACTTTCCACACATCTCCTACGTAGAAAGTCTAACGAGATACTCACTTTGAGTTTCTGTGCTGATAACTGATTCAGAGCCGTTAACCTCTGTGGATGGACCTGACACTGTGCGCGGCTTCCTGTTAGTAAATGAGACGATGGGAAGTGGAAACGGGAAGAACGACTGCACTAGTGAGGGCTGTAAACTGGGGAAAGCTAGGCTACGTACTAATTGGCCATGTGGTTGATGGGGATTTAAAAAAAAACATTTAAAGAAAACATATTGCTGACAAATCTGAAACTGATTATGAACGATAAACTGAACCATCTGTCAGGACTGTAATTAATTATTTTACCAGAGCAATAAACAGACATGAATCTTTTGCCTTTTTTCAAATTTGCGTGATTCAGAGTCCTTGTTTAATGTTTCCCGAGCAGCATTAAAGGCCTAATTGTTGAGGGGTGAACAGTAGCATGGGATGGAGACAGGCCTCGTCTCAGGAGTCTGACCCAGATGCCTGGATTACAGCAGAGCCCAGTGCAGCTGCAGTCAGGCACTCATGCAGGGCCAGTCAAGCACATCTTCTATCCATTATGTAAAGGGAGATTAAAACAAAGCGCAGCTGAAACTCTGGGGGTTCGGCCTTTGCCCCCACGCTTTACAGACTATAGAGACTTTACAGGAAGCTGAACATTTAAATTCTTATTATGTATAATCTGGTCGTGTTCTTGGATTAAAGCCCTGACATGAAGCTATATAGTGACTGACCCCGAAGTCAGATAACGCAACTCATACAGATATAAAACAATGTCATTATTCATGGTCAGCTTGTTCCATGATTTTATATTTTGTATTGTTGCAGCTATATCATAATTAAGCATGTGTTTATATATGAGAAGAAACAATACGCTATTAAATTACACATAATACAAATGTTTTTTATATTCGATTAACACATAATCATATATATTAGAGTCTTGGTTTAACATATATGAAGAATTTACTCTCACTACTTGAATAAAACTCGCATTGTTGTTCTTTTATACAGATCAATACCTTTTGTTTTATTTTTTCAATTGATCAGCTTTACTAAAATATAAATTAACTTTTCCTAATAAATTTTATTCAAATATAACAACGACATATTTGAAGAGGGAATAATCCATGCTAACCACTGCTAAAGGTTGGATCCACCCTCTTGGAGCATTAGTATTTGAATTATATAAATAAGATAAACAATCTGCTTTCAGCTTGTAAATGCACTGGAAAGTAGCGCTGACGTGTTAGCGATTAGCATCTGCTCTTGCGTCTCAATCACCCGCAAAAACACCTGATAAGGACACAACGACAACTTCTACCCTCTGACCACCAACCAACCAACCAACCATTGGACTAAAGTCGCTGTAACAGCCCAAGTATTCAGCGGCTCAGCTACAGTAAGGAGCGGTTTCCATTTTAGTAAGTGTGCAACCACTTCCTATTCCTGTTTTGGGGTTTTGGTAGTTTTGAACTCTAACGGCACTAGCAGCGTGGTGCACTTTGCAGCAGGAACCAAAGTGGTGGACAGTGTTTTCTTAAGACATAATGTATGCTGCATGTAAAGTGGTTTTATATTCAGATTGCTGGTCAATAAATGACCATAAAAATAATGTGATTCTTCTAAATCCACAACCAGATCTCAACCCCGTGGAACAAAAATTTGATTTATTTCCATCCCTCCGGTAGGGTTCAGAGGTTTGATGACGCCTTCGTTATTTTTGTCTCTCTCTGACACGTTTGTTTTTGTCATCTCATCTGGGAAAGCTTTTATTTGTCATGTCTGACCTTTCATTTTGGCGACTCCGTTCTCCTGGTGGTGCTGGTCGTTGATGGTCATGTTGGCTAAGGAGGCGCTCATGGTGTCCCCAGAACTGTAGCTGTTCGAGGCGTTGTTCATGTAGTCCATTGCCAGTTGCAGGTCAAGCTGCAAAAGAGCAAATTAAATGAATGGAGGTCAGGACAGAGTCAAGGTGTAGGTCCAGGAAGTGTCACATCTTATACGTCAAGTTTCAAACTTCACATGCATCGTAGCTGACAAGGACTTAGTGTAATGACAGCGCACTTTGTGGACACTTTGTCTTCCGGCATGTAGAGCCCAGTCCGTCACCACGAAATGTAAACAGACACTGTGTCTGTGAAAACCAGGTTATTTATACGCCCTGACGTGGGGTCGGCGCTTCGAGTTACAGCCTGACAGACAAAAATAGTCCCTTCTGCCCATGTGCGCGCCGACCTCACTGTGACAACCTGCACTTCCTAAACAACCACCCACTAACTCCGAGCCTTCCCCAAGTCCCAGCGCTGCCACATTTGTGAGATGTGAATTGCGTCAAATCTCATAAAAAAGAGGATTACATATCAGATTAAGCGTCTGGTTACATCAGCACTGTTCAGTTTGAATCATTTCTTTTCCACCGCCCCTCTCACACAAGCTCACACATCCAGCCAGCACACAGAGCTTATGGCATAATCAGCCTCAGCATCCAAACCGCTTGTTTCGTGTTCGTATGGTGTCACAGATTTGGCAGCTTCTGAACTTTGGGGGTTTAATCTCTAAGGGGCAGTTTAAAGCCTGTAGTGACCAAGAGACGTTTCAAAATATTATGGTACAAACAAAAATCTCTAACCAGCAGTGGCAATGGAATAGCTAATGAAGAAAAACTGCTATAAATGTCATCTTAAATTATGGAAACTAACAAAGTGGATTTACGTAACAGTGTAAAAACTTGATCTGCTGGTTTCCCTCTGGTTGAAATAAATTAATTCTTTCTGAGTACGTTTGCTCCATGTGGGGTAAACATCAGGTGATGAGTTTCCAGGAAGGAGAGAAACGTGGAGGTGGAGAAGCAACCAGTTGAGAAAAGTGTTGGAAAGGATGAACAAAGCTGGAAACTATGGGGACAGCAACATTGGAGATGTGGAGGCATCTGGGTCATCTTCTTCTACTCTATCACTTCAGGGTTGAATGGAGAAAAAGATCTTTGCGTTCTTTTCCTTCCACCTTCCCCTCCTCTTCCCTTTCTATTTCTTTTTTCCTCCCTTTTATCTCTTCGTCCTCATCCTCCTCCTCCTCCTTCGCAAAAGAAGCTGCAAACATCTTGGTCATCATCTTCTACTGAAGCAATTCTGTGTTTTCACTACAGTTGTGAACAAAACTTCTTCTTCTTCTTCTCTATTTCCAGCAGATTTGACGTTCTACAGCAGCAGAGCTACAGTCAGTAAACTTCCTTAGCGATCAATGTTTTTGGACAATGTTTCTGGTACTTCAAACTTAACTCTGCTACTACTTTTGCATGAGAAACATCACATGGGCCTTGTCCGGAACGTCCAAAAACGTACCCATAGAAAACCTCACAAACCTGACCACTATATACAGTATATAAATATATATATCAACTTTTTGAAAAATAAAAACCTCATCAAGTTTTATGATTAAAAAAATAAATAAAATAAAAGATGCAACAGTTTACGATGGCCCTGCACCCTCTGCAGAGACCTGAGCACACCGCCATGTTTCATATGTTCCACCAAAGAGACATTTATTCTCCAAAATTCCCAGATGGTTTTAATTAAATTACCACTGGAAACACTGTCCGAGAACTATGTTTTCTATCTTCTCCCATTAAGCCAGAGATTTATCATGAAAGCGCCCTGAAGTACTGCACTAAAATACCGACAGTTCATTTAATTTACACATTTTGCAGCAAGTCCTTTCACCAGAGTTTGAATGCGGGACCATTTAACTCCAGCACATGATCACACCATGAATTCCTCCACTCGTCCTCTTCAGGCTTTCTGGTGACACCCTGCAGTGACGTGACGCCACCTGATGCAATTGTCTGTTTACGAGCGGCATTGCCCAAACTGTTGCCGTGGTTACTCCACCCTGTTAAAGCCACTCTGGAGGTGCACTCGGCTCAGCTATGTGACCTTCCCTCTGTGTGCCTTCGTATCTCCTGACCTTGGATGTTTAAACAGCGTTCCACATTCGGCGCAAAAGGCAGGAACCGGGAAACAGGTCAGGCGCAGGGACAAATGCTCCTACTGTTTAATGTTTAGGGGTTAAGGTTGATGATTTACGGCCACAAGAAGATCAAATCCAACTATGAATTGATCTTTTTATCAAGAATTCTCTTATCCCTGTGCCTCTGTTGACCAAATGTGTGTTCATCCGCAGCCGCAAATAGTCCCCAACAAATTCACCATTTCCTGGATTATTAGGATTATTTATTTTATGTTTTATATTAATTTTTTTAAAAGTGAAACTATAACTTTGTGATCCTTTTTATGATTTCAATAATTACACTGTACAGTCACGTGTTAGTCTGCGATTTAAAACTTGAGATGTGATTAAAAATTATAAAACATTTAGAGCCTTCATTTTTATTAATTTAAAAATTAATTGGACAGCTTCAACCTATTTTATTACATTTGTGAGTTTTACTCATCCTCAATAAAAAATATAATAATATATAATATAATAAAAAAAGTCCTAAAGAAAGTTTTTGGTAGCAACAAATCCTGCGCAAGTGATGATTTTTAAGTGCTTTTACTTTTTATAAATGAGTACTTTATGTTTTTATTATACTTTACATAGTTATATAACATTTTAAATTGAATATTTTTCAGTGTAGTCAAGTATTTTCTAGTATTTGCACTACTCAACTCAGTTGTATAACATTTCACCTTTCTGACAACTCCATGTTATCAATGTTAATGCATATTACTGCACCTTATTAATCCTTTCTATGAATATAATATATATTTACTTCTGTTTCTGTTTCATATACATTTGTTCATGTAAAATTTGCTTATACTATTTTACTTTTTGCAACTGAGCTACTGTCACCAAGCAAAAAGCCTTGTAGATGAATAAAGTCTGTCTAAGTCTAAGTCACTTGTTAAAAAAAGCCTCATTAAGACAAGAGGAGGTCCCAATATATTCTAACTAGAAGAGTGTGTGTGTGTGTGTGTGTCCCATAGAAATCCCAATGAATGGTGTACCCTCAGTCCTCGCACACACACATCTTCTGGACAAAACTCCCATTGTAGCGTCACACATGACAGAATCCAAACAACTAGGAGAAAGCTGCGCCCTCGCCAGCGAAGACAATCCCTCTGAGAGGCCGTTCGCTCCGCATCCGGGAGCTCAGACGGTTGGAGAGCAAACAAACTGATAAGAACTGGATCCTTCAGCTGATAATCCTGTATACACAAGGAATGTACACTCGCTTGCCAGATCATTAGGTACACTGATGAGATGAATGCGCTCTAACATAACAGGCCTTCATGAAGTTGTTGAACTGTGTTTTCATTTTGGATGCTGTGGTTTGTAGACAGTCAGTGGGCTACACTAAATAACTGAAAAATTTTTGAATTGCCACCTTTCTGATGGTGTTTTAATATCAACTAGAGGATTCAGTGCATTTGTTTTCACTAGTGTACCTAATATTTTGTCAAGTGTGTGCCCATTAGTCTGAACCATGGTTGTGTTACAGGAAATTTAGTCGTTTTAACTCTTTAAACCTCATCAAGGACTTATTTTGGGGGGAATTTCCAACTAAAATCCCAAACTTAGCCGCGAGACGCAGCCACGTAATAAATCATCTTCTCTCCATAAACAAGTTGCAAGTGACATGTGACAAATCCAGCAAAAACTGAACACCAAAATTCAAAATTAGAAAGAACAAACCTTCTAAAAACTCTCTCCTTTAACTTAACTTGAGTTAGATTTGACGCAACAGAAAAGAAGCAGAGCACACGTTAACGATGGAAATCATGTGATATTAAATGTTTGAAGCAATGTAGACCCCTCATTTAAGTCTGAGTGTCAGTAGAGATTTTTGGAGAGCCAATGGTTAATTACTACTGCTGCTATTCTGTAAACTTCACACCAGCGCCTCTCTCATAAATCTGGATCTACGCAAGAGCAAGAGCTGGATGGATTGAAATGAGAAAAAAAAAAAAAAAACACACACACATTTCACCTGCTGCAGAAAGGGAACATGACAGCGGTCTTTGTCGCAGCTTCATGAGGGGGAAAAGGCTCGGAGGTCTGCTGAGGCAGCTTGTTCCTCTCAGGGGCGTGTGAAAATGCAATCTTGGCACAGACCTCTGCTCTGCAAGGGCCGCGGTCAACAGGGATGTTGACACAGCTCCAGGAGCTTCGAAATTATGTGTGCGAGTGTTTTCAAATTTCTGTTAAAGGGGAACTCCGCCGGTTTAAAAGATCAGCGGCAGATTGCGAAGCTTTAGGTTGGGATTTGGCGCGAAGGGATGGTCAAAACCCGGGACTGATAAGATGCGGAGATGCATCATGGGAAATGGTAGCATGTTATGAACATCGTTTAGTGGTTCGAGCTCTTTAAATGTGAGAACTTTCTACTATCCTTTATCATTCTTTGTCACTCTGTCATTCATTTAGTTGCCAGCAGCTTATTTTAGTCAAAAAACTGTCAACAAATTTCCATTTAACCATAAAAAACATAGAGATTCTTTGACTCCAGCTGACTCGTGACCTGTCAAGGGTTTTCCTCGCCTCTCGCCCATTAGCTGGGATACAGCTGGCGACCTCGCAACCCCCTACAGGACATATGGTCATGGATGGATGGATGGATGGATGGATGGATGGATGGATGGAGCATCTCAGATTTTAGGATTTTCTACTTTTCTGTGTTTTACATGATAATAAATTAAAGATATTTGCATTTCATGACAGCTTTTAGAGCTGTGACTGTCATTGTTTAATATGTATTCAGGTAAACCGACCAATGATTATTATCATACTTATTATTATTTCTTTGATTCATCTATCAGCCAATTGATATAATTGGTAGCTGCAGCCTGAATGAACTGATTGATTGATTTATTGGGAGATGGTTTCAGCTGTAATGCACGGCAGAGTACTGAAGTGAAACCTTTAACGCTGCACAGAATGTTTATTGAAGATGTCACCTTAGGTTTTCTGCTCAAGGCCTGCTGGTGCAATCAAAAGTGATGATTTAATTCACTTTCTTCCACCAACGTGTACGCTGTCCTCGAGCTGAAACGTCTCAACCTAAAAACAAAGGAGTTCGTCTGACGCCGTGTTTGAGGCTGCCTGCTCACCAGAGCTGCTTGCAGCTCAGCTGAGAGACGAGGATGCTGCTCTCATGCTTGATTGCCTCTCTATCTCTGACCTACTTTCCTCATCATTCGCTCTCTCTGTGTTCTCGGCCAGCCTCCGGCAGCACTGCCTCTACCTTTCTAATGTGGGCCCAACCCTGCAGCGGAGGGGCCGAAGGTGGAGCCCATTTCCATTTTAGCCCTCCGCCCAAGCTGGCACGTGGCCTCCTGCAGAATATTTCACCTCCAGGATGTCAGCCATGCCCTGCCACCAATCCACACATCCTCCTTTCAGCTTTAAGTCCGTGCAGCTTCTTAAAACAAAATCATTCTTACATAATCCCCGACTAGACTTTCAGCTCCAGCGTGCAGACGAGTACAAGACACGCCATGACATTTTTTCAGGTCGCATCTCGCATAGATGGAATTTAAAATGTGAGGAATTCTTTCTGCGTTTTCATGCTGCTGGACTCTTGAGTAATCGAATGTTCCAGCTGCTGCAAGTTCACAATGTACACAAGACAAACACAGTGGCCTGCTGGTGCAATGAGGCAAAGTCCTCCACCAGCATGGTGCCAATTAACTGTGTACAAGAACGCAGTTTAAATCCTGCTGTGGCATTTCTTCTTCTCTCTAACGAGGGGAAAAACATCTGAGCAGCTTCATTACACCTCTGTCAGCTGTATCTTATCTTCTTATTAACGTATGCTTGAATTGAATGCTCACATATAACAAGATCTGTTACTGTTTTGAGGTCGAAGGATAAGTCTGGGAATCTGTTTTCTACTTTACAGTAGAGGGATCAGGTTAGAGTATGATCTTATATTTTAAGTAATGCTGTTTTTGCCTTCACAGAAAAGGAATCAGATACTTTTGGTCACTTTTTGCAGCCTGGATTGAACCAAATCAGTACTGCGACAGTTTCAGCTCTCAGTCAAACACAGCAAATGTGACTCTGCGAGGAGTAATCTCAGGGTGTCCGCTGGTTCTGCCAGCCTAAGCTGAGGCTGGCTGGATGCGGTCACCTTTGGACGGCGGCCTGCATGAGGCAATAGCCTGTCAGTCTTCGCTAAATGGAGCACTTCAGTGTGGATGCATTTCATAAAGCCTGACGCTCGGGGTTATTGCACTCGATGACTCAATAAAGTCAGCAGCCGAACTGAGGAGAGTGATGGCTCCGTTTAGAGACCTGGAACTGGCCACACGTGAATTAGTTTAGGTTTGATTTATTGATAAGACTGTCCGATTGTTGGAGATGATAGCGTGTGAAGAATTTGGATGTTTTATCGTTTATAAGTGGCAGGAACTAATTGTTTGAACCGATGAGTGGATGATAAGTGAGTGTTTTCTTGAGGAATCTGAGGGCCCGAGAGAAGATTAATGAAAGAAATAAAGTCCTGTCGCACAAATCTGTGTTTTATTTATGCATCCTGTTGTGAAATGTTGGATGAATTTACTCCTTTGTGCCTCAAGCTGTAATTTCAAACAAAACCATCTGAGATGGGTTAAACGTCTGAAACACAACGAAGAGCAGTTTGGGGTTCTGTACGCTGGTTGTAGACGTATGTTTTATCTGTAAACTGTTTCTTTCCACTCTGGTAAAGGCAAAAGTCTGCAGAGGTTAAAACCTACGGCACGAACTGGAGGTCAGCACTGAAAAATACGTCTATCAGGTTGAACACATGCTAACAAGCTGCACTGAAGAAATACAGTATCTTTGCTTGCAAGTAGGAAGTTGAATCCCGCTGGGACTGCATCAGTTTTGACCTTTCCATGCTAAAATACCTCGATCACCATAGCACTCATGTGTCTGGATGTACGCTGATCAACCAGATAGATCAGCCAGATGAAATGAGATGTGAGTTTTATTCAATATTTTCTAAAACAAAAACTATATGATGTTTGGTTTATGCTTCTGCAACTGTTTGAGTAGACGTTGTGTAGGAGGCAGAAGGAAGGAGAATTTTCTGAGAAAGTTGATGGTCAGGGTTTGGCGTTGATGGTTTTCAGACCAGAGGCTGTTCAAAACACCGGCCGAAACATTAAATCAACATTTTGTTTAGTTCTTTAACCATCCTGATCATAAAAAGCAATACAGTCAGAACAGAGAAGCCGTACAGCAACAAACTGCAGCGGGCAACCACCACAACTAACAGGCAGCTACTAGGAAGCCATTTGATGGCGTAACGTCGCCCATGCAAGCGCTGAATTTCCGGCCTACTTACTTCCCCGACAGAATAACATGCACACACTTAAGTAAATGCATTTTACTATTTAATGCTGATTTGAAACTAAACCGATGAGAAAATGGGTCTGGGTATCACTACTGATTTCCTGAATCAATTTGATTTGATTTAATATCAGTTCATTTAGAGATGTTTCCGTTTCAAAACTATTTTACTTAGAACTAAAACTAAAGTCATCGCTTGTCTGTCCAGCTCTTCTCCATCGTAGTACTTTTTTTCTTTTAAATCCAGTCAATTTTCAGTTCTGACGCTGCTCTCAGAGTTGGAGCCTCTGTCATGTTTTGGATCCCCCTCACACAGCGACAAACCTTGTTGTCTCTTGTGATTTGTGGGGAGAAACCAATCTCACGAGACCTCATCAAAATTTCAAACATGAGGGTGCGATTGAAGAATTGATCCGAGCACTTTATGAATCGATGTCAGATTTTTCCAATGAAGATCAATTCGAATCAAGTCGGTTCACGTAAACCCAGCCCAACTCTGTTTTTACCTCCAAAATAAACCTTAAAATCGCCCAGCTGGTCGTGGAAATGCTCGATATGGCAACACTGATCTGCCTTAAGGCTGGATCAGATAGCTTTACCTAATGCTAATATCTAGACCTGAAATTGACGTTAATTCTGATGTTCACCTGTTTGTGACTGTGGTTGTTAAACCATCATGACAGTCACAATCACCTGCTCCAGGCCTTGGGGACATAATAATTTGTTGGGCCCCTAATTTTGCGCCACTTTGCGTGACAGTTTTATTATTTCCCCAGACACCCATCAAGTGACAAATGCTCCAACCGTTACCCCCGAAATAAAAAGCTACTCAATCAATAATCGGAAGAATTATTGCTCGTAAAGAAAACAGATCCATCGTTCTCTAACGGCAGCTTCTACGGCTGAATATCTGCAAATTCCCACAGTTTCCTGTGAATGTAAACTGAAGGAACGTTTGCATTACTGAGCAAATCAAGGCATATAAATATTAATGTGGGCTTCAGGGAATACGTTACATCATATGATTTGTATTAAAGGAGAAACCTGCCAGATGTAATGACATTTGAATGTGTTTCTGAATCAATAATACAACTCCGTCTATGGAGTACTAATTAAAACTTTAAAATGACTAATACCTGAACTACAATAAAGATTCAATGACAGTATTTAGAGGGGGCTCAGGTGCCCTAGCCATGACAGCAGCTAGTTTAGTTCACATGCCCATTGGATAATGATCTGATATGAGGTTTTAGGACACACACAGTTGTAGTTTCCTGTCTGCCTTTGTAATCAGTACATCTGTCCAGCACTTGTGTGGAGGGAGGAGTCCCTGCCAGTCCTCACTTCTAGTGCATACCAGTGCGTTTCTCTTGGAGCAACTCGAGCCAAAGCGCTGCAGAAAGTTGCAGAAGCCTGCCTGAGTCCATCAGAGCATTAACAAGATCACACTGAGATGTCTATCATTCCTTTTTAGCGGATCATCTGGCCGCTTGGAATGGCTCCCAGCTGCGGTTACAGACTCCCAACACGCCTGCTTCCTTCTCTACACCACCATAATTGTTGCAGAAATCAATGTGGAGCACAAGAAGGCATGAGGATGACAAAGAGGCGTGTCTAATAAATCCACTCAGCCCATCAAAAACAATCAATTAACACGAACGTTCAGTCCATTGTTGGCATTGGTTTGCATTAAGGGCTCATGTTGAAAGCCTTTCATGCACCTACTGTGGGTCAGATCGTGTCCGCTGACCCCAGGAGGATTACTGAAGAGCCCATATGTGTCAGATAAGCAGCCTGGTTCAGTGCGCGGGCCGTGTGACAGCGCGCACTCTCCGCTGTTGATCAAATGAAAAATGGGCTTGGCATTTGCGCACAGTGGCGCCCGGGCCGTTCTGCTTCCCGTGCAATTTCTGCCCCTTAAATAATGCAAAAATGTGAACATGCATGGGAATCGCTGCAATACACCGGGGGGCTGCTCTTGTTTTAAATGCACACGCAATGTAGGATCAACCATCCGGGCCCCGGGATGCAAGAAAGACGCGAAAGATCCAGAATAACGGGAGGAATGGCAAATCCACACACTGCGCTCAAATGGCACTACACAAAGAAAACAAGTGTCCATAGCAGCTCAGTTGTAGCAAACCCCTGACAAATAACACTGCTGTCCTCCTGTGATCCTTTAATAATGAGATTATACATATTCTGTGGGATTAGCGAGCGCGCAAGGACAAGATCCGAGTGGCTGGAAGGAAAGCGGGACCTGCTCCGGGGGAAGATGATGGAGACATTTTCTCCTGCTCCTGCTGCTGCTGCTGGGAATCAACAGAAAACATGAAATGTGTTTTTGTGGGGAGATGACTGTCTGCTCCGCGGCTGGAGCGACGACGGCTGCAACAAAAACACGCTTCTCTTGTTTATCGTGGGCGAGCGTCGATGGAGATCGCGCACAATGGAATTTTAAAAGAAAAGGCAGCGGCAGGAGGATCTGTGCAAACACACGATGAGAGAAAAAACCCGTGCATGGTATTTCTATAAGCGCGCAGAGGCCCAACCTCTCCCAGCGCATGCAAAAATAATAATTAAGTGACAAGACGAATGCCGATGGAGGACTTATTTGTCCCGCATGTCGCCCCATTCGCTCTGATGTCCCGGTGTGGCTGCTCATAGATTAGATTGCTTAAATAGGAGAAATACGGAGCTGTTTTCTTACCTGAGTGCAGACAGCGGTGTCGTCTCTTCAGCGGCAGTCGCTCACCGGGCGCACACAGCTCCGTCTCCTCGCAGTGAGGCGGCCTGGCCGGTGCGGGGCGCTGCGGAGCGCGGAGGCAGCGCGGCGCAGCTGCAGCTACGCAACCTGCCTCTCCTCACAGCAGCCTCCGGTCAGTCCACCTGGTTTAATGGAGGGTGTAAACAAAGAGGCACACAGACAACAACACTTTATGAACACTTTCATACGAGTTTCAAGAAGGCCACTCTAGGTGTAGGCTACTCCTATTAATCACATTGATAGATGGACTTGACTCACTATATTCAAATGTTTTCATGCAAATAAAATAGATAGAAATCCATCATGCATCCACAATCCTAATCCTGAAAGACTGGAAAAGGGTTTGAAAGTTAATCAAATCATCAGTTCTTATTACAGATTACTACAGACACCATCTGCATCTCCGGAAATGTACTTCTTTTTTTCTTTTTCTTTTTTGGACAAGTGCAATAAACAATGTCGTCTTAAAAGTATCTGATTTTCTACATTTCCGTCTAAAATTACTCAAAACATCTGCAGGTTTTCACACAAGCCCTGAAAGAGAAGCTGATGCAAGTGTTATACTTGTGTGTTTATTCAGGAAAATGAGCCAATATTACATATCCGTGAGGCGCAAAAACAGCAGGTTCTCCAGATTTAGGAAATCTCAAACAAGTTTGGCAGCTGCTTTGATTTAGACAAAACATAGCCGGGAAGACTGAGAACCTTCACAAACTTTTTGCTGTGGCTCCACATTGTGGTCAGATGAGTCCCGCCCATTTGCTTTAGGTGAAGTTCACCTGTAGCCAAAAAGAAGGGACAGAGTTTATAAGGACAAAGACACAGTATAGCTGCTGTATGTGGCCAAAAGTCGCTCACCGGGTTGGCCGTGTATGTTCAAACTACAACACGCCACTGAAATTTACTGTCTTTTCACAAAACACTTTTTTACACAGTTTTTACAAAGTTTGTCAGTTTTAATAAACACTCAAAAACTTAACTTTGTATTTAATTTTACTATAAAACAGAAACACACAGATTGCATAACCAGCAGAAAAAAAGACACCTCTAGGATTACAAGTTACGTAATGTTCAAATTAAAGTGTTTCCAATCAGTTTAATGAGACTCATGTGTCGTTCAGTGCCCATGTTGTGTATAAAAAACATGAAACAGTCTGATCTTCACATGTTTGTAGAAGTGTATAATAGTACAGACAAAGGAGCTGTCTGAGAAGCTCAGAAAGAGTTGTTGTTGATCATCAGGCTGGAAAAGGTCAAAAGAAAAAACAATTTTAAAGAGTTTGGAATTAACAAATCTACAGTCAGACAAAATATGACAATTTGGACATGGACATTTGGAGGATCAATCACGTCTTATCTTGATCGTGGGTCACAGGATTTAGCATCATTATTCATTCATTCATTTATTTTCTGTAACCGCTTGTCCTCTGGAGGGTCACGAGGGGGCTGGAGTCTATCCCAGCTGTCATTGGGCGAGAGGCAGAGTACGCCCTAATTTTAGGCCCCCTATAAACTCACTTGCCACTTTATTAGACACACTAGTGAAAGTGAACACATCTTAATATGGCAGTCCTGCACTAAATCGTTTCTTCACAACTGTTGTAACGTTCAGTTGATGTTGAAACAGCATCAGAAAGGTGGTAAAAGAGCAGTCGGATCATTTTAGAGGATGTAGTTAAACTGGACTTAAACACTAAAGCGTCTTTTATGCAGGACCCATTAAACGTCCAGAAACTAGAGGCTCAAGGTGATTCTTTAAAGGTGTGTGAATTAAAAAAAAAAAGCATAAAAGAAAACGTGCATGTTATGTTAATGAATTTGTATCTTTACATAAGTCACATCTCTGACTGACTTTGATTTTTGTTCGCTTAGATCATGTTCAAACTAATTCTGACATTAGTTTTTTATTGTGCTTATACTTCAGATATTTTTATTGCGTTTTTGAATTTTGAGATGCACAGAACTTTATTAAAAATTCAAACTAAGACCCATAAAGTTTCCAAAATGAACAAATACGTCAGAGTGGATTTAAGGCTTGATGCTTGAGAGGTGAAAAAACTTCTACTTTAATAAAGTTGAAAACCAGCAGCCTAAAAGAGAAAGTAAAAGGTCTATGTTTAGGTGATAAATACCTTCATATATTTTGTATAAAAACATGGAGCGTCTGTGTATGACAGAGTCAGCCAGACTGAGCCGAAGCTACAGTAACAGATCAGTGTTGGTCGGCGCAGTGCTGGCACTTGAAACAGTGCAGCCTTGTGTAACTCCTCTTTCACTGCCCTCCCTGTGGCCTCTCACTGTCACACAGCAGGTGCCAACTCTTACACTAAGTCGAGAAACCAGTCAGCCCCGGAAAACAGCAGTGGGATTATTGACGGCTGGATGTGTGTTTTGGAAGCGGCGACACTAGAGGCGAGCCTTTTTTGTGCCGTCATTCTTCGGTTTCTCACTCTTGTTTTTGGTTTATTGGAAACGTGCCCAGTGTAACAGCTGCCAGATTATTGGGCCCGTCTTTAAATCCTCACGTGGTCGGCCGTCAGCCACTTTACAGACGGGAGGACATTTCAGGTTTTCATGCATATTTCAGGGAGTGGCAGACGGCTATCTTAGCTTAGCATAAAGACTAGAGACAGGGGGAATCAGCATGGCAGATAGAGCCTCTTATACACACATATATACCCATCAGCCACAACATTAAAACCAGGACAGGAGAAGTAAATAACATTGACCATCCTGTGTCAATTACATATCTGTGTGGTGCAAATGGATGTGAACCCTTGTTTTGTTTTTAGTATATGGTGTGACCCCCGTAAGCCGCGATAACAGCTATTAAACATCTCTGATAAAAGCTGATCCGTCGTCTACAGCGGCTCGGAAGAATTTTATCTCATTCCCCAGTAGAGAAACGCCTCAGTTCTGAGATGTTGGTGGATTTCCTCATCTGCTTCAGGCGCTTCAACAGCATTTCTACTGGATGAAGATGAGGACTGTGAATGAGTCACACCGATTGGAAACACTTCTGGAGAGCATTAATTTGACCATGAAATTAATTTCTAATCCCAGAGGTGTACCTTACAGATATGTAATATTGGCTAATTTTCCTAAATAAATAAATACACAAGTGGAATATTCAATTTGTTTATTTTTTTACTTCTGTCAATACTCAAATTTAATTAAATAAATTAAAAATATTAAAATGTCATCGTAAAATACACATTAATTCAACCGGCATCAGGGAATTTCTAAACATTTATGTGATTTTTCTATTCAAACAAACGTAGCAGAGGTTTAGTTCAGATTAATTACTGAAACACTACTGTGACGTATAGCAGACGAACCCATGCAGCAAATAGGATCAACCACTAGAGGGAGCTATTGCAGCATCACCAGCCTTAAAACGAAGCTTCACTGCAGGACACATCTGTTTTTAACTTTCTTATCCACATTCAGGACTACATGATACAAGCAATTCGCTGATATAATGACAGTCCCATTATAAATCTATAGTATTTTATTCACAAAGTACAACAAAAATACAACTTAACTTCACATCAAGACATGAGTCACTAAAGAAATGTACTGACAAAGTGGTTCTGCTGCTGTGTGATTGGAAATAATGCAGAAGAAGGAGGAGGAGGAGGAGGACAAGAACAAAGGGGGTGAAGAAGAAAAAAAGGAGGAGATAAAGAAGAAGAAAGAGGAAGGAAGGAGGAGAAGAAGGCAAGAAGATTAGAAGAAACAGGAGGAGTAAGAAAAATGAGAAGCAAGGGAAGATAAGGAGAAAAAGAACAAGGAGGAGGAGAAAAAGAAGAATGAGGAGGGGAAGCAGGTAGATGTTTTTTCAACCTCAATGTGTCTGTCCATCCTGAAAACATGTCACCTGATGTTTACACCACATGGAGCAAACATGCTCAGAAAGAATTTATTAACTCCTTCAAATCAGTTTGAGGCAGTTTAATTCAGATTATTGGTGGTTCAGCCTAGCCTATGTGGCTGAAAACACATCTGAATGTGCAGAGTTTCAACATTTGAAGAAACAAGCAGGTTTGTTCACATTTCACCCTCATACTGTGAAATCACAGTAACTGTTGTTATTAATATGAACAAGCATCACATAATCAGAATTGGTTAAATTTATTAACATGCACTTACCTTCAGTTATAAGGAACACCCCGCTGTTTGTGGCCATGTTGATTGATTCCTCATTAAACGTCTCTGCTGATTCCCAAAAGGCCGAGGTGAGTATTTTTGAGGAAGTCGCCATCTTGGGCATGGTTGCTAACATTAGCTACCGCAGCGCTAGCATCCTCAGGAGCAGCCGCGGGCAGGTTAGCTTCTTTATAATCTTGTTCAGCCCCTACTAACAATTTTGTTACGCCTTTATGAGACTTGAGCCTTGTCGTTATTACTGGTTTTTCTAGGGTTGGTTTAAACGGAGTCGGACAAAACTTCGCTAATGCTAAAAAAAAAAAAAAAAAATGCGCTCTAGTTAACCGGAAGTGAAAATAAGGTCAAAAGTTCAATGTTAGATGCGAAAAAAAAAACGTTTAAAAAAGTATAATAGAGCTATTGTAAGATTAGCAAATTGTCTCTTAATTTTTGAAAACACAAGAAGACTAGACACACACCAACATGAGACTTTATTGACCTCCAAGGGGAAATTTAGGTATTACAGACAAGAGTTAGGAAAATAAAAGAGGAGAAAGCCAAATATACACTATGGAAATCACGAATGTCATGAATAATGACAATTCCAGTAAGAGTATTGGTTCTAAAAATATACTTATTGTACAGAAATGTCACGATAAATAAGAAAATTGCACTTGTGAATAGAGGAAAGAACAAATATTATTGCACAGAATAAAATGATAAATATGCAAAAATACATTTCCTGAGATACAGAGACGTATTGTCCAGAGGATGTCTGCGGTCCCTTAGTTGTGGAAGAAACTCATCCTTAGTGCCAGGAATCTATCATCATCTATGACTTTATTTTTTCATCCACATTCTTTCTGTATGTGCACGCTCTTTGACTTGTGAATAAAACGTCCTATTGGCAAGCAGCTCCATGTGTACACAGCCGCAGACGCCCCATCAGAGACTTCAGGGGCCCCCAGGTACAAGGAAACAAAGAGTGGGTATGAATGGCTCGTCGGTGGGGGGACGTCAGAGGGACGCTTTGCTGAAATAAGCTGTGCTAGGTTGGTGAGTTCAGGCTGAGACAGTGAGAACATTCGGCACATGATGGGTTAAAAAGTGTTTCTAAGGAAAAAAAAAAAAAAAAGAAGCCATCCCTCCCTCCTTCCCCTCTGAATGGTCTAACCCACTGGTTCACATGGCGCCCTCCCCCAGTGTGTGTGTTGTCTTTGCCTTATAGAGTACAGAGTTATCCGGCTGCTCTGCCTTGGCACAGAGAGATTAGGCCCAACCTGTCCCCGGTGTTCTTACAGGAGACATAAGCACAGAATGAATGGTACAATGGAAGGGGAATACTACCACACTCCTCATGACAGCTCCTTCATGTTTACCTCAGAGTCTGTGGGAGAGGGACATCCTGGTGAGTACAGGACTTCCTCACCATGCGGTTATCATGTGGCAAACCCGTTCATGTTTCAGTGATCATTGATTGATTCTGAGGAATGTGCAGAATCCTGAGCTGCACGAAAAGCAGTTACGGAGCCACATGGCAATGATTTTCTAATGTCATTTTTCTTATACTTTATGCATCTTTGACTTATTTATTATGTGTGCTGTAGCTGCACGGGAAGTGTAGTAGTCCAGGAAATCTGAAACTGTAAATCAGACTGGTTGATCAGCTTGTTTTAAAAATAGGATTTCATTGAAATCAGACTTAATAACAGTTTGCACAAAATCAGCTGATTTAACAGAGTCTGAGAAAAGTCAAAAATATCCAGCCCTCCAAGAATCAAAGTTTTCTCAGTTTGAAGAGTTTTTTTTTATCTGTTAAAGCTACAAAAAGTCTCTTTTGACTGTCAAACAGTACATGCTGGGAAGTCATTGACATGTTTCATTTAAAAAATATGTTGAAAAAACTTTAGGAATGGTAAATTTTATGTTTGCTGCTGACTGAAGATGAATTATTTAATAAAAATCTGCATTATCTAATTAGTTTTTTTTAATTGTATTTGACTTAGTGTAGTAGTCTTAAATGAAAAATCTGAACTTTTACCCACTCTGCTAAACACAAAGTGGATCTTTTATTTAATGCAAATGCATTATTTAGAATTATTGCTAGCTTATAGCATTCTTCCCAGAATGCATTGCGTCAGTTAACAGACACTAATACTGGTGGTATTATCTAAATTAAAACAGTACGACAACCAAGACAGGTCCCTGCTGTGCTTGATGAATGCATGCATGTTGTAGAACTGTGATGTTAAATTACGTCCGTAGGTGGGATAAATCAACCAGCAAGCAAGTGAAGATTTTGTCCTCAAAACTGATATTTGAAGCAGGAAAAATGGACAAGTGGAAGTGATTGAATGACTTTGACAGGGACCAAACTGTGATGGCTAGAGGACTGGTTCAGAACATCTCCAGAACTGCAGCTCATGTGGGGTGTTCCTGGTCTGTAGTGGTCAGTATCTATCTATGTAAGTTGTCCAAGGAAGGAGAAGAACCAGACCTAGGGTCACGGACCAAGGCCAAGTATCATTGAGAAGTCCAATCCAAAAGACAAGCTGCTTACATTTATTACATCCTGCCATTCATGTGGACTTAACTTGGAGCAAGATGATGCTTCTTGTTCAGGGAATGGTTTGAGGAAGAACAACAATAATGTGTTCAAGGTGTTGATTTGGCCTCCAAATTCCTTAAATCTCAATCCAATGCAGGATGTTCTGGACAAAGAAGTCCAAGAAGCGATAGTTAAAAGATCTGCTACTACGTCTTGGTGCCAGATACCACATGACACGTTCAGAGGTCTAGAGGAGTCCATGCATCAATGGGAGTCGTACATAGTATTAGGCAGGTGGTCATAATGTTATGGCTGATCAGTGGATTCAAAATGTACAAAAAGTCTTGGGTTTTAAACTTAAAACAAGTGGAAAAATAATAATAACCATAAAACGTTGACTTTGTAAAAAAAATGAGATTCTGTTTCATGTTTTAGAAGCGTATCATAAAGGAGTGAAAAGTAGAATATCCTTGTCTAAAATACACAGTAGCAGATGTTCACTGTAACCTACTACAGCGTGGCGGTGATTTAAAGTCACAGCATGCCATGTAACACCAAGCTGAGGCTATTTATAGTCCATAACTCTTACTAGGAAAGAGGTGTGGCGAGCGCTGCCGAAGAGAGGTCACCAGAGGAAAACAGGTGCAGCAGATGTGTTGATGAAAGCGAAATTTGTCTTCTTCCAGATAAGATATGCGACCAGATCAGTGATGCTGTGCTGGACGCTCACCTGAGGCAAGACCCTGATGCCAAAGTTGCTTGTGGTGAGTAACAGTGAGCCAGCAGAGGGAGGCAACGCACAAGAGAGAGAAAGAACTTCTGCAGAATAGAAGCTGCAGGGTTTGTTAGCTGCTTTAAGCATGACACCTTAAGCAACTAAACTGTTGGTGGTAGAGGTGCATTGTGGGTAATGTAGGTGATTTAACAGAACACAACATACTTACTGTATAGTGTAATAGGAAATGTATATATGTTTTTTTAATTCTCCAAATATGAACATTTTATAACGGTGAAACGTCCGGTGTGTGATAAAACAGAGACGGTGTGTAAGACTGGCATGGTGCTGCTCTGTGGGGAGATCACATCTCGAGCATACGTGGACTACCAGAGGGTGGTGAGAGAAATCATCCAACATATCGGTTATGACGAATCGGACAAAGGTGAGAGGAAAGTAAAGTGTTCGCCTTCAGCTTTTGGTTGCTGCCAGAGCTTAAATCTTCTCTTCTGTGTTCGTCCAGGATTCGACTATAAGACCTGTAACGTGCTGGTGGCCCTGGAGCAGCAGTCCCCTGACATCGCACAGGGAGTTCATGTCGATCGTCCAGAGAGCGACGTTGGAGCTGGAGATCAGGTCGTTAAAAAGCTTTTAGAGACTAGAAACCAAATAATGTAATTTTTCTTCAGATCTAATACTAAGGTTCTTTGTAGCAGGACAGATGACACTATGACTGATTCATTGTCTTCGTGCTGTGTGGACAGGGTCTGATGTTTGGATACGCCACAGATGAGACCGAAGAGTGCATGCCCCTGACTATAGTCCTGGCACACAAGCTCAATGCCAGGATGGCCGAACTGAGACGAAATGGGACGGTCCCCTGGCTCCGCCCCGACTCCAAGACACAGGTGGGAACAAAACACAAGAAGCCCAGTTCTCATTATTTTTCCCTCAGTTCTTAAATTCATCTCAGATGACTCAGAAAGATATCTATTTAAAATTGGAAAACCCAGCTCTGAGCAGGGGAGGCGGTTGGAGACACTGCTCATCATCCACTTATAACACAGTCCCCAAAAGCATGGGTGGTTTACAGATGACTGATGTTAATATTCACATTCCAGGTGACAGTACATTACACCCAGGAAAAAGGCGCCGTGATCCCCAAGCGAGTCCACACCGTGGTGATCTCAGTACAGCACGATGACTACGTGAGCCTGGAGGAGCAGAAAAGGGTCCTGAAGGAGAAGGTCGTCAAGGCCGTGGTGCCTTCAAGGTACCTGGACGAGGACACCATCTATCACCTGCAGCCCAGCGGACGCTTTGTGATCGGTGGACCACAGGTGAAGATCTTAAAGAGGCAGGGGCATGCTTACGGCCCACAGCCTTCTAGAAGATAAGCGTTTATAGATACTCAATGAATGAATGATTCTCTGCAGGGTGACGCCGGAGTGACAGGCAGGAAGATCATAGTTGACACATACGGTGGTTGGGGGGCCCACGGTGGAGGAGCTTTCTCTGGGAAGGACTACACCAAGGTGGACCGCTCGGCGGCCTATGCTGCCCGCTGGGTAGCAAAGTCTCTGGTGAAGTCCAAACTGTGCAGGAGGGTCCTGGTGCAGGTAAGACCCTGGAAGTTACAGACTTCCTGGTCTTTAGTAAATAAGAAGGATTAAATATTAAATTCAGAATCAGCTAAAACAAATCTCTCTGAAGGTGTGCTGTTGTATCTGGCACAAAGACATTATCAGCAGGTACTTTAAGTCCTGCTTTAGGTTGAGAGGTGGGGCATCCATGGATCAGACTAGTTCGTCCACAACATCCCAAAGATGCTGGACTGGACTGAGATCGAGGGAATTTCAGAGACCAACACCTTGAACTCGTTGACGATGTTCCTCAAACCATTGAGTGCATATAGTCAGCTCCAAAAAGCAAAGGTTTTCTGGAAAGGAACTTAGCTAGCCTGCAATGAAACCTCACCACTGCTCTTCCATCCATCATAGGTGTGGGCATAATTTTTCTGTGTCCACAACACTTCTTATCGTGTTCAGGAAATCCACAAGGATGCCCAAAATACATATTGCGTTGACTATTTTTTTGTCCCTGGTGAGTCATCAACAATTTCCTGTTTCTATTTTCAGGTGGCGTATGCGATCGGAGTAGCTCACCCACTGTCCATCTCCCTCTTCACCTATGGCACCTCTCAGAAGACCGAGAAGGAGCTTCTGCAGATCGTCAACAAAAACTTTGACCTCAGACCTGGAGTCATCGTCAGGTGAGGATTACGCCTACACTACTGCTTTGTTTTAACCATGGAAACACCTTCATATACGTGAACGTTATATGGTGCTGCAGAGACCTGGACCTGAAGAGGCCGATATACCAGAAAACAGCCTGCTACGGACACTTTGGGAGAAAGGAGTTTCCCTGGGAAGTCCCGAAGAACCTCAACTTCTAGAGAGTGAGCTGAGTGTGAGTGATTTACAGAAGGCTGTTCTTGAGTTCTTGTTATCTGATAAGAGAAAGGCTGCTGCAGGAGGAGTGGGTAGAGTGCAGATTATTTCTGAGGGGTTTCATCTATAATTCAACAGTTTGATGCCCCTCAATGTTAGTCTGAAATATGAGCCAGTTGTTAGATATAGCATAATCTTTTCTGATTAAAACTAACTGAATGACCGGATTGCAGGAGACAAACCATGCATTTTTACAAAGAAAACTATAATGTCTTAATAATAAACCAGATTCTTCATGTTTATTCTGCACTGAGCCAGTAGAGTTTCTGCAGGTGTTACTGTTACGGACCTAAAGCCTTTAAATGATCCTTAAGTTCTCTTTTATGGCAGATTTTTAATTTGTTTTGTGGCCCTGGTATTAAAAATCAAACCTCAACTCTTCAACTACCTTTTGTTTTTTTCTTCGAAGATAAACGTTCAAGAATTTTTGTAGAAAGCAGTTTTTTAATACCTGCAGCCAACTCTGAAAACAGCCCCAAGGCAAGCATAAGATGTGATTTCTGAAGAAGATAAAGATGTCTCAAAGACGTTTCAAATGTCAGAGGCTCGGACAAAAAAGACAAACTGTGCTTCTTCTGCTGTGTGCAGCATTATATTGATACAACAGGTTTTATATGATATGATAGATTGATGGCTGTAGAATCACTGCAGGTTTTGGCTGGATGATCTTAACACTGTGGAGGTATTAAAGGTATGTTTTCAGAGCTCTTTGGGTGCAGTTTTTCTTTAACAACTATATTAAAAACACCAATACATACACTTTATAGGCTCTATAAAGCATGAGGTCATGAGTTTAACCAAAAAAAGACAAAAAAATAGAGATAGATACAAATGAGGCTTCAGTACGGTGACCAAGAGACCAATGCACCGAAAGAAAACATCTTCATCCTTTGTCAAACGTTGAGGAAGCTACAACACCAGCAGCACAAACCTCAATGGAAATATTTCCAATGGAAACGATTGTTGTGCTGTCATTTTGCATATGAATGGTGTCATCATCGGATTATTTGTTTCGACTGGCTAATAAAAGGCCAAAAGCTTTATAAGGAAACATTCCTTTTTTGGCCTTCGTCTGGAAACATCTCTGTTATCATTTGTGCTTCTTGATTCTGTATCTTCTGGTGCTATGAGTGTTTGCATTACTTGTGCTGTCAGATTGTCTCTGTATCCTGCACCAATGATGGTACTTGATAATAAAACTGAGATTCTGTGGCCTTAAGACACATGCGTGTTTTGTTTTTTGTTTTTCAAAAAACATGAAATAAGCCTAAAATTCTTTTTTAAATGTATTTTTATTTTTTGTTGTCTGCATACATTACTGAAATCGCATTTCTTAGAAAAGTCTTAATATGATAAAATACATCATGATAATTATTTCCTTATAATAGTTTGGTCCCATTGAATCTGTAGGAAGTCTTTTCACTGACAGAAATGAGACGCAACAGAACAGAGCTTATCCAGGAAATATGACTCGGCTAGTTGGTCAGTATGTTGCAGTGGATATCATAACTTGAATTACAGGATAAACTAGTACATCTGCAGATACTCCTGTTGTAATTTTGGACATTTTTAACAGCTAATCCACCTTAAAAGAAAGTCATTATTCTTGGCACACAGTAACGTCCACCTATTGTTGAAGGTTTTTGGAACATTTCATCTTACAGCTGAGGTAAAGACTGAAAGCCGATGGTGTAACAAAACTTCCTGAGAGAAAAAAACATCACAGGTCTCTGCGTGTGAGCGTCCAGACTTTTGAAGAAACTCCGGGGCTGACGCCGCCGCGCTCGACTTCTGAGGCACTTTCAGGACGTTTGGTCGGATAAAAGGCAACTTCAGCCAAGAATCCAGGGAGTGATTGTTACATAAGGACAATTAAAACAAACATCCAGGACTGTGTGTGTGTGCAAGTGTTGCTGCTCAGAAAGGCACTGACGATATTGTGCAATGTGTGCAGTCGGTACTTTTAAAGCAGGACAGTCAGTCTTTGGTCACTGCTAAGAAAAACAGTTCTGATGCTGTGGCCATGTGCGATAGTGAGCGTTGTGATATGCAGGATGCAGCTTCCAGGATCAAGACTCCATTCTGGGCCCTTCCATATTGGTCAGTGTGTGGCGCTCCAAACTCCACAGGCTGCGTTTCAGTTACAGGATTGTTAAATTCTCCGGCTGGTGGTGGTTGGTCCCTGCGCCTGCCTCCACCTTGAGCTCAGAGGTGGAGAAGCCCTGCATGCCCCCTCCTCTGGAAAGGACCATCAGGGTGTCTCCTGACACACCCCCAAACTCAAAGGCAAAAGTCCCGTAGAAGAACATGATGAGCATACAGTAGACCCACTCAAAGATGGCAGAGGTGTGCTGCAGGGCGAAGCTCTCTTGGCAAAAGAAAACTCCACCTGGAGATCAGAGGTTAAGGAGAACAATGGAGGCACAGCAGGAGTGACACAGAGTCAGCGAACACACCGTCACATTCACCCCAGATATATTTATTATGTTATTTTTGATGTGCAAGTTTATGTCAAGACTGGTTGCCAATATAAATTCAGTTCTACATATTTAGAACGGTGGTGGGCAAGTGACAGCCAATGGGACCAATGGGCCAAAGCTGACCATCCAACAAAAATATTTCATCTGACAAAAGCTCAAGTTCTCCTGGTTACATTTTGCATCTTAAACTTGACATGAAGGTTCATTCACATCCCATAAATATGACTTGTAGGACTAAATGACAACATTCCAGTAGCAACCAATGATTTACACTTAGGGAATCCTACGCTGGGAAGAATGTGTATGTGTATTTTGGCCTAAATGAGGCGCTGTAACTGCGGTAAAACAGCATAAAACAACCACTTTTAGAAAGCAGTTGTATTCTTAGAATAAATAAAACGGTCAAACTATCAACATACGCGTCTGTCTCTTCATGGGGCATGTCAAAAATAAGCATTTATAGGATCAACATCTTTGCAGTGCAGGCTCAGAATCTATTTTATCCCCGTGGGTTTATAATGAGCGCCGAAGGCTGAGAAGGCCGAGTCCAAAAGTCCATTGAACAGACACATGGACACATCAAATCATGAATGTAAAAGCAGTTTGTTCTCCAGCAGGGGGCCATGCAACTCAATTTATATTATTATATTTCACAGAGTTACTGCAGCTTTGATCACTTCCTGATTTCTGAAACTACGGGCTGAGGTCATAGTAATACCACATGCATGTGTTAATCATGTTAAGGTAATGGCAAAACTTTAAAATTTGAAAAAATAACTATTATGTGGATTAAGATAAGGACAGGTGACCATCTTTTGGTCCAGTTACAAAAACAAACACAGTTACGGTCGTGGTTAAAAGGAACATTACTGAATATCCATCTAAAGTTGCAAATGGCTTTTTGACCCAGCCATCCACCCTGACATTGTCCCTAAATGGCTTTAGTTATTATTATTCCTTTTTCTTTAAAACACTGATTCTGTGTCAACTGACTATACAAGAATAACAATGAAAGGTTCTAATAAACAAAAAGAATTTACTTTACATTTTTGGAAAACGTGAAATTTTGCTAAAAAAAATAATAAACAGTAGAAAATTAGTAGAAACGGAGATGAACTTTAAGGATACTGAGCACTAGAGCGATGAGTGCCAACAGGGCCATCCCAACACGGAAGTGACCCATTCGGTACTCGCCCTGGGTCTTGGCCAGTCTGTAGGTCAGAGCTGACTGAAGGCACACAAACAGCATGCTGGAGGGGAAGGCGACTCCAGCTCCAACGTAGTGAAGGACTTTGGCAAAATCCACCTGAGAAACAAACAAACATCATTTAAAAACACTACAAAAATCTGGCAGTAGGTCTCAAAGATGGTACTGATTTCTTAACTTACTCCTTGACAACTTTCTCCTTCTTTAAGCTAGTCCAGCCTTTTTATCCACACTAACCGGCCTACATTACATATTTGTACACTCATGCTTATTATCACAAGCAAACATCCTAAAGTAGCATTTAGCTCAAATACAGCCTAACAGAGCAGCTAGCTAGCATGACTGGAGACTTGGCATGTTAACTAAAATGCACCAAACACAAATATAAGACGGGATTGATTAGCTTCTTTGTGTTTAGTGTAATTTAGTTAACATGCTAAGCTATGCTAGCAAATATCATAAAAGTTAACAGCATGTTGAGTCTAGCATTCATCTCTAATACAGCTCAATCTCTCCTTTACATTTAAGTGATTATTAGTATGTCAACTTGGTAAGATGCTACAGTAAGCTACCGAATATGGTAAATGCTAAACAGCTACATGCTTGTATGTTATTGTGTGTGTGCTAGCATGACTTTAGCATTTAGTTCAAGTTCAGCCTCAGAGAGCTGCTAGCTTTTCGACACTTAAAATAAAAACAGCCTTGTTTCATTTTCACACACAATCAGTTCTTATTGATTTATATTGATTGTTTTCTTCTGATATGAATATTAATCTTAGTACACTGACTTAGTACACAGACTCCTTTCTCAGATTTTCTAACCATGCCCTTCAAAAATAAAGTTATTATTCAGCCTTAAGTACAAGTGGAAATTAAAATAATCAATTTCCTCTTGAGATTAACAAAGCCATTTACACCTGCACCAGCATAACTTCTCATGGTCATCTTGTGGGAATATCAGGACAAAACAAAAGTGATGATAAAACAGACACCAAGGACATCCCGACCTAGCAGCAGAGTATTGCTACAGTATCATTGGACAAAGAGTATCACAGGACAGGATGAGACAAGCTTAACCAGGAAATGGTAATAATACCAATTCACATTATCATCTTTAACACTGGAAGAGGCGACAATGTCATCTTGAACTCACTGAGATTACCTGTTACTGCTGTGAACTCAGCGATGGAGGAAGTTAGTCTTTCATATAGTCATAATTTTCAGTATAGTCCCTGTATTCTGTGCCTACACGCATATTTTCTAAATGCAGCAGCTGGTATGATGATGGCACATCCTGAGAAAAGACTTGACAGAGGAGTATTATAAAAGAAAAGCACAGCTGTTTAAGCTGTTAATTACAGGGAAGAGACATGGAGAACACGCAAACGCTCATTCAGGCTGAATTGTACGTGCCTACTCTCCAGAAACCACTTGAAAGCTCTTTGTTCAGGTCTACTGCTGTGAAAATGACAAGTTTTTTGATCCTGAGCACAAACTGAACAAAGGTGTTGGAGGAAAATCAACAAGTTTTTGTCTTATGGCATTTTGAACTCAGTTAAACAGACCGAGAGTATCCGGATGGTTGAGCCGCAAATATTTTTGCTGGTAATCTGTTTCTTCAGCACTGTGCTTTCATACGAATGTTTCTTGCTAGTGTTAAAATGTTTTAATAATTAGCTTGCGAATGTGACCTGTCCCCTGCATGACAAGGGAATCTAGTGGCATTTATACACTTATATAAAAAGAATATTTCTTTTTCAGTTACCAAGAGAGCACAGTTCATATACAAACTGACAACGCTGCAACACCACAGTTCACATCATCACAGGTTAAACTGCTAAATGACTCACCTCCTATCAGAATATGAGTCTAGTAACATCATTATGGTTTATATAGGTGTGTTTCAACCAATACACAAAAAAGAAAGTAACTCTCCATCTCCAGGATAGACCTACAATCAATAAGAGCCATTTGACATAAATTCATTTAAAGTTGACTAATATGTGGTGAAAGTTGAGTTGACGTCACTCATAAAAATACTGTTGAAAGTAATGCTGTTACTGTCAAACTGTCCTAAAACTTACAAAGCTGTAAATCTGGATATGTTACTAGTGAATGATGCCACAATTAATGCAAAAAAAGAAAAAGAAAAAAGAAAATCAGTACTCTATTTTCCACTGAATCTTTGGTTGGGTGATTCAAGATTTCCTAAAACTCCTAAAACAGTTCATCATTTGACAACATGTAAACGGTGTCCGTGGCTGTTTATCAATGAGCAGATGTGCTGTCCACGGTATCACCCGAGGACTCCTGCCATGTTTACTCCGAGGCACACACTGAGGGTCATTATGTAAGACCGAGCACGGGCAGGGAGGATGGCCCCTGCAGCCAATTGGCTAGGAGGGGAGGGCAGCCCTTAATTGGTTGTGGGTGGAAACAGTGAGTGACTGAACTTGTACAGTGTGCCCCGAAATGTGTCTGAGGGGGCCCTTATGTGCACAGGGGTAATCTGAGATAGAAAAAAGAAATGCTGGGAACAGCTCAGATGGTTGCCTTAAATGTGCACATTCAGCTCAGTGTTTAGCAGCTCCTGGTTCAGAGTTTGTTTTCATGTGGCTGTTTTTATTAAAGAGCTCTAAAGTCTTCTGTACAGCAGACACATGCAGTTAAACTCTGGTGTCTTAATCGACCTCTGTTCTCACACTGAGCTCAGGCTGCTCGTTTGATTGATGAGGACGCCAGTGCTCACGCTGAAGTTCAACACAAGAGCAGCGTCTCCTCATTCATTTACATTTCCAGCAGACTAGATGCCTTGGAGGACATTCCTGTCTCTCTCAGAGGTCAAAGAACAGGTTCGCACCATGTGACTGCTATGATTTAACAGTTGAAACAAATGAGTCCACACATGATTTTGTGGTTCCCGCTAAGTCTGTTTTAACTTCACGCTGAATTCTGGGAAATGAAACTCGTTAGAGCTGATCAGAGCGGCATGACAGCGGATTTCCGACAGAGGTTCTGGAATTAATCTTTCGTTGTGATGTACCTCGAAAGTGATGCAGACTGATTTTAAATCCTTTAATGTGTTCACCTAATTGTGGAGCATTCAGCAGCTAAAATATGACTTATTTCCACTTGGTTATCTTTTTCTACTCAATGCATTCAGGATTTTATTTTCTCCTCAGCTACCCTGACGTTCTTCTCCACCTCCTTTTACTTAACATTAACTTCCCTTTCTGCTCCTCCTTGTTCATCACCTCTTTCTCCTCCTATACCTCTCCCTCTTTATCCCCTTCTCTTCCTCCCTTTGTTCTTCTTCTGTTCCTCTCCATGGTTCTCCTTCTCCTTCATCCTCCTTGCCCTACATCTCCTTCACTTCTTCTTCCGTGTTATTTTTCTCCTTCTCATCCCTGTCCTCCTCTTTTCTTCCTCTCGTCCTCCTCCTTCTTCTTCTTCTGCTCTATTTCCAGCTGATTTGATGCCCCACAGCAGCACAACCACTGACTGATGTAAACACATGTATCCGATCAGATCATTTAATTTAGCGTCAATGGAAACGGTACATCTCTGACCAGAATGACTGATCACCTTGAAGATATATGTGAACCTTTCCTGCTGTCAAAAAAGTGAAACATGACATTTTTGTTTGACAGGTAAAGCAGGACTTGACTTGAAATTCCACACCTGAGACTGAACTTTGATCTACGAGTCTTACTGGTGGATAAGATCATCGTACCGTTTGTGCTGTAAGTAAAATCTGCAAAAAGAAGCCTGCGTCTTTTATTAAAACGTGCATTTCTGAAATGCAATGGAGTGGAGATGACATAAACAAAGTACAAGCACTTGGGGAAAAAATGCTGCACATGAGTAAATGTGCTTATTTCCAGTGATGCAGAAGTCTAAACACAGAAACCTCAGTGTAAAATTAAAACATTCCTGACAAAGATTATTTTTTTTTTCCCTTGAGGCAACAACGCTCAACTGGAAGAGTAGAAGCATGTTCCTCTACCTGGACGTCACGTCAAGAACACGTCGTTAAACTGAACTGCTCTGGAGCGTACCGAGAGCAGGACCACAGCCTAAGGCAGTCTGTGGCCAGAGTAGTTTTTGTTTTTTTTAATATCACTCCACCGCAGAAAGGCCGCCAGACAATTTCCACAGAGAACAAACAGAACATCAAAGAAAATCTGCTTGGAAGTTCGACAAAGGCCCAGCAGTCGCCACGCAGCAGAGGCATCGTATACAGTGACATAACCTCAACTTTTAGGGATCAGACGGTTTTATGACTACGTTTACAGAAGAATGGAAGAAGGCTTGTTCAGGTACAAAACTGGATTCATATTCTGTCTTTAAGATGAATCAACCAGCAACCAGCAATGATGAAAAGATGGAAACATCATATTTTGGAGGTAAGGTTGGAGAAAAAACCTTTCCCCGTTCTTCATCTTCTCCTCCTGCTTCTGCTTTCTTGTTCTCTTTGCTATTCTTCCTTTCGTCCTGCTTCTTCTTCTCTTTGGTCTTCTTCTTCTCCTCCCCCCTGTTGTTGTTCTTGTTCAGCTCCTGCTTCTTCATCTCTTCGTTCATCTTCTCCTCCTGCTTCTGGGTTCTTCTTCTCTTTCTTCTGCTTCTCCTCTTGCTTCTTGTCCTCTTTGTGCTTCTTCCCTCCATTCTGCTTCTTCTTCTCCTCTTGCCCTTGTTCTTTTTCTCCTTCTCCTCCATGGCGCTGACACATAAACCATGTCAAGCAGCACTCTGAGCAGCAGCAGCTCAAGGAAAACCATCCAGTCAAGAATAAAGCAATTTTAAGCCTCATATTTGATTCTATCAGAAAATTGCACTGATATTAATGTAATTCCTATTTCCAGCATGTTACGCTGCAGAAATAACAAACCCCCCACTGATTTTGTTTTACGACTCCTCTGCAGAAAAGATCAAACGTCCACTTCAATTTCAGTAAAGTCAACTTCAGAAAGTTACTGCACAATAGCCGGGGGCACCTTAAATCACTGATAATGAGATTGTAATCTCGCTGGGGGGATATTATGTAACTTACATTTATGAAGGTGCAGCGTATTTTGAAGTAGACGGAGATGTATTGATTTTTTTAATTATTTAAATATAAAAATCAGCCACATTTCGGTGTCATCATCTTATATCAGTTTTCTTTCCAAATTCCCCCTTTGAGATTCCTTAAACAAACTGTCATGAACGACTGAAACAATCCAGACAAATAGAACAAACCCTTTCTGTTAGAAATATCAAAATCAGGATCCCATTGGTAGTTTCAGGACAACTAAAGATGTTTTTTTTTTTTAAATCTCTTAGTCCCATTGTTTTCTGTGCACGAGACAGCTCATCATCTTCATCATATTTTGCCAAGATAGAAACCAGACAATACTTGCTGCATAACAAACAACATTTGTTTATTACCATTAAACAGTCTGTGGCCCACTATGAATTTTTATTGCATTAGTCCTGTCAATATCTAACTTCTGACTGGACTAAGCAAATCAATGTTCTACTATTTTTCAATGTAGGGTACCTGAAACCTAACCTAATGTGCATAACATACAAGTAGAAAGCCTTACATTCTTAAAAATGAAGCTAAAGCTGCAGTTCCTCAAATTACTACTAGAGTCTAGCTATAAGGGCAAAGCAGTTAACAACAAATGTGAAAATGTCCAACTTTACAGCCAAAATATGCATGTTTTTTCCTACTGCCACGGTGAAGGGCCGCTTCAAAGAGCAGTTATCAGTGGCAACTGTCAGTCTTGTTTTCATAGCGTCAGATCAATAAAACTTCTCAGAAAAATGGAAACTTGATGAACATCAGTGTTATATTAGCTACCTAAAATGACATAAACCACGATTCAAATGTTCTTTGGTGTTTCAGTCCCATCCATTGAGATGTAAAGGAGGCAGGGCTTATGGCCTATACTGCAGCCAGGCATCAAGAAGAGCTCCACATGCTTTGACTTCACTTTTGAGGAGCTGTCATGGTGTCTACTCTTTTTACAGTCTATGGAGCTGAAGTATTGAAATCAAAGTGAAATGTTACTAGACTCCGATTCTTGTAAGAAGAAGAAGAAGTGTGATAACAGACGAAGTAACCTAAAGTTTTTCGTAAACTTTTCGTTGTTAAACCCACTGGTTTACAGGAAGTGAATAATTACATTAACAGAAGGAAAAAGGAAAAAGTGAATCTGAATTTTATTACCTGGAAGTTTCCCACCATGATGAGCCCGGCAGCGCAGATCCACCCGGTGGAGAGGCCGGCCGTGTTCAGGATGCAGTTCTGGTGCTTCTCTATGACGTGAGCGTAGCGCAGCAGGCCGATCAGCATCACTGGAGGACCAGACGAACAGAGGAAGAAATCATAAATCAGGACAAAAGAAGAGGAAGGAACAATGTTTTGTGTTCGTGTTACTGTGGCAGTCTGCATCTGAGGTGTTCACAGCTTTTCTTTTTCTAAACAGAAGAGAAACAGCCTCAGGGTGGAGTTGGTTTTCCCATACTGACCACCATCCAGCTTCATCAACAAACGCCGGTTACTTCCTGTTTCTTTCAGAGAATAATCTCTAACGCGAGGATGACGTCTTTGTTCAACAGCATACTGGTTTAGTGTATAAACAAGCTAACATTGCTTTATTCCTTTATTAAGATATATGTGTTTATAGAACTTTACTGACAAAGTCAACAGCAGCAAAACCTGTTGGAAAGAGACCAGAAGAAGGAGGAGGAGGAGGAACAGAAGAAGAACATCAAGAAGGGAGGAGGAGAAAACAAGCAAGAAGAGGAGGAGAAGAAGGGCAACAGGAAGAGAAGGGGGAGAAAAATAATATGAAGGAGGTGAAGTTTTCCTGCATATTTTTCTCCATCCCTGTATTGTCCCTTTGAGTAGAAGATGACCAAGATGTCTCCACGTCTCCAGCATTACTATCAACATGGATTCCAGTGATCAGATTATCAAAGATTTACACCAACTCTCCCAATCTGACTGAAAACTCTTCTGATCAGTCTCTTCTGATTGAGGTGGTGACATGTGACATTGTTTTCACACCTAACTCCCAGTTAATTAAAAAAATACTGAAGAGGTGGAGCACCTACTTAGCTTCTGCAAGATGGCCAAAGTGACATCTTCTATTATGTCTCCTGAAGAGAGGTCCTGAAGCTCAGTGTGGTCTCTACGGCAGTCACCATCGTGGCAGTGCCTGCCTCCACCCAACTCTTGGCTAATATTGAAAGGTGCCGCATGTGTTGAACTGAGGCTAAAGTGTGCTAGCAATCTGTGCGGACACTAACCTGTCACTCAACACACTTTATTATAACTTTAAATTTAATCGTTGATATAATTTAAACAAGTGAGTTCTATAAAAAGTTGTCATGATTGCAGAAATCGGCTACAGAGACTCAAACCGTTTTTTGTACCAGGCTATAAACTTGTTTATTTCTGCTGTAAAGGGCGACTGACTCGTGTTTGTAACCAGCCTCTAGTGGACATTAGAGGAACTGCACGCTTTTGGCTCTTCAGTTCTCATCCACTTGGTGTAGTTGAAGCTAGCTGACCAACTCCAAGGTGCACATTCAGCATCAAAGGAACAGCGAGCTCAGACTTTCTTCCTGAGACGTGCAGCGCTGACGCTGTAGATCTCAGTGTGAGCAGATTCCTGACGTCTGTTTACCAATCGGCTCCATCAAAGATTCACAGCAGCTTCACGCTGCTCTCCCACACGTCCATCTCACGCCGCTCACATCTGGCGCTCCATAGAGCGGTGTGTTTTCATGTTCCCGTTGGCGAACGCAGCGGTCAATGTTTGATGATCGAGTGTACCCAGTGATAAGACCCCATGTTTTGGGTTCTGGGTTTTTATGTGAGTTTCACGGGCTGCAGCACAGCGAGGGATCCACTTTCTGATCTCAACAGTTACCATTCTTCTCACGCCACACCTCTGAGCTAAACAAACCAGCATACAAATATAAAGTGGGTATTGTTTGTGAGAGTGAAATAAAAAAAAGGTGGAGAGCTTTTGATGTTTGGGAAATTTCCAGAGCTCGCACTGTGGCTTTCAGTCAGAGCTGACAGAATATGCGTTGGTCCATGAGTAAAAATGGAAATGTTCCCAAATGTTTTGCATTCCTTGGTCATACAATGAGGAGCTCTGATAGACGGAGAAATAATAAGCAGTGTCCCTTATCGTATCTTTTAGATAATCTGTTTTTGACACTACAGGCTTCAGCAAAGAAAATATGATTTTGTATACAACATTATAGAGGTTTGCAGGAAAGTACTTGCTACAAATGGAGGGACAACGTGTGTCTTGTATAGGTTTTGATTTGTTTAGCTGATTTATTACCCTTCAGGTAACAAGTGCATCATAAATGCTGAAAAATTCTTTAAATGCTGAACTTTTTTTCTAAGACTCGTGATGCACGGGTCAACAGTTGGCTGTTTACTGGTGGTCGGGTTGTCGGTGACAATCTCCCAAGAAAACTTTCATACTAATAGACAAGTTTAACTTTTTTTTTGGACTGACAATTTTACAGTGTTGTAAATATAAAAAGCCAGCCCTGTGTCTTGGTATGAGGAATGACAGGGCACAAAAATTCCAGCGTTTTCTCAGAACCAGGTGTTTAGGTGTTCAGGTGTGAAGAGGTCACTGGATGAGTGTTTGAAGAGAGAAAATAGGCAGCTACAGTCAGGGCAGAAGGTTACAGGCTACATTCAGTTATGCATGAAGCTTTTACTCAAGGTAAAGACCAGAGAATTCAGAGAAGCAGGACGTTTTCATTATTCCTATTTACACGGACAATATTTCTTCAACCTGATCAGTCATTCTGATTAGAGATAAACTGTTTCCATGGAGATTCAGATATATGCGTTCACATTAAAACATTAATCACTGTAGAACTTTACTGGCAAAGTGGCCCTGCTGCAGTGAAGCATCAAATTTGCCGGAAATAGAAGAGAAGAAGAAGAAGAAGGACGAGGAGAAAGGGATGAGGAGGAGGAGAGGAAGAATGAGGAGAAGGAGTAGGAGATGACGAAAGAGAATAGAGGGCGAAGGAATGGTTGGAGGAGAATGGAAAAGAAGAAAATGGAGGAGAAGAAGATTGAGAAGATTAGGAAAGAGAAGAGGTGGAGAAGGAGGAGAAGAAAAACAACTGAGGAGGAACTGCAAGAAAAAATAAAGAAAGGGGCGAGGAGAAGAACTGAGGAGGCAATGAAGAAGAAGAAGGAAGAGGAGAAGAAGAATGAGATTAAGTGAAGAGGTGGAGAAGGAGGAGAAGAAGAACAACAACTGTGAGGACAGCAAGAAAAGGGGAAAAAAGAACAAAGAGGAGGGGGAGGGAAAGAACTGGGGAGACGACGAAGAAAATGTCATGTTCTCTGCCATGGTTTTCTGTCTTATGTCTTTCGTCTTTTGTCTTTCATCTCTTGTCTTTTTTCAGTCACTGCTCATAGTCATTAGTTCAGTTTCCTGTTTTATTTTGTTAAGTTCCTTGATTTCCTGTTTGTCATGTCTGTGTTCCTGTTGATTAGCTCATTGGTTTCACCTGGTCTCGTTTGTTGATTTGTTTCACCTGTGTCTTGTCACTCTGTTCCTGTAGACCATGTTATGTGTTACCATGCCATAGTGTTTTTAAATGCCATGTCGTAGTTTTGAGTTTTGCCTTTTTTGGTTCATGCCAAGTCATAGTTGAGTTTTGATTTTTTTGTTTATTAAAGAAAGTCTTTTCGCCTACTACAGCCTCTGCCTCTCAAGTCCTGCATCTGGGTCCGAAAATCCCATTTCCCGCTTCCCCGTTGTGACAGAAAGGAAGGAAGGGGAGTAGGAGAATGAAGAAAAAAGGAAAGAAGAGGATATGTTTTTCTCCAAGTTTCTGTTCAACCTTGAATTGATTCTATAGAAGATGACCAAGATGGACGTGTAAGAAGAAGAAGAAGAAGAAAGGGGAGAGAGCGAGTGGAGGAACGGTAGAAAGAAGAAAGAAAAGTGGATTTGCATGGTGAAGTTCTGCAAAATCAAAATTAAAATTAAATCCCGCAGCTGCTCTACAGTCTTTCAGACTAGCCGCCTCTGTGTTTGATGTTGGTCTAAAACTTCTGCGAGCTTTAGTTGAAAAAAATACCAGTGGCTCAAATATCACAGTACAAACTATGAGAATCCTGACTAACATTTTAAAAGCAAATACGCACACACCCGCAGGAAACCGCCTAAAATAGATTAAGCTTGGGCAGAACAGAAGAGCTAATGGTCAGAGGGTGAATGTTCCCGGGTCATGTTGGCCATTAAAAAATGAACCGTTTGTGGCACTGAGTAAATTTTCCCTCAGACTGAGGTCTGAGGTCGGACCTGGCAGTGGAATCTGGGGAATAGAAACTTGGCTGGAGTCGCTACAGCTGCGAAAACAAGCCTCACTCTGGTTCAGCTAAGAGGTGAATATGTGTGAAGGTGGAAAAAAAATAAAATAAAAAATACCACGATGTTGAAAGTGCATTTTAAACTATACTTACCCATGAAGGATCCCGTGCTGCAAATGAGGCTGAAGAAGCAACTTTCAGGTGGCAGAGTTCCACATTTACTAGAGAGGAAGCGGAGAGAAGGGCGGGTCAGTATGGGCTGACCTGCAGCCTCAAGCTTAGTCACGTTCTTGAGGTTTTAGCTGCTTGCTGTCATGTAACTCCTCCTGGTTTTTTTTATTTTTTTTTTTTTACTGTGCAGCAGGAATTTCTTTAAAATAGCCACGAATAAAGCAGAAAGGCCTTGTATGTCATGTCTTTAAGCTGTGGTACTAAAAGCGTGCCAGCATTTTATATTCATGTATTTATTTTTGTCTTGCTGGGAGGTCGGGGAAAGAATGACCAGAGCTGCTGATCAAAAATAATAAACCACATCATCATGCATGCCTGGTATTCTAGGCAAGATCACATTACACATCAGGATTTAACATTTTAAGACATGTATTTGAATTCCTTGTTGGATTTTTAGTTTACAGCAAATAAACATAAATTCTGCTGCCATATTGTTGTGTTTCAGGGAAAGAACAAAAGTATTCTTTTCAAAAAGGAGAAAAATGTTTAATCCAAACAAAAAAGCTGTGGCACTAAATCCATGCCAGCATTGATTTTTTGCATTTTTATTTTTGTCGTGCTGGGAGGTCGAGGAAACAACGGCACAGGGGCGTGCAAATCAAACATATATGCAGACCGCATCATCAAAGAAGTAGATCCCGTATTCCGGGGGAGACAACACGTGTTGACATTTCGGAACTTGGCGGGGCAACATTTCAAAGACTGGTGAAGGATCCGTTACGATCCAAACAAAAGCTCGTCTTCCTGACAAGGTGAAGAGGTCCTGCCCCCCTCCGAGTGAGAGACTCAGTCGGACAAGTTTGGGCTTATCTCACAAAACTCTTCAGCTGCTTTGGACACAGCTCAGCAACAGAGACTAAGTTTATAACAAACTTGTTTAGAGGTTTTGAGAAATTAATCTTCTAGGCTTTAATGACTTTTAGACTTTTAAGCCTTAGCATAAAACGGACCAGAAGGTTTATGCAGACAGAAGTCATCTAAAGGGACATTAGATGTTAGCATGTACTGGCTATATTGGTACAGTTTGTTTTTATTAAAGTGTATCTGGCTCGTGCAAAAGTTCTACTTATCGTTCAATTTCTATGACTTTAGAAAGACTTAACGTTCTGTTAAACCTACGTTTCTGCCTTGTTCAGTTCAGACTTTTACATAAAACATATCTGGATGCGCATTCAAACATAAAGCAGAGAAAAAGAGGCATTACATGCAAGATATTTAACATATTCACACATACACTCCTTACGTCTCATGTCTGACATTTTTATCATAAATCTGATACGTAAAACACATTTTTCTGTTATAATGTTGTGGTTTTTTTGTCTTTTTTTCATTCAGCAACAAAATTAATTTAATTATAGTAAACTGTAAGAGTTAGCAAAAGACTGATAAGTAAAAATAAGTAAAAGGTTTGGCCTTCTTGCAAAGTTACTACCTTTTCTCGGCCTTAATTAGGACTTTGCACACATCTCTGTTGTTTTGTGACCTGTGCATATACACCGATATAAAGGTGCATGATATGTAACATTTTCAAACAACTACTTCTACGTCTTATATTTCAAGCTTTGTGTGTGAAGCTCAGGTTACTCTGAGTGCTTATAAAAATACATAAGTGTCAGCAGAACAAGAAAAATATATTTTTTTGTTTTTTTGTTTTAAAAAAAGGACCAAAGATAAACAGACCAATTATTTCAGTTTAAACTCCAAACCTCAGACTGCAGCGAGGCAGGCTGCTGTTTTACATCATTTGATATCCGCGGTCACATCATGTGTACAGTGCGCAGGATTGTTATTGTGAGTGGAAAGAGGATCCTCGCCAGTTTCGTCATTGATTTACCACCATGGGTTTAACCAGGACTCACAGTGTGCTGCAGTTTGATTTCATTGAAAATCAAAATCATTACAAGAACCAGAGGTTTCTGATGGGGAAACACACGGCAGAGGCTTTTGAACTCCTTCTGTAATACCTGCAGAGGTGGGATCACTTACCTGATGAGCGGTATGTTGTCCAGGGTGCAGCACAACACAGGTCCCCTCTGTAATGGAAGCAGCTCCTCACAGGACTCATTGTAAATCCTGTAAACAAACACATGCACTTACTTTAGTCTGCAGACAGATACAGTATGCATGAACATAGAGATTTCAGGAAAAGACCCAAAATCAAACACTGACACAGAAGCGTTTTACCCTCCTCAGTGTAATGAAGCTATTTTAATGCAGAACAACTAAAGAAAGCAAATGAGTTGAAAGTCTGTCAATGTTTGAGCACCGACCCGTACATTTGTGGCATCACGGCTCCCGCTCTACGCAGACGATGGTATCACATTAACCCAAAATGTTTGCAAGTGAGAGGTCTCTTAAATAACACAGTTAAATACTCAGCACATTTTAGTCTGATGTGAGGTGCTAGGAATGTGTTTCTGCAGTACCATCATCACAAAATCTGAGAGAAGCTGCAGCTTTTTAGTTCAGTTTACAATACATGTTAGTGTTTTATAATGATCTAAACGATTGGTAGAGATATCAAGGTTGGTTTTTAATTATTATTAAACCACTAACAGGAAATTCAGTGTGGCAAATTTAAAGTAATTGTTTTCATTTAACTTGTGGAGTTCCTCAAGGCTCCACCCTCGGGCCTTAACACCTTAAAGGGGAATTACCATTTTTTACAACCTGGACCTTATTTCTGGCATAAAATAGGTTTGTTGTTCTTTGGGCAGCTGTTCCTCTCTCTGCCTCCGCATCCTCCTTTCAATAAGCTCCTCATCCCTATACTCTGTCTCAAAATGGTCCATCGTCATACATCAAAAACAAAGCCAGTGTCCACAACTTCAGAATTGGAAAAATATTCATACATGATGCAAAAAAATTGCAGGAGCAAATTACAGGTGCGGCGCCCCGAGATGATATCACCCAGGTCAGAGGTTAGTAGGTCAATCTAGAGACCCCAGATAATGATAGCAGGTAACTCCAGACTCAACGGGGAATAGCACTAGCATATCATAAGAAAATATTGATGAAATGAACGAGTTTCACGATGTTTAGAAGCTGTGTTTCAGTGCCCCAGTCACTCCCACTATATGGACATACGCTGATCTAAATTACGTCCAAACGACTCCAAATAACACCAGACTTATATGGGAGAGTAAATGATCATATTTTATGCCAGAAATAAGGTCCAGGTTGTAACAAGCGGTAATTCCCCTGTAAATATTGCCTCCTGTTGCATCATATTAGTTGCAGATTTTATTTAGCAGATTGAGGAGATACTATAGTGGTAGAGCATTTGAAAGCAGATCACGAGGTCCCCCTGTTCAAATTCGAGTGCCCCCTTTTTCTCATAATTTTTATTCTTTCTTACTTACAGTACCACATGCAGCCTGTGGTACCCCTTCAGATCTTGCATTAACATCCGTCCTGGGCCAATCCGATCATCATCAATAGTCCAGTTTTAAGTAATGGTAAGTGGCCTTGCTTTTATATAGCGCTTTTCTACCTATTGGTACTCAAAGCGCTTTTACAGTCAGAGACACATCTACCCATTCACTCACACAAGCACGCACACATTCACACACCAGTGCCACGCACTGGGAGCAACTGGGGGTTCAGTGTCTTGCTCAAGGACACTTCGACATGTGGCACATTCCGGGGATCGAACCGCCAACCCTCCGGTTCGTGGACAACCCGCTCTACCTACTGAGCCACAGTATCGGTGTTCACACCTAGCATTAAAATGTGTCTCCATGTGTGTCCCCAGACTGCACTTGAGATCTAATCTCGGTTTCTCTGTGTGTAAACACCACCATCATCTTAAAACACCTGCCGTCTCTAATGGATCTCTGTTGTTGTTGTTTTTTGAATGAGTGAGTTAAACTCCTGTTCCACAGATCACTTCAGTTGAGTAGGTGGTCCTCAATGTGACCCTGGACTCATTGTATGTTTAGACTTCCAACAGAACAAGGTCAAATCTGTCCTAGGCCATCTCTAAATGTGCTCTAAGATCAGATCACTCAAATACGACCTCAATGCATGACACTGAGATCCTGAGTTTGGTTCCTAGACTTTTAATAATCTCAAGAGGATAGTTTGTGCATTCATTTCTTTAACTGAAGGCAACTTATATGATTAAAGTTACCGGTCCGTCACGTGGCATCTTTCAAAAACAACAACATAACAGTATAGTGGTTATATAGATATATGAGCTAACATGTCTGAAACTGGGGCAGTGATATACTGTACCTTCAGCAACTACTCCTTAAAAGTGACCTCCTCTTACAGACAGGTTATGCAGATGCTCTCCAGATGTCTCCTGATAACTCTCTGCTGATTCATGTGCTCTGACTTCTTTATGTGTTTTCTGTACCAGTCGGGAAGATGTTTCTGTCGATTTCAATCCACGTTTATGCTCCACATACCAGACAAGTCCATCAGTTACAGAGAAAACAGGTTCCTCCTCTCTCAGCTTGAACCAGCTGTTTGCATTCTCTGTCTTTGCTACAAATTAAGTTTACTGAACCCCTACGTCTCTGTCATTACTTTCACCCACACATAATTTTTTTCTTTACACGCTCGCGTCAGCGTTCAGCACTTTAAATTTTTCACCCCTTCATTCCTTCTCCCTCCTGTGCCTCACTGTGTTTGAACTAAGGCTGGCGAGCTTGTCAGGAAGTGAGGCCTCGTGGATGATGACTTTTTCTTTGTACACTTTTCACGTTGGGCATGCAATGAAGAGTTATTATTCACAAATGAGTGTGTGAGTGATTTCCTGAGCTTTGTGGTCCATTAACAGACTAAATGCTCCTCCACAATGAGATGCCTATGTTAGAAAACACCTTAGTGTAGACAAACTGAGCAGTCTGTCTTTATTTAGCTGGAAACCACACTACAACAAACACTTTAAGTACCTGTGTTTACAATAACACATTAAAATGAGTCTCCCTGACCAGCTTAAGATCTGATCTGATCTCAGTTGTGCACTCTGTATGCAAATGTATTATTTAGGCTGCAGTAGAACCATGAACGGTGCTGTTGTTTTGTTTGTGCGTCTTGATTTTAAGTTTTTATTTATTTATCTGGGTTCGCCTATACTGCAGGTTTTATAAAATAATAAACGGGACCAGAGACCTGAACACATTGCCTGACAAGAGTTTCTTGTCGACGTTTCATCCAAGCAGCTTACAGTCTGTCCCCAAAAAGTGTCCCCTATTCATACCTAGGGATGTGAGTTTCAGGTGGGCAACACCCATTGACATTCCCATTTAAACCCCAATTTCTCACCAGTACTTTTAGAACTGGATGAAACATTTCCAAGAAACCCAACTTGGCCCTGTTTCTTCTTTCAGCTTGTATTTTGGTTAAACTATGACCTAGACGAAACCTTCCTAGACTCTTTCAGCACATTTATACAATATGATTATCGACATCACTGACTTTACAATGATATGTTTGTGTGTGTTGCTGTACCAGTTATGCACCGGGCAGACGTGCTGGTTGTAGAGAGCCATCGCATACCTGTAAAGAGACAAAAAATCTTCGGTCAACAGCAGAACACGTAGATGTGAAATAAAGAGGAGATTGTTTTGACTCGTAACGTGGTCGATCACTGTATAAAGACAGTGTCAAAAGTTAATATATTTCTTCACTAACCAAGCACACATGAATTACCCCACAATGCTGGCTGCTCTTTAACCTGCACGGTGACACCAGAAAAGCTGCTGCTGCTTTTTAAACACCCTAAATCAGTTAGCAGCGCAATGACAATTGCACAACTCCGCAGGAATACCGAGATCATTCATTAAGTGTGATGTGTTGTGTTTTTTTACTTCTGTTTCGTAATCTTCAAAATTAGGACGTACCCTGCTTCGCAAAAGCATAAATCTGGTTTAAGTAATCAGCATCTTAACCGCACAAAACAACACAATGATAGACGCCAAAGTTTGGTTTAAGACTCTAAAATGAAAAATAAGAGCTTTTTTTATTATTATTATTTCTATGGTAAAATGCAAAAACACTTTAAACAGGTACAAATAATAGGTCAATGTAAACATATCAGGAGTCGTAAGTACGTTATCAGTCTCTTTAAAAACTATCTAAAAGACAAACTATGCTCAGATAAGATAACCAGCAATCAGCAAAACAAGCTGCCAACACATGTTTACGCACAAAAACAGAAAAATGGACTACGACTGATCCCTGGTGACATGGAGACGCTTAGGTCAGAAGAATCGATTTGCTTTTGCAAAGATTTGGGGTTAAACTACTGCAGGGTTTGTGTTTAAATAATTGTTTTTTGTTAAAATGTAAATTGTAATATTCTTTTCATTCGTTCTCAAAAATGCTTGACATCGAGGGGCCAATAAGCTGCCGAACAGGCTTCAGCATTTCTTGAGGGTCAACTATTCAACAGTTCAAAGTCTTCAAAACAAGACAAGCGTCGACGTGTCTGAACAGCAGCAGGTCTGAGGAAGGGTGGGACTACAGGCTCATCCCTGAAAATCCTTTGAGGCCCCGGCGTGAAAAAATCTCGCGCCCACTTTACAAAGGTGCGAAAGGCTGGAGTGTGAATCCGCTCACGAGAAGCGAAAGTAGGTGAAAGAGCTTCCCAGCATCCTTAAATCCTACATATAAGGTCACGTTAAGGGTATTATTTAGACATTTAGATCAGTGAATACATGTAGCTTAGCCTCTCATTAACGTGGCAACAACTACAGAAATCCCAGAAGAGTCAGGAGACATTCTTAAATATTATTGATCCTCTCAGTCTTCTTCTTGTTTTTCATCGGATTATTTTAAGTATTAAAAAGCAAAAGCTTCATAAGGATTCAGGAGATCATGACGTTACAATAAAACAAAAAATAAAAACAACTTTAGCCTTTCTATGCAGCTGATGAGTAGAAAACATTAACACTACTCACAGTCCACAAAGCTGATTTCTTGAGGCTCTTACATACTCCGTAAGAAGCAAGAAATTTGTTCTAGCTCATCAGGCTGCAAGAACAAAATGCCCTCGTTTAGGAGTTCTTGTTCTCCACACATTAACCGGGAAGAACTTTTTTCTTATGGGGTGTCCGGCAACTGTTCTCTGATTGGTCACAGAAATTGAAGTGGGTGCTAATGTGGAAAAGTGAAATGCTAGCCGCCACTCTGTGAGCTCCCAGATGCTAATATTCGCAGCGTGGCTGCTAATCTCTCCTGAGTAGATATCGGCATCCTGCGTGTTGGTGCACTGCTGAATGGCCAAAACAAACTTTTTTTTTCTTGTTCTTGCTCACTTCAAGAACAAGAACTAATTTCTCACTCTTCACATCTTCTTGCTGCACATTTCTGCATACATTATGTATCAAGATGGCGACCGACAGAGACGACACAGTGAGCTTCAAAACGACTACGGGTTATATGTGGTCCAGTTAGGGTTTGGGTTTGTTCTTATTGGTTGTTTTAAAAACGTTTCTTCTTGCTGTCTGGACACTGCCATGTTTTCTGGTGCACAAGTAGACTGTCTTGGTGTACACAAACCATACGTATATGTATTTAAAGCAGCACATGTTGTTTTGGGGTTGGAGAACAGCAGTTTTCCCGTTTGCAGCCTTTATGCTAAGCTAAGCTAACCACCTGCTTGTTCTAGCTACTCATTTAGTGCAGAAACAAGAGGGATATCAATGTCTATGACCTAAAATATCAGACTATTCCTTTAAGACATCTCCTGTGCATCTTGCATTCAGTCACGAGATAAATAAAATAATCATCATCACACTTCTAAACAACTTTTAACAGATGCCTCTCATGATTCTTTCAAAATGGCGCTAAAGCACGTTCCAGTCCTTGTTGACTGAAGTTGTTTGCAGTGTGTTACAGCTGCTGTTGCTGCTGCTGCTGTGCTCTGTTCGCTCATTTTCCACCATAAAAGCAGCTCTGATTGGGCGCTGTTGCCATTTGAGGAGCTGCAGATGTGGCTGTTGTGTGTGGGGGCAAGTAAGGCAAAAACAAAAAGAAAAAAAAAAGAAGAGGAAGAAGAAGAAAAAAACAGGGACTCCACGACCAGACATGTAGTGTGGAATCTCAAGGATGACTCTTGCCCCTGCACCGTCGCTGAATAAACAGCGTTACTCTTGGCTTCCAAAAAAGGAAAGACTTTAAAATAGGTGAATTTTAGTGCAGTCACTTGAGGCCTTTGTGAAAACTGCAGGGACAATAGCTAGTTTGTTGGTCACTTTGCCCAAATGTTTCCAGTAATGTCAACAATTTCTGAGCCAAAACACTGTAAATCCAATTTTATCTGATTCCGGTGCTTTGATCAAATCAGTTTATAAGACGATCAAGTATTTAAACTTTATCTAAAAGAGTTTCTGGAGTTAACAAAAAGTTGCCCAGACTCAAAACCCCTCAAAAACTGATTCAAAGGTCGTAGTCTGATGCTCTTTAAATACATTTAAATACTCTGACAAACAAACATTTATGATTTTACAAAGATTACTCACACAACCCATATTCCTGTGATGGTGAAGACAGGAAGGCTGACAGGAAGGATCATCCACAGGGACATGACGACCACCAGGAGATCTGCGAACAAAATGACACCTCTGAAACGTGGCAGACTCTCCGATCAGAGCGCAAATCACACAATTTACAGTAATTTAAGAAAGAAAAAAAAGTTCAAATATCTTCTTGTTCCAGCTTCGTACAGGGACAGTTTGCAGAGGTTTTGTGACGTGTAAATTAAACAGTTGATTTTTGCATGAATTCAACAGGAGATTGGCATTGTAGAGGCATGATACAATATTAAATGCATCTATCCTCAGCGATTATGAACGATCATAAGTGTCCAGCTTAAAGTGCAGTTGTGAACACACCTAGGGAGCATTTGAGTGGTCCAATCTCAAACCGCTTGTGGAAGAGACCTGGGACACATTTGATCTTATTTCTTTGGCGGCGTGAACACACAATGAGCTCTGCGTCATATTAAAGACCACTTATTAAACAGTGGTGATCTGTGGAAGAGTTTAACTCATTCATTAAGGAAAAACAAAACACCCATCCACTGAAAAGGAAAAAGGGCTGTAAGTGATGTCTGTTCATGAGTAATGAGAGCCTTTTAAAGTATTCTGTCCTTGTGGCTGTTAAGTAACCAAATAAGAAATAAATCTAACTGAGAATTAACACATGAAATGTTAAGTAACATCAGGGCGGAAAGCAATGAATAAATAAAAACTTAACGTTCAGTGGGAGAGAATTTACAGCCTGTGCCAAAATATGCATCAACCCCCCAAGTCATGACACACACACAACAAACAGCTGTTCATGGTTCGGGTCCAGTGGGACAGAGATCTGCTACAGACAGCAGCTTTATTTGCATACAGAGCGCGAAACTGAGTTTAGACCTCAAGCGCGGGGGTCGCATGTGTAGACAGGTTTTAATGCCAGGTGTGAACACGGACACTTAAACCTGGACATTTGTGATAAGAGTGACCGGGTCGGACATTAATGCAAGTTCTGAACGGGGCCCGAGGATTCATTGTGAACATTTTAAATGGGGTTTCATGTCTCATAAATTCTTTACTTGGCTGGTGCCTGTTATCAGATGTTTTAAATTGCATCAACAAACCATCTGACAGTCAGTAAAAGCAGACTATAAACCAGATTTTATTAAGCATGATAATATACGCTCAGGGCTGTGACTAACCTCAGAAATTAGAATATGACTAACCTTGAAACCATGCAATTTGTGGCTGAAACATTCCCAGAATGTACTAAATTTAGTGACATGAAAAGAATATTCATGACTAAATGTCATATATAAGACAATGTCATCAGCATATGGGATAAAATCTCCAGATTTTAAATGTATTTATACAAAAACCATGTAATTATCTGACAAAATACCAAATGAGCTCGACTTTGACCAACCCATGATCCATGTGTCTGGAACAGCCAAAAATAAACTTAATATAATGTTTGTTTTTTGTTTTTCTGCATAACAAGTATTTTATACTTTAAGTACACAGTGTGCTACAATAAAACATATTTGAAAAATCCTAAACTCATAGAAATCAGCACTGCCATAAGTGAAGCCATAAATAAAATAAACAAAGCTTACAGTATAGTTTGAGAACGACTAAAAAATTATTTGTATCCCATCTTGGGCCAAATGAGGCGCAGTTTTGATCAACTTTTTTTTCACGCACAGACACAGAATACGGGGAGCCCGGTTGTACCTCTACTCAGTGGAAAAGCGTCAGTCTCATCTCAGCTCCTCCAGACTCGAGGAGAACATGCAGTAACTCTGTGTGAGCCGCTCTCCCCGCGTCTCTGATTTCATGTTCCAGATGTGACAGAAGCGTTGCGCGTGGACGGATCACTTCATGAGGCTCGTGTGTGCGCTCTCCTGTTTTCGTTCATCCCTCGCACCGACTCCGCTCCGTCTGCAGCCTGATGTGTTGTGACCTGAGGAGAAGACCGCAGCTGGAGGCAGTCGCTCCAAACTCCTCCCAGAACACGCTCCAAGCTTTTACGCGCGTTTACTCATCCTGTTTACGCGCTCATGAATAGCCAGCGAAGGCTTTAAGACATTTTACTCTCAGAAAATATAGAGAAATTATCTTAAATTAGCTTTTTAACTGAACTTTCACTGCGTTTTATCTGGAGTTGTTGATGATGGTCTTGTCTTTCTCATTAAGCCGAAGATAAATTACACATCGGCCGGTGGTAACTCCGCAGTGTAGACCGAGATCTTATTGAATTTCCAGGGATGTTTTTTATCACTAAAGTACTCCAAGAAGTTTTCCAAGAAGGCGGGTGTGCTGCATTCAAGTGACACTCGTAATCTCCTGTTGCAGAAATTGTTGCAGGTGGACACAATGTTTCTGAAAAGCAGAACAACTAATCTCCACTTTTAATTTTTTTTACTTTACTTATATTATTTTATTATTGAGATTGAATCGTATGTTGTGCAGTTATTGTTTTGATCGTGTTTATTAACTTTGTTATATGTGCCTGTCTCTAAAAATGCAAGTGTTCATGTCTTTGTGTTAGCACTTTGTAATGTTGATTTAAAAAGTGCTATAAAAAGTGTAGATAGTGTTATTATTCAGAACCCCTTGGATTCATCTTGTGACCCATTGGAGGAGCCTGGACCCTAGGTTGAGAACCACACAAACAGCTAACAGTGATACATTAACTGAAATTCTGCTTAGGTATTGATGTTTAACAGTTGAATAATGTCATACATATGTATAAATACTGTGGTGTAGTCTCAGGTATATTTTAATATATGATTTAGTGGATTTTTACTCACCAACAAAAGCAAATGAAGTCGCAACACAAAAGAAAAAGTTGTGAATAACCATATTATTTAATGGCACATGAAGGCACCCTCACGTGGCCCCTCACCGTGCCTGTCGGTGCAGATGTTTCACAGCTGCTTCTAATGAGCTTCATAAGATAAACAGAGTCTGCGCAGAACAGCTGGTTGTACAGGAAGTTCTCTGAAGTAGTAACAGACTGACGCCACACGGGGGCGCTGAAGGCTTTAATGCAGAGACAGGCTGACAAGGATTCACCTGAAAAATGAAACAGTTCTCCTCAGAGTTAACGAAATGTACAGAGATAGGTCAATGGCTTTTTTAAAGAAAAACCTGCATACCATATGGTTAAACTACTGCATGTTGCACATGTGGGTAAAAAGTTCTTAAAATATGAAAACTGACTTTAACTAAAGTAAAAGTTCATTAGTTTATACATGTATGAATATATTTTATGGATTCATCAAATGTTTTTAAAGACAAATTGAAAAAAATGGTAACTGTTATTACATAAAGTTAGTGGAGTAAAAGTGAGTAAAGCCTGAATAAAAAGTTGTTCAGTATAAATATGAAGGTAATTTATAACAAGGCGTTTCATTTGAGGTTGGTAACATGCGTTTAGATATTTTTATCCACTAAATTTAAGACAGAAACGCTTAAAATAAACATGGTTATGATGATTTCTCATTTTGAAACCTCTCAGTTGGTTTAATTTAAATGTTTAAATATTTAAGATGCTAAACTATTAGTAAGGCCTGACCTTTAGGTTGACAACCACATGAACAACTAACGCAGAAAAATAAATTAGCTGCAACAGTAGTAAAAGACTGCTTAGGCATTGATGCAGCAGCATAATAGTTTTATATTTGTTTTTATTTGACTATGAGGGAACGCTGTTTCCATGAAAGTGTGGACATAGTGTACAGCAAGGCTTAGGTAGGTGCTACTGTATGTGTCATCATATAAAGCCGTACATCTATGTGATATTATACTCAACGTATTCAGCAGTTTGAGCAACAACAGCTCATCTGTTGGCTCAGGTCACACGTGTCAGCTTTCTCAATGGTCCATGACCCTGTCTCTGGTTCGTCTCCTTCCTTGGAGCACCGTTGATTGATAAAGACCACTATAGACAAGGAACAACCCACAAGAGCTGCAGTTTTGTTCTGACCCAATTCCTAAACCACCACACTTTGGTCCATGTCAAAATTAAATCCTTCCACTGGAACATTTTGCTCCTTCTAACAACTATGAGGACAATATGTTCACTTGTTCTCTAATTTATCCCACCCCAAAAGGAGTCATGGTAACCAGATAATCACAGTCATTAGTCGATTTGACTTTGAACTTTGGATTTGCTTATGTCGGTAGACTACAGCACTCAATAGATCGATTCTGTTAAAGCCCAAAAGAGAAGGAGACATCAAAACATTTCAACTACATGCTTGTATTTGTTTTAGATATTATTTCATTATCCGTTTTCTGTAAATCATGTTTATTGACATCACAACTGTTTGGAGACACATTCACTCACCAAGCACTTTACAATACTACCTAATATATTCTGACCAACGTGTTAACTTGAACCATGACCTCCCTAATAAACCAGAATTATCACCTTTCTGACAAAAACAAAAACTGAAAATGCAGACACTGTAAAAGCAGAATTCGTGGCATTTAGCTGCTTTACGACACACAGGCTCTTCTAATAAAGTGCTTAAAGTGACTTCATGTGTTCAATTTTTGACCATGTTACAGAAAAAAAAGACATTTCAGATTATATCCAGGACTTTATAAATCGATTTTCTGGCTTGAGAGTTGATTTGAACGCTACACAATCAATGAACCTTTGACTTTATGTAGTTTTAATCATTAAACCATGATAGAAAAAAACAAACAGAAGAAAGGTTTGGCACATAAATGATCCAGAATAACAAGTCTGACAGAACAACCTCTTGCTTACTTGGCTTACATCCAACATCTAAAGGTGGTAGGCAGACTTGTCGCTACAGTTTGTGAAGCAACAAATCTGAAATAAATCAGTGCGGTGCAGACAGTGATGAAGATGAGGCTAGTGCGTTTACAAATGAGATAAGGATGGCAAAATGTGTTAACATGTCATCGTACAAAAGAGCAAAAAGGACGGAGAAAGTACAGGCTCATATTCAAACATAATGAGTGGTCCCCGTTCAGGCCTGGTGTTAACGTGAGGGATCCGATCACAAGCGGCCGACACACAATGTGTCTTTGGCTACAAGAGATGTCCTCATCATTCAGATTTTTTTTTTAAAAATACCACAATTATAAATGTTTGCCTGAAGGCAAAAGCAACACGAATGATGTCTGTTAAATTGGTAACAAGAGTTTTTTTTTTTATATGCTCTGTCCCGGGCTGCAACGACTCGTCGACATGTATATGGATCAGCTTGCACAGAATATGTCAACGCATTTTCATTGTTTACTTAAAAGCCCTTACCCAAAGGTCAAAAGTGAGGAAATTCATTAACCCTTCATTGGTAACTACATTTTAAATCGTGTCCCCGTGCCTCTCAGTGAGGTCAAGAAGCATGTGATTTTCATGCAGCCAATCAGAGAAGATCAAGGCGACATTCTCAGCTCAAAAGTGCTCTGCAGGCTCCACTGCTTCATTAGGTACCACGAAGAAGTGTCCTAATGTTGTCTAGTGGAATATTGTGTATGTTGACAAGTGCCTGAATCAGCACTTATGTTCTAATGGTCTAAAATACATGTTTACATTTGCTTAAGAGCAAGGAATTTCAATGAGTGCCCTATAAAGGATTAAACAGAGACCCAGACACTTGAGGGATGCTTGTAGTTAATAAACTTATCCTGCAGAGGGCGGTAACACAACCAGTAGCTTCAACCTGCCAGGACACCTGGAGAAGATGACGAAGCGGCTGCACGATTAGTAAAATTGAAACTGCCCCCAAGCTGGGTCGCTGAATATCTGGACTATTAGAGTGAACTTAGTCTGATGGTTGGTTGGTGTCCAAAGCCTGGGAGTCCTCGTTGTCCCCTAATCAGTTGTTTTTGAGAAAAGAACTCTAGAGCAGATGCTAACTGTTAGCATTGCAGAGCTGCTAATGGTTAACCTCAGGAAATAGATGAATAGTTTGGTTTCTGTAGCTATTCTCTACCTTAACTAATAAATAAATTAAGAAAATCTAATACATGACCCCATGTCATGGCGCACACGCAACAAAGAGAGTTGTTTAAGGTCCTGAAACAGCAGTAATCTACTGTGTCCCAAATAAAGTCAGTGTTTATTTGCATACAGAGCTCAAACCCGAGATCTGATCTCAAGTGTTGGCTCAAAAACCCATGCTAGTTGCACGTTCCTAAAACTGGCCACTTGTGATCGGATCACTCCGGACGCATATTAACACCAGGTAATGACGTGGTGTTAGTTTAATAGCTGTTAATCATTAAGTGCTTCATTCCCTTTTAGTTAGTCCTGCAGCTCGTAGGTCTGCCAGGGCCAAAACAAACATAATTTTAAAGGAGCAGTCCACCTCCACCAATTATGGTGGAGGTGGTTAGCCTAGCTTAGCATGAAGACAGTAAAGCAGGGCACAATGCAAACCTAACATCACCTGTAAAGCTCACCGGTTAACATGTTGTATGTAATTTTTTTTTTAACGGATATTTACGGAATATAAAAATAAAGTTCTGTGCGAGGATTATTTCCCATCTCGTCAAACCACACTACAGCTGCAGGATGGATCGAACCGATGAGACGTTCAGTCAGTTTTACAGCTAAGTTCCCTTCAAAGTTGTGCGCTTTCAGTCTTTATGCTAAGCTACGCTAAGCTAAACGACTCTGAGCTTACTCTCGGAAAGAATTCAAATAAGAATATTCCCTAACGTTTCCAATTATTTCCTCAATTAAATAAAATCAATTAGTACTTTTTTTATATAAACATTTGTTAACAAATATCTGGCCCTTGTCTGGCTGTTTTTTGATACTGGCCAAGAGTAAGTAGTAAGTAATAAATAATTTAAATGAAGTAAGGATTATTATCTCCTGCTCCTAATTCTTCATGAGGTCATATTAAAATGTGCTGAGTCTGAATCGGTATCCTCTTCCTAAAATGCTCTAAACTCATGAGTGAATCTGAGTTTAAGCTACTGATGAAAGTCAGTGTAACAAGAAGACGACCAGTAGACTAGACATTCACAGCCTCTCGGTGTTGGTCCTTTCTACTTATGGCACAAATTAATATGACCGCGAGCTCAGCGCAGACACGCTACTCTGCCTTGGATCCCTTGGGTCCCTTATCACTGCCTTTGAGGTAGCTGTTGTAGAAGAACGAGGCAAAAAGGATCAAGTAGCTGAGGTACATGAGGGTCCCCCACACAATGTTGTCCAGGTAGGACGGGCAGCGCACCTCGTGCATCCAATAGTACACAAAGCCCAGGACGGTCAGGCCCATCACCATCTGCAGGATCTGGCTGGCGGTGATGAACATGGCCAAGGCACGGGGCACCCGCAGGCCGGCCGCTCTGGCCGCGTAGTACGAGTACATGATGGCGTGAACCACGTAGTTCATGGTCATGAACCAGCCGCCGCCGGCCACCTGGTCCTTGTAGGTGTACCAAGAGTAGATCAGCACGGTGATGTGGTGGTACCAGTGCAGGAAGATGAGGCGCTGCTTCCGGAGGATAATGAACATGGTGTCCCCTGAGAGAGACAGTGGAGAGGAAATCATTGACAATCACCAGAGACATTTTATTCAACTTATTTCTAATTTCTTCTTCTTCTTCTTCCTGTTCTCTTCTCTTCTTCACATTCTTCATAATCACATTCTTCTTGTTGTCTGTAGGGAACTGTTATCCACGCCAAGAAGACAACACCCAGATCAGCTTTCATAACAGTCCTTAGGCCTTGAAATGCATTCACTTTCAGTACCAGCCACAAATGAAGCAACTTAGCTCATGCAGAGAAACTTTGTGTTCATGTTCCAAATCTGAACTCTTACTTTTGTGAGCTCTCCTGCTTGCCAACGGAAATATTCGCCAAATATAAAATTAAGTTTTGATAAAGCAAACCTACAGATGATCTGATTTAAAAAGACTACACTGCAGATTAGAACAGTCCATACTTAAAAAACAAAGGTGAAACAAGGGCAACTGGACTTGAGGGCTTTCTTGAAGATGTTTCTATTGTAGAACGCTGATGGGGAAGTGGGGTTCACACCTTAAAACTAGAGTCTCAGTTCTTAGAGAAGCATTCACTGAAGAAGGAAAGCAGGATCAAAACAGATCCCCTCGATCACAGATGACTGTCTGGTCATTAACAGACTCTAGTCATGTGAGTTTCAGGAGGGCACCACCCACAGACGTTCCTAAAGCAAAGTTTATACCTCTGTGGGACTCAGACGCCGTAACATACGCACATAGCCTATGCTGGTGCGAGCCATTTGTCCTTGTACGCTCGTCAGTTTGGCTCGCTCTGCAAAAACACCACCCAAACACCAGGTCATGGTGGACAAAGATGAAACAAGAGCATCCGGACTTATTTGGTTTCATCCAAGTAGCTTCTTCACAGACACATGTCCTCATTTAAACCCCAACGGAAGACTTGCATGGAGCATCTTAAAGAAACTTGCTTCAGCCTGTTCCTCACAGTTATTATGGGCGGTTTATGCCCAGTTGGCGCTGTGTCTTTTTTGCCAGTCGGGTTCATTTCTACTTCCTGCTTCATATCGACAATGGTAACTGAAACTTTCACCGAAGTTTCACCGAAGACGAGTCATACAAGTGTTTGTATCGCCAAACCAAACCTCCAGATGTGTTCCATCTGTACTGATCCGAAAACAATTACATAAAAAATTGCGGAGATGAAGAAACAGCCGGAAATACTAAAGCAGAGACACTCTACTACCAAGCGGATCAGTCACGGCTCTTGCACTCTGTGTCGCCACAACGCCTAGTTACATTTCTGGGAAGGTGCACGTCAGTTTAGGCGCTAGGGTCTGTGTAGGGGTCTGCACTGTCGCCGCAGCCTATGCATTAACTACCCTATGCCTAGAAGCATAAACCGCCCATAATAACTGTGAGGAACAGGCTGAAGCAAGGACAATGCTCCATGCAAGTCTTCCGTTGGGGGTTAAATGAGGACATGTGTCTGTGAAGAAGCTACTTGGATGAAACATCTGCAAGAAAACCAAATAATCCGGATGCTCTTGTTTCATCTTTGTCCACCGTGACCTGGATGAGTGATACGCTTCCCAGACAGTCTATATTCTGCAGTAAAGTAATGTGCCGACCAATGGGAAGGTGTTAAGACATCTATCCTGTCCGTATAAATCATGCACTAATGGAATTTTCTTGCCACTTCAGCAACTGCCTCCGTTTCCCAGAGCAATCAGCACTTTCTGTCCAAGCACGAAGCTACTAGATTACCACGCAGCCACAAAGCCTCAGCTCTTAAGATAATTGCCTGCAGATAAAATTTACGCAAGGCAAGAAATCTTCAAATTCATTTTTTGCAAGGCATGGAGGCTGGCTGCTTTACTTCTGTGGACTTTTCAGACAGGAGAGATTGGACAACGGCTTACCCAGCTCGGGGGCCTTGCTGACGGCGAAGGCGTAGGCCCAGAACTTGGTGACGGGGGCAATGTAGAAACTGTTGTCACACACCGACTGCTTAAATCCGTGCTTTGTGAGGATGTGCTGCATGTAGAGTCCAGTCCTGACCGCTCCGATGATGCTGCAGAGAGAAGACATGCGACCAAACTGTTTAAAACTCAGGCTGTTTTCAGTGGACACTTAGTGGTAGTGACAGAGGACTTTTACAAACACCGGGCACCGTTTCACTACAGTGATAAATACTCAGTGTTACTCATCCGTGCAAGGTCACACAAAAACACTCTAGTGTAATTGTACACAGATCCAGGCTGCAAAAAGGAATCCTTCTCCTGGATCTAATCACACTACAGACATGTTTGTACAAGGAAGAGGAAGAAGGAGCAACATTTCCTATTCTACACTAACCGCACATATTGAGGAGGCTGTAGAAATTTGGTATGTAAACCAAAATCCTCAGCGACTTTTTCTTAAGTGCCGCTGAGAGCGAAGTCATCACGACCCCAATGACGGCGTAGTTTAGGAGGCGAACTGTTCAAAACAGGAAGGCAACGTGTGATAAAAATTCCGAGACGTTCCAATCGTGTCAGGGCCTTACGCGCGGGGCTTCGTCGGGACGTTTGCACAACCAAGACTATCAGGAGAGTTCGCAACATCGCCAAGGTCGGCGCGCTGACACAACAGATCCTCTTAACTCTACTGTCAAGGAGGATGAGACTCGATAACAGTTTCTACCCTCAAGCCAACAGACGTTTTATTCAACACCGCTTTACTTCTCACACCAACTCTATCTGCACCACGAGGGACAGAGATCTTCCCTGAAGTTTTTAAGCTTCAATTTCACACATTTTTCCTGCATCTTGTTTCGGATTACTAGTTTTGTATTTCTATCTTTTTATGCATCGCTTTTCAAAAGGGGGAATTGTCTAAATCGTGCACGTGGCAACAAACAAACTTGATCATTTTCAACTGCTTATACCTTTCTCTGAAAACATTAAATTGAAAACCAATGGAGCAGCTGGGCCGACCTGACATGTCTTAGTTACGAGCCATTAAGGTAGTGCCCAACTGCTCTGGGATTAAGATTAACGGGAGAGGTCGGAGCTCTACCGGCAGCCCTGCCAACTGGGTCAAAATCACCACTGGATGAAAAATAAATAAATAAATAAATCCCCTAAAACGCTCCCAGACACTTTGAATATAAATGACATAATTCTCCAGGGTATTATTCTAATCTGGGTGCTCATATGATGGCATGTAAATACAAAATAAAACGGCTTAAATAACGCAAATCTGTAATAAAGGCTTGAAGATTAAGTGTTACTTGAGCAGCACATTATTCTACATCACAGGAGGAACTGACAAACCCAGCAGTACACACAGGTCTGATACTGATCTGTTAATATCTACTGATCCCCTAGTACCACCTAACCAAACATGAGCATTGCACAATTTACAAATTTCTGTCTGACTGACTGAAAGTACAGCATGTTCAGGTGAAGTCATTCTGATTCCTCTTCTTCTCCTCCCTCTCCCCCTAGCCAACCACCATTAAAACAGAAAAAGAAGATGTTCTGATGCTACAAGGGAAGTGGTTTTGCTTCACTGCAGACCTAAAACAGACAATCACTAAAGGTCTGAATTGGCTGAAGCTCAGTCCAGTCCGATCTTTATAAAAACACCTGGCCCTGATACCGATCAGGACGTCAATACAATACGAGTATCGATACGAGATAGTGCTTTGAGGTGAGGAGATTATTTCCTGGACTTTACTTTATGCACACTTAAAGCGAGTCATATGACGGTTCCTATTTTAAACATGTTCTGCTTGCACCCTTTTAGCTGAGGTGGCCTGTTCCTCTTCACCCAGAAAGTTGTAAAATTGACAGTCAAATTACATCCGACTACTGTCAGGAAGGGAGGCAACCTGATGCAGAGTAGGGCTTTAAGAAATAACGTGTCAATGTTTGGTTTCGAATCATTGTCAGATCTATAAAATGTCAAATAAAAGACTCAGTCCTGGAGCTGATGTCTTTAAATCTCCTCAGACCATCTCTTTTTCTCGATAAACTCGCCACCGTTTGACTTCTCTGTGCAGCGGACTCACCTGAAGATGGCCAGGCTGAGTGACCACAGCGCTAACGGGCGACGCAGGTTCAGCTTCGGCCTCTCCCTCATGTAGTGCTGACCGGCGAACACGAGCACGGCGTACAGGCCGCCGAACATGAACGACGTCGTCCTGTGGAAAAGAAGACGCACCGATAATGAGCACGACGCCTTATAAGATACCACCTTAAAGGACGCACTCACAGCAAACAGGGCGATAAATAACAAGAACAAACCAGAAAACACCAGCTAAGTTTTTTTAGATTCTTAATGAATGCATGAAGCAAAAGTCTGCTTATGTAAGAGCCTGTGAATGGAGTAGGGAGCCTGTCAATGTGGCTAGGACACACTGTGTGTTCACATTATGAAAGGAATGTGGTCACAAGTAATCTAAACCATCTTTAAACGTGTTCTGAGTAATCCGGTCTTAAATGGGCGTGTCTGAACACTTTTGACACTTGCAACTTTTTTTTATTTTTAGCACTTTCATTTCCTTCCTTCCTTTGTTATTTAAATTAAACTAGTGCAAAAAATCCCGAGGTCTGCATATACTCTATGCTCTATTAAGAAACGAAACCACGCAGGCTGCCGGTTCTTGGTGATGACCAAGAACAAGAACTTAGCAACGAACACTTATAGAGTTTCATGACAGAAAAGATCGACTCCTGGCAGAGAGCAGAAACAGAAAAGGATTGTGAGTGACGGTGAGGTCTTGCCTTTACAGAAAGTCTGAAAGCAGACATGTGCGTGACGCTGAGGGAATACAGCAGATGACTAATCCTGATTGGGACAATGCACATTAGGATGAGTGCCGATGCTGCTGCTGCTGCTGCTGCTGCTGCTGCTTGACCCAGTTAAAGCAATAGGGTTGTTTTTTAAAGAGTGTTCCCACTTTGTCCTGAGATAAATCTCACAAGGCTAAAACCTTAACTGATGCACAAGAACTAAAATATAAAATAAGCATGCAAGGACTGCAGCCGTCTCCTTCTTTCTTTATTAACTGTGATTTTTTGGGAAAATAAAATGATAGAAAACACTGAGCTATTCATCAGGACAACAAAACACCCAGGTAGCACACTAAGCTGGAACTCATCATGATGCATTTTGTTGTGGAAGGTTATCGGAAACAAGTCTGCTAGCTGCTATGCTAATTTGTTGAATGTACAGTGGCGTATGATAGCTGTATTAGCATGCGGTACATGAGTGAAAGCCACTAAGCTAATTTCTAAAACTAATAAACTAATAAACTAATAAAAATGTTGCGACTTTAAGAGTTTTGTATCATTTTAAATCTCACTCAGCGGGTAGTTTGTGTAGTTTATTTCCATCTGTGCATTTTGTGGTTAATAGGTGTGAAATGGTATTGGCCTTCTGTAAAAAGGATTCTCAAAACTCTCAATTTGGATTAACAATGACTTTTTGAATATTTATTGTAACATTACAGCTTTTAAAGCAACTTACAACAGAACCAAGAAGAGATGAAACTTTCTTTTTAGGCTGACCTAAGTACTTGACCTTAGTACTGGAATTTAAAATCTGTGTATAAATATAATTTTGTGCATATGTATGTACGTATTTATTACCAAAGCATTTAAATTATGTTGCTGGTCAATAAGAAACCTTCAAACAAGCCAGGAGGAGGAATGTGATGTGGCTGCAGGTGCACATGTGGCCCTGAGCTTTGTAGAGATCTCATTTGATAAATAACTTTGCTCTGTAACAGAGGCTGAGTTAAGGTTCACTGCTGCCCAGACAAATATGCTGTTTTACAAGGTTGTTCATAGGATTCTCTACTCTCTCTGGCAGTAAGTTTATTGGAAATCGAGGTGGGAATTCATTAAAGCAGTTACTCAACATTTCTTTAGATGATAACATCTGACATTTAGAGATAAGATGTTCAACTGACATGTCCCTGCATCCTCCGGGAATTTGGACTCAGTTTTCATTAGAGTATACCGAGCTGTGATGCATTCACGTACATTATGAAGATTACAAGTATCATCGGTTTAAAAGAGAGGAGAGTTGGATAACACCCCATCAAGTCTCTACAAGTAAAATACCACGTTTAACTTGTTAATTTAAAATGTTAAAGTTAAATCTATCTGCAAACTACTTGCCAGTTTTCCTGCATCCATTCCAGGGCCCGTCTTTCGTCGAAACGACGCTCGAAGTCGTACTCCGCCACAGGGTAAATGCTCTCGTTCATCTTCATCAAAGTTTCTGTGTGGTCCTTTTAGGAGGGAAGAAAAAGCTGATCTGAAGAGTACACGCTGAGCTGCTCGTTTATCCACACGATACGAGGTGGGTTATCACCGGTTAAAGTCCGGGTTGGCGGGAGGATGCGAAGCCAGCAGATGTCCGTCTCCTCCGCCGGACACTATCATCGCGCCGCAAGCTAGGGACACGGAAACTGTGGTGTTCCGGTTTGGACTTTCAAAATAAGACGAGCCTTTATCGTAGAAGGATTACCAAACTAGGCCCATGGATAGAAAATCATCTAAACGATCACAGAGATTTTTTTTTTATTTTTATTTAACGTTCAGATCTTCTCTGTAAATAATTTATTGCATGTACTTTTTTGTATTCTCATTCCTTCATCATAATTACTGTGTTTATATTATTTGTGATTTATTATTTTTATTTATTTACTTCAAGTTTACATTTTAAGTTTAAAGCTCATATTTTATTTTATTCTATTTTAATGTTTTTTTTTCATTCTCAGTTATACTTAGTTATACTTGGCTGTGTGACTGCTTTTTGTTCTTTTCTTTTTTTCTTTTTTCTTTTTTTTGCTACCGGCTGCAGTTACCAAAATACATGTCACTGTGCATGTGACAAATTAAACCTGTCATATCTTAAAATTGAAAAAAGAATCAAACAGACCACAAAAACATACCGAATGACTAAAAAGTTGCAGATCAAAGAAAGAAAGCAATAAAATGAACACAAACCGATGCAAAACCGAAAAAGACGCAAAAGCACCAGAAAACAGAACAGAAACGATGTTGAGCAAAAACAAACACGTGTTCAAAAGAGCTGCAACAAAACACAAAATAACCACAATGAAACACATAATAACCACAATGAGACCCCCCCTCCCCAACCCCCAAGAAAAACAGAACTGTAGGGGTCTAATCAACACATGTAAATTCAAAACAACTACAGAGAGAGACTCAAAATTCACAGAGATACAAACAAATAATAACCCCCAAATGCATGGCAAACAACTGCCATACAATGACTACAAAATAAATAAATAAATAAAATAATAATGCAATCTGGCCAGAAATATGAAAAATATACAATACAACTAGGGGGAGATGCAGACCAACTAAAAAGAAACATAAATACATTTTAACAGACACAAAACAACCCCAAACATTTAAAATAGCTACGAAGAGACTCAAAATACCTACAAAGAAACACAAAATAACCACAACGAAACAGAAAGACAACAATATTGACAGGTGGTCCCTAAAGTTACTCTCTTAAAGTGAGGTCAAAGGGAGGTCAAATGGAGGTCAAAGGTCAAATAGGTTTTATTGTAATATCTCCCATATTGAGCAGATGCAGTAGTAGTAGAGAGATGTAGAGGCGATTCCTCCAAGGCCACGGAGCTGCACAAAGACATAGGACATAGTACAACACAAGGGACTGAGCACTGTGCATGTGCAACTGTATGCAGACAATACAAAACTGTGCAAATGGTGCAGACAATGTGGGGAAACAGTGCCAACAGGACACAGATAAGAGATAAGAGAAGAGATGCAAACAATACAACAGAGGAACAAAACACCTGGAAGGCAATGCACTTATACAATAACCACAATTAGTGATTGAAAATGTTTGAATGATTAGCAGCATAGTGTGTAGAAAGGATGCAAAGATGTGTGAAAAGGCCTAAGAATGGATTATGATGTGATTGTGGTTGTGAGCGTGTGCATTGCGCACGTTCAGTCCCTTTTCAGTTAGTTCAGGGCGTGATGACCTGAAAAGAAACCACTGAATGGAAAGATGAAATAACCACAATGAGACACGAAACAGAACTGCTGAAGAGACTTATTAATAACAGAAATAGGATCAAAACCAGGCAACAAAGAAACACAAAATGATTCCCAAAATATGCAAGCGGACACTGAAAATATGCAAAGAGACACTCCAAATGACCAGATAAAGACATAAGCAGACATATAAAATATGACAAAACTGAAACTGACACAGATCTACAAACATGTATTAAAAAAAAATGAATGTCTGCTTGTTGGAATTATTTTTTCAGTAAAGTTGTCTTTATCTGTAAATGTTTAATTAAAAGATTTTTTTTTTTTTTTTTTAAAGTCTCAGAAATGGCATCCGTTTCGGTTTTCAACTTTTAATTTGAAGGTGGACCTGCTGATTTCCGGTGTTATTCTCAGGGGATTTGACGCAGTGAGAGAGCACGTTTTCTCCGAGCGTTGCTCTGACGGGGAGGTGCTGGGCGGAGCTTACGTGGTGACGTATAATCAGCAGGTGGGAGCCAATGGTGGGAGCCTGAACACAGAGAGTATTGACCTCCTACGATTGACCTCCATAAAAAGCACTGATGTATACATGTATATATAATTTTATTTCACTAGTTACATCACATTCTGTTTCAGGTAAGACAAAAATATATTCTTAAAATTAAATATTTTTGTAATGGCAAATATATATTATATTTTACTACAGATAGACAGATATACATGCACACAATTGCTAATAAACTCAAAAGTAGGGTTTATCGGTCAAGATTCTATTGTATAATTATTTTGAATTAATGCAGAGAAGAAATAGCAGTCTATTTATTTATCTGGTACTGCATCAATGTCCAAAATTAAACTTCTTACCAGCGTCACATTCACCAGCCAGAAGTTGATTTAATGAATGAAAACTTGTTAGACTTATGTTACGCTGTATTAATGCTCATATGCCACTCTGACTTTCTGAGATTCTCTTTTTTTCATCGTCTGGCCTTGGTTTTTTAACCCTTTTTTGTATATTTCTGCAAAACACACTGTGTTTTGTCACCTGATTAGATAAGATTCTTTATTTAAAGACTTTGTATGAATTCTTACTTTTTATATTTCTGTTTCTCTTAATGTTACTGTGTTTCTTGCACCAAACGTCAAGACAGTGTCCTTGCATGTGTGAGCTTATCAGGCAATAAGTACGACTCCTATTCTAATTCTAGTAATCTACGGCGTCTCTTCAGTTTTATGATGTGTTACCCTTCTAGTTCTTGGTGTTCTGTGGTAATAAACTGACTATCTTTAACTTTATGGACCTTTGATCGGACAAAACCAGACAGCCGAGAGCGTCATCTTGGACTTTTATATATAAATATATATATTTGTTGGCTGCAGCATAAAGTGTTTTATAATATTGTGGTGTTTAAATTCAGTTTTTTTTTTTTTAAAGCCTTCATTCTTCATGTAGTAGCTCTGTAAATTATCCTCTCACACCTGCTTAGTGAATACCTCCTTATCTCTGATGGCTTTTTGCTATCGTCCCGTCGGTGACTCCTCATGCTGATCTACTCTTTGATTGTGTACAAAAAGGGGGGGGCACCTAGGTACAGTTACACAAGACCTTACGAAGCAGGGCAAAGGTCGGCGAAGGTATGCCAACCACTTCCTGTTTCAGATGAGTTGCGGTGGTGTGATCGTCTGATTGTCTCTGACCTGTCCTGTTATTGGATAGTGAAAAGAAAGAAAAAACTCTCCGAATTAATAAACATGTTTTCTGCGCAGATTTGTTGCGTGAACTCAAAGTAAGGTGAGCTTAACCAAGAAAAGAGCATACGAACGTAGTGTAGAGGGACATCTGCTGGACAAAACACATTATTCAGCTTATCTCTCCTATGCTGTGAAAAATAGTTTTGTCTCCAAGCAGGTATGTATTTGTAGCTAAGATAGATAAAAAGATGTTGTCGGGGTGGTGAACGTTGTAAGGGGGTGGTGTACATTGTTCATTATTGAAATTGTCAAGTGCACTCAAAAGTAAAAGGACAAAAGGGTTAGTGTGGGTCCTGCAGAGGACACAAGAAAGTGAATGCAGCACAAACATCCACCAACTCCACAGTCCTCCTCTCTAACAGCAGGTGGCAGCCAAGAGCAGGACGGTCTTTGCTTCTGTTTGCTGCTGCCACATATCCATTAAACTGTCATTTAAGAAGAAAAACATGTTATTAAGAGGAATTAATGCAACATATTAACAGAAAAAATAAGGAATTGTACATCATATAGTGTTGCCTATACAGTTGGAATAAAATAAAATAAATAGGAACAAAAAGAGGAATGTGTTTGGAAACAAAATAATTCCAACGTTATCGACGATTTGGTATGCAAGTGAAATCATTCAAGTAAAACAATCCTGCACTTAATCTTATCTTAATGAAGGTTGTGGTATTCAGCATCAGTTTAAGATAACGGAGAGCTTCATTCTGGAGGCTGTTGTTTGTAGTGCTGTTGAATTGTATTGTGCTGTACCGACAAATGTTCCTATTATTTTGGCTACACTTTTGATTCAAACCAGTTTAACAGCACCGTAAACAACATCCTCCAACGTGATCATCCTTTCTGACACTGTTCTAACATCAGCCTGAACACTACATCAGTCATGAAGAAGGATTTAATTCAATAGTGTTATATTTGAATGTATTCAGTGGTGTACCTAATGTTTTGGCAAGTGAGTGTACATGAAGATGGCTGCTGTTAAATGTGTAGAATAATTGCCCATTGTTCCCTCATGTGTTTAGATACACAAAGCCAATTAACAGTTCTTTATAACGTGAGTGTCCACACTGTAAACATGACAGTAAGTCATATTTAAACCATTTGTATTCTGCAGCAGTGAGGTAAAAACAGGATTACAAAAGGTGTAGATGGACAGAATTAAAGCTTTAAATCTGCATCCTTATTGACGATGCCAGCGGGCACTTGATGCTGCTCATCTGTCTCCCATATCTCTAAATTATTCATTTTCCTGCCAGTACTCAGAACACATTTATAGAAGCTCCAAAGGGATTACATCAGGAATTATAACTGCTGCGGAGTAAATGCTTTTCAGACCAGTGTGCAGGACATTTTAGTGTTAATGCCTCAGGCAGGAAATGAGCTTGACAGTTGAGACAAGCATGAACTTTGTCTGCAGTCACACTCTGTCATTACCAGGAAGCTAATTTATGTGGGGGGAAAAATACCTGAACACATACTGTTCTGTGAATTTATGATGTTCAGTTTAAAGTGATTTAAAAATGAGTTATCAGTTCAGCATGATGGACCTCCCAGACCTTCTGTAACCATCAAACTAAATCTTGCTGCATACAGAACAGAATATATACACTTCTTTCTACAGTGCCCCCTGGTGTGTGGATGCTGGCAGTGTGTTTGTTGACAGGTGGAAGTTGCTCATCAACCAGCACATCACAGATGTATCATGATGAATATGGAAATCCGTCTTTTTGGGACTAAAACTGTTCAAAATGTGGCAGTCGGTAAGCGTCTAAGCCTATTTTTTTGTTTGTTTGTTTGCTTTCTCGCACCAGTGCCAATCCCTGTTGGTAGCTTCTCAGCCAGTTGCTCATGTTGAACTGACACTGGAACAAGTGGGTCAGAGAAATCACTCTGGTCAGCTTAGAGAACCACAGCATGACAATAGAAGCAGGAAGTAAGAAAACCCCAAATATTTCAACAAAAACCTAATAAACCAATGTTTCCTAGCTTAATAGCTATAGCTCTGCCTAGATTCCTAGCCTCAGAGCTAATAGCACCTCCTAGCTTCCTAGCCTCCAAGCTAACTGTATCTCCTCCTAGCTTCCTAGCCTCCAAGCTAATAGTAGCTCTTTCTAGCTTTCTAGCCTCCCAACCATTGACTGTATACTAGCTCCCAACTAATGGCTCTCTCTGTTTCTCCCTTTTAAAATGAGAATATTACTGCCATCTGCTGGTGTGAAGACGTATAGTCTTGTGTGTTCAAGTGCATCTTTTTGTTCCAGAAATAGACGTGTATCAACCTCGCGAACACTTGCAATATCAATTTTAAAATATAAAATGCAAAGCAGTATCAACACATGAGAAAGAAATAACTATAAAACAGCATTGTTAATCAAAGTTTTAAGACTTTTTGAGTTGTTTTTACATTCGCTTCCGTCAGTTGTGTTTTTGTTTTTTTATGTTTTAAACAACCTGATCGCATGACTCCTTGTAAACCTTTTGCTTTTTAATAACTCATCATTTCAAATAAGGCGATGACGATTCATTTGCAGAGTAGCAGCAGTAATATTTAAATATTTGTTTGGAGCCTTTTTATCACTTCATGCTGAGCTGTATCTTTACTTGCTGGTGTTGTGAGTATCTGTGCTGCATCTTTTGTCAAATTCTTAATGTGTTTTCTTAAACTGCAGTGCAGAATTGATGAATATCAGCCATCTAGTGGTTACTGGTGGTACTGCTACATGAGTCAAACACCAAAAAACACTGAACTGGTCACCACATTGGAAATCAATGGAACATTTCCAACACTGAGGGATTTTTGCAGGAGCCTCCTCTGTAAATGATGTGAGCATTTCTTCCATCACTGTCTGCAGCTCATGAACTGGTGCTCAGGGGGAGGATGCAGGGACTGGGCATGCCCAACCTGGTGAGGAGGAGGAAGAGGAGGAGGAGGAGGAGGAGGGGGAGGATGCACTGGAAAGACGAGGAGAGAGACGAAGAGTGTAAGAGTTGAGATGTCTGACAGTGAAACCCAGGAGCTGTTCTCTTCTGAGCATCACGGCTGTTTCCAGTTGACGTGAAACAGACCGAGCCTCCGTTCTCCTCCTCCCTCGACTCTCAGTCTCCCCCGTACCGGGAGGGAGCGGATGAACGTGGACCGCAGTGGCACCAGCAGCGCAGCGCCTGCAGCAGACGGCGACCCAACAGCATCTCATCATCTCCGGGAGGAAAAACGCTGCAGCTCCCTTGAAACATTTCCTGGTGAGTAAACACGTTCCCGTTCGTTTCGTAGCACGGTGCGTTGGGGGCGCCACAGCTTCTTATTTTTAATCTACTGCTGCATCAGATGCACGCAGTGAGTGCATAACTTAGTGCGGCCACTGCATCACCGACACGTCGAGCCGGACCTGTAGGACGCAGAGCCGCCGGAGAAAAGGTCACGCACCGCAAACAGACGCCGGTGCCATTGACGCATCTGTGCGTGTCGCTCAAATCCCGCAGAGCTGCACTCAAGTTTTGTCCTTGACAGGAAAAGTTGGCGCTGGCGTTGTTTTGTAAGGTGAGAGTGTACGTGAGGCTTTTATAGATGAGTGTGTGCTCACCTGGACACACACAGGTGAATGCACAGGTCTTATTTGGGGATTTGGGGCCAAATTAGTAAATTAAATAAATAAATCTCTCTCTTTTTGCATGCAGATTTGCAAATCTGGGGTTGATGCAAAGCAGAAAAGTGTGATATAACAATACCACAATTTAATTTTAATGAATAAAAACAAGAATCTAAAACCATTTTATCAACATCAACATTAAAGTAGTCATTAATCACAGCTCTATGAAGTCTGTGAAGACAGATTTGTGTGTTAGTACACAACCCTGTTGATAAATTGGTCAGGGGACAGAGCTGCAGCTTTAGTGGAGGACTTTGTCAAATGTCCCTTTGTACAAACGTGAGAGCAGATCCGTTCCCCCTCCGATGGCAGCTGGAACCATTTTGCCTTCATTTGTTGCAGTTTATGAATCCATCTGGGGGCTCAGTCTAGACTCTGCGAGCGGACGGTGGGGGTAGAAAAAAGACTCCATTCTTCTCACCTTTTCCTGGACGTGGAGAGAAGAAAACCTGCACAGCTACTGCTAGCGTCATCTCTCCAAGGGAGCTGTAGGGTTTATTATCCCTGTGATGCTTTAACTCTGACGTAAAATTACAATTTAATTATAATCTAATGAAAAAAAAGTCTCCAGACTTATTCCTATGTGTGTGGCACGCAGACTCAACAAAAATCAAATCAGTAACTAAAGTGCCTATGTGGCTCAGATCAAATGAAATAATGCATTTGTTGAGGAGTATTTTTAGCTGTAATGGGCTGTAAATACCACTCAGCACAACTTGACGTGCGCAAAGGGTCAAATATAACAGAAGAAGAAATGATTTTTCTTCCTCTTTGTCTCCAGTCATTGCAGTATTTAGGAACTGATTGAGTAGAAGAATACGGCCAAGATGTCTCCGCGTCTCTAACGTTGCTGTCCACATGGATTCCAGCTTCGCTCATCTTTTCAAACACTTGGTTGTTTTTCCACCTCCATGTTTATGTCCATCCAGGAAAACTCATCACCTCATGTTTACCCCACGTGGACCGAACGTGCTCAGAAAGAATGGCATTATTCCAACCAGAGAAACCAGCAGATCAAGTGTTTACATGGTTATTTCTTCCTACTCTCTACTCGGTTCTGCTGGACTGCGTTACAGAGCAGATGTCAGCGGCAACTGTCAATCATCATGATGTCACATCCTTACAGCGTCAAATAAGTAACTAACGCAAAACTTGTCAGCCAAATCAGCATTATATTAGCTACCTAAAATGACAGAAAACATTAATTTATTCATTCAACCATTCAACGGCTTGTCCTCTGGAGGGTCATGGGCAGGCTGGAGCCTATCCCAGCTGTCATTGGGCGAGAGGCGGGGTACAGCCTGGGCAGGTCGCCACACAACCACACTCACACCTACAGCCAATTTAGAATCACCAGTGAACCTAACAAGCAAGGAGAGTTTAGCCAAAGTCCCGCCCACTAACACGGAGGAGGTGGAGTTTATGACCTATACTGCAACCAGCCACCAGGGGGAGCTCCACATTGTTTGGCTTCAGTTTAGAGGAGCTGTGTACACTTTTTTTTACAGTCTATACTCACAGCCTTATAATGCAACGTGTCGGCAATCTTCTGTTTACTGTCATTATATGGCAAATAAATGCTGAAATATTATTATTATTATTCAAATGTGTCAGCCGTGTTTCAAAGTGGGAACATCAGACGCTTTTTGCAGAGTAAATATAAAATGAAGGACATGTACATGCAGACGATGAGCTTCAGTTAGAGGACAAAAGGTGATTCTGTTGTAACCCCCTGATGAACCTTGTGATGGAAATGGTTTCGGATGCTTGGGTTCTCTTTCGTTGTTATTGGAGATTGAGACGTTCCATCTTTTCTGTTAATGGTGCTAGGAAAACAGCATTAGTGACCAGTGCGGTCTTGAATTACATTTTTTTTTCTCCTTCCCACGTCTGTTTTTATTTCTTCCTACACTCTCCCACTCTTCGCCAGCCTGTGGTTACCGTCTTTCTCAGCTTTTTTTTACCTTCTTCTTTCAAGGAACTAGCTTAATAAGAGCAGTTTGTAGTATTTTATGCTCATAACATCCAGCACTGAAAGCCAAGAATAGGAGGAGTGGTGGTGGTGGTGGTGGTGGTGGGAGTATTTAGGAGGTGAGAGTGCTGGCAATGAAAAGGGCCTTTTTAGCATTTGGATAGGAGCGAGCTTGTGTGATGATGGCGAGCATTAGCATTTTACAATCCTGCTGTGTTTGCCTGTAATGACTGGTCGTGTGCTGGTAGCGGCTCCAATCTGTGAGGCTTTTTTCTCGGCGCTGGCTGCGGTGCAGATGGAGCGCCTTGCCATGGCCTGGATCCCGTGTGATTAATGAAACGCAAATCTGTCGTAGAGGCGCTCTCTCCCTGTCACAAGCTCAAACGCCTTCTCGTGCCATCGTGCCGGTCACTCTGTAACGTTGCAGCATGAGTATGGGCATCATTCTTGGCTGTTTGATAACATTCGAGTGCCAATAATTGATTTTTCTTTTTTAGCCCACAGCAGCCTGCTGAAATGTCTAACAGCAAATGATACCACAGTTTATCTGAGTGTTTTTCAGCTGGCTCTTATTTTTATTATTGAGGCCTTTTATGCTAAACTTTGAACTTTCGTTGTAGATATTCAGGAAATGGGCAGGATTGTTTTCAATTATTTTATAGGTAGGATGAGACGAAGTAAAGTTGCTGTCACTGACAACTTAGCTGGTTCTATGACAACTTCTGCTGCTTTGGAGCTTCAAATCTGCTAGAAATAGAACAGAAGAAGAAGAAGACCGCTCTCCAACCTTGACTTGATTGAGCAGAAGAAGATGACTGGTTTTTTTTTCTACCTCCATGTTTCTGTTCCTCCAAGAAAGTCATCACCTGATGTTTACCCCACATGCTCAGAAAAAAAAAAGTCTGATTGAACAGCTAACAGGAAAAAAAGCTAACAGTTTGCCTCTAGCATGGAAGCCAGACAAACATCCCTGCACACAATTTTTTATTTTTTTTTGTGGCGGCAACTTGGTCTGGAGTCTCTCCATTGGGAACCGATTATGCTCCTGCAAAGATCTTCCAGACCAATCAAATTGTTTGGGTGAGACTTTATGTGCTGATAGATGATTGTTGTCAACAAAACTGTGTCTATGACTAAAATCTAAAGAAAATCATGAAAGCAGAGAATCACGAGAAGGTGAAACCAGAAGTGATTGATCCATTCATCCTCCAAATCCTCATCTTCTGCATATCCTTGACCTCCACAAGTGATTAACGGTTTGAAGGACATCCAATCCCGATCCTCCACTTGTCGCACCAAGGAGTTTATTTTTAAAAACTCCATCGATCGCGAGTGCCATTGTTTGCTCCTGTAGGACTCTCATGTTCACCCGCAGAGATCGACACTGGCTGCAGGAGGCAATCAACGTGATCTTTTAATTTGATTCCCCTTAACGTCTCTTGCCCGAACGGCGGCCACTGTGACAGAGGTGTTGCTTTTTATGCTTGTTGTTTTTGAAAACTCTGATCCGCATCTGTCTGAGGAGTGCTGACGCTGCTGAAAGCTGGGGCTGATGGTGCTTGGTGCAGTCTGCAGAGAGAGAGGGGGGGAGAGAGAGGGGGAGAAGGAGAGAGAGAGAGAGATGGGCTGGTGCTGATAGCTGTCTGTCATTTTCACCTTTTTCAACCTGTGTGATCGAGCTGCTGCCATGCTGTTGATTGAGTTTAGCACTTCTGACAAGCAATAAAAACGATGATGATGAATCCGCCGTCAGAGGTACGTCGTTGTCAAAAAGCTCCAAACTCTTCTAGGTTTTAATATGAGTCTATATAAGCTGCTTGGCTGTAAATTTGTCTGATCCGTTTCCTGTCTTCTCGGTTTAGCTCTGCATCTGCATCTTGCATAGCACTCAGACGTGGCGTTCACTGCCGGCGTTCAGTACAGCAGGTGGTTTGCTTTAGATAAATGAGCTGCCAGTTTCAAGGGCTATGTAGAGGTCAAAACACTTCCCTATCTGTCTGGGAGGCCAAAGGTTTGCAGACAATCCTGTCCACATACACCCGTTTTATGCCGGGACAGTTTGTTCTACGATTATTTTCATCATCGACTACTTTCAGATTTTTTTCCCTTTCAATTTTCCATCTTTTGTCATTCAAGATGTCATGCGGCACAGCGTTATCTAAAGCAAACAATTCAGAGGCATTAACTGGAGAAGTTTTGTCAGTTTAGGTTAAAATAATACAGTGATTATCAAAGTAGCTGTCCGTTATTACTCTGTTGATGAACTACTCAAGCTCCCAGCTTCTAAGCCATGTCCTCAAATCAGCGAGTGTCTCCATAATGGAGGACGAAGTGAACACTGCAACATGTCAACATATTCCACATGGTCATGACCTGGCTTAATGGCTGCAGCATGAAGTGGAGATATGACCATCCATCCATCCATCCATCCATCCATCCATCCATCCATCCATCCATCCAACCATCCATCCATCTCGTACCCAAGTAGTCTTCACTCAGGATTGCTCCAAAAAACAAAAAGTGTAATCTAGGTCTGTCAAAATTAACGCGTCTATCATCTAGAAAACTTTTCTCTTCTTTTAACGCAGCATTCAGTGTGTGTTGTTGTTTCTGTGCAGACTTTGGACTCCATGGATTCTGTTTTCTGTTTTTTTGTTCGAAGTGAATCAAGTTGGTAGTACCGACTGATTGATCTCCTATTACCACGTCACCCAACTTCCACATTAAGCTCACAATTTCTGTCTGTCTGACTTCGTTTCAAAGAGTTAAGCTGTCCCACGCAGCAGATGTTGATGTTTAGTCACGTGATTTTGCTTCTTCTTTGGTGCAGTTACAGTCCTTTTATTTTTATTTTTTCTCTAACTGTCGAAATAAATGGTATATCTAAGCTTAAAAGAGTCTCAAAACTGGACTTTCAGTCTTTCAGTTTGTCCAGTTTGGTTACATGGCTAAGACTGTACAGGTGTCCTTATACTTTTGGTCAGCTAGTCTGTGCTTCCATCTCAGAGTTCAGCAAAGTGCTGCCATTTCCGAGCCCCTTTAGAAACCTTTCAGCTCATTAAAACTTAGATTTTAGTGTCTGTCGTGGTTACGAGGCCTCTGCTGAGCGTCTGAAGGCCGTCTGTGACGAGGGAAGAACGTCATATTCGTGAAGGCCTTAGTTTATCACTGTTATGGCTAGTCACTCCGACAATACAGAGACACCACAGACACATAAAGTAGTGTATTTATTTCTGGTCTGGTGAATTCAAACACCTGGTAGCCATCTTGTGTGGGTTTAAGACTGGGATTTTAATGCTAATGCAGATTCTACTGTTAGCTTAATAAACTAGCTGAAGTTAATCTGCTTCAGTCGGGTTTGTCTCACAATAGAAGATCTGTTGATTGAAAAAAAGAGATTTCAGGTTGTTCATAAAAGATTTTGTGAAAGGATAATTCATTAAATACAAAAAATGTCCATATTGTACTGGTATGTACTAAACAAAGGTGAAGTTGTTGTCATTGTTTAGAGGTTAAAACTAAAATAGGTTTCACACCCCTGGCCTACATCATAGCCTACAAGAATGGCCGTTGTTCGCCGGGGTGTTGAGGGATGATTCAGTATTCAGCTATGTTGAATTTGAATTTGAACATTGTACCACAGTTACTGAAATCAATGCCACAGAAAAGAGAGAAGACGTCTGAGTAGATGGTTTGTAGGAGGCAGGAGGAGGGACAATTTTCTGTGCTCGTACGGTTGCTGAGAGACTTGAAGTAGAAATGCATTTTAGACCGATCATAGTTGTTGTGATCTTCATCACCTCAACTTGCAGTTACATTTCTGGGGAGGTGCGCGTCAGTGTATAGCCTGGAGGCCAGGTTAACTTTCCTGAATACAAATGTTTTGTAGTATAAAGTTGGTCTGCAAAATTAAAGCACAGTTTATCAGTCTACCGTAGCCAGACTCAATTCTTACGAAAATATGAGTAACCCTTTTCCACATTTCAGTATGGGGCGTGTTTCAACCAATACAAAGAAAAACAATACCTCTGCACGCAATCTGATAGTCCTCCACCCAGTCAGACCTATAAGTACATGACACGTGGCTTAATTGCTGTTGTCCTTTAAAGTCATCTTGCTGTCTATATCTTTTACAACAGACACAATGACATACTCTGAAAAGCTCCAACGGCAGCTATTTTGTTGTAAACAAATTCAACTCCACGGAGATCAGATGACATGTGTTAACCACATCGCTGTTACTCTTCCGTTGTGTGTCTGTGAAGGTTCACAGTCATCCAGGTCATGGTATATCCAAAAAGCAAGTCCAGTTGCCTTTTTTAAACGCTTTTTCGATATTACTCTTCTTTCATAAAGCCATGGCCAAGCAATTTGATTGAGCTGACATATCTTCCGCCACAAAACGTTTCCACGGGGAAGCTGGTCTGGTCTGCTAATGGCTCGTACTTCTGCAACGCATCTACTTTAAGCCAGTGTTGTTGCTGGAAGTGGCCTTGTTAAGCATTTATACTATATTGCTCATGTGTCTGCATCCGTCCATATTGCACCGCTAACACTTACCGCCATCCATGTTGAGTTTATCTGTGTGCATCATACTGAACACGTGTAGTTGCATTCCTGGAGAGGTACACGACAGAAGCTCAAATCTAGCCGCCGTAGCCGCACAAAAACAACGAAACACACTGCAGATTAAATATGCAAGGCCTGAAAAGACAGAGTAACAAAGTGTGCTTTTTATTTTGAAAATTTAAAGGGCAAATTCAACGGCATGAAAAACGATATGTATTAAATGCGTCCGCTCAGACAGAAATTTATTCTTCCTTGTATCTGTTAGGCGTGTAGGTGGTGATAGAAAAATATCCTCAGCCACCTGAGTCCGGCTCCTGCTCCACAGGAGGCATTTTGCATTTTTTTGTTTATTATCTGGATAGTTATTTATGTCGTTGTTGTTAAAAGGCACTTTTTGCTTTAATAAATCATGGATTGGAGGCTTCACATTCTTCAAAGAACGCTTACATCAGTTTGAGCACCATAGCGTGAATATCAGGGGATCTACAGCGCTTCTTTGTGTCTGATGTGTCCAAATATGTCTCACACGCCAGTTATTAGTCTTTCGTTATTTTTATTTTTTTTTATTATTGAACATGTTGTTCAGCGTCACCATCCGGTACATGTCCTCCAGCAGCATGAAGGTGAGCTACGTCACGGTGCCGTATGTGCTCCACTGAATTATTTAAAATGTGTTGCGTCGCTGTACGTTCCAAATATAAATGTTATACAACAGCACCAAAAGTATGTGGACGGTTGGATATCAGACTGCCGTGTGTTGTCTCATTTATTCGGTGTACATTTAATTTAAATATAGGAAAAGATGCAAAAAAACTGGTTCATCCCCAGAATCTTTTAGCTCCCAAAAGTTTTTGCATAATAACCACACAAATCAGCACCTTCAGCAAGTTCTTATTAAATATTAATGCTGAACGTGACTTTACAAATAATTGCGGTGTTATTTTATAGGTTTGAAGGCCTGTAACAGCCAAACAGATACAATACATGCAACATGATCTCTAAAAAAAGACTGAAAGTGATCCAGTCATTGCCTGAACATGTTTTATGTGACTATTTGGTGTCAAATTGTGTTGAATGTGTGATAAATTCCCTCTTTTATTTATCTTTTTAACGCGTTACAGTTTCGTATTTTTTGACGTTTTTAATGACCAGCTGGAGTTGTTTTTGGAGGAGGGGTTCACACATGCTCGCCACCCTGCAGATCAGCCCACATGCCCCATCTTCATGCACTCACATCTGCTGCTTTTATTTTGAACTGTAAGGAAGGGGAGGGGGGGATTGTACCGGTGCCTTTAAACACTTCACGCCCCCCTCTAGTCTTGCACGTTCCTTCCTTGCAGCACCGCCCATGCCCGTATTAACCACTCCACACTGACTCAGCATGTATGTAAAAGGAAGAAGGAAGGGAAAGGGGCCGGGCTATAGGTGATATGAGTGTGCTAATTGGCTGAGTGTGAGGATTGCTGCCGGGGAGGGATCTAGGCTGCGCTGGTCGAACAGGTCTGCACTGACTGCTCTTCTGGAGGGAAGGCAGAAAGGAGGTGAAGATGACAGAAAAAGGACAACAACAGAAAGGATGAGACGAGATGTGGGAGGTGTAAAGCCAGTATGGATGAAGCGGCAGTGAGAGGTGAGTGTGAGATTGAGGTGGGAGGAGGCTTGGGGGAGGAAGGATTTTGTGTCTCTTTAGTACAAATGTAGCTGTCTCTGGTTTCTGCTGACGGCGCGAGGTCGATGAAGACAAACAGCCGGTGAGCCGGCAGCTGACAGCTCTGCTACGAAGATACAGATGATCCAGATGTGCACGTCCTGTAGTGAGACGGATGACTAATGGACAGAAAACAAGTGGAGCTCCACTCTATGTTTTTGAGTGTTTGTGTATTTGTGGGGGCGAGTGAGATTTGGAGAGTGTGAAGACATGAATGAGATTTCATGTGCGAGATAAGCGACTGCATATTTTTGTAAAATCTGTTTGCATGTGGGCTTGTCAGTGCATGCAGTGTCACCCCGAGTAAGACACTTCTTTCACAATGTCATCTATACTCATACTGATTTGCTGTGGAGGTGGTGGTAATCAGTGTGATCAGTTAGGGACAAGTTGTGATTTTACAGAAGCAACGTTTTCACACTCTCTAGCATTTACTCTAAAGACTCTGCATGCCTCCAAGCAGGTGTATTTTTAAGCTCAGCTCAAAGTACATAAGTACTTAGGATTCAAATACAGACCACTCATAGAAGGATCGGATTAAATAATAATATTATGTTTCATGAGGAGCTGCAATGACGGCAACAAAAGGCTCTGAAGAGCGGGGCAGGTCATTCCAACCAAAAACTCAGAGAACAAGGAATCGTGTTGAGCTGCACCAGAACACAAGAGTACATGAACAAATACATCCAGAGTAAGGGAGGTGAAGGAACAGACAAACTGACAAAAAGTGAAAGGCGGGACTATTTATACACACTGAGGCTAACGAGGCACAGGTGAGACTACTGAGGGAGAAGAACACACAAGGAGAAACCAGTCATATAATCAATGGAGGGAAAACACAAACAGGAAGTAAAGCAAGACATGAAACAACAAGAAGGAAACTTTGCGTAACAGGAAAAGCTAGGAATACCAACCAGGATCACCAAAAATTTTCAAAACCTATAAACTTTTACAATAACCAACAGAAAAATGACTCTACAAGGACACGAGGCAGTATTGCCAAGCAATGGTAAACGTACTAGCCTTCGAGGCTAACGCCAGTTAGCATTCTAGTGTAGTTAGATGCTAAAAGTGAGATGCAAAACGATTTCTTCTTCTTCTTGTGCACAGTTCAGTCTCTGTCCAGGCTCTGTTCCAATTCAAAGTACCATCTGACCAAGAACGGTCCAAGTGCCTGAGTGTGTTCTTGCCCAGTCCCCTGTTTTATTGAGGAAACTTTGGAAGGTAACTTGTGTGGACTTGGTACAGCCAGGTATCCCAGAATGCAGTTTGTGTGCACTGTCTCATTAACTACGCTGCTGTTCCAATTCCAGACTCTGAAAGGACAAACTAGCAAGTGCACAAACCTCAGACTTGCATACTTAGTAGTTTGGACGTGACAAGCCTTGTTGTTGTTGTTTTTCCCTCTTCTTCTTCTTCCTTTTCTTCTTCTTCTTCATGCATTTATCAACATGTGTTCTCGTCTGTACTTGTCAGTCTCTCTCCAAGTTCTGTTCCAATTCAGAGTACCATCAGGAGGTCATTTGTGTGGGCTTGGTACAGCCAGGTATCCCAGGATGCTTTTCAGGTATGCTACTGGTTTGATTCCAGATCGACCGTCCTGGATCCTCCAGAGTCTGTGCTTTAGAATTGAACTATGAAGTACATCAGACTTGTGTACTTTGTAGTTTGGTCTTCTTTTTCTCATGGTTGACTGGTGGTAGCAAACAGGCCTGTAGATGCGTTACCGCGCCTCGCTGGATTGGCGTGTTGATCAGTTGATATACAGCAAGTTGTTGTTGCTGCGCCACAGTTTGGGTGCATTTAGTACACAATAATTTAAATAATAATCCTGTCGTGTGTGCTGCACTCTTGTTTTCAAATCTTGAGATTGGAGAGAAGAATATCTGTAAAGATTTTCCTCAAGTGTGTGATGATGTCAGAATCACGCAGGATTAAAGACCCGGTCATACAGCATTTTTCTAAGGTTGTGGTATTCTCTTCTGTGCACAGTTTTAACTTTACACATAGATATACAAAAGCAACAGTGGTTTAAATTAATTTGATTAATGTGAACTCATTGTTTTGGTTTCATAGTCTGCTGCTTGCATGTTTTGCTGACGCCCTGGTGTTGGATGCTTGTTTTTAGACCTTTGTGCAGCATAACTAGTGACTGAACATGTAGATCCTGATGAATCCTAAGGTTGCTCTTAACAGAGAAGTGTTTATTTGCGAACAACTTAACAAGGTGGCAGATAGTATTATGTATCAGATGTGTTTGTGGAGTGTGCAGTGAACCTTTTTTGTTTTTGCTTCTTTGTATGTTTGAGTTTAATTTTACTTTACTTCTTCCTATTGGTTGGCATGTTTGGCGTTGGCTTATTGAGAACATTTTTTTTTAGTATTGAGTATGTGAATGAAGAAAGGGGTCTTTTTTGTATGTGTGACTGAGCTGCTGCCCTCTCTAGAGTTCAGTACATTGACCCACTCAGTGGAACATGACCCCTCAGCGGGAATAATAGGGTAAGCGAGGTCGCCTGTCGGGAAGAAGTGGAGTTCAATTTTCTTCGACATGCAAGTTACTTTCTAAGATTTCAAAGATGTTGCTGGTTAGGAAATATTTGGATATCTGCAAGGTCCAGATTGTGTAGGATCTCAGTGAGATTGAGCTTTAAAACTGCTCTTCAGGTATTTTATGGGCATTTTTCCATTTTTAGGCTGGAGATATAAACTAAACCAGAAGTGGAGGGAAATTCATTTGTTGCAATACCATGAGTGACCACTGGGAAAGACTGGCGCAATTTCAATGTTCGATTCATGGGCTGTATATAAAGATGGACACAGGTGTCTCCCGGCCTCCTCCATTTTGAGACTGCTGGACTCCACCTATTAAAAAATGGTGAAGGAACTGGAGCTTGAGTGGAGGTGAGTGGTCCTTCCAGCTAGCAACCTGCAAATCTCTGTCTTGTTTTTGCATGGGCGGTTCTGGAGCTTACTTGCTTATTTAAAACTTGCAACAACAAAAAAACCCAAAAATCTAACTCTGACATTTAAAGGTCAAGATTAACGTGTTGTGTTGCTGAGTCTTTTGTGTTTATGTGTAATTCTTCATTCAGAGAGTGAAGGCTGTGAGTGGAGGACTTGTGCAGGCAGCAAGGTCACAGCCAATGGGGTGCTGATTGAATGTCTCTCCCTTCTTTTCTCCACCAATAAACCTCTCTGCAGCCTTATCCTCACGCATTTCTGCTGCCTCTGCATGAGTCATGACGACCCAACGCTTTTGTCTGGATCTTTGAAGGCGCCATCAGAAGGAAAGCGAGCGCGCGCGACAAGGCCTTGTATTAAACACAAATCCATACGTGTACTCACCTCTTTGATTTCAGTTCGTCTTCTGTAGCTGTCGCACAGTTAATTATGATTCAGTACGGTGTATGTTCACAGGGTTTGAGAGTAGAGAGCCCGCGGCCAAATCTTGCGAATTCACATGAGTAGGCTGCTGTGCCAAATCCAGCCTGCTTTATGATGTAACATACAATACTGTATGTGGAGAGATCAATATCCTCTTCGATCACTGTGAGTGCTTGATTAAGTACTGGAGGGCCCACGGTGAATTGCCGTCACCTGCAACTTAACACAAGCTTTTTAAGCCCCCCCCCCCAGCTCTAATGTGTTAGTACTTAAATGCACAACCTGTCATGTTGCTCGAAATCATAGCTGCAAGTGCACCGCGC